>OU862921.1:655176-2007676 GCA_917880885.1 Limnephilus marmoratus
TAAAAAGCTTTTGAAGCCAAGTTTCGATGCATTTTTAAAGAAATTCGACAACTGATATTAGGCCACCAACAACCGATCTTTTTTTTAAATTTGACCAAAAAATTTCATTGTCGGCTCGAAAACGAAAGCTCAAATATATCACAAAATCGACAACATGTTTCACCACAACATGACACCAAATTTCCCAACATGATGTAGATTCACTATTAGTTAATACACGTATTACACTTTTACTACGTGTTTTTTAGGACGCCGTGTATCTCTACATATTATAAATTAAAGTCCTCCGCGTCGTCTGTCTGTTCGCGATAAAATCGAAAACTACTGAACAGATTTTCATGTGGTTTTCACCAATAGATAGAGTGTTTCGTGAGGAAGGTTTAGGTATGTAATTTGTCAAGGATTTGTGTAAATTGGTTGAAACATATCGATATTTGTTAGAAGCGTCGGAAAAAGTCGAACCGCCTGGTAGCTTTCATCGAAAACTAAGCTGCCTAATCCTTTTGAGATATAACAAAACAATGCATGGTGGGATATTCCTCTTTTATAGATCTACAAAAAAGTCCGCAAAGACATACATCTATCTTTTACGGATAGCTTACTATACCCATTCTATCTGTTGGTGTAAGAGTACCTTAAATAATTTTGGTGACAAATCATAATTTTTTCACATAACTTATAACATATAGAACAGAATCAAGTCAACTCATTGTTTCTCAAAAAGTCATTAAAAGTTACGAAAAAAAATCGCCCATAGCCTAACGTAAACCTATTTAACCAATTTAATTTTTTTTTTCATCACTTTTAATGACTTTTCAGTGTTGAGTTGAATTCATTCTGAGTTGTCCGGTCACCATTTAGCACATATACCTACTACGAAAAGTGCTATCACTTGTGCTTTTTGGTAGGTTATTTAGTATGTAACATTCAATAAGGAGTCGTCCAAACCACGTGAGGCTCGAAAGGGGGGGGGGGGGGGGGTTCGGAAAAAAATCACGAAATATCAGAAGGAGGGGGGGGGGGATATAATGAGATATCACGTGTATTTATTTTTCGTTAAACGCACAATAATATTTATTCTGAAAATTTCAATATAGGTACTTAGTACTAAAAAAAACACGTGATTTTAAGTATGGGGGGGGGGGGGGGGGTAGTATAAAACCAAACCACATATTACCCGGGGGGGAGGGTGTTAAAAAGTTGATAAAAAATCATGTGAAAGGACAACTCTTTTATTTTCAGTTCAATACATAATGAATTTATGCCGCCGTTTTTACAATAGCTCAATGGTCAGCAATGTCAGCATAGTTGCCTTCGAAGCAGTTGATAGGGGTTCGATTCTCGGTCGTACATATATTTTAAATTTTTATATATGGGAACGTACCCATACTACGTGACACGTTTGGGGGGGGGGGGGGGGTCTTCAAAATGTCACGCTCCATACAAATGAGCGGCGGGTTGCTTAGGATTTTGGTCACCGGGGGGGGGGGGGGTTAAAAATTGCAAAAAGTTGGTCACGTAGTATGGGTACGTTCCCTATCTACCGTTCTTTAAATACATTTCTTTTTTAATTTTAAATCCCTTGATTATTGATTTTATAAAATAGGTTACAAAGATCATGAGTTACGGCTTCAATAAAACAAGACAAGCATAAAATGATGAATTTCACAAAATAAAGCAAAACAATGCAATTTCGCGCTGCTTTTTTCAGCATGAATCAAAACAGGTGGCGTTCAACGAATTTGGATTTGGGAATTAAACCTAAACCAGTCCGCATAAAGACCACATGTACATTTTTTATTAGTTAATGCCCCGCCATGGCGGCATGTAGACGTCCCAGGACTCCATGTCGCTTAGTTCTGTGCATTCGATTTTAAATTTCCTTGTTATTATAATAAAGGAGTTAATGTTTTTTACCGGCCTTTACGAAATCAACCTGTAAAAATAACTCTAAAATACCTTCTCCAACCTTTCCAAAAAAGTCTTCTCAAGTATTTTTAAATCTCTCTCTAAAAGAGGCGGGGATTCCGATTTCGAATTTGTCAAGGACTAGTGGATCACCTTAAATATTCCTGGGTACATAAAATAAACAGTATACCAATACGAGCTATGCTGGGTAAAACAAATAAAAAGGTTTGAAATAAATTATCTGTTCCCAGACACAGACATCCTTCAATTTAACATTGTTCAGGATTCAGACATAGGTTAAGACCTACATAATTATTCAATTGGTGTTCTTATAGTATACAAGTGCACACATTCATCATTCATTGGAGTACAATAAAGAAGATATGCTTTGATAAATTGGTTCACTCGAGACTCAGTCTGACCGGAGTAGGCAGGTATCTATTAAAAATAATATTATACGCTAGGAAAAATATTAATATAAGTAGGTACTGTTATAAAATAGATTTTTTTGAAAAAAAAATAATTGGATTCCATGACAGTTAATCCCCCGACAGTTGGCCCCCGGCATACTTACTTACAACTTACAATATGCAGTCGGTTTAGGGAAAATACGGTGTACATACATAAACAAAATATAGCTAAGTGTCCCGAAGGGGTGTGCACAGATGATGTACCGCCGAACAACAAAAGTAAGAAACATATTTTCAGTCAAATGCATCAAGGATAAAACCACTTGTCTATATATACTGTACATATATACCAGAGTAAAAGAAAAAAATCGACACTGTAAATTCATTCATTTGATATTCATACCAATTTATTATTAAATGTCTTTTTGAAATCAGTTTTAGGTTTAAAATTGCCAAATAATGCACAAAATTATAATTTAGGGGGCCGACTGTCAGGGGTTCAGTGTTGGGTCACCGTTAAAAAATAATGTTATACTCTAAGACAAATATTAATATAAGTACTGTTACAAAACAGTTTATAGATTTTTGAAATAAATAATAGTAAGATTAGATTCTTCATTGTTTAATGTTTTAATCATGATTGCATGGCCTGTTTTGCCCAGCCATTGAGGCCCATCACTGATAGCCAAAATGGCTGCCGATCTTATTCAATCATCATTATTTCTTTGATGGAAAATGATTATTTAAGTTTAAAGCTCTCATTACTATTAAATGAATAACATAGAACATGGTGGCCAAATAACAAAAGTTCTGAAAAAAATTTAAAATCTTGGTAAAAATAAAATAGGGAACGGAATCCAAAAGTATTTTGCCCTTTTTATAAATTTAAGCACCCAGCATTTTTATTATTAAAATATTTGAAAGCAATATTTTTTATTTAATTAAACGAAGACAATATAAGCGAAAGTCAGTCGAAAATCTGAGAATAGAAAAATCAGAAAAAGATATTGACACCGCTGGGACATGAACCCAGGACCTCTTGCTTTCCGGGCAAACGCGCTAACCACTGCGCCACCGTGCCGATATCCAATTCGGTCATTTTTAATTGTATCATACTTCGACTAAGAACCGCCAGCGGTGTCAATATCTTTTTCTGATTTTTCTGTTCTCAGATTTTCGACTGACTCTCGCTTATATTGTCTTCGTTTAATTAAATATTACAATTTGAGGTTTTACTCATAAAGTTAAAATAAAAAATAAAAATAGCAAAATTTTTATTTATCTAAATAAACTTTGCCGTTGTTTGGCTTGATTCCGTTAAAGTTGTCTATTGATAAATCTAAACACAATAAAAAAAAATTACTTCTACATAGGTACCTCTGTAGGTACCTACTATAGAATAATTCATTATATAAAACTGTTCTAAATCACCACAATCAATGATTTTATAAATACATTCATCCGAAAATCTATGCCAAAAATATTCTAATACATCACCACAAAAATGATTCAGAGGCAGACACCTCACATGCTCATAAAACCAGAGCCAAACAAACAGACATACATATACCAAAGTGTAACTCTTCATTTGGACAAAGAAGTTCTGAATTTTTAGCAGTAAAGTATAACAAACTCCCACTTAGTATCAAACAAATTAAAACAAAAAATAGCTACATTAAGGACATTAAATGTTGGCTGAAGCAACTATCGGAAAATGAACTTACTAGTATACTTAAAACATCGTCGTAGAAGTTTCTAGAAAACCTTATCCAAATTGATATATCAACACAAACCCCATGCGACTGTCCCCCAATTACACAAACGGAAAATATTAAATATCTTGGTATATATTTCGACCGTTATATAAAATGGGATAAACATATAGATTCGGTAGTAGGAAAACTAAACAAGTTGATTTACTTTTTTAAAAACTTGAGAAATATTTTAAACATATGTGATATAAAAAATATATACCTCGCACTTGCACAATCCATAATGGAATACGGCATTATTGCCTGGGGCTGTGCCAGTAAAAAATACATTAATACACTGTTAAAAGCTCAGAAAACCCTAATAAAAGTAATACTTAAGTTACCAATACTAACACCCACATCAATCATATTCGAAAAATTCCCAGTGCTGAAAATTCAAAAATTACATTCAAAACAAATACTAACTTTCCTTTACAAGAACTTATCCACATTTAACATTTCACAAAACTCTCGCAATACTAGAACAAGACATGCTCTCCAACTACAAATACCAAAAACAAACACATCCTTTGGACAAAAACACTACAGATACCAGGCTATAAAACTATACAATTCTCTTCCTACACAATATAAAACAACTAATATTTTTGAATACAAAAAAAACATAAGAAACTGGCTACAATCTTTCTAACTTTTAATTTATAATTTTTGTCGAATTGAAGTCGATTTTATATTTTGATTTTTATTGTTTCTCTTCTTTATATTAGCTATATTAACACTCTTTTGTTTTACTATTCACAATTTATAATTTACTTCTGAAAAATGTCCTCCACAACACAGGTGAACTCCTAGTGTGGAGGACAATATATTATACCTTTGTAACATAAATGTACTAAGAATAAATAAATAAATAAACCATGAAGTTAAACCACAGAAGTCGCTGAAAACTTATCCAAAGCATAGTCCCCCTCAGCACAGGATCTCCTAGTGAGGACAACGAATATATTTTCTATTTTATATATATATATATTATACCTAACACGTTTCATATAAAAATGTAAAAAATAATAAAAAAAAAGTTACTAAATAAATAAATAAATTTAAGAACACAAAGTTACTAATTTCCAAAATAAATGTTGTTTTGCAAATATTCTGGCAAGTATTTAAATCCTTTGATTTCTGAATAAACACTATAATATTAACAAATGGCTATTTAATTTTTACAGTTGGAAAGCTTGCAAGAGATAAAATTGCACCTCTCGTCAGAAAAATGGAAGATGAAGGAAAGATTGACGATACCGTCCGACAGTTGCTGTTTGATAATGGGGTAAGCTGCTATAATTCTACACAGTGATTACAAATACATAACAGTTTTTATAAGTATGCTTGTCTATTTAGTTATGTTAGTGTATCAGTTACTGCATTTACCTCCTACTCAGGGTCGGCACTGTGCAGATGCAATTGTAGCAGTCCGCTCTGGGTGTCCACTTGCCAAGGCACCAAGGAGCTGAATAATACTTCTACAGCGCCATTTAAGTTTTTACTAGTGCAAAGCGCCATTTGGCTTAGGGCAGACCCTATACCTTTATACATTCCCAAGTTTCAGCGATTTCAGTGATTGATCCTGCTAAAATGTTTCATCTAACATTTTATTAGAGAATAGAACTATTTCCATGTGTGCTTGCAATCGGCTTAGTACGAATAACAATAAGTATATAGAGCCTTTCCAAAAGACTACCCAATTAGCGTGCAATATCCACTAATACTCGTGAACATTGAAGGCATTACAAAAAGTTTACTATCACTCACACTAAACCAATAAATGGTTCCATTAAAACTCAATTAAGTCAGATTTCAACACCCTTTGAAAAGTCATTAAAAGAGATATTACCCATTATATAACCATATAACCCATTTCCAAGTTTTCTCTATTTTTCATCATCTTTAATGACTTTTCAAAGGAGTGATGAAGTTGCACATTGTTGAGTTGTCTGGTCACCCTAATAAATATATCTATATGTAAATATTTTATAAATTTCTATTCTCACTGTTTTTCTAATGATTGTGTGTTTTTGTGTATTTCAGTTGATGGGAATAGAAACACCAGTAGAATACGGAGGGTCGGAGTGTAACTTCACCACTATGGTGTTGATTGTAGAAGAACTAGCCAAGGTGGACCCTTCCGTAGCGGCCTTTGTCGATATCCACAATACTCTTGTGAATTCCCTGTTTTTAAAATTAGGAACCCCAGAACAAAAATCCAAGTACTTAACACTTCTCGCCACAAAATATGTGAGTATAAAATAATCTAACTAAGAAACCTAAGAGGATGAATTCCGTCTTGTCACTCACTCCTAGCTACGGATGAAAAGATTGTGGCATAGATACTTACCTACGTTTCGGTTCAGACTCTAGACTACATGGATGTAAATATTATTTATTGGCCGAAATGTTAAAGTTGCAGTCATAACGAAACCTTCAACTTTCATATTCTTTCCTTTCCTTTTGAGAAACAGCTTACATAGGTATTTAATCATTTTATTATAATACTAGCTGGTTCCAGTTCCATATTCAAAGAAATACATTATTGTTTCTCCCTTATCACCTTTCCCGTGCATTCCCTTTCCCCTCCCGCGATCCCTTCCTACCAACTTTATAAATTATAGCCTTTATATTATTCTGATGTATGAGCTATATTATTTAAAAGTTTCATTAAAATCTATTCAGTTGTTTTTGCATGAAAGAGTAACAAACACACGTACATCCATACAAACTGTCTCGTTTATAATATTAGCAAGATAATAAAACAAATATAAAACTTATTCCCACTTTTATCCCCAGGCTTAATTACCTCGGGTTTGTAGCTTACTTCGATATTTTTCGGAGAATGCCTTACAAGTACCTAATATGAATTATTAACCACTCGAGCGACAGCGTGATTTAAAACTTTTTACTCCGATTGCTCATGATTTTTTTTTTAATATTTTCCGCCCACATTAAAAAAATCACCCCTCCGAATTTTAATATGGAGACGTACAAACTGATTATAGTTCTATATAGCTAATGAATTCACCCATTTTTTGTTGATTATCTCAAATTCTTAGGATTTATAAAAAAAATATTATAAAATCGGTAACTTTGGTCCAAAAAAAAATGTGGTCCAATTTTGGACTGTTGTCAATCGCAGAAAAATAAAAGCAGTCCATATTTTGACCATAGTTGCTCCAGTGGACAGAAAGAAAGGGTCTTAGATTAAATTTGCTTGAACAATCAAAAATCAATAAACGAATGAATGACCCCAATGTAATGCCAATTAATAAAGTAAGGAAAATTATTTATTCCCCACTCCATAGTATATTTACAAAACCTAAACAATATAACAAACTTAAATGAGTCGAAGCAGTAATGGCATTATTAACCAATTAAGAAACCCTTACATTTATTGCAGGGAAAACAGAATCGGAATTACCCTTCATAATAGTGTCTACTGTCTCAATTAGCTTCTCAGCAAATTGGTTTAACCGGTAGTAAATCAATTTAGACACCTTCAAAAATTGACATTTAAAATCGTATAAATAAGTCATCTCAAAGTGGTTTAACCTCAGTTTGAAAATGGCCTTGTAAGCCGAAACAGCTGTAACAAAAAAAAACGAGTGTGCTTTAGACCATACGACTGAAGTAAAACTTCACTAACTTATACACCTCTCTTCACCTCTTATCCTTACCCTCCTTATCCTCATCCTTTTCCTTATCCTTATCCTTATCCTTACCCTAATCCTCATCCTTTTCCTTACCCTCATCTGCATCCTTTTCCTTTCCTTATCCTTATCCTTACCCTTATCCTTATAAAAAATAGTCACTATCCGAGTATGTACTACCTACTATGAAGCTACCTCCGTGTACATCGCGTGCTGGCAAAAAGTGACCATCTTGGGTGATTTCGTTTATTTCATATAATTAATTTTCGATTTAATATTTAAAGGAAAGAATACCCTTCTTAAGCCGGTACCTACCTGGTACATACTGAGAACAATAATATTCGTGTAGGTACCTATGCATTTTCTCAATAAAAATTGCGTCAACATTACATACTTTTTTTAGCAAATTTGCAATAATTCGATGGAATAGTAGGTACCTACCGTGTAATAAATTGTGTTATTTTCATATGGCCAGCAATATTCACACTCTCGAGGGATTTTAGAACACATTTTTGTGGTGATTTTTTTTGGAAAAGTGTAAGTTTTGGCAGCTTCTCCTGAATCATTTTATATAAGATGCGTATGTAATATTGATGTTAAAAGTTGCAGAATCTTTCGGCTAAAATATTTTTCAAAAACATCCTAGTCAGGCTCGGTTTTTTGGCCGTAAATCTGTTTTCCGTAAAAGACAATGGAAAACTCTGAAAAGTCTCTTTTATTTAGGCTAAAAATGTGACACTTCAGATCCTGACCTATCTTAACATTCTCTAACTCGCCATCAAGCCAAAATGGACCTTGAAACGTTCCAAACTCGAGAAAGTGACCGTCGATTATCGCCTGCGAGGCCGAGGGGGGCTGGAAAGTAAAAGGGCTTAAGCATCTATGCTTTTTTAAGCAAAAATACGCCGTAAGGTAGTACTAGTAGTAAGCAATGCAGGGGAGAAGAGTCTGTTATGACGTCACCGAAACTGGAATGGATCACCGTTCGCATCGATTACCGTTCACATCACACTTTTTCGTAACGCATTCACCAGCTTACCCCCAAGTCGAGCATGCGTAAAGAAGTTTTACTTCAATAAAAACTAAAATACTTGCAGAACTTGATAGTAACATTATTAAATTTAATTTAAATTAAATCTGTACATACTGATCTCCTGAAATTATTATTGTAAATCATCCCTTTCACCTCTATCCCCTCCCAAAACAAAGTACCTACCTAAAAAAAATCTTTAGGTTTGTTATCCACCTGGAAATGATTTCCTTCTTTACCCCGAATAAACACTGTCCCAATGCGTCAAAATTTAAACATGATTATTTTTAGACCGTGTTCAATGTCACTCATATCCATGTTTTTGTACAAATACCTACTTAGACATGCCTTCACTCATTTTGCAGATATGAATTTGGAGGTTTTTGTTATCTCCCGACGAACCAAAATAAATTTTGCCAGTTTTTCTGTTTACTCTTTGATAAAAACTATTTATGGAGAGATAAAAAATAAGAGATAATGTTGCGTAAATTTATTGCATCAAAGATATTGTTGGTCAGTTAGTTCAATTATTGATAAATTTATCATAATTCTTTAATTATTCTGAAAAAACCTAGAATCCCAGCTGCGCTCAGAGAGTTGATATGAGATTAAACTGACGTTCGAACCCATGACGAATCTTGCTTTATATATCCCTACCAATGGGTAGCCCGTCTCATACTAAAAAAGGCTTTGAATGGTCCACAATGTTCCAGAACTTTCCACAACATTCGAGAGTGTTCTGGAATGTTCCACAATGATCTGGGATGTTCCCGAACGTTCCAGACTATTCCTGAACATTCCACAACATTCCAGAATGTTCCAGAGTTTTCTGGAATGTTGTGGAATGCTCTTGAATGTTCTAGAAATTTCTAGAGGGCGAAACTTCCAGCCCTTATATCTTCAAAAGCACGCCCTTCATGTAAAAACGGATGGATGGACTTCTTCATGGATGGGGGATAGAGGGCTACCACACTGTTTGACTCCCTTGATCGTACCGGGACCGGTTTCAAGTTTTAGCGGCACGCACATTATTGTACACTTTCTTTTAACTAGCTGAAATCCCCCGCCGCCCTCTGTGGGCTTTACACAGAGTTTTCGAAATCAAATATCTGCAAAATTTCATCAACCTCGTCATAAAACTGTGGTTTACATATAAATCAAATCCACACCGCGCGCTTGCCAGCCCGCTCGTTCACCACATACAGACATTCTCCTTTATATATTTCAACCAATTTACACAAAACCTTGACAAATTATATACCTAAACCTTCCTCATGAATCACTCTATTGGTGAAAACCGCATGAAAATCTGTTCAGTAGTTTTTGAGTTTATCGCAACTGACAAGACAGACAGACGTGGTGGAGGACTTTAATTTATAATATGTAGAGATGTTGTTTATTGTCGAATTATTACATCGACAGATGCATTGATATTGATACATATATGTTTGATAAAATTGTCTGCAATTGCCTTTAATAATCTAATGATGTTTTGAATTCTTTTGAAAACTACCACACTATTCGATTATGCAGCTATACCACAATATGCTGACATGTGAAATGACTTTGAAAAGAAAAGATTTAACTTGCAATTACTAAAATACAAAATATAATTAAAATTAAATTAATCTATGGTTTACATATACAAAATATGGGGGAGAGGGAAGGGGGGTGGTCTACAAGGATTTTATTCAATTATATGGGTTTTCTTACATATGTTACTAAGTCTTCTATGACTGTTGAATTTCTAATTATTTTGGTTATTCCCAGTACGCTTAATTACCTCAGGTTTGTAGCCTACTTTGATATTGTTTGGGGAATAATTTACAAGTAACATGAATTAATAACAACATGTCTATTCTCAATTAAAATCGTTATTGAAATAAAACTTCTTTAGCACGCTTGACTTGGGGAGTAAGCTGGTGAATGCATGACGAGAGCGTTATGAAAAGCGAGGCGAACGGTAGTTGAGAGGGAGATATAAGTTAGTGAAGATAGAAAGAGAGAGAGTTACGTTTCGTATATTACTGTAGTGGCAAGAGAGAGAGGTGCGAGCACACATTTTCTTTCTCTCATAGCCAGTTACGTTTCGTATATCTAAGACACAGTGCAGGCCTATTGTCGGCATCACACTGTAGGAGCAAGAGAGAGCAGTGCGTGCGCACATTTTCTTTCTCTCTTCCTATCATACAGATGAAGCTGAAGAAGTTTTACTTCAGTCGTTTGGTCTAAAGCACATTCGTTTTTTTTAATATTTATGATTGTTGTATTGATTTTTAAAGGAGCATTTGTTTTACATTGGAGGAATAGTCTTATAATGGTTATAAACATTTCGACTAGATACTGATAATTCGTATACTGATAATGCATGTTGAACATTTCAATTACAAAATAATTTTTTAAAAAATTGTATCTTCTCGATTATGTCCATTGCTGGGTTAATAATCATCCAATAAATTATCACCTGCCTCTAATAATAAAATGATTCAGACATGGAAACTCCTATCATCTAATATTCTTCTATTAACTGCTTAGAGTCAATAATATCATTAAATAATCAACAGTCAATAAGTAGTAATTATAGTAAACATTAGTAAAGTAATTGGTCGTTTTTCCAAATCATGACACATTTTCTCTTCGGGCATGACAACAGCCGACCGAAGGTAAATTAATAATCCATTATTATTGCAAGTGTAGCAACAGAAACATATTGTTTTACATTATACTTCTCTGGCGAGTTAGAAACAAATTCTTGCTGTTTGAATTTGGCACGTAATAAATTCCAACACGAGTAAATGTTTTGACGTACACTTTGGCCAAGTGAAAATCAAACATTTCAGAAAGATATGATATAAGATTTTCACGTAATAGGTTGATGGTCTCTACGGAGATAAGCCCTGTTGCTCCTTATGTTTCCTTCTTCTTGCCTAAGTTTCTTTGACTGAAATGTACATATTATTAATTGGTTTTAATTGCTTGTTAAATTATTATTTTGTTTCTAGTGACTACCAAATAAAAACAGATTTTAATTAAAGAAGACAATATTAGTGAAACTCAATCGAAAATCTGAAACAGAAATATCAGAAAAAGATACGTCATATCTAGGACCTACGCCTTGCCGGGCGGAACTCTACCAACTGAGCTAATGTGTCCCTACCCAATTCAGTCATATTTAACCTTTCCGGGAGTATGGACGGACTTAAACGTCAACGCGCGCTTTCGCCAAAGGAGTATGGACGTCCATAGCCGTCAAGCATCGCAAGCTTAAATTTGGCGCCTATATGCTGTAAATATGCATCGTCCTGCCATCTGTGAGCCTATTCCTATAACTTTACACCATTTTTATAAGTTTAGCTTCATTATCGACAGAGATATCGGCAGTTATTTATTTTTGATGACGTCACACACGCAAGTTCGACTATAAACAGAAATCTTCAACCGTTGATTTCGGCGCCCACGTGTTTTGACGTTTTTCTCGCGGATTTCTAATAGTTTGTTGGTATATCTGAGCAAAAGTGATTGAATTTGATGTTTTTGTGTATTTAGTGTGATTACAAGTTCATAGCAAAGTGGATAACATTGCATCAACATATAATTTCCACAGTGTCGAGACTTCTAACCTTTTTTGTGATCAAACCACATGGCGAACAGTATCAAATATTTTTTTTTATAGTATATCTGAGCATAAGTGATTGAATTTGAGGTTTTTGTGTTTTAAGAGTGATTATAAGTTCATAGCAAAGTGCATAACATTGTGTCAAAATATAATTTCTGTAGTTTTTAAACTTTTAACCTTTCTTGTGACCCAACCGCGTGTAAAACAGTACGAAAATAACTTTTTTGTGGTTTTGTGAAATCTAAAGCATTTTGATAGACGTGTTTAATCATTTTTTTCATTATTATTGGGGTTTTGTGTTTGTAAGTGAGAAATTGCATTATTTTTTGGTGATTTTATGAAATTTTTTTGATTGAATCACACTATCGAAAACTTTGAAAATCATATTAAATGAAACAGTATTAATTGAATATTTCTTTTATGGACATAATTTAAAGTTTTCTCCATACACATTTCAATGATAGTGTTAAGTGAAAATAATTGTGTTATGTATACATTTTTTACCGTTTTGTTCATGTGCCAATGGTTTGTGATTCCTGAAAAACGATTCCAGATTTTTTGCGATAAAAGCTGAAAGTGGTAAGTACGATTTTTTTACCCATTTTTGGGTCATTGAAACTGTCATAAAGCATATATTTAATAATAAAAAAATATAAATTTTAATTTTAAAAAAACTCACTCCCCAAAGCACGGCCAGCGTTACGTAACTTACTCCCGGAAAGGTTAACTGTACTTCGACTGAGAACTACCAACATTATCTTCATTTTTTTAATGCATATTTTTATTGACTGCTATCCTTATGTATGATTTAGATTCAAACCCGAACTAAATGAATCGGTTAGGGACACATTAGTTCAGTTGGTAGAGATCCGCCTCGGCAAGGCGTGGGTCCCGGGTTGTCTTCATTAATTAAAATATTGCAATTTGAGGTTTTACTCGTTTAGTTAAAAATAAATAAAAACAGATCATTAAAGCTTTCTCTCTTATCATAAAATGGACAAAAATACAATCAGGTTTTTAATGTGACATTTCACAAGAGCTCTCCTGTCGGTACCATGTACGTATAATTTAGGATTAGCAGATGTTGTGATGAACAAATTGGCAAAATACATCATTTTCTAGGTGCCAACATCAACTGCGAATGGGTTTTTTACTGATTCGTGACTCATGTCTCTTACGGACAAATACTATATAATGAAAAGACTGAAAAAATTATATCGCCAGAAAGAAAAAAATTATTATACATATTTAAATCTTTCTTCTTTATTTATATACTCTGTTATATGCCCACGGGGCTTTCGCATTGAGTATACAGGGTGTCCGGGGGTAAAGTGCATTAACTTCGGGAGGTGATTCTACACGACATTATAAGTAAAAAAGATAAATAACTTTTTTCGAAATTCCAACTTTTAGGGGTAGTTTTGTGGTAAAAAGATAAAATTAGACTGGCGTGTGCGGGCGGCATTATTATTTTCCGCAGTTACGATACGGGCCAAACTCAACCAAGTATTATTGACACAATTGTGCCGGCAGCCGGCAGGCTCTCAGCAAGTAACATCGTACCTCACACTAAGGATTTTTAATGGGTACTTCTTTTTGTATGGGAAAAAAAAGTTGGAATTTTGGAAAAATCATGTAGAATCACCTCCCGAAGTTAATGCACTTTACCTCCGGACACCCTGTATAGTGTTTAATTTATTTGACTCAAGGGTTGGTAATAAACAATAGGTTGCAATAAACAAGTAATTTCTTACATTACAGTGGTTTACAATTGATGAAATTAAAAAAAAATATTCAAATAATAGTAAACTGAAATTATCATAAATAATATCTTGAGAAAAAAATTGTTTAATTATGTTTTAAACATTGAATTTGTTACATTGGATAAATCACTACATTTATTTCATAAGTAGACAATAAAACTATCTGGGCGTTAAATAAATAACCTTTTTATATTATTTACACTAATATGTGTATAACCGTTTTATGGAGAACATGGAGAAATAAATAATAAATATTCGGTTTAGAAGAACCTAGGAACTAATTTGAGCTCATTTGTTTTTTTAAATTATTAATTGTGTTTTACCTACTTTACTACAACTCATCCCTTTCAATATCCCCTTCTAAATAATTAGAAATAATGAACTGCTGTTCTTCAATCAACACTTGACTAATTATGGATACTTTATAATTACCATTGTCCAGAATGTAGTATAGACTGGTGACTGGTCAATTCAAGACAAGACCTTGATTTTTTTTTGTTGCTAAGCGAAGAAATATTATGATTACATATTAGTTATAATTGAGCCCTCGCCCGGAAGAATGTTGTATTCAACAATATTCTAGTTCCGAGAAAATTTGAAAAAATCCAAACCAGTTATGTTTCATAACATTTTATATTTAAAATACATAAAACATACAATTATTAAGAGTTTTAATTGAAAAGTCATCTAGAAAGGCAATAAATTAGAGTTTATTACTAGAATTTATGCTGAATTTGTGGAATAATGTTGTATATGAACACTTTCACATACAACGTTATTCCACAAAACATTTTTTTTTACTCTTCGTACCTTACAGAAAGCAACATGCTCTTCTAACACATATGTACACATGTCATTGATGTTTTTGAGCTTAATAAGCAAAAAAAAAATGAAAAGAATAAATGAAACCATTTACTTTCTAGATATTGTGTTGAGATCAACATACAACATTATTCCACGAAACTGTTTCAACGGCTATAAACCAGGCTTAATAATATTTTTTTCTGGACAAATTCTACTTTCCTGCATTCTTCAGCTTCTTGGCTTTGAAGACTTTCTAGTTGAAGCCATAAGACATTCATTTTTACCATTTATTTCCATAAATTAAACCATGCGCCGTGATTTTGATGAATGGCGTTATACAACATTCTTCCACAAACCAAACTTTAAAAGGCTGCCACAGGCCTAAAAATTTTTTCATTACCATAATTCCTACCTAAAAAGATGCATATTAATATGCCCAACATATTAATAATAAACTTATTATAATATGATATATATCATAAATAACTCAACATTGATAGTTTTGTTGGATATAACATTATTCCGGACAAGGGCTCAAGGGTCTTGTCTTGACTCGTCACTTCAATTCTCTTTATTTATTTGTGTTTGCTTAATCCATGTACCATCACATCACACTTATAATTAACATTCTTCTTCTATTTCGTGTAACTTATTTTGCAAATTGGACGTAAGTACGTTAGTAAATAAATATTTCACTCACATTAAAAATGAATGACTGACTTTAAACCAGCTGACTATAAACAAAAATTTGCTGTTGTCAAAGAACAAAATATCAATTAATTTTCACTTGTACAAGCTACAAATTTCACACTTGTCAGTGCTGGTGACCATAGAGAATTAATGAATCGACAATTTTTTTCTAATGAAAACTTCTTTAGCACCTTGTGATTTGACGATGAAATGAAAAATAGCGACACTAAAAAGAAACACACACATACATTTATAGGATTTAGCCTGCGAGAGAATGAGATAGTATAAGTGGTCTCCTCTTTGTGCGGTGCTTCGTAGTCTGCCCACTCTTGTCTACTTTAGTTTTCTGAAGGTTTTACTTCTACCGCATGTGAATTGCACTCTGCTTTTTTTTCATTGTCTATTATTTACAACACCTACAGCGGTGGTGTCTATGCGTAGATGCGTTGTATACTAGTATAAATTATTATAATATTTTTAGGCTGGTAGTTTCTGCTTGACCGAACCCCTTTCTGGATCAGACGCCTTCGCACTGAAAACAACGGCCAAAAAAGAGGGAGAACACTTTTTAATTAATGGATCAAAGATGTGGATCTCAAATTCTGATGTCGCTGGAGTCTTCCTAGTCATGGCCAATGCTAATCCATCTGCTGTGAGTATTTTATTATTGACTGAACATAGTCCGCCCAGTCCTCTGTAAGGCAGAGTGATTTCTGTTTTAACCTGACCGTTTTGCATTTTGTCTTTCTGTAAATTTGTTTGTATGTTCCATTTCCGTTTCAAGATGGTGGCCATTTTAAAGGTTCGATAAAGATTGTTTTTCAAATGTGAAATCGTCAAGTTTATTTGGACTTTTTTATTTGCATTTTTTCAATATTACGGTAAAGCTATTATGTTTTTATTTATTTATTTATTGATATATATAAAGTATGTATACATTATATTATTCGATGCCTGTCTCACTAGGGTATACCTGTGTTGAGACAGGTGTATGTATATTTAATGAGTGGACAATAAAAATATCAAGTCGTTAAATAAATAAATTAATTACCTTTTTTATACTTACACTAACTTGTATCTCAAATTCGTAATCTTCTCCGTAATATATTGGTGTATAGCCGTTTTATGGAGAACATGAAGAAATAAATAAATAAAAAAGTATTCACTTCCTCCATAAACACACTTTATGGCGTCATCTTAATGTAATGACAATAATCCACTTTCTACACATTGTGTATCTTTGTATGTTTATCCTGATGAAGAAACCATCGGTTTCGAAATGTGTCGATTATTTTGATTAAATAGTTGTGTAAACAAAGTGATTCATTTTAATTAAAACTGTTTCAATTTTTTAGATAGTTTTTTGTGTCCCCTGTAAAATTTGTATTATGTGGAATGCAAGGTATTGTTTTGTTATGCGTGATAAGATGTCTTCATATATAAAAAAAAATAATAATACTTTTGTAGGGATACAAAGGCATCACATGCTTCATTGTGGAAAGGGAAACACCCGGATTAACAGTAGCCAAGCCCGAGAACAAACTAGGAATCAAGGCATCCGGAACTTGCATGGTTCACTTCGACAATGTGAAAGTTCACGAATCGGCCATCTTGGGAGAATTCGGGAAAGGCTACCAGTACGCTGCCGGTTTCCTGAATGAAGGAAGAATTGGCATTGCTGCGCAGATGATTGGTCTTTGCCAAGGATGTATGGATGCCACTATCCCATACACCTTGGAGAGGAAGCAGTTCGGAAAGAAGATTTTCTCCTTCCAGGTAAAAGTTGTGTTAAAAAACTAGTAGTTACCGCCAATAGTTGCTTTGGCAGTTTCAACAATCTTATACAGTGGTGGATTTACACTTTTCTTATGTTTAGGCCACTTCATTTGCGCCGCCCCTTCCTCCTTCTTAGAAGTTGCCACCTATCATAATCACTCACTTGTAGGCTTCACTGCCCTCCGAAATCTGCCACCCCAAGGCCGCGGCCTATACGACCTATTGACAAATCCAGGGCTGACTGAGTAGTGTTATATATGATGGTTCCATGCCAACTGAGAATAAAGTCAACTCAACACCTCCTTGAAAAGTTATTAAAAGCTATGAAAAAAATAATTTAAAATTAGCTGATAACCCTAACATAACATAAGCTATTTAACCAATTTTTTAAATATTTTTTTGATCACTCTAAATGACTTATCTTGAGATGGTTCTGAGCTGGTTTCATTCCGAGTTATCCGGTCACCATATATGGTGACCAGACAGCTCAGAATAATGCAACTTCAGTACGTCCTTTTAAAAAATCATTAAAAGTGATGAAAAAAATTGGTTAAATATGTTACGTAAGGTTAGGTTCTGGGCTATTTTTAGATTTTTTTGATGACTTCAAAGTTTTTATTTTATTTTATAAACTGAAGAAAAATCTTGATTTGTGTGTGTTATCTAAGATTGATAGATTTTGACTTACAACAATATGTATAGTTGTGGAAGGCAAATGCTTATATTATGAATATGAATTGACAAGAGAAGGTTATGAAATGTGTAATTATTATTAATGATTTTTCCAGGGAATGCAATTTGAAATTGCCAGAATTTCCACCGAGTTGGAATGTGCTCGGCTATTAACCTACAACGCAGCGAGAATGAGGGAGGCTGGTTTGCCTTTCGTCAAGGAGGCGGCCATGGCTAAATACTACGCTTCAGGTAAGAACCCGTCTTGTAAAATGTAATCAATATGGCAAAAACAACCAAAAAAATTATATATTTCTTGCTGCCAGCTAAAAAAGGTTCAATTGTAACCTAGGAAGAGAATGATCAAGAGTGGTGCTCTATCTTTCGCGGCAGTAATCCATATATGACAATTATTCTTAAATGCAGTATTCCATATCGCACCAACAAGCTAAATAATTGATATGTAATGTGCTTGCGTTAAGACACCAACTTTCAAAAATAGTTAAGCCAACGGGAGAGATGACGGCACATTTGCCGCGAAATTCTTGTTAAGTGTTGTTAGTCGCAGGAAATTTTTCGAATCGAATGTCATCCCGTATAAAAAAATTATTTAAAAAAAAACATTAAATAATCCATAAGCTGCAGCATTTTTAAGCACGGATTATGGAAATCACAATTCATTTCAATTACTACAAGAAACAACTATTTACATACACAAAATAGGTTATTAGATTCTTAGTTTAGGTAAATTAAGTAATTCATGGGTATTAAGTTCGCAAATGTCAAATCTGTGTCAGTATTTAGTTTGAAACGAAACTTCGTAAATTGTAGAATCCACACAAAAACAAATGGCGGCAATGGAAATTTTTAACTTTGAATGAAAATCGAATTTTAATGCATACTTTTCCGTCTATCCCGACTGAAACCGATGTTTCTTTTGGTAATTAAGTTTAAAAGTAGTTTACTTTTCAAAATCTATGCCTATTAAACGTGTACCTGCATGTGGATTATTTACCAAAAACATAAAAATAATACGACAAACGGATAGCCATTTATGAACGCCTATTAGGCTTATAATGTGTTGACAATCCTTTATGTATTTCGCCTGATAAGTTATTGGTAAAGTTGCCGAATTCCGCTTATGCGTTTTTCCTAACCTTCATAACTTTAAGTTAAATTTTTTAACTTAAATTTAAGTTTGACTTAAACTTAACTTTTTAAAGTTAAATGCATCTCATATTAATAATAATAATGATGTGATTTTTGTATAGCGCAATTTTGTAATATTTCACTTCAAGCGCGCATATAACACATCTCCCCTGATATAAATATTGCTTCTTGTAGTAATTAAGTTGCAACCAAATTATTTTACTCAACAAAATGTCTTGTAAATTTTTAATTGTGTGATGAATCGACAGCCGATAAAGCACGACGGATGCATGCTGACATCCGATTTTGCCTTAATTGTCTCGTATCGCTGACTTAACACAAAAGATACAGAATAACCCTTCATTATAAATAATATTTAATTATAATTATTTAATAGTTTTACAGCGAAATTTTTGTGAAAATTCACCTCAAGGGCACGGCACTTTACAAATATGTATTACTTGCCAGGCACAATTCTTATTCTGGCAAGTCTGGTTAACACAGACACAGACACAGACTAGCAATGTGTTCTTTTAGAAAGTTTTAGCTTATTTTCAACATTTATTGTTATCTACAGAAATTACTGAAAACATATTATCAAATTACCGCTAGAAGTTCAAAGACAAAATATTTATTGAATGTGCTGGCAGTCACTCACGTTATATATTAGAAAGTTTTGGCCTATCTTGCATATTAATTATTATCTTGCACAGTAATTACTGAAACATATTATTATTAACAAATTAACGCTAGGAGTTGGAAAACAAAATATTTAATTTAAGTTGATTTGTTATCGTTTCATAGAGTTGTTGATTTCTGCAAAAGTGGTTCTGTCTATATATTTGTTAATTGAGTATTATTTTGGATTGCATCATTAATGTTTCATTGATTGGGAAAGAGAAAGTGAAAATGCTATTAAAATTAATCTAAAATCGTAAAAACAGAAATCTTATTACAGCAAGTCAGAAGGTCAAAATATTTCCACTTTGCAATAATATCCAATTAAGGATAAACGTCACATACGTTATAATCTACGCATTCATAGATGGTGCCAATTTAATTATTTTAGGTTTTTAATACTTTTTGCATGTTACGCTTTAAAATATTAAGGTAAATTAATTGTTTGCGCCCGTACATATTTAATATGAATAAATAGTTTTGTCCATAAACAAACCCAAATCTTTCTGAAAAAGTCAATTTTGTATCAGTGACTCAATCTAATTTTGTATTTTTCAGCCTTTCATTTTAAAGCAAAACTTGCAAAAAGTATTAAAAACCTAAAATAATTTAACTGGCACCGTGGTACTATGGCACTGTGTAGATTATAACGTACATGACGTTTAACCTTATGTGGAATATTTCTGAACATATCAGAACACTAAAAATTATTTTTGAAAGTTCATGAAATAAGTTCACAAATGTTATCTAGTGCTAAATATCCTCAGTATTGTCCTCGTGAGAGACCACCTTTCAGAAATGTAGCTTGAAATGGCCTTTTAGCTGTGTTAAGTGACAGAACCGAAATAGCCATGAACTTCCCAACTTTCCTTTTCCCTATCTCCTTCCCCCTGCTTCCTCCAGCCTTACAACATATTCCAAATTACAAATGCCATATGCCCGCTAGCTCTAAGCGGTTAGCGGTTAGGTCTCCTTATTTTATTTAATACTTAATTTTAATTACAGAGATCGCCCAAACTCTAACCTCCAAATGCGTTGACTGGATGGGAGGCGTTGGCTTTACCAAGGAGTTCCCCCAAGAGAAGTTCTACAGGGACTGTAAGATTGGAACTATCTACGAAGGTACCAGCAACATGCAGCTACAGACTATCGCTAAATACATTGAGAAGGAATACACAAAGTAAAGACTATTCCGGCCATAGTATTGATATAGTACACCTAGGAATAATATAGAGTACTCTCGCAATCTGCAGGAATAACACCGATTCGATGCATGCAATGCAGAATTATATATTTTTTATTTTACACATAGAATGTGGTATGCCTATAAACGTATTAATTGTTATTTTAATGCAATATGATTTATGTATGTAATGTAATATGTTGTAAACATGTTTTTAACCTATTTTACCTTATTTGTGCCATATAAAAACATTTTAATAAAAATATAAAACACAACTCATTCATTATTATAATATATTTCCTTATGTGTAACTTGATAATTTACAGTGTCTCTGAAAATGTGTTTAAACTTAACAATAAAAGATTTTGATACGTGTAAAATACATAAAAATATATTTATAATAATTTGTAAATATTACCGAGTCCTAATCTAAAAGAGAAGGTTTAAGACAAGACAAATAGGATTCTAAATAATAAGGTTATAATATATGTATATATCCCTACATAGTACACTATTAATAAAATATTGTGTTGAAGATTACTTGCAATCTGCATTTCACAAAAACAATTTTATAGTAAGGCTAACAATTTTTAAAGAGTTTCGGTGACCTCAAATTATCTAGTTAAATATATGTACAAATGATGGAGTAGACATTGTGATGCCTTCTAATAGTTTTATTATAGCCACACTAGAGCACTTATGGAAGTAGTAACGACGGAGCATTAAGTTAGCAGATGACCGTCACGAGATGGCGCAGAGAAAGGAGTGGCGGCTATTTTTTACCTGCATAGTAATAATAAAATATATTGGTCATAAAGTCTGAATTGTTTAGTTATCGGCCAAATTATAGACACAAGAACTAAACCGAACCAAATACTAATATGATCATCTGGTATAATGAAATATAAGCAAGTTTTATGTAAAGGATGGCCTTTCGACTCAAATATGTTTTAACTCATAAATCACTTGCGCCACTTATCCATCGATCTCCTTAGGGGTCGTCCATTAATCACGTGAGGCTCGAAAGTTGGGGGCGGAGTTCGGAAAAAAATCACCAAATATCAGAAGGAGGGGAGGGGGGATATAATGAGATATCACGTGTATTTATTTTTCGTTGAACGCACGATTTCTAAACCAAACAGCGGCGCGTGGCCTTGACTCACTGTTGCCAGGCAACGATTTCCACGCCCGTTGCGACAACCGCTCAGCTCACCAGTCTTCAAAAACAACCTGTAACCTTAATGTCTGTCTGGACATTTTTATCACGATGCTTAATTTTCTAAAATTTAATCAGATTATATCTGTATTTAAAGATAATATTTTGAAAATTTCAATATACTTTGTACTAAAAAAATAATGTGATTTTGGATGTGGGGGGGGGAGTGGCGTAGCAAGGGGGGGGCGGTCCGCCCCGGGTGCCACCTGACAGGGGGGTGTGACACTCGATCGTGGAAAAAAATTTACGAAGGATATTATACATGAAAGTATTGTATACATGTTGTATACATATTGTATATTATACCAAAGTATTGTATACATGAACACGGTCTGTTATTTTCTTTCATATGTCCTCCGTGGAGTGCCCCGAATTTAAGTTGCTAAAAAACATCACTTGATTAATGGACGACCCCTTACATGAAAACCAAAAGCCACAACAAAATAAAATTTAAAAATTCAATAAATGAGAAAAGATATTTATATTGGTATTTATTTATTTTACAACGATCAAATAATATTCAAGTTTATGAGAAAACAAATCTTCGCATTGCTTCCAAAATTAAAAAGTAATCTAGTAGCTAAAGATATCTTTAATATAATACAAGTTAACATGTTGAGAGAGCTGGTACTCAACGATCTTTCATGGGATCTTGAGGAAGCTTAAATCCAACTAACCTGGCCGTGTCTTCAACGGTCCTCTCACCTTTGCCGGTGTACTCCTTGTTAATCTCTAGATATCTCCGTATGCTCTGTAAGTAGAAGAGGTAAGTGTGCGCCAGGTACTTGGCTTCCTCCTGAGCCTTGCACAGCTGCAGATCAGTTGTCTGGTACTTCCTGCATTCGGCCAAGATGTACTGCACCATTGGCTTATCTTTTATTTTTTTATCGAAGCTGGCTTTTCTTATTTCTCCCATAAGCATCCTGACCAGCTTCAGGGCGTGCGGCATCTTAGCCATGTTTTAATTCTTCCAAAGGCCCCGATTAAACTGACAACAGATAAACAACAACACTGTACTTTGAGTTTACGCAATGTGTAGTTTCTGTATTAAGTTGGCAGTTATGAACTCTGTACCGTCTTCGTATTCTGGTTCTGTTTCTTGTTTTATCCAAAAGTTGTCGGTGATGTTTTTGAGTGAATCGGGAGGAAATATGTGAATTGATGTGTCGTTAAAAATGTCGTTAAACTTGAAACTGTTTACTAAACTAAATTCTTGGACATAAGAAAATATGTTTAATATGTAGGGGACGTTGCTATTGAGTTCTTTCTGTGGCTGAGATTCAATGAGTGATATGAAGCTATTGCATATAAGAATGCAGTTCTTGAGACTAGTGCCCCAGTTGTGCCACAAGAAGTTATTAGTCAGTTGTTTGGGACAGTGTGGCAGGTAAACGATTGTTAAACCTTCGCTGCTTAATGTATATTTCCCCTCTTCATTATTTTCGATGAGAGTAAAGTCCAAACCCTTCAATATTTCACATTCGTCACTATAGAAGATGGGGTCATGTAGTGAGCACTTCACTTTAAAATGTTCTCTTAGGCACAACACTAACGCAAGTTGATACCGTGAAATTGTACACTCACCTATATGACCTAAGCCCAAACAAAGGATGTCAACTACTTTCGAATGTTTTAAAACTTCTAAACCCTCCTTTAGAGTGATAATAAAGGATTTGTAATAGTCAGATGCTTCCAAATCTTCTTTTGCTGAATTCAAGCGCCTGCAATGAAAAGAGATATTTATTATTAGTGGAATTATTGGTACACGGTGCATTCACTGATGTAAAGAAGTTCCATACAGTTTAAAAGAGATCAAACAAAAAATATCAAGAAGACGAGAAGAGCATTTATCATGTAAACGCTGTCAAGTTACGTAATTCGTAACCTAACCTTCAAAGACAGATTGGTGACATCCTCAAAATAAATCAAAAGTAAACCAACGTCAGTCATATTGTGCGCAACGCATCAATTGTTTTCCAAATCCAAACCGATTTGCCAGAAGCAATGGTTTTCAGATAGCGCACAACTCATAACCTAAAAATAATTAGGACGACAGAAACAATATATCTAACCTGAGAGCAGTTCCAGTATCAATTAAACAATCTTCGAAAACGCCGCCGGTAACAAATGGAGATATTTGTTTATTATTTTTAGATTTTCCCTTCCGTCTTTGACGGACAACACGAAATCCGTCAGATGAAACTTTGTTGGCAGACATTTAAAAATACCTAAATAAAAATTCAGTTCCTACCTAGTAAATCATAATATTTTTTCAAAGTAAGTACCCGTTACTTACTTTATTCAACTTGCATCCTGTCTTTTAACAGGATCATAAACATACCAAACCACCCACCACAGGATCAGGTATATTTATGCACAGGACAGGATGTTGAAGAGACGCATTTGACTTACTTTCCAGTGATTCCTTATATTATAAGAAGTAAAAAAAATCATAGAATTTAGGTCTCCAGTGACTTCTCTTTTTCGATGTCTTTTTTATTCAAATTCTAGCAAAAATATATTATTCCACATGACGTCACTGGGCACTCAGCCGAGTAACCGCCTAACCGATCACCCTAATTGTTAAATATCTACTGATTTTTTTAAATGTTTTTAAGTAGTTCAAATTTAAAAAAAACATCAAAAATGTCACCAGACACCAAAATTTCATTTACATTTTACTCCAAATAATAGATGTCAGGAATAAGGAACTCCAGTCATGTCATCAAGAACTCAAATCATATTATGTACGTATTTTCAGTGGCGGCGTAGGATAGATTGGCACCCGGGGCGGTTTTATATTGAGCACCCCTACTTAAAATTAAACACCAAATGCTTACGAGACTTCATTTTACTAAAATATTCGATCACATTATCAAAATTGGTTTCCCTGTCTCTTTCAATTTATAAAATCGAAAGATTGGTTAGTCGCGCTTGGTTGATTGTGAAACTTAAGTAAGATTTTATTTATTTTATCTTTGAAAGGATTCTTTCACATGGATCCACCGAAACACAAATTGTTAAAAAAAAATCTTAGACAGTGCTAAACTTGGAATAAACTCAGAATAGCCCCATTTTACAATGAATCTGAGAAGCTCCAATGAAGTCCATTGAACCGCTTCTTGGGCAGAAATGTTAGCGGCTTCCAAATGGCGCCTCAATCGTAAAATATCCAACACGATATCCTCTGCTGAAAATTCATCGTAAATTTTTAACAGATTTGGAACCATTCCACGAAGATCTTCTTCTGATGATGTTACTAACGTTTTAGGCTGAATAACACGCAGAGTAACCAAATAAAATCCATTGCCCTGTAACGATGGAATAGTTCTTCGTAAAATCTATCGTGACATTCTAACATTGCTCTCTGGTAATGTAAGTTCAGCATCTCGGGCCATTTCTCCAGGTATACGTTTTTGAAATATCCTCCTTCCTCTTTTTCCTTCAATCGTAATGTCTAAGTCCTCAAATCTTTTTGTTGCGTAGCAATAGCTTTTTCCACTATTTGGTTTCGAGGATTTTGAAGAAAAATTTTAAGAGCTTTAATTTAATTTAACACACTTTTCCAATGATAGCCTAGATTTTTGTGTATATTTTTTGTCCGATTAACTTCTTCTAGGACTTCACACCAAAAGGAAAGATTGCATAAAAACACTGAGCTGTTTCAGCGGAGCTTTTCACAAAAAGCTGGTGTGAGTGTTGATGCTGCATCTCTTCTTTCAATGCTTTATTTGCTGGTACTGGGATCACACTACTTCTCTTCGACTGTTTTGATACAAGCTTATCAAAAATATTCTTCAGTGTTTTAACAGCGTTGTGATGAGTAGGTAATCCATCTTGTCTCTGATAGTTGTTTCGGACACGCCGACATTTTTCATTAATATTTCCAGTATAAGATCCGACCAAGTGCAACATGAATTCATTATCTAAGAGAATTAGTAATTATATTCAAAATAAAAAGAAAATATAGTTGCGATGCGTTTCAAAATAATATTTATCATATTATGATATTAGTATATAAGTAGCTAGATACAAGAGTAGGTAAATATTTATTGATAAGTCTTTACAGAGGGAGATTTTGTGCCCATTCTTTGGCTGTACGAGTGAGTTGTCGTTGTCACCCCTTGGAGCTTGGCAACCGGGGCGGACCGCCCCCTCCGCCCCCCCCCCCCCCCCTTACGCCGCCACTGCGTATTTTATAAAACAATACAAACTACAAACACCTGTGGATTGTGAAAGATTAGCCCCGAAAAAATATATCGTAACATTTATTTTTGTGAAATATCTTTCTTCTGTTGGCAAAACTTTTTTCCATTTCCGCGGGAATATATTCCTCCCCCAAACTTTTCAACAGTTTGGGATGGGTTTTGGTATATTTATGGAGTGGGTGGTTTGGTACGAGGGGAGGTCCAAAAGTTTGTGGAATGGAGGGGATGGAGTGGGGATAGGGGCGCTTGTTTAGTGTCATACTAATTGGTGACTCATCATTGGTATATAAATTAAGTTTCAGCCCTATTGTGTCATTCATTTACGAATATTCGCCTGCTAAACAAGTCAATCCGGAAGAAAACTGAAACTATGGAGAAAATTGAACACCGTGCTGTGATAAAATTCCTTACCAAGCAAGGAAAGAACGCTCAGACCATTTTGAATGAAATGCAAACCGTTTATGGGGAACAGAGCCCTAGTAAATCAATGATTTACAAGTAGCATGGTCTTTTTAAACATGGTCGGGAGTCGATTTAAAACGACCCCCGCTCAGGAAGGCCAGTTGAGGCCACCACATCAGACATCGTCGTAAAAGTGGAAAAAATTGTACTAGAGGACACCCGTTTGAAGAAAAAACAGTTATCTGTATTAGTTGGAGCATCAGATACCACCATTTTGCGAATCCTACATGACCACCTGGGTATGACAAAAGTCAGTGCAAGATGGGTACCGAGAATGCTCACGCCGCTTCAGAAACAAGAGTGCGTCGATGCGTCAAAACAATTTTTGGAGTTGTGTGGAGACGAACCTGCACAGATTTTGGAGAGGATTGTTACCGGAGATGAAACATGGGTTCATCACTTTGAGCCTGAGTCCAAACAAGAGTCCATGCAATGGCATAAAAAGGGTACACCACCGCCAAAGAAATTCAAAGTGTCGGAGTCGGTTGGAAAGTTGATGGCTACTGTTTTTTGGGATTGTGAGGGGATAATACTCATTGATTACAAAGAAAAGGGAAGGATCATAACCGGAGAATACTACGCAACGATACTAGAGAAATTAAAGGAGGCCATCAAAGAAAAACATTAAGGAAAATTGACCAAGGGTGTGTTGCTCTTGCAAGACAACGCGCCAGTTGGCTTGCAAGAGCAACACACCAATCATGGCTTCGAAACACTAGTCCACCCACCATACAGTCCAGATCTGGCCCAAAGTGATTTTTATTTGTTCACCAATTTAAAAAAATACTTAAGGGGAAGGAAATTTTCCGATGACAATGAGGTAAAGGAGGCAATTTTGGCTCATTTTGAGGCAAAAGATAAAAAAAAAATTACGATGATTTAGAAAAATTAATTCATAGATCTAATAAATGTATTCAGCTTAAGGGTGATTATTTTGAAAAGGAAAAATAGATTTATTGTTTCATTTTATTTAAAACCCTTTCATTCCACGAACTTTTGGACCTCCCCTCGTATATTTATGAGTTTGGGTATTGGCAGTCAGGCACAGTATTGGCAATTGGTTTATTTATGATTATTATAAGCAATAATTATCAGCCTGAAACACTCATCCACACTGAAAAATCTTCCGAGAAAAGATACATGACGCCAACGGGACTTGAAACCCGTGCCCTTCTGATTGCCGGTCAGCTGCTCTCCCAATTGAGCTATGGTGGCTTATCTTATACCCGCCAAATGATTCAATATATACTAGTGTTTCATTCAACAATTACTGCTTATTATATTTTTTCCACCTGAAAACAACCAACTTTATTTTTGCGAGAGAGACACTGTTAGTGTTAAATCCATCGCTAGGTGGCGTCGAGACAAATTATGTCTTCATTTATTGGGGAAATACTTAAACTTGTCAAATATTAATTATTATTTTTTAATTGTTAAACTAACGTTTAAGACAAGATTTTTATGCATAGCACAAAGGGTAACAATTATTATAAGCAATAATTATCAGCCTGAAACACTCATCCACACTGAAAAACAAGTCCCGTTGGCGTCATGTATCTTTTCTCAGAAGATTTTTCAGTGTGGATGATTTTTCAGGCTGATAATTATTGCTTATAATAATTGTTACCCTTTGTGCTATGCATAAAAATCTTGTCTTAAACGTTAGTTTAACAATTAAAAAATAATAATTGGTTTATTTATGAGTTGTCAGTTGATACGCGCTTATGTGCTGCTGTATATTTGATTAGGGGCCGTTCAAGTATTACGTAACGCACTTGGGGGGGGGGGGGGTCTTGTGAAACGTTACTGTGCGTTACGAGGGGGAGGGGAGGAGGGATTCGAAAAATGCGTTACGTAACATGTTTTTCTTTATTTAGATAAAAAAAACAAGGGAATTAAATCTTCCAAGTTGGCAATCCTTTTTGTTCTCGAAATCTCTTGTTTAATTTATTACCGCAAACGCGATTAAAACAAGAAAAAGGGTATTTAAGCGACTTTCCAGTACTTTGCGCAACTGAATTGTAACTTTCAGGTAAAAATTGTCAGTTGGGCGTTATGTAACGTTTAGGAGGCGGGGGGTGATACGGAAAAACGTTACGGCGCATTACATGGGGGGGAGGGGGGTCAAAAATCTTAAAAAATTGCGTTACGTAATACTTGAACGCCCCCTTACTTTATATCAATTTTGTGCAGCTCTAATGCAAAGCAAACTCATAGATTTCAGATACCCAGTTCTCTATGTATGTCATCTACAGAAACAAGGTAAGATTCTTTTCTCCTCCCCGTCCTTTTATTCCATCAACCTGATGATGATTTTGTACACTTTGTCCACAGGGAAGAAAGATCAAACTTCATTACTCGGTATGACAAGTTCAGGGAACAACTAGAGTCAAAAGGTATATTCCTAATACCATTAGTATGCATGTTGTATTTAGATTTTTTAGCAATTCTTTTGTTTTTAAGGATTGACTCGATTTACAACTTTTCGGATAAAGGTGCAGCTTCTTTGATTCAATTTTCTATTGGTTTTTATCTCATTCCTTGTAAGATCTTAACAAGACCTTGCATTATCGCCACAGAACACAAAATGATTATATCCTTTTTTTGTTTTTCACTCTATTAATTCCTCGAAGAATATTATCCCAAATTGATAAGTTTAAAATAGTAAATGACCAGCTTCATACCTAGATTCTGCGGCTAGAGAGGATTCTTCAATTTTTTCATATAAATTACGATTTTTGTGCCCCCTAAAACTGCCGCCCGGGGCAGGCGCCCTGGTTTGCCCCCCCTAGATCCGGTCCTGTGTTTGTCGCTTGCTTGAGTTGTGCCTGTAGATCCACTCAGAAGAAGATAAAGGATGAGGTGGTGCTTGCTAAGGAGAAGGAGCTAGACACAGCTCCAGACTGTGAGCCTGGTGAGGTATAATACAAGGAATACAAGAGTGGAATGTGGATCAATAAGTACCCGTGTTAGGAATGAAAAAGAGTTTAAAAAAATAAAAAAAATTTTCAGAGACAGCTTGCAACTTTGCTTTTATTTCTTTGCATGTTTTTCCAAAATCCAAAAATAAAAAGCGAATCACGGATCAATGTTGCTCATTTTCCATTTTATCGAAAAACATGAAACACTTGTGATACAACTGGTTGCCAAATAAAAACTAATCTATGAATCAGTCTGAAATTTAATAAGGTGGCAGTAATGTCAACTTCCCTCAGCAACGCCACCGGTCTTCAAACGCGGGTGCTTATTGATCGACCCTCGTATATGTGGTGTGTGTTGTTTTGGTTGGTTTCATAAACAAACGTTTGCTTTCAATGGACATCAAGAAGACGAGATTGAGAAGACAAAAGAGGGTCAACTACTTGGAGAAGCAAGAAGACAACGCATATATGTACCTGTGAGTGTAGTTATGTGTTGTGTGTAACTATGTGTGTGTGTGTGTGTTTTGTTTCCACGTGTGCTGAGTACGACCCAAGCCTCCAGATATTCTGCCCGCTGTACGGACCGCTGCTGGTACCAGATGACAAGACCAGAGAAATGGAACTCGGCTGCGCCTGGGCGGAGGAGCCCCTGCCCAACAATTAATATGTGTGGCAGGTATTGTACAGTACAACTCACTTCTACTGCTATAGATAACCACTTATTACCACAAACGTACCAATCACTGTTACTCAATCATCATACTATTCAAGTGCGCAAACCAAACAAAGGAAGGCAGTACGTAATCCCTGCGAGCAAAACCTGCAGGTCTTCCAACACATGGAACGAATATTCTACAGATCAGTGCAACGTACTACGCCATGTTACACTGCACTCATACATCAGCAGGACACCATGCATTCTATTTGTGCCTGTTCTGTGTATGCTTTCAGGACAATGAAGAATATCAATGCCGCACTGGTGGTGAGAGCTACTGGTGTGATACGGGCCGGAATACACCAAGCGACTTAACATAAATCCAAAACAGCACCACACACCACTCATACCTACTCCAAGGTATATATTATTATATAACACTGCACTGTCTGCATGACTGTCCATTTGCGTCCCACACGGCACTCTTGTCAATTTTTGTTTCAAGTGAAAGACTGTTGAATACTTTTAAAGCATGGGATTTATGGTGTCTTTGTCCAAAGCTTGTGTTTACCATTGAAGTTTTTATGTTTTCTTTGTACGCTTGTCTAACTGGTCTGTTAGTATATATTGTGTTTGTTCAAAATTGTAATTTATCCACTGGAGCGGATATTATGGTAAAAAAATGGACCACTTTAATTTTTGGACCAGATTGTCCTACAACTTGTAAAACATTTATTGTAATTATTTGAAACATTTCCATAGCCAGCCATTTATTTTAAAACAAATCAATTGAAATGACCATAGATATCACAAATCCGAATTTCGTAGACTATTTTAGAATGATGTTAAAAATATATTTTTTAAATATTTTTTTCACGTCGAATTTTTGATCAGCTGTTTACGGTTAAATCAAGTCCTAGATATGCACCTTTCATTATCAAGTATACCACAGACAACATACAGAAATCGAAAATATTCTACGTTGATTCGAATAAGTAAAAAACATATTTGGCAGTCTCAAAGTAAAAATTTTTATAAATCCTACAAATATGAGATAAACGGTAAAATACGGGTTAATTCATTGGCTGTATAGCACTATAATAAGTTCATATGTCTCCATGTTCAAATTCAAAGGTATGATTTTTGAAGTGAAACTTCTATAGCACGGCTGTGATTTGGATTTCAGCCAAACGGAATTGACGATTACTGCACATGCGACGCATCATTGCGCTCATCGGCCGCTTTGATTATGATGTCACTTTTAAAGGCTCCTATTGGTTCAGATATAAAACGGAAATTACTCTAGGATTGCGCCCATTGGTCGCTTTGATTATGACCTCACTTTTCAAGTTTTGGTTGAGATTGTTTTGGTAATGTTTCGCTTCTCCCCGTGTAAACTGCACTCGAATTTTTTTTTAATGTTGGCGAAAAATATAAAAAATGATCTTCTGGGAAATGTTGAGCAATTGAGATAAATTTATTTATTTTGCGTGCTCGCTCCAGTGGTTAGTAGCGTTTTAATGTATAATTGGCGTATATTTGACGACCTCCGTAGTCCAGTGGGTAAGACTCTTGACTCACAATCCGGAGGTCGCGGGTTCGAACCCGGCATGCGCAAATAAATTTTATTTGATTAATTTGTGTTATTTCACAATTAATTCATTTAAAATATTATACAGTATATTTGCGGCATGTTCCAGAGAGGAAGATACTATCAGTATCGCCCTGGTGTAAGACCACCATTCAGAATTGAAACGTTGCTTGAAAATGGCTTTAGCCGTGTTTAGTGACCAGATCTGAATAGCCAGGTACTTCCCAACCTTCCTCTTCCCCACCTCCTTCCCCTCCCCACTACCTTCAGCCTCACAACATACCCCAATTGGGGATGCCATAGTCTCACTGGCTCCAGACGGGAGCAGTTGAGATTCTTGTGCGGTATTCACTGTAAAAAAAAAAAAAAAAATATGTAGTAGGTATATCAAAACTGTTGAATATTTGGTCTGTTCAGTCATCTATATTTTTTAAGCCGGCCGGCCGGTCTATATTTTTTAAATCTTTAACCCGGCCGTATCCATAATGCAACCATAGTCTACTTTGTTCATTCAATCTTCCATATCTTCGTAAATACATTTAATATTAAATCCATATTTTAGTTATTCCTAAAAAATATATTTTTGCTTCCATAAAAAATATTTTTAAAATGTGACAATTCTGCATAAAATAAAATAAATCATAAATATTGACACATTTCTATGTCAGATGAGACAGTATATTTCGAATTTCTGTGGGATTGACAGAGAAAACAAAATATTAATTCATTCCAACCTCATTAACCTATGTGTAATATTAGATCTCCTTTTAGTTGTGTATGAAAAAGAGAGGTGTAACATAAAACTTTCAAATCTATTGCCCATCTGTAGACTAGACTACTTTACTTTTCAAAGTTGATGTAATATTACGTGTGTCTTCTCTTTCTAGTGCTTTAATATAGTAGTATAGTAGATTAATATAATCTTACAGCAAAAAACATAAGTTGCTTGACTTTCCATTTTCATTACGAAAAAGAGCCAGATGACCACATTGGAACGTTCGGCTGACCGACCATCTGATCCTCAAACCAGATTGTTTAATCCCTTTCTGCACTTTTCCTTAAAATTAACGACAAAATCGAACAAAGGGTATGTTTTTTTGTTTGGTTTTATTGATTTTGGGTTATTTGCAGGGTCATGCCATTTTGCAGCTTGAACATATTAGTCCAGAAGTAATAAATATTTATATTATTTCATTTTATTTTTATCAAATAATCTCTTCTTACTATTATTTTATCAAATAATCTCTTGTAGATTTAAAAGAATGCAAGACAACGACAAAGCAGTGCTTACGTGCGACAGTGGAACTGGCAAAGGAAGGATGAATGTAGACTTAATGCTGTATAAATGGGATTCCCGAAAAAAATATCCATTTATTTATCAACTTATCAAATTTATCAGGTCCCGACGTTGACCGAACCTTGAAGACCTCTCACTAGGGGTTGAAACAGTGCAAGGATTCTGCGGAAGGGGCTGATGTGGCAAGCAAATGATGCAGCGATCTCGAACCACGAAACATCCCTATTGGTGTTTCTCATATGCCAATAGCGATCTCCAACATTCTCACAGAGTCACCGTCAGCCGTGACAAATTTAACGAAACCATTCTGTTCTAGACTGCCGAAGAAATAAAAGATTTGTAAGTCGCTTCTCGTTCGCTCCCACTTTCATACGAATTCTTTATAAATATTAATTTATGGTTCGGATATAACTTGTAAGTACAGTATTAAATGCTTATTTGATTTATGCACAATCCATCCACATTCCCCACATAAATACCCCCATAAAAGTAAGTGCATTCGCTCATGGGGCAACTAAAAAGAAACCAGTTTGCTACTCGAGGTTGTGTATTTCAAGGGTCGTCCGCACACAACACCTCACAAAGACCAGTTGTCAACGGCGACGCAACCTGCCGTGCTGTTTGCCAGCATGTTTCAGTTGCATCTCACAAACTGTTAGTTTTTAGAAATCTGCTATATGTCCGAGCTGGAAAACATCGATTTCGTTCAGAAGGTTGATAAATTACCTTGCATTTATCAGTATAGGCTTCCTAATTATGCACGAGACACAATAATAAAAATTATAATGTTAGTAATTTGTAAAATTTAAATATCTTCTATAATTTTGGTAATTTGTTATTTTTTTTTTATTATTATTCATCTTTATTAATATTTGACTTAAATTTGTTTTATTTTATGGCTGTCTCGCTAGGAGAACCTGTGTTGAGAGCAGGCGCTTAGCATGAGCAGTTTATAATAATAACACATACAAAGTACAAATAATAACACAATATTACAAGTAACAGTTAATCATCAACGTAACATTGAAACAGTAATACTTTTAAATATCTACTACTAGCTGGTTCCCGGCAAGCGTTTCTGTGCCATTTAAAAAATAAATAGTTTTTCCCTGCGTGTCCTTTCCCATTCTTCCCGTCCCTCTTCCGCCTCCCCTTCCTCTCCCTCGTCCTCTCCCCCTCTCGCGTTCCCACTCCGCCTCCTCCACCTTCACTCTCCCCAGTTTCCCTCCCCCTTCCTCCTCCTGCGTTCCATACATTTATTCCCAGGACATTAAGCTTTCAAACAGCTCGCGTGCCACCTATTGCAATTTTTTTATACAAATTTCATAATGACAGATCTCACCAGTTGTTTTATACAAACCTTGTCCTGACAATAACAAACAGAGAAAAAAAAGAATTATCGAATTTGGTGCAGTCGTTGGGAAGTTATGAGCGTACATACATTTCAGCGATTCATTTTTATTTATATAGAAGATACTCAGTTTGAAACTTCATTGCCATAAGATTTTTATATTAGCACAAATGTATTATTTTAAGATAAATAAATAAAATAAACAAATAGCGGGAAAAGCTTGGAACGAAGTGGGGAAGACAGATAATTTATCAGATATTAAATTTATTTATTTTTTACATTATTGCACAGTATGATTTCAGTACCATGGAAGTGCCGCATGTGTATAAAAATAAAGAAAATATTATTTATAGATCACATTATCGTGGATTGTCTCTTATTTTTATCTTTTCTTTAGAAGATTCGGCCTGGGTTGATAATAATAAAGAATGGTATTTTAATCATCACTGATCAAGACATTTATGAACACGATATGACAGTGGCAGATGACAGCTGAAGTGTTGTTCATTCTATGATTAAACAAGCTGAAATAATTAATGAAGTCGTAAGCTTGGTTGCCAACCAGTTTTAGTTTGGTTTCAGTTTCTACATGAGCAAAGGGCCTAAGGCTCGCTTGAATAATAAAGTGGACTAGACAGATTTTCGAAAATGGGACGCACAAAAAAAATAAGAAATTCAAAACGCTGGGTTTTTTTTTTAAATTATTTTTACCAATTTTACATTTTGTATATACATATAATGAAAATCATAAAAGTAATGGAACCCACTAAGGCGCAGCCTGTGCGTGGGTAATATAGTTAAATATATTTTGTTGTACCTAGGAAAAACAAAACCGTGGGCATAACATGTTTAAAATTTGTCTAAATCATAGACATCCAAATGGATAGACAAGAAGTTACAGATGAGGGGTAAAACCAAACTATGGAGGGCGAAGAGGGGAAAGATGACTGTGATTCGTTGAACAATCAATCTGGCAGTATATAGGCATCTCGCATTACAATATCACCATTTAGTTCTTAAAAGCAAAATCTGCTTTGAATGAATAGACCTTTTTACATGGGAGCGCGAATTGCTTGCCACGTTCATAACATATTTGCTAAGGCCAAATGCTCGCCCCAAAAAGACTCGCCCCAATACACATAGCAATATTTTGTTGCCGTGTTTAGTTAAAACACTTTTACAAATTTTTCATAATTTGCTTACCCCTGTAACCAGCGACGAGCACATTGGAGAACCGCCCACATTCGCTATGTGCACATTGATATGTAGATATATTGTATAGCACAAGCTGCCGTTATTTCGTTAAATGTATGGATGTTAGCTTCTCGCTGTTCACGGCAAGAATGATGACGTCACACATTTTAGATTCAAGCGAGGCTCTATCCCCTCCCCATGGAGCGAGCCGGTTCCAAGGAGGAGCTCCAGCCGGCGCCATGTGGAGGGGGAAATAATATGTTTTTATCACTTAGGGCAGGTCCAGATATATTCATATGTCCGTGGTCTAAATAGTTTGTACAAAAAGTATATACAATAGTGTACAGTGTATAAGTTTATAGTGTAATAATCAGAGTAAAGTTTATGTGAAAAATAAAAGTGATATAAAAATAAAAAATATTATTATTATTATAAAAAAATTGAAATTATTGTATAAATTATAAAGGTTAAAATGGGACTTCACTAAACTCAGTCAATTTTATAAAAATGCCAACATGAGTGCACTTAATTTACTCATAAAGCTCTTTGTTTCTTTCTCTTGTTTTTACTTTTCTTAGCATTGACTTTTGTGGGACGGGCAGAAGTGGCAGGTAAATCACAATTTTTTGCTTTTACAGGATTTTCTTTTCTTTTTTCTAAGTCACGGGGTATTTCTTCGGATATTTCCCACTCATTGGAATCATGTTTGATATGTCTGCTTGGTTCATTCTTAGTTTCTTTACTTTTTGTCTTTTGCAGATTTACTCCTTCTTTGTAAGTGGAGTCATGCTTATCGTAAGTCGAAGCCAGACCTTTATTTTTTGATTTTAAGATTTTCAAGATATTCTCTTCATGCTCCTGCATCCGAGCCAACTTGCCATTTAGCTGCAGTCCATGTCTGGCACCCCTGAAAATGAAAAATATTTATTAGAAAGCACTCATTTCTAACAATTCACTTAAAATTATCCATTAACTGCTCATCCGTGGGTGGAGCTTTATTTCTACTTATACAAGCGAAAATTTTATTTTTGCAAGTTATGCTTCAAAATATTAAATGAATTGTTGGTTTGCACTTGTAAATACGGTATATGAAAATTAATAAATAGTTTTGTCCATATAAAAACACAATTCTTTCAAGAAAGGCACACAAATAAAATATTGGTCACCGATGGTGCCCGGTGGATAGGAATGTTTCACATAGTAGACAATCTTACACAGATAGTTCCATAAATACAAGGAAATGCACGCCAGCCGCAGCACACCGCACAGCTCGCCAACGCGCGTGTTGACATTTTTGTTTGTTATTACTTGCTTCGAGAATTGGGTTTTTTTTTTTCAGATTAACAATCTATTTATTCACAAAATTATGTATACGAATGATATTTTATCAAAAGTAAATTTGAATAAGACTGTCTCTAATATGTTGCATTAACAGACAAGGAAAGTCTCGACAGATGTGGGTCAGAAGGACAGGAACGGAAGAAGGGAGAAGTGCAGGGTAGGGCCACGGGAACTACGAGTTCATAGGGCATAAGCAGTCAAGACCGAGACGGGAGAGAGAGGAGTTCGAGACAGGAGTGGCGGTGGAACATCAAGGATGCGGTCCCCGCTCAGCGGCGTGATGCTGGGCGGTGGATGAAGAAGTAACAGTTGAGTTCAAGAAAGTATGATGTGTTCCTCCGCCCGGCGACGTGAAACCGGGCGTGAGACGAAAAAAGTGGCATGACCAGACGCGGCCAGTGGCAAAAGTGCAAGACAGTAGGAGACTAGGAGGGCCTGAGTTGCCGAACTTTAGAAACTGCCATCGGGGACCTCAGCCTTATGAAGGCTTTCGCAGAGAACTCAGTGACACCAATGTCACAGTGAACAATTAACTATGACACAGTGAACAATGGAGAAGCGACCCCAAACCATATTATAATGTACGGGAATAAGAAGGTGAATAAAACACACCTGGTCACAAGGACATTTATTCCGGAACTGGCCGGTTACAAGCAATGTTTGATGTTACCTACGCAGTAGGTAGTATACCATATTACACCTCTACCCTTAAAAAACTAATAAGATTTAGATATAAATAAATCTAAGTATTATTAAGATTATACATTGACTTAGTCAAACCTCATTAAAATCCATGCATTTAAAGAGATCTCTATAAATAAATTCATTCATCTTGTCCCAACCCAAGCGACCCGAATTGGTGAGAAGGCAGACTGGAGAAAGTACAGAGGTATGTATAAAAGTGCATTTCTTTAACTCTTCTTCAATAATTATTTCTGAGCTAGTTTCCGGAGCAATAAGGAGTGTTACCATGTCAGTGAATCGTCCTCAATATAATAGCCAACAATCCTACGAAAATAAGCCTCAACTAAAATATCATTAGGTAATTGCTCATTTTAGCCGTGATTGTTATAATCAAGTTCAATTGTATTTCAAATATATTTCAGTTGGTATTATTAACCTGTCCGCGAGTGAGATTGACGAACTAAACTGTACGTGAGGAGTGAGGTTTTTTTGGGTTCATTTTTAAATATTTTTTTATAAATTATCATAGATTATCTAAAAATAATCTTATATTTTGAATTAAAACGTCATCGACATCAACCCATGAAATAAACCAACATCGAAAAAAAAACTGCTTCGTTCCTCTGACGACTGCTAAATGACGAAAAAGAATTTTTAAACTAAAACTATGAAGTCAGTAATGTAGGTATGTGTTCCAAAACTACGCGCAGATATCCATAGATGCCACTACAAGTCAAATATTTTCGTTAAATATGATGGCGTTTGATAAATAGCCGCGTCCGCAACGTTTCGGCCATACTCTTCTGAGCATTTTTTCGCTTTGCCGAACCATTTCAGCCATACTCGTGGAGAGGTTAACTTTAAAAATGGCTTTTGCAAACGTAAATTTGCCAGGATATATTTAATTCTTCAACTACATTAACTGCTGCCTATAATATAATAAATGTATTATAACAAATGAAATTATTTATTTTTGTTGAATGCTCTTACTTGTGTGCAGTTCTACCTCCGCAAGCAGCAAATAATTCTTCATCCGTGAGTTTCTGGGGCAACTTGTTATATTCCTGACTCTCCTCATCAGAACTTGAGTTGCAGATAACATTTCCTTCTTCTGTGACTTCCATCGTGCCGTTGGTGAGAGTTGCCCTCTTGGTAAAGCGTGCAGAATATTGCGTTTTTGCTTTAGAAACATGTTTTCTTTTCTTCTCCTTAACAAATTTTTGTGTTGATATTTCTAAGATTCCTTCGTTTTTTGTCAGTATCGAGTCTACTTCACCGTTTTCATTTTTCTTTATCTGAAATGAACGAAAATACTATTGAACAAGCAGACATCGAGAATTGATTATTTAAACAGAGTTTGAATCCCTGTCACATTTGATTTCGGCATCAAATCGGCAATCAACTACATTTTAATTTTTTTGCTGCTGGTATTTTGACAGACTTCTCAAGTTGGACCTTCTCATAGAAAGAGAATTGAATTTTAAAATTAATTGAAAGGGATTTATCAAATCGCTTATCTATTTATCCAATTTAACCATAGAAAGATAATCTACATCTTAGAGAAGTAATTGATACACAAGAATTGTTGTCTTTTTTTAATTCGCAACGTAGTGTGCTGTCTATCTCGGTTAGCTCAGTTGCCGAGCAGAGCTTGGGGGGGCGGCTCTATCACCACGGTACAATAACGATGGAGAAATACATACACCATACGTCCGAAAGACGTACGATTACCTTTGTGTAACTTTCAGACTTGTTTGTATAAATGTGATTTAGCAAACAAAAAAATAAATAATATTTTGAAGTATAATGAGTGATTAGCATTTAAACTTTCATAACAAATAAGAAAAATACAATTTAGACATAAAAAAATTCGAGTGCAGTTAACACGCGGTAGAAGCATAACTTTACCAAAACAATCTCAAACTATGAAAAACAAGGAGCCTTGAAAAGTGAGGTCATAATCAAAGTGCAGTGAGCAGGCCAATGAGTGCAGACCTCGCGTTGTTTCCATTTTATATCTCAACCAATAGGAGACTTGATAGGAGTATAACACCCGTATGCATAGTCGGTCCCTCGAGATTTCCTCCACTCGACTCAACCTCGACTCATCCTCAAGGATAAATTCGGTATGCAGAACTGAAAAAACTATCCTCGACTTGAGCAAATTCCTCAGTCGAGTCGAGTAATGAACTGTCAAACTCAAGGTACGTCGCGATCTACCTTGAGGTCTCCTCGAAGCTTGTTGAAGACAGCCCATAGCTGAAAAAAGTGAACCATAAATATATTCTTTACAAATATTTAAATATTTAATTGAACATTCTCTACAGTTTGCCAGCATAATAATAAGAAATAATGACGTCATTCCTTCACTCAACCTCAACTCGACTTACTGGAGGTTCTTCACTGGAGGGTGAAGCCGTAACTGAGCATACTGATTTCAAGGAAGTTTTTAAGATTTCCTTGAGGTGACCTCGACTAAGGTCGAGTGGAAGAGGTCTCTAGGAACCGACTATGCATACGGGTGTAATACTTCGCAGGTGCTGTAAGAGCCATTTCTGTTTCATCCGAATTCCGAATCGCTAATGAAGTTTCATTTAAAAAAATATATTATTTTTCATTAAAAAAAACTTAATATTTTGTAGTTGATTTGTAAGAGGTTTGCAGAATTTTGTTATTTTTTTATTACAATATATTTTTTATAATTATTTTGGTTTTAAAGTACAAAAACTCTAAACTAATTATTCAACTGCCTTTAAACTATGTAAGTATGATAATATGTCAAATATACACTTTTAAACTTCAGTACTTCTCCCTTACGTATCATTATCTTTAACCCCCATTGGTGACGTATTTGTCTGTGAGACCGGGTAATTCGGAAAAGTGTAATATTTTTTTTACCGTTCATCGAATCACACTGCGATTTCGAGTAGCTGCCTTACTCCACACCCCCTAACGTCAGTCTACCCCGTGACAGCGACGCGGGCGCACGTTATAGAGTTTTGGCGCCAACCCGATGCGTGAGACTGGCATCACCAAGTCAATTGGTTATTGTGTAATTTTATAAGATAAAATAAAATAAAAACATAAGTATTATCATTTATGTTTTTTTTTATTTTATGTTTCAAATGTCATAAGACTGATTTTGTCGTTAAATATTTAAGATTGTTGGGTTTAAATAAATATTGTTAAAATATCTAATTTTAATGCATCTAAAGATATTGTGTTATATTAATAAAAGAAAATTGATTTGATAAGGAATACATATGTTTTATTGACAGAAAAAGATATCATTTTATAAACTTTCCAATGAAAAGTAGCATGAACAGTAAATTATTGAAAAACTGGTAGTCATAAACCCCGGTGCGTGAGACGGGGTCACCAACGATGTAAGTCAAATTGACGTCACCAGTGGCGGGTTAACATAGATAAAAATAAGATTATCTTTCTAGGGTTAACAGACATATTTACATTGTTTTAATGTTGAACTTAAATGGAATTTTTTTTATTTCTGTGTGCACGGCTGATTGGCTTCTAGCCTAACTATCTTGATGCAGTTTTACAACCCAAGAAACGGTTGACGAGGGTGATGATAGTACAAAATAAAACAATCTAAATAGGTACCTCAATATTTTCAGCAGCCTTATTGTATAGTTTTTGCCACCAGTGGTTGGTAAATTCTTCAGCAATATCATGTCCAATGCCATGCGATCCATGTTTCGGTTTGGGTTTCAAAGCCTGCACAATGCCATCTTCAGACTTTCCTAAACCTTTCCCTGCAAAATAAATATTTAAATGTCACGACCACAGAGGAAATTCCTCCACGGACATGACAAACCGAACTAGTAATCAATAATTAAAGAAGCTAACATCGTACCTTCCGACCAACCATATTTTTCAAGTTGTTTTCTAGCGAAATCCATCTGAAAAGTCACACGCAAGATCCAGGTACTGAAAAGTTAACTAGTTAGTTTGAAAGTTACCAAAAAAGCGAATACAGCAGATTGAGTAGATATGCTGACACCATAAATAAACTAATCACGCTGACACTGACATTTGGACTTGGAATATTAAAATATCAACATCGTAACCATATCATAACCTTAAAATCCTACGTCAAAACCACATGACAAGAGTGAAAAGTGTTACCATCTTGGAATCTACTTTTCCGCTAAACCCAGGGTTGGTATGTCAAAAAAATATATTTCCGTAGATCTCGGGGGTACCACCTTGCTGCCAAGCAAAAAAAAACCGTCGGGGGGCTGGGAATTGTTTTTGGCTTTCGTTTCATTTACATAATATACGTTTATTGGGTAATTATATTCCACTTACCGCTTCATTTTAAGGCCCAGATTGGGAAATTACACTTCGTTTTTACAATTATTAACAAAACTATTTCCATCCACAAAATCCAGAGTGAGAGATACTTTCAGTATCTTAAACTTTGCTTGAAATACTTTCCCACCTTCCTCTTTCCCTTTACCTTCCCCTCCCCACTTACCTTCAGTCTAACAACAGACCCAAATTGGGGATGCTATGGTCTCACTGGCTCCAGACAGGAGTGGTAGGGACTTTTCTGAGGTAATCGCATTTAAAAAAAGGTTATTGGGTTCTTAGTTTGGATAAACTAAGTAATTTATAATTCAAGCATATTTTGAAACGAAATATTGTTTTTGGTATTGATGCAAGTGTGAAAAACATGTGTAAGAAGTAAACAGTTAGGTCAAATACTAACAATATATTACATAGCGATTCCTTCATCTGAAATTGACTTTTCAAAGGGGTGTTGAAATTCCTCCTTGTTGAGTTGTCGTGGAACCGTCTAAACCAGTTTGGATAGTGATTTCTTGTTAATTTAGTGTTTTTTATGTGTTTATCGCAAATATGTATAGCGCAAATGGTGTCAGGAAGGATGCAAGGTACCTCATGTTGCAGATTGGAAGATAACGGCCGAGGACAGACGGCGGTGGAGGGTGGAGGCCTATTTTGGAGGAGGCCAAGGCTTGAAATGGGCTGTAGAGCCATTGAAGAAGAAGATAGCGCAAATGGTCCAAACCTTATCTGAAGTATATTTTTCTTCAACACTCCCCCCCATCCCGCTTAAAAAAAGTAAGACAGAAAACATGAAAACAAATTCAGTAAAAATTTACATGTTTTGAAACATCACGACCAACTAGTTGGTAGCGTAATAGTTATTGGTTCCCACTCGGGTGTTGCTGGTTCGATCCAATCGATTAGTCCTCCATCATTGCAGAAGCCACACTTTTCATTTATAATGATGGAAGTGGGTAAGTATGTGGTTTGGTTTATTTATGGTGGGTAGGTTTTTAATATTCTGCTTACATGTATAAGTATGACAGAACCCATGGAAAAATTTTTGAAGTTGTCATAACATGTTTTGAAACATCACGAATCTCACGACCAACCAGTTAGTTGGTTGGTCGTGAGATTCAATAACTGAGTACCAACGTTGTACTCAGTTATTGAATCCCAGTAAGGCGTTGATTTGTGTGTTCTTCACAAGAACTATATATGAGAAAAATATTCCCTGCGGGCCTCCAATTGCCGTTCGCTGCCATAGAGTATCCCTCATTGTTGACATTCGGGCTATTGAAAAGTGAGATCCAATTTACAGTTGTTAGGACTAGACCATAGATTCTCAACCTTTTTTTGCCCACCGCCCACTTTGAGAATAATATTTTTTCTAGCGCCCCCTAACTCGTGAATCTGAAACAGTAATTGTCGTCACGATTATATTTACCACAACGGGGGGGGGGGGGGGGGGGGGGCGTAATGGGTTGGGGCAAGATGGGATATAATAATATTTTTTATTTAATTCTATTACAAATTTGAGTTTATTACATATAATACATAACGCCATATAAATATTTTACAAAAAATTGTTTGCAAATATTTTTACATAAAAGAAATTTCAAGAAATATGGCAAAAAAAATCAGGTGGTGACTCTTTCAACAATCAAAAGAATTTCCCTTTTGAATCTCTCCTCACTGACGCCAAATATATCAATCCTGGAGCAGATTTGCTTCAGGAGATAGAATAATCTATGATGATGTTGTCTAAGACAATCATCTGGAACGTAGAGACCCACGCGCTCCAAAATGGCTGATTTCTCAATATAGCCTCGCAGCAGTCTGAATAATTGGGTGACGGCATACCATACCTCTCTCTTCTGAGCTGCAGGGAGTGAACTCCCAGCATGCCCAAAAGAAAGTTCGTCAAAGGTAGAGCCATAGATAGTGGCTGTACTCACTCATGTAGAGAAATCTTAGAAACTTTTTTTTTATCACTCTCCAACATGAAGGAGCACCCCACCTCATGAGGATTCCAGATAAGCGAACCACCCTCCAGCCTACTGCGGACCAGGGAGGTATAAAATCTTCAGAGCACGGTATCCTGAAAAACTCTGACGGTTCGGAGAAGAAAACCTAACCTTTTTAAGGCTGACTGGCACACTCCTTCGATATGAGGACGAAATGTCAACATACTTTCATACAATCCCAAGATCCTTTATTTTTATTTTATTTACATTTTTTATTTTATTTTTTAATATTATTGTACAACAAATAATTCCAATTACAGTACAGTTACCCCATCAGCATTTATAGTAGGAGCGGCGACGACATTAAACCTGTAATGATAGGTCTCCCAAAAATCATACACAAAAATCGTTAGATCATTCATAGGGGTACACAAAATGGCGGTGCTGCCATTTCTGAAACCGGTCAGCACTAAAAAAAAAAAAATGTTGAAAAAAATTATTTTTCAAGACTTCTGTAATCATAAGTCTCCCAAATTCTGATTGTTCCTCGAGACAGGGGAGGGGTAGGACTATACGAAAAAGCAGTGCTGCCCGTCCCCCTAATGGGCCGTCTCAGTTGCTGCCGAGAAATAAGAGACGCCTCGTAAGAGGTATCTGTAATCATCGGTCTCCCAAAAAAAACAAAGCTTATCTGAAAGATCATCAAATTTTGTGAAAGAAAAACCACTGCTGCCGTTTCCAAAAAGTGGACAAGATGGCGGCAGCAGCGTTTGAAAGTCGCCCTCCTTTCTTATGACTTTCGTTACATAAAAGACACCTCGTACCTAGGTATCTATATTCATCGACTTCCTCAAAAAACCAAACTTATCTGAAAGATCATCAAATTTTGTGTAAGAAAAACTACTACTGCCTTTTCCAAAAAGTGGACAAGATGGCGGCAGCAGCGTTTGAAAGTCGCCCTCCACGCAACCGAAATTGGCGTTTGAATTCGGTTTTATCAGCGATCGCCGGTTTTTTTTCGATTTGTATTATTGAAATACGCCTTCCACTATCACGAACAATGAATTTTACGTATCGTTGATCGTTTAAATAAATGAAATCGCATATTTTTGCTATATTTTTCGATTTTTCAGCCGTTTTCATTGTGTTTTTATACATTCTTATGTCTTTCGTTAATAAGAGACACTTCGTACCCAGGTATCTATAATCATCGGTCTCCTCAAAAAACTAAAGGTTATCTGAAAGATCATCAAATTTTGTATAAGAAAAACCACTGCTGCCGTTTCCAAAAAGTGGACAAGATGGCGGCAGCAGCGTTTGAAAGTCGCTCTTCGCGCAACCGAAATTGGCGTTTAGATTCGGTTTCATCAGCGATCGCCCGGTTTTTTTTTCGATATTTATTATTGAAATACGCCTTTCACTATCACTAACAATTAATTTTACGTGTCGTTGATTGTTCACACAAAGTTTATTATTTAAGTTTATTCGCATAAAAAGAAATTATACGAGATAAAATGGAATGGTATTGAAATTTAGATGAGGGTAATAAAAAGAAAGAAGATTGGTTTTTCAAATAATTCGATCATTTCGGCACAAGAAAGCAATACCGCTGTAACAGCCAAAAACCCAATTGTTTACCAGAGTCAAAAAACTTTTCAGATTTTATAAAAAAAGTCGTAACTTTCAAACTTTTTGGAAAAGGCAGTAGTAGTTTTTCTTACACAAAATTCGATGATCTTTCAGATAAGTTTGGTTTTTTGAGGAAGTCGATGAATATAGATACCTAGATACGAGGTGTCTTTTATGTAACGAAAGTCATAAGAAAGGAGGGCGACTTTCAAACGCTGCTGCCGCCATCTTGTCCACTTTTTGGAAACGGCAGCAGTGGTTTTTCTTTCACAAAATTTGATGATCTTTCAGATAAGCTTTGTTTTTTTTGGGAGACCGATGATTACAGATACCTCTTACGAGGCGTCTCTTATTTCTCGGCAGCAACTGAGACGGCCCATTAGGGGGACGGGCAGCACTGCTTTTTCGTATAGTCCTACCCCTCCCCTGTCTCGAGGAACAATCAGAATTTGGGAGATTTATGATTACAGAAGTCTTGAAAAATAATTTTTTTCAATATTTTTTTTTTAGTGCTGACCGGTTTCAGAAATGGCAGCACCGCCATTTTGTGTACCCCTATGAATGATCTAACGATTTTTGTGTATGATTTTTGGGAGACCTATCATTACAGGTTTAATGTCGCGGGCTCTTAGGCTATTAGGCAAGTGACTCTTCAATAATATTTATAAAGAACAGTCACTTACATCCAAATGGTTTGCAATTTCATTTAACAGCACCACTCCCCTCGGCATGCTATGCTTTTTTATTTGAACTCGTTGATTTATATATTTGAACTCGTTTGAGTTTATGACTGAGCATAGTGTACCTGTGGTAGGTGAGACTAAATGCTCTAGTAAAAGTCAGAACTATGAATTTCAAGACATTGAAATGAAGCTGAAATGATGAAGATTACGGCGCGCGGCGAAAAAGACGTACGTCCTGCTGGCGAACTAGCTGGAGCACTGATGGGGTGGGATGGTTTTATCTGGGTCTCCTACCGCCCCCCCCTGAAAGTCTGAAACGCCTCCCAATTTTCTCTTGGTCTTCTACCGCCCCCCTGATGGTCTGAAACGCCCCCAAGGGGGCGTTATCGCCTACGTTGAGAACCTAAGGTCTAGACGGCAACCTTCATAATTTCCTTTCTTGAAGGACATCTGTAATGCAGTTTTTCAAGTTTTAAAATTATGAATTATGAAAAAATATCATGAATATTTTGGATTCGATTTTTTTTTTTTTTTACATGAGCTCCACACAGGAGGCCCTGAGGAAAATAATTTCCCTCGGGGCCTATGTCATCTTTGAGGATGCTGTGTGGAGGGTTTTTTTAAGGAAAGAAAGGAGAGGAGAGTTCTGGGAAGGAAAAGGGTTTAAGGGGTGGGTAGGAATCTGGGGTTCAGTATGTCCTGGTCATCCGCCTCCAAGACCTAGACAAACCTCACCCCATGAACCCGGGCACCCCTGCTTAATCACCAAACGTAGCGAACCACTTGGGGTGACCTATGGCAGAGGTGTTGGTTATCCAATAAAGGTTCCCGGGGCGGCGGTACCCATTCCCGCCTCCCAAATTGAAAACAAATTGATTACAATATTACTCCAAATTGATTACAATAATCATCAACAGAAAAATTTAATCGCAAAAGATTTCCTCATTGCACGTTTTTGTTGGGTGCTGCAAATCTGCTTTCTCTAGAAGTTGAACAAGTGGACATGAAATTTTGCATTGTCAATAAGTTCAGTAAATAATTACCGAAATAAATAAGCTTGAACAATAAATTTGTAACTTTATTAACAGAAGATATAAATATCATACATGGTACATACATTATTATAATATAGTTTTCTGTTGTCTTGAAACTGAAGTTATAAGATAAGTACTCTACGCTAAGATTATAGTAACGCATACATAATACGTACATAAACAATAGTTAAATATTTCGATAACATCGACTCATAGGTTCGGTTTTGTAACATTTTATTATTTTTCCATTCCTTTTAACCCTCCCGTTTCGAAGGGGATAATAAACGTAAGTACCCCAAATGAGAGTTGTGTGCAATATGTAATTTTTCAAAAAACGATGTCATTTTACTGGCCGATGATTTTTTCTTTCAATTAAAAACAACAACAAAAAGTTTCCCACACATGTTGCCACTGATCACACTGCTACACGTGGCGAAGGGATATTGCATCACAGACTTCATAATTTTGGTAATCGTAGAAAACAACTATTCGGTAAACGACCTGCATTTAAAAAGATTAACCCGATCCCTTTCAAAAGCATCCCCTCTACTCAGTGCGACCGTGAAAGGTGCATTTTACTGGAAACAATTGAAAGAACACACTTGAGTCACGCTAGCTTTCGTACTATGTGCTTATTTACTATCGGACTTTCGTATTCTTTCCGATTTGCTTTACTTTTATCTTGGAGGAATAAAATATTTTCTACAAAACTTTGAATGACTGCTGGTCGAAGATGGGCGATGTCCGGTTAAAACCGTATTAACTAATAGGTATCTGAGTCTAAATGCGGAAAAGGAATACTTTATGGAGGGCCTAGTAACCTCCTCATTCGTTAATATTTTACATTCAGTAGGTACACTATGTATATGTATAATATAAAGGCTAATACCAACTGCGTGAAATATGACGCACTTGAATAATATGTATACTTGCATAGTTGCATATGTGCACAAATATGATGTACTTATATTATATTGTAACAGGCTTATTCTGAGGCGTTATTTATAATTGTTTCACCCGGAGAAAGCTATTCAGTCGCTCTTGAAATTAGCCATGGGGTAGTGTTCTTTGTATTTTTCGAGGTGTTTTTCCATCTCTTTCATTTGTTTTCTGAAAAAAAGTTAATGTTTAAAAATAAATCACGGAGGTGAGTTGCGATTTTTTTAAATAAATCAAATCAAAAGTTGATTGCTTTAAAATTATTTGAAGGAAATTAAAATCTATCATATTGTACAAAATTGTTTCGAGATTGGATAAAAGAAATCTCTTATATTGATAATAACATTTTTTATTGTTAAAATATATAAAATTGAGGGGCAGTTAGTTGAAGATAATATTGTTAATTCTAAAATTTGAAATATGAGATTGGCTATTATGACGGTTTGACAGTAGGGTGAAATGGCGGAATTGGTAAACGCACGTCCTGGATAGACGAGAGGTTCTGGGTTCGAGTCCCAGTTGCGACCATTATCTTTTTCTGTTTTTCAGTGTCTTGTTCTCTTTTATATTTCGTTTAGATTATTATTATTATCTTCTTCTTCAATGAATTATTTTTATTTCTATACATAAACTGTTTTAAAATATTAGAAATATAGATTTGCTTACTGAATATGATCTGGCATGTCATAATAAACATCGGTAAACATTTCCCGCCAATTTGGTTTAACTTTCTTTTCGGATTCCTTCATTGTGTTGAGGACTTGTTTTTTGGCATCCGAGATCCAAGCGTTTTCCATTTCCTGATTCCACCAATATTTGGATTCCATGAACAGTCGAAGTTTTCCTATTGGATTCTCCGTTGTATTCCACTTGGCTAAGTCAGAAGGATCCCTGTAGACGCTGCTGTCGTCAGATGTCGAGTGATGACTAATTCTAAAATCGTTAAAAATATTAATAATGTTTAGACACCCACTTAATATTTCTGTCCAGATATATGTATAAGATTGGAAGACGACGGCCGAGGACAGAGGGAGGTGGAGGCTTATTTTGAAGGAGGCCAAAGCTCGAAATGGGCTGTAGCGCCATTGAAGAAGAAGAATATGTATAAGGTTTTCTTGTAACTTCGTGTCAACAGAGCTGGATCAATTAATAATTATTATTTGAAGAAGGACCTTTTAAATCTGTAAAATATAATATCTTAAACCCTCTCCTCAATTACAGTAAGCGCCAAACTTTAATGGTGACCTGAACTTGATTTGATCCGTTCTCACGCAGATACTTTGCTGACTTTACACTTTACTGACTTTACAATCACCGTAAGCGAAAGAGAAAGATGCACAAAAACATAAGAGCTACGGAGAAAGGCGTGAACGGAGAGGCATGTCTCTTTTCAGACTTTAAACTCACCTTCTGCAAAGGTTTCTGTTTCAACGTCAGGTCGGTATTTAATCTTGGCGTGTACTATATATGCAAAGGTAAAAAGGTGAGTTGTATAAAAAACTGACTCCACCAGCTACGAAAAAGAGCTGTTAAATTTGACAAACAAATTTCATATCAAAGACGACGAATAGGGCGAGCGACATTTACCTGTATGCCATGGCTTCAATGAGAACCGGTTTATTATTTTTGATAGCATATTCTCTGGCCATTTTGGTTGCATTGTATACTGCAAAAATGTCAGTTCCATCTACTCTGATTGTGTGAATACCATAAGCTGGACCTCTTGCGGCTATCCCATCACCTCTGTACTGATCTTCTGTCGATGTTGAAATGGCGAATCCATTGTTGCGACTGAAACATGATGAAAACTTAGACACGTTGTAAGCATTGACATTGACAAGCATGTAAAACCATATACCTACAGCTTTTGTAAAAGCTAAAAATCATTGCTGCGTTTATTAGTTACCAGAAAAATATAACAGGGCAGTCCAAGGTAGCGGCAAAATTAAACGCCGGGTGAGCATCACCCTCTGAAGCACATCCTTCTCCAAAGTAACACATCACAACCTTTTGATTATTGGGAGTTAACTTGAAGGCATAAGCTGATCCAACAGCTTGGGGAATCTGAGTACCTGGAATCCAAATAAATAAATATGATTCTAACAATAATCTAGTACGATTCTAACAGTTACCTAGTGTTGAATGAAAGTCAAATTAAAATTTACAGAACGTAAAATAATATTTTTCTAAAATGCTGGCGCTGACTTTACACTCGTAAGTAAAATTTATAACTTAACGTAAGTTTTAAGTAAGTAAGGAGCGTTTAAATATGCATCCGACTTGTGGTAATTAATGATCACGGAAGCTGTTCGTAAGTTGTGTAAAATGCTCATGCGACCGTTTACATCTGTAAATTTATTTGCGGTAAGATGGTTTCTTATCAACAACGATCTGCTAATGTCAAATTTACGCGATTTTGTCAATAAAGACAAAAAGGCTAAAATAAAGTGTTGAAATATAATTTCGCTTTAATTAAACAATTCTTCACGCGCTTTTGTGCCGTCAACGGCGAAAATTAATGGAGTTCTTTCATTTTATCCGAATGATAACTACATGACACCAACCAGCTTCGAATTGAAATACGTAATGTTAAAAACGGAAACATTAAGATAAGAAAGGATTAGACCGATAATTGAATAGAAGGATGCTCAATTTCAGAAACCTTAAATAAGTGTAAGTAAATAAATATTAGTTTTATAGGAAAAACCATCCTACGAAAATAAATGCCTTTTAATTTTTGACATCTCGAAATGGCGCCTTTTGGTACTACTTTTTGCGGCAAGACTCAGCTAGACTAGCTAATCAAACTGATTTTAAAAGCTGTGAGAAGAAGCTGTGAGAAATTCGCGCGGACGCGATTATACCTGTCAAAAAACTTTCAAAAGAACAAGTTCTGTAGCTTGCTATAAATTACGTTATGTGACTTTTGGTGTCGTTTACATTGGTAATTTGGCCATAAATCGCTTACATGAGCGATTTACGGGGGAAAAAACTTACGAGTGTAAAGCTAGCCTATATGAATTTTAGCATCTTTTATTATTTTTGTCAAAGTGAATTTTAGCATTTTAGAAACTTGAAAACAAAACTGTGTGACCTCCAAAATGCCACAAACAATGTATAATGGCCGTTATACACGACATCTGTTTTCAGCACGATTCCAATTAGAGACAAAAGTCAACATTTTTCGCTTTATTACGCGATTAAGTTTATTGGCAGCCATCTTGAAAAACATAAATAAACCAATCACGAGAAAGCGTGTAGCGAGTAAAGTTGACGACCTTTCAACTTTTTTCGTAGATTATCAACAATCTGCTAGTTAGCAAGTAACACGATGACACTGAGCGAGTTTACTAACAGATAGTAAATTTCCCAGATAGTAGCTTGTAAACTCGCTCTGTGTCATCGACGCTTAAGACAGTTTTTCCGCATTCTTTAAATTCTCTTTCCTGCTCCCTTTTACCGTTCGAAGATGGTTCGAAGACACTTTGTAACATAAGTAGTACCTACATCTTTTCATGGTGATGCACTACGTCGCGTCGTTTGAAATTCGGGATCGCCGCTAACAATAACACTCTTTATGTAGATGGTGATAAGGTTTAATTTCCCGTTTAACACCTGTTTTGATTTATTCGCGAATTTTTTTTATCATAAATGTCTAAAGAATTTAATTTCACACATTATACAATAAAACCATAAGCGAAAAGGGGTTCATAAGTAGGAGATTTGGATCTGTAAAGCTTATTTATAGGCCTGATACTTTATTTTTTCTGGGCTTTTAAAAGACTTATAAAAACAAACGATTACATCAAAACCAAACGTATGTTCTACTCGCAGTATTTAATTAAAGCATCTAAAATATTTCTAAGTGATCTAATTTTCAAACCAAAATATCACGATTTTCCATTACTTAGTAGTGCATCCATCACCTTGGTTCAAAATCAGCTCTCAAAAATACATATTTGGTCAATTATTGCTAATCAAGCAATGCTACAATTTTTTATGATTTTTTTGTACTTTCTAAACTAATAGTTGGTAAAATGTCTAAGGTTTCCAGTGAACAAAATTTTTAAACTGTAATCTTTAAAATGTTGAAAAAAACGTTTAGTTTTTAAATACATATTTAAATTACCAAGAGGACTTGAAATCGTTGAAATGTTCAATTCCTTGCTTCCATAGTGAACCGGCATCTGCTTTCCTTTCCCAGGGTCTTCGTGGTTACCGTAGCACTGGTTCACCAGGTAGTTCAGGGACACTCCTCTCCAGATGAACACCCCGCACTCTCTGTACTGCGCGTAGATCAGGTCGCCGGGAGACAAGGCTGCGGCGCTGCCCACTTGCAAACCTTCCTCTCCGTTATTTGTCATGTAGAATGAAATGCGGCCCTGCCTATAAATTTTCAGTCATAGAAACAGTTATTTTCGTAGGAGATATCCAAAATTTGGAAATCTATAGTATTATGAAGGTGACATTATTCATTTATGCGTACCGTATTACCTGAATAACGGATATTCCTTGGGTACTTAGATATTTATCTAAATTCAATTTGAAATAAAAAAAAAACCATAAAAATAATGAATCTATTATCAACAAACAAAAAATATTGTCTCACAGCCCAATCATGAATATGTTCCCCTACCCACTCACTCTTCATTAATACCTAGCAACGGCTCTACCCCTTTTTTTACATGAATACTGCACAAGAGTCCCAACAGCTCCGGTCTGGAGCCAGTGGGACTATGGCATCCCCAATTGGGGTATGTTGTGAGGCTGAAGGTAGTGGGGAGGGGAAGGAGACAGGGAAGAGGAAGGTGGGGAAGTACCTGGCTATTCAGATCTGGTCACCAAACACGGCAGAAGCCATTTCAAGCAACGTTTCAATCCTGAATGGTAGTCTTACACCAGGGCGATACTGAGAGTGTCTTACCCCTACCACAATCCTTAGTAATAATAATAATACACTGTTCCAATCCACTATTTTGTAACTGTCAAATCAGTAAACGTTTGCCCTGAAGAAGGAACGGTCGTTCCGAAACCGGACGGCTTTACTCAAATATACAAGTGGTTCAAACAAAGTAACATTGTTTCATTTATCAATTTTATTTTATTTGTTTGGCATTACGTCATTAAGCCGCCGCTACCCGAATTTCTACCGATTTCTTACATATCTCCCTTACATTTGAAGTTTTTAAGCTCTTAAAATATATGTTATTTTTGAAGATAATATCTATACATCCCCAGGCCGAAATGCAATTATATGAAATTCCCTCGATAGAAAAAAATCGCAAAGTACGTTCCGAAAATTATTATAAACACGTTTGTTTCAGTTATTGTACAAGTTTGTATGAAAAAAATTGTATGAAAAAATTCACAGTGTTTCTTTAAATGCTGTTTTAGACAGCTCAAGAGATTTTTGCTCTATTAAACGAGTCGTGTTTTATTAAACATTTTCACAATTTTCGCTTCAATTTTATCGTTTTAAATATTAGAGCGCTCTCTCCGGCATTCGTAATTACATATCTCTCCATCTTCTTCTTTTTGAACGGGGATACGGCGCCTTAACAACGAACCTAAGTATATTTCTATATAAATAGTCGTTCCCTAAGCTTATAATTCTTATAAATGACGCTTTCTGTCTAAGCGTACACCCGCGAGCCAAACCTGAGCGCTAAACCAACGCGAACGCTTCGTTCCTTTCCCGTAAATCGTGATTCGGCTCGCGTCTCGGTTCACAAAAGTAATGCTTTGATATATTTTTCTCTAAAAATCATACCTATTGATTTATTTGGTACAAAGTGCCTAGTGTCAATGGAACATTTAGAAAATAATATGTAGGCACTTAGGTAGTAGTACTTATGCAGTACCTACCTAAGTATTATGTATATTATCTTATATGCACATAAAATACGAGTATTTGTATTTTGAAAAATTTATAATATTATATGTAAATAAACTGTTTATTTAGAAGAGATAATGCTTTAATTTGAATATGGAATGAGTCATTTGTTACAGGTGAACGAATTTGAGTTCAAACCTCCCAGGGCAGAGGTATCGATTTTCTCCCTTCTGTGTAAAATTCTGCAAAAATTCTGCCCAAAAGTACCTACGAAGGCGTTACTCTACAATCCGACTACACTGCAATACACAACTACGAACACCAGTTTTAATAAATTGTAATTAGTATTTTGCTTTTTTATATTAGCTCCACACAGGAAGCCCTGGGGAAAATAATTTCCCTCAGGGCCTATGTCATCTTTGAGGATGCTGTGTGGAGGGTCTTTTTAAGGAAAGAAAGGAGAGAAAGATCTGGGAACGAACAAAGAATGAGGGGTGGGTAGGAATTTGGCGATCAGTGTGTCCAGGACAGACGTATGAATCCATCCCTCTAACTGAGGGGCAGTGGAGGTAATCCACCTCTTACCCGCCCTGGTATAAGTAACTGATGGTTACTCCTTCAAGGCTCTCGCAAGATTCTAATTTTTTTTTGTTAAACGAAGCTACATTTATTTATTTTGAACGAATCTAGACCTCCAGTGTCCATGCATACGTTGTTAGTAAGCAGTATGCAAGTGCTTAACAGGAAAAACAAAATGCAAAAAATAGGTTAGTAAGACAAAGATAAATTAAACAGGGCAAAAGAAAAACTCATTCATGAGGCTCCATGAGGCGGCATTGCATCTGTAAAAACCCGCAAGCACCTGCATAAAATACAGAACATAAGTAATACAATAAATCTCAAATCAATTGGCAAGTACCAAAAAAAAATGTGAATGGCTTTCGGTCTGATCATAAACTACACTTAGCTTCCGTGTCCCTTAGCTAACCACTCAGTGAAGCCTCAAAGAATGTTACTGAATATTTGGGGTAAAATACCCGAAGACTAAAAGAAAATTCAGCGTTGGAATGAGGGGCAAGGTGACGGGTCGGAAGATTCCGGCTGGACAAGTCAAATGGCCTCCTTCAACCTGTCTCTCTCGATCAGTAGTATATGGGCATCCGTCGCCAACACCTAGACAAATCCCACCTCAACGTAGCGAACCACTTGGTGTAACCTATGGCAAAGGTGTCGGATGTCCACAATTTTTTTCCCGGTGCGGCGGTACCCATCCACGCCTCCCAAATTGAAAATTATTATCAATAAATCATTGCAAATGCTTTCAGAGTAGCTTGACGCTACTTGTATTGCAAAAAATCAAATCTCTCAATGTATGTATAATGGACTTCTAACTACGTCACGACTTTCTAGCCAATCACCACTCTACCCCCTCGATGAGCTAACCTTCATTTTCTAATTAAGAACCTTGAGCAAGGGTCTCTTTAAAATGATTTACACAGGTAGGTATAGATCTACCTACTGGTTTGTAGTATTGATATCAATGCATGGATAAGAGACAGTAAATAAAGTGAAGCAAACAATACGAAATTAAATAAACAATAATATTAGGTATTATCATATTAGATCACAGCTGCCAAGGAACGTCTAAAAATATTATATTTGTCTATACTTAAATAAAGTGAAGATTATTAAAGTAATAAAGATAATAAGTACAACACTGAATTGAAATATTAGGTATATGTTTAAAATAAAATAGGTATTATTATATTTTATTTAATAATAATAATAATATAATAGTTTATTCCAGAATGTACGCAGGGGTAGTGCAATGAAATACATTCCATATTTTGAAATAACGACACAAAAACTAGCGAGTTCCCGGCGTGCGTTAAAATGTCACAAATAAATAAATGGTTTCTTCCTGGGTGTCCTTTCCCATTCGACTCCGTTCCCGTTCCCCTTCCGACCCTCTTCCCCTCCCCTCCCTGCTAAACTATATGAAATACATCAATTTCTCAAACAACTCGCGCGTCACTTTTTGCAATAATTTTATACAAATTTCATAACGCCAGAGTTCACTTTTATAATTAGAAACATTCACTGTTGTACACATAACAAATCACCAAAGTTTTATCGCAATCAGATTAATGGTATAGGAAATAATTTTATAACGCGAGAGCTCACCGTTGTATCGCATTTGAGCGATAAAGTGGCACAAGTAAAAAAATTGATCTATTATACCTTCGATAAAAATGGCACAATTCTTAAAAATATTTTTGTGGTCTTAAAAACGAAAATGTCATTGTTGTATTGTAATATTTTGCTCGAATTCAAGCAAAAATAATGGCCCGATGATCATTGAAATTTCGGTTCCATGCCAACTCATAATGATACCAACTCAGAAACACCTCAGAAAGGTCATTAAAAGCTATGAAAAAACAATTTTAAAATAGCCGGTAACCCTAACCTAACTTAACCTATTTACCCAATTTTTAATATTTTTTTATCATCACCCTTAATGACCTTTCTGAGATGCTTCTGAGTTGGTTTCATTCTGAGTTGTCTGGTCACCGAAATTTCAAACACAATAGATATGTAACGAAATTACATAACTGCTTCCCAACTTTTGTAAAACAATATTTTTTTGGATAATAATCTGATTTAACACACTCAAACGAAATATTCAAACTGCTCTCCTGAAAAAAGAGTTGTGCCATTGTTTTTTGAGTTGTGCCATTGTTATTCCCCAGGTACGACATTCCCAGGCATATTGCGCACGACAATGCACCAAAAATTCATCGCAATAGGATGAATGGTAAATACCGCGTAAGAGACAAGCAAAGAAACATTCTTTTTTTATATTAAGATATTTTTATCCTTCACTGCTTTTGACGTGTGCGGAAAATATACGAGAGCCTACTGTATATATATGCCATGTTCATATGAAGAACACAATTACGTCACGAATTTGACGATGAAGTGTAAATAAAATAGATATAGATTAAATTGTTTACCTCTGAGATTCGTACAAGATTTTGTCCATCGTATTCAACAGAGTCATGTCCTTGTACATTTTGGTAACCACTTCTTGGGACAAATCCGGGTTTTCTTTGCTGTCTATCTCCCCCGTACTGGAAAGGATGCTGTATATTGGGATGGGGTCATAATGTTTTGATTCAGTGAATGCCAGTTCGGTCGTAAAGGGAGCTTTACAACCTGGGAACACATATTTAGGCTCAGCATTCGCATAAGACTGCTCTGGTTTAGGTTGTGAAGTTGTCGATAAAGACTGAAAACAAATATACTTATTGAAACCAATATAATCAATAGATTTGTGAATTCTGTGAGTATAATATTTTACAATCCTTACCACTACACCATTCTTAGATAAACACCGAGAAACCAATCGACCACTTCGAAACAGCGCCATTTTTATGGACCGTTCACTCTTTTGGCTTATTTAAACTGACTAAAATTTCAATATGGCACCACCGCGGCAAAGATAAGCACATTACAGAAAGTCAGCAAACGTAGTATGTGATGTATGTGACCTCCCGTGCCCTGAAAAACATTACATATTCATAATACAATGAATAGGGTCGGCACAGGCTTTATTTTCAAACTGGACCTAGACTTGTAATTATTACCTACGACCTACGACAATCAAATATGTACATAAAACCTACCCACATTTTAATGCGAAAGTTGAAATCGTAAATTAAAAAAAAACATATTTAAAAAAAAAATTACAAACGTGCAATTCACACGCGGTAGAAGTGAAACCTTAAGAAAATTAACGTGGACAAGAGTGAAGAGGCTACGAAGCACCGCACAGAAAGGAGACCGATTATACTATGTCATTCTCTCGCAGGCTAAATCCTATAGATTTCTGTGTCTGTCTCTTTTGAATGTCGCTATTTTTCGTTTCATTGAGTTTCAAATCACTTCAATTATCTACTGAAAAATGTAGGAACAATACACAATAAGCGAAAAATGTTGACTTTGGTCTCTTTTGGAATCGGGCTGAAAAAAGATGTCGTGTATTGTAGACTTTATGAATTTTTTTATGTAAGCTCTACACTGTTCGCGAAGTTCCTCGACGAAATATTCGGAAAAGTTGACCGAAGTTCGAAGTACGTTGCTACACTCTCGTTCAACTTCGCGAGAAGCTCATTCGGGGATTGGTATATTTATGCTCATTCGCGCCGTTCGCGCGGTGGTGCCGTCACGGCTCGCACGTCATGGACGCTCAAGTAGCAGCTGCCGTTGCAATGTGCACACTCGCTTATTATAACTATGTACATATTTATCAAACGAAGAAATATAAAAATAAAAGAAGGAACTACTAACACAACATTTGGGCAAAAAGCTTCTTATATTATGGCATTAAACTCTACAATAAAATACCACTCTCACTCAAAAACCTCAACATTATAACATTTAATTTTCAAATAAAAAGCTGGATACTAAATATAGGGAGATCAGAAATAGAAAATATACTGATATCAAATACAGACTAAAACCAAATCTAAAATCTAGTGAACTGAATTATAAAGAAAACACTATCTTATTTTATTTATAATTATTTAAAAAATGTATGCTACATGATATATGTTATGTCTATTTCATATTAATTTCTTATAATTAAATTATAATATGTAAGTGAAATCCTCAGCACGGGAGATCCGAGTGAGGATATCATTATCTCTACTTGTTTATTTATTTATTTATTTATTTCAAAACATACGGCACAACATGTGCCATTGACATAATTATGTTTATATATATTATAATACAATAACATAAGAAAGTGACATATAAATGTAAAGTTAAATATAAAAACAAAAGGTAAAAAAAAGAAGTTAAGGTAATGAGTAGTAAATAGAATTATGATGCATAAAATGAAAGTATAAAGTAAAAGTGTAAACTATAAAATATAAAGTATAATGTAAAAGTAAAAGGTTAAGATAAAAAGTTGAAAGGCAGGAAATAATATAGACTATAAGTTACCTTTGTAAATAATATAAAGTACAAAAGTTATAAATATAAAAAAAGTATGACAAGTAAACAGTAAGAAATGCTCTTAGAAGCCAAATATTGAAGATAACCAAAAGTTTAAAAAAAATATATAATAAATAAAACGAAGGTATTACTGAGTATACAAAGCGATATGAAAAGTAGGTACCTATGATATGTTTCTAATCCATAGGTATTAGAGTGCATACTGTTAGGACATAATATTATGATTACGTGGTAGTACTAGCAGATAAATTTTGTCTAATACATCTTTTGTATGATGACAGACTTTCGGCATGTTCGATATGAGCAAATTCATTACCTAAAGTGTGTAAACGATGTATTAGTGAATTTTGTTCTGCATTACTGAGAGTGTTGTTGCAATAATAAGGTGTTTTGAGTCGAGTTGTTCTACTAGGTACATGATGATTTATTAACGAAACCAATTCAGGGGAGTCAAACCAGTTATTGTTTATTTTAAATAAAAAAATGAGATCATTGAGTATTCTTCTGTCTTTTAACGATAAGAGACGCATTTTTTGTAATAGAGAATCATAGTTTATGTCATCCGCGGGAATTCCCAATTTGAAATTAATTGATCTAAGAAATTTGCGTTGAATTTTTTCAATGGTGTTTGCGTGGCTTTTGTAGAAAGGATTCCATATGGGGGAATTATATTCTAAATGACTCCTAACCAGAGTTGTATATAGTAATTTAAATGTATGAATGTTTTTGAAATCTTTACATAGTCTTAGAATGAAGCCCAGCATTTTCATAGCTTTATTAGTAATGATATCAATGTGGTTGATAAATAGTAGTTTAGTAAGTGTCGAAGGTTATTCCGAGGTCCCTTATTACAGATACTGACATTAAACTGTGATTGTTAAGTGAATAACTATATTTGATGGGGATTTTTATTCTAAAGAAACTCATGATTTGACATTTTTTTATGTTAAGTGTAAGTTTGTTAATGGTACACCATTCTGCGAATTTTACAAAATTGGATTGAAGGGACAAGCAGTCGTATATATTTTTAATGATTTTATAAATTTTCATGTCATCAGCAAATAATAATATGTTAACATCAGAGAATATGGAAGTGACATCGTTTATAAATAGTATAAACAATATTGGACCAAGGTGCGAACCCTGAGGCACACCACTAGTTGCTTCAAATTCGTAAGACAAGTGTTCTTTAATAGAGACAGTTAGTACACGTTTTGATAAATAATTCCTAATCCAGCATAATAATTTACCACTTATTCATAGTTTAGACAATTTATTTATAAGAATTTTAATGCAAACCTTATCAAAGGCTTTACTAAAATCCGTATAAATTGAGTCAACTTGTTCTCTATTAGCGAGAGCACCTGAGATAAAATTTTCGTACAGTGTAAGGTTAGTTAAAGTAGATCGTCCAGAGATAAAACCATGTTGAAATGATGAGATATTAAATTTTATGCAAGAACATATTTTTTGAAGAATTAACTTTTCAAAAATTTTTGGTATCGACGATTGTATGCATATTGGTCTGTAATTTTCAACTAAAGACTTGTCTCCGCTTTTAAATATTGGAGTGAGAAAGCTATTTTTCCATATTTGCGGGAAATTTGTTACTAAGGAATGAAGACAATAAACCATTATTATTATTATTATTTATTGACGCATCTTTTTTTCTACGGTAGCTCCTGTACATAGCAAAAAGCGAATCCTTCTTTTTCTTTAATTCGTCTACGGGTAATTCTAACATGCCCTGGTCGCAGGAGCAACAGAATTTGCTCCTGCGACCACTGTATTCCACTCATAATCGTGCCGTATGACAATACTAATACAAAATAATTACTAGCGCGCACGTCTATTCACGACGACGTATTGACGTATTGAAGCGAACTGAAGTTAACCGAGTAGTGTAGAGAGGCACTTCGTGTAGGTACTTCGTGCAACCTCGAGTCCTTTGACTCGGGCGCAAAAACCGACAAAAACTGGAGGTCGCCCGAGGCGAGCCAAGGTTGGACGAAATTAGACGAAGTTAGACGAAGTGCCCCTCCGCACTATCGTATTCGGCTAACCTCGTTCAACTTCGCGAATAGTGTGGAGCTAGAGTAAGAATTTAAGTTTCGCAAAAGAATTTTATTCGCTAGAAACCTTCCAATATACATCATAGAATTTACAGATACATATTACCTGTAGTAATTGTAGTATTGCTTGTATTACAAACTAACTAAGGGCGCAATTTTTAAGTGCTGATGCTGATGAGATGGGGCCATTTTGATACGGATCATAAAATTATAGAAATTAGCGTGCGGGTGGAGTTCATGCAAAAAAGATACGAAAAAAGGTAAGCAGTAAATAAACTATAAAATATTTATCAAATCAGACAATATCATCAGGCAGCAACAGACAATTAAACAGGTCGGATATGTGACCCGTATTTAGAGGCGGTATTTTTTTTTTTTTTTGAGAAACTCGAACTATCGGCGTCAGCGTCGGATTGAACTTCCCCAAAGACTAGTCCAGGCAACGAAGGAAAAATTGGGGAAATAATTCATGTAGAAGCCACAGATGTAGGGGAAGGTGTCCTTAACAAAATACTAAAAGTACTGGGGGGTGGGGGTGGAGCTAAGGGGGGGGGGGGGGGGGGTTAAAGGTCCCTTTTTTCAGTTTTTCGTTAATAACTCGAAAACTACTATCTCTAGCGATAAAGTGTTTAGGTACTAAATTATCTACATAAAATTCTCTACAAAAAAGGTTCTATAATCTTTTTTTGTTAGGATCAATGCTTAAGGAGATAGGGAGGGGGGGAAATGTAAAATAAAAAAAAAAACTGTTTTAATTTTTTAAAATGAAATGTTTGTCGGTAAAAAAGAAATGCTTATTGTTAAAAAATCAAATAATTAGTGATTAAGGATGTACCTTGAACATTAAATTTCGTCGAAATCTAAACTTTCATCGTCATCAATGCTGTCTTCGACGGGGGCTCCGTTCATACATGAGCCGAGGCAGCCGCAGGCACCGGAGCAGGCAATCCCTGCTTTGCGGCAACCGCAGCGTATCCCACACCCAGTCGTGCATCGGCAAAAGATCGTGTTCAAAATGGAGATGGGTGCCACAGGGTCGTTCGTGTTAACTGGGTTAAGGATCCCATCTTCTGCCTTGACCCAACCCCATTGGATGGGTGGTAGGCGGTAGGGGGTTGCCTAGCCACTGTTTTATCTGTAAAAATGTAATGAGACCAAGGTAAGCATTCATCACAAATTAATATTTGTAATAAGAAAGCAGTATTTCAAACTATATGTAACTGGATTTAATTACCTGTAGATATTCTCTGAGCGAGTGTTGCTTTGAAGCTCCTCTGGTGGGAGGAAGAGTGGCCATGTCTGATTTGGGCTTCGTTGACCCTTTCAAAAATGCCGAGTACCGATGTTTGTTTAGGTTGTCTTGATGAGCAGGCGCTTTGTATATTATATATTGGTGAGATGTCTTGGGTGAGGCCAGAATTTTCTGTGAAGAGCTTAGCGATTCCCACTTTACTCTTTCCATATATCGCCGAGGTGGTGTCGCATCCGGAGAAGCTATGGAGAAGGAGAATCGTTTTGGCGATTGAAAGCTGTTGAAGTTGTCGCACCGAAAACAATTTGGTCTCCACATTCCCACGGCCCGGCTTCATGAAATATATATTGATTGATGGTGGTGCCAATCCAATGAGGAGAACTAACAAGTCCACATCCTTCTCAACTATTGCTACATTTGAATGTAGAACAGCTTCATCCAACCCACACCTCACAATAGTGCTATCAGCATCTCCTGTAGCAACAGTTATTTTAATCCCGGCTGCTGTCATTTTCTCGCTGAGCAAGTGAATCAACCTTGTTTTGGATACGATTTTAGATTTTTTTTTTAAACCTTGTTTTGTTTCTTTCATTACCAAGAAAATGCTCTTGTTAAATGGTGATGGTCGTTTTTTCGTGAAAGTTGATGTCAACAGAAGTTTTTGTGAACCCCCTTCGCTTCTGCTCCGCTCGTTTTGTGCTATTTACGTCACTATAACCATCAAAAACCACCGTACAATTTTCACCGTAATGTTTCTGTACATAGGCAATGTACTGATGGCAAATGGAAGAAATGTAGGAGGACTGTTTCCACTTCATGCGGTGGAGAAGGAAACCACCATCTAATCTACCACATTAATGCTCTGGGTGATATCGAGAGTTGCGTTGTCCTCTACTGGCATAACATCATAGCGGGATGATTTTTTCCCTTTTCGCATTCCGCCCTCGCTGAACAGAGCCAGGGTCGGGTCTGCACCGGGCGCTTATTGGGAACTTACCGTCGTATAGGATCCATCCAATCCTGCACGGTTGGATTACGGACGTTCTCAAAGGAGAACAATTATTCAAACCGTAATTGGCGAATCTTTATTCCTCTCCACACCAAATCAATGCGGGGGTGCCACAAGGATCTGTTCTGTTACCGACGCTGTTGCATATCAACGATCTCGTTGAACTTGCACCAATTCATTGATGGGAGCACACTTCCCAATAAAGATTCCATTGAAATAAGTAACTAACTAAAATAAATAACTCCATTGGTGTAAGTAGGTAGGCATTGGAGGTTATCCACTAGTTACCCGCCCTGGTATAAGTAACAGATGGTTACTCCTTCAAGGCTCTCGCAAGGACTCTAATTTTTTGAATGAACGAATCTGCATTTAATTTGAATGAATCTAGACCTACATACGTTGTTAGTAAGCAGTATGCAAGCGCTTAGCGGGAACTCAAGATTCAATAAGTGTTAGTATGACTATAGACAAGATTGGTGATAGTCCACGAGGAGGCAAGCGCTGGGTGGTTTTATCCAGCGTATCTTGCAAGCACCGATTGGCAGTCCCAGTAAGAATGCGCATGACGTTCGATCTAGCCGTTAACTACACTCCGCTTCCGCGCCCCTTAGCCGGTTCCTCGGTGGTGCCCTAAATAAAGGTAAATGGGAAAAAGTAAGTAGGTAGGCAGTTAGACCGGCCGCGGCGCAAGTAGCGGATCTCCGTAAAAGTGGCTCAATAAATCTGGCTTCCAAGAAACTTGTCTTTACACTGTGTAGACTAGGGCACTCTTGTGAGGTGTCACAAAAAACTGTAAACAGGCGTCTTGAGTTCAATTCCTCGGCTTGCTAAGTCCTCCATCAAGACACAAGCAAAATTTTCCGCTTAGTGTGATGGTAGTAGGATATTTTCAAATATTGTCGGGTTAAACCCGGGAATGTTTATCTTTCTATTCAATAGTACTTACGCGGCGTAACTTACGCCTGCCAGCCGACGTTCCTCGCGCTGGCTGTAAACGTTAATGGCGCCATCTTTTGGCATTGCTTTAATTCAGTTCTATTATAAAAGTATATTTGTGACAAACTCCACGTACGAAAACGGTTTTGCGCAAGACGCGGCGTCAGGATTGTATTCGTAGTTGGATTCTTAAATTTCAACCGTATAGCCGTATAGACGTATTAATAACGTCAGATTCCGGTTTGACAGCTCGCAGTACGATCCACGCTCATGCGAACTCTGACGATATACAAAGGTAGTATCAACACGACCACCATCTTGATCCGGAAACGGAACGTAACAAACAAATTTACAGATAGATGAAACGCCAAACGGTCGATCTAAGCGCATTCAATAATTACATAAGAACAAAGAAATATAGTTTTTTTTTCGAGTTTGGCCCTGCATATTTTTTTGACGAGTGCCTGTCAAATGTTTAACTTAGTGATAAGGTTGATAAAGAAATGATAAAAGTATTTCAATTAATTTCGGTGCTGGCTGGAAACAATTTCGATTTATTTCTGTAGAAAACAGTTTACCTATTTGTTTAGAAAAAATATTTGTAAACAGATACTTCAACAAATAGTTGTTTTGGGAATTATTTACTGAACCGCCGCATTTTAGGCAGATAGATTATATAAATTTCACTTCGTTTCAATTCAATTTCTTTAAAAAACATCTATTTTCATAATATATACCGTTCTTTTAACGTCAAATCAGAAATGTCATGGTCTGTATCCAACCAGTAGCGTAGCGGACTGCCCCGGGCATAAATATACAAACCACCCACGCCCCGGGTGCCACCCGACGGGGGGTGACACTACACCCGACTGTTAAAAAATTACGAAGGATATTGTTGCAAAAATATTGAATACGGTGTTATTTATATTTTCGTTGCTCTATGGCTAGTGGCTACCCGTGGAATGTCCCGAGACGGGAAGAATTTTGTGCCCAAGGCCCCAGTATACGTTGGGCCAACGTGTTGGGCAAACGCGTTGGGCCAACGTGTACAGGGCCATTTTGTGTGTATTTGGCGTTGGCGGCCAACGCTCGCCGACGAGCCGATGGGTGTCGGTTTTTCGTGCACACATCAAAGGAATTTGTCGCAAGCCACCAACAGCGTTCACATGTTGGCCGAGCGCTCAGTTCATAAATACGCGTCGGCCGGAGTGGACGCTATTTGTCGCGCTTAATTGTTCCAGCGATTGTTTTACGAACATGGCGTCATGGAGTATTGATGAAATATTTAGGCTAATTGATTATTATCACAATTAATATATTTTAAATAATACCTATTTAGTTGTGATTTCAGAGTAATGATAATTGCACTAATATAATATTGAGGAATGATTTGTATTTTGGTAGTTTGTAACGAATAAACTCAAAACTATTGGATCGATTTAAAAAATATCAATATTCAAAATAATAATTCATGTCAATATTGATGGGTTATTTAAACCTCCTGAAATATTATTGGACTGTTCTTTTTTTTACATGAGCTCCACACAGGAGGCCCTGAGGAAAATAATTCCCCCCAGGGCCTATGCCATCTTTGGGGATGCTGTGTGGAGGGTTTTTTAAGGAAAGGAAGGAGGGGAGAGTTCTGGGAAGGAAAATGGTTTAAGGGGTGGGTAGGAATCTTGGGTTCAGTGTGTCCTGGTCACTAAACCTATAAAAACCGCATCCCATGAACTCGGGCATCCCTGCTTAATCACCAAACGTAGCGAACCACTTGGGGTGATCTTTGCCAGGTGTGTTGGTTATCCAATAAAGGGACCCATTCCCGCCTCCCAAGTTGAGTTAACGTGTTTTGTTATTTATTTTGTAGAAGTAATATAAATAAATATCATTCTTCACATACTTCGATTATTGTTTTTTATTTATTTATTTAACACGTCTTAACTGTTGAAATATGATAACAGTTGAAAGCGCTGTACAAGTATATTGCAGCGGCCGCGACCGCCCTTACGTCCATTATCATCTAGCGACCAACGCCGAAGTCGCCGAATGAAACACGCCAACGTGTAAACACTGTAAACGGTTTCACAAAAATCTGGCCAACGCATTGGCCGAGCGCGTTGGCGAACGGACAAAAAAACCTGGCGCCAACTCGAAGGGGCGCCGTCAGTAAATAAAGATCATATTAAAATTTACTTTAAATATTTCCTGAAACATGTAGGAATTAACCATAATACGGAATAATTATTATGTGAGTGGGAAGGCTACAAAGCACCGCACAAAGAGGATACCAATAGGCTAAGAAACACCGCATAAAGAGGAGACATAGATAGATAGAAATCCTATAGATAAATGTGTTTTTCTTTTTAGTGTCGCTATTTTTCGTTTCATCGAGTTTCAAATGACAACGGTGCTAAAGAAGTTTTCACTTAAAAAACAAAGCAGTCATCATCCACACTCCCAACAGGCTACAGGCCATTTTCACAAGAGTGGCTAGGAACAGTAACCAGCTCCGACGAGATATGCGTACGGTTTTCCTACGAATTACGAAATTTGCAGCTTAAAAAAATATAATGAAGCTAGTGATGAAATACTGCGTTGTAAAAAAATGTGCTGAAAACAGTGATGAAAGTGATGAAATAAAAAAATGTTATAATCTCTGATTAAAACAGTGTTGAAGCATGCGACGAAGCTAGTGATGAAATACTACATTGTAAACTCTGATGAAAACAGCGATGAAACATGCGATGAAACTAGTGATGAAATTCTACCTTGTAAACTCTGATGAATACAGTAATGAAGCATGCGATGAAACAAGTGATGAAATAAAATATATTGTAATCTATGATGAAAACAATGATGAGCCATGCGATGAAATTCTATGTTGTTAACTCTGATGAAAACAGTGATGAAACATGTGATAAAACAAGTCATGAAATAAAATATGTTATAATCTCTGATGAAAAAAGTGATGCAACATGCGATGAAGCTAGTGATGAAATATTACATTGTAATCTCTCATGAAAACAGTGATGAAACATGGGATGAAGTTAGTGATGAAATACTACGTTGTAAAGTCTGATGAAAACAGTAATGAAACATGCGATGAAACAAGTGATGAAATAAAATATGTTATGATCTCTGATGAAAACAGTGATGAAACGTGCGATGAAGCAAGTGATGAAATAATGCCTTGTAAACTGATGAAAACAGTGATGAAAATTGCGAAGAAACAAGTGATGAAATAAAATATGTTTTAATCTCTGATGAAAACAGTGATGATATACAAAAAAAAATAAGTAAATAAATTTAAAAAAAATAAAATAAAAATAGTGTGATACTATTATTAAGAACTAGCTGGTTCCCGGCTTGCTATGAGAAACGCAGGGAGAAACAATTTCTTTATTAAATAGCATACCATTTAATAAAGTAATTGATTCTCCCTGCGTGTCCTTTCCCATTCGTCCCGTTCCCTTTCCGCCTCCCCTTTTTTTCTCCCGTTCCCACTCCGTCACCTCCACCTTCCCTCTCCCCACTCCACTCCCCCCTCCTTCCCCCGTCCCGCGAACCCCCCTCCCGAGTTCCCCTCCCCCCTCCCAGGTCCCCCTCCCCCCTCCCAGGTTCCCCTCCCCCCTCCTAGGTTCCCCTCCCCCTCCCTGGTTCCCCTCCCCCATCTCTCCCTCCCTCCCGCTTACCATAGCAATAGCCGCTTCCTCGCGTGCCACCAATAGCATTTTTTTATACAACTTTCATAATGCCAGAGCTCACCGGAAGTTTTATAGAAACCTTGTCCTGACAATAACGAACACACAAAAAAAGAATTATCCAATTTGGTGCAGTCGTTCGAAAGTTATACGCTCAGCAACACATTCAGCGATTAATTTTCTAATCTAAGATCTAAGACACTATATAAAGAGGTAAGATTTGTTTGTTTGTTTGTTTGTTTGTTTGTTTGTTTGCATCGAATAGGCTCCGAAACTACTGAACCGATTTGAAAAATTCTTTCACTGGTAGGAAGCTACACTATCTCCGGGTGACATAGGCTATATTATATTTTCAAAAAAATTAGGGATCCTTACTAAAACTCTCATAATGTAACCCAAGGTGTAAAAAAACTACCTAAAATATTCTTTGCATCGCGTGCGCTGCGAAAACTATTAATGATAGAATAAAATAATGTACTACGACTTTGCAGAAGATATCATTATTTACAAAAAGTGTCGCGACAGCATATGTCTAGCTATTATAGTTATGCCACTATAAGTGTTCTTTTATTTGAAAATTTTAATTAAAATGTCGCCGCTTGAAAAGGATCTTTATTTGTATCTTGGTTTTAATCCTTATCAAAATAAATTACTTCATAAACAAGACTGCTTTAATACCTTTATTTAACTTTTTGAATTATTCAATTCGGACATACCATTCGAAAGATATCGCGAGTTTAAAAGTGCAAGTATTAGATAATTTATAAAGTTAGCTAGGAAGGGGACGCGGGAGGGGAACGGGGACGCACGGGAAGGTGATTCCGGGAGAAAAAAGTATTTATTTGAATATGGCATTGCAACGCATGCCGGGAACCAGCTATATAATATAAAAATGAATCTTACTAAAAAATGATCCTTACTAAAACTCTCATAATGTAACCCAAGGTGTAAAAAAACTACCTAAAATATTCTTTGCATCGCGTGCGCTGCGAAAACTATTAATGATAGAATAAAATAATGTACTACGACTTTGCTGAAGATATCATTATTTACAAAAAGTGTCGCGACAGCATATGTCTAACTATTATAGTTATGCCACTATAAGTGTTCTTTTATTTGAAAATTTTAATTAAAATGTCGCCGCTTGAAAAGGATCTTTATTTGTATCTTGGTTTTAATCCTTATCAAAATAAATTACTTCATAAACAAGACTGCTTTAATACCTTTATTTCACTTTTTGAATTATTCAATTCGGACATACCATTCGAAAGATATCGCGAGTTTAAAAGTGCAAGTATTAGATAATTTATAAAGTTAGCTAGGAAGGGGACGCGGGAGGGGAACGGGGACGCACGGGAAGGTGATTCCGGGAGAAAAAAGTATTTATTTGAATATGGCATTGCAACGCATGCCGGGAACCAGCTATATAATATAAAAATGAATCGCTGAATTTGTTGGTAAGCGCAAATCTCGAGAGCAGCTGAACCGATTTTGCTAATTCGTTTTTTAGAATATTCCTTGAAGTACGAGGATGGTTCTTACGGAGTGAAAAATTAAGAAAATTGCGCAGAAAATTGGATAATTTCAGAAAACATCGCACGTTTGACAGATTGCGTGAACAATGTTTATTTATTAAATCAGGATTCTATTTTTGAAAATCCTTAGTTGATAAATTTATTTAAAGTAGGTACTCCCCTAATAATTTTAAAGGAATCAATAATTTTAAATATTTTAAATAGGTACCTATGTTAGGTACCAAAAATGGAAATTTGAATAAAAAATGTAAAAGGTGGCACGCGGGCTGTTTCAAAACTGAATGTCTGGGATTGAATATATGGAACGCGGGAGGAGGGTTGGCGGGACGAGGGAGCGGGAAAGGGAAAGGGTAAGGCGGGGAAGGTGGAAGGGGAACGCGGGAGGGGAAGGGGACGTGTGAGGGGGAAGGGGAACTCGGGAGGGGGGTTCACAGGAAGGGGGTGAGTGGAGTGGGGAGAGGGAAGGTGGAGGTGACGGAGTGGGAACGCGAGAGGGGAAGAGGACGCAGGAGAAGAAGGGGAGGCGGAAGGGGAACGGGACGAATGGGAAAGGACACTCAGGGAGAAACAATTTCCTTATTAAATGGCATAGCAACGCATGCCGGGACCAGCTAGTTATATTATAAATTGACACTATAAATATCATGAATACGAGAAGGAAGGAGGTAGCAACCCGGTACTTAAAATATAAAAGAATTGCTTTTTTAACTTGCTTGCTTGGGGTGTTCAAGTATTACGTAAAGCAATTTTTGACCCCCCCCCCCCCTCCCTCCACCCCATGTAAGGGAACGTACCCATACTACGTGACCAACTTTTTGCAATTTTTAACCCCCCCCCCCCCCCCCCCCCGGTGACCAAAATCCTAAGCAACCCGCCGCTCATTTGTATGGAGCGTGACATTTTGAAGACCCCCCCCCCCTAAACGTGTCACGTAGTATGGGTACGTTCCCTAACGCGCCGCAACGTTTTTCCGTACCCTCCCCCCCCTAAACGTTACGTAACGCCCAAGTGACAATTTTTACCTGAAAGTTGCGCAAAGTACTGGAATGTCGTTTATTTGTTTTTGGGGTGTTATGCCGTGTTGCGCTACCTCCTTCTTTAGCCAACGTTTCGGACATCGTTGCAGTGTCCATCATCACCTTTTTTCTTGTTTTAATCGCATTTGCGGTAATGAATAAAACAGCAGATTTCGAAAACGAAAAGGACTGCCAAATTGGAAGATTTTAATTCCCTAGTTTTTTATCTAAATAAAGAAAAACATGTTACGTAATGCGTTGTTGGAACCCCCCCCCCCCCCTTCCCCCCCTCGTAACGCACAGTAACGTTTCACAAGACCCCCCCCCCACGTGGTTCACTACGTTTGGTGACTTAGTAGGAGTGCCCGGGTTCATCGGGTGAAGTGTGTTCAGGTCTTAGCGGTGGATGTAAAAAAGCAATTCATGTACTACACATTGATAATAATAAATAAAATACTTAGTCGTAGCCAATTTGGAGTTAGACAAAAAAACAAATGCCTGGGCATTTTCATTGATTTGCGCAAGGCTTTTGATAGTATCTCCCACACAAAACAAATTAATAAATTAAATGATATCGGTATTATTGGTAAGGTTAGGCATTGGCTACAAAGTTATCTAACTCAAAGAAATCAAAAAGTAAAATTAAATAACTCACTAAGTGTAGATGAAACTTGAATTTTGAATTCCCCAGGGGACTGTTATTGGACCAATTTTGTTTATAATATACGTAAACCAAATGTTTAAATTGTCACTGAATGGTAAACTTATAACTTTTGCTGACGACATTGCAATAATTATCGAAAAACAGACGTGGAACGATATTACCAATGCAGCCAATCAAGACATGAAGGTTTATTAAAAATTAGTTCGATAACAATTTATTATCACTCAACACAGAAAAAACTTATTATATTCCTAAGAGGCCGGTTTGCTTAAAAACCTTTTGACCTCTGTAGCTGGTCTTACACCGCAGCGGGAGGAGTGGATTTGTACATCACACATCAAGACACTAATCCCGAGATTCCTACCCACCCCTCATATCCTTTTCCTTCCCAGAACTTCCTCTCCTTTTTTTCGTTATAAAGACCCTCCACACAGCATCCCCAAAGATGACATAGGCCCTGAGGGATTTTTTTTCCTTAGGGCCTCCTGTGTGGGCCTCCTAATGTAAAAAAAGATAAAAGATTTTGTGACAGTTCTCCCCCCCCTCCAATTCATAAGGAACTCCAGTGAAAAATATTCTGGCTTTAAAAAAACTATGTTAATATAGATATAGACCAATAAATGCTTATTCTGAATATAAAAGTTTTATTTAATAATATTAAATGCAGAGTTTTTAAAAAAATATTAATAAGTCCACTTTTAATCGGGTCGTAAAAACACGCCGTCAAGGTGACGTCACTGTTCGACGTGTCGTGACATCACCGTAAAGTCATTGTATGGGAATGTATGATATGACACAAGCCATCGTATTAATTTATTCGTTTATTTACATACTGTTTATGTTTATAGAGATTTAGTTGTTGTGTTTTTTGAAACATTATTTAGGCCTAAATAATGTTTAAAAAATAAAGGTATCTCTTATTAGTTTATCTCTGTTATTGAAAATATTCAAAAACTACTGCACAAAAAAAATAGTAATGCTATTTCTAGGGAGAATACTTCGAACAACGGAATTCAAAATGGCAGCAGTAGATCAGCTGATTGACCGATCCTATACTAATTTTTCAGGAGTGATGACGTCGCATGATTCATCATACATACGGTGGTTTTCAGGGAGTCAGAGAGAAAAATTAAAACTTTGACAATTATTTTAACTATTAAAACTAACTCTAAAAATAAAAATGCAGTTATTTAAGTCAGAAGGTCAAATTCATTAAAAAAATGGACTGGAGTTCTCTATTGTGCGGCCCGTGGTGATACCCCACATTGTCCTATGTCTACGTGACCCTTGACCGGAAAAGTGTGACGACCGCTGGTATACGTTGTTAGCTACCAGTGCCGGATTAAGACTACTTGATGCCCTAAGCAATTCACCCCTGTGGGCACCCCCTATTTTTTTTTTATTTTTTTTTTTATTAAAATTTTTGATACAGTACATATAATACATACATGAAATAATGAAAAATACAACGATATAGATAATTACCTACGCACCTTAAAATGTGTATGAAGGACGAAAGAGATACGTGGAGTAGGTACAGTTACATACAATAAAAACAAAAGCATTTATTTATTTAAATATTGAATTGCGACTTTTTCGGAAAATAGTTTTTTTTAAGTCCAATGTTTTTAGCATATCTGACTCTATATATAACATTGATAAAGCATCGAGCCTTTCATGCAGCATCGTCGTTCTTTTTTTATTATTTTCAATTTCGAAAAAGACCGGTCCGCTGTGCAGTTTGATATCGTCAGGCATAAAAATATATGCAGGGCTGTTTATTACAATTTACAATTACAATTATATCATCGTGCATTATTTTGTACAATTGTGCGTGAGTTTAATGTGAACTTGTGCGAGGCAAATCACTGGAACTTTTTTTATGACATGTAAATGAAACTGTTGAATTTTGGTTCCTAAATCGGTATTAAGGTCGTGTGGAAATGTGTTTACAATAAATGTGTTTACAATAGTATTGTAGAAACAATATTGACTGTCAGTGTAGTCAGGGTAGATGCACCCGGGGCGGTTTTGTATTGAGCACCCCTACTTAAAATAAAACACCAAATACTAAACATGCTTACGAGACTTAATTTTACTAATTTGTTCGATCACATTATCCTAATTTATTACCCGTCTCTTTCAGTTGATAAAATCGATAGATTTACCGAACCTTTATAAAATCCACACCATCCGCTCGCCAGCTGCCCGCTGCCCGTTGCCTAAATTGAATATTTGAATTTCTCGGCTTTTCTCTACTATAATAAGCATTTATTATACATATAAACCTTCCCCTTAAATCACTCTATCTATTGGTGAAAACCGCATGAAAATCTGTTGCGTAGTTTAAAAGATCTATGCGCACATATTTTTTTCTACTCATATAATTTGGCTCATATAATTTGGCACTTACCTATCTTATTAAAAAAAACTTAAAAATGCATATGCAACAAAAATGTATTTTTGACCGATTATCTCTATCTCTACATATTATAAAGTTAAGTCCCCCGCGCCGTCTGTCTGTCTGTTCGCGATAAACTCGAAAACTACAGAACGGATTTTCATGCGGTTTTCACCAATATATAGAATATTTCGTGAGGAAGGTTTAAGTATGTAATTTGTCAATGATTTGTGTAAATTAGTTGAAACATAACGATAATTGTTAGAAGTGTCGGAAAAAAGTCCAGCCGCCTGGTAGCTTTCATCGGAAACGCTGCCTAATCCTTTTGGGATATAACATAAACAAAAATTTTAACAAAACAAAAAAACGACTTCAAAAAATGCACTAAAAAGTAAAAAAATTATTTCGTATTCTTCTACAACTTCATAATCAACTTACTTTTTCTAATCATCAATATGTAGGTACGATTGTTACTTTTGGAGTCGGTGTCAGTCAAGGTAGGTTTGTAACTACATACATAGTTATAGGTGAGATGTGCTTGTGTCGCACAAGCGACTTGCTGACACCGACTCCAAAAATAACAATCGTACCTACATATTGATGATTAGAAAAAGTAAGTTGATTATGAAGTTGTAGAAGAATACGAAATTATTTTTTTACTTTTTAGTGCATTTTTTGAAGTCGTTTTTTTGTTTTGTTAAAATTTTTGTTTATTTTTTTTATTTTTAGTGAATCTGAACTACACTAACTAATTTGTCTGAATGGGTAAACCTACTAAACGTGCTGCTCATATGAGACAAACATAATTTGACCATAACGACGTTAGGGTCAAATTAAGAGATTCGGCCGAGTTTCGTTAATTTGTCTTGGATCCGATAATTAGAACCTAACCAAACTCTCATCAAATTACCCTTGATGTACATCCTTTCCAATAAAAAAAGAATCATCGAAATCGGTTGGCGTGATATTGAGTTATTCGTCCATTTGTCGCGCACATACTTAATGCAAATTTAAGACTTATATGGTTTTCCCATGGATGCCATTGTCGGAATTGGACCAAATTAAAATGGGACCACACGGGAAGCACCAGCTTTCAAATAAAAAAAGAATCATCAATATCGGTTCACCCAGTCAAAAGTTCTGAGGTAACAAACATAAAAAAAAAAAAAAAAAAAAAATACAGTCGAATTGAGAACCTCCTCCTTTTTGAAGTCGTTTAAAAACAATTAATGGTGGGATATTCCTCTTTTATAGATCAACAAAAAAGTCCGCGAAGGCATATATCTATCTTTTACGGATAGCTTACTATACACATTATATCTAATATGCAATTGATAAGAATAATAAGATAAGAATAATAAGATAAGAAGATAGAATGCGTATAGTAAGCTATCCGTAAAAGATAGATATATGCCTTCCCGAATTTTTTTGTAGATCTATAAAAGAGGAATATCCCACCATTAATTGTTTTGTTATATCCCTAAAGGATTAGGCAACGTTTTCGATGAAAGCTACCAGGCGGCTGGACTTTTTCCGACACTTCTAACAACTATCGTTTTGTTTCAATAAATTTACACAAATCCTTGACAAATTACATACCTAAGCCTTTCTCACGAAACACTCTATCTATTGGTGAAAACCGCATGAAAATCCGTTCAGTAGTTTTCGAGTTTATCGCGAACAGACAGATGGCGCGGGGGACTTTACTTTATAGGCCCCAGTATACGTTGGGCCAACGCGCTCGGCCAATGCGTTGGCCAGATTTTTGAATATGTAGAGAGATTCTGACCAGATTTCGCTGAACTTCTTCGGGGCTGTAAAATACTGTAAGTAGGTACTAAAATCTACAAGCAACGTAATGTGTTTTAAAGAAGTTTGTCATTTAACAAAATAACTAATTCATATGAAAAAATATATTTAATTTATTCGAAATGAGCATGAATGAAAAACATCGGTATCTCTTAGTTTTTAATTAAATGAAACCATCCCTGTAGTAAGATAATCAACAATAAGTCACGAATGAAAACAATTAACAATTCGGTTTCTTGTTTCTCATAGGTACCTACAATCTATATGTCAGTGGGAGGTTACATTATGTAGCAGGACCAAGCAGGACATTATTTTTACGTACAGTTTGGCAAGAAAGTGTAGAAAATAAATGATGGCGCTGCGATCGTTTTCTAGTTTTAAATGGCAACACCAAGATGGCTCATAAGACAAAGAACGTATGTTTAAAAAAAACACTTCTGGCAAAATGCATATTTCATAGCGTATTTGTATTTTCAAAAAAATTGCACAAAAAACTGTAATTTAATAGAAGCAAAATAAAACAAAACAAGTTTTAAGTGGGCGTTTATTTCGATATAAAAACGTAGGTACTTAAAAATTTAAGTCTATTAATTCAACACCCGACATGTAATTATTGTCTTGTCTTCGTGTGATTCTTCTTCTTCCGTATCTTCATCTTCATCTAAACGCAGTTCATCGATATCATCATATATAGTACTGCCTCGTGCATAATATTCTGCCTCAATTTTCATCAAGTGTTTGCAACAATTTTTCCAATCATGAGCACTTATGCTATTACATATTATTATTATTATGCCCATTTTCCGTTTTCCCGGTGTTTCAAATTTTCCATCTGCCTTTTCCCCTTCCTTGACGATTCGTCTTACCGTTGTTTCAGATTTACCTGTGTGTGAAAAACATCATTAAAATTATTATTATAGAAGGTAGTTTTAAAAACACACACTAGATAATATTCACTTAGAAAGAAAAAAAGAGAAAACGAGAAAAAAGGAACTTTTCTACGAGTTTAAAGAAGTTGCATATTATTATTTTTTTATTGAGTTATTCCCTTTTTCCTGTGGCCGCATATGAACTGTCAAATCGAAATGTCAAATTCGAATTTTTTTAACATAACCTCAAATCAGATTGTAATGATTATTATCGCTCGAAAATTGGCATAAATCTTGTAATACTAATGAAATTTATTAAACAAACTATACTACGTACCATTCATTTCTACAGTTCGTTTTTAAACATCTTCTAAATCAAACAAAAGCTTCTTCGCGTGACACTCGGCTAGGCAGCGTTGAAAAACGCAGAATGTAACCCCTCTTGTATCACTATGTAATAATTTATTAATTTTAATTAAATTCAGGCAAACAATGAATAAAAATATTATCAAATCAGCGATATACTACTCAGATTTAAGACAATAAATCAACCGTAACAACCGATAACACGACAGCCATAGGAAACGTCATATAATTCGGTGTTGCCATAGTAATGAACAGGTTTAGTTCCAATTGATTTAATTTCTAGACTTTCTTGCCAAACTATACAGCGACATCGAGGTGATTTTTCACGAAAACGGAATTTACAAATTAATATCGCGTTTTTATCTTTGCGTGTGGCCGCTGGCCGCTAAATAAACATCGAGTTGGCAACACTGATTGTAGTAACATCACATTGGTTGTCAAAAAGTTTTTTTCTTTTATCTGTGGAATTTGATTAAGTTCGCGATTCTGTCAGGTCGATGTGAATATTTGAATTTTTTGTATAAAATATTTTGATATGTTTTCCAAAGGATTATTTAAAACGTGCCAAAAAAACTATTTATCATTTTATACTCAGTATTCTGTAAAATTTCTTAGTTCGGGTTCTTCGCCTTCATTGAACGTAATAAGAAAGTTTTAATTTATTATTTTATTACATTATATTTTTTAAGATTCTGTTTTGATTCGCATAACTTGTATTTTTAGATAAAGAAGGAAGCCCTTGACCCCCTTGTCGATACTTTCGGACGCCGGCATACATATCTTCGCATATCTTTGACGGAAAAATGTAATTTACGATGTAAGTAGCATGCAATTTAAATAATAATAGTAAACATTACGCGTTATGTAAATATTATCAGTTTCACAATTTTTGCAAATTTTTAACAATTTATTAACAAGTTGTGCGTAATACATTATTATGAATAATATGTACAATTTTTATGTTATTTTGTATTTTAATATTGAAAAGATTTAATCTTTTAAAAGTTTCATTGGGAGGAATGCAGATCCTGCCACAGTTTGTTTTTTTGCAAAAAACCATGTTTTCACCGCGTTTTAAGTTGAGAACTTTAATCTGGAAGGTGAAAAAAAGTGCGGAAAGCAATAGAAAAAAATTTGAATAAGTAATTAATTTTCAATTGCCACTACCTTAAAATTGCTAGCACTCGTAATCGTCCTCTGACTTCAGGCAATGGTTTGTCTAGCGGGATTGTGTATATTATCTTTACTTTAAAAATCAGCCTACGTTTTTGAATGGTTTGTTTGGCTACGCAGGGTTTGTGTAGCGGGCTTGTGAATGTTATCTTTACTTTAAAAAACAGCCTACGTTTTTGAATGGTTTGTTTGGCTACGCAGGGTTTGTGTAGCGGGCTTGTGTATGTTATCTTTACTTTAAAAAACAGCCTACGTTTTTGAATGGTTTGTTTGGCTACGCAGGGTTTGTGTAGCGGGCTTGTGTATATTATCTTTATTTTAAAAAACATCCCAGGATTTGAATGGTTTGTCTCCATTCCAGTTCCAGTACCTGATTAGAGGTTCGTTTACATTATATTATTAATTCTGTTTTTCATAATTACACGCCTTATTATTTATCCCACGAAGTCGGCTACAATCGTATCTAGCTCTTGTTTGTAGGTCTGGGATACCAACATAATGTAATATGATCTTATGTAGGTAGCATACCTTTGTCTACTAAGAAAATTAAATAGGCGGCAATAGAATCTTTTTATAAGGGAAATTTTGAACTTTGACTAAAATGTCATCTTTTACCATCTCTCCCGATGTAAATAGTTGTTTCTTAAAATAATTAAGTTGAAACGAAGTGTAATTTCCATAATAATTAAACAATAGTTTATTTCAGAATGTTTGCAGGAGTAGTGCAATACGTTCCATATTTCGAAATAACAACAAAAGAAAATTAGACAAATAATAAGAAAAATAAATTAGTCAATCAGACCTCATAGGTACATGAAATAAAGACAGAAAAGAAAAAAATGTGGAAAATTAGTGAAAAATGTTTAACACTAAAATATATGCCAGCTGTTTATGGATGATATTTGACTGTCTCCAGAGGGCCATTCAGGCAACCATCGCAGTCTTTGTGCTTTTAACTTGGAAAAATAACAGCGGATTATTACGCACGAGAAAGTATTTACCAACGATTGGGCTAAAATTATATTCATCCAGATCCAACGGTAATAGATTCTTTTGCTTCCTGCGGGATTTCAGAAATCTTTCATCCCACGGATTTGCGAGATTTTCATGTGCGGGATTGAAAAAAAAAATTAATTCATACCAAAATCATACTATTTATATAAATAAGCAGTGTTAAATTTTTGATAATGAAAGTGGTACTGAAGTTGATGTTGGAAAAATGAGGATTAAGCCGCTTCTCAAGCTCGGAAACTTGAAGACCTGGAATCCATTTTGAAGAAAGAGAAAACAGAAAAACTTAAAAACCAAAGGTATCAGGCGGAGATACCTTCAGTTAGCAAACACCTCCTTGATGACAGTCCCACCAACTAGCTTGAAAGCAGAGAGAGCGTTTTCCGCTACTGGGCTGCAGTGCACAAATTTCCGTTCACATGTTGGTTGACAGGACTCACGGGTGAAATGCAGATCCCGCCAATGTCAGGGAATTTAATAAAAATGCACTTTTTAGATGAGAAAAGTGTGGAGAAGATGAATAAAAAATAAATTAAGGCGCGCTCGGCAAAATTGAGGGAGATACAACCGTTCAAAGTATTTAAAATTTCACTTCGCGAACTGATATTTACAGTCGTTCGCCATATTTTCACTGCTTATGTTGGATCCCAGACCTAATACAGAATTAATAGTACGCCAGAATCACAAACCATGTTACTCAAACCTAGCGTAGCCGCTAAACCACTTGAAAACTGGGATGTTTTTCTTGCCTTGACGTGAGTAGGCATTATAAAGGGGCACTTTTTTTGTATCACAAACCATGTTTAGCGTATTAGGTTATGACAAAATGGCGGGCGGACTGTCAATATCAGTTCGCGAAATGAAATTTTAAATACTTTGAACGGTTGTATCTCCTTCAATTTTGCCGAGCGCGCCTTAATTTTTTAAACGACTTCAAAAAGGAGGAGGTTCTCAATTCGACTGTATTTTTATTTTTATTTTTTTTTTTTTTTATGTTTGTTACGCCAGAACTTTTGACTGGGTGAACCGATATTGATGATTCTTTTTTTATTTGAAAGCTGATGCTTCCCGTGTGGTCCCATTTTAATTTGGTCCAGTTCCGACAATAGCATCCATGAGAAAACCATATAAGTCTTAAATTTGCATAAGTATGTGCGCGACAAATGGACGAATAACTCAATATCACGCCAACCGATTTCGATGATTCTTTTTTTATTGGAAAGGATATACTTCAAGGGTAATTTAATGAGAGTTTGGTTAGGTTCTGATTATCGGATCCATGACAAATCAACGAAACTCGGCCGAATCTCTTAATTTGACCTTAACGTCGCTATGGTCAAATTATGTCTGTCTCATATGAGCAGTACGTTCAGTAGGTTTACCCATATTCAGACAAATTAGTAAGTGTACTTCAGATTCACTAAAAATCAAAAAATAAACAAAAATTTTAACAAAACAAAAAACGACTTCAAAAAATGCACTAAAAAGTAAAAAAATAATTTCGTATTCTTCTACAACTTCATAATCAACTTACTTTTTCTAATCATCAATATGTAGGTACGATTGTTATTTTTGGAGTCGGTGTCAGCAAAGGTACCCGGCCCGGAGGGTTCACTTGACAGCTCCCCGCGCCGCCGCGGCTCCGCTCTCGCCTCTCGCCTCGTCAAGTCGCTTGTGCGATACAAGCACACCTCACCTATAACTATGTATGTAGTTACAAACCTACCTTGACTGACACCGACTCCAAAAGTAACAATCGTACCTACATATTGATGATTATGTGTGTCGTTGCTTATCCAGAATATATAATGTGAGATATCAGCCTTATTTTCCGCCAGCGTCGGTCATATCCATTGCTTTTTCTTGAATTTCCCGCCATTCCTCTGCAACTCCCTTCAGCTGTTAATTGTCACCGTGCAGTTGGCATCTTGAGATGCCGTATTAATTCAATTTTGGCTTTGTTTTGGCCACGTCCGGTCATGTTATTTTTCGTTCGTAAATTGTTTTAACGAAAATATATCTGTTGCTACCCGCAAATGCGTAATTTTATGAAGAAATATTAGTGCAAGTGAATAGTGCGAACATTTTTGACAGTATTAGCGTCGTATTTCTACTACGCTATATAAATCTGCGTCGCCTGATTTCGAAACGGAATGACGCCGATAGCAATTGCTTGGCTAAGATCAAAACGATAAATTAAGCTGAATTACATAATTACCTAATTATGGATCAATTTGCAAGTGATTAGTGCAAACATTTTTGACAGATTAGCGTATTCCTACTACCTACGCTGTATAAATCTGCGTCGCTTCTTCTCGAAAACGGAAGGACGCCGCGGCCGCGCCGATTACAATAGCTTCTCGGCCTGTTGGCTAAGATAAGTGATTATCTCTCATATCACAGCTTAATTTCTGATAGTTCCTGCTCCTGTCGCGGTTTGGACCCGGCCGGCATTGCAATGCCGCTGGGATCGACCCATTTATATTCATACTAAATGATAAATTAAGCTGAATGTATTGTCTTACGTAATTACCTGATTTATGGATCAATTGTAGACACATTTAACCATTTCTCCACCTTTGGAATTTATGTAATCGATTTTTGAATGAAATACCTATGACCATCGGCGATCGCGATGTCATATTAAAATACTCAAACTACAAATACGAAATCATGACATTCATGTTCGTTTGATAATCGTTTGACGCAATTTGATGTAGTTAGACCTATAATTCAGCTTTATTTATAAAAGTTTGGTCCTGCTTTTGACAGTTTCAAGCATGTTTGAAACTCGGGCGAGTGGGCCAATGTCCGCTATGCATCTGCTTTAAAGGAATATTTAGCTGATCCAGGCTTCAAGGAGCTGGAGGTAAAGAGGTGCTGGCATTTGTCACCGCCTCACCAATATTTACGGCCATGGAAAAGATGCTGGCATTGCATGCCTCATTGAAGCAGAGAGTGCCTTCAACAGGCTCTCCAAAAAACTTACCAAATGGGAAAGTAGTTCAGAAGGTTCCCTGTCAGGTCTTTACAGGAACAATGGACAGCTGTAAGATTGAAGTGGAACGGAGGCTCTTCAGCAGAATTCCTCCGTCTTCCACTCATCCTTTTGGGGAAGAAGCACTTTCTGCCCAGTTGCAGAAACTTGGTGATGTAACAAAGTGCTTTAGTCCAGTGCGCCTACTCAGGGTAGCCACTCGGTGCACAACCGCCCTTCAATATCTAAGGAGGTTGTTGCCTTTCCCCCCAAGCAAATATCAAAGGAAAATATGGCATTTCCCTCGTTTCCCCGGCGGGCAGACCACGGGAGAGACCCCCAACATTCCTCTCGTACGAGGGATAAGGGGAGGGATCAGAAGCATGGCGCGAGGGGGCAGACCTCTCGTGGCCGCTTCAACAAGTGTCGGCGCACAACCGCCCTTCAATATCTAAGGAGGTTGTTGCCTTTCCCTCCTAGCTAACATCAAAGGAAAATATGGCATTTCCCTCGTTTCCCCGGCGGGCAGACCACGGGAGAGACCCCCAACATTCCTCTCTTACGAGGGATAAGGGGAGGGAACAGAAGCGTGGCGCGAGGGGGCAGACCTTTCGTGGCCGCTTCAACAGGTGACTATCAACCATTTCGGGCGGGTCAACTACAGGATTATTGGATAGAATGGCAGGCCCTAGATGCCCCAGAGACCATCTTACATATGATAAGAGGATACCGCATACCATTCATCCGAGAGCCCTTGTTGATAAGTCCAAGCCAAACTTCCGCAAGGAGGTTCAAAACGACAGTAACCCCGGAAATGACAATGATGAGAGATGGTACATGGAAATAGCTGGCGACAATGCCACCTTCCTATCAACACTTTTTCTGGTTCAAACGAGCGAAGGCTCGAAACAGTCGATCTTCAATTTAAAAGCTATCACAAATTGGATTGCAGAAATCCTGTGTAGACAGGCTATCAGGATCATTGTGTACCTAGACGACTTTCTCCTGGCTCATCAGACCAGAGAGATCCTCAGTCAAACTTGAGAAGCTCTTTAATTGTTAGAGCGGTTAGGTTGGTCTGTAAATTTCCAAAAGTGTGTCCGTCAGCCAGCACAGTCAGTGGAATATCTTGGAATTGTGTAGAACCCCCATCTGAAACAGAAGTCCTTAAACAAATACAGACGCCAAGGTCTTTGGAACTTATTTCAGAGATCCATGACAAAAGGAAGGTGGACTCTGAAAGGAGCTCAGAGTATTCTCGGAAAGTTGAATTTTGCTACCTTTGTGGTCCCCAGAGGTCAACTTCATACTCGGCTGATACAATTACAGTTAATGCTGAAGCTGACCCCTCAGCAAAAGTCTCTGATAAAGAAGGAGGTCTTGTCAGAAATGAAATGGTGGATGTTCAACTTAGATCATGTTTCAACTCTTCATTTTCCCAGCCCAACACATTCTCTGACTACGGATGCGGCAGATCACGGCCGGGAGCCCTGATCGACTATGTACCTCTGTTGGGTTGTTGGACAGACAGTTAGAGGGGGGGATATTGCAACATGAAGGAGATGACAGCAATCTTAAATGCCTTAACGTCTTTGACTCAGAATTTGAGAAGTTCAGAACAGGACAACAGGACAGTCGTAGCCTACTTGAGGAACAAGGGGGGCACCAAGTCAATGGGTCTCCTTCATCTGACATTTCAGATTCTTGCGCTTTTGGACAAGCACAGAATCTCTTTACAAGTGCAGTATTTGCCGGGACGCTACAATGGCCTCGCGGATCATCTATCCTGAGGGATGACATTACCAGAATGGCACCTTCTACCCCCAGCGTTAAGAGCTGTTTTTCACAAGTGGGGCAGTCCAGTAGTGGATCTATTCGCTCCCTCGAGGGCTCACTTCGTGGATCAGTATGTCTCGATAGATTCCCACGACAAGAGAGCAATGCTTCACAACGTGTTCAGCAGGAGTTGGAATTTCCCCCTGGCATGGATCTTTCCTCCCCCTGCTTAATGCCACGAGTGCTGGCACATCTGAACAAGTCATCAGGGGTGTACCTGGTTGTAGCCCCAAATTGGCCAAAAGTGTTTTGGTTACCAGACCTAAAGAGAAAAGCCCTAGACCGACCTCACATAATACCCATGTTGGTCGACAACTTGATAGACTTATCGACAGGACTTCATCCTCAACAGGTCCAGAAGCTCCAATTACAGGTGTGGAAGATTAGGGGTGGAGTGAAGCTTTGAACGATTGGTCACAGCAAGAAAAAAGCTCTATTGAATGCGGGTTGGCGCAAACCTAAGCTTACAACTTATCACATGGCATGGAAGAGCTGGAAGGAATGGTGCGCCATTAATAATGCATGTCCTAATAACCTTTCGGGATCTCAGCTGGCACGGTTTTTTAGCATACCTAAGAGTGAGGAAAGGCTTGGATCCCAATACTATAGCACTTCACAAGTCTGTAGTGTCGGTTTTGTATGACCCCATAGGCAATTTGAGGATAAGTAATCATCCCTCGGTCAAGCGAGTGATGAGAGGTATAGGAAATTCTGCAAATAAGAAGCTTAGAGCATTTACTTGGGATCCAGGACACTTGGTGTCTTAGCTTTGTAAGAATCCTTCAAATGACCTGACTCTTTTCGAAGCATCTCGTAGATGTTCTGTTAATTTACTTCTGGCATCAGGAAGACGAGTACAGGATCTGACCTTACTACATGCATCTTCTGATAATCTTGTTGACAATGATGATCACATTGTATTATGGCCAAATTTTTTGGTTCTAAGAAGGACACCTCTACACATAGACAGTCTGGTTGGAAGCTTTACAAAGCAGAGGATCGTAATATAGATTCCATATTCTGGTTGAGAAGGCTTATGTCTTTGGGTGAGAACAGAAGACATGAAGCTGGTTTTGAATGTCTGTTAATTTCCACGTTGGGGCCTGAAAGGTCAGCCTCGAGAACTGCTATTGGTGGACGGATTAAAAACAATTTTGAAGGATGCTGGGATTGATGCCTCTCCTGGGAGTTTGAGATCAGCTTCAGCTTCAAGAAGTTGGCTGGAAGAGTGTCCTATAGACACCATTTTGGAAAGAGGAAGCTGGAGTTTAGAAAACACATTCAAGAAATATTATAGACAAATCAGAGGTCTCAATGTTGAGGTGCTGAATCCCTCCATTCACTCTCAGTCTTTGACCAAGTTATTGCAAGCAATTACAGTAATAGTCACAATTTTGGCCTTAGAATTGTCACCAAGCGATAACAAACACTTCTCACATTATATATTCTGGATAAGCAACGACACACATAATGTTGGAGTTTTACCTACCATTAAAACTCTTATTATGTTGTCTTGCTTATCCAGAATATATTTAAGCTCTGCTTGGTGAGTCCAAATTAAATTAATACGGCATCTCAAGATGCCAACTGCACGGTGACAATTAACAGCTGAAGGGAGTTGCAGAGGAATGGCGGGAAATTCAAGAAAAAGCAATGGATATGACCGACGCTGGCGGAAAATAAGGCTGATATCTCACATTATATATTCTGGATAAGCAAGACAACATAATAAGAGTTTTAATGGTAGGTAAAACTCCAACATTAGAAAAAGTAAGTTGATTATGAAGTTGTAGAAGAATACGAAATTATTTTTTTACTTTTTAGTGCATTTTTTGAAGTCGTTTTTTGTTTTGTTAAAATTTTTTGTTTTATTCAGCTTTTCCACACTTTTCTCATCTAGAAAGTGCCTTTTTATTTAATTTCCAGACATTGGCGGGATCTGCATTCCTCCCGGACTCACCATAATTTATGTTTTTTACAAAAAAAATTTATATCACAGAATATAATATACCTGCCGGGGGCAAGTCCTCATCAGTGGCGGCTCGTGACTTTTGGTGTGCTAGGATGCTAATATAAAAAAAAATGGCATCATGGATGTTGTCGTAGGCGAAATATTTTTTTTTTTTTTTTTTTAAATCTGTGTTTTGTATGAAGATTTTTCAGGAAATCGGTGCGGCACACCGCCAAACTGAAACTTTTTGAAATTTTTCATACAAAAAACTGATTTTCAAAAAAAAAATAAAAATTATTTTTCGGCTACAACAACATCAATAATGCCATTTTTTTTAATACCAGCACTCTAGCACAGCGTTTCCCAATTTTTTTTCGCCCCGGAACCGTTATCGATCATACTTTTCTAGGCGGAACCCTATTTTTATAAGAAAAAGATAAACTTGTAGTTTGAATAATATCCTTGAAAAGAAAGATGAAAAGTTTTGTGTAAAACTTACTTTAATGTGAAGAGTGCTATCTTTTTACATTTTTTGTTAAAATAGCATTGAAATCAGGCTTTATGTCAGACAGCTGAATACGAAGATCTGGAGCTGCATCCAGTCTGTTTCTGTATTTGTTTTTTGTGTAAGCGTAAGCCGAAAAACCAGTTTCACACCGGTAAGTGGTCACAGATGGTAACAAAACTGTGATGAAAACCTTCTCGACGACTTCTGGATATTCGTTTTCAAGTCCAATCTAAAACTCATCTAGATTAGTTTTTTCTGAATTAAACTTTTGTTGTAAAGAAGAAGAACATTTGATATCTATCAAAGTCCGTACTCTGTTGCTGTAAGAGTCGACGGTTTCCTGTGAACTAGGAATGGATTCTGTACAAAGTCAATGGCCTGCAGGTTTTTATTAGGAAAATACTCTTCCAGAGATTTGTTGAGGACCATCAGGACCATTGTTCGTAAATGCATTTTTCAATATCTGAGGTTACTTGCAACTCATTTTTTTCCCAGAAACTCGTTTAAAAGAGAAAAACATTGGTACTGTTTGTGTTCAACACATTCTATCCAGAAGACAAGTTTCTTTCTATGAGAAGAGATTTTGTCGTTTACTGTAAAAGTATTTGTGTTTCTTCCTTGCAATGATCCTTGCAACAATCCGGACGGAACGCGGAACCCTTGTGATGCTTCTACGGAACCCCAGGGTTCCGCGGAACACCTTTTGGGAAACGCTGCTCTAGCACACCCAAAAGTCACGAGCCGCCACTGATCCTCATGCAATCTGCTAATGTAAGTGGTAATATCCATCGACAAATTCTTGAATTCGAAACCGAAATACAAAAGTAGCTTTTTAAGAAACTTCAAGTACATAGATGGTTTTGCATACGGTGCGGCATCAGGGTTGCATTCTCAGCCGGATTATTAAATTTCAACCGTACAGACATTAGTGTAATAATAACGTCTGATACCTTTTCAATATTTTTTATAATATTATTACCAAAGATGGTTTATACAAAAAGTCCTAATGATTTGCTACCTCCTGGAACTTTTCAATTTTCAATGTATTTTTTGTAATTTAATTTCTTTAATATAATAGTATGAAATATAATCGAAATCAAATAATTAAATAATATTTATGAAATGTTTGCATTATTTCAATTTAATAATCCCGCAGGATTTCTATATTCTATCCCGCAATCCCACGGGATTTGAAAATAGTGCGGGATTTTCAAACCCTAATTGGAATTACAAAACCCTATCCACATATAGGAATACAATGGTATAAAACGTACAAATTATGTTCATCAGTACCTAATGACGTTTACAGCTTTATTAGTATGTATTGCTGTCCTGCGATGGTTTGCACCATTGAGTCTTTAAATTGCCTTAAATGGGTTAAATTATTCTAATTGATTTTTAACGATGTCCACCATCCTCCACCAGTCTCTGACGTAAAAATAGTATCTAGTGACATCTTCAGCTTTATTATTATTGCTTTCTTGCGATGCTTTGCACCATAGAGTTATATTTTTTTACGCACCAGATTTAAATGTCCGGGTTAAATTTTCCCCCCCAAAAAAAAAAAAAAAAAAAGAAGGAAAAACTAAACCCTTTCATACACTTCCCCAAATGATCATCTAGTGATTCCACGCTATGCAATTGCACTATATAAGTATTATAAATACAAAACAATACAAGAACAACATGTCAACCTACTAGAGACCAAATGGGAATATAATTCACCGACTCCAGATATTTTCATATCAGAGGGTTCGGCTCTGTGGCATTTCTAATTGAACCTATAAATCCTACTGATCCCTCAATATAAATATTTTAAAAATCTTTTGTAATCCTACATGTATTTAAAATTACTGCTTTTTGCATTTTTATATACAAATTCTTTGACAAATCTAATATTCTTAAATTTTGAATCAGATTCCTAGGTATTATGCCAGTGGCCGAAATAACAAATGGCAATATTTTTATAGTCCGAAAATGCCAAATTCTTTTAATTTATTATTATAATTAATTGATTTTTGAATACCGGCGAATTACAGATACATTTTGTACTTTACCAATAATTGGACTAAAATTATATTCATCCAGATCCAACAGTAATAGATTCTTATTGCGTCCCGTGGGATTCCAACAATATTTCATCCCACGGCCTTGCAAGATTTTATGTACAAGATATTTATGAAGAAGATTCTTAAAAATAGTCTAGAGCAGCGGCATGTTTATGGCAGCTGGTGACAACTTGTCTGACTGATGAACTTGTATGCAATACTAAAGGCAGTAAATCTCAAGTATGTCCACTGGACCTAGTTCAGTGAAACCACGCAGGGTCTCGGTAATCTATTTTTACATTTTAATTCATCAAGTAGAAATTAAAGATTTTTAGTGCGCCATTAAAAATAAAGAAAATCACAGTAAGTTTATTAATATTTTTTATTTATTTTGACGGCCGGCGTAGTGCAGCGGTAAGGTGCTTGACTTGCATTCCGAGGGTCGCGGGATCGAATCCTGGTGTGGCAAATAAATGTTATTTGATTAATTTGTGTACTTCACAATTTATTCATTTAAAATAATATATAGTATATTTGCAGCACGTTCCAGAGTGGAAGATACTCTCAGTATCACCCTGGTGTAAGACCACCATTCAGAATTGAAACGTTACTTGAAATGGCTTTAGCCGTGTTTGGTGACCAGATCCGAATAGACAGGTACTTTCCCACCTTCCTCTTCCCTATCTCCTTCCCCTCCTCACTGCCTTCAGCCTCACAACATACCCCAATTGGGAATGCCATAGTCCCACTGGCTCCAGACGGGAGCAGTTGGAACTGTTGTGCGGTATTCATGTAAAAAAAAAAATTATTCACATACATAATATTTTTTTTGTTGTTTATGGCAATTCACCCTAAGAATACATAATATTACAACATTACCTAACATTTAGGAAAAGTACCCTTGATACATTTAGGACATACTGTCAAAAACCTTGTAAACTCACTCAGGTTTCAAAAAATACATTAAATTTGTCATATTTCTAAAATAAAATCGTATTTTATTTATCATGCAATTCCCAATGAAAATCATTGTTTTACCTCATGTTCAAACATATTATTATGTAATTATACCTACAACTATAGAATGCTTATGTTTCAAGTACTAAGGAAAAGTACACACAACCAAGTTTTTGCTCACCTGAAGGCCAACACTGATATTTATCTCGAGATTATCGCATGACGCACTTTATTGTTTGGATCAATATTATTAGCAACATTATGCAAGATATAATGAATGTTTCTGAACAATTATAAAATCATAAATATTACACTTAGACTGCTCTGTTCTCATGAAACAATGAGGAGTAAAATATTGTACGAATCAATACATAATTAAATTTATTCATTTTTGTTGAAAGAATTTTCTGATTGTGCAATTCGATTATCTACTATCTTCAATTACTTTACTGCCATTTTTCGTACAGGTTTTGCACTCAGATTTCCGTTACGACATTGATGTTTTCAGATGGAAGACACTGAAAACTTTACCTACACATCATAGCATGGTTTCATATTGACGGAAAATGTGCTTTACTGTAGATATAATATATAAAAACATTAAAAATATAGGGAATTGTTTGTTAACTTTAATACACTAACAACAATGGTTTTATAGATGTGATGGCCTCTGCGGTAGAACAGTAAAATCCTTTGCTCTGAACCAAGATGTTGCTTGTTCGAAACCCAGGGTTTATTTCACATTTTTTCCTCATTGAAAGATATTTTTGCCCATTCGCCGCACAAACGTGCTTTAGAGAAAACCGCCACTGGTCTGTAGGTATTTCTATTTGATAATAGGTAGGTATATACTTCAGCATCCCTTATACAAAAAGTCACCGACCGCCACTGGTAACCTAGTACCTTTATCCTTAACTGAAAAGTAATGGTAATTTCAGGTACCTACTGCATGCCAGCAGAAGGTGTGAAGCTCACCCCGAGGGACAAGTTGCTGTCCACTGAGGAGTTGCTGCAGCTGGCCGAGGTGTTTGTGAAGCAAGGGGTCACCAAGATCAGGCTGACTGGCGGGGAACCCACTGTCAGGAAGGACATTGTACACATTATAAGTAAATAAGTATAATTTACTTGTTGTTTGCCATGAAAAATTTGAGGTTTTAACCCTCAAACTAATTTGTTCGCTTTTCGGAACAACTCGAAGATCAATATGATCTAAACGGTCTTAGAAAAAGAAAACACCGCTCTTTCTATTCAAATCTAAAAGTTAACTACAGATTTTTAAAAATGTATACCCTTATGAAACTACAGTTTCTGACCCCAATTTGAAAAAAAATTATGAAATTTTGTGAATTTTTTATTAATTAATTTTCCATGAAATGACAGAAAAGTGAGTTGACGGTAACGTTTATAATACATTTGCTTAGTAAAATATGTGTGTATTTTTATTTTCATTATCAGTAATTTTAGTTAGAAAAAATTAAAACTTGTTTATGTTTGCAATAAACAAAATTATATTTAAAAAATTATATGTTTATTTCAATTTATAAAATTTAATAGTGTATTTTATGATCTTTTGAAAACAGTTTTTAGTTTTCGTATATATTCAGAAATATTCCATTTATTTGGATTTTATTACAAAGCGGAAAATGGGCTACCATACTTTCCATACAGACTGCCATTCCATAGCTTCTTACTTCCATGGTACGGACAGGAGACAGGAGTATTCACAAAAAAATTATGTTTTTAATGTGCAATTATTTATTTTAGATAGGTACGAACCAAATCTTCTATGATAGAAGTGACTTACAAATGAGGAGGTACTTTTAATCTTTCCATTTCCCCTTCCCTTCCCCACTTCCTTGGACCTCAATAACCCCATTAATTCATTCATTGTTCATTCTCGCTTCACAAGTTGAAGTTACTATGGGAATGTCATAGAATGGACTCTACTCCATGACCTTTTGTATAAATCACACATCACATAGGAAAGGGTCTTTAGTCAAAATTTTCTATTATTTTTAATTGATAAACTAATGTTTTTAATTGATAAACATTAGTTTATCAATTAAAAATAATAATTAATATTTGACGAGTTTTTTTTTTTTTTTTACATTAACTCCACACAGGAGGCCCTGAGGAAAATAATTTCCCTCAGGGCCTATGTCATCTGGGATGCTGTGTGGAGGGTCTTTTTGAGGAGAGGAAGGATGAACATTGGTCTTGAAGAGACCCATGTTGTAGGAAGGAGGAAACACAGAGGCCGGAAAATCATTCCACAGCCGAGCTGTTGAACACAAGAACGAGTCAAAGAAACGACCCGTTCTCATGTGACAAATGTCAACTGTGTATAAATGTTGGGCACGCGTTTGGCGTGTTTCCCGACTATGCACCGGAGCCGAAGGGATCAAAGTATTAGCCAGTTAAAGTATTTCACCAATAAATATAGACATAATTTGTCTCAACGCCACCTAGTGGGAGATTTAGCACTTACCATGCCTTTCCCATATAAAACAAAATATTTATTTCAGATGTCCATTAAGAGTTACTCGATCTCCAGACACCTTTTATATCCCTAAGAGCAAGACAAATTATCTTGAAAATGTATTTGTAAGAAGAAGCTGTAGCACATTTAACAGATTATGCCCAAATATTGATGTATTTAATACAAACCTTGATAAATTCACAGCATGCATAAAAAAATAACACTATTGAATGCCACATGTTTAACTAATAACTTAATATTTCATTGATGTCTGTATTTCTCTTTTTTTTATTTTTAGTATCACCACATTTTCTCTCCTACTTTTAGCAGTTGAAATTCAAATAAAATCACTTCCTGAAATATATTATATAAATCAATCAAAATTTAAATGTAAACCCTTGAAAAACTTCAGTTATTTACTTTTTGTAGATTTAAGTAAGAATATACACTTTATCAGAATTGTTTATATCAGGTATAGGTATTGTGTATTTTTGCATTACGGTTCTAAATTATTTGTCGTTATTTTATTGGTCTATGACATACTTATTTTTATCACTGTCATTTATGAATTTTGTACAGACTGTTTATAACGCTAATAAATAAAATAAAAATAAAGTTGGTTGTTTGCTTGTGGAAAAATGTAATAAGCAGTAATTGTTGAATGAAACACTAGTATATATTGAATTATTTAGCGGGTAGGAGATAAGCCGACGTAGCTCAGTGGACAGAGCAGTTGACTGGAAATCAGAAGGACGCGGGTTCGAGTCCTGTCGGCGGCATGTATCTTTTCTCTGGAGATTTTTTCAATGTAGATAAGTGTTTCAGGCTAATAATTATTACTTACAATTATTGTTATCAAAATTTTCTGTTTTATAAAATTTTATTTTTATCTCTAAATAGTAAAGTGATTGTGATTATGCCCCACGAAAACCAAATTTAAGTTAGATCACTCTATCTCTGCGAGATGTCGCTGGTGTCTCTTTTCAACGGGACCGCTTGTTTCAACAATCATCATTTGTTTTAACTCTCCTGTAAAATTTACTTTTTTAACTTACGATCCTTTTCTACAGGATGTGCGATATATATTCTATATGATAAATACTCCGGGAGTAAAGAGTTGCAATGTTCCACATCAACGTCTAATCTGTATCCATGGAAACCGCACACAAACAATAACAAACTAAGAGATGAAAGTCAGGGCTGGCATTTGATCCCAATCAAATTATAATATATTTTTTGTAACACTAAATATTATTATTTTATGTTGTAGAATCTTTGAAATGTCTGCCAGGCCTAGAGACAGTGGCAATGACCACAAACGGGCTGACCCTCACCCGGCAGCTGGTGGCTCTGCAGAAAGCGGGGCTGGATATCATCAACATATCTTTAGACACTCTCCAACCTGACAAGTATGAGAAGATGGCGAGAAGTCGGGTGAGTTTGTAAGATATCCTAGATAGTAGTTTAAGAGGTTACTCATAGATGGCACTGGTAACAATACAGCTGTCGATAATGCAGGGATTGAGACTTAGATTACGATTGCAAGCGATATGATAGCAAATACGATTGCAAGCCGCCTTCGAATAAAGCCATCTGAGCTCATTATAATCTATTACCAATAAAAGTCAAAGTGTTTTGTTGACCGAGGAGTTTTCACTTAAGGAGTTTGTGAGACAACCCAGAGTTACAACAGTTTCTAAACTAAAATCCCTTGTCCTTCGGATTGGGGACCTATCACTTCGACGCAGCGTCTCCAGATGTCCCTGACTTACATTAATTCAGCAGTCTCCATCTCTTGAATTGCTTTCCCCAGCTTATCTTGTCTGACTTCTACCTTTTGAACTGCCACCATTTTTTGTGGGAAGTTAGTCTTTATTTATTTATTTATTTATTGAATTTCACGCCCGGCTGAGCTTTTACATGCATTTTTTTTTTTTAACAAAGAACATCTAAATTTATGTGCATAACAAAATTTAAAAAAACAAATACATAAACAAAACAAAAACAAAATCAAAATCATAACCAAATCTAAAACAAAAATACAATAAAAAACAAATTGAAATAAAAACAAAATACTCCACCATGCAAGATGGAAAAAAATGTAGACTGGGAAAAGTAAAGTACATGTGAAATGATTCGAAGCAGAGCTATTCAGTTGGATTAATTAAATTTGTTGTTCTTCTTTTTGATATAAATTCTACTAAGACTTGTTTGTATTTAGTGAATGATGTGTTAAATATATCAACAACATCTTTATAGTCATTACCCAAATTTTGTATACGGCGAACGGGGGTATACAATTGTGATTCTGTGTTGGAGTTGTCACAATAGAATGGTAGATACTGCCTCGATGTTGAATTGCGAGGTACATGGAAAGAAATCAAGTTTAATAGTTCAGGGCTGTCAATTACTGAATTTATGATTTTATGTAAACATGTTAGGTCATATACTATTCTGCGTTCGGACAATTTTAATAAATTAAGTTGACATAGTAGATAATCATAGTTGATACATTCACTTGTGATACCCATTCTGAAATTAATATATCTTAACCGGTCACATGCCGGGGGTGAAGAGGCATTCTTCTTTCCCCTCGCCCTAACAAAGCACCACTTTGAATTTTGAATTGAATGTTTTGTTGATAAATTTTAAGCTATGGTATATTTTATTGACTGCAACACGTTCACAACACAATAAACTATCCACTAAAATCACATTACTTGCATTTATTACGTAAATTAATAGGTTTTACGACGTTTTATTCGCGATACACACAGTAATTGCGACCGTTAATTCCGCGCCAAAATCTGACAGCGCAACATCATAGAAGAAATCGTTTTAAAAATAATCCAGTGTGGCAATTCGGCTGAAATCTTCAAGACTACCCAGAGTAATGATGGCGCAAGCGATTTTGACACTGTTCTTCATACAAATGTCGTACATATAAGGGTCAAAATCGCAGACCAAAAGTTTTTCAGAGACAATTTATTTCAAATATTTGAATTATTTTCTCGCGCATGCGCAAATGCCTCACTCGTTATCGAGTGCCTGGCACGTCACCGGTTAAGAATTTATTTTGAATTCTTTCTATCGTGAGTGAATGCTTAGCATAACTAGGTGCCCATACTGTCGAGTTGTACTCGATTTGACTCCTTACCAATGACATGTACAAATTTTTAATGGTTTGAATATTTTTAAATTGGCTGCAAATTCTTATTACGAAACCCAACATTTTCAAAGCTTTATTTGATGTAATTTCAATATGATTTATAAATTTCAGTTTTTGATCAAAGTTTACACCTAAATCATTCACCTCGGTTACAGCTGTTAGCACTACATCATTAATGGAGTACTCATAAATTATTGGATTTTTTATTCTATGAAATCTCATAATAAGACATTTTCTTAAATTTAGTTGTAGATAGTTCTCTTGGCACCAAACAAAAAGTTTAAACAAATTATTAGACAATGTTTGACAGTCATTAATATTTCTTATAGCTTTATATATTTTCATATCGTCCGCAAACATTAAAACTTGGACATCGTTGAAAATAGTAAGAACATCATTCACAAATATCAAAAATAAAATTGGTCCCAAATGTGACCCTTGTGGAACGCCGCTGGTAGCGATAAATTTATATGAAGTAAAGCCATCAATTTTAACGGCTAATTGCCTGTTACTTAAATAACTTTTAAACCACTCGTATAAATTTTTTTTTTTTTTTTTTTACATTAACTCCACACAGGAGGCCCTGAGGAAAATAATTTCCCTCAGGGCCTATGTCATCTGGGATGCTGTGTGGAGGGTCTTTTTGAGGAGAGGAAGGAATGAACATTGGTCTTGAAGAGACCCATGTTGTAGGAAGGAGGAAACACAGAGGCCGGCAAATTATTCCACAGCCGAGCTGTTGAACACAAGAATGAGTCGAAGAAACGACCCGTTCTCATGTGACAAATGTCAACTGTGTACAAATGTTGGGCACGCGTTTGGCGTGTTTCCCGACTATGCACCGGTGCCGAAGGGATCAATACCCTACTATTCCTAATTTGTGAAGTTTTTTTAACAAGAGATCATGATTAACTCTGTCAAATGCTTTGCTGAAATCGGTATAGACTGAATCAACTTGTAACTTCTTAGACATGGATTCGGATATATAGTTTTGGTAAATTAAAAGATTAGACAAGGTAGATTTTCCTGAAGTGAAACCATGTTGGTTAGGTAAAATTAGTGGCTTGATACAATGGATGATTTTGTTTAAAATAAGTTTCTCAAATAATTTTGGGATGGTTGATAAAAGGCAGATCGGTCTATAATTGCTCACCTCGTTTTTGTCTCCTTTTTTAAATATCGGGGTGAGGAAACTGTATTTCCATTAAAATACTAATTATTTATTATTAATTCTTTTCCAGGGATTTGAAAGGGCTATGGCAGGAATAGACTTAGCCCTGCAGCTGGGGTACAGCCCTGTCAAAGTAAACTGTGTTGTCATGAGAGGTATCTTATTTAACAAATTCCGTATCTGCTATTTTTATAAAGTAAAAATGAATCAAATGGTATTAAAATATTGAAAAAATTGTTGCATTTGCTGTATTGCGCGCCGAACGACGATATAAAACTATCTTTGTTTTGCAGGTTTCAATGATAATGAAGTTAATGATTTTGTTGAATTCACTAAAGACAAGAATGTTGACATCAGGTTAGTACAAATGGAGTACTGACTGGACGCTTTTATAACACCGTGACGACAAAAAAAGGCAATAAACGTACATTTCTTATCGCTATAATGCTCTTTCTAAAGATGAGTTACACAATGTACGTCGGTCTGTTTCCTCCAAAGGAAAAAAGTCATAATTTTCTTGCATCTCTTTGATACGCCGCACCGTGATGTCTCTGTAAACCCCTAACAATACTACTAGCCGTGATGACAATTTTGAAAGTATGGAATATTGTTACAGGGTTAATATCGAAGCGTGAGTGAATTCCAAAAATTCAAAAATGTCAAATGTCAACGAGCTAATGGTTTTGCTTTTGTTCTTAAACATACAATGCTGTCGCTTGCAATGCTTTCTTACACATTAAATAACAACAGTCGAAAATGATTAATTCAAATGATCAAACGGTGAACGTACGTCAGCACCCCCCCAAAGGAAACATGAAAGATGATACCCTAGCAAAAAAATAAAATTAACCAATTTCAACACATGGTCACTCTACATATTTACTTTATAATGCATTAGTTCCTACAGCTTAGTAGACGCCCATTCTGTGAGAAATATTCTAACAATATTGTCTTTCGATACTTATATTATTTTGCACTTTATAAAATTGTCAACCATGTCTAAGGGAGGTTAAAATTTTTAATTTAAATAATGACACCTAAATGGCACTTCAATGGAATGAAAACTATATTATGCTGTACTTAAGGGGGCGTTCAAGTATTACGTAACGCAATTTTTGAAGATTTTTGACCCCCCCTCCCCCCCCACGTAACGCGCCGTAACGTTTTTCCATAACACCCCCCCCCACCCCCTAAACGTTACGTAACGCCCAAGTGACAATTTTTACCTGAAAGTCACAATTAAGTTGCTCAAAGTTCTGGAAAGTCGCTTAAATACCTTTTTTCTTGTTTTAATCGTGTTTGCGGTGATAAATAAAACAAGAGATTTCGAGAACGAAAAGGATTGCCAACTTAAAATATTTTAATTCCCTAGTTTTTTTTATCTAAATGAAGAAAAACATGTTACGTAACGCGTTGTTCAAACCCCCCCCCCCCCCCCTTGTAACGTACAGTAACGTTTCACAAGACCCCCCCTCCCCTCCCAAGTGCGTTACGTAATACTTAAGCTAACTTTGTAATCTCTTTATAATATATGTGTTACTTTTAATAAATTGTGAAATTATTAACCCTGATACAGGCGAACCCTACTGGGGTTAATAATTACATGTTAAAAATGTATTTAAATTGTGAAGAAGCAATAAATAAATAAATCATTTTCATACATCTCCCTCACACATATGAAAAAAATTGAAATGCAATTCCTGTCATAAATAAGTAGTACTTTGGAGGAAACGGATATTTTGTGTGTCTTACCATTATTTAATGTGTTAAAAAGAGCTGCAGCATTATACTAAGAAAGAATGTATGTTAATGTCTTTTTTCGTCATCACGGTACTGTAACCGTGAATCATCATAGTAATTATCCCTTTCCGACCGGCAAAAAATGTCAGAATTTTGATGGGCCTCACCAGTAAAGCTCTTAATTATGATTTCTTGGGGCTGGGCGACTTACTGGTTTAACCACGTGCGCGTGATGGCAGCCTGCATATGCAGCTCCCGCACGATCGATCGATACCGGTGTCGTTGCCAAAAACAGATTTATTTGCTGAAAAGATTTTTTAAACGACAAACTCACGCTCGTATGAAGCCGGTCGGAAAGGGTTATAAAAGCGCACATTTACTTGAGAAATCAGATACATAATAATCTTTTTAATTGATAAAAGATCCTAGACTTATTACACAGATAATGTAAAAAAGAATTTCTTTTAATTTGTATTGCAGATTTATAGAATACATGCCATTTAGTGGTAATAACTGGAAAGATAACACCATGGTTAGTTATAAAGAAATGGTCGATCAAATTAAGATGCAATGGCCGACATTTGCAGCTCTAAAGAATGCGCCTAATGATACGTCAAAGGTTTGTAAAATTAATTGAAATGTTTTAACCCAATGACCCAACAACGTGTATAGAAATCTGAAAGTGGCAAGCAAAAAGTATGTCGACTGGAACTCCGATCAACTGCTTGGAAGGCAAATGTGCTGACCATTACACCACCAAATATTTTAAGATCGGCGGCATAACTGAAAATATAAAAAGAATAAGAATTATTATGCATTTTAAAATTTTAGAATATTAAGTTCACACCATTGAAATTAAGGTCACACACATAATTAAGCTCACCGTCCAATTTGCATGACATTTGAACGTGTGTGGATGTCAATTTGCATGACAAGGGTACTTGAAGACATAATCGATTTTCGATCCTGTCGACTTGATCATGCAAATTAGACTATTTGATCGTACGTTCAGCCATTATATTGGGTGCAATAATGAAGATGCAAAACATCAATTTCACATTGGTATATTTTGACTTATTGCAATGTAGTTGCAAATGTACGTTAGGTTAATAACCGACTGAAAAGATAGAAATCCATATTTGTTAGATTACAAATAAATATAATAATTATTTAGTTTGAAACACATCACCAAGACATGATGTGTTTCGAACTAATCAGTTTGTTTTCAATTGTATTTTTAGGCTTGGAAAGTTCCTGGCTTTAAGGGTCAAGTAGGTTTTATAACATCCATGTCGGAACACTTCTGTGGCTCCTGCAACCGCATTCGACTAACGGCTGATGGAAATCTAAAGGTGAGACTTTTTCAATAATATATTAACATTTTGTCATTTTAAAATAAAATGGCCCTAATACGTCATCTACAATATAATTGTTATAATTAATTTTTTTCATCATGTATTTTTGAAGTGTAAACTTCTTTAGCACCGTTGTGATTTGAAACTCAACAAAACGAAAAATATTGATAAAAAGAGACAAACACATACATGTACAGGATTTAGCCTGCGAGAGAATGAGATAATATCATCGGTCTTGTCTTTGTGCGGTGCTTCGTAGCTTCCCGCTCTTGTCCAATTTAGTTTTCTGAAGGCTTCGTACCTAAATTATAAAATACGTGATGTAAAAAACAACTTTATCGCACAAAACTCTCGAGGACAGTTAACCAAAAGGTGTTCAGAAATAAAATTAGAGGAGTTTCAGGAAGGAGATGATTCTTATATCTGTTCTAAGACAATTTTATGTTAAAAGTTTTTTATTCTCTTGGAAATTTTTTTTTTTTTGTATTTCTAAAATTCGTGTATCAACTTAGCCAATTATTAGATGAGAAATCAAATTAAAGCAAAATTTTATTAACTAAATTATAAATATCTAAAAAAAATCAAGTTGTGTTGAAAAAATGTTGTTTTACCCATTTTTTGTATTTTTTTTATTATAAGTAACTAATAAAATCAAGTTGTGTTGAAAAAAAATGTTGTTTTACCAATTTTTTATTTATTTTTTTATTATAAATAACTAAATAAACTCAAGTTGTGTTGAAAAAAAATGTTTTACCCAATGATGTTATATTTAATCTATCTATGGTAGAAATCTCAAAAGTGGTAAGCCAAGGGGGCTTTAATTAATAATTAATTACGTGAGCAGTTTTTCTTCCAATCTAGACCCCCCCCCCCCCCCCCCCCTTGGTGAGATAAATTTGGACCACTTCGTATATTCTTTTCAAGTAACATGAGATGATTGATTGAAGAGAAACATGAAGAGTGATTATGTATAACGTCATTGGTTTTACATTGTTTGTTTAAAACGAATTGTGAAGAAATTTCAAAGACAAAGTGAGTAGCTTGGTGTTGGTGTGCCAAGCTTGTATGAACTTACATAATATGTTTTCTGCTCCTTAGGTTTGCTTGTTTGGTAATGCAGAGGTTAGCCTCCGCGATGCACTTAGAAATAATATCAGTGAAGATGATTTAACGTGCCTCATCGGTGCGGCCATCAACAGGAAGAAGAAACAACATGCAGGCAAGAACCCTTTGATTTTGGGGTCTACTTTACATTTCTCCTTTTGCTATCGTAAATAAAATATACATTTTTTGCTTTAATTTTGTTAACCACTACTTAATTATTGAGGACTCCAATAGTTCTACATATTATAATACGTGGGCTGTCCGTAAAATAGGGTCTCCAAGCTTCTGCAGTCGCAAAGATTTTACGTGAGATCCGGCAACACTGGCTTGTAGCCTGGTTCCCCCAAGCCAAATGCTCACCACGCTGCACTCTCTGTGACGCTTAGTATCGGCGTGGCAGCTGTTGGCAACAGTTGGCCGCACCCGCCAGGTGTGAATTACACTCTGTAATTATGTATAAAGAATAATACTCTGGATAATAATAATATTCTCAGCAGCATAAAGTGTACGAAAAACAGTATATGAGCGAGAAAAGTTGGTTTAGAAAGTCTCGTACCCCGTACCCAGTCACAATTGAGTCCAAGAATTCCTCGCAATGGATGTGGTAGCACTCAAAGAATGCTCCTTCAACCCGTTGTTGTTTGTGAACTTTGGTGAGCATTTTTGGGACCCACCTTGCGCAGACTTTGTGGTATCTTTTGTAGACTTTCAAAATGATATGACCATGTCACAGAGCTCAGAAAAAAACGAATTACAGAGCGTTACAGCTTGCGGTTGAGGCGAGCGGAAGCGAGATTAAGCATCGTAGAAAGTGCAGCATGGTGGGCATGTGGCGTGGGGGTACCAGGCTACACACCAGTGTTGCCGGATCGTGCGTAAAATTGTTCCTCACAACTGCAGCACTTTTGGAGACCTTATTTTACGAACAGCCCTCGTACAATTATTACTAATAATGTTACCTTATTTTATTAAAATTCTAATCTTTGTGGTTTAATATTGTTTGTTAATATTTATTTTTAAATGCTTAATGTTTTCTCAACCATATTAATTTTTGATTTTAATTTAATGTAAACAAAAACTTTCCATCGGGAAATTTTGGTATTTTTACGATTTTTTTACTACTACTACAGTACTCTCTCAGAAGTCTGCCATTCCATACTCCAAGTTCCATAACTCGCAATATGTCTGTATATTACTAGCTGGGATACCCGCCACCTGGCTTCGCTGAGGGAGTTGAAATGAGATTGAACTGACGTCCCAACCCACCATTTTACACATTGACTTATATACCCCTACCAATGGGTAGTCCCACCCATACAAAATAGGCTTCGAATGGTCCACAAAGTTCAAGAACATTCCACAACATTCGAAATTCTGGAACGTTCCACAATGATCTGGGATGTTCCTGAATGTACCAGACTATTCCCGAATATTCCACAACATTACAGAATGTCCCGCGATGTTGTGGAATGCTCTCGAATGTTCTGAACTGTTCTAGAAATTTCTAGAAGGCGAAACTTCCAGCCCTTATATCTTCAAAAGCACGCCCTTCAGGTAAAAACGGGAACCTTCTTCGTGGATGGAGGGCTGCTACAACATATAACTCTCTTGATCGTTTAGATTTTAGATTTCTGAGGACTCGTTTCTGAGTTTTTGCAGCACGCACATTGTAGTAGACTTTCTTTTAAAATATACTAGCAGACCCGGCCACACATTGCTGTGGCTAACAAAACCGTTATAATCAATGCCATCTGCTAATTCAAATCCACACTCCCGTTTGTCAGCCCATTGCCCGCTGGCCGCTGCCCGCTGCGTCTTGGCCAGATACATTATGTATTTTAACCAATTTACACAAAACCTTGACAAATTATATACCTAAAAACCTTCCTCATGAATCACTCTATCTGTTAGTGAAAACCGCATGAAAATCCGTTGCGTAGTTTAAAAGATCTAAGCATACATACAGCGTGAGCGATCATTTTATACTTAGTAAAGATAAAGATTTTGATTTTGCGTACCGGCAAAATGGGTTGAGTTCAGTGCCGTAAATAGCCTTTTCTGCGCCCTGTGCGAGCTTCTATAACTGCGCCCTATTTAAGTGGACCCTTCGCCTATTATATGCCATTCTTGCGCCCCCCAGAGTCTACGCCCTGTGCCTGAGCACCGGTGGCACCGCCCTATTTACGGCACTGGTTGAGTTATCTTTCAGTTACACTCAGTTACTTTACCACCGTCTAGCTTGTTCTTGCTGACCATTTTACCAGTTACCTGTATTCTAGCATCTGTCGCACGTGTTTCGGTTAATTTCGTTCCGACACATTTTTTGTTTGAATAAGTTTATAAAAATGGTGTTTATTCGCAAGTGTAAATATGGCACCTTAATGTTACCTAAATCAAAAAATGAAAATTTTACAAAAGATCAATAGCAATATTTGTTTGTTTGGTAATCTTTTATTATCTCTGACCCTGTTTAAAATGAAAACATTTTAGAAAAACCACTTTGATTCAACGTATATTATAAATAAATCATTTGTAAGTGCATTCAGACGTTTGACGCCATTAACTTGTATTGCAATAAATTCAAATATCTTAATGGAGAATGGTCTTCAAACTATATCACAACTTTCTAGCCAATCTTCAGGGGATGCTCTACCCCCTCTATGAGCTAACCTTGTTAAATAGATTTTCTGCAAACCTTGGGCGGTCGCCCCGTACAATTTTTTTCTTCCATTTCACATAATGGTCATTAAATGCAGTATTTTTCCATTCAATTGCGAATAGTTGTCTTCTATGGTAATTAAGTTGAATCAAAGTATTTTTTCAAAAAAATATAAGTGTTAAGCGTGGTCAGTAAATAGCCATCTTAAAAATTTACTGTTTACTTTTAATATTTTGAACAAAATAATGGTTTACCTATATTTATTGCGACATACCTGTTTTAATTTTTAGCACATTTTGTTTGTGTTCACTTTAATCCGCCGCTTTCGTTAATTGGACACTTGCCCGGTTTTTGGGATGGCAGATTGGTGAGAGAGTACTGTATTATTTTCTTTTAGTGCAAATTAATTAAAGCTTAATTCAATTAGTGTTTTAAAATAAATAAGAACATCAGTAAGCGATAGAAATTATTGTCTTTTATGTTGAGGTATATATTTTTAGGCATGCTGAATCTATCGCAAATGGAGAATAGACCAATGATACTTATTGGTGGATAGCACCCTCTAATGTACGTACTCTGGTTTGTCCTCAGCACCCCCACATCCCCCACATCATACATTCATCCTCACATTTTCTATAATTCGGATCGGTTACGCCCATTTCCACCACGATAGATCACCATGCCTATCATTGCATCACCTTATAACCTGCCATTGTCCATTTTTACCAAAAATACAATTGTGTTAATGTACGAGGACTGTCTGTAAAATAAGGTCTCCAAGGTGCTGCGGTCGTGAGAAACGATTTTACGTGCGATCCATCAATACTCGCGTGTAGCCTGGTTTCCCCTCGCCAAATACCCACCACCCTGCACTCTCTGCGATGCTTAGTTTCGGCGTGGCAGTCGTTCGCAATAGAGCTTCCGCTCGCCGCACCCGCCAGGTGTAAATAACGCTCTGTAATTGGTTATTTGCCATAAAATTGTTCCTCGTGACCGCAGCACCATTTTTACGATACCTCTATACGAGAGAGTTAGGTTTTTACCCATGGCTGATTCCAACAGCATTTATCTCGGGAATGCTGGGTATCTGCAGTCTTAGTTCCAGAAGAGATGTCGCATTACTGCTGATGGCTTATAAGCTTCTAAATGTTTTATATCGGTACCGGACATTCTGGCTACAATAAGATTCTATGTCCCGGATAATTTCACGCGAGGCCGCCAACACAGGCTTTTGATTCTTCCCAGGTGCAGAACTAACTTACTAATGGCCTCGCAGGAAATGTGGATATTTTCCACATCTCCTACAACGATTTTAAGCGTGAAGTAGTACTTATGTTTTAACTAAATGTATTACTTTAACTGTAAATGTATTTATTATGTGTCTTTTCTTACCACTTTTGCAAAGTATTGGTTTTAAAAGCACCTTGGAGACCTTATTTTACAGGCAGCCCTTGTAATACTATCACCCCAACTATCATTGCATCACCCACTATTACCATACCACTGAATCTTTGGATTATGGTGTAAGTTCAACCGACCAATCGTACCAATCACCAAACCATCTTTGCTTCACCAGACTGACTGTATTTATCAATCCATTATCATTGGATTGATGCAGTCCTGCCACAACACCTATCATTTCATCACCACCATCGCCATATTACCTATCTTTGGCAATCACCGTTTCGATGAAATATTATCACCACGGCTTATCACTTTGTTTTGGCACAATCGCAGAATTTATTTAAGTTTTTCAATTTACGCTAAGATAACTAATGACTAGTAACAATTGACGTAGTTTGTGCACCTTCCAGTTCCTTGAGATTGATTTTATAGTCATTGATCATTAAAATAATATCATTAATTTATTTTCCATTTGAAAGAAAGCATTTTTGTCATATTTTATTACATAGAAGTGCACAGACTTGTGAAAAATCACAGTTTTTTTGTATGTTTTAAAGTTTAAATGGTTTAATCGTCATGTGATTTTCAGCAACCACTGTCACTGATTAATAAAAGTGTGTCTCCTGTGACAATATTAACACAAACATTGTACCAAATGTTTGTGCAAACATGAGTAATGGGTAGAGATGGCAAAATTTAGCATTAATTTTCAGATTTTTTAGCATTCACAATTGGAAATTTAGCATTTTATAGCATTTTGAGGCATAATTTAGCGTTTTGTAGCAAAATAGAAAAAAATGTATTTCCTGAATGTTTTTAGCGCATATTTTAAGTATTTTTAGTAAAATATATGTTTAACCCAATAGCTGCCCAAACAATATACTCTGTCAACTATGACACGCCAAGCTATTTCAGCCTTTTTTAAGTTCTCAATTAAATTAATCTTTACGGCATTCCCTTTGCCATTGAGGGCTTTGTTTATATTAGACACTCATTACTGATATCTTTAGTACATACTTGATAAGATATTTGAATCCTCGAGTGTGTCCCGTTATGTGTTTTCGACATAAATAATAAACACCGACAGAATAATTGAGTGCGGCGAACGGCCATAGTGCTGACTCACTAACACAAATAAACAAAGAGGTATAAGATAAACACTCACATGTCATTATGGATTGTAGCGAGTTCGGCAACGATTCTCCAACTTTTTTCACATTTTATATTTGATATTGCACTAGATTGTACTACATTTTATTTACACAATGTTTTAAAGATTCAAAATTAATATTCTTTTTTTTCGTGAAATATTGTTGAGCATGGCCAAACACATAACGGTACGTTACATTCGCCACACATGTACTTCGTCGCTTTTCTTGTTTTTGGTCTAAGTTTAGTGTTTGAGCAAACATAACAGTTTTTATAAGGTTTTTGGGTTTTTTCCTTTGCGGGTATAGGTATCGGCATATGTTTTACTAGCATTTTGGCAGATAACCGTAATGGCACATCTTGTGACGTACATGGACCAACTTCAGGGTGCGATGTAGTATGATATTTTTCTAATAATTGTCTTATCACATATAATTGGAAATCAGGAAAAGTGATGTTTTTGGAACTAACGGTTTTGTGCATAATGTACGAATTCAATAAATATAAATCGATTAAATGAAAGAAAACTTTTTTATACCACTTAATTGATTTTCTAAGGGAATTTACACTAGTTATCATCATATCCGCTTTATCTACTAAGCCCATGTTTTTATTATAATCTTGAATACAATTTGGCTTCGAAACTACTTCTCCAGTTCTAAAATTTATTTTCCCAGTTGGAGAAACTTTATCATCATGAAGCGTCGTTAACATGTGAATTTCTCTTTTGTCGTGCCATTTTAATGCCATCAGTGAATCGGAATACTGAGAAGTAATTTCCCCTTTCTTCAATTTATTGAACTTTGGCTGTTTTTACGGGTTTTTCGCACCGTTCCACATGCGTTAGTTTGGTGGTCATGCAAAAATTTAAATAATATTGGACTAGTGTACCAATTATCTACATATAATTTGTGGCCTTTACTGAGGTAGTCATTTAACATAGTGGTGACAACAGCTCCTGAAGCCCCGAGACATTGCTCGTCAGTGACATCCGTCCCATCTCCACAATAAATAATTATATCTAAAACATAACCTGTCTTCGAGTCGCATAAAACAAATATTTTTATTCCAAACCGATGGCGTTTGGATGGAATATATTGTTTAAACTTAAGACGTCCTTTGAACTCTATGATGCTCTCGTCAATACATAGATTTTCGTATGGCACCATTGTTTCCTTGAACATTTTTCGAGTGTGATTGACCAGAAGCTTAATTTTATTTAATTTGTCACCAGCAATTTGAGAATCAGGGTCTGACATATGCAGCATACTCAGCAATATCTGGTAACGATTTCTTGCCATCGTCTTGCCAAATATATTACTTGTCAGAAGGGGATCTTTCGACCAGTGCTCTTCTATCGTGTGGTGCTTGTTTCTGGTCATTAGCATTGTCACTGCAATAAATATGTAGAGTTCATTAACTGATGTATCTTTCCACCTGCGAAGCCGTGAATGTTCAGAAATAACTTTATTTCTAATAGTTGCTTGATAATATTTATTTGTCTCCTTGACAATTTCGGCCATTATATTTGTATTTAAAAAGTGTTCAAAAAAATTTATTTCCGGGGAATTTTCTGATAATAATGGGGTCGCGATTATTCCAGATGGAAAATCATTAAATTGATGGATGATTGGTTTAAAATTTCCGGAATTCACAGTCCAATTTCCTGACGAAGTTCTTTGGATAACTTCAGTCTCCATAGGCTCATCTTCATTGTCACTAGGTTGCGTTATAAAATCCGAGTCATCATCACTTTCCTCAATTTCAGAGTCAACATCGAGGACGAATTCTCTTATCTCTTCTTCACTGAGATCGCGTCTTGACATATTTAGGGATATTAAAATTAAAGTTTCAAAAATGATTGTATAAAAGTACACACGAAATGAAATATCAAACTAAATAAAACACAAACTAAATTCTCGAATAAAAACTCAAGTCCACTTTCCGCCGAATATCAAAAAAACTTTTAGAACCACACCACGGAGAACGTAATAAGAACCACGTGACATCCACACACACGACGCTGCGATGGCGGGAGAATCAAACGACTGCGCAAATAAATCTGTTGACCTTTTTTGGATGCTGCTTTTCGTAGTATAAACAATTTAAATTATCATATTTTACAAGAGATGTCGCTAAGAAACAGTTCATAATATTTTACAAAATAATATTTAGCCCCATCTACCACTAGAACTTAGAAATATCATCCTCGAAACATTCATACTGGCGATTTACGTGATACGGCGTAAATGGCAGTTGTGGCACGGATCGTTCGTACGCCGATCCGCGTAAATGGCAGCGATTGGGTTAACCTTCATTTGCAAGTATTTCCATGTGAAAGATTATAAATAATTAATTTTAATATTAAATTAATAAGAAAGGGAACTCTAAGTACGGGTCGAACACAAACACAACTAATGTAGATTGCGATTAACATCAATAGGCGTAATTTATTTCGCACAATTTGTGTAATGTCAAAAAGCAATTTTAGCCTACAGTACAAAAATATTAAATATTTACACATAAAATAGTAACAAAATTGTAAAAAGAGGTAGGACAGGCTTCCAAAAATGAAATAAAGTAGGCATATTTGAAATACAGGTAAATACACAAAACAATGGAAATGGCACTTTACTGATTGAATGATAGCATTGCGCACGTTTCAATAGTGGACTCCTTCATTCTCGTACGCCTGTCAGTCAGTACTAAATTGTAGTGACTGAAAAAACGCTCTGCATCAACACTATTTACAGGGGCCCAAATTGTCTGTAGGGCTGGCCCAGCAAAGGCAGAGTTTGTCACTTTCATTGCCATCAACATTTGCACCAAGTCACACACTTTACCTTCAGAACGTGCGATGTAGGGAAAACCCGAGCTTACGCACACAGTCGGGGGAGCGCGAGCTGAAGTTAGAGATGATTTTTAATCACTTATTTCCGCTGATAAATATCGATTTTTTTAAATTCTCACATATTATTTTAATACCCGGTATTTTCGGGATATTCACGCCTATTTCGCTAAATAGAATAATTTAGCTGAAATACGGCCAAAATCACGTTTTTCGCTATTTTTTCGCGTTTTTAGTTAAAACGAAATTTTGCCATCTCTAGTAATGGGGTGTGTCATCTGTACACATTTTTGTACGCAGATGTTTTTTTTTCCATGGCCGGTTGAAAACATTCTCCATGCAGGTGAATCCGGGAAGGGATTGTTTAATTTTTTGACAACCACCATGCGGTGCTATCAGTTACAGAGCATAAAGGTTATGAGTTTAATAAATTGCAAATAAAGAATGTAATAAATATTGTTTCTAGAACTTTCCTTTAAATAAAGTATTCATTTATTGCAGAGGGCTCAACAAACCTACGGAACAATTTTTGATAATAATTATTGTTTGTTTTGAAATTATTAAATGGTACAATTAGCTGGTGTTTGAATCGCCAGTAGCTAGAAAATCTTAATGTAATGCCAAGTCGCATTTCTGATGAAATAACAACTCTTCAGGTCTTATAAAAAAACTATTTCTTCAAAATCAGTTTCAGAGACGTGGAAGAATTTTCTCAATCCAAATAGGTCAACTAGTATTAATTCCTGATTACTAAAATTTTGATGGACGGGACGGGGATGAAAACAAATGATTGCGGAAATGTATAGGGATCGATGTTTGTGGAAATGCTTCGCAGGAGACGCAGCTTAAGGAAGTATTCTAGTCTAGAAAAAAAAATTCTTCTCATATTTCCTTAGTTTAGATATTCAAAAATATTTCCTTAAAAGGATTTTTCGAAATTCGAATTATTCTAAAAATTACAACCAATTTAGTGTTGTGATTTAGACGGAATCTAAATAGAACAAAACTTTAAACGCATTTTCCTCGAAACTACTTTTTTCGAGACGGTTAACACTATATCTCAAGTTCTACTGAACCAATTTACTTGAAATTTGGTGTGAGCCTTCTCTATACACTACTCTATCACATGAACCAAAACTATAATAAAATTTCAATTGTTACTATTTCTAAAAAATTCGGAAAAGTCAAAAAAACTGGTTGAAACCTGTTTTTTTATTTTTTTCAGAAAGCCGCCATTTTGCAAAAAAAAAATTTACTTTTCCGAGGTTCGGGACATAGCACCATTTGTTTGGATTAAGAATAATTTTTTTTTTCTGATTACTAGGAGGGTTGCAATCGTGTCAACCAGGGCGCGCCATTTTTTTGAGACCTCCCACTTCATCATGCTTCTAGACAAGAATACCCCCTTAATAACAATAAATTAAGGATTAGATGGTAGCCTAGGGCACACCGTATACAGAAAACCAACCAATATGAATCACTTTATTGAAAAATATGTTAGGTGTCATTCGCGTTCTCTTACTGCAACAAACATATTCATAAACAGTGCAAAATTCTTGCATGAGCACTTACTCCCTTCACATTAAAGTTTTATTAGACCTTGTTTATGATCCCATTGAAATCTTATTTTATTTATTCAATTTGTATACTTCCTTTTTCAGAATCCATTGATCACATGATTTCCAAAGTATCATCAGCCCAGGAACAAAACAAAATCCACAGATACCACATTGCATCACCAAAAGGAACAAACCAGCTGCTAAATTCTCCAGGATCTATCTATTACACAAACACTCGTGCATTCTGCACTAAAACTGACGGGAAGCTCAGCCACGTAGATGATGGCGGGAAGGCAAATATGGTAGACGTGGGAGACAAGGTTCCGAGCAAGAGAGTTGCCCGAGCTAAAGGTTCCGTCAGAGTTGGAGCTAGAATCATCAAACTGATCACGGATAATAACCTTAAGAAAGGAGATGTTTTGACCGTAGCACAAATTGCTGGCATCATGGCTGCTAAACGCACTTCAGAAATAATCCCACTCTGTCATAATATCCCACTCTCCAGTGTAAAGGTTAAAATCGGCATGAATGAGACGTCCATTCTCATCTCCGGAGAGGCGCATTGCTTCGGGACTACTGGAGTAGAAATGGAAGCCCTGACTGCGGTCAGCGTGGCCGCACTGACAATATACGACATGTGCAAGTCCGTGTCGCATAATATATGCATTGAGCATATCATGTTGGTGGAGAAGGACGGAGGGAAGTCTCATTACGTCAAGTATAACACGGAACCCATTCTAACAACTGAGGCTTTCGTTCCCACATACGTTTAACTTTTATTTGAAGACTAGCAGACCCATTGATTGATTCACTTGATGGTGTCACGTCTTCCTCAGGCGTCCCCGACTTCTTTTACCATTCAATATCTCTAAACACTCCTGGCAATAATGAGAACAAAATCGGTCAAGTAGTTTTTGAGTCTATGCGCACACACCTACGAACATTGCCTTTTATTTATGTAGATTTGAAGCACTGTGTTTTTTATACAAGCAATTTAAATAAGACATGTATTATTTCAGTATAAGGTTTGTGGATAAACATCATCTAATATATAATTCTTAAAAATGTAACTGTAACTCAATGGTTATCCATTTTATTTTCTTATATATGTGGTTATCACTTTATATTAAGATATATTAATTACCTGAACCTTCATCAAGGGTGTATAAAAACATATAGTTGAACTGAAACCGGTTGGTTAACATATTAAAATGGTATTCAAACCAAGTTATTTTATTATAATTATTATGAAATAAAGCTATTACCTTGTTTGTAACCACGATTTATTATTTTATATTTTAACACCGGCTGGTTTCGCTTTATATAAGCATCTTCAGGGTATAAAATTAAGTTTCAGTTTAATTTTGTACCCTGAAGATGCTTATGCTTGTAACCGGTCGGTATTTAAAAAAATTAAATCAATAAATCGTGTTTGCAAACAAAGTAATTGTTTTATTTCATTAAATATGTGAAACCACATAGTCTCACTGCTTTCTACCAAAATATGTATTGAACCACTGGTTCAAACAAAGTAATATTGTTTCATTTATTTATAATCTTTTAATTTTTTGTAGATTTATTTTGGAAGAAAACAATCAAAATGTTCAGGAATATTATGAGTCGGATTGGGTTGTCAAATTTTTTTAATATTAGCACCCTAAGCACACCCAAAAGTCACAAGCCGCCACTGGTTGTCTGGACTCCTGTAAAAGTTATTCCTAGGAAAGTGAATATCTCTTGTCAAGCTTAATAAGCAACTGAAATACCATCCTAGGTAAGATTCAGAATTAAAGGCAGCTACCACATAATAAAAATGCGAGTAAATATTTTCCAAACTTACTTCTGCTTAAGTCGGTTCATCATTGCGGAGATTGGACCTATACTCCAATTTCCATGAGGGACAGCTCTTCCACTCCTCGCTACACATGATCGGAAAACTCCAGTTTATAAAAGTTTGATGTTAATCCATTAGCCGTAAACGCATAGTATTATGTACGAATAGTCCATGCTATGTATTTATTTAAAAGAAAATTTTGATTGTCAAAGGCTACGAACGCACAGGCAGGTGGCTGGCTTAGCGCCTAGAGCCTAGTGGCTTGCACTCTGGCTACTTGCTAGGATACATGGTGGCCGCACTGAAGGTGGTTTGTGTGGTGGCTTGGTCATTTGCTTGTCGGCACGTTGACGAGATGTCACTTTCAAAAATAGTTCCAAAACTGCTACTTACAGAAAATTCATATTTAAAATATTCCATTTCACGGTCTTATCCATCATGTTGGGTTCATGACATAAATAAGTCACGGTCAAGTCATGGGGAGTTAAATATTCTGTATAAACGATATAGACTTTTAAACAGTGCATTACAAACCAGAGAAATTTTGTTGAATTATTTCAACGGAATTGGATTGATTACCTGGCAGAACAACTCATTGCCTGAAAACATAATCCAACGCCATAACCACAATATACATTCATAATCATGTACGTTTTTAGATTTTCACGACCAAAAGTATTTTCGTTATTTGTTTTTGGGGTGTTATGCCGTGTTACTCCATCTCCTTCTTTAATCAACGTTTCGGGCAGCGTTACAGTGTCCATCATATTCATCAGGGCAGGTGAGCTGCAACACGGCATAACACCCCAAAAACAAATAATGAAAATGCATAACCATAATTAACTTCTCAATATAAAAAAAAATATCAACATAAATAAATCACTTTTCAGTACAAACCATCTTTTTCTACTTCGATTACTACCTCTTCCTATAGTTTGCATTTTTAAGGAGCTTTTTTATTAGCTGGATTCCGCATCAAAGACAAGGTTCTCTTTTTAAAACTGAAGCAATTAATATTTCATTCATTTTTTACTTCTAAAATGCCTCGCGCCTAGTGGCAAAAAACCAACACGTTGGTTTACTTCGATAGACGCTAGGCGACTCTCTAGGCACCAAGCGCACAGTACGGCCGGTCGTGAAAATTCTAGAATGTTTGCTTTCCTAAGCTACTCGCTAGGTGACTCGCTAGGCTCTAGGCGCTAAGCAAGCCGCCTGCCTATCCGGACGTGGCCAAAGAGTGTCGCTTATATTCGCATTTGTGTGTTCTTGGGTACGTGGTGAAATGTTTGTGCATAAATTTTAATTTGTATCTGTGTGTTGTGATCGGCCTCATCGTGTTCATCAACAGCAATGATTAAAACAAAATGCTCGCATAATATTATTTCTGAAAACCATTTGATGATAATATTCAATTATTCAAAATGTTAAAGAAAATTCATACATCCTTCGATAAGTATTTCCTGGATAAAACAGAATTTTTCAATACAGGTATATAAACGATAAATCTGTTTAACCTTTAGAATCATAATGGGAGTAAATAATATAATATTTTAAAAAGTATTATGTGACAGGAAATTACTTTAATACGATGTAATGAAGTTACATTCAATAGGTTTTAAAATGTTATCAAAATTGAAAAGAGTTTTTTTACTACATAGTTGTACAATTATTGTTAGATTTAGATTATATTAGATTTTTCTTTAAAATATATATATGTGTACAGTAGTTTAGGATTGAAATGAAGACTGATAAGTTGATTTCATGAAAGAATTAATTTGCTCCATGACTGTTGTTTTCGAATAAAAGTAGCATTCCTTTATTATTATGTATTTATACATTGAATTTGATGTCAAGGGATTCAACACAAATTATTTTACTATTTTACAGATAAAAAGCCATGTTATTATTATTGTTATTATTCAACACAAATTATTTTACAGATAAAGGCATTTTATTATTATTATTACATATAGTTATTAATATTTGGGGATTGTGCAGATATATATTTTAATTAGCCAAGCTTCGCTTATTAACTAATATATTTTTAAGGAAAAAAAGTAGCATGATTTGTGACTGTAAACAGGAATTCTTTTTTATTGATATTAGACTGTAAACTAATATCTTTATTTTTTTAAGCATTTATAAATAAAATTAACATATATATTTACACTAACATATTCATTAATTTTAGTAAATATATTTTTGAAATTGATTTTTTCTTTTTTTCTCTGAAAACCTACCTTTACCAGGGGTCGATCGATAAGGATTGATAGGATAAATTTCGGTAACTTCTCATCATTCTCTAGGACAATTGCAGATCGCTAACGTACAAACAACAGTTGATGTTGAATATATTAAGAACACTCGGTCATTGTAAACTGTTACTTATTTGTTAGCGTTCTGCAGTTGTCCTAAGAAACAATGAGAAGTTACCGAAAGATATGTCAATCCTTATCGATCGACTGTGCTATGGGGCCAGTTCAACATTTCAAATATTTGCCACGGTGTTTATTGAGTATTCCGCTAAAGCTAGATGGATGGGCTTGGCAACTAAAAATCCCCTCACCACACAATCTTCATCCATAAATAAAGCTGGTGACAAATCTCAAAAAGAACGCTCATATGACCAACTCCACCCCTTTTTCCTCCGTGCTCCGGGCAGTTGGACCATAGATAATAGAAACAGGGAGATAATGACCAGACTAACAAAGTGGGGTAGCCAATGAAAGTTGTGTGTGAATACAATTTCGAAAGTGTGGGTGAATGATGTTGTCAACATAAGTAATTGACTAATAGCTCATCTCCCCTTTTTCTATTATCTGTGGTTAGGACTCTTATGCGATACTCACAAAAATGACTGACATCAAATCTCAGAACAATCATCACCGAATATAGCATTTTAACATGTGGTCAAAGTTTTTTTTTTCAAATGTTTCTGGCTTTTACCCTTCAAGGATGTTCTATGTCATTTTTTCAAATTATGGATAGGGGAAAGGTGAATTTATATACAGTGGCGGACTAAGGAGGGTGCGGCCCGCCCCGGGTCCCTGGTGCTGGGGGGCCCCCAAATGCCTCCATGTTCCCTTGATCAAATCCTAAACAAGGCTTTAAGACACCAAGACACTGTAAAAAAAAAATTGTAATTTTTTTATTTCATTTTCTGAAAGATGCACTTGTTAAGAGGAACGCATGCGTGGCCTGTTTCATACAAAATTTTGTTTTGGATTTACGGCTAAAATATCAAATTAATTGTTTTTTCTTTTTTTAATTGATAAGTTAGGCATGTATACAGTTAGGATGTGAATCCGATTTTCGATTTTTACTTTAAATTATAAAATATAGGCCCCAAAAGATGACGATTTATCCATGAATTTAGGAGGCAACTTTGGAATTTTTTTCTGGGCAAATGGACGCAATTTTTAAAAAAAACTCCTCACATCCTGAGTCAGGAATATGATGAAGTATACGATAAAATTTTATTCTGCACTGAAAGCAGTTTTATTTGTGTAAAAAACCGAATTTAGATACGCGCAGATTTGTAGTAAAATTACTTAGGTTTTTTGTTGTTGTCTCATCCACTCATTTGCCAGTCGTACGGGGCGGGCGTAGCTTGCGCGGGCCGGGGGAAGAAGTAAAATATGCGCCAGACAAACTAATACATACATAACTCAATCGCCATACATTAACAATGGGTGTATCTATGTCTTTGTTTGTTGACAATATGCAGGTGTTTGTTGTTTTTCGTACATTCAACCATATTCAACGTATTTGTGTTTACTTGGTAGGTAGTAAGATTAACATTTTTTGCAGTTCAGCTTTTATTTTTTAAATATTTTCTACGATATCGGGGTACCTACCTACCTAGGTATGTATGGAAGTGAGGCATGGGAACTGGCAGAGGAGAATGAAAGTACCCAGACTGAATGCGAGGCGGGTATGCGTACCACTGCCCCGGAAACCATTTATTGGATAACCAACACTTCTGCCATAGGTCATCCCAAATGGTTCGCTACGTTTGGTGACTTAGCAGGGTTGCCCGGGTTCATGGGGTGAGGTTTGTCCGAGTCTTGACGGCGGATGCGTCTGCCCACCAGCTGCATGGCAGGCCAGATCGGGAGAGAATGGTTGAGGGAATCTCTTTGACTTCTCCAGCCGTAGGTACTCTCTCTGAACATCGCCTTGCACGCAGTGGGAGGGGTGGATTCTTGCATCCGTCACTCCTAGATGCACTGACCCACAGATTCCTAATCATCCGCAATACTTACCTTTTTATTTCTCAGAACTTTCTCCTCTTCCTTTCCTAAAAAGACCCTTCCTTCCTTTCTCACTCCAGTGAGGTCACCCCAAGTGGTTCGCTACGTTTGGTGACTTAGCAGGGGTGCCCGGGTTCTTGGGGTAATGTTTGTCCAGGTCTTGATGGCGGGTGCGTCGGCCCACCTGCGTGGCGGGCCGGATTGGGAGATGCTGGTTGAGGGAGACCCTTCACAACCGGTTACCGCAGTCCGGGCCGCTCGGTAGTACAGGGGCCCGACCCTCAGGCTCACGACTGAGGGTAGGCTGCCCTATCAACGAGTGTAAAAACCCCGCCGCTGCTGTTGTGCCGGTTCGTGACCGGAGGGGACCCAGCAGTAGCGTTTGGGGCGCATTGGGCGACCTCTCCTGCCGGACTCTCCCTGCCCATCGCCTTGCACCGCAGTGGGTGGGTTGGATACATACGTCCGTCACTCCTGGAAACTCTGAACCCCAGCATCCTACCCACCCCTTATACCTTTTCCCTCCCAGACCTTCCTTCCTCTCATATCAAAAAAACCAAAAACCAACAATTAAAATCATGAACTTGCAACCTACAATAATTAACGTCATTACAGCGGCGAGACGTATGCGTCCCCGGTGCGGGCCAAAACTGTTGGTGAATTACACCAACATTCGCATCCTGCACACCAATTTAAACTCTGTCCACCACCACCTTTTTTCTCAACGCCCAAACCTACTCTTCCTGTCTGAAACTCAGATAGCTGAGCCTGTAGACACCTCCTATCTGGACTGCCCGGGCTTCACCCTCGCAGGCAAGTTCAGACCTAAAGGAGGTGTCTGTCTCTATAGTCGAGCTGACGTCAACTGTGTGTGACTGTTGAATCTGGAAAACTCCAGATTCGACATAATGTGGGTACGCGTCAATCTTGCCAGTACGGTAAGATTCTACACGTGTTTATACCGCTCACCGAACCTTAACGAATCAGACACGTCCGAGCTCTTCAAACACTTAAGCGACACTATTGATGACCTCTTGCCCCGCTACCCTACGGCAGAGTTTGTGGTCCTGGGGGACTTCAATGTTCATAACGAACCTTGGTTGAAGTTCTCAGGATCAACAGACTCGGCTGGACGCCAAGCGGAATCCTTTGCCCTTTGCTATGGATTGGAGCAAATGGTTCAGGAGCCTGCAAGGGTTCCTGATGTCCAGACTCACCGTTCCAATCTGTTAGGCCTATTTTTAACTACTGTGCCACACGGTTACAGGATTGAAGTCACAGCGCCTTTAGGATCGTCCGACCACTGCCTGGTGACGACATCAATCCCTGTAAACTTCAGACCACCAAACGAAAGGCTGAAGAGAAAAGTGTGGCACTATAGGTCAGCAGATTGGTTCGGTCTGCGGGCACATTTTAATGCTTTTCCGTGGTCAGCTGTCTGTTTTCGGACTTCGGATCCCTCAAGATGTGCCCAGGAAATTGGTGAAGTCATCACATCCGCGATGGATGGCTTCATCCAATCTACTGTTAAGGAAACTGGTGTAGGCTCAAAGCTGTGGTTCAGTCGACAATGCGCTGAAGCAGTGCGACGAAAAAACGCAGCTTACCGAGCCTACAACACATCTAGAACATCCGAAGACAGAACAGCTTACAACAAAATGGCAAAGGAAACCAAGAGAATCATAAATAGGTCAAAATTCGAGCACGACCAGCAGATCAGCAGAAAGCTGACTGCATGCCCACAAGGCAGCAGGCTGCGGGCTCAATAGGTCGCAATTTCTGCAAATCCAGTCTGCCACCTCTTACCAGACCTGACGGCTCACTAGCAAACACCGCCACCGAAAAGGCTAACTTACTAGGTAAAATGTTTGCGGATAACTCAACCCTCGATGACCAAGGTGCTGTCCCGACGTCGGTTCCTCACTGCGGTTTTCATATGAAAAAGCTGAGGATCCGGCATCGGGAAGTACTTCCATGTTTTACGAGGGCTTGATGTTAATAAAGCTAGTGGGCCTGACGGAATACCTGCCCTGGTACTGCAGAGGTGCGCTGCAGAAATAGCTCCAATTTTGACGAAGCTTTTTAAAATGTCCCTGAAGACTGACTCTGTGCCCTCTGGTTGAAAAAAAGCGGTTATCCATCCTATTCCAAAGAAGGGTGACCGCTCCAACCCGGCCAACTACCGCCCCATAGCGATCACATCAGTTCTGTCTAAGGTGATGGAACGTGTGATCAACGACAAACTGCTCACATACCTCGAGAAGAACAAAATTATTAACGACCGTCAATACGGATTCCGTCGGAACCGTCGGATCTTCTCGCGTATGTGACGCATGTTTGGGGGCGATGCCTGGAACGTTTCGGTGAGACCCAAACGGTTGCACTGGACATCTCCAAGGCCTTTGACCGGGTTTGGCACCGAGGACTTGTCAACAAACTGCATTCTTACGGACTTCCCGCATCCTTGTGTACGTGGATTGCCGACTTCTTGAGGTGGAGGTCGATTCAGACAGTAGTCGATGGTTTCACCTCTTCCTCACACTCGATAAATGCTGGCGTCCCGCAGGGATCGGTTCTGTCTCCAACTTTGTTCTTGTTGCACATCAATGACCTTTTGTCATGTGCACCAATTCACTGTTATGCGGATGACAGTACAGTTCATGATAGCTTTTTGTTTGACAAGCCCCCAAAGGGCTCACAAACTCCAACAGCTCGTAGGGCTTTGAAGCAAAGAATGGACGGCTACCTCGAGAGTGTTTTCTCTTGGGGTAAAAATAATCTCGTTGAATTTAATGTTTCAAAGACCCAAACTTGTCTGATTACGTCTAAAAGGGATCGAAATGAAAATCTAGTCTCTTTCAACGGAAGCAATCTTCCGAACAGGCCCTCCATTGATATGCTTGGTGTAACCCTAAGTGACCAGCTCAGGTATGGGGGCTCCATCGAAGCCAGAGTAAAGCTAGCCTCCCAAAAACTGGGCGTACTGTACAGGGCCCGCAGATACTTTAATAGTACACAACTGCTAATCTTGTACAAATCACAAGTACGCCCCACAGTTGAATTTGGCAGCCATCTCTGGTCTGGAGCTCCAAAATACCTGAAAAATACCCTCGACTCTGTGCAGAAACGGGCGGTCCGTTTGATAGATTCTCCCATCTTAACAGATGGATTGCAATCTTTAGAGCACAGGCATCGGGTGGGAATGCTATCCTTGTTCTACCGGTATTACAATGGAAGATGCTCTGAGGAACTAGCATCATTGATCCCTTCGGCACCGGTGCATAGTCGGGAAACACGCCTAACGCGTGCCCAACATTTGTACAAGGTTGACATTTGTCACATGAGAACGGGTCGTTTCTTCGACTCGTTCTTGTGTTCAGCAGCTCGGCTGTGGAATGATTTGCCGGCCTCTGTGTTTCCTCCTTCCTACAACATGGGTCTCTTCAAGACCAATGTTCATTCCTTCCTCTCCTCAAAAAGACCCTCCTCACAGCATCCCAGATGACATAGGCCCTGAGGGAAATTATTTTCCTGTGTGGAGTTAATGTAAAAAAAAAACACTCCATTGTGGACTGCTAGCTTCGCTTCTTTTTTATTAGCGCCAACGTAATCAATTTGGGAGGCGGATATGGGTACCGCCACCCCGGGAACCTTTATTGGATAACCAACACCTCTGCCATAGGTCACCTCAAGTGGTTCGCTACATTTGGTGATTTAGCAGGGGTGCCCGGGTTCATGGGGTGAGGTTTGTCTAGGTCTTGGAGGCGCATGACCAGGACACACTGAACCCCAGATTCCCACCCACCCCTTAAGCCCTTTTCCTTCCCAAAACTCTCCTTTCCTTAAAAAATCCCTCCACACAGCATCCCTAAGGATGACATAGGCCCTGAGGGAAATTGTTTTTCTCAGGGCCTCCTGTGTGGAGCTCATGTAAAAATAAAAAAAAAAAAAACCGCATTAAGTCCATAAATGCGGAGTTACCTGCATTCAGTGGCGTAGCTAGCATGGGTGGTACCCGGGGCGGATGTCACCCCCCGTGGCGTGGTGTCACCCCCCCCCCCCTATTAAAGTTGACTTGAGAAAAAATTCAAAACGCTAATTTCGACTTCATAAAATTGTTCCATCATGGAGGGGGGGGGCGGTGGTAGATAGGTGGTACAAATATAGGCTATGTTCGCCTATAAAAAGACCTAGACACAATATTCGGGGCACTCCACGGGGAACATATGAAAGAAAATAACAGACCGTATCCGCCACTGGTCCAAGGTATAATATTATCATTATTATTTCCGGAGCTCTTCTAACAATACATGTCTAAGCTAATATTGAATGAACTAAGCAAAAGGGTGATTTCTCGTCTTGATGAAAATATATTGACATATAAAATAAAAATTTTGTTTCGGTGGTTTCTCGCGTTTTTACTGTGTACACGTCGTAAACGCCGGACACACTAACACCATTATGAAATATGTCGGGAGTCTCCCATATTATAGGGGACGCTAAAGATATTATACTCAACAAAAGGGTTATTTCACCGTCTTCGTGTAAGTATTCGGGCATGGAAATAAATGCCTTATTTTGTTTAACGCTCTATTTTACTTATTTACAATTTGACGTCATGCATCCGATTCCCGTATCTCCTATAACAATATAATATCTCCGTTAATTTCAAGGCACTAAACAAAAAGATCATTCCTCGTATTCTCCGATAAAATGATGTTACATAATAATTACGCGCCCTTTTCTTTAAAACTATAACACCATATTTTGGTCGCTAGCGCTGCAGCTAAATACCACTACATAGAAATCTTCCCTTCCCGCCTCCCCGCTTCACACCGCAAATACAATATTTCGTTAGAAAGGGACAAACAAAAGACATGAGATTATTGAAGATCGAGTTTGGTCGCCGGCAAACAATGCTCTTAAGAATGTTCTCCCCAAATGTTTTAAAGACATTCGAAAAATTGGCAGAGATACAGCATTTTATGTGAAACCGTTTGAAACAGTTTGTATGTTGAATTATTAATAATTAGTATTGAAAATTTTCATCGTTCATAAAAATAAAGGGGGGCCCTTTATAAAACAATCCCTACGTGGTGTCGGTCAGGGCCAGATTAAACATGTCGGGGCCCTTAGAGAATGCACGTCTCGGGGCCCCTAGCCTACGCGTGGCCCCTAGGCAGTGATCTACACTGCCTAATGGACAATACGGCCCTGCCAGAGCTGGATTGAAGGAGAGGCTATTTTATATAAGTTTTGATAGAATAGAGGGCATTCGTTTGGAGAGTGTCAACCAAGAAAAGTGATATATAGTCCCACTTTTAGACCACAGAAAGTACAATCTGTTGTGGTCTAAGTTTCATAATGTGAAATCAAATAGGATAGTACCAAAACCTATATCACAAGGCCAGGACTCTAATGCAATCAGCCTTCTAACTTGTATGAAAACCTCCAAAAAATATATTTTTATTTAATTTTTTTAAATAACTAAAATATTTTTAAATAATTTGATAAATAAGAATACATCGAAAAAATAATGGAAAATGAGAATTTTTGTGGGATCCCATACAAGTTAGGAGGCTGATTTGAATGAGTGTCCCGGCCTTGTGATCTAGGAGGTTTTGATAGTACACGCCAAACTTTGATGCCAGCCTGAACATTGTACGATCCATTCTCGCGCAGTTACTGACTTTACAATGAAAGTAAGCGAAAGATGCATAAAAACATATGTGCGACAGAGAAAGGAAGTGGGCAGGGAGGCATGCCACTTTTTCTTACCTTAAATTCGCCAATTGTGACAATTTTGGTTTCAACAAAAGGCTGACATTGAAGTTTGGCGTGTTGAAGTTTTTATTATAACCAAGGTTTTAATAAAAAAGACAAAGATAAAATATTTCATAAATTTATTTTGTTATAAATATCAGGGCTAAATAATAATTAATGTTTAATAATAATTGTTTAAGAGTTTGAGATTACTTAGCTTTGGGTTTTCAATTTTTTTAAATGACTGATGAATAACAATGATTACTTGTATTACAATTTTTAATTTGCCAATAATTTTCAATTTAAAACCAAATATTAAATTAATAATTACTGTTTACAAATTTTAAAGAACCTCCTTCAACATTACTATAAAACATAAAAAGGGATAAATAAAATAAATTCTTGTAGTAAATTCTTAATACTTTTTCATGGTCGGGTTTACATCCTTTTGTTTTTTTAATGTTTGCTAGGTATTGTGGTGAAAATGCTCGAGGTCTGATACCCTGTTTTTATAACAGAAATGCAGTATAAATTTAATTTGAGAATTAAAAATAGAAAAAAAATAATATCTTAAAATTCGAAGCGTTGTGACAATTGACTGCCAATTATTAAAGCATAATAATTAAAGTCCTTCATTGCGATGCGTAATTATGTAGCAAATATCTGTTTTTATGGAATTGACCGCCCAATGATGCAAGTGCCTGCGCTTGCCCTAAATACAACAAAATAATCAATTCGGAAGTTTTGTCAATAAAGCTCGGTACACAACAATATTCTGGACACTCAGAGACAAAGATAACATCAAAGGATTCCGACTGGCAGGTTGGCAGATGTGTTCAGGTAACTGAATTTGAAATTGGATGTTATTTGGAATGACTCATATTCAAATGCAACTATGTTAAAACAAGAACAAATCTTGGCCCTAGTAGATTGCTAACTTGGGCAACAAAATTCCACACACAAAATAATTTTGTAGAGCTTTTAAAAATTGGCTTTTACATTTTCAAACTTTCTTTCTTGTTTAGTTGCATTTGTTTATGAATCAAGGATTGAATGAAGGGCACTAAGCAAAACCGAGTTTACATGCGAGATGTTAGTTAAATTAAATTGTTTGTATCACTGCGCACTAGTTGTTGGATACCAAGACATTGCTTTTTGATGGCGCGGAAGAATCTTTCTGCTCTTGTTGTGGTATCTCGTCTTGTCCTCGAATGCGGATGTTGTGGGTTTCCTTGTATTCGTTAATTTCTGTTCCCTTTTTGGTTAGCTGTTCGGTGAGAGAAGCGATAACCTTTGTTAGCTGGTCTCGGTTTGAAGTGAGGACAGGCATTACATCCTTTACTGTCCTCTCACACAATATTCCACCGATCATTCGGAAACATTTCCTGTCTTCGTTTACCAGTTTAAGTGTCTCTATCACTATTCTGAAATAAACAAAATAAGTCAAATATTTTTCCAAGCACCCTCCCAATAAACGAAAAAACACTTAGGTGCGTATTAATTTAACAAATGACGCAACATTACAATATTTTCAGATCATTAGATTGTTTATTAAATAAATTCGTCAAATATGGCTCGATAGTTATTAAAAAAATATCCAATTTAGCGGCATGTGCTTTCATTCTTACTTATGTTCATTGAGATCCATTTCTAATTCCGAAAGTTTGTTCACTAGGTTTCGCTGCTCATTGCGCAGACCTTGAAAGCCGGCAAAAATCTCCTCATTTGTAGTGGGTTTTGAAGCCGTTTTAGAAGCCATTTCGATATAGTTTTGTGAGTGAAAAGTCCCAAAAAACTTCTAACCTTAGCTTACTTAGCTGTCACCGCTATTTTTTTAGCAATTTTGTCCATAGAACAGTGCATGAAGTGGAACAAAAATCATTGGGTCAAAATTACATTTATGGCTGATCAGTGATCACATTAAAAACATTTTATGCTTTCAAAATAGAAAATATTGATATCACCGTTTCGCTTTATTTCAGTTATAATTTTTAATTTTATCATAATAAATCCAATTAATTTTTTACAAAACCGGGACCAGCTCATTTTACACTAAAAAAAAAAATTTACCCCAGTAGATAGGTAATAATTAGATGTAACTAATTCCGTGAGCGGAAATTGAAAAAAATGTATATTATCGTTAATTTCTTAAATTTAAAAATACGAAAATGTCATTTTTCAATGACCTCCATGTTGTAAATTACAGCGGTAAATATGCACTTTTTCACGAAAAAACACTTTGCAGAAGTTGAATAATTGTTAGAATTACGTATTTCGGAAACTTTTTGCATTGGGGGAGGCGGAAAATTATGCATTTTAAATTTCAATTGCGTAAAATCAAAATTCACTTCGCGTCTTTGTAAACTGACATGGCGCGGCCGATCTGTCCGCTCTGTCGCAAGCCCGCTAGACAAACCCTGCGTAGCCAGACAAACCATTTAAAAACGTAGGCTGTTTTTTAAAGTTAAGATAATATTCACAAGCCCGCTATACAAACCCTGCCTTGCCAGACAAATCATTTAAAAACGTAGGCTTTTTTTAAAATAAAGATAACAACATGGAGGTCATTGAAAAATGACCTTTTCGTATTTTGAAATTTAAAAAATTGACGATAATATACATTATTTTCAATTTCCGCTCACGGAATTAATTACATCTAATTATTACCTATCTACTGGGGTATATATTTATTTTTTTTTGTCCAAAATGAGCTGGTCCCAACTTTGTAAAAATTTACCTAAATCCACTCAAGAGCAATAATAAAAAGCAAATCTTCAGTGAGCAAGGATAAGGGTTAGATTTTAGATTCCATTCAGATTTACTCAATGATAATCCTGCCCGCCCGTTTCTATGGACGGGTTGACGTTTGACAAATTGACAACTTGACTATCAGACTATGATTTGACCATGATTTGACTATTGGCTGAACATACAAATTCGTCAACCCGAACTTGCCTACTTATTACTTGAATTTTACTATTAAGCTGACTTTATTTTGCCGTGTATATTCTGGCAATTAAAGCACAGTTTCGTCTCCTTAATAGTAGTTCATTTAAACGGCCAATGTTTTCACTTTCGTACTTGTTTTTATTTTTAATATCTAAATGAAAGTGGGAGGATCTTGGAAGTCATTTTATGACAACCGTTTCAAATAGAAGTATTTAGTGCTTTGTATAATGGCTGCGATACGCCATAGCTTACAGAAAGAAGTCTTTGAAAGTAGTGCCGAACGATTACTAGTTGTATGTGAAGTATCTAAACTGCTGAAGAAGAAGAAAACATGCTATTTGTGCATTGTAAACAATACCGACTTACCAACGTCGGTTTCTATCTGCCAAGTGAAAAGAATTGATAAAAATACATTTAAAAAGAAGAGGACATGGTTATTAAGTGAAATAAAGAGTGTTGACGGGGGAACCGATGCAACAGTAAGTTCAAATAGTAATTTTATTTTACATTTAAAACATCTCAAGCAAGACAGGTCAGTGGCTGAGTTAGCATCGCGCCTGGGTCCCATCCAGGCGTCGTGAGGGGAGGAATGCAGATTCTGCCAAAGCTTGTTTTGTTTTTTTTTGCCAAAAACCATGTTTTCACCGCGTTTTAAGTTGAGAACTTGGTAAATATCGGTTCGGATTGGCCACGCTTATTACGAATATTTTTTAGAAAAAAACTTTAGATTCGCCTTAATTACTATAAAACGAAACTTTTTGGCTTTGGGGCGGCGGAAAATAACGCATTTTAATTTTCAATTGCATAAAACCAAAATTCACTTCGCGAAACGACACAGCGAAAATCCGCGGCCATATCTGTCACTGTGTGTTGTGTTGGATTGGTATCCCTGATACAAACTAGAGCTAGATCTATACGAATGTAGCTGACTTCGTGAATACATGAAAAGGCGCGTAATTATGAAAAACAGAATTAATAATAATATAATGTAAACTAACCTCTAATCAGAATCACTTCACTGCAACGCTGTCCGAAACGTTGGCTAAAGGAGGTAGGTGGCGCAACACGGCATAACACCTCAAAAACAAAAATATTCTGAAACCAATTGTGTTTTATGTACAATAGGTTTTCAGACAAGTTTTTTTAACTTTAAAAACTTTTTTTTACTTCGAAAATTTTTTTTTACATTGAAAAAATTTTTTTTACATTGAAAATTATTTTTTTAAGTAAAAAAAAAAAACGCGGCGTTTTTTTTTCCATTGGCGTTTTTTTTTTTTACTTAAAAAAATAATTTTCAATGTAAAAAAAATTTTTTCAATGTAAAAAAACTTGCCTAAAGGCCTTTATTCATTTAATATTCTAAATTTCGTAATAACAAATATATAAACGAATAGAGGTTTGTTAACATAATAATTCTGCTGCGTTTTCATAATTTCGCGGTACTTCATGTAGGTATCCCACGAAGTCAGCTACAGTCGTATTAGCTCTTGTTAATTTATCAAGGATACCAATATAACACAACGCTACAGTCACAACAGTGACAGAGATGGCCGCGGATTTTCGCTGTGTCGTTTCGCGAAGTGAATTTTGGTTTTATGCAATTGAAAATTAAAATGCGTTATTTTCCGCCGCCCCAAAGCCAAAAAGTTTCCTTTTATAGTAATTAAGGCGAATCTAAAGTTTTTTTCTAAAAAATATTCGTAATAAGCGTGGCCAATCCGAACCGATAATTACCGAGAACTTTAATCTGGAAGGTGAAAAAAGGTGCGGAAAGCAATAGAAAAAAAATTTGAATAAGTAATTAATTTTCAATTGCGTTAAATAAAATTTCGGGTGAAATGCAGATCCTGCCAATGTCTGGGAATTTAATAAAAATACACTTTTTAAATGAGAAATGAATGAATAAAAAATAAATTAAGGCGCGCTCGGCAAAATTGAGGGAGATACAGCCGTTCAAAGTATTTAAAATTTCACTTCGCGAACTGATATTATGACAGTCCGTTCGCCATTTTTTCACATGTTGGTATCCCAGACCTAATACAAACCTAGATACGATTGTAGCCGACTTCGTGGGATAAATGATAAGGCGCGTAATTATGAAAAACAGAATTAATAGTAAGCCAGAATCACAAACCATGTTACACAAACCTGGCGTAGCCGCTAAACTACTTGAAAACTGGGATGTTTTTCTTGCCTTGACGCGAGTAGGCGTTATAAAGGGGCACTTTCTTTTGTATCACAAACCATGTTTAGCTGTCTAGCTGTTGTTTGTATCAGGTCAGGGATACCAACATAATAGTGACAATTGATAAAATGGCGGGCGGGCGGGCTGTCATAATAAAGTTCGCGAAGTGAAATTTTAAATACTTTGAACGGCTGTATCTCCCTCAATTTTGCCGAGCGCGCCTTAATTTATTTTTTATTCATCTTCTCCACACTTTTCTCATCTAAAAAGTGCCTTTTTATTAAATTCCCAGACATTGGCAGGATCTGCATTCCTCCCAAAATTTCCCTTCGCAAACCGACACTATGACAGACCGGCGGGTGCCAGCGGGCATTTCATCACTGTTGGTATCCCTGATACAAAGACGAGCTAAATGCGATTGTAGCCGACTTCGTGGGATAACTGATGAGGCGCGTAATTATGAAATTTGTCTAGCGGGCTTGTGTATGTTATCTTTACTAAAAACAGCCTTCCTTTTTTGAATGGTTTGTTTGGCTACGCAGGGTTTGTGTAGCGGGCTTGTGTATGTTATCTTTACTTTAAAAAACAGCCTACGTTTTTGAATGGTTTGTTTGGCTACGCAGGGTTTGTGTAGCGGGCTTGTGTATATTATCTTTATTTTAAAAAACATCCCATGATTTGAATGGTTTGTCTCCATTCCAGTACCTGATTAGAGATTCGTTTATATTATTAATTCTGTTATTCATAATTATGCGCCTTATTATTTATCCCACGAAATCGGCTACAATCGTATCTGGCTCTTGTTTGTAGGTCTGGGATACCAACATAACAGTGACAAAATGGCGGGCGGAGTGTCGTAGTATCGGTTCACGAAGTGAAATTTTATTTATACTTTAAACGGCTGTAATTTTGCCGAGCGCGCCTTAATTTTTTTTTATTCAGCTTCTCCATGCTTTTCTCATCTAGAAAGTGCCTTTTTATTAAATTTCCAAACTTTGGCAGAATCTGCATTTCACCCGTCGTGAGTTCAACTCCTCAGCTGGCCAAGTCCTCCATCATGATACAAGGAACTTAACACACAAAGCATACTTTGACGGTAGTAGGAGATTTTCAAATACTTTCAGATTATTCGTAATCTGGAAATTTTTGTCCTTATTTAAAAAAAATACATATATCTATCATCCCCTTGGATGGCGACCATGATCTCCAGTTCTTACTCCCGTTTGACTTGTTTTTGAGTGTTTAATAGGTAAACACCAAAGATATTGAAATATAAGAAATGTGCTATCTGCAGTTTTACTGGGTGGCCATGCTTCCTGGTGTCGCCGATATTGTTAATGAATAAACTAAATGAATGAATAAACTAAATGAATGAATAAACTAAATGAATGAATAATTAAATGAATTTTTTTTATTTTTTTTTTATTATAGAGACTATGTAAAAAAAATTTACATACAAAATATAGTGGTGAAATTAAGAGTAAAATATTGTATTTCTTAGTCCTCCTCACTAGGGGGTCCTGTGCCGAGGCGGACTAAAGTTATTTAAATATAGTCATTTGTCTTCTATGTCGTTTTTAGCGTCTTCGCTAGGGTTTTCGGGTGAAATGCAGATCCGGGCACAGTTTGGAAATTTAATAAAAAGGCACTTTCTAGATGAGAAAAGTGTGGAGAAGATGAATAAAAAATAAATTAAGGCGCGCTCGGCAAAATTGAGGGAGATACAACCGTTCAAAGTATTTAAAAATTCATTTCGCGAACTGATATTGACAGTTCGTTCGCCATGTTTTCATTGCTTATGTTGGATCCCAGACCTAATACAGAATTAATAGTACGCCAAAATCACAAACCATATTACACAAACCTAGCGTAGCCGCTAAACCACTTGAAAACTGGGATGTTTTTTTGCCGTGACGCGAGCAGGCGCTACGAAGGGGGCACTTTCTTTTCTATCACAAACCATGTTTAGCGTATTAGGTTATAAAAAAAATGGCGGGCGGACGCGGGCGAACTGTCAATATCAGTTTGTAAAGTGAAATTTTAAATACTTTGAACGGTTGTATCTCCCTCAATTTTGCCGAGCGCGCCTTAATTTTTGTTTTATTCTGCTTTTCCACACTTTTCTCATCTAGAAAGTGCCTTTTTATTAAATTTCCAAACTGTGCCCGGATCTGCATTCCTCCCGGGTTTTCTCATTGACCTCTTTAAGCCATATTTTTATTCTTGATTTGTATTCAATTGGATTTTTTATTAGTTTTATGTCTTGGGGAAGTATGTTATGAAGTTTTGTTGCAAAATATGTATAGTTTCTTTGTCCAAATGTGGTTTTATAACTTGGAATATTTTTTATATCATTTTTATTCGATCTAGTGTTATGCATACACGGTCTAGTGATTCATTATTTTTGAAGAGCTTCAATAATATATTTTTGGCATATATTTGCTGTACATTTGGTACGTCAAAGTTATTGAAAATTTCAATTGAAGGCGTCCTAATTGGTACTTTCAATATGGTCTTTATGATTCCTTTTTGAATCGTATTCAGGTTGTGTAGGTACGTATGTGTAGCAGATCCTCATCCTATGATTCCATATTCAATTCGAGAATGACATAACGCGTAGTAGACCTTTTTCATATCCTTTTTATTTAACACATTTCTTAAATTTTTAAAAAAATATATAAGGCTAGTGAGTTTTTCCGTAATACCTTTGATGTGTAGGTCCCATCTAAGATTTTCGTCAATTATTACTCCGAGATATTTAATGTTTTGTGTTTTTTCGATAACAGGGCAGTAATATTGTGTATTATTTCCATGGCATTCATGTAATTTTAGTTCTAGTGATCTTATTGGTTGGCCCCTTGAGTTCATTGAAAATGTTATATATTTTGTTTTGCTTGTATTAAGGGTAAGCGAGTTGATTTTAAGCCAATTTTGAAGTGCACTAAGCCCTTTTTCAGCCTCCTTTAATGTATCCGTCCAATTTTCTTCTTGAAATAATAAAACAGTATCATCAGCAAAACTGATTATGTTTCCTTTAATGGTAAGGTTAGTTAAATCATTGATGTAGATAATGAACAGAATCGGTCCCATGAACAAACTAAATGAATGTTAAACTTAATGAACGAATTATTTCCGTATTCAAACTATATTTTTAACCAAAACTACTACCCACCTTCAAAAAATCAACTAAATGAACAAATTATTTCTGTATGCAAACTATTCCCATTAGGTAGTAGTCCACCGATAGTAGGACGGACATCATAGCATATCTCTTTTGTATTTCAATATCTTTGGTATACACCCAGCAACCCAGGTATTGCACATTTAGACTTTCACAATCAAACTCCTCTGTAAGATCACAATTTTTTTAATATGCTTTCATATTTCAATAGCTTTGTCCAGAAAAGGCGTATCTAGTGCACGAGCCATACTCAACATAAGGGGCTATAATAATACATTCAGGACTTTCCATCAATATTCGTTAAATGGTATTTGAGATTTATTTATTTATTGATTTTCGGGAAAATAACAGTTTACATTTTCTCAGTTTGTACGTGTGTAGTATATAGCCAAAATAAACCAATTATGGATTTCCTCCTTGTGACTTATTATTATGAATCTCTGTGTTATCTGAATTTCAATCACATTGTTTTATTTTAGTTTTTTTCAAGTTCCGTAAGTTTTTGATAATGGCCGAACAAGGGGGACGAAAAACCATAAAACAAAACATTCTGATACTTAACTGAGATCTTCGTAGATATAAGTTAGTTGCTGAATCTAAATTATTTTTAACGAGCTGAAGTCCCCGGTGTTGCCCGGGCTATGGAGTTTTTCGAAATTAAATTTAGACAATAATTTTCCTCTTATTTTGAATGTTAACTGTGCAAAATTTCATCTGTAGTATCAAAATTTTACTTTAAGGGGTGGGAAAAGGCGATGGGGGGATGGTTTTTCGAAATTTCACGTAGGCAGTGACCTTCCTCTTATTTAAAAGGTCAAGTATGCTAAATTTCATCAATCTCGGAATAAAACTGTAGATTTGTATAATAATCAGATCCACTGTATTTATTTCTGTATTTATTAATATAAACTAGCTGAGTGTGCAAAATTTCATCAATCTCGGAATAAAACTGTAGATTTGTATAAAAATCAAATCCACGCTGCCCGCTCGCTACATACATATATTCATCGCCATGTAAATAGATAGATATTGATGAACATAATAATTATGTAGCAAATTTGTTGAGCAATAAATCTTTCAGTGCACCTTACGAAATTAATCTTTTCGAAAAACATCAAATAAAGATTGCTTTTGGGTGTGAGAATGTAAACTACCCTCTATTTTTCACAAAAAATCACCAGATGTAATTTTTCTTGCATGATTGTTACATTTTAAAAAAATAGCTTTTAAAGGTAAGCCATAAAACATATTTTATCCATAGGTACCTACCTATATGGTTATGAAAAGATTCTCTTATAAGTTTTTCATAAGATATCCATTGGTTCCAATTTTGAAAAGTTCAAGCTCACCAAAGAAATTATGTTGTTAATGTACAGTGCTACATGTTGGCGGTGGCGTAAACATAAACTAACGATATCTATTACATAGTATAAAGTAAAGTCGCTCCCGCTGTTTGTACGCTTAGATCTTTTAAACTATGCAACGGATTTTCATGCAGTTTCCACCAATAGATAGAGTGATTCATGACGAAGATTTAGGTACATAATTTGTTAAGGTTTTGTGTAAATTGGTTGAAATCTTAATATATAAAACAAAGTCAGGTTAGTTACACTATTTATAACTCGAGATCGGCTGGACCAATTTTGATGATCTTTGATTTGTTGGATTTGTTTCCGCCCCGGATAACAGAATAACTATAAAAACATCGCAAAAATTCACGAAAAAGAAAGTTATGAAGAAAATTAAATTTTTCATACATTTTGTATGGAACGAATTCTCATATTTTGAAAGAACTGCAGCAATATTGTGATAGGTATAATATTTAACAGTGCGTGAATTCCAAAAATTCAAAAACGTCAAATGTCAATGCGCTGATTGTTTTGCTTTGATTCTTAATCATATAATGCTGCCCCTCTTTCTTACACACTAAATGTCAATAGTCGAAAATAAGACAAACGGTGAACGTATGTCTCTGCACCCCTCCAAAGGAAAAAATAAAATAATAATAAATCACCCCACGAACCCGGACACCCCTGCTAAATCACCAAACGTAGCGAACCACTTGGGGTGACCTATGGCAGAGGTGTTGGTTATCCAATAAATGATTCCCGGGGCGGCGGCACCCGTACCCGCTTTCTTTCGAAAATTCCCGTAAGTAAGTGGAAAAGTAAGAAAATAACAAAAATATAAATCCGTACACAACGCCAACTCTGATACTGACAAAAACAAAACACGGACAGTTGGGCATCGATAATGGCTTCATTGTGTAATTTTTAACATAATAAAAAAAACTTAATTTAAATCAAAAGTTATTGATTCTGAGGCGGTACAAAGTTCGTCGGGTCAGCTAGTATATAATATATAAAGGGAGCGGGCTGGCAAGCAGGCAGTATGGATTTGATATGCATGCAAATTAACAGATGGCGTTATTATAAAAGTTGGGTAATGGCGTTGTCAGTAGATGGCGTTGTGTTTCGTTAGCCACAGCAACGTGTGACCGGGTCTGCTAGTATCTTTATATTTTAACCTAGCAACCACACATACTATGTTGTAATATACAGTATTACAAGTTAGCGGTGGCGTAAACATGAACTAACGTTATATCTTTATATTTTAACCTACCAACCACACATACTATCGTTATGTCATTGACAACTTACTCTCCTTTTCCATCAACTTACACATGTAGCATTGTAATAACGGCATCTTCACTTTAAAACATTATTTTCACAGAGCTTAACACTAGACATCACCGCCGAGAAGCTGTACAGATGGGTGGCGCTGAGCGAGCACGACCGCCAGCACTTTGTCACGGCACTGAATCAGATGGTGACCCACAGCAAGGTGAAGGTGGACTTCACTCAGTTCCCCGACAAGTGGCTTGGTTCACAGTCACTGCAGAGTCCAGATAGTCCTCTAATCATCCCAAGTAAGTTTTCAGTGTTGTATCCGAAACTGTTTCCAAATTACAGCTTCAGATGCTCTTGGAAATTCACTATAAATACTAAATGAAATGAAACAAAATGGGTTTGGGTGATAATATGTGTAGGTAAAAATAATGGATTACAAGGAAGAGGAACAACCAATCACTTACCTCTGCGAAGACGAATAACACAATTACAAAAATAGTTTATTTAGTTCCACTGTGGACTGTGGTACCTCGAGGTAATTATCACCGTATAAAACGATCTCGATAAGGTCAAAAACCTACTTTTAGTTCATAAACGCAATTATGAACATGAACAACCAACAAAATGCTTCCAATGTAGTCCCAAATCTTCCTCTGTTTTTTTCAGAAAACAAAACACTTGAATTCATTCTTGTCATTGTTCCATTTTCAAATGCTTTTCCAGCAAGGTGATATGGTAGGGAGGGTAGGTACTAGTTAATTGACATTTTTTTTTTTTTTACATTAACACCACACAGGAGGCCCTGAGGAAAATAATTTCCCTCAGGGCCTATGTCATCTTTGTAGATGCTGTGTGGAGGGTCTTTTTGAGGAAAGGAAGGAGTGAACATGGGTCTTGAAGAGACCCATGTTGTAGGAGGGAGGAAAAACACAGAGGCCGGCAAATCGTTCCACAGCCGAGCCGTTGAACTCAAGAACGAGTCATAGAAACGACCCGTTCTCATGTGAGTAATGTCAACCGTGTACAAATGTTGGGCGCGTGTTTGGCGCGTTTCCCGACTATGCACCGGTGCCGAGGGGATCAATGATGCTAGTTCCTCGGAGCATCTTCCATTGTAATACCGGTAGAACAAGGACAGCATTCCCACCTGACGCCTATGCTCTAAAGATTGCAGTCCGTCTGTTAAGATGGGAGAATCTATCAAACGGACCGCCCGTTTCTGCACAGAGTCAAGGGTTTTTTTAGGTATTTTGGAGCTTCAGACCAGAGGTGGCTGCCAAATTCAACCGTGGGGCGCACTTGCGATTTGTACAGGGTTAGCAGTTGGGTACTATTAAAGTATCTGCGGGCCCTGTACAGTACGCCCAGTTTCTGAGAGGCTAACTTAACTCTGGTTTCGATGGAGCCCCCGTACCTGAGCTGGTCACTTAGGGTTACACCAAGCATATCGATGGAGGTCCTGTTCGGAAGGTTGCTTCCGTTGAAGGAGACTAGATTTTCATTTCGATCCCTTTTAGACGTTATCTTCCGTTGAAGGAGACTAGATTTTCATTTCGATCCCTTTTATTGATTGACATCCCAGTAGGAACCGTGCATATCATCATCTCAAAACACACAGGAAACAAACACTGTGGTTTGTAGTTAGACATTATAATTAAAAAGTATATTTTGTACAACACCACTTTATTGTCTATTATAACATAAACTAATTATTAGTTTTCTGTTGATTTATTTGGCCAGAATCACAATGCTTACTGTGACCGACACACACTACCGGCATGCGCAAAAATATGCCAATAACTTGGACTAGATCCAATTTGAAGCAGAATACACATGCTCTTTTATATGTCTCTCTCAGAGAGAACATTCGGTAATGAAAATATTTACAAGTCCAGTCGCAAATATTGTGCTTACGTAAATCTTTAAAAGTTTCAACTCGTTTTGAGCTGTAATATATTTATTATTATTATGGCATCTGAATGTGGTGATGAGTGTAGGCAAACTTTCATGAATACTTTGTTAATGAATTTGCTATATATTTTTTTTGTAATATGAATAAGGTATTTCCTACCCAGTTGTGATTTTCAAATTACAACAAAAAAATGTTCTGTTAAATGGGTTTGAAAACATAATATGAACTAGATATATGTGTCAGATTGTTAAAATGGGGGATCTCAATATGTATAAATAAATGAAAGTTAGTTATAGGTTAGTGATTTTATTTTGGTGAGAACTAGACAACATATTATTTGTTGTGTTATTGATAATATTTGTGATAAATGTTTTATATGGCAGTTGGGTGCCCTGGGATGTTACTCTTTTGTTTGTCGCACCAATGTGAACTATACACCAAACGTTTTTCTGTATTAATGTGAAAATCTTCTTCCAGCCCAAACTATGGAGGAGCCAGGATACGAGTTCCAAGCAATGTCCGGAGAATTAGACGATGTTAAAGATCTAATGTCCTTGTTAGGGAACTGTGATTTAGCCATATCCAATGCAGAACAGTTTATGTCACAATTAGGAGATAAATTGTCTATTTTAGATGGGGTAAGTTAACATTTTCATCAATTTTCTAAAAAAAAACCCATCAAAGTTCAAATTCAATATTTTCTGTATAAAGAATCCACTTGTTCCACGACATGTGATGGAAGAAATGTTATCTTCAACTTAGCTTTGCATTTATTCAATGAAAGTTCACGGTGTAGTGCAAATTTCCCAATTTTCTTTGTAACGAGCTACCATTGAAGCCAGCACTGCTCTATTTTTTTTAGCAAGCTCTATTTTTTTGCAATATTCAATATACTCAATGTGAAAATGTTGGTCTTTTTAGGAAAATATAGAAAGTATGCTGGCATCAGAAGTACAAGTAGAATCACTTATGAACAAATTAGAAGAAGCTATTTCACATGCAGAAACAGTTGAAGCCAGATTAGACAGGTAATGGTTTTTGTTTCATTGTAAGATTACACTGTTTGATAGTTGCTTGTTGTGATTGCGATTGCATTGCATCACCTCATGAGTCAGTAAGGAGCGTGGTGTCCGTCCTATCTGCGCGTTTGATGGCCTTTGACTCCCAACGAGATGCTGGCTGCAATACCAACAGCAAAGCAAATTTCACAATGGTACTTACAGCTGGTTGGTTATGCACTGGAATAGTAGACCACAGGCACTTGTATAGTATGATATGTTAATTCATAAAAACACAATTGTTCGCTATAATTCATAAACCACTGGTTGTGCCCGGCGGACATCACGAATGAATCAACCATGGACTATTTCACTTCGGATAAGCAAAACTGTCGTAATCGGAAATTATCCTGACTAATCCTGACTTCGCCAATTGGTGGGAAGCAGAACAAACCTGTCAAGGACCAAATGTGAACATGAATCTATTTAAAACACAAAACCAAAAAAAATACAGTTACCTTTTTGTTAATAATTCCAGATACGATGAGATGCTCTGTCATATCCGTGATACCATGGACAAGATGGAGGAGAAAAATGGCATGATAGAGACGGCAAACAGAAACAGTCAGAAATTATTACAGCAGCTCGATAGTATTATTGTAAGTTTTTCATATACCTACAAGTTTTTTCACGGATTAGTTTCTGGTTTTTTGTCAGAAACTTGATTTCATCTGTCCATGTCTTGAAAAATCTGATCCATGCATCCCCTTCCACTCTTTAGAAGACCTTGAACATCCCATATTTTATCTTTTGTTTTCATTTGTACCCTTTCAATCAAAATTCTACCATACAGTTTGCCTACTCAACTTAGCAGGCTAATAGCTCTATGGTTTCCACGTTCCATTCATATAATGTAAGTATGTGTTGAATTTGATGTTTCCAGGCTTGGTTAGATGTGAACGGGGCATCCATGGACATTGTCCTAACTACGGCAGAAGGACGAGAGGCGGCACTGAATGCTGGAAATATCTTGCGCAACGCTCTCACAGTTCCACAACCCCCATTCGTTCAAAGGTACAAACTCATGTGAAAGATTATTATTTTTTTTCTTTTTTATAGTGATACCTCACAAGAGTCTCAGCTGCTCCCGTCTGGAGCCACAGTGAGACTATGGCATCCCCAATTGGGGTATGTTGTGAGGCTGAAGGTAGTGGGGAGAGGAAGGAGATAGGGAAGATGAAGATGGGGAAGTACCTGGCTATTTAGATCTGGTCACCAAACACGGCTAATGCCATTTCAAGTAATGTTTCAATTCTGAATGGTGGTCTTACACTAGGGCGAAACTGAGAGTATCTTCCACTCTGGAACGTGTCGCAAATATACTATATATTATTTTAAATGAATAAATTGTGAAATTACACAAATTAATTAAATAAAATTTATTTTCCACGCCGGGATTCGATCCCGCGACCTTCGGAATGCTAGTCAAGAGCCTTACCGCTGGACTACGCCGGCCGTCATTTAGAAACATTTTTTAACCTTTCAAGGCTAACTAAACTTTAAATTTTCACTTGTGATGTTAACTCTCCTTCCTTATAAGAAATAAGGAAATAATAAAAACATCCTACTTGCGGGCGGACTTGTATGCAGTTTACCTTTGCGAGTCTTTACTGGTTCCTCTCCGCTTGCGGTGGAAGGTGCTCTCTATGCTTTCCGGAAGCGTAAGACTAACTAACTAGTTAACTCTGCTTTATTTGCTAACTTAACAAGCAATGAAGTTTTCACCAGTTATCTTCTATATTAAGCTCATATTTATAAGGATAGAAGGATTCAAATAGAAACAGCTCACAAGGCTATCGAGGCTGGAGACGTTTATTCTTCAGAAATAATTTATTTTTTTATTTTATGGTCTAACAGCCTTCAAAACCAGTACATGCTCAAATTATTTATTTGCCAAATGTGCATAGTTATGTACTTAGTAAATTTTATGTTTATCGTATTGGTCTCTTACAAAACTTCTATTGGTGAATTAATTTTCAGACTGGCCGCCACGCAAGAACAATTCCGCAAGGTCACAAAATACAAGGAGAAGTTCACACAGGCGCTGACCCGCCACCTAAACAATCTTCTAATTCATCTGGGCAACGATGCGAGCCAGGAAACCTCCATGCTCGGAGCTGATGGGCTGACGTTGCCTTCCCGGTTTCACATTCACACCGAACTGATGGAGTATGCACCCCTGATGCATTGGACCAAATTGATGGATACCAAGGCGTATAATGCACTCACTAAGGTAAAAACAATACTAGAAGATTCTTCATAATAGAGAACTCCAGTCCAATTTTTTTATTTTTTTTAATGAATAAAGACCTTCAAACTTAAATAACTGCATTTTTATTTTTATTTTTATAGTTAGTTTTAATAGTTAAAATAATTGTCAAAGTTTTAATTTTTAAAGACTCTTAGAAACGCACCGTATCTATGGTGGCCTTCACCCACCTATAGTTTATTATTTTTAAGTTGTCTTTTTGAATCAGTGATGTTATGTCGAGGGAAATTTCCCTAGATCTAGGGGAGAAAAATATTTTAGGGATAAGGGAAATCAGGACAAAATCTAGGGAAATTTCGAACTCTGGCAAAATGTTTATTACATATGACAACATTACTGGTATTATTTTATATATATATATATATTATATACGTATACATATATATTTTTTGGAATTCCTATGAATCTTAATTATTGTTCATGTACTTACATGCAATGCTATTTTTAACACTGACAACTCAAAATGATATTATATGTATCTAAAAAGATAAATGGGACCTCTGAAAAAAATTTAATTTATGTTTTAAGTTCTGTTTTTTCGGTGATTGTGGTTAATTTTTATTTTGCAAAGTGTTTTTTTTTATTTGGAATTCAATTTCTAATTCAGTGGTGAGTGCATTCGTACTTTTAAATTATTACTTCTTATAGCAAAGTGTTTTATTTGGAAAAGCACAGTATTATTAGTATATTTACCACGTTCCGATATCTTTCCAATTAATTAATCATATTAATTAACATATATAACAGGATTAGTGTTACACAATCAGGTGGCTACGTAGGTAATTGCGTAAATGTGAAATTCTAGGGAAATTTCACTTCGAAATCTAGGGAAATAATTTTTTTGGGCAGAACATCCCTGTTTTAAATGATAAACAATATGGCGGAATCATGAGGCTACTATGAAATTTAGGTGATGTTTAGCTGTGGGAAATCGTTTTTTATTCAAGATTAACTGCTTTTAATATTGAAAAACATTTGTAAAATGTCCACATTTCACCGCTACTGTTATTGTATTTAATCAAAGTGCAATATAAAAACAAATCTCTCTCTTTTATTGCAAATACATGTGACATTGTGTTTTGTGTTAGGCGTTACTTTGTAGGTACATTGTTTTATGTACTGGTATTTATAATACATTGATCATGACGATTGTGTGTATAAAAAGCCCTTGAAAGAATTTGAAAATACGATCGATGTATCGTCAACCAAATGTCAAAAATGACACGCTCTAACCTCAAATAGGCAAAATTTATTCCAGATTGTCCGCAAATATAGCCCCTTTCGTAAATTGTTGAGGGCCTAAATTATGTTTCAATAAACACAATAACTATTATTTATCTAAATCTCTATAAACAGTATGAAAATAAACCAAAAACACGAAATTTTGAATTGCATATGTATACTTGTCATTAATGTCAATACAATACAATACACGCGATCACCAGGTGACAGGTGGGTGTGGTGGGTGAGTGTGAGGCGTGACGTCACCATTCACCATTTCAGTAATGCCAACTTAACGCTGTGTTTTCAGGAGAGGTTTAAAAATGCACTTTTTAATAATTTTTTAAAAACTCTGCGTTTAATATTATGAAATAAAAGTTATATATTCAGAATCAGCGTTTATTGGTCTGTATGAACATATTTTTTTAAAGCCATAATATTTTTCACTGGAGTTCCTTATTTGGAGACTTCAGAGTTTTTCTTTATCTTTCCCAAATTGTCAGAACGGTGATATTATTAGCGACTCTAGTTTTCTGTGCGTGTATATTTTGTTATACATATCCGACATACTATTTTGCTAGTCTTCGTACACGACGTGATGCGTCATCTACGAGTTTAACATCAGTTGCACACTATCGACAGTACTGGTGGTTAGTTAAAATTATACAAAAGATGATCATACATCTTTCAAATGCATGGTGTAAGTATGTCTCCGTAATTATTCTACTTACCGTAATGACACAGCCGCCTCGCGCAGCTCTGCTCGACAACTGAGCTAACTGAGATAGACAGTGCGCTACATTGTGTCTCGCTTACGTCACAAAGACATAGATTATCTTTTTTTTTTCTTTGCGGAGACGGTTTACGATTAGTTCCCGTGAGCACTTAAGCCATAGGCCCATTGTACTATCTCCCATTTTACCCCAATCCTTTAACAATCCAGTCCCTTTAATAAGTTCACCAGAGTTAGATTATCTTTCTAGGGTTAATTCTTTTGATATCGATGACAGTGGCGGTCCATGAGTTTTCAGTGAGCTGGAGTGCTATGATTGAAAAATACGACGTTATTGATGTTGTAGCTGAAAACTGATTTTATTTTTTTTTCAAAATTTCAACTTTTTGTTTGAAGATATACTGAAATGTGGATGCGGTGAATCCCCAAACTCAAACAATCCTGAAAATCTTCAAACAAAATATTAAAATTTTGAAAAAAAAAAAAATCATTTTCAGCTTCAACAACATCAATAACGTCGTATTTTTCAATCTTAGCACTCTAGCTCACTGAAAACTCATGGACTGCCACTGATCGACGATTGTTGTAATTATTTATTATCGTATTTTTTTAACAAGTTTATTGATTTCAAAAAATGCCTCCTTATCGAAATTTATTGGAAAGCGACACAACTTCCTGCCAAAAAACGGGCCCAGCGCTGGCTATGTTCTCGTTTGCCCTTTGGCTGGGACGGTCCCGGGTGGGTGCTTTGTAGAAGTGTATTACATATGTTGCCATACAAAGGGATTGAGTTATTGATCTAATTGAGAGATTGAAAAAACAGTCTTATTTTTTTCACAGGTGTATACATCCTCTCTGAGTAAGCTCTATGATCGAGATATCAAGAACTTCTTTGAGCACGCCCGCCAACTCATTGGGGGATCCATGGCAGGAAATAAAGACAAGAAGAACATTAGAGAAGATGCCTCCAATCATTCTTCCGCATCACATTCCTTCGATGCCATATTGGAAACTGTGAGTAGCTTATCACATTAACAATAATTTTAATGCATTTCCATAAAAAAGTGAAAATGTAATACTTTTATTTTTTATTTTCAGGTACTCTCTCAACTTGAGCCTGTTTGCCTCAGTGAACAACAGTTCTGTGTGGCATTTTTCCAACTTGATGGACCTAAGGTATTATATTTGGTTACTTCATTTCAATCATAAACAGTTTTTAACAAGCTAGTAAGGGTTGTAATCGGAACGATGAAATAATCTAATGGTGTTTTAAATTATTCGCTCCAACACAAATGACAAACACAACGGCCTTCCTTTTATCTAAAACTAGCTTTTACCTGCGGCTTCGCTCACATGGTATTAGATGGAAATACCACTGATTCATTCATTCATATATGCAATCATTCATTCACTGATTCATTCATTCACTGATTCATTCATTTATTCATTTTTGATATTTTTATAAATATATATGCATGCGCACATCAAATCCCCAAAATTTCATCGCAATCGGATGAACGGTTAGCAATGCATAATTTCATGATGCCAGAACTCATTATTGTATATAGAAACCATCGTGGGCATGCGCACATCAAATCCCCAAAGTTTCATCGCAATTGGATGAATGGTTTAGCACGCCTTTTGTCTCTCTTACATTTGCCTAATATCGTTATTGCCATTCCATTTAAATTTCATAACGACAGTGAAACACTTTCTGCGTATGAAATTTAAGCAAAGAATGGTAAGAATTTTGGATTAGAAGCACACCCACATGGAATTCTCATGTTCTTTATTCTACGGTCTTCACATTTACATTAACCAAAAGACAATATTTCGTTACATATTATATATAATACCCAATATTTTGGGTTCCCTTTTTAATTGAATTTCCCTTTGTTCGATGAAAAAATGAAACCAAGAAATCCTTTGTTTTGTTATGTAAGTTTACGAAACGTCAGTAACGAAATGTCAGTACGGTAATCGTATGCATGTCTCATGTCGCTTTTGTTGGTTCGTACCCATGATTATTATTTTTTAAATTATTATCTCGTGACTGTAGTTTGAATTTAAAATTTCACGATGTCATCAAGAAAAAAGAGTTATATTTGGAATCATTTTTCTTTTGCCACTTATATTTTACACTAAATCCAAATACGTATATTGTTCACAACTAATTACTAAAAGCAGTGGTTCAATAGAAAACCTTTCTAGGCATGTGAAATCCAAGGCAGGCAAAATGTCGTAAATCAAGGAATGTCCACTAAGACGCGCCCGGCTGACTAGATTGGCGCTTATCTGTGAATGAACGATCAATCCGAATCAGTTCAGTAGTGACCCGTGAGCCGTTGAGCCGACTGACCCCTTGAACGAGCAGATCTGGTGAGCCGACTGACCCGTTGAACGATAAGGGTCAGTCGGCTCATCGGATCACCCGCTCACTCGTTCGCAAAGATCCGCAAACCGTGAAGATCGGTCTTACGGAACCGGATCTTAAGGATCCGTATGAAGATCCGGGTCACTGAGCCGACTCGTTCGTGAACGACTCACTTCTAATGCGTTGCAATGCCATTCAAAGGTATAAATTGATTCTCCCTGCATGTCCTTTCCCGTGAGTCCCCGTTCCTTTCCACCTTCCCTGCCTTCCCACTCCCTTGTATCTTCCCTGTCCGCGAAACCCCACCTTCCTCCTGCCTTTCCTCCCTGCCGCTAAAATTTATAAAATACACACATTTTCATTTATACAAATTTCATAACGCCAGAGCTTACCATTATATACAACCTACGTTACTCGCTGATAATGTAGCTTTTTTTTTTTTTTTTTTATTGTTTTTATTTCTTGCTATAGCAATCCCGATGAGTTACAGAACTCATTTTAGGACAGGAGGAACATACAAATCATGGGTGGGAGGTAATAGTTAAGATTTTACATAGGAATTTGGATATTAAAATATAAGATTCACATACAATGTAGAAGAAAAAATAAAAGACAGGTTGAGTATAATAAACAGCAATGGAAAACAATTAAAGAAAAAGGGAACAAGATTATACAGATATGGATGATTACAACTTAATGGAAAAGAAAAGAAGAGAAAAGAGACAAGACAATTGAAACATGACAAGAAAATTACAAAGTTTCATCCTTATACATACTTAAAAAATATTCTTTTAAAGCATTACTCTGATTTTTTTTATTTTGCTGAATTCCCTTGTACATATCTGGTAGCGAATTATATAGTGTATAGGCAACATAGTTCAGAGATTTTATCCCATATTTTGTAGTGTGTGTTTGAGGTATGCGGATTTTATTGCTATTTCGAGTATTGTGAGTGTGGATGTCTTGATTGTAAAGTGGCTTGATGTTAGTGTGAGTTGATTGTTGGGTAATTTGTAGGATGGTGCTTGTGATTTCATATTTAGGAAGGACTGTGATTGGAAGAATACCGGAAACTGAATAGATGTCTCTGACATGGGTGTCCCATGGAAGTCCAAGTTCTATTTGTGAAAGAATTTTTAAAATCATTTTGGTGGTTTAGGTGTGAAAGCGTAACAAACAAACTCACGCACTTTCGCATTTATAATATTAGTATTGATTATCGGTATACCTGTCAATGGTAACCAGATAAAATAGAATACTAACAAAATAGAAAATGCTAAAGTAATAAGTTAGGTTATGTTTGATTTGTTGTTTGCTTTTTTCCTCAATGTTCTATTTTGTCAGTGTTCTATTTTATCACGGAACCACTGTCAATATAAATAATTAGTTAACTGTCTCCAGAGTGGTCAGCAGTCCATGGATGGTTCCTTCACGGCCGACACTTCAGCCGTCAGCCTGGCGGTGTCTCCCTCCAGCGATGACCTCAGCGGCCGCGACCTCTCCCCGGGCTCGGCGGAGCTCTCGGCCGATCTAGCCAGGTCGCGCCAAGAGAAGACCTTCAGCGAGGATGTCCGCAAGGTGATGGCCGAGCTGTTTCCGAGCCTGGAACAGGAGCTGGCTGCATTCATTGCGCATTATGAACGAGTTGATACCTAGTTAGTTTGATTATTTTATTCTTCATTGCATATTATGAACTAGTTATTTTTATTTTATTTTTTCATTTTTTATTCTTTGCGGAGACGGTTTACGACTAATTCCCGTGAGCACTTAGGCCATAGGCCCATTGTGCTATCTCCCATTTTACCTCAATCCTTTAACAATAACCCAGTCACTTTAACCCTCCGCCCGTCGCGCCTTTTTTGTAACGCGAGGTGTCGCGTGGGGTCGCTTAGGACCCCAAAAATAAATATGATTAAATTGTTGTTGTAGCCAGAGATGTGCTTTATTTCAAATAAATCCATTTCAAATGGAAATGCAAAATGCAAAATGGGTATTTTCCATTTTGCATTTTAAATGGTTTTTCTTTTCACCCATTTTCATTTTAAATGCTTTTCTCAATGCATTTTCCATTTTAAATGCATTTTTGCAACATTCTTCCTACTATATTCACCTCGATATGAGAAATATTTACGTCTGTCAAGTTGCTCCCTGGTAGGAGCCCTGCCAAGCAGACGCTGTACCTATTATTAAATTTATGATAGAAGTTACTATTTTTTTACGCTGGCAACATTAGTCCCGCGTAAATTTTTTGCATTTTCGTAATCTGTCAAACTTTTAATTAAACTGTAGCTTGTTTCGACTTGTTTCTTTTTCGCGTCTTCATTTATTGCGTGGTCGTGGTGTTTTTGGTTTTACATTAATCATGTAAGTACTGTAATTAATATTATTATATTGAACTGTCTAGGTATGCACGCTTCAAAGAAAATCAATATTCTAGAATATTGTAGAATGCTATGTTAGTTTATTCAGTATTAGAATTTAAATACAATTGCCGGCCGATGATACAAGTGAAGACCAATATGAAGACAATTTTAAAAATAATGGGTGCGCACTAGAAAACCTCATATTATATTGTCTCACTGTCCTGTATTTCTTTATTGTTCACAGGTGAATGTCCCCTCACTTGAGAGTTACTACACAAATGATGATGGCCCTAAGAAAAAATCCTTAAAAATGACATTATTCAGTTAATAATAGATACCTACTATTATATTCCACTCAAATTCAAGATTTTTTACACAGTACCTACGTATCAGTATCTATGATTTTTTTATTCCACAAGTTGATGGCCATTATTAAATATTAAAGTGGTTTTAAAATTCAATAATTGTTTTAATAGAAGGTTAGTTTTAGGCTGTTAGTTTTTACTCTCGTTTGACCTGAGAAACCATTTTGCATTTTCAATGCATTTTGAAAATAGGTATTTTGCATTTGAAATGCTTTTCTAAAAACCATTTTGTATTTTGCATTTTCAAATGGAAAAGTTTTGACCCATTTCCATTTTGCATTTCAAATGGTTTTGGGTACCCATTTTGCACATCTCTGGTTGTAGCATACATTTTATATGTTATTTTAACTGATTACCGTCAGGTGATAATGATTGCTTTGAAATAAAAAGAAATGTTAAAAATTAGTTATTTATTTTCAATGCAAGAGCTTAAAAATCAACAAGGAACATTTTTTTGAAATTTTGAATCATATTTTTTAATAGAAAATTTAAAAAAAAAATCTAACCAATTTCCATCAAACTCATAACTATTTGAGGTTGATATAGACTTATTATTATTACAACAAAAAAATCAACAAAATACAATTAAAAAAAACATATAAACTTGATTTTTCATGGTATTTTGTTAATTTTTTAGCCTCACGCCGAAACACAAGTCTGTATCTCACATCGCACATGCGCAAACTAAATTTTCTCGGCGCTTGCGTCAAGTATAGCACCTTTTAGGAAGCTACCTAAAGTAAGAAATCAGTGGGAACATTTAAAATGAACATAATTAGCATTTCTCTAAAACCTGGGCTTTTAAAGACCCCACGCGACGGGTCGAGGGTTAATAAAGTTCACCAGAGTTGTCATTGGATATGTGACCAAGTCTTCTGGTTCTACAGTGTGTCTCCCCACTACAGGGTATCTGAGCCTAGTTCCCACCAGGGCAGGACAGCAGGCACCATAAGTGAATTGGAGTCTCCTCATCCTTTTCACATTTTCTACATCTATTGGTCCTTTCCACTCTCAATAGCTGCATGTGTCTCCTGAGATGGCAGTGTCCCGTTAGTAGGCCTACCAGTTCCCTCAGCGTGTTTCTGTCCACATCGAGTAGTTCCCGGTCCGTCTGGGGTCTGGTCCGTTTATGAGTACTTTGGATTTCCTCATTCCGGGTGCCCTCTCCCATTCCTTCCAGTGCTGGGATTTGACCCACCTCTCATTATGTAATTTGGTGTGGCAAGCTGCTACTCCTATGGCCGGCTGGAATCCCGCAAGTGGTGCTTTCGCCCCTTTCCTTGCTAGTTCATCAGCGTATGAACTAGTTTATACAATGTAATAATCAGGACCCAATTAAGAGTTCCAGATGCCCAAGGCTAGCGTGCTGACAGCGCGACCCCCCACCTTTCCCCATCCATTAACCTGGCATATCATAAAAATATTAAAACACAAAAAAAATTCCATGCTATCCCCGGGGTCGTGTAAAGTGGAATACGAATAATTTCATTCACAAAGGCACAGAAATGGACAGTGGAAACCAACGCATTTGTCCACTTGGTTAGTCCACCCAGGCTTCGCGAATTCAATCCTCTGCTTGTAGCAAATTAAAACATCTGACCACGATTCCTGTCACTCATACGTGACCACAAATGGGAATCGGGGTCAGATGTTTTAAATTGCTACATGCTAGATAAGTTCTCTATCATTGCACATTTTTTCGAGTCCTATGTCACTAGTGTAGTGTAGTTGAAAATAGAGCCTCCTCCGACGTTGGAGTCCTGAGCAAAATTTGATATACATATTATTTTCTCAGTCCTGTGTCCTCAATGTTGTACCATTTTCACAGCATCCTCAGAGATGACATATTATGCTTGCAATCATTAATCCTGCCGCCTGGTAGTTTAATCATGAAAACTTGTTACATGGGTTTCACTGTAATGCCAAGTTTTATTCAGGTTGTCTAGTTTCACTATAATGGCAAGTTTTATTTAGGTTGTCTTATTCCACAGCGGCTGCATGCAGACCCTGGTGGTTGTGGGCACCCACGTGCTGGCGGCCAGGGATGCGGGCAGCCTGCTGTCCGTGTCGCTGGGCTCGTGCCTGGTGCAGGCCAAGAGGGCCTGCGACGCCGCCCTGAAGAGGAGGCTTACTGCGCTGTCCGAGCCTTGCAAGGCCGCCATCAAGAGGCACAAGTGCGGTATACTGCCGTTTGTGGAGACTTTTGAGGTTAGAATGAATCTGTGCTTGTAGGTATATGATGTAGATTTATTTTTTAACAACCTTTCAACCTTTTCAGGCCTATTATAAACATTGTATCTTACATATGATTTGACATTTTCACAGCCAAAAGTATTATCGTAATTTATTTTTGGAATATTACGCCATAATGGACACGTTGGCTAAACACTGCATAATATCCCAAAAATAAATGACATTACCTTGTAACTTAGTTTTTGTCACTATTGAAATAAATTATGGTATAAATTTTTTTTTAAATCATTAGCAATAACTCCATCCAAATGTGTCATTGATGCAATTTCGAAGTGTGACAAAGTTTTTATATTTTTTAATGTGAATACTTCACAAGAGTCACATCTGCTCCCGTCTGCAGCCAGTGAGGCTACGGCATCCCCAATTGGGGTATATTATGAGGCTGAAGGTAAGTGGGGAGGAGAAGGTGTGAATGTACCTGGCTATTCAGATCTAGTCACCAAACACGGCTAAAGCTTTTAAAAATCATATATTTAAGATCAATTGTGACGCAATCACGAAAATAATGGACAGCTTTTGCTGGATATATATATGTCGCAGGCAAATCGTAAAATCAGGCCGATCATGATGCGCCCGACGATCTGCCGCCAGGCACTTCACAAAGTAGCTAGGCGCATCATGATCTGCCTAATTTTACAATCGGCCGCTGACAGATATGCAGAGAGATCGATGTAACCAGATGAATAGAAAGCTACATTTTATTACATTATATTTTCAACCAAATGTTGACTTTTATTGATTTTCAAAATTGTCATTTGGTTTGTATAAAATCCTGGGTTCGTCACTGTTTTGCTGTGCTCAAAGTTTGTGCAATTCCATAGTAAAGTGTTATTTGAATATTGATTGAAAATTTTTATTGCAGGAATTTTGCAGAACAGCTGAGAGCATATTCAGCAAGTCCAACCGGAGGGCAGACCTGGACAAGTGGTACGTGCAGCTGGTGACGGCCATGAGTCAGGCCATTCAGAGGCAGGAGCACCCCCGCACCCCTCATCAAGTCATTAAAATGGGTACCTAATTACATTACCACAATACACATTATTACTTTAACTGAGTCTCGGCGGTTGCCGCATATTATGTAATTAGATCACCCAATGCCAAGACAAATATTATTACACCAGAAATAAAAACACACGGTTCAGATTGTATACATGTTGGTATCCCTGCATTGTGTACATGTGAAAATATTGAAGTGGTTAAAGAATATGTTTATTTAGGTGTAATTATTGACTGCTTTTTCAAATGGGATTTACAAATAAATAAAGTCTGTGAACGTCTGAGATCTATTGTTAGTAGATTATATAAACTTAAATTCTATGTTCCAAAATGCGCACTTCGAATAATTTATTTATCATTAGCTGAGTCTATTATAAGGTACGGAATTACAGCATGGGGACTTTCCTGCAAGACAAATGTAAATCATGTTCAATCATTTTGTTATTAGTTTTTGGGGTATTATGCCGTGTTGCGCTACCTCCTTCTTTAGCCAACGTTTCGGACAGTGTTGCAGTGTCCATCATCAGGGCAGATGTGTAATATTTAGGGGTGATGTTAGTACTTAACTACTTAGGAGCGATACAGTGTCGCCAGCTCCACTCCTCTACGAGCTGGCGCTACAATATACTTCAACATGTTTTTTTGCGTTTAGCCTTTAACTTCTTTATGGAGAAGTTTGAGGAAGTGGCACTCGACACAGCTTCGGCTGTTCCTAGAGCCTGGCCTCATGGAACAGAGAAACTGAACGAATTTCTGGACCATCTCAACTCACTCCACGTTAAAATTAAGTTCACAATGGAGCTGGAAAATGACTCTAAGATCCTACCTTTTCTAGATGTGGAGGTGATGCGAAAAGAAGATGGTAGTCTAGGACACACTGTGTATAGAAAACCAACTCATACAAATCGGTATCTACATGCTGATTCCCATCACCACCCAGCGCAGAAGAGAGGACTTATCCATACATTGGTGACCCGAGCGACCAGAATATGTGAAGAAACAAAAATCGGAGCAGAACTTATAAAACTGACCGATGCACTGGAGCGTAACGGTTACCCAGTAAGGCAGACAAGGCAAATCATAAGAGCCAAATCTGCACCAAACGAAGACAGAATTGAACAAGAGTCAAAGGGCTGCGCTTTCCTGCCTTACGTTCACAATGTGACAGACAGAATTGCCAGGATATTGAAAAAAGAAAGCATCAAGACTGTCTTCGGAACCACGACCAAAATACGAGACTTTTTGAGGCCTGCAAAGACCAAGTTTCCTCTGGAAACAGATGGAGTATATAAACTCAGCTGTTCCGGATGTGATAAGGTCTATGTGGGCCAGACAGAGCGGACGATCTCCAAAAGGATATCGGAACACTTTCGAGCATGTAAACTTGGCCACCCTGACAAATCGGCAATAGCCGAGCATTTAATTGAAACCGGCCATTACTTTGGATTTGTTCCTGAAGTCCTGGGAAGACCGAAAACTCACAGAGCACGCCTGATTACGGAGGCAATTGAAATACATAAAAACCCTATAAATATTAATAGAGACGACGGAGCTAAACCCAATAGTTCTTGGTATCCGGTAATTGACGGTTACACCAAGGCTAAACGCAAAAAAACATGTTGAAGTATATTGTAGCGCCAGCTCGTAGAGGAGTGGAGCTGGCGACACGGTATCGCTCCTAAGTAGTTAAGTACTAACATCACCCCTAAATATTACACATCTGCCCTGATGATGGACACTGCAACACTGTCCGAAACGTTGGCTAAAGAAGGAGGTAGCGCAACACGGCATAATACCCCAAAAACTAATAACAAAATAATTTTTGGCCGTGAAAATTTTAAATCGTAACCATGTTCAATCAGTTCAAAATTCATTAGTTAAATTATTAGCTCATAAAAGTTTAAGAACAAAGGCACAATGTTCCCTACTTTTACCAGAATCTTAAAATTCTCTCAGTAAGAGCAATTCTGTGGCATAAAATTATTTTTCAGCATATGAATAGCTCTATATACATAAATAGACTGGACCACACTTAACAATACTCGATTTACATTAAAGGAAGGACTAATCATACCTAAGCATTTAAACAAATATGGACAAAGAACGCTGGACTACATGATACTACCTACTTGCTTAAATATGTTACCTGCTAAAATTAAAAAATGTACAAATAATGTAAAAACAAATATTATATTGAAAAATTGGCTCGCCGAAAGAAATAGTTTGTATTAACACTTTTTGTAGTAACACAAAAAAATGTCTAACTGCATAATAAGTTTTATTTAAAAAAAAAAAACTTCAAGTAAAAGCACCCATTGACAAACTACTTAAAAGTAGTTTATTGGGACTTTTCTTTTTTCTGTAATATTTTATTTTATTTGATTTCCTGTAATCTAATATATAAAATTCTCGTGTCACGGTGTTTGTTGCCATACTCCTCCGAAACGGCTGGACCAATTTTGATGAAATTTTTTATGCTTATATGTTAGGTCTGAGAATCGACCAACATCTATTTTTCATACCCCTAAAAGTAAAGGGTGTTCCACTCCGAATTTTAATTTAATTTTTTTTGGACAAATTTTTTATTTTTTATTTTTTTATGGTGAGGCATTAAAAAATACATGCAGCCCTAAATTTTCACCCTTTTACCATTAACCCCTATTTTTTAATAGTGATATTAGTAATTCAAACCGGTGTCGCTTCTGACCCGATGAGAACGAAGACGGCCTCTTTTCTCTATTTTTAAATTTTTTACTAATCAATTACTGTTTGATATTGTTACTACAAACATGATTCACGGTCCATGCGGTAATTTGAATCGTTCATCGCCTTGCATGGTAGACGGAAATTGTACAAAGGGTTTTATTAAAGATTTCACCAACGATATGGTCACACATGTTGAAGGATATGCAATATATCGTCGAAGAAATACCGATAATGGCGGACAATCATTCATTAAAAATATCAGTAACGTAGACATTGACATTGACAATCGTTGGGTGGTACCATATGCACCTCTGTTGAGTAAAAAAGTGGGAAGGAAAAAGGCATGAGGAGTGGGTAGGAATCTGGAGGTCATTGTATCCGGGAGTGAATCCATCCCTCCAACTGCGGTGCAAGGCCATTGCCTTGAGCGGAATTGACCTTGACCTTTCCAGCCGGACTCTTTCGACCCATTGATCGAGAGAATCCGGCTGGAAAGGTCAAAAGGCCTCCCTCAACCAGTTTCTCTCGATCCGGCCCGCCACGCAGCAGGTGGGCAGACGCATCCGCCGCCAAGACCCGCACAAAAGTCACCCTTGCTAAATCACCAAACGTAGCGAACTGCTTGGGGTGACCTATGGCAGAGGTGTTGGTTATCCAATAAATGGTTCACGGGGAGGCGGAAAAAGTACCTGCTTCCTTTCAAAAATTCCCGTAAGTAAGTGGAAAAGTAAGAAAATCACAAAAAATATAAATTCATATACAAAGTCATCTCTGATATTGACAAAAATAAAACACGGACAGTTGGGTATTGATAATTGCTTCATTGTGTAATTTTTAACTTAATAAAAATACTTAATTTAATTCAACAGTTATTGATTCTGAGGCGGTACGAAGTTCGTCGGGTCAGCTAGTATTGTATAACTTTTTCTTTCTAATAAAAAATAAAAAAATCGGCACATTCACCCCTCCGCATGTGTGATCCGTCAAGTTTCATTGCAACATTTGCGTATGTCCAAATGTACCAAGTCATGGGGTAAATTGCGTAGAAAAGGCCAAAGGGTTGTAAAGGTTAAGAGGAAACCGGGCGGCGTTTTGTCCATACAAACGTATTCCCCAATTCCCTCTCTGGATTTTGACACTACAGCAATATAGATATCGATCACTAGCTTATTTATTATAGAAGTTAGGACCCCTGGTTTGAACGTCATCAACAGATGTTCGGTATATAAACTTGACAGTGTATTTTTTAAAACAAAAATTTTAACAAAAAAAAACCGACTTCAAAAAAAATACTATTCCAAAACAAAAGAATATGCACTAAAAAGTAAAAAAATAATTGCGTATTCATCTATAACTTAATAATCAACTTACTTTTTCTACTCATCAATATGTAGGTACGATTGTTATTTTTGGAGTCGGTGTTTCGGGAAAGTCGGGTGTTTTTTTGGAGTTTCTATCCAAGGATTTTGGCAAATGATTGTCGCATTAAGAGACTATGGTGTCCCCAATTTGGGGAATGTTGCGAGGCGGAAGGTAGTGGAGAGGGAAAGGATTTGGAAGTACCCGCCTATTCAGATGTTTTCATTGAACACAGCTAAACTATTTCAAGCGTTGTTTCCATTCGATTTGCCTCATCACTGTCTTGCCATCGGTTTTTAGGTTTCCCAACACTTCACAACCTATTTTGTAGTAGTTAAATTCTTTACAAATCTGCCTGTACCTATTCACCATTGTCAAATTGACCATCATTGACAAATCAAATATGTTTTTATTGTGTATTCTAGAAAACTTCCACCATTTATACTCACTGCTCTGCCAGTTGAAGATTCCAGCCCTGGATGGGTTGAGGAAAGAAGCCAAAGTTAAATACACGGAGGCCCTGAAGGCTTACGTCACTTATTACTTTGGGAGACCACTTGAAAAGCTCAATGTAAGTGTAGTATTCATATTATAATTATCTTTAATCTTAATATAAGCAAAGAACACATAAGGTATAATTTTTTTTTATATAATAGTACATTGTGTTATACTTTTTTGAGAGCAACATGCTCGTGTAAAAAAGGCGGAGAAACATAGCAAATTAAGTTCTAATATAAAGTTTTCAGAAAGAACAAGAGAGCAAAAAAACAGACGTGTCGTAGAAAATAATGTATATGAAAAAGAAAAGATAAAGAATGCGCTGGAATATTATTGATTATTAATTGAAAAGTTTTTTAACACGTCAGGCTAATTTCTTCACTTTTCGGAACAACTCGTATAGGTCTCATAGAAATTGTTGTGCCTCCCTTATCGTAGCAAGAAATATGATCTAAACGGTGTTGGAAAGAGACACCACGCTTTATATTCAAATTTAAAAATTAACCTCAAAAGAAGCAAAATGAACTCCTTTATGAAACCAAAGTTTTGGATCGCAATTTGGAAAAAAAAATTTAAACTTTAGGAAATTTTTTATTTATTATTTTTATATGGAACAATAAAAAAAGTGAGGTGACAAAAACATTTATAATAGGTAAATTTGTCTAATGTATTTGTTTTTTTTTCATTATCAGCTATTTTAGTTAAAAAAAATGGTTGAGCCATTTTTAAAACTTTTTTATGTTTGCATGCAAAAATTTTATATTTGAAAAATTATGTTTATTGCAGATTACAAAATTTGAAAGCATATTTTATCACCTTTCAAAAACAGTTTTTAGTTCTCGGATATGTTCAGTAATATTCCATTGGATTTTATTGTGTAGCGGAAATATTTTGACCCTCTGACAAAATATGGCCGAGTCCGAGGGGCTAATGGTACTTTTGAATTTAAAATAATTTGTTTGTAATCTAATATACGTATATTATTTGTTTCAGCTATTTTTTGAAGGTGTTGAGAGCAGAGTAAGTCAGGGAGTGAACAAATCCGAGATATCTTATCAGATGGCGTTTAGTAAGCAGGAACTTAGGAAGGTAATCGCTCTCTATCCTCACAGAGAAGTCAAGAAAGGGCTCGACAGTCTCTACAAGAAGGTGGAGAAGCATCTGTGTGAGGAGGAGAATCTCTTACAGGTTGGTTCCTTACTCAATCTTCAATATTTCTTGTGGACCTTTCACAACCAATCATGTTCATTGTTAAATATTTGTTGTTAATCTGTCACGACCAATCATATTCCTTGTCAAATATTTGTTGTAGATCTGTCACAAACAATTATATTCATTAATAAATGTTTGTTGTTGGTCTGTCACAACCAATCATATTTATTAATAAACTAGCTGGTTCCCGGCATGCGTAGCTATTCCATTTAATAAACAAATTGTTTCTCCCTTCATGTCCTTTCCCATTCGTCCTGCCTCCCCTTCCTTCCCCGCGTCCCCTTCCCCTCTCGCGTTCCCACTTCGCCTCCTCCACTTTCCCTCTCCCCACTCCACTCCCCCCTCCCTTTTTTCTTCTAAATCAAACAAAAATTTCTTCCACATGTCGTCACTGATCACTCTGCTGAGTAACCGGCCAACCTCTTACCCCGCTCCGAACTGTCTAACACTTGCTATTATTTATGTTTTTTGTAGAAAAAACACCAAAAATGTCACCGGAGACCAAAATTTCATTAACATTTTTTACTCCAAATAATGTCAGGAATTAGTATTTAACCTTTAGGCGCCCAGTGGTCCCGTATGGGATTGCAGATTTACGTTGTTCCATGCCCAACTACCCCGTACGGTACCGGCGATTTCGTTATCGGATTACACTGATTTAATATTATAATAAGGAACTCCAGTGAAAAAACAAAAAAATTGGACTGGAGTTCTCTGTTATTATAATATTTCACAAAACATACTTGGCTACCTTTATTTCGCACGGCGCACAAGTGTTCAAAGTTTAAAGTAAGTCAAGTACATCCTTTAACATCCATTAATGTAGAATCTGATTTTACATGTCAAAATCAATACTAGTCTCACACAAGCGCTGTACTATATTATAGGAAAGTGCTTTGTATCAATTAGATCAGTGGTCTTCAACCTTTTTGAGCCGGCGTACCCCTCCCTTGTCTCTCACTACAAATTTGTTGTTCCCCTTACCCTCTATCCATCTTTTTTACACGTGTAATGAAAGACATGCTTCATTTGTAATTTTTAATACTCTAATTATTACATGAATTTAACAATCAAGTCACACAAATACATTTAAGTAATGCAATTTTATACAGAGTGTAACACGACTTCAGGCATTTTAACCATTGTTTCTACATGCGTGCCAGGTTATTGCGTAACCCCAATTTGACTTTGCGTACCCCCGGGGTATTAAAACTAAATTAGATAATAATGAGAAGTAAGTATTTCAGTTTCCAGAAATGGGAAATTATTTATTTTAAAACTAAAATCTATAGTTCACTTGGTGGCCATTTGTCACTTTGGTTGGACAAGATTCTAACTTGACTTTTCCTTATTCTGAGATATGAAGTGTCAAAGTTAACTCATAATCTATTTACCAATTTCTGATTTTGACATTGAATCAAGTAAAGTATTTTAATTTAACATATTAAAAGAAAATATTTAAATGGGATGGGTACTTACAATTTTAGAACATGCCTAAATGTGCAGACAGAACCATTTGCAATCAGCTAGGGCGTGATAATTTGTTGCATAAGGTTCTAACTAAATTTCAAATGCCATTCCAAGAGAGGGCCGTGTTCTAATTTTTAATTCCCACATAAATATTTTATTTTAAAATATGTTAAACTAAAATACTTTACACAAAATTGGACCTCAAAATCAGAAATCGGTAAATAGATTATAAAAAATCGTCTTTGCAAATTTTGATACCTCAGAACACGGTAAGGCGAAGTTAGAACCCTTTCCAACTAAAGTGACCAACTACACTGAGCCTCGTAAAACGATTAATTGTCAAATACAAACAAAATGGCAATTGCTAAAGGTTCAACATGAAGTTAGAACCTTGTAAAATGAATGGAAGCTTTAAAAATTGATAATGGAACTTCGTCACATAAGTATCTACAGAAATACAAGACAGATTATTCTGAAAAATATTTTACTTATAGAAATGAGCAAAAGAAATGGTTTTGCATTCCAAGGTCATTTTTGAAAAAAATGTCAGTTAAAACCTTGTCCAGTTAAAACCTTGTCCAGTCAAAACCTTGATGCATTGTTATTGATCTGAATTTAAAGTTTGTTGAGAAAAGACGTATCCTTTTTTTTAACAAAATAGTTAAGATGCATTTCGGTTACTGAAATAGTTGTTTCTCATTGTTATATAATTTAAAATAAAATGTATCTATTGACCGTGCTTATCTATTAACTTTTCTGTATATTTATAAATATTTGTCTAGGACCTATCACAACCAATAATTTTGACGGTTTCTTCATTTCCAGGTGGTGTGGAGGGCCATGCAAGAAGAGTTCATAACGCAGTACAAATACCTGGAGGAGCACATCCAGCAGTGCTATCCCGGATCCATGATCGCGCTTGACTTCACCATCAAAGATATCCTCGAGACATTCTCTGAGATTGCTCGCTCCCACTAGCCCAAACGACTGAGGAAACCATTTCAAATGTTTATTGAAACGTACTGTGGTCACTTGTACAAATCGGCGTAGATAATTTGTTGTCTTATACAGATAAGATAATAATTGCATAGAGATTTTATATTATATTAGTCTAAATGTAGCTCTGTTCATGTAAAATTCATTTTTCAAAAATAACAATGACCTCACCTCGCCATTAGTCATTCCCCACCCATCGAAATGGCAACAGTTCATTTTTTTAAATCCCTATTTATTGTATAAAAATAAGTTGTTTTATCCATTTGCTTTCATTGTATGTGTTTGCAATCTTAAAGCATTTGTTAGATTTTATGTTTGTTACACATACTATATGCATTTTTGTTATGACATTTAAAAATCAATATTGTTTCTGAAGAGCGATTCATTATCTTTTGTGGACACATAATCGATTTCATACGTAATCGCCTGTCAAATTTATGTGATTGTCTATGACTTGCAATTGGCTTTTTCTATGGGCTGATGTGTAAGCTCTCACGCTGTCGCCGACTTCGCAAATATCAAATCCATGGTTTAAACGTACCTTAAATGAATAATTAATCATCTATACTTACGCATTTCCTGTTTTAAACTAGTTGAAGTCGGCGATAGGGCTGACAGCTGACACATCAGTCCATAGAAAAAGCAATTGTAGGCCATAGACAATCATACATATTTGACAGGCGATTGCGTATGGAATCTATTCTGTATCCACAAAAGATACAGAAACTCATGGCTGAAATGGCTATAAGTGTAACAATAATTATATGGTGTAATGTGATGTTAATTAATAATGTTACATCATAAAGTATCCGCTTCATATGAACAAATAATTATATGGGTTATGAGTTTTTTTTTTTTAAACACTTTTATGTACATATCAAACATTTTATTACATAATTAATTAATAAAAAATCAGCCCATCTTTTTATCGTAATATTGTCACTTTAAAACCCCAGTTAAAATATTACATTCCTGTCTACACATGGTTTATTAGAAAAATTAACAATGGGTTGTACTGAAATTAGATTTCACTATGCTACTTATTGTCAGTCAAGTTGAACCACACAGGTACATACCATACAACACTATTTTTTACAGAAGCGAAACGCTGGAAGGAACAATTATGGTTGTCTGTGTTGTGCGTTAGACCTGGACCCCCAGCACGGTCGATCGATAAGAATTGTATCGATAAATTCTCATCGTTCCCTAGGACTAACCTACAAATTAAAGTTGACATCGAATATATTACCCACTCAAGCTAATTTGTTCGGTTTTCGGAACGACTCACATAGGTCTCATAGAAATCGTTGTGCTTCCCTTACAGAAAGAAATACGATCTAAACGGTGCTAGAAAGAGAAAACTCCACGCTTTATATTAAAATCTAAGTTAACCACAAAATAATTCAAATGTACAGCTTTATAAATTCAAAGTTACCCTTCGGAATTTAAAAAAAAATATATGAAACTTTGAGAATTTTGTATTAATTATTTTTAAATGAAACATTAAAGTGAGTTTATGATACATTTGCCCATTAATATAAGTGTGCATTTTTTTTTACGATATCAATAATTTTAGTTAGAAAAAACGTAAGGTGGGCCATTTCTAAAACATTTTTATGTTTGCATTCAAAAATTTTATATTTCAAAAGTTATGTGTTTATTTCGAATTGTGAAATTTTAAATCGTATTTTATCACCTTTCGAAAACAGTTTTCAGTTTTTGGATAAATGCAAAAAATTTCATTTATTTGGATTTTGTTGTAAAGCAGAAATATTTTGACCCTCTGAGAAAAAAAAAATGGTTGAGGCCTGAGAGTTGAGAATATGTAGTCATTGTGAACTGTTACTTATTTGTTGATGATCTGCAGTAATGCTCGGGAACCACGAGAAGTTATCAATCAACCGTGCTAGGGGTCCTGCTTGAAATCTGGTTCAATTAACTCAAATTTGCAAAATAAATTGAAGTGTCGTTTTCAAACTTGGAGCTGATTGTGTGAAGATTTTAGACATTCGATTAATTAAATTATTTGAATCCTGTCATTTTCAAAATTGAAACTGATTTTTCAAAAATTCTGTTATGTGATTTTTCACGGGTCTGCGCTAGTTCCGTAATATTTATAGAAGTCTCAGAATGACAATATTGTTGAAATAAAACGTGATACTCAAAATGTATGATAGACATGCATATTATATACAAACATAATGTATTATATTAATTTATTTCTTCACAACTAAGAAGGCTGTTGCGAATACGGCTTTAATTAGAGTTACAATAACAGAAAACATTGTGTAACGTATTTGTATTGCAAAATGTCTTTATGACTTTGTTATAAGAACACTTCTTGTTTATTCCTTTTGTTATTTCCTCAGAAAGGTCATTAAAAGCTATGAAAAAATAATTTCAAAATAGCCGGTAACCCTAACCTAACTTAACCTATTTAACCATTTATTTTATATTTTTTATCATCACTCTTATTGACCTTTCTGAGGTGCTTCTGAGTTGGTTTCATTCTGAGTTGTCCGGTCACCATTTATAGTAATGGGTAAGGAAATGTTCATGGTCGCAGGAAACCGGGCTTTATGCATTTTTTTTTGTTTAAGCTGGATTTTTTCTACTTTCAAAATATTGACCCTTTGGAATAATAAGGTTCCATCTGTCGCGGTTACGTCATGCGATAATAGGATATACAGTAAGCTACTTTAGAGTTCATTATCACATGACCTTACCGCGACAAAAGGATCCTTATTCCCAAGGATTCCTTGATATGTCGGTAGTGAACTCTCAAAGTTTAGCTTAAATACTATGTACAACTGCTAAACATGTGAAGACTTGACACAAACAGCGATGAATGGCACACTTTGGGTTAAGTTGCGTTGTAGATAGAACATTGAAGTCCACAAATAAGCCAAAACTGACTGATGTTTATGAATATGTATGTCATTCACTATTATTTGTGCAACTTCTCCAAATGATGCCATTATATTTCCTTGACGCCCTTTAAATCGATCACGGAAATTTGAAATATTGCAAAGGACAAAATGTTAATTGTTTAGGACAGCAAAAATAAAGTTTTTTATTTTTTCATAAAATCATTTTTTCTGTTTAATAATTATGAATTCTTCTTATAAAAGATTATTGAATAGATCTTTCAGAACACTTAACAGTTTTTGTAAATTTCTTTAATAACAGTGTTTAATTTATTTTAATTTTTCAGGAAAAAAATCCACTTAAAGTGCACATGGTAAAAGATACACTTATTTTCCTACAAATATTTCGACGATGCAGACTGAAAGAGAAAAAAAATTGAGAAAAATCACATGTTTAACGCATTTTTGGATTTATTGTCCTTTACAGCATTAAAATTTTCACTATCGAAAAAGTCACTTAATATTTTTTACAGTTACAGTATTATGAAATTTCTACATATTATGAATTAAAGTCCTCCGCCTCGTCTGTCTGTCTGTTCGCAATAAACTCAAAAACTACTGAACAGATTTTCATGCGGTTTTCACCATTAGATATAGTGATTCATGAGGAAGGTTTAGGTATATAATTTGTCAAGGTTTTGTGTAAATTTGTTGAAATATAAAGGAGAATGTCTGTATGCGGTGGACGAGTGGGCTGTCAAGCGGCGGTGTGGATTTGATTTGTATGCAAATCTACAGTTTTATGCCGAGGTTAATGAAATTTTGCACACGTGACCTTCAAAACAAGAGGAAGGTCACTGTCTACATTTGATTTCGAAAACTCTGTGTAAAGCCCGGGCACGGCCATCGGTGGGGACTTCAACTAGTGTTGTATAAATCATCATTTTTTATCAGGTACTAGTTGACCCGGCCACGCATTGCTGTGGCTAACGAAACGCAACGCCGTCTACTGGTTGGTTATCCAACCTTTATAACCAAAGCCATCTGTTAATTTTCAAATATAAATAAATACAAATCAAATCAACACTTTATATATTATATATTTCAACCAATTTACACAAAACCTTGACAAATTATATATATAAACCTTCCTCATGAATCTCTCTATATATTGGTGAAAACCGTGTGAAAATCCGTTCATTAGTTTTTGAATTTATCGCGAACAGACAGACAGACGCGTCGGAGGACTTTAATTTATAATATGTAGAGATGGAGTATGCATAAAATTTAAAAAAAGCAAGTTTGTAATACATATTCATATTTGTTTTCTTTATCTGTTTACGCTCCAAATCTGAGGATTGATGCTGAACCTGAAATATTATAATAAAATCATGGTTTTATAATGTTTCATATATAATTGAATTCCCGTTGTTAATTAATTGGGAGACGGTCTACACAAATACTACAAGTTCTCCAGAATGAATTTGCCCATTACGTTCTTTGTTATGTGTTCATCTTATTCCCTGGACAGGACCTGGTGTCTATAATACAGTTCCTCAGGTGTTGGTGGTGCCTTATTCTCATCACGGCATTTCCCATCAATTCTTCATTCTTTCTTATGTAAAAAAACTTTTTTATCAGTGCTCAAGAATAATTATTAAATTGCAGGTATCAAGATAATTAATATATAAATTTTAAAATAAATTAAACATGTCAATAATAATATTGTTGGATTGAAAATGTTATATTTATGTATTATAGTGCCTTTAAACGATATATCAAACTTTGTTTTTTTTTATCATTTCCCATAAAAATTATACAAAATTAATTAACTAACCGCCGCATAAATCTGTGTCAACACACACTCTGGCTTCATTTACATTGTTCATAATATCGTCTCTTACCAGTGGCGGCTCGTGACTTTTGGGTGTGCTAGGGTGCTAATATTAAAAAAATGGCATCATGGATGTTGTTGTATGCGAAAAAATTTTTTGTTTTTCAAAAATCGGTGTTCTATATGAAGATTTTTCAGGAAATCGGTGCGGCGAAACTGAAACTTCCTGAAATTTTTCATACAAAAAACTGATTTTCAAAAAAATAAAAAATAAATTTTTCGGCTACAACAACATAAATAATGTTGGAGTTTTACCTACCATTAAAACTCTTATTATGTTGTCTTGCTTATCCAGAATATATAATGTGAGAGATATCAGCCTTATTTTCCGCCAGCGTCGGTCATATCCATTGCTTTTTCTTGAATTTCCCGCCATTCCTCTGCAACTCCCTTCAGCTGTTAATTGTCGCCGTGCAGTTGGCATCTTGAGATGCCGTATTAATTTAATTTGGACTCACCAAGCAGAGCTTAAATATATTCTGGATAAGCAAGACAACATAATAAGAGTTTTAATGGTAGGTAAAACTCCAACATTATGTGTGTCGTTGCTTATCCAGAATATATAATGTGAGAAGTGTTTGTTATCGCTTGGTGACAATTCTAAAGCCAAAATTGTGACTATTACTGTAATTGCTTGCAATAACTTGGTCAAAGACTGAGAGTGAATGGAGGGATTCAGCACCTCAACATTGAGACCTCTGATTTGTCTATAATATTTCTTGAATGTGTTTTCTGAACTCCAGCTTCCTCTTTCCAAAATGGTGTCTATAGGACACTCTTCCAGCCAACTTCTTGAAGCTGAAGCTGATCTCAAACTCCCAGGAGAGGCATCAATCCCAGCATCCTTCAAAATTGTTTTTAATCCGTCCACCAATAGCAGTTCTCGAGGCTGACCTTTCAGGCCCCAACGTGGAAATTAACAGACATTCAAAACCAGCTTCATGTCTTCTGTTCTCACCCAAAGACATAAGCCTTCTCAACCAGAATATGGAATCTATATTACGATCCTCTGCTTTGTAAAGCTTCCAACCAGACTGTCTATGTGTAGAGGTGTCCTTCTTAGAACCAAAAAATTTGGCCATAATACAATGTGATCATCATTGTCAACAAGATTATCAGAAGATGCATGTAGTAAGGTCAGATCCTGTACTCGTCTTCCTGATGCCAGAAGTAAATTAACAGAACATCTACGAGATGCTTCGAAAAGAGTCAGGTCATTTGAAGGATTCTTACAAAGCTAAGACACCAAGTGTCCTGGATCCCAAGTAAATGCTCTAAGCTTCTTATTTGCAGAATTTCCTATACCTCTCATCACTCGCTTGACCGAGGGATGATTACTTATCCTCAAATTGCCTATGGGGTCATACAAAACCGACACTACAGACTTGTGAAGTGCTATAGTATTAGGATCCAAGCCTTTCCTCACTCTTAGGTATGCTAAAAAACCGTGCCAGCTGAGATCCCGAAGGGTTATTAGGACATGCATTATTAATGGCGCACCATTCCTTCCAGCTCTTCCATGCCATGTGATAAGTTGTAAGCTTAGGTTTGCGCCAACCCGCATTCAATAGAGCTTTTTTCTTGCTGTGACCAATCGTTCAAAGCTTCACTCCACCCCTAATCTTCCACATCTGTAATTGGAGCTTCTGGACCTGTTGAGGATGAAGTCCTGTCGATAAGTCTATCAAGTTGTCGACCAACATGGGTATTATGTGAGGTCGGTCTAGGGCTTTTCTCTTTAGGTCTGGTAACCAAAACGCTTTTGGCCAATTTGGGGCTACAACCAGGTACACCCCTGATGACTTGTTCAGATGTGCCAGCACTCGTGGCATTAAGCAGGGGGGAGGAAAGATCCATGCCAGGGGGAAATTCCAACTCCTGCTGAACACGTTGTGCAGCATTGCTCTCTTGTCGTGGGAATCTATTGAGACATACTGATCCACGAAGTGAGCCCTCGAGGGAGCGAATAGATCCACTACTGGACTGCCCCACTTGTGAAAAACAGCTCTTAACGCTGGGGGTAGAAGATGCCATTCTGGTAATGTCATCCCTCAGGATAGATGATCCGCGAGGCCATTGTAGCGTCCCGGCAAATACTGCACTTGTAAAGAGATTTTGTGTTTGTCCAAAAGCGCAAGAATCTGAAATGTCAGATGAAGGAGACCCATTGACTTGGTGCCCCCCTTGTTCCTCAAGTAGGCTACGACTGTCCTGTTGTCCTGTTCTGAACTTCTCAAATTCTGAGTCAGAGACGTTAAGGCATTTAAGATTGCTGTCATCTCCTTCATGTTGCAATATCCCCCCCTCTAACTGTCTGTCCAACAACCCAACAGAGGTACATAGTCGATCAGGGCTCCCGGCCGTGATCTGCCGCATCCGTAGTCAGAGAATGTGTTGGGCTGGGAAAATGAAGAGTTGAAACATGATCTAAGTTGATCATCCACCATTTCATTTCTGACAAGACCTCCTTCTTTATCAGAGACTTTTGCTGAGGGGTCAGCTTCAGCATTAACTGTAATTGTATCAGCCGAGTATGAAGTCGACCTCTGGAGACCACAAAGGTAGCAAAATTCAACTTTCCGAGAATACTCTGAGCTCCTTTCAGAGTCCACCTTCCTTTTGTCACGGATCTCTGAAATAAGTTCCAAAGACCTTGGCGTCTGTATTTGTTTAAGGACTTCTGTTTCAGATGGGGGTTCTACACAATTCCAAGATATTCCACTGACTGTGCTGGCTGACGGACACACTTTTGGAAATTTACAGACCAACCTAACCGCTCTAACAATTAAAGAGCTTCTCAAGTTTGACTGAGGATCTCTCTGGTCTGATGAGCCAGGAGAAAGTCGTCTAGGTACACAATGATCCTGATAGCCTGTCTACACAGGATTTCTGCAATCCAATTTGTGATAGCTTTTAAATTGAAGATCGACTGTTTCGAGCCTTCGCTCGTTTGAACCAGAAAAAGTGTTGATAGGAAGGTGGCATTGTCGCCAGCTATTTCCATGTACCATCTCTCATCATTGTCATTTCCGGGGTTACTGTCGTTTTGAACCTCCTTGCGGAAGTTTGGCTTGGACTTATCAACAAGGGCTCTCGGATGAATGGTATGCGGTATCCTCTTATCATATGTAAGATGGTCTCTGGGGCATCTAGGGCCTGCCATTCTATCTAATAATCCTGTAGTTGACCCGCCCGAAATGGTTGATAGTCACCTGTTGAAGCGGCCACGAGAGGTCTGCCCCCTCGCGCCACGCTTCTGTTCCCTCCCCTTATCCCTCGTAAGGGAGGAATGTTGGGGGTCTCTCCCGTGGTCTGCCCGCCGGGGAAACGAGGGAAATGCCATATTTTCCTTTGATGTTTGCTAGGAGGGAAAGGCAACAACCTCCTTAGATATTGAAGGGCAGTTGTGCGCCGACACTTGTTGAAGCGGCCACGAGAGGTCTGCCCCCTCGCGCCATGCTTCTGATCCCTCCCCTTATCCCTCGTACGAGAGGAATGTTGGGGGTCTCTCCCGTGGTCTGCCCGCCGGGGAAACGAGGGAAATGCCATATTTTCCTTTGATATTTGCTTGGGGGGAAAGGCAACAACCTCCTTAGATATTGAAGGGCGGTTGTGCACCGAGTGGCTACCCTGAGTAGGCGCACTGGACTAAAGCACTTTGTTACATCACCAAGTTTCTGCAACTGGGCAGAAAGTGCTTCTTCCCCAAAAGGATGAGTGGAAGACGGAGGAATTCTGCTGAAGAGCCTCCGTTCCACTTCAATCTTACAGCTGTCCATTGTTCCTGTAAAGACCTGACAGGGAACCTTCTGAACTACTTTCCCATTTGGTAAGTTTTTTGGAGAGCCTGTTGAAGGCACTCTCTGCTTCAATGAGGCATGCAATGCCAGCATCTTTTCCATGGCCGTAAATATTGGTGAGGCGGTGACAAATGCCAGCACCTCTTTACCTCCAGCTCCTTGAAGCCTGGATCAGCCAAATATTCCTTTAAAGCAGATGCATAGCGGACATTGGCCCACTCGCCCGAGTTTGAAACATGCTGGAAACTGTAAAAAGCAGGACCAAACTTTTATAAATAAAGCTGAATTATAGGTCTAACTACATCAAATTGCGTCAAACGATTATCAAACGAACATGAATGTCATGATTTCGTATTTGTAATTTGAGTATTTTAATATGACATCGCGATCGCCGATGGTCATAGGTATTTCATTCAAAAATCGATTACATAAATTCCAAAGGTGGAGAAATGGTTAAATGTGTCTACAATTGATCCATAAATCAGGTAATTACGTAAGACAATACATTCAGCTTAATTTATCATGTAGTATGAATATCGGCCGGGTCCAAACCGCGACAGGAGGGGAGAAAGCCCCGAACATCCCGTCACATTCCAAAAACCAGTTTATTAAACTGGTCCCCCATTGCGGGAACTATCAGAAATTAAGCTGTGATATGAGAGATAATCACTTATCTTAGCCAACAGGCCGAGAAGCTATTGTAGGTAATCGGCGCGGCCGCGGCGTCCTTCCGTTTTCGAGAAGAAGCGACGCAGATTTATATAGCGTAGGTAGTAGGAATACGCTAATCTGTCAAAAATGTTTGCACTAATCACTTGCAAATTGATCCATAATTAGGTAATTACGTAATTCAGCTTAATTTATCGTTTTGATCTTAGCCAAGCAATTGCTATCGGCGTCATTCCGTTTCGAAATCAGGCGACGCAGATTTATATAGCGTAGTAGAAATACGACGCTAATACTGTCAAAAATGTTCGCACTATTCACTTGCACTAATATTTCTTCATAAAATTACGCATTTGCGGGTAGCAACAGATATATTTTCGTTAAAACAATTTACGAACGAAAAATAACATGACCGGACGTGGCCAAAACAAAGCCAAAATTGAATTAAATTAATACGGCATCTCAAGATGCCAACTGCACGGCGACAATTAACAGCTGAAGGGAGTTGCAGAGGAATGGCGGGAAATTCAAGAAAAAGCAATGGATATGACCGACGCTGGCGGAAAATAAGGCTGATATCTCTCACATTATATATTCTGGATAAGCAACGACACACATAATGCCATTTTTTTAATATCAGCACTCTAGCACACCCAAAAGTCACGAGCCGCCACTGTCTCTTACATACTCTCCTGTTATTCTGACTCCTGACGTGACCCGACTCAAGTATTTGATTCACTTGATTGTGTCATGTCTTCCTTGAATGTCCCCGACCTCTTCTACCATTAACTTCCATGTCGTATTATATTATTTTTTCTTCATTCATCCACTCTACGTGCCCAAAGCATCTGAGCGTCCCTTTCTTAAGGCCCATTAAACCAGCGGCCGAGAATTCAAATATCATCGAAAGATGGTCTTGCGATCGTAGCCTTGCAACTGTACAGGGCGGTTCTGATGAGAAAGATTGATAATTCTCTGTACCAGCATTTTTAACTAATAAGTCAAAAAAATTTATTTCATTCAAAATTTGCTTTAATATACAAGGTGTCCGGGGGTAAAGTGCATTAACTTCGAGAGGTGATTCTACATGATGGTAGGAGTAAAAAAGATTAACAACTTTTTCCGAAATTCCAACTTTTTTTTCCCATACAAAAAGACGTACCTACTAAAAATCCTTAGTGTGAGGTACGATCTTACTTGCTGAGAGCCTGCCGGACGCCTACCGGAAAACTACCCCTAAAAGTTGGAATTATTCATCTTTTTACTTGTACCATCATGAAGAATCACCTCTCGAAGTTAATGCACTTTATAGTCTGTCAAAAAAGAGTAGAAAATATAAAAACTGGAACTACTAAATTTGGTGACTGGCAACACCAATTTAACTGTCAAATATTTTTTTGAAGTGCAATGACACTGAATGTATAGAACACAGTAAACCACATTTTAAAAAAACATTTTTTCTTCATGACATAAATTTGATTAAAAGGTGATTTATAAAGCGATTTGCTTTAATTTAATATAACATAAATTTGAATTTAACAATAGATAGAAAGGAAGAATCACTAATGGTGAGTTTAGTTATACTACTTTTAGATCTGAATGAGTTAAATATATTCAGATCTAAAATTACAGACATGATCTAAAGCCCAGGCAACGCTAGGTACTTTATCTAGTATTAAATAAATATGAGCAATTTCTAAACTGTGCTTCATATTTTATTACATTATAGTTATTCTTCATTATGTTAACAGAAAATTTCAAAGGTATAATAATAATATCTATACTGCAATGAAGAAATATTTTTTCCACCATTATGCCTTTTTAATTTTTTATAAAAATGTAGGTTACACAGCTTTACTTTAACACCGTGAGTTATGTGCTGAGTATTGCCATTTGATCAACAGTGGCGCCCTCATATATTTTCTACTCTTATTTGACAAACTGTACCCCCGGACACCCTTTATACCTACATTCAAGTTCGCAATAAAAATGCTCAAACTCCTGATAAAAAAAATTTAATTATGTACTTTTTGTAATTCTTTTTTAATAAATCTAAGCAAAATAAATGTTTAAAAAAAACTAAAATATATTAGTTTGTAAGACCGTAAATAGACAAACTGAAGTATTTTCATCACAAACACGTACCTAACCATTTTATTTTTATTTTAACAAAATTTAAAATTCTGCAAAGTAGCTTTCCTACATAATTTATTAAGTTATTTTATTGTATGAAGATACGATTTGAAAAGGGTGTTGTGGACACTCAGGGAGAAACAATTTCTTTATTAAATGGCATAGCAATGCATGCCGGGACCAGCTAGTCTAATAATAAAAATAAACATATTTTTTCAATATTTAAGACGTAATAGCTTTACTAGATAAAATAACAATCTTTCGAAATCAATTTATATTTTTTTGTAGAAAAGATTCGATTTCTAGAATTTGATAAAAATGACATATTTCCGGTTGTGTCTGGTTTATACCCTCTTAATCTTAAAAAATTATAACCTTAGATTAAAATTGTATGCCTCAAGGATATTGCAAAGCACCATATCATAGCATCATTTTCATAATTTGGGAGGCCGGTATGGGTACCGTCGCCCCGGGTATTTTTTTATTGGATAACCAATACCCCTGCCTGCCTACCCCAAGTGGCTCGCTATGTTTGGTGACTTAGCAGGGGTGCCCGGGTTCATGGGGTGAGGTTTGTGGCAGATGCATCTGCCCACCTGCTGCGTGGCAGGTCGGATCGTGAGACTGGGTGAGGGAGGCCTTTTGACCTATGCACTCAGACTCTCTTGATCCATCACCTTTCACCCTGCAGTTGGAGGGATGGATTCATGCATCCGTCACTCCTGGACACACTAACCCCCCAGATTCATACCCACCCCTCATACTTTTTTCCTTCCCAGAAAGTTGAAAAAATTCCTATCCTTCCCTTCCTTAAAAAGACCCTCCACACAGCATCCCCTAAAACGACATAGGCCCTGAGATAAATTATTTTCCTCAGGGTCTCCTTTTGGAGCTAATGTAAAAAACAATCATTGCTTCGAGAAAAGGTTTGAAATTGGCAAAAATAAAAGTAAATGGTGCAGTTTTATAGATTTATATTTATTAAGTTTAATCACATTGCATTTTCATGGAGAGAAAGACTATAATACTAAAATATAAATTGTACAGCCAGAACATAAAATAATGCCCCATATTCTCTATGGTGTGATGCAATCAATCACGGAGTGAGTTGCATTTAATCGATGGACTGCGGGGGGTTGTAGTTGAAGAAGAATAGTCCGGAAGATTTACCCTGCAAAATAGAAAAAATTTATTAAAGTTACAATAATGTCGTGGAAATATCCTAAAAATAACAATACCAATTCCTGACTCTCTACTTCCTACAGAAACTGAGTTATTAACTTTGATTTTTATTAAAACTACTCTTTTTAAATAAAGAGAGTTGTTCTAATAAAAATTGAATACTCATTTAGACTTTTACAAAAAGATCAATAGGTATTCCATATAAATAAAATCGGATATATTTATCCGAGACATTATCTAGGTTACAAACCAGTTCTTAGAACACTTCTTTCCAATGAAAAAGGTAGTTACCAATAATATGAAGAAAAAAAATTTGGTCAAAGATAGTATTGTTTTCTAAAATTTCAAATATGACATTCAAATAAGAGGTGGCGGTAGCCGAATTGGTAAGGCATTTGTCCCGGTAAGATGAGAGGTTGTGGGTTCTTGTCCCAGTTGCGACTGTTATCTTTTTATTTTTCTGTATCTTGTTCTCTTCATGTTTTCGTTTGGATTATTAGTGTTATCTTCTATATTAAGTTCGAGTTTGGAATGTCTTCCACTCTAATAGAATACTACTCCCAAGATTAGTTGACAATTTTCTGTTGTATTTGATACAATAACTTTATTTTAAAACATCATTTAATGTTGTGGGACTCACTGGGTGCTTTACTCGTGCCGAGGCCTAATACTGTGGAAAATGGTTAGATTTGTATGTTAAACCACTGTCACATTTGATAGAAGAATCAAATTGACAAATAGTGCCATTTTGAATTTTTGACATTCAAACGCTGATTCTCAGACTGTTTCAGCTTTTGATCAAATTACGATTGGCTGTCAAGCAATAGCAGAGGAATTAACTTGTGACTCCTGGGTGGGAACCCGACACTTTAGATGGCTCGGCCACTAACTGGCCAAATAACATAATTTCTTCAAATAACTTTGATTGTAATTTTATTCAATAAAATAATTGTATAATTTCTATAACTGCCGTTTTTGTGAAAAGTCACCTCAAGGGCACTCTGGGTGCATTCAACCATGTTAATATTTCACAAGATCAGTGCTGGGATTTTGATGAAGACCAAGATCTTATTGATTTCTGAAGGAAAAACAAAATTGTGTTCCTGTAGCAATAAATCATTTTTTATGGGAATTTCACTTATTTTACGTTTGTCATACTGTTTTATTCTAAATAGCAACAGAATAAATAACACAAATTAAATCATGATATATGAGCAAGCACTTACAACGATGAGGGAGAAAGTGGCGAAAACGAATCCACCGACCAGAACGGTGTTGTAGTAACGGTTCTTGGCTGCGTGGGCCTCCTTCCACGAGCCACAGGGGACGGGTAGCTCGTTCATGTGTGGGGGCACATGGGTGGAAGGGGGGCCGTGATAAGAACGGACTGCAAAACATTCAACATACCATAAGTATCCAGTTAGCACAAAACATGGGAAATAACATCATTCTAAGCTACATTTTGGAACTAAAAATTGAGAGTAATTATAAAATAAGGCAGAGTTAGTTAGTAAAAAATATGCATAAGGCATTTATATAAAAAATTGAAAATGGAAGCAATCTTCAACATAAGGGTGATTATTCACAAAAACGGCGCTATATAAATCATCAAAATATCATTATTATTAGGAAAAGAATTATCTCATGAAAATTGAAAGTGACAATAGAGCAGTAGGGTTATGCGAGTTACATAATGTGCGTAATTACAAATAAGAGGGGCAATAGTTACTTCTAACCGTTGGGAATTACTTTAATAATGCAATTATGTCCTTTTATTACCATGTGGTATATGGGAAACCGATTAAATAAGGTTTTTTAGGAAGACATCGCACCTTACAAGATAACGATAATTACAAGAAAAATAACATTTCAGCAGCTGATTTCGGTAAAGGGATAGATATTTCAAAAAAGACATTATTTATTGATTTACCTTGCTGAGAAACAGCCCTTACAAGGGGTCGTGCCGCCTGCATTTTTAAGAAATTTGTAAGTTTTATGAACTTAACAATCGAACTCGAGAAAATCGATGATCGAACTGTCGACTGTCGACTGCTCTGCTGTCGACCGAAATAATAAAAATCTATGGAATAAAAAGGGATGTTCGGAATCAATTCAAAATATTATTACTATTCTAAAATAAGCTTTAGGCGTTCGAAAATAAAGGCTATTATTGTAGTAATATTATTGGATTTTTGAAAAGTTCATAAGCTAAAGCTGTCCACAGATAGAAAGATGTTGATACACCCGCGCCTTATGGCGGGGTCAAATTAAAACTATAACTTAAAATTAAGGAGGAACAAATTAAAAAAAGCTACTGATTTAAGAAACGATACATTTATTCTAGAAGGACACAAAAGGCAGGTGTTAATTATTAATCTAGTGTTAGTCTTAAAATTACTTTATTAATTAGCCTTAAAATTAGAAAGTCTGTTTGCTTAATTATACGGTAAAGTCTTTGTGCAATTGTTCAAAATCGAATCACTTCGGTGGTTAATATAATTAAAATGTTCAGTCACTTCCCTTTGGTTGCTGATGATGGAGTCTCCGCGTACGCATACAGTCACTAGGCACTTTAAACTTGGTTATCTATTTCTTTCACTTGTTATTGCACAGATAGGAAGTTGCGAAAGTTCTCTGAAGTGAAAATTTGCGCAAAGTGGAACTTGCACAAATCATTGGTCGGAATTTTCGCGGTCACTTGGTTGGACTTCCTGGCGGAAGTTCGCGAATGTATCGGCGGTTCCTGGTCGAAATCCACGAGCGTGTCTTAATTTCCCTGGTCGGGAAATTGCGCGGGGTCGCGTGCAGTTGGAGAGCGTTGCAAAGCCCTGGCCGGGTGCAAATCGCTAGTATTTTGATCACTGGTCGGGATTCGGTTCGCGCGATTCCCGGCGGTTCGGGACGCTCCGAGGACGGAGCGGAGTACTATCCCCTGGCCGGGTAGAAGGTGACTGATTTCTTGTCGAGAATTCTCCCGTCGCCTCAAGGATTGAACCTAATTCACAGCCTTGAAACATTCCCATCGGCCGCAGCGGCTTCGTGAGCCAAAGGAAAAGGTTTATTGCCTTCGCCCGCGGCGATTGGGTTTTATTAGTCCTTGCCGAAAATATCCTGGCTTTCCAATTTTTATTGCGGTCCCGCTTTGCTGTCGCCGCTAGATACAAATGTTATTATTATATTATCCTGCGTTCGTAAAAATGATTTTATCTCATCCTTCGTCGCTTTCTAAAATTATATGACTATTTTCGGTACTTTGACTAACTAACTAAGCTCTTTGTATTTACCGCCTACTCCCAGGCCAGCGACCTTATTGTAGATGGTGCACATTTGTTCAGTTCCGTGAATTTTTGGCATTAAAATACCTAAAGGTATATCAATGTGAACCGAATCCAGTAGGTGCCTAAATAAACATGTCATTTGGGAAAATCTGATATTTTGTTATGGCATCACTTCAAACCATAGAGTAACAAATTTATTTTGAAATTTCATAAATTTGACATTGACAGTGCGACCATTATTTGCTGTCATTGATAAAATACTGACGAAAAACATGTCCTCATCCGTTTGGTTGACTGATGAATTATCAACCGCTATCAAAGAGAATGACAACTTCCACGAAAACGCCGAACTCGTAGTAAAAGGTGGCTAAAATATTGATTTTATTATACCGATTCATGAAATGAAGTAGAAAATATAATTGAGGTTATGTTTATTTTAATTTTAGATGTCTTCGACGATAAGGTGGACATCACGGTATTGGTGGAGCGGCTTTCTGGTGTCTTGACAGATATTAATCCAGAATTCAGAGCCAGAGGGATGTGTTTCTTTTCGAAAGTTCTGTTTTTTCTACCAAAGAATTACCTGACCGAGGCCCAACTGAAGTTTATCTCGAGCTTTTACGTCGACAGATTAAAAGACAACCATCGGGTGATACCGCCAGTTTTAGAGGGAGTAGTAGCCCTATCTAAAATGAAGAATCTACCGAATGATGCTCCAAGTCAGTTTCTTATGTCGATTTATAATAATGTACCATGCCAGCAACAGGTTCGAACAGATAGGCACCATATCTACTCCATTATTAATACATTTCTACAAAGTCACAACCAAGGTAATTTGTTACAAATATCTTTTTTAACTTAAAGTGAGGGGTCTTAAAACCCAGCAAGATGGGGTGGAAAATTGTTACACGGAGGTGGGGGCCGGGTAATTGTTACCGGAATAGACAATGTCACACATTTCAGTATCTATTTAAGGAAATTAATATTATTCGTTACGAGCATTATGTTACTGTTATCAATAATAAAACACCAAAAAAATCTTAGAAATAAACTTTTAATCATAGGAACAAGGCTTTGAAACTTAATGTCTAAAAAAAATCAACAAATTTTGGCTTCTTCTTGCAAAATCAAAGTTAAATATAACATTTATCAGTCTGCAATTGTTTAAATGTTCCTTTTATGAATTTACTAACATAAACAATTGAGGAAACAGTCGAAAACACTAATTAACAACAATAATTAACCTAAACCACGAATAATAATTTTGGTGCAAAATTGTTACACCGAATACGGGCATGGGTAATAATTACCCTTTTCAAGTTTTGGCACGTGTAGCTCAGAACATGACTAATGCCCGACTGATTTCGCGCGAGAAACTTGTCGAGGCACTCAATAACTCGAGCTACTGAGAAAAGCGGCAACGTCGCATAAATAGTTTTAAAATTATAGGCAAACTTAAAAGGAGCGGGTAATCTTGACCCAGCCCCCATCTTGCAGGGTTAAGAATCCTCAATTCTTGTTACCGTTTTCTCCTTATGCCGGACCCAACAGATATGTGAGTTGGTAAATAAATGTAAATTTATACTGACCGCTTTCCATCAACATCAATAGTATAAAGATAATATTATTACTTGATTAGAATAAATGTAAATTCACAAATGATTACATCACAGTTTTCTATGTTTTGTCCACTGTCAGAGTAGCTGATTTATAACAGTAACTTCCCTGAATTCCAAATATTTAGTTTTTCTGTTAAATTCGTTGAATTCATCCATATCCATCCTTTTGAGGGTGTGCTTCGAGGTTCTATGAATCCACATCAGATATCAAAATTATGCCAAGTTTTTAGTAGCAATACTATTTTTTGTTACAGAACTTAAAGCCATGGGTCCAGACCTTGTGTATGGAGTGATTGCCGCAATGGACGGAGAGAGAGATCCTCGTAACTTGATGCTGCTCTTCACCATCCTCCCGACATTCCTCAAGTCCATTCCTCTGGGCCACTTATCCGAGGAGATGTTTGAAGTCATTGCCTGCTACTACCCAGTGGACTTCAACTCCCCTCCTGATGATCCAAATGCAATCACCAGGAACGATTTGGCTGACCGGCTGTGTGTTTGTCTTTGTGCTACTCCCGCCTTTGCTGAGTTTTGTCTATCACTCTTGCTGGAGAAACTTGACTCCAAACTGAGGATGGCCAAGTTAGATTCACTAAAACTTCTTGTAAGTTGAAAAGAGTGAATAAATCGCTCGAATCTTGTTATTTTTTTACACTTTGAGGACTTTCACAACTGCTAGGACCAGTTATGAAAAATTTCTTATTTTAGAAAATTATTTTTAAAACCTCACTTTTGGCTTCGTTGTCCAAAACAAAAACAAGTAGATACCTACTGAGATGATTTTTTTCCCACGATACAAGAAATTGGCATTTACTTACTTTGTTTTTTTGGCTAAAGTTCGGTTTATGGGGGAAATTCCTAAAAAATAAATCTAGTTATTTTTATACTAATTTTGGGTCGGGGAATCCGAATCTGAAAGAATTAGGCGGCGGCAAGCAATATTAACTGAGTTACACGACTTTAAAAAATTTTATACACACACAGGAAAATAGTCATTTTGGAAGCATTTTGATTCCTAGATAATCAAATTAGTTATTTTTATACTAACTTTGGGCCGGGGAATCCGAATCTGAAAGAATTAGGCGGCGGCAAGCAATATTAACTGAATTACAAGACTTTAAAATTTTCTATACACACACACATGAAAATAAACATTTCGGAAGTGTTTTGACACACGTAGTACAAAGATCATAGAAAAACAAGATAACATAGATGTTTTTACCATACAAAATTAAGTGTTGCCATTAAGCAGTAATATTAATAACGTAAAATAACATGTTTATATTTTAAGTACTTATTCTTTATAAATTTTACTCACTTTTGTATCACAAACCACGTTACATAAACCCAGCGTAGCTGCTAAACTACTTGAAAACAGGGATGTTTTTTTGCCGTGACGCGAGCAGGCGGTATAAAGGGGCACAAACCATGTTACACAAACCTAGCGTAGCCGCTAAACTACTTGAAAACAGGGATGTTTTTTTGCCGTGACGCGAGCAGGCGGTATAAAGGGGCACAAACCATGTTACACAAACCTAGCGTTAGGTTGGGTTAGGTTACGCATTTTTAAGACTACGAATTTTCATGTGTTATGTGATGAATTATCATGTGAGGAATTTTCGTGTTGTTTTACGTTATTGATATAGGGATAAATATTTTTGAGAGCTGGTAACACTGCCGGCACATGTTTTTCTACATTTCTTGTTTTTCTATGATCTTTGTACTACATGTGTCAAAACACTTACGAAATGATTATTTTCATGTGTGTGTGTATAGAAAATTTTAAAGTCTTGTAATTCAGTTAATATTGCTTGCCGCCGCCTAATTCTTTCAGATTCGGATTCCCCGGCCCATAGTTAGTATAAAAATAACTAGTTTGATTATCTAGGAATCAAAATGCTTCCAAAATGACTATTTTCCTGTGGGTGTATAAAAATTTTTAAAGTCGTGTAACTCAGTTAATATTGCTTGCCGCCGCCTAATTCTTTCAGATTCGGATTTTCCGGCCCATAATTAGTATAAAAAAAAAAATTTTTTTTTTTGGACCATCCCCCATAAACCGAATTTTTTCCGTTTTTTTTTTCTCTAAATTCTTCAACTGCCTCTTTCATGACCTCTTCAAAATATTAGTGGACACATATGATTTCATTCCCACAGTGCCAAAATAACAGTTCACATTTGATTTGATCCATATTTCCAAAATAATAGTCTTAACATTTGATTTGATCCACATTGCCAAACAATAGTCTACACATTTGATTTGATTCACAGTGCCAAATAATAGTCTACACATTTGATTTGATCCATAGTGCCAAAATAATAGTCTTAACATTTTATTTGATGCACAGTGCCCAAAATAATAGTCTTAACATTTGATTTGATCCAATTGCCAAACAATAGTCTACACATTTGATATGATTCCCACAGTGCCAAAAATGTTTCAACAATTTTTTCTATAATTTTTTTTCACTGCAAATTATTATTAATTAAAAAGGAGTGTACACAGAGTAAAAGATTTAATTTTATATTGTTCCATTATAATTTTACTGCCTATATTATGTAATTAATTTCAAATGTGTTTTTTTTTATTTTCATATACATGATGTTAGTTCTGCCAGTCACTATTGTGATATGTGTTGTTCGTTGAATAAATGAATAACACTATTTAAACTCAGGTTTTAATGTGTGATACATGTTGTGTTAATTTTTTATTTCTTTATTTACAGAAACAAAGTTGCAGTGTATTTCCCGCTGAAAGTTACGATCTCCATCTTCAAACTATTTGGGCTATGCTGCAGTTAGAACTAGCCAATAAAACAGACTCAGACATGGTGCAAGCTGGTCACGATGCTCTTCTGGCCTTGATCAACAACTTGTGCTCAGATCTGCCTCAACCCAACATAGGAAAATCATTTTTAGACAAAATACTAATCACAATGAAACTATTACTAGCTGATGCCAAAACAAAAAGTACCCTGGAACTACCATTGAGAGTGTTTTTAACAATAGCGAACGCATCAGAAAAATCGTGTATTTTCATCATGGAAAATGCTGTGCCGCTCTTGATTGTTCACTACCACTTAAACATGGATGAAACTCTACAAGTTTCATCATTGGAATGGTTCGCCCGTGTATTTGAATCCTGTATTAGCTGGAATCTTCTTACACAGATGTCACACCACTTTACACAGATTCCAACGATGTGTATAAACGCCATGAATAGTTCCAATGACGATTTAAAAGTTTCTAGTTTAAACACTGTAGCTGCGGTGGCGGATATAATTCAACCCACTGAAATAACTATTCTGTGCGAAATACTTGACCGAAATATTCATAGTTCCTCCATTGAATCCTTAGCAGATTCCAGTAAAAAGTGCCTTCTTGAATTGGCCAAGAAAGACCCAAAATTGTATTCAGATTATGTGCAAGATAAATTGAATTTTGACCAAATTATTGACAATAAAAGTGTGTTGGAGAAAAGACTAGACATGTTGTGCACTTTATCAAGTATCAATATATTTAGTGAATCTATTGTGACAAAATTGCTTAGTATATTTACAGAACACACTTCTAAAGCTCATGTCCTGATTACAGTTTTATTAAAAAATTTTGACAATAAAATAATGTACACCGACAATAAAATATGTGAAATGCAAATGAAATACAATCTTTTAAAGAGTATTTTGGAATGGTCTGATCAAAATATGAATCAAAATAACGCAGAAGTACTCGACTGCATATCGAAATTAATTATAAGGATCGTAAAGACGTTAGAAAGCAATGTGCAGTACCAAATCTTGGAATTATATGTGCCTATTTACACGAACCAATTATCTGTTAATAGTAAATACATAATTCTTATTGAAGCCTTACTGAATTCCACCCGGCAAGATGTTAAACTTATTCAGACTGATGAAGTTTTATCTCGCGCTATGGATCTGGCATTGAATGAACAAGAATCTTTTGTCCAACACAAATCATGTTTATTAATTGCCAATATTATGAACAAACATGGCAAGGAAGAGGCCTTCTCTGATCAATACAGCAAAATAAAAGAGAAACTCAGTACAATATCGGATGAAGGATACGGTTCTAATGTTATTTCATTGCAGTCTTGGATAACTAAAAGTCTTTTACAAAGCGGGCACCCGGACTCATCGTATTGGCTGGGAAAGGTAATCTATTTGTTATTGACTATAAAATAAAAAAGGATGCAAATCGATTGTAATAATTGCTAAAGACACTGCATGACACTGATGAACGGCACATTTTCAAAATGTTGAGAAATAAATTTATTAATAAGGGGTTCTTCCAATCTTTTGTGTTTATCTTGCATTTTTTTACTTTTATAAAACGATTGAAACAACCCGTCAGCAGCTGAGTTGACATCGCGTTTGGGTCCCACCCACGCATCGCATGTTCGATCCCTCGACTGGCTAAGTCCTCCATCACGACACAAGTAACATTTTCCGCTTACTGTGGTGGTAGTAGGAGATTTTCAAATATTGTCAGGTTATTCGTAACCTGGTAATGTTTGTCTTTCTTGTTTAAAATAAAAAAAAACCCAGTGACAGAAAAACTTCTCCCGGGTCCACAATTTTTTTTAATGAGTTAAATTCAACATTCATTGTTCGTCCATAACGTTTATGTTGTTTGTCCAGCTTTAATTGGCACACCGTGGTGATAATATTTTGAAGTTATGATTTTATGATAGATTTATGAGTTATGATACATAGATCATTGTTTTATTTGTAACTCAATTATGCCCAAAGTGTGCCATTCATCTTTGTTTGCATCTTGACGTCTTCAATTATAAGTTTTAACATTCTCCCTTTTTTCAGATTACTGATAAAATATTGACTGATGCAAAATGGGGACTGGAAGCAGCCAAAGGTATCAAATTAGTAATGGCTGAATGTTCAGAAGCGTTGAATGCCGATTGCTTCTGCATTGTGAGCTTATTGTATCGACAGAAAGTGTTTCAGTTATTCCTGCATAAGACTGGGAATCTAACACTTGCTGTGAATCGGGAGGCATATTTGTTGGCGTGGGCATATATTATTCAGTCTGTCTCCAAAATGGTTCTTCAAATGGAATCAGCGAAGGTTTGTTCTGACAAATTATGTTTAAATTTTTTATGTTGGTTGTTTTCTTTTTATTCTTCAATTTACTTTAAAATGTCAATGGATGCTATCATCTGCAATAATTAAAGCACACAAATTATTATAAATGAGTTTGGATTTTATGAATGTTAATTTTGTGTTATGGTGGGCAAGGGCGTAGCCAGGTTTCGATTTAGGGTGGGACAAAAAATAAAAATCTAGAGTAGGTACTGAAAAAAGTAGGCTTCTACAACATGTTCTTGCTCTAGACTATGAATACAAAGAATATGAACGGAAGAAGGAAAAACCATCCTATAAAGTGCTTTAAATTTTAAAACGTTACTTGGTCGATGATCCCAGAGGTCATGCATTGGTCAGCCAGGGTGGCGCAGACGCCCCACCTTGCCCCACCGTGCCTACGTCATGATGGTAGGTACTTTGGTAAGGATTATATTCTAAAGTTAAGAACAGACAGTTTCATTCTTATTGTTGTCAATGCCCATGTCAAAGACGGTTATTGCTTTGAACACCCAAATTATTGCTGAAATTATTGCCAAATTAATGAAGGCCTAAGCAACTGTCACAACAACAACAATAAAATAAAATTAAGTACTTGCAGTACTTACTTAACCAGTCAGGTCTATTTGTTCTGTTTTCGGAACAAATCACATCGTAGAAATTGCTGTGTCTCCCTTACTATCATCATGGTTAGAAATATGATCTTAATGGTGTTAGACAGAAAAAACACCACGCTTTGTATTCAAATCTAAAATTTAACCGCAAAATAATTAAAATGTACACCCTTACGAATCCAAAGTTTCAGATCGAATTTGAAAAAATATTATGAAACTTGGGAAATTTTTTATTAATTATTTTTACATAAAACGACGAAAAAGTTAGTTGACAATAACATTTATGGTTTATAATACATTTGCCCATTAAATTATACCAGTAACTTTAGCTAGAAAAAACCTAAGGTGAGCCAGGTAATTTTTAAAACTTTTTTATGTTTGCATTCAAAACTTTTGTATTTCAAAAATTGTGTGTTTATTTCGAATTATAAAATTTTAAAGGGCATTTCATTACCTTTTCAAGACAGTTTTCGGATTCATTCAGAAATATTCCATTTACTTTGATTTTATTGCAAAACGGAAATATTTTGATCCTCTGACAAATGTTGTCGAGGCCTGAGGGATTAATGATTATTTAATGACATTATTAAATTTGATGATTTATTCTAAATTATAAAAAAAGATTATTTATGCATTGAACCGCTTACTCGTTAAATATGGAATATTTTTTATTGAAACAGTTAGATTTAGCTTTATTATTACAGAAAGTGAATATTTATGTCGGGGGAGACCAAAAAACATGCAAAAAATATGTATATATTTAACATTTTAAATTTGTTAAAATTAATTCACTTACGCGGTAACGCCATTTTTATATTTATCATTTTTATTTAACATTTCATAGACAGTCAATCAATGCTGCCAATCATAGAAAAATTATTATTGCCATGTAAAACAATAATTTATTCATTTATTCATTCACTTAATAGTGAATGCATTATTGACAACTTTGTACCTGTATTTATAACAGCAGAACATGGAAAGAAATGTATTAGAATAATTACATATACCCGCTAGATAAACCCTGCTTTGCCAAACAAACCATGCAAAACCTGGGATGTATATCTAAATTATGATGACATCCAGCTTTCCTAGTTTGAACCTCAATCCAATAATTCGATGTAGGTACTTTTTTTTATTTTGATGAGAATTTATTTTATAAGATTGGTACTTCTGACAAATGTCATATTTGATTGTCTATTAGTTAAAAAGGAATATTCCGTATTATCCGTGCATCAAACTTCGACAACACGAACGTTCCGTATTATCCATGAGGTGAACTCTATTTAGTAAAAAAAAGTTTCATATTTATTCAAAAAACTATGTTTTAGAGATACTTTGGAATTAACTTCTTTGGCCATTAAGTAACAAATAATCCTCAATATAAACTATCATCCACATCAATTCTTTTTGTTGTATTCCAGATCTCATCCATATTAATAGAATCTCTAGACTTTACCGAGCAGGAACTTCTCCTCACCACGCTGGCTACATTATCTTTCCTCATACAGAAAAAAAACCCAGACATAGCCGGCAGTCTGCAGTCCCTCATTCCTCGCTGTGTGAAGCTCAGCTCCCACAAAGGATCCATGGTAAGTGCAACAATACTAGTTGCTAAGTAAGAAGCTCCCAGAAGGCTCCTAGTCTGTCAAACCGATAAACAAAACATTGCCCCTACTACTAAAGAGAAACTTATTGGAAACCTTTCTCAGTATTTTCTTGAAAGTATTTAAAAAAAAATTTTTAGTATGTTTATACATAGGGCAGCAAAGCTGTTAGTGCACAAGACTGGAAAAAAAATCATGTTTTTTTTTATTTCATTTTCTGAAAGATGCATTTGATAAGAATGCTCTCGCCAGAAGTTTAAAAGAAATTTGTAAAATTGACAGAGATATAGCATTTTATGTGAAACAGTTTGTATGTTGCATCGCCCTTCAGCAAAACTTTGAATACGTTTTTCTCGAAACTTCATTTTTCAACCTGGTTGACAAGATATCAAAAACATTTTACATTGGGTTTGCAAGCACCAAGTCTTTAACTATTCTAAAATCCAGTCTCATTGGCACCACCACATAGGGGAATTTTGATAACTTTAAAAAAAATATGGCAGACCAGCGAATTTTATTTTACGTTTTTTTAGAAAATTTTCATCATTCATAAAAAAATAAATTGAAGGAGGCCCTTTGTTAAAAAAATAAATCCCTACATGGTGCCATAGAGTCTGGATTTTCGAATAGTAAGACTTGATACATGCAAATCGGATGTATAGTTTTTTTTAATATGTTGTCTCAACCATGTTGAAAAATGTAGTTTCAAGAAAAAGACATTCAAAGTTTTGCTGAAGGGTATTTCAACATACAAACTGTTTGAATCAGTTTCACATAAAATTCTGCATCTCCGTCAATTTTATGAATTTCTTTAAAACATCTGGTGAGAGCATTCTTAACAAATGCATCTTTCAGAAAATGAAATTTAAAAAAAAAAACAAAAAAAGAAATTCCATGGTCTGGTGCTTTAAGGGCAATTCAGTAGGAAGAAGCTGTGATATTTTTGGATTAATTCTAATGAATTTGTTGCAGAAAGTTCGCATTGGCAGTTTGCAGTGTTTGTTTGACATAGCAAACTTTTACCCGACCGTAGTTCTTCTGCCCTACAAAGAGGATATAATAACGCAGCTTTCACCGGCTTTAGACGATCCTAAAAGGTTGGTGCGGCGTGTAGCTGTCAAAGCCAGAACTCGTTGGTTCCTGGTGGGATCGCCAGGTGAAGACAAGATTAAATCATAGACACTTGTCATTTCACCACCTTCCTAACAGTGAACTAACAATGTTTTGTAAATTATCATAATTTTATCTATGTATACACATTTAATGTTAGCATTTAAGTTTTCTGGAATTATGTTCATTAATACATGTATATACGTACTGACGTTGTTTGAGTGTGTGTTAAGTATCGTATTTTATGCTGTCCTGAATTATTATTGTGGCTCGTGAAATGTGTACATATAATATCATTGGTGTAAGTCCAATATTGCAGAAGAACCGTTATTATTTATGTCTTGAACCGCTTACTGGTTAATATGGAATATTTTTTATTCAAACAGTTAAATGTAGCTTTATTATCATGAAAAGTGAGTATTTATGTCGGGGAGACAAAAAACATGTAAAAAATATATATGATAGATTTTAATTTTGTTAAAATTAAATCACTTACGTGGATTCGCCATTTATATATTTATAGTTTTTATTTAACATTTCATAGACAATTAATCAATGTTGCCAATCATAGAAAAAATATTATTGCCATATAAAACAATAATGTCCATGTTCTTACATGGAAAGTAAAGTATTAGAATAATTACACATACCCGTTACACAAACCCTGCTTTGCCAAGCAAACCGTTCAAAACCTGGGATGTATATCTAAATAATGATGACATGCAGCTTTTGCAGCTTGTACCTCACCCATTAATATTAGGATTAATTCGAAGTAGATACTTTTTTGTTTTTATTTTGACGAGAATTTATTTTATAAGATTGGTACTTCTGACAAATGTCATATTTGTTTGTCTATTGGTTATAAAAGGAATATTCTGTATTATCCGTGCATATTCGCATATCGAACTTCGACAACACGAATGTTCCGTATTATCTGTGATGTGGACTAAATTCACTTTTACCGAACCGTTTGTAAAAATATTCAGATGTACCAAAAAAAATGTCACGGGATATACGCGCACTGCTTGCTTATGTACTGGGGATGGTTCATTCGCAGTATTGACTTTAACCCAGTACAAAGAGTCTATTGGTCAATTTTAAAATTTGAAAGCATCAATCAATGCAGCTTGTTCTGTTCATCTAAAAGTGCCAAAAAACGTATTTATTGGCTCAAGTAAACGCATTATTGGCTCAAATGCGGTATTGAACTTACATAGATGATAATATATGACAACTGTAGCAAATAACATTAATATAATGTGTAATTTCCTTTTGCATATAAGGAACTAATAGGTGCATACTTAGCATGCCATAAACAAAGACAAACGGCCGTTGTTCCTAACTTTTCGATCGACCAATCTGAGTCTACCATCAGCTAAGCGATTTGTAAGTATTTTTAAGGTAACGCTCGATTCTCGTTGATCCCAAATATTTTATCGTTGATTATCTTAAGTGACTCCACCCAGGGACTCCACCGAGGAAGACATGGCACGATCAAGTGAATCAGATACTTGAGTCAGGTCATGTCAAAAGCCAGAATAATAGAAGAGAATGTATGAGACGATGTATGAATGTGAGTGAGGCAAAGAGTGTGTGCCAAGACCAAGTTGTTTGGCGGTCCGTCCTCTCTGCCTACCCCTGCGGGAAACGGCGTGATGGTTAGTTAGTTTAGTTTAGTTAGACTCCACCCACTTTGGCCCTGCCCAAAATGGCATCAAATTAAAAACTTTCCATGTTAAATTAATATGAAAGAGTTAAATATTGTATTTATTTAATATTAACACATACATTAATTTCTTTTAAATGCTGTTATCCATAAACTTGCATTTTATATTTTTTAAATAAATGTATAAAATATATTTAAAATAAAGTATCAGCTTGACCTTTGCCGTCGGCGGCGCCGGCGCGTCACCACATGACGTTAGCGCCACTCTGATGACACTTTTTATAACTTTGCTTTGCTCAGTCGAACTTAATCCACGTGTCCGGCTTTCTTAAATTAAACGATGCTTGTGTTGGAAAGAGCGTAGTTGTGCATTTGAACAGTGTTGAACCTTAGTTTCGGCTTAGCAGTTGATTAGTAGGATTGGGAACAGCGGTTGATTTAAATTCAAATTAATTGAAGGGATCAGTGAACACATTCCTGACATGCACAAACCAAATATATAATGTAATGAAAATATAGGTCTACATATTAGACAAAACTCGTTATGCTGGTCCTAACAAGAGGTCGTTCGTGACATCATCGTTCTAGTATCTTCGGTCTTTTTTGTTTTCGTTCAAGACCGATGACATACATACAAGCTCTTGCTGGGACTAGTATATCATTTCAAGCCTTCAAATTTCGATTTCTACTTTTTTCTTATGGTAATTATTCGTTAGATTATTTTTCTAAAAGTATAAATAAATTCTCTTACATATTGGTGTTGTAACGGTGATGAGAAAAAAAACACTTTTTCATCGCAGGACAGTTTTTGTGGTGAATTGGACTCAATAAACAAATACTTAGTTTAATATATTTTTTTAATAAAATACATGAAAAAGTATCTCATATCAACATACATTTTGTTCTTCTATCTTATATAATACTAGCAGACCCAGCCACACGTTGCTGTGGCTAACGAAACCTTTATAACCAATGCCATCTGTTAAATAAAATCCACATCGCCTGTTTGTCAGCCCGCTGCCGTTTGCCCAGATATATTATGTATTTCAACCAATTTACACAAAACCTTGACAAATTATATAGGTACCTAAAAACCTTCCTCGTGAATCACTCTATGTATTAAAAGCGCACAAACGGCGGAAGCGACTTCATTTTATACTATGTAAAGATATCTAAATAATGAGTGGGTTTGTTTTTATACAAATCTACAGTTTTATTCCGAGATTGATTGTGCAAAGTAAGTGGAAGGTCCTATGTCTATGAGATTTACCTCTATGAGATTTCGAAAACCTACATGAACCCCATTTCTTTTTTCCTTCCCTTAGCAGAATGTTGACATTTTGCACACTTAATATTCAAAACAAGGGGAAAATTATTACTGTCTACATCTAATTTCTAAAAGCAACGCCGGGAATACAATTACGTATAAAAATACAATAATTAATTTTAAAATATTTTTAGAAACAATGTTGAATGTGATCACTTTATGTAAAAATTAATAGTTTGGTAAAAATACAAATTGTAATTTATATAAACGTTGTTAGATAATTCTAGTGTTGCAAATAATTTCTGAATAATTCACAAAATAAATGTTGTAAAGTTTTGTGGGCTTCATGTGGCTTAACTTTGTTGATGAAAATTTGAAAATAATAAAAATATGTTGAACAAAAAATTGTTATAAAAATAATTCACACAAGTCATTGAATTCTCCTGATCCAGTCTCTCCAGATCCGGCCCGCCACACAGTAGGTGGGCAGGCGCAACTGCCGCCAAGACCTGGACAAACCTCACCCTGTGAACCTGGGCACCCCTGCAAAGTCACCAAACGTAGCGAACCACTTGAGGTTGTAACCGATAAATTACGTCGGTACCTTCCAACCCCGAATACATCACAAAATATCGGAGAGCGTTGACAACATCACTCGTGGCATAGACGTTCCGGGAAGAAACTATACCTACCAGCAGTTTGGATCGAGCAAGCCCAAGTAGCGGAGCGGATACCTGCGACGGATTGAAACCAACATCACTATGGCGCATCGAATTTGTAACGTTAATCTAAATCCTAATATATTGTTTATTTTAGTCAGATATTCAAGGTTACCATTTTGGTTTTACTATTTAATACTTGGGTGTTGTTGTTTAAACACTCTGGCGTCCAACTTTGCTTGTTTTCCACATAACTTAAATTCTTATCACACGTAGTTTGATTGTTGTAATACTCTTCGAGTATTTCAAACACCCCGTGAGATCTTTAAATATTATAAGAGTCATTAAAATACAATTCGCAAATGTCACGATAATAATAATTCAATAAATCAGATTATAATTTAATTAATTCCCTCTTTTATTTCATTGACTTGTCATTTATCATGTTCTACTTTCAGACTGTAGCTAGCCATTTTATTACATACATAAATGCTAATTACATAGGTAACTCTTTTCCAATCATTACAGTGGCGAGCCCAACGTGGTTTTCCAGTCAAACTATGGTTTTTGCAAGTTTTATGTGGATATGATTTAAATTCTCCGCGATCATTTTAGGTTAGGTGAAATTACAATTCGATGGTGTGTTGTTTTTACCGTCGTGGGTATGTATTCATTTATTTTATTAATTGCATATTTTATATTTACTTGGGCTTGTTCATCCACAACTCACTTTATTTGTGTTATTCGTATGTGTTGTACTAATCATATTTATTTCTCCTACTAATTATTTAGGTAGGTACACATTGTTTTATAGCAGATGGGATGGATTTAATTTCTGCAGATGGAATTAATAATATTTCGGCAGATTTAATAATATTACATTGTACAAAACTCGTGCTGGTCATCCGTTAATAATTGAAACTTGTAAGTATATTTTATTACAAGCTAATTTATTCACACTGTGTTATGAGTGGCTGTTTAATCTCATTGCATTTATTTTGCGATATTTGCCGTGCTTACATTTTTCAATAATGTGTAAATTTCATTGATTACCTACCTACCTGATGCAATAATTATTATTGACATCATTTCACACATGAATTTCTTCACATGTTATAAACTTAATACAAATAGTTATCCTACCTGCAATTGATATGTTCTGTTACATTGTGATCTTTTTACAATCTTACTTTGGAATTTTGATTTCATTTTTGTTCCCTTTATAAAAATTTTATTTTTCATAATAATAAATGTAACCAAACGTGCATTTCAGACGCGGACCAAATTTTGCTGGACATCCAGGTGGAGATAAGACGTCATCAAAGCCTTCGTCTACAGAATTCGGGCTGTCCTGTTATGCAAAACGACTAAAGCTTGTTTCACGTATATTAATTTTTATAATTTATTATCCGGGTTATATTGATTTGATCGATGATTTTTTATTCTTTCCTCATGTCAGGGTTTTAAAAAGGAATTAAATTTTCCTCGCAATATATCATTATATTTTACGGTTTAATATTTTATACAAATTTTATTTTGGGGTTTTGATAAATTTCATTGAATTCCGATTTGAGTACAGGACAGGGAATGTATTCAAATCATTATTTTAATAGATTTTTATCGAGTATTAACTTCTCTTTAGTCGGCGGGATTAGTTTTTTTCTTTTAAAATAAAATAAATTCCTCATAGTTTTCGGGTTTGATGAATAACTGTTATTTTGAAATCGTCATTTTGTAAGCGGAATGCAAAATGTTGCTTATCACTATATTATTTGTTCATCGGCTATTATCTAATTAATCTTTTGGGTTTTGATTCCAATAATGGATAATTCTATAAATTAGAATAGAAGATTGTATGTTATTTTGCGATCAGTTGGCTGTTTCCTTAAATTGTTTGGCAGATCTTCCTTTGATAGGGTTATGAGAGATTATGCGAAGTAACTTACGGAATGACTAACATGATTGTTATGATATTACAACTATTTAAATTGATATAAAATGTAGAGTTTTATCACAAGTTTACTTACGTAAAAATTCACAGGAATTAGGATTCTTTATAGTTCTGGTCGGAATTATTAATTTTTTTTTTCTTCAGTTTAGATTGTTATTATATTAATTGATCTATAATTTTTTTTTGGCGATCTATTGCCTGTTCCTTGAAGTACTTGCATATCTTCCTTTTCATAGGGTTTTCAGAGTTTGCAAGGTATTTTTTCGGAGCGATTAGTAGATTGTTGAACAAATAAATGGTTTATTGAATTAACATCTTTAAATTTTAACTAATAAGGTTTTTCAAATAACTTTCATTAACTTAACAGCACGCAATATTTTAGGTCATTTAATAGATCTCGTAATTATAAATATGCAAGTTTGACATAAGTTATAATTTAGTCAGTTTCTCAATAACGCCATCTACATATTATTGTTTGACATAACACATACAACAACTGCTATTGGGGTTTGCGTCTTCACTTTCAGAACGGAAAACTTTAAATATTCTGTTATCAATCGGTCATAGGACATATCAAAGGTCCTGGTGTTGCTAGTTAATATAGCATATTATGTGCGGTGCAATTTTGGGGAAAAATTTATCTGTTTTTGGTGCGTCAACAAAAGCAGATGAATTTTGTTAACAATACATTCAGCTCTCAAAGAGTAAATGAGTTTTGAGCATTGAATGTTTTTGGGTTGTTTTGTCTTCTATTGTTGTCTTGTGTACGGATGTGACTTATGTACTGTGGTTTCTATTATATTGTCTGGTGTACGGATTGTTGGTCCTTGAGTGAAGGAAACAGACAAGTTTTGTTTTAAACAAAACAGTTGGAGCTTCGCTTCAATGCAGTGGATATATCTCGCACTGATTCGATTACTGCCACCGTTTAAAACGGCAGTTAAGGGGCATAACATGATCTCCCGTTGAGATCCTCTGAGTATGTCAACCTTCCTTGTTTTGCATTCTATAAATAGGATATAAAATATTTTCCTATCACTGTAGCGCAAACACGTTTTAACCGAACATAGAAGGCGTCGGTTTGCCTGTTCACTTTCATTCGCGAGATACGGAGGAATCTTTGGCGTAAGCTTTGAACTTACGATGAGGATATGTCCGTCTCTTTTGATTTCAGAAAATGAAGTTAATCATCTTCATATAAAGATTAATTTGTTGAGTTGTAAGAAGCTCATGGCATTCATCTCTTTCCAGAGGATTTCAGTGAAGCCATGTGTGTCTATAATTCAGGTAGCAAGTTTTGTTCTAAGAACATTTATAGAAATAGGTAGTAATGAGAACTGTCCTTTATGTGCAATTACCATATTCATATTGCACATATATAGGTTAAATCTATCAAGATAACTATTAAGTTTGTTTGTGTTGTAGTTTATTTTATATTTTGTTGTGTCGTCTCATATTTCCTCCTAAGAATTCTGTCTTGGAAATTTTAGGATGAATTATTAATAAATTCCAGTATAATGAAATGGAGTTAATTCAATCGGGAAGTTGGAACCTTCATTATACCGATGATGCCTTTGAAATACAATTGATATATTTGGTTAAACAAGGCTTTATGATATAACAACTGTTCAGGTTGTCCTTAAATTATTTTAATTGATTTATGGGAATAGAGCAATGACATCTGTTGCTTAATAAGTGTAACATTATTATTAATATTAACAATTTATCACGGATATAATTGGGCCTATTCTAGAGCCATCTACATTTGATCACATTTATCATTAATTACTATTTTACCATCCTAGGTATTGTTTATTGACGATCTCGAAGTTAGTATTTGCTACATGGGGTTTTTAAAAATACTTTCAAACAAATTAAGTATTTCATTTTTCAGATTTTCTACTCAGCTCAGCATAATACAGGCTGTTTTATTTTATTTTGGGAATTTAAGAAAAGAAATAAATTAAAAATATCTCAGTAAAAAATTTACTTTCATATGTTTTGATTTTTTTTGTATTTTGATATCTACCGGGTAGTAGATTAATTGAATAATACATTTTTTTTTTATCATATTTAATCTCAATTTAAAACACTTTTATTTATAAAATATTTACATCTCTGGGTAAGATTATTTCAAACTTCGGTAAATCCCGTGCATTCTAATTTTGCAATTGCATATCAATTCATTGTTTCTTTTGTATAAGACATGAAGTTTTACAATTATTAAATCTTTAATTCAGGTTTCTTTAATATGTTATGTGGAAAATTTCAATTTCAGCTTTGAGCATACATTTACATAATCTTTTTTAGATATTTCATCTTGAATTTTCTTTCCTTTTATATCTTACTTTGTTGCTGGTAACCTTATTTAGGCAGTTTAGTGTAGGGAACTTCAAGATAATCTCAAGAAAATTTCAAACATCAAGACTAAGAAGAAAGCATCCTTCATGTTCATTGTCGCTGGTTTCAAAATGTGGGTCAAAGGCATTCATCTGACTTCAAGCCACGTCGCATCATTATCCCGCTTGAAGACATCATCATAGGAAGATTCTTTCAAAATCATCAATGCTGGACTTCAAGATAACCAGAGCTTCTATCTCTACCGTGGGCCACTTAGGGTCATCAGTTATTTGAAGAATTCATTATCAGAGAGATTCTTCTAAATCATCAATGCTGGACTTCAAGATGTTGTACCAGAGCTTCTATCTCTACCGTGGGCCACTTAGGGTCATCAGTTATTTGAAAAATTCATTATCATAGAGATTCTTCAAGATCATCAACGCTGTACTTCAAGATGTTATACCAGAGCTTCTATCTCTACCTTGGGCCACTTTGGGTCATCAGTAATTTGAATTCATCATTATCGGAGAGATGCTACATTGAAAAATGGTACTTCTTCTGGTTCATCCTTTTATTATGACGTCACGTCAACATTATTGCAGTACGGTGGTCACCATTCTTCGATTATTTACAACATATGGACTGGATCTACTTCGTTCTACCAGGATCCCATCGACTTGCAAGTTTCAAGATATATGCTTCCACCACACTTGCGGACAATTTTCACAGGACAAGAAGTTCTCTTGTGGAGGTGCCAGGTGGACCTCATTTTGTTTGGGAAAGGGGGTAATGTAACCGATAAATTACGTCGGTACCTTCCAACCCCGAATACATCACAAAATATCGGAGAGCGTTGACAACATCACTCGTGGCATAGACGTTCCGGGAAGAAACTATACCTACCAGCAGTTTGGATCGAGCAAGCCCAAGTAGCGGAGCGGATACCTGCGACGGATTGAAACCAACATCACTATGGCGCATCGAATTTGTAACGTTAATCTAAATCCTAATATATTGTTTATTTTAGTCAGATATTCAAGGTTACCATTTTGGTTTTACTATTTAATACTTGGGTGTTGTTGTTTAAACACTCTGGCGTCCAACTTTGCTTGTTTTCCACATAACTTAAATTCTTATCACACGTAGTTTGATTGTTGTAATACTCTTCGAGTATTTCAAACACCCCGTGAGATCTTTAAATATTATAAGAGTCATTAAAATACAATTCGCAAATGTCACGATAATAATAATTCAATAAATCAGATTATAATTTAATTAATTCCCTCTTTTATTTCATTGACTTGTCATTTATCATGTTCTACTTTCAGACTGTAGCTAGCCATTTTATTACATACATAAATGCTAATTACATAGGTAACTCTTTTCCAATCATTACACGGCAGAGGTGTTGGTTTCTGGCATTGTCTGATATTCGGTGTGTGTTCTACAACAAAATAAAAGAAAATGTGACTTCTGTCATTACTGCCTGTCAGCTCAATGCAACACTCAACCTGTACATTCCCCATGTGAAGACTATTTTATTTTTAAACGTTCACACTGTGTTATGTGCTATTGTTGTAAAAAATGTAAATTTTATTTACACTTTGGCTGGAATAAACTTCCATAGGACAAAAACGCAGGTAAACCGAACACATGATAAACATAATATTACGCATAAATAGTGAAAAATGGTAAATAAAATGTCAAAAATAACTCATAAAATGTATTAAAAAAGTATAGTATGTTTCCAACAAAGTAAATTAACGTTGCTTTTGCTTCAATCGATTTTGTACTTCTTCAAATTGTTTCTACTTCCTTTGTCTTCTCGATTCTTGATAGATGGTTTTATTATATTGTTTTTCGACAAGCCTTGCAATTTCTTCTTCGGTTATTTGTATGGTGTTAGCCTTGGAGGTTGACTCCGACTCTGTTGCCACTTGGATTCCATCACTTCTCCTCTTTAATATTTCCTGCGCTTGCCTTAAAATCTCTTCTTCGCTTGTTTGTTTGGGTTCCGGCGTAGGTTTCTGTTGGGTGTTTAGATCAATCTGTTCTGTTTTCGGAGAAAACGTGACAAAAAAACTTCTAACAATGTCAAATACTGCAGAGCTTGTTCCTTGCACTATTTCTCCAACCCTTTTAGTAGTCTCTACTGTTTCACTATCTCTGTTTAGTGCCTGCGATTGGATAGACGAAAACAGTAAACTGGTGTTAACCAAAATCAACAAAATTATTTTCATGTTGCTGTCAATTGCTACAAAAACTTGTCTCAAGTATGATAATAATATAAAAATGAATGCTATTTTCCCTGTGAGGCGTCTTCTTTATAGTCTTGCTGTTTGAACCGAGTTATCAAATAATTGACCTTTCCTATATTACATGTCATTATCATTGAAGTAATAAGGAAAGTTTAATTTTTTTATCAATAGAGAACTCTTTTTTTTTAATGAATAATGACCTTCTAACTTAAATAACTGCGTTTTTTATAGAGTTAGTTTTCATAGTTAAATTAATTGTCAAAGTTTTAATTTTTCAAGATCCCCGAAAACCACCTATGTATGGTGAATCGTGTGACGTCATCACTCCTGAAAAGTTACTATAGGATCGGGCAATCAGCTGATCAACTGCCGCCATTTTGAATTTCGTTGTTCGAAGTATTTTCCCTAGAAGTAGCATTACTATTTTTTTTGTGCAGTAGTTTTTGAATATTTTTAATAATAGATATAAACTAAAAAGAGATACCATTTTTGAAACATTAGGCCTAAATAATGTTTCAATAAACACAACAACTAAATCTCTATAAACAGTATGTTAATAAACGAATAAATTAATACAATGGCTTGTGTCATACCTACATTCCCATACAATGACTTTACGGTAACGTCACGACACGACGAACAGTGATGTCACCACTAAGCATTTCAATAATGCCAACTTGACGGCGTGTTTTTACAACCCTATTAAAAATGAACTTTTTAATAATTTTTTAAAAACTCTGCATTTAAAATGTTATTAAATAAAACTTATATATTCAGAATCAGCGTTTATTGGTCTAAATGAACATATATTGTCTATGGTCATAATATTTTTCATTGGAGTTCCTTATTAGATTTAAAAATGAAAACAAAATCTCATAAGAGTCAGAAAAGGTTTCATATTATTATAACGTTGATTGTATTTAATGTGCACTTTTATAATTACGTGACGTGTCACAGTTACGATACTGTGACAGCAAAAAAAGGCAATAAACATATGTTCCTTATTGCTATAATGCTGCAGCTCTCTCTTACATATTAAATAATGCTGAGACACACAAAGTGCTGTTTCCTCCAAAGTACTACTTTTTGCGACGGGAATTGCGTTTCATTTTCTTTATACGTGTGAGGGAGATGTTTATTGCGGTATTTTAAATAGGTACATAGTTATCTATGTCCTAATACAAACCTTATATTATATTCACTTAAAATAACTTATCTATACCCAGTGGCGTAGCGTGAGTTTTCAGTGAACTAGAATGCTAAGATTGAAAAATACGATATTACTCATGTAGTTGTAGCAGAAAATAAATTTTATTTATTTTTTTATTTCAACTTTTTGTTTTTGCTTTTCAACAAAGCTTATAATTGCACGAATCCTGCGTGTTTTTTTACTTGAAACTGCCGTGAGGGATACTTATTCGAGTCAACATAGAATATTTTCGATTTCTGTATGTTGTCTGTGGTATACCAGATAATGAAAGGTGCATATCTATTGGAAAAGGTCTTATTATTCGTAAACAACTGATCAATTATTCGGCGGGAAAAAAATATTTAAAATTTTTATTTTTAACGTAGTCTACGAAGTTCAGATTTGCGACATCTATGGTCAAAATCTTTGATTATATAAATGTCTAGATATAGCGCTCGAGTGACGAAGCGCCAAAAAAAAGATCTGCCAAAGGTTGGCAGATAAGCTCGGCCAACAAACACGTGTTGGGTGACATTTGAAAATGACGATTTGCGCTATATCAGTGAACAGGAATTACATAGGACGATTGAAAACAACTAAAAATGTTACCTATCATCGGTAAGTTACCTTTAAATAACCATTTAGTTAACTCTCGACAGGCCAAGATGCCAAACATGACGTCCGTAACCATGGGGGTCGGCTGATGACCCCATTTTTTTTTTTCTAAACTTTTAAACCAAAGAAAACACTTTTTCTTTTTTTGATTTTTTTTTTTTTGTTATTTATGTTTTTGCAAGGAATATTACCTACCTATATTTGACAAAATATTTTTTCCTGCGATTAACGATTTTTTCACATTTTTTTTTAAATGGCATATTATGTATTAATCCTTTGCGCAGGAATACCTAAAATATATTTCATGTATTTAAGTAGATATAAGGATAGTTATTTTGGGGTCTACCTTCGGCCCCAGTTGGCTGCGGGAGAGTTAAAGAAACAATTCAGTTTTAATAGTGTAATTTGATCTTAGGACAACGCTATTTGACGCCATGTTTACAGGGTTGCCTGTTCTTCAAATTAAATTTTCACGATAATTATTTCAATGTAAAAACCGATCATATTTACGATCTTCTGCATCAAGTTAATTTGATAAGATTGTTCGTGGAAAAATATTTGGCCTTAAGATATCACTATAAGACAAAATTGGATAATATTAACTGGGATGTAAAATCTGTACGAAAACTGTTTAAAAAACAAATTCAAAGGGAAGGTCATTAAGAATAAATAATAACTATCGATAGCTTTAGTTTTAAAAAGTTGCATTGTCTTTTTTAGTGTGACATGTTTAGTGTGACATGTTAGTGTGACCCAGCGATGTACTGTGTACTGATTGGCGGACAACAGTTCTGCATCGAATACAGAGGTTTGCAACCATGTTTCAGTTAGGCCACGTCCGCATAGGCAGGCGGCTTGCTTAGCGCCTAGAGCCTAGCGAGTCACCTAGCGAGTAGCTTAGTAAAACGAACGTTCTCGAATTTTAGCGACCGGCTGCACTGCGCGCTTGGCGCCTAGATAGATAGTAGATAGCCGCTTGGTGTGTATCCAGGTAAACCAACGTGTTGGTTTTTTGCCACTAGGCGCGAGGCATTTTAGAAGAAAAAAATGGATGAAATATTATTAGACAGTTGTCAGAAACTATGGGAAGATGTAGCAATCTAAGTAGAAAAAGATGGTTAGTACTAAAAAGTGATTTATTTATGATGAGATTTTTTTTTACATTGAGAAGTTAATTGTGTTTATGAATTTTCGTGATTTGTTTTTTGGGATGTTCTGCCATGTTGCAGCTCATCTGCCCTGATGATAGTGGTGATGGACACTGTAACGCTGTCCGAAACTTTGGCTAAAGGAGGTAGCGTAACACGTCATAACACCCCAAAAACAAATATCGAAAATACTTTTGGCCGTGAAAATCTAAAGACGTACATGGTTATGAATATTTTTAAAATGAATTTTCTTTAAGTAGAAGTTTTAGAACTCATTTTGAAAGTGACATCTCGTCAACGTGCCGACAAGCAAATGACCAAGGCACCTAGCGACCCACCACGCAAACCACCTTCAGTGCGGCCACCATGTATCCTAGCAAGTAGCCAGAGTGCAAGCCACTAGGCTCTAGGCGCTAAGCCAGCCGCCTGCCTATCCGGACGTGGCCTTAGAGTAATAACTTCAGTATTTTGTGAAATAACATTGTTCGAAAATTCACCTATTTTCATATTTAAACCACGAACATTTTGGTATTTTAAAGATAGTTTTGCCATTTTTAGGTAGGTATAGATTTACCTGGATATGGGCCACCTTCTTTATTTGATGATGATAAAAATTTTAATTTAGACACAGCGATACCTGCCGGCCAGTTGGCAGCTTCTAGGAATGTATCTTTCTTATTTTCCGTATTTCTTATTTATTTGTTAAAAATAATCAAATAAAAATAAATCTCTTTTAACAATGATTTTCTTTTCATTTATATCATTATACTAGCTGATCTGGCAAACTTCGTACCGCCTCAGAATCAAAAACTGTTGTCAACTTATTAGCTGAATTGATCTAAATTGTTTCTCCCTGCGTATACCATACCTTGATCTAAATTGTTTCTCCCTGCGTATCCTTTCCCCTCTCGCGTTCCCTCTCCCTCTCCCACTCCACTTTTCCCCTTCCCCCGTCCCGCTAACCCCCCTTCCTGAGTTCCTTTCCCCCCTCCCCCCCCCCTCTCCCCCTTCCCCCCACCACCGGTTCACAGTTCAATATTATACCCCTTACAATATTGCTGCAGTTCTTTCAAAATAGGAGAATTCGTTCCATACAAAATGGGGAAAATAATTTTCTTCGGAGTGGAACACCCTTTACTTTTAGGGGTATGAAAAATAGATGTTGGTCGATTCTCAGACCTACCAGATAAACACACAAAATTTCATCAAAATTGGTCCAGCCGTTTCGGAGGAGTATGGTAACAAACACCGTGACACGAGAATTTTATATATTAGATGTAGAAAACTATCTTACTTAAATGAATTCAAAATTAAACGAATTATAGGTCTCGCAAAATCCAAACATATTTTTTACCCACTTTTATGGGAAATACTCGGGAGCTGGTATCACTCAACACGCCTACAGTGACGTTAAGCGCTTAACGTCAATAATATAAGTTACGCATACTTGTGTGCGTGTCACGCACACAAGTGTTTCAAATCTGGCCTGTTGTTTTTGTCGGAATTATAGCGCAACACTCTATCTAGACATTTATATAATCAAAGGTCAAAATAGATGAAGCATTTCAATAGCTTCGTTTTAAAATAAATGGCTGGTCAAGGAAATGTTTTAAATAACCTACAATAAATGTTTTACTAATAGTAGGGAAATGTGGTCCACTTTTGGAGGGCTATCAATCGCAGAAAAATAAAAGTGGTCTATTTTTCGACCAATATCGCTCCAGTGGTTATAACAGCATCTTAACCGTATAACATACCTATTTATGCAAATGATATCCAGTCACACCGGCACCAACTGTTTTGAGCTTTCCAGAGTACCTACCATTGCACCTGGGATGGCCCTGCACTTTACCCTCGGACACCTTGTATAAGGCAAATGTAAATTAGAAATTAAAACATGGAAATCAAATCCATTTTTAAAAAATCAGAGTGTGCAATTCAAACGCGGTAGAAGCGAAACCTTCAGAAAAATAAAGTAGACAAGAGTGGGGACACTAGAAGCAATTTTTTTATCAATGTGAAGGATGATTTTTTTCCATATTTTTGTAGTCGAATTCCAGTGCACCTTTTCCTATACATTTGGTCATCTTATTAGTATTTTATTCTTGGGAGTCGCTAGATGTATCTTTCTTTTGTGTTTTCTTTGCCTGTTCATTTCGGAGTGGTTTGAGGAATGGTTATTGATTTTACAAAAAAAATTTTTTTTGGTGTTCGTAAGAATGTCTGGCCGCTAAAGTTTGTCAGGCGCTTTATACCGCTAGACTAAAGGAGACTTGCGTGGGACCGGAGATTTATCGTATTATATTGGAACCGACAACCCATGAAATAAATAAGTATTTTATTTTTGTCTCATTCTCTCGTAAGCTAAATCCTGTTGATGTATGTGTTTATCTCTTTTTATTGTCGCTTGCTTCCGTTTCATTGAGTTTCAAATCACAAAGGTGCTAAAGAAGTTTTCACTTAAAAAAAAGTGTCAATAAATTGCAAAAAACAGCTGCATATTTTTGCAATTTATTGCAAAAACTTTTGCAAGAATGTGTTCGCTGGTGTTGAGGTCTAATAAATACAATAATAAGAAAGAAAAATAGTTTACGATATCACCTTTTATTCATAGGAAAAATATTTCTCATCACATTTGACAAATTAAAGTTTCCAAAAACATACCTAAAAAAAAAATGAAAATAAAAAAATCCTATACCAATAATATTATGCAATAAATGGTTTTATATTTCGAACAAAGAGGCTACGGGCTTGAAAAGGGGAAGGTAGCCAAAAGTGGGAGTCACTCCGTATGGATAATAAAAACAATGGGAGATAAGGCATGGAACCGTGTCAACTGTAGCCAAGGTACAACCAAATTGCAAAAACTATCAAAGAAATAAATACGATAAACAATAGATGGATGAACAATGTAGGCAACACTCGTGGGTGCACAGTTTTTTAACTAATAATGATTCAAGGCATATCTCCTTAGTTTAATCGTCCACGGGGACTGGTTGATGGAGGTTGGCACGTATCTAAATTTGACGCAGGCCAATGACTCCGCAGGCGATGCGAGCGCCAGCGTTGCCGGTGGTCTTGCTGAGTTCGTGCCCGCCCAGGCCGAGGTCATCAGGATCCGCATGCACCACCAGGGTGCGCCCAATGATGTTCAGGTCTCCCTGGAAAGAAAAAAGGATTACACTCACTGAACAATCCATTAAAGTGCGATCCCGACTTGAAAGAAAACTAATTATTTTTGCAAGACCTTTGGACCCTCGCGCACCACAGTTTAATATGAACACATAGACAAACATTTTCATTGACATTTATGAACATCTGATTTTATGACGGATTCATACATAATTATAATCTATAATTTGACCCCCAGGTGGCATCAGGATCAGAATAGATAGTAATTTATTTCATTTTGATGAAAAATGCAAAATCAATTAATAATAATATCAAATCTGAAGTTATATCAGACAATTTGTACAGTGCCATTTTTGTGAAAAAATCACCTCAAGAGTTATGGATGAGAAATTTGTTGAATGCAGCCCACCAAACTAGACACATGACCGTATTTTGGTGGTCAAACAATTTACATAAAAAAAATTGTGTGCAGTTCAGTTCAGTGCAAGTAGAAGTGAAACCTTCAGAAAACTAAAGTAGACAAGAATGAGGAGGCTACAAAGCACCGCACAAAGAGGAGTCTATTATTCTATCTCATTCTATCGCAGGCTAAATCCTATAGATGTATGTGTTCGTCTCTTTTTAGGGTCGCTTTTACGTTTCATCGAGTTTCAAACCACAACGGTGCTAAAGAAGTTTTCACTTCAAAAATAAAATTATTATTATTATCATTTTCTTCATTCCAGAATATAATTAATCTTTTCTTGCCGGTGCGGTCAACTAATTTAACATGTCTCTATAATTATTTCTGTAAATATACAGTTCAAGATGTTCCATTTATCCATTAGATAAAATAATTAAAATACACATATTTATCGAATGCAATTGAAAGGTTTCGCTGAAAAACCGGCAAAAGATTAGTTAATAGATTATATATATGTCTGCGTGAGTCAATAATTTGCCGAGTGGTGCGGTTTTCGCCCACCGTCCCACGATGCCCGGTTGTCAGTATTAGCCCGTGGTCTGACGGCTGTGATGGACGTTTTATGTGTAGCCGATTTTTTTTTCCTTGTTTTGAACAGTAATACATAATATTTTAAAAATAAAACAATAACTTTTAATTTTTATAATGCCACCAGTTTTACTACAACCATAGTTTCTTCAGGGCAGTACAATACTCTACTAAAATCTACCAAGTTTAGTAACATGGGTTATACATATTATGCTTTCAGTGAGTTGCAAAAAAAATTGGGCTGAGCTCCAGTGGAGGAGGTGGGGTTAGGGGTAGGTGGAGGATTGGAAGATTTTTTTTTTACATTAACTCCCTGAGAATACATGAGGCCCTGAGGAAAATAATTTCCCTCAAGGTTTATGTCATCTTTGAGGATGCTGTGTGGAGGGTCTTTTTGAGGAGAGGAAAGAGTGAACATGGGTCTTGAAGAGACCCAGATGCCAGCAAATCGTTCCACAGTCGAGCTGTTGAACTCAAGAATGAGTCGTAGAAGCGACTCTTCCTCATATGACAAATGTCAATAATACATTGGGCGCACATTTGGCATGTTTTCCGACGGGTTGTGCCGGGGTGTAGAATCTCTTAATTTATAAATAACGCCATACTTCGAAGCTGTAAGCCATTTATGCCTCGCCTCCATCCAGAGAGGATTAGCTGTTTGACCGATTGTTAATTCTTGCAGTTTGGTGGTGTCCTCTTCAGTGGAAATTTGATATGTCAGCATATCCATGATTCAAGTCATCTTTATGTTTAATTCTTCACGGGAAACGTCAAGTTCAGCCTTTTCGGGTCCATACCAACAGTCCGGTTCTTTATTGACGAGTGATTTTCTGGCTTTATATGCGTTGGTGAATACCAAGCGTCTCGCCAAATAACGTTTGAGTCGCCTCGTTACCACACCCTTGGTCATTTGACCAAGTGGATTCCCCGTGATCGTCTTGTGCAAGTCAGTGATGTGACTCAAGCCTGCACCGTAACATCGATCCTCATAACTTCTATCTTTGGAAAAATCTATTTTTTGGCCAATTTATTGACATATAGTGATATAAAATTCTCAGCTAAATTCATCGTGACATTTCCGTCAGTCTTACGGACAACAGCCTCCAGTTGGATGCGAAGATCTGACAGCAAATGATATTTCCCTAAAAAGGGTACATGATTGATGGCATCACTAGCAACGTGTTTGCAGTAAAGAGTATAACATTTCGAGTGGCTTCCAAAAACAAGATCAGGACCATTTTTGGGATCATTTCACAACTGTTCCGTATTGCTATTAGCTTGAATTATGGCATCACGTGCAGCACTTTTCAGTATTTTAATTTACCTTTTCAATAACATACAACTACTGGCATCATACTTCGTATCCATTGTCAGCTTTACAATTTGCTCGATTTGCATATTCCAGTTTTTGTATCTTGTACGCAAATGGGGCCATTTCTCGCACCCTTGCATATACACTGGAGTCACCATCCAATATTAAAAATTTGGCCCAAACATTGAATTTCTGAAAAATAATTTTCAGACCTTCAACTATTATAGTTTGTTCCATTCCTCTTGATGGACTGGAAAAGTTAATATTGCACTCATGTGGGTGCACATTTCACATGCTGTCGCACATTTGTGGCAATACTTATTTTTAATTCTGAGATACAAAGTTTGTCTCCCGATAATACAAGCCACTCCTGACTTTTCAGAGAAACTGAGCCCGTAACTTCCCTTGGACCAACCTCCGTCAACAATTACTGTCATAAATGGATGTCCTTCATCGCAGTCTCCATTGTCACGAGCTAGCTGCGCCTCTTGTTGTATGTTGCATGACATTTGGTCATTTAAATGGGTCTTCCATGACACAGCAACCATCCTCTCATGTCTTCTAAATGTTGCAGGGCACATGAACGGAATGTCCATTGTTCCTCTGCATGCTCAATGTTTAAAGCGCCGCAAACAAGAGAGGTGTTGATTGTGGATTTCGGAGGTTCTGAATATACAATGGATACCTTATCACGAAATATTCATATCTCAATTTTTACAAAAGTTCTGCGTTTCTCTCAGAACGAACTGTGAACGAAAAATCTTACAGGGTGCAAACATGTTTCTTCCATTTGACGATGAAAGAAATTGATGTCCACAATCCGTCTACTGCTAGGAATATGCTCTTCAATGCTCTTCTCAAGGAGTAGTGGTGGTAAGCTTCCAGGAGTAATGTTGCCATCATTCAGCTATAAAACATGTTAAATATTAATACCTTTTTTTTGTGGAACAACCAGCTCAATAATTCATGTGTGTGAAAACACTGAAATAATGCATGATTATGGAGCGTCATAAAAATGAGTAATTATTTACCAGAGCGGTGCTTGTCACGCTTCTTGATGATTGATAACCTGCCAGTTTTGATGTTTTCGGCAAACCAACTTTCCACTGAGGTTCAATTTCGCACGACTTGGGTGAATCCACTTCTTGTACCATTCACTATTTTGTTATTTTATTGGTGTAAATTTTCATAAAATCGCTTTGTATTTGTCTTTACCGGAGTAAATTTATTATTCTTTGACCCTAATCTTCACCTCTTCACGTAGATAAATAATACCTGCAGAGAAATCTGGGAGTCCTTGATGTCCACCTTGGTGACGCCCTTGTCCTCCGAGGCGACCACATTTCCCAGGTCCCCGGCGTGACGCTCCGCCGCACTGGGGGCCCCATGGGTCTTCTTGAAGGGGTTGAAATGGGGCCCGGCTGAGGTGCAACCGTTGGTGTTGTCCCCAAACTCGTGCACATGGAAACCGTGGTTACCCTGTAAAAATTATGTTACGCATTAATTGATTTTGTAATTAAAGTACTCAGTAATCCGCCGCTCTATTATCCGACAACCACTACAATCCGACATTATTTTTACAACACTTACTTCGCGTTGCTGCCAGTTTTCAAATCCTGAAACGTCCATAGGAAAATCAAAAAAACCCTATATAAAACAATTATTAGAACGGTCTTGGCCTATGGATGTGAGGCAGGAACACTGACAACAAAGTCTGCAGAACAGCTGGACACCTTCCAAAGAAAAGTACTTCAAAGATCTTAGGAGCGGTGCGAGAAGGAGAGGCATGGAGAATCCACCACAATAATGAGCTCTATGACATCTACCAAGCTCCCAGACTCTCTACCCATTTCCAAAGACGAAGATGGGCCGGACATGTGCACCAAATGCCAAGCACAAGAGTACCGAAGAAGGTTCTAACAGGACACCCGGGAGGTAAATGAAAGGCGGGCAGACCTAGGCTAAGATGGGAGGATGATGTCAGGAAGGATGCAAGAGGACTACTCCATGTTGCAGATTGGAAGACGCAACATGGAGTAGTAGCGCCATTCTTCAAAGAAGAAGAGATTATTTTTACTAGTTGAAAGCACAAAATGAAGCTCTGTAATTTGCCGATAGTCGTATGTCAAATTCAGTAGTCCGGCCCACGCCTAGACTTGAGCACCAAGCTTTGTATGCTGATGGGTTGGGTTATCTTACTCTTACCAAATACCCTAGAATATTAATAATATGCCTAACTCCAGTAAAGTATTGTATTGGCCGGCAACTCTGGCCACTAGTGCAGCACGGCATAAAATTCATTAAAATGTATGAAATAAAACCAAACCACAAAACTCGTGCCGCTAGGGGGGGCTGATGTAGCGTACTGCCTTCAGAATGTATGGGAAATGTCAAAAATTGGAGCTGTTATAACTAATCTACAGAATTTACTCTTACACACTCGAGTATTGTAACGCCATCTAGCTTGCTCTCGCTGACCATTTTACCAGTCACCAGGGATCATTATTGTTGTTTTAGGACATTTTGCATTTATCCCCCTCCCCGGGAACCACCCCATCGGCGGCCCTCTTGATTGTTGATAACTGAATAATATCACTGTTTCATTATCAATCTGTTGAGTTTCTCCAGGCAGGCAAATTTGCATATTACATACAGGTGGTTGTGGTTGATCATGGGGCTTTAAACCATGACAATTTTAGGCAATAAATTTGCCACCATATCCAGCAGGAAACCAATTAGAGAGGGATATTAAATATAAAACTGAAATACACAAATATAGTATAAACAGAATAACAGCGGTAGGAAAAACCACATCACATTAATCACAACTAGCAGTTAAAAACCCGCTCTGCAGGTTTATGCTGCTAGGCCTTGCGGGCGGCTTTTGATTCAGCTTCGCCCAGTTTAAGTGTGGATGACCATTTTATAAATCCAGTAGATAGATAGAATAGATCCAGTGACAGCTAGTCACCGGGACAAAGTAACCGCGACAGGCAATTTTTTATTTTTTTTTATTTATTCATTTATCTATAATAAAATATATTTACAATGGTTTTATTTGTATGCCTGTCTCACTAGGGTATACCTGTGTCGAGACAGGCATACAGGTATATAAATGAATATAGTAGTTACAAGGATATTTCAGGTAAAATACATATTATGAATAGAATTAAAACAGAAGGGTGATTGGAAGGGTGGTAAATCTTTTAAAGAGAGTTATTTTATAAATGTTGGAGATGGAGTAATGAAATAAATTCTGCCTAATCTATTTATAGGTTAAATTTGACAGCAATGACGTCATATATAATATATAGACGTGTGGTATTATTATTCATAACTGCCAGTTACAATAATAATCTCTCCATACCTGGAGAGATTCACGAAATTACAAATCCAATAGTACTTACACCTGCCAGTCGACGTTCCTCACGCTAGCTGTTAACGTAAGTGGTGCCATCTTTTGGCATTATTGGCTACTTGCTTGAATTTGGTTCTATTTCAAAAGTAGCTTTTTAACAAACTTCAAGTACGAAGATGGTTTTGCGTAAGGCTCAGCGTCAAGAGATGTATTCGAAGTCGGGTTCATAAAATTCAACCATACAGATGCAAGGCTATTAATAACGTCACTAAAAATAATTCTTAACCTAGGAGTGATAATTAAAAACAATAAGATACCTTAGTTAACCCCTCCACTGATCCCGTCACCACCACAGGTTTATCAGCACTCTGTAGAAAAATATAATTATTATTATTATCATTAACACGCTGATAGAGATAATTGGTGCTTGTGTCGCTCTCTGTAATTTCACAAATATCTCAACAAAGCATAAGCACCATGGAAAAATATTATATAAATGGTTTTCAATATTCACTGCTTATATAATTTATACAGGGTGTTAAGGGTACTTGACTTACTTTAACCAGCGATTTCTGGTATTATTTGGAACGAAAATTTAAATTAAATTTTGGTCTACAGTGAATTTTTTTAATGTTTTTTTTTTCAAATTTTTTTTTCTTCAAACCAAACAAAAAACTTCCACATGTCATCATTGGTCAGCCGAGTAACCGTCCCTCACCCCTCACCCCTATCCTAAATGTCCAATATACACAGATTTTTAATGATTCAAGCCACAGCATCCCGCATTTCTACCGATTTATTACATATTTTCCTTAAAAACAAATTATAAAGCTCTTAAAAAAATATATGTTATTCTTGAAGATAATATCTATACATTCCCCACACCGAAACGGCAATTTTGTGAAATTCCCTCGATAGAAAAAAATCGCAAAGTATCCTCCGAAAATTATTATAAACACTTCTTCAGTTATTTTACAAGTTATATGTATGAAACTGCTTCTATAAATGTTATTTTAGACAATCCCCACCAGATTTTCGCTCTATTTTAAATGAGTCGTGTAATTAAACATTTTCACAATTTTCGCTTACATAATATCGTTTTTAATATTAGCGCGCTCTCTTTAACATTCGTATTTACATATCTCTCAATCTTCTTCTTTTTGAGCGAGTATACCGCGGCTTGTTAAAAAAAAAAAATCAAAAAGTCACTGGAGACCAAAATTTCATTTACATTTTTTACTGCAAATAATGTCAGGAATCACTGGTTAAAGTAAGTCGAATGCGTCCCTTAATTAACACCCTGTATAACATAATATAAGTATGAAAAATGGTAATTGCTGATCAACAATTCAAATAAAGGTAATTATTCCCCTAACAGTCACACTTTTATGAATAGATTATGGAAATTACATGTCGTTTCAACAATTACTTCAAGAAACAACTATTTTCATTTATAAAATAAGTCATTAAATTCTTGGTTTGGGTAAAGTAATTCATGCGTAAGGTATTCAGATTGAAATGAAACTCACGCAAATGTTAATACATACAAGAAAAATTTAAATGACAGTAAAGGAATCGTTTTGGTAAATTTTTACAAAGCCGGGACCAGCTCATTTTGGACAAAAAAAATATATATATACCCCAGTAGATAGGTAATAATTAGATGTAATTAATTCCGTGAGCGGAAATTGAAAATAATGTACATATATTATCGTCAATTTCTTAAATTTAAAAATACGAAAATGTCATTTTTCAATGACCTCCATGTTGTTATCTTTATTTAAAAAAACAGCCTACGTTTTTAAATGGTTTGTCTGGCAAAGCGGGGTTTGTCTAGCGGGCTTGTGTGACAGATTGGCCGCGCCATGTCAGTTCGCGAAGACGCAAAGTGAATTTTGATTTTACGCAATTGAAATTTAAAATACATCATTTTCCACCTCCCCCAATGCAAAAAGTTTCCGAAATACGTAATTCTAACAATTATTCAACTTCTGCAAAGTGTTTTTTCATATATATATTGTGCATATTTACCGCTGTAGTTTACAACATGGAGGTTATTGAAAAATGACATTTTCGTATTTTTAAATTTAAGAAATTGACGATAATATATGTACATTATTTTCAATTTCCGCTCACGGAATTAATTACATCTAATTATTACCTATCTACTGGGGTAAAAATTTATTTTTTTTAGTGTAAAATGAGCTGGTCCCGGTTTTGTAAAAAATTAATATTGTTTTTTATGGAAATTTTCGAACTTTGAATAAAAATGGAATTTTAATGCATCTTTTACCGGTAAATTTTTTAGATCGCTGGCAATGGTTAATATGCACTTTTTTTTGAAAAAATCTTTTGATTCACCTTAATTACATTAAAAGACAACTATTTGCATTGGGGGAAGTGGAAAATATTTTTGTGTAACATGGTTTGTGATACAAAAGAAAGTGCCCCTTTATAACGCCTACTCCCGTCAAGGCAAGAAAAACATCCCAGTTTTCAAGTAGTTTAGCGGCTACGCTAGGTTTATGTAACATGGTTTGTGATTCTGGCGTACAATCTCACAAGACGAAAGCTAATTTTAATTTTACGTAATCGAAATTTAGAATGAAATATTTTCCACTTCCCCCAATGCATATAGTTGCCTTTTAATGTAATTAAGGTGAATCAAAAGGGTTTTTAAAAAAAAAAGTGCATATTAACCGTTGCCAGCCATCCCCAAAAATTAATATTTTACCATCTATCCAAACGTATTGCCTAATTAAGTGTAGCTGTTGGTGAAATATTTGGGTGAAATGCAGATCCTGCCAAAATCTGGAAATTTAATAGAAAGACACTTTCTAGATGAGAAAAGTGTGGAGAAGCTGAATAAAAAAATTAAGGCGCGCTCGGCAAAATTGAGGGAGATACAGTCGTTCAAAGTATTGAGAAAATGTAACTATGACAGCCCGGCGGCCATTGCGTCACTGTTATGTTGTTGGTATCCCTGTTACAAACAAGAGGTATATACAAACCCTGCTTTGCCAAACAAATCATTCAAAACCATGTTTTTTAAAGTAAAGATAACATACACAATCCCGCTAGACAAACCCTGCTTTGCCAGACAAACCATTCAAAAACGTAGGCTGTTTTTTAAAGTAAAGATAACATACACAAGCCCGCTAGACAAACCCTGCTTTGCCAGACAAACCATTTAAAAACGTAGGCTGTTTTTTAAAGCAAAGATAATATACACAAGCCCGCTACACGAACCCTGCTTTGCCAAACAAACCATTCTAAATATATACGAATAGAGGTTTGTTAACATTATAATTCTGTTTTTCATAATGTATCCCATGTATCCCACGAAGTCGGCTACAATCGTATCTAGCTCTTCTTTGTATCAGGGATACCAACATAACAGTGACGAAATGCCCGCCGGGCTGTCATAGTATCGGTTCGCGAAATGAAATTTTGGTAATCTTTCGGGATTGGTGGCCACGGCTATTACGAATAATTTTTAGAAAAAAACTTTAGATTTGCCTTAATCACTATAAAAGGAAACTTATTGCATCACGGCTGGCGGAAAATAATGCATTTTAATTTTCAATGTCGTTAAATAAAATTTCACTTCCGAACTACGACAGCCCGCCCGCCATTTGTCACATACACAAGCCCGCTACACAAACCCTGCGTAGCCAAACAAACCATTAAAAAACGTAGGCTGTTTTTTAAAGCAAAGATAACATACACAAGCCCGCTACACAAACCCTGCGTAGCCAAACAAACCATTCAAAAACGTATTTTGACAGCGAAAAATGGCGGGCGGGCTGTCATAGTTTCGGTTCGCGAAGTAATTTTAGTTAACGACATTGAAAATTAAAATGCATTATTTTCCGCCAGCCGTGATGCAATAAGTTTCCTTTTATAGTGATTAAAGCGAATCTAAAGTTTTTTTCTAAAAATTATTCGTAATAGCCGTGGCCACCAATCCCGAAAATTTACCGAAATTTTATTTAACGCAATTGAAAATTAAAATTATTCAAAAAAAAATTCTATTGCTTTCCGCACTTTTTTTTCACCTTCCAAATTAAAGTTCCCAACTTAAAACGCGGTGAAAACATGGTTTTTGGCAAAAAAACAAATTTTGGCAGGATCTGCATGCCTCCCAAATATTTACCCAAATAAATAAACATTCTGTATTGCAGAAAACCATTTTCTTCCAAGGTTATACTATTTTTTATCTTGACAAATAAGGTCATATGTCAAACCATGTTTCACTGTGTTATGAAAGAAAACATGGAAAATAATGTAATGATGGCCTTGAATGACAAAAGACCGGACATTTTCTTGTAATATGTACATCGATGAGAAGTTAATTTATGCTAATTAGTGTAATTGAACAATTTATTGTAGTTTTCAAAGGCAATGTTTAACCTATCCAGTGTCAAAAATTAGAGAACACAACAACTTTAAATTCAATCATAAGTGATTCGAAACGGTAATAAATTAACTGATTACGAGTTCGAATGATCGCATTAAGTACATAATAAGCAATTGCGTAATAAAAGAAAACTGACCTCCTGCTCAAAGAAAATAGTGCCGGAAACATCACCCTTCAGAACGCAAACTGCTTTGGTAACCATGTTTTGTAGAGGGTGGTGCTTTGCGCTTTACTTCGAGGTTCGACGATGAATGACTTGCGAAAGCGAAATAGGTGATAAGACCAGCCTGTCAAGGAAAAATTGATAAATATGATGTGTACAGCCGGCACCACAGCGATCAAAGATCAACTCGTCTAACGTCAAGTGCATAAATATATACCAGTCAAGTGGTTCTAGTATTCTATTGAGTTAACGGCAAGCATTAGCATTCCATTAATTTAAATTTAAAATACAAAATACTCTATCGATCGGAGGTCCTCCAATGTTGATAACTCAGGGAAGTACTTCGCTGCCTATCTCGCTTCAAAACAGTAAATTTACCGTAAATTACTTATAAATTTATAAATAAAATAAATACCACATATTTATAAACCACTACCTATTTTTTTCCCACCTTTTCTGCCTTTTCAACCTTTTCAAGTTTTCAATAAAAAATAATAATATATGAAGATTTTCTATGGTTTCGGTTTGCTGGTTTGAGTTTCTTCTTTTAAAAAGCTATTCACCCCAACCTTGTTTTCACCCAACGGTACGCCCAACAGATTTCGAGTGTGATGGTAATGGTACTCAGTACTGACACACATGCTTATGTCCAAGATGTCAACAAATCCCAAAATGACTAGATAAAAAAAAAAAAAAATGCCAATTTCCATAGAATGTGATTACATTTTGGAGGTAAAGGGACTTTTGGGGTATTTTATAATCTATTGTGGGTATTTTAGTGACCCTGCGTTCCAAACACATTTTTGTGATTCCGATAATAAATTACGAAAACCAAGGTTTTTCGTCTCCCCAGCGGGCCATTTTTCATATTTTTGCAAAGAATGCGCAGGTGCGAGCTGAGATCGGATCGAAATGAGTATGCTCATAAGTAAGTCTGCGCTTTCGCTTCCACTCCAATTTCGCTTCCAATTCAATGAGCATGCTCACAAATCAACCGGCTGTTGATTTGTGAGCGTGCTCATTTGAACTCAAATGATCATGCTCAACACTAGCAACGTCACCGACATACATGTGCATACATGCTACTAGGTAGCTTTATCTCATTAGTAGCATGCCCTCTTGCTACTAATGAGTATGTCTGTCAGTACCATGACAGTTCATACAAACAAGAGAAACACAATTGTTTTATTTGGTAACTATTTACGTAGCTTCCGCGCTTTTAAGAACATATTAGGGAAATTATACTTCGTTTCAGCAATTACTATGAAACAACTATGTGGCGAGCCAACTTACCTACCTGCGCTGAAATATTCGGCATATCGTCGCACCTTACGGAAAGTACCGAAGAATTCAAATTCCCTGTACATTATTCTTTTAGAACAGCAAGCCAAAACAAATGGTCCCGTTATTTTTACTTCTGTCACGCTCCGGTATTCTGATATTATTGTGAATTTTACTGCTTAGTAAAAAATCTATGAACAGTTAAATCCAGTGTTTTCTTTACACGTTTACGTAGCACGTCTGATTGCTACAACTATTTACATGCACAAAATAGGTTAATAGGTTCTTAGTGTGGGGTTTGGGTTAATTAAGTAATTTATGAATATTTTGATTGGGACAAAACTTCCCCAAACATCAAATCCATACCAAAAAAATCCAAAGGGAATCGTTTTATTGGGGAAATTTTGATTGAATAAAAGTGGAATTGTAAGAAGCTCATTCCTGTGATCTCTTGAGCGAAACCATTCCTTTGTTAAGAATATTATGAACTAAATATGCAATTTGGCTGTCCTGAAACGAGAAATCTTCCCAGTTGGACAAAGTGTCACTTTGTAATGTATTCTAATATATATATATATATATAAATGAATAAATAAATAAATCCATCTTTTACCATTTCTCCAACCTTAAATTTTTAAGTTGAAACGAGGTGTAATTTTCATAATCTGTGCCTGTTATAAGTGCGGCGGTTAGATAAACATTTACTATCAACGTCTTCCAATAACAGTGAGTGGGACTTTTTAGAATTTAATGATAGACTTTGTAATGTTTTGTTTTTCATAATTTCCTCTATGGTTTTGTTATTTAAAAAGAAAAGATGGCAGCCCGAGTATGTGTCATAATTTAGTTTATATTTTAATTTTTACTTATAAGAAACTCTCTTAGAAATTACTTTTTTACCCAAAATATTTAAAAAAAACGAATTGAAATAAACATTTTTTGTTGTGCCTTGCAAAAACGAAAGTGAAAAGTCGCGAAGGGAGATCAAATTTCACTCCCGTCACTTAACACATCCGCCTACTAAATGGTGCTTTTTAGAAATAAAATGTAAACAAGCTGTTGGTCATCAAGTAAAATGCCTTTTAAATTAAAACTAAAAAAGAACAGACAGTACAACGTCGTGTCAAAGAGTTTGTTTGTGATTAGTATAGAATTGCTAGATGGAGTGGTTGTGGAATGCACTCTCGGATCTGACAGCACCGGACAAGAATGTTTAGAAAACGTTTGTCAGAAGCTGGTCATCAACCAGCCGGAGTTCTTCGGCTTGCGGTATATCTCGAGGAGCCAGCAGCCAAAATGGGTGGATTTAGAAAGGCCGTTGAAGAGGCAGCTGGACAAACACGCCTCCTCTCACCAGCTGTATTTGCGAGTCATGTACTACGTTATATCGGGGACTGGCCTGATAACAGATGAGATGACTAGATATCACTACTTCTTACAGCTGAAGAATGATTTGACTGAAGGAAGGATAGTGTGTGATTGTCAGCAGGCTGTTGTCTTGGCTTCGCACAGTCGGCAAGCTGAATATGGCAATCATGATACCGAGAGACACACTGTGGATTACCTTAAAAACCTCTTGGTGTTTCCCAAGCAGATGATTGAGGGTGGACAGATTATAGACGGAAACCAGCTGGTGGAAGGGGGACAGCTAGAGCGTCTAACAGCAGCTGTCATACAACATCACCAGGCCCTCCATAATGTCTCACAGGTTAATCATATTTTATTTTAATATCTGGTTTTTCCGCATTATTAAAGTCTTTTGATTTTTACAAATCTTTGATTTTAAATATCAATAAAAGATAACACAATTAAAGTTGGTAAATAATCCACAAGCCGCCGCATGCCGCTCATTTAATAGGCTTAGATTTTGAAAAGTAAACTACTTTTAAACTTAATTACCAAAAGAAACATCGGTTTCAGTTGAGATAGACGGAAAAATATGCATTAAAATTCGATTTTCATTCAATGTTAAAAATTTCCATTACCGCCATTTTTTTGTACGGATTTGAAATTTGCGAAATTTCTTTTCAAATTAAAAATGCATGAATTACTTAGTTTAAGTACCTAAACTATGAACCTAATAACCTATTTTGTGTACGTAAATAGTTGTTTCTTGTAGTAATTGTTGAAATGAAGTGCGATTTACATAATCCATGCTTAAAAATGCGGCAGCTTATAGATTATTTAATAAGTTGTTTTATGTTCAGTTTTGTAGCTCTGTTTTTTTCCCATTTTGTGATATTATTATAACAATTTGATGCGCCTTTTTAAAAGCATAGTTAAAGCGTGATTAAATTTAAAAAGAGCATCATGTCAATAATATAAATTTTTCAATACGCATACGTACACACATACTCACACACACATACATATACACACACACCTTCCCACTACACACATCACCCGCTAATTACTTAATATGCATACCATAAATATGACACTACAATAAAACACAAAATAGGTACCCACCATGAAATATGCTTATTAATCGTAAATTTTTTTCACCTTTATAACTAATGTACTGTTTGTTTCTGTTTATAAATAAATAAACACATTTTCCAGGCTCAAGCTGAAGAAGGCTATATCCTTTCCTGCCAACTCCTGAGTGGTTATGGCCAGGAGACCTTTATAGCTCGTGATCACTCCAGACAGAATGAAGTCATGATAGCCATCTCGCTCACAGGCATTATGGTTGCCACAGAAAATACTGAAACACCCACATTCTACAGGTAATTCCAACAGTATCAACATTTTCTTAGCCTTAAAGAAGTGCCACAATGCCCTCATGTGCAATTAGAAAGTGTTTAGTGATAACCAACAACTCTGCTATAGGTCACCCCAAGTGGTTCGCTACGTTTGGTCACTCAGCAGGGGTGCCCGGGTTCAAAGGGTGAGGTTTGTCCAGATGCAGCAGATGCGTCGCCCATCATCTGCATGGCAGGCAGGGTAGAGAGAGAATGATCGAGGGAATCCCTTTGCCTTCTCCAGCCGTACTCTCTCGGAACATCGCCATTCACCACAATGGGAGGGATGGATTCATACGTCCGTCACTCCTGGACACACTGACCCCCAAATTCCTACCCACCTCTAATACCCTTTTCCTTCCCAGAACTTTCTCTCCTTCCTTTCCTAAAAAAGACCCTCTACACAGCATCCCTAAAGATGACGTAGTCCCTGAGGGGAATTATTTTCGTCAGGGCCTCCTGTGTGGGGAGCTAATGTAAAAATAATTGTCAAAAATTAAATCAGCTTTTTTCCAAGAAATCAATACGCAATCTTCATTCCTGAGTGATTCACAAATTTAACAAAGGCGCTTTTAGCATCAGAAATAAATCACTACAATTGCAATTAAAAAAAATGTGGTTAGCGTATTTGATAAGAGCTACAAATTTACTAACCATGACTCGAAATGTAAAATTGATGCACCACACACCTTTTAATTCCAAAAACTATTTTCATACCTCATATTATATCACCAAAATAGTTCCCCTCATGGCCTATGTCATCTTTGGGCAGGCTGGGTGGACGGTGCCCCCCCTCCCCCCCCCCCGTACCATAATCTCGTGTATTTTTTTAATACGAAGTAAATTAAAATTTTCGGAATATTATCATGCGTTCAACGAAAAATAAATACATAAATATATATCTCGTTATATCTCCCCCCTCCTTGTGATGTTTCGTGATTTTTTTCCGAACCCCCCCCCCCCCTTTCGAGCCTCACGTGATTAATGGACGACCCCAAAGGTATGAAAGTAAGTTCTGGGAAAGAAAAAATGTGAGGAGTGGGTAGGAATCTGGAGGTCATTGGGTCCAGAAGTGACGGATGTATGAATCTATCCCTTTTACTGAGGTGCAAAGATGTTCTGGGAGATTCCTGCTAGAGAGGTCAAAAAGTCTCCCACAACTAGTCTCTTCCGGTCCGGGCTGCCACGCAGTTGGTGCGAAGACGCATCCGCCGCCAAGATCCGGACAATGTCTTTTGATAAAAATCTCATCCCATGAACCCGGGCACCCCTGCTTAGTCACCAAACGTAGCGAACCACTTGGGGTGACATATGGCAGAGGTGTTGGTTATCCAATAAATGATTCCCGGGGCGAGGGTTCCCAAATAAACTGTCAAAAGCTATAAATAACAAAACATTAAAGAAATAAATGAGTCGTTCAATTTGTATATCCGCTATTTCAACTTTCACTGATTCCGAGAAAACCGTAAAATACTCACATCTCTAGCGTAAATAAAAAATTGCATTTTATTATTCGAAAAGTGTTCATTTTTCAATGTATCTATAGAAATATTTAAGTAATTTGGATAAATAAAATGGATATAGCGGATTTTGATACTCCCTTCGTGATTTGTATGGAATATAGAGGCTTTTGAAACTCAAAGAAGCTGAGGGGCGTGTTTCTACACCCGCCATCTTCGCAAAATAACTGCTTGTGATTGGTTGAATTCCGATATAGCGGGTTTTGATAGTAACTTCTTGAACGGTATAGCGGGTTTTGTTTCTCACTCGCAGTTTTAACATGGTTTTTGGTCGTGATAAGGGAGGTTTTGAAACTCGATTTTAGATTAATCTTGTTCCTCGCAAAAATGTGAACAAGATGTCATTTTGTCAAAAAATCGGATATAGCGGGTACTGAAATTATAGGACTCATAATATATACTAGCTGGTACCCGGCATGCGTTGCAATGCCATTCAAAGAAGTCTGCGTGTCCTTTCCCGTGCGTCCCAGTTCCCTTCCACCTTCCCCGCCTTCCCCCTCCCTCGTCGCTTCCCTCTCCGCGAACCCTACCTTCCCCCTGCCTTTCCTCCCTGCCGCTAAAATATATGAAATACACACATTTTCATTTATACAAATTTCATAATGCCAGAGCTTACCATCATATGTCACTCGCTGATAATGTAACTTTCTATTGGTGAAAGAATTTTTAAAATCGGTTTAATGGTTTAGGCGTGAAAGCATAACAAACAAACACACGCTCTTTCGTATTTATAATATCAGTATGGATTTATTCAAGATTCTTTTTTTATTTATCTCGGTCAAGTTTTAAGTATGTATCTATATAAAGTATTTGTTTATTGCAGGTGGACCGATATAGCAAACGTAATAAACCACAAGCGAACATTCAGCATCGAGTGTCAGAACGCCAGCCAAAGTGCTTCTTTTGTGTTTGCTTCCGCGGAAGATGGTAAATACGTTTGGAGAATGTGTGTTTTGCAGCATACCTTCTACATGAAACACCAGGAAGCCATCAACTCAGCTAGCAACCATGCCACACACCATCAACCCCAACCTAAATTTCAAGTTTGTACAATTTTTATTCTTTCCAGCATCAATATACAGTTGATCCCTGGTAATCCGACAAACTTATTGCAAGGTGGTGTCGGATGATCGAATTTCTCTTCTGCGTTTGCGAAGCCATTACGATACATATAGATATGAGACGTTGAATTGCGCTTATGCACAGGGTCAGAATGGTATGGTAGGGCCACTCTGTTCGCTGTTATGCCCATGGAATATCAACGCATTAAACCACCTACCAACTGCACGGAATAATCACATTGAGTACATACCGTTTTATCCTCCGCTATGCATTTGGTAATGTTGTACTGCGTCTTTCTTCACAGACAGCCGATAATCTATTAGAGTAATACACTTTCCGTACGATTCACAGACGATAATCGATAAATTTACGAATACACAGATGATCACATAAAAAATAGTCCGATAATCACATACGATCCAGTACGAGATGAAACACGATAGGTCGATAATAATATTCGATTGGGTACGAGATTGAATACGAGATGCACTGGATATGCCCGTCGCACGTGCATACCAGCAACGAAAACTTCACATACTGATTTTAATTGTTGCCTGGTACGGTATATTAGCAAGTACCACAACGCGCGTGTCCAAAGACACATTAGTCATGCTAGACACACTAGTCGGCCCTTGGCAAGCGGCAAACACATCGATAACCATTGAGCGTTACGGTACAGGCGAGACGGCAATCTCCATCATTGGTCTAAAATGAATTGGATATGGTGATGGATAGAGAAACAAGAATACTATCGGCAGCTGCAAAAGGTTCGGAGCATAAATGACAGTATCACGTTCATTTTTGAATAAATGTATTTATTTATGCAACAAAAATGACAATCTCCATTAGGGTATTGCAGAGTACGGATTAAAAATGGCAGTATATCCCTATGGACAATCAGAGAGACAAAAGAAAAGTGGTAATCTCCATCTATTATTTTTTTTTACATTAACTCTACACAGGAGGCACCGAGGAAAACAATTTTCCCAGGGGTCTATGTCATCTTTGAGGATGCTGTGTGGAGGGTTTTTTAAGGGAAAGGAAGGAGAAGAAGATACGGGAAGGAAAAACGTATGAGTGGTGGGTAGGAATCTGGGGGTCAGTGTGGCCAGGAGTGATGGACGTATGAATCTATTTCTCACACTGCGGTGCAAGGCAAAGGGTCGGGAAAATCCAAGAGGTCAAAATGCCTCCCTCAATCAGTCTCCTCTAATCCAGCCCGCACGTAGTGGTTGGGCAAACGTATCCGCCACCAAGACCTAGGCAAACCTCATCCCATGAACTCGGGCACCCCTGCTTAGTCACCAAACGTAGTGAACTACTTGGGATGACCTGTGGCAGGGGTTTTGGTTGTCCAATAAATGGTTCCCGGGGCGGCGGTACCCATACCAGCCTCCCAAATTATTAACCTCTTGTCTGTGGTTCACCCGCCGGCGGGTAAAACTTTGCATAAAGCCCGGGACACACCAGGGACTTCGGCTATATTATTTATATTATCTCTCTATAAAAAAAAATAATGTCCGTGTGGGTGTACTACCCTGTAGACTCAAAAACTACCTGTTCGATTTTGCTGAAAATTTCAGTTTGTTTTTATTAATGCCTGGAGTGTTTAGAGAGTGGTTTGAATGGTAGAAGAAGTCCGGGACGCCCGGGGAAAACTCAAAGCTATTTCTCTACACTGAAATGAGATATGCAAAATCATTATTGTAGTTTTTTAATACCTACTAATAACGTGGTACGCAGTAGTGAATGGTAGAAAAAGTCAGGGACCCCCGAGGTAGACTTAACGTATTATCTTTGCACTGGAATAAAATCATATACAAAGATAGCAGCCATTAAATTTGCAATAAGAAAATGAAGATAATGATATGATTGTAGTTCTTAGTCGAAGTATTATACAGTTAAATATCACCGAATCAGATAGGGACACATTAGCTCAATAGAGTAGCGCCCTGGCAAGGCGAAGGTCCTGAGTTCGAGTCCCGGATGTGATCGTATCTTTTTCTGATTTTTCTGTTTTCATATTTTTGAATGAGTTTCGCTAATATTGTCTTCATTTAATTAAATATTACCATTTGAGGTTTTACTCAGTTAAAAATAAAAATAAAAATTTAAATAGTTACGTTTTACAAATAATAAACAAAAAAATCGTACCGTAATAGTTATAAAATACGAAGGTGACATACATTCGCCAAATGTCTATAATATGATTAAAGATATTCGACATTCTAGTGTCTTCTGTCGTTTTTGTTTTCGTACACAAGACGTATGAGAAGGAAGATTTTTATGAATGACTTTTAGGACGATCGTCTATGACGAGCGTACAATTTCTCCCTGGGACTATTCAGAGAGGGCTGTTTACCATAATGCAAATTCCTGTAGACAGGATTGAAAAGTTGACTTACCAACACTAAGGACGATTGTTTCATCAAATTTTTTAAGTTAATTTTCACATTCGGTGTAAGTTCTATTCAAGTTCTGTCATTAAAGGCCAGTTGCTTCATAAAATTAAATAATCACAGAACTTGAATGGAACTTTCACGGAATGTGAAAATTAACTTAAAAAATTTGATGAGTTGTTAAAATTTTTTGAAACAACCTATCCTAAATCTGTGTTCCAGTTTTCTCTGTTTTTATAAATTAGTTTAAATGATTTGTTTTGCTGCTCACCAAAGTACCCTTTTCACAAAATGTTCATTTTATCACGGTTTAAATGAAATCTGCTGTATTTGCAGTACATTTAACTGGCGTATTTGAATGGCATAATATAAATCATATTATGCCATTCAACAAGTTTTGTCACATATTATCCAAATGATTTATTCTTTGTTCAGCCTTAAAGATGACATTATATTCAGTCTGTGTCTAATATCCAACAATGATGGTAAATAATATGTTCAATACAAATTCCAATATATAATTCAAAAAATTATTGTATATTAAACATTTTGCTTGTGTTCATAATAATGGCTGTCTTATTAAAACATTTCATTACGGAAGTGACATTTTCAGCAAGTGGTTGTTTTTATTGTCTCCAATAGAACGACGGTCTCTCAGACAGTCGTGACGACCTGGACTGTGTGGCTCTCAACAAGGTTAGCTCCGTCAGTGTCCCCGGTCTGCTGGATCTGGAGATCCTGGGGCACCGTGGACTCGGGGGCTCTCAGCAGGGCCTGCAGATGGAGTCCTCGCACCAGGGCCTGCTGCAGGGTCTGCTGATGGAGCCCCACCAGCTCTCCGGTGGGCAGAGGGCTCTCTCAACCTCGTGCCTAGATTTGACCAACTCCAACGGGCATCTGCAGTCGCAGAATGATATTGACAAACTGAGGTAAATATAACTATTTATGTTGGTTTTTTTTAATGCAAATATCGCACGGGAGTCCCGACTGCTCCCAATTGTCCGGAGCTAGTGAGACTTTTGCATCCCAAATTGAGGTATGTTGTGAGGCTGAAAGGGATATCTAACACTCCTAATTTGTTGTTAATTGTGTTTTTGTGGTTTTGTAACCTGTTATGATTAATAGTATTATCCGGCACCCATTATCTCAGAGTTTCTGAAAATATTTATTTAATTTGCACAAATTGTACTTTGATTCTAATGTACTCTGCACATTCTTTTCTTGTAAAATTTGTGGTCATATTGTTGAATGTGGTTAATTTATATTTTGTGAACGTTTTGTTGATATAAGCATAAATATTGCATTGTTACACTTAACCAAATCGCCTTTTAATTGTCAGCATGCTTTTTATTGTTATTTCATTGTTTTATTACAATATCAACATTTAAACAGCTCGTGAACTATAGCACTGCAGTGATTAAGAATTATTGGCATATTATACACATCTATTTATAATAGATTACACTGCCAATAATTTGAAATATGCAAACTGGTCATAATTATTAAAGAATTTTTCATTCTTTTGTGTAAAATTCTCTTATTAAATGATATTTTCATTTTTAATACATAGTTTTAAATATCAACTACATAATTCAAGATTTGCATATAGTATGGGGCTTGTCATTGTCAATAATATTATTTCAAAGTGAACATAATATATATTTGTTTTCAGGGCACTCTTACCGTCTTACAGAGCAGCTCCAGATTATGACACTGCCATTCAACAGAAATACAGTCAGCGACCTCCGGTGCATTACGGGAGTCACCAATCCCACAGCCACGCACACCCCAACCCTCTCAACCCCGCCGTGTACGGCTCCCAGCCAGAGATCCACCGACCTGTCCACTACCCTGACGTCACCCGACACACGGCAGCCCTCAACACACCCATGGACCTGGCCGCTTACGGGTTAAGCCCCGCCACACAAGAGAGCCCGTACGCTGCTGCATTTCCCACGGGGCTATTACCAGCAGAAGTGCCACAACAGTATCTCAATCTGTACAAACCTCCCCCTCCCTACCCATCCGGAATGGCATCTAATTCCACTCCGGATCTGGCGGTGGCGAGTCAGAGCATCGGATTGGCCGGGTATCACAGAGGATATATAAGTCCCCACGTGTCTGGGTCTAGCCCAGATTTAGTGTCTTCCAGGTTTCTCAGCACGCAATATATGAGTCATTTAAATGGAGGGAACCCTCAGCATATCCTGGGCTACCAGGGACACCAAAAAGTAATGCCGTCAGCACACGGAACATACGAGAATCTAGCGTCGGTCATGGATGTACCTAATAGGCACATCATTATAGAAAGCCCTCACCTTCTGCCCAATCACATACAGAAGTTGCATGACGAAAGGGGTAACCTGATATATTGTGTTCCTGCGACCCAAGTGCCATACAGAAGCCATATGGTTTTACCGACCCAAAAGCTGAATCCCGTCAGCGATTCCCAGGAACCGATTTACGAAAACGTGCCATTACCGTGGCAAAATGAGCCGACACACCTGCCCGCCAGGGACCGGGCGCAGAGTCTGACTTCCCCCCCCGACGCCAGCAAGGTGGTGGAGAGGAAAGTCAGCCAGCCCATATCTATAGTATTAAGTGTTGACCAAAGCCCCCTCGTTCCTTCCCCGGGCAATATCAATGTGACAGGCGGATTCCCCGCGGCCTTTAACCCAAACGTCCAGCTCAATAATGTTAAATACTCTCCCGATAGTTTATATGTTAATGCCCAAATTATTAAATCTAATAATAATGTTAGTTACGTAGCTAATGAAACCAAAGTGATCTTAAATAATAAGACTTCGTCGAAAACTGATTTGCAAGATCTTACAAACTCTATGCTTTCCGTAGCAATTTCCAAAGAATCGTTAGCGATATCGAATGCGGAAGTTGGCAGCAACGCCTCGCTTAAGGGCTCAACAAACAGCTCGATAAGGAGTTCTTCTCAAGTGCCCGTAATCCAGCAATCAGATAGCAATAATATTACCACTATTACTATAAATAGTCACGACGACAATCAACCACTAGGAATAGTTAAATCATCCGGAACATTCACCAAATCCAAAAGTTTATCTGATAATTTGCACGATGACTCTCACTTGTCGATGACTTCCACGGTGCACAGTGGTTTTGATATGACAGGACCTACGTCTTCATTTTTCAATTCCACCCAACAAAGTAGTGCCTACGATATGGAAACCAGCGGCATATCTTCCACTACTAGCGGGAGTATTCCGGGCAAAGAGAAGAAACGCCGACGTTGGGGGATCTTTGTTGGTAAAAGCAGCAAGAGCGAAATAAAGAGTGCCACCCTGGGAAGAGACAGAGCCAAGAAAGAAAAGAATAGTAAAGACACCCTGGACAAACATCGATGGTCCACTGCTTTACCCAAATCACAGCCTCTTCCACCTAGTATATCAAAGGAAACCATGGTAATTATTTGTTCTTACATAATCATTTTACGGACATGCCGTCACTTCATTTGGATAGGGTTCTAACTTCAAGTTCACTTCACCTTGATATAGGGAGAGATACGAGGTATCAAAGTTTGCAAACATGATTTCTCATAATCTATTTACCAATTTCCGATTTTGAGGTTGAATCTTGTGTAAAGTATTTTAATTGAACATATTTCAAAGGAAAGTATTTAAATTTGACCTTTTAGAACATACCTAAACACGCAAATAGAACCCTGTGCAACTAGCTAGGGCATAACAATTCATTGCACAAGGTTCTAATTACATTTCCCTAATGCAATTCCAAGCTAGGGCCACGTCCTATTTAAAATATTTCCATAAAAATATGGTAAACTAAAATACTTCAACTAAAATTGTTAAATAGATTACGAAAGTTCGTCTTTGGAAACATAAAAACCTTAGAAAATGGTAAGGCGTAGTTAGAACCCTATCCAGACGAAGTGACGAACCATAATGCGCCTCGTATTTAAGATCAACTGTTAGATACAAAGTAGAGAGTGTAAGTGATGTTAGAACCTTGTAAATTAATTATTATTGAAAATGTTTGATGTTAGAACTTTGTCATACATATATCTAAGAAAATACAAAACAGATGGTTCTGAAGATTATTTTGGGTATAGAAATGAGCAAAAGAAATGTTTTTTTGGCATTCAAAAGTCATTTTTGAAAAAAATGTCAGAACCCTATGAAGTGACGATGCCTTGTAGGAAAAATGTGTTTTGATTTGATTCAAATGTGTTTTGCAGTGCCAACTGTTGGAGAGAAAAATGGCAGACACCCAGTTGTCCTTTGCCTTTGAGCGGATACCGAAGGGTCGGGATGTGAACACGGACATAACCGTGGCGCTGTACCCGGAGCACTCGGCCCTCAATGCTGGCAACATGGAGTACCTACCCTACGATGATAACAGGGTCCGGCTCACACCCACCAAGTCTAATAAACACGGATACATCAATGCCTCTCACATAACTGTAAGTTCCAACTAAATACCAACGTTTCAAGACAACATACAACAGAAAAGTGAAGAAAAAGAACAAACAAATTTTTTTAACATTTAATGTTACCCAACCTAACCTATCTATTTTTTGTAATGCTATTCAACAAATTAATTGCAATTTGGGAGGTGGGTATGGGTACCGCCGCCCCGGAAACCATTTTTTGGATAGCCAACACCTCTGCCACAGGTCACCCCAAGTGGTTCGTGACCAGGGGTGCCCTGGTCCATCGGGTGAGGTTTGTCCATTTCTTAGCGGCCGATGCGTCTGCCCACATGCTGTGTAGTGGGCAAGATTAAGAGAGGCTGATTTAGGTAGGTCTTTTACCTTCTCCAGCCAGAATCTCTTGACCCATCGCCTTACACCGTAGTTGGAGGGATGGATTCAAATGTCCGTCACTCCTGGACACACTGATCCCCAGATTCCTACCCACCCCTCATACCTATTTCCTTCCCAGAAATTCCTCTCCTTCCTTTCCTTAAAAAATCCTCCACACAGCATCGGCCTAGACCCCAAGCAAAATAGTTTTCCTCATGGTCTCCTGTGTGAAGCTAATGTAAAAAAAAATATGTGTTACATGACAAAACAGAAAAGTGAAGAAAAACAGTATACGAATAACAAAATTTGTTAACATTTAATGTTACCTAACCTAACCTACCTTTTTTAATATCTACCTATTGTAATGTTCATTAATATAACAAAAGCATCCAATTTCGTGTGTGTATTTATTAATTAAATAAAACTTTTGTTTTTCTTGATGAAGTCCAAAAATTCATTTTACTATTTTTTTGCAATTTTTTTTTATTTATTTAAAAGTTTATACATATTTTCACAGTTGTTTAATTTATAGTGAATCTGCAGGGTTTTTCAATAAAGACGCTTGATTTTTAAATGTAAATAAAACCAGTTGTGTGTGAGATATCCACTCAATTTTTTATTTTATTTGAAAGTATATTTTATGGCATTACGTGTGGAATATAACATCTTTCAAATGTCCGCCGCGGCTTTGCTTGGTGACACATATTCGGGAGGTCAAATTTTCAATGGTTTTGTCACATAAATCTGGCTGAATTTGCTGGATGGCGTTTGCAGTGCCAGTTTTTGAAGAAGCCTGGACTGATGATTCCGCGAGGCCAAAATCTGCACCAAACAGTGACTTTCTCGGGGTGCATTTGGTGTTGGTGTATCTCTCGTGGATTGGTATCGCCCCGTACGCAAAATTTTTGTTTTTCGCATATCCATTCATCCAAAAATGGGCTTCTTCGCTAAAGATGATTTTTTTGCGAAATTTGGGTCAACTTCCAACTGCTCCAGAGCCCTATCAGCGTGTACACTTTTTTTTATTTTTTTTATGTTACATAAGTAATTGTGCTGTGCCTGTCTCACTAGGAGTTCCTGTGTTGAGAGCAGGCGCATTTTAACATAAATAATTTAAAAATAGTTTATAAAGGATAACAACAACAATGTTATTTACATTTAAAGTAAAAGTACAAGGACAATCAGCATCATACTAATGGTTAGCATGCATTAGGAGGTTCTAAAATGATATATGATCTGTCTTTGGTAGTGATCCAAAACTAGGTATCTGTTTTGTATTTTACGTGATTAGTGTGCTGTCTAAATGGTCAGTGGAAGTGTATTATAAAGTTTTGTTGCAAAGTACCTGAAGTACCTTCGTTGTCTATGATCTTTTAATGCCACGGTACACTTGCCATAAAATATACTTTCAAATAAATAAAAAATTGAGTGGATATCTCACTTAAAACTTGTTTTTTACATTTTTATTCGAGTATCCTTATTAAATTACCTTGTAGTAATCTGAATAATATTATAGCGAAAGCATTTTAAATTTGTTACAAATTTAATGATTTGATCTGATGGTAGATTTTTATTTGAAATTTTATTAACCTGATCTACTAATAAGACCTAGACATGTTTGACAAAAATGTAGAGGCGAACATAAAAGCATTTTTATAACAAATTTTTTTTATTCTTCAGGCGACAGTGGGAAGCAGTCAGCGTTTCTACGTGGCCAGCTCGGTTGGGGGCGGTCCGCTGAGTGTGCAAAGCAATGCGGCATGTTGCGCGCTGTGGCAGGCGGCGTGGGAGGCGGGCGCGCGTGTCGTGGCGCATGTCTCACCCGCAGCCTCCCCCTCACATTTACCTGAGCTGCAGCCCGGCAGGATGAGAGACTATGGACAGGTAGATTAAATATTTATACGCCTTTTACATCTATGGCTCTATTTTGACTTCTTGGTGTATTCCCAATCCGAAGGTTCAATTCTGCATGGTGGCATACATACACTAATAATAACCCTATGTTTGCGCTCCCTTGTCCATTAGGGCGTACAATCACTGTTTCTACTCTCCCTTAAAATTTTTCATTTGTGACACGGCGAGTATAGGAGTAAATGATTTGCTCATGCAAACAGTTATAATGTATTTTTACTTTAATACTTAATGAAGAAATGTGATATTTCATGTAACCTTCTTGTAGCTATATTTCACCCAGTTATATCAGCTACCTCTGCTATGAATATATGACCGACTGCATACTATCTCTGTACAAAAGAAAACCTAAATGACTTAGTCCTGAAGGGTGATTCCGTATCTTTTGTGTTATGTTTTTCATTAACTTGTTGAATGCCCGGGGAACAACACGGAAATTTCACGACCTTGAATTTGAATTGAATGTATTGTGGATTAATTTTGAGCTATCGTAAATTTTATTGACCGAAACACATTCCTAGAACAATAAACTATGTACCAAAACATTACTTGCGTTAATTACGTAAATAACATGCATCGACTTTGACCGAAAGAATAGCGGCAAATCTGACATTTTGATGTCACAGATAAAAATTATTTTAAAATATTCTGGAGTTGCAAGGTAAATGAATGTTGGCGCAAGCGATTCTGACACTGCCCTTATACAAATTTTGTACATAGAAGATTCAAAATCACAGAAAAACGTATTTTTTCCCCGCGCATGCGTACAAACTGTGCACATCCCTGCTCTTCGGCAAATTAAATATAAATTATTCCGAGTGACTAGACGCATTGCAGGTTTCGCTATGGTAAAGGACGATAATGGAGCAAGCGTTTCTGACCTTGTTCTTCATACACTTTCTTTATACATATGGGTCAAAATTGCATTTCAAAGTGCCGCGGCCACCGCGTGACAAACGGCACAGAAGAGGTTAAGACAGCGTTACGAGACAATTAAGACAAAAAGGCAAAATCTGTCAGATATCGGAATGCGTCCTTAGCGCATTATCATTCAGAAGGGTGACTGTGTGTCTATGGTGACAGCTCAACAATGTTAAATTGGCCGTATAATACATATTTTGATAGTCTTTTTAAATGCAGTATTCCGTATTGCGCCAACGAGCGAAATACTGCGCTTGTGTTAACTCACCAACTCTTAAAAGTAGTTACACTAACACCAGAGATGATGGCGCGTTTGCTATGTAATCCTCGTTTAGAAATGTCAGTTGAAATTTGCGAATCAAATGTCATCGCATACAAACATCAAAATAATATGACAAACGATTTATTTATTTAAGTAGTTTTAATAACTAATAAATCAATCGTGCTTTTAAGTAAGTAATTAATCCATTTGAGAGGCATAGACAAGCCATAGAAAATTACAGAAATTTGACAGCTGATGATGGAAGCCTTCCAAAATCTGACAGATTTTGCCTTTTTGTCTCGTAATGCTGTCAAAAGATACAGAATCACCCTTCTGATACATTTTATTGTTAATTTTAAACAGATTTTTGAATCTAGTAATTCTCATTGGTGTGTGGTAATTCTCATTCCTAAGTTTTATTTTTTTTGATGGAAGCTTATAAATGTTTTATATGGATTATAGAGAAACAATGAGAGGTATTTTAAATGTCCTTCATAATTCCTCAACGTACCTTGTGTTTGTTTCCAGTACCAAGTGTTTGTGGAGTCCAGCCAGTCATCTGGCTATGTGGTTACCACCCGTTTGAGGGTCAGCAACGGGAAGCCCATCACGCATACGGGCTCCATCGGCCAGACCAGGACAGTGTGGCACATGCAGTACACGGAATGGCCGGACAATATGGCCACTCCGGTTTCTACAGAGCATTTCTTAGGTTCGTTAGTGTGCACTTTTTACTTGGTAACTAACTAACCATCACGCCGTTTCTCCGCATGGGCAGAGATGATGGACCACCAAACAACTCAGTCTTGGCACACACCTTGCTTCATTTAAATTCACATATACTTTTCTTTTTTCCTTCTCTTTCAATTCAATTAATTTATTATTTTAAAATATTTACTTTTAAACCGTGCAAAAACAACCTGTTAAAGTGTGCCCCCATTTAGTACTTACCTCAAAATAGTACTTACCCCAAAATAACCGTATCATTATTGAACAGGCTTTCTGGAAGAACTCTCCGCTGTACGGCAACACTGTGCTTTAGAAATGGCGCCCGTGCACAATGCAAATCCCCCTCTTCTGGTGAGCTGCTCGCAGGGGGTAGGCAGAACAGGGGTGACCATAACTGCTGATCTTCTTCTGTATACGCTGGAACATAACCAGGTAGGTGGCCTTGTTTCTTTAAAGTATCCTTACTATAATTTGTTAGATACTAAATTTAATCACATCTCTCTTTATTATGATAAAAGATACATGTGTTAGTAATAATTATTCTTATCTATAGAATGCATGTGAATGCTATGAACAAAAGGCATAATTTAAAGACGAGTTGTGGTGCATTAAATGCATAAGTCTCTTATTCGTGAGAATGATCTGTCTGAACATTAGAGAGCGCGCAGATGTTTTTGTTTTTTTTTATGGCTTTTCACGGGCTGATTTTATTCAGTTAATGGAAAATCAAAGCAAAGAATACACTTTTATACTTTTCTACCAATAGAAACAAAAAATCAGCAATGTGACAAGCTTTTTTTTTTTTTAAGCTCCACACAGGAGGCCCTGAGGAAAATAATTCCCCTCAGGGCCTATGTCATCTTTGGGGATGCTGTGTGGAGGGTCTTTTTAGGAAACGAAGAAGAGGAAGTTCTAGGAAGGAAAAGGGTAGGTATTAGGAGTGGGTAGGAATCTGAGGTCAGTATGTCCAGGAGTGAAGGAAGCATTAATCCATCCCTCCATAGCTGTGCAAAGCGATGATCCGAGAGGGTACAGTTGGAGAAGTCAAAGGGACTCCCTCAACCACTCTCTCCCGATCCAGTCTGCCGCTGGTGGGCAGACGCATCCGCCGCCAAGATCCGGACACAACTCCCCCCCTATGGACCCAGGCACCCCTGCTAACCAAACGTAGCGAACCACTTGGGGTGACCTATGGCAGAGGTGTTGGTTATCCAATAAATGGTTCCCGGGGCGGTGGTACCCATACTCGCCTCCCAAATTGAAGCTTGTGGAGTTTTATAAAGGAATATCGGTTTTCTTTTTTTTGTAATTTTGAACGCAAATTGGATTGGAATTTTTTAACAATAATCCCTTCTAAGGCTGGGATTACACTCGTAAATTTTTTCCTGTAAATCGCTCTTGTAAGTGATTTATGGCCAAATTACCCATGTAAACGACACCAAAAGCCACTTAACGTAATTTATAGCAAGTTACAGAACTTATTCTTTCGGAAGTTTTTTGACAGGTCTAATCGCGCCCGCGAGAATTTCCAGCCTTCTTACAGCTTATAAAATCAGTTTGATAAGCTAAGATACTTCCGCAAGAAATAGTTCCGAAATGCGCCACGCACCGTTGCGAAATGTCAAAAATTAAAAGACAATTGTTTTCATAGGATTTTTTTCCTACAAAACTAGTATTTATTTCCACTTATTTAAGTTTTCTGGAAAATGAGCATCCTTCTATTCAAATATCGGTCCAATCCTTTCCAATTTAATGTTTTTGTTTTTAACATTTACGTATTTGAAATTTTGAATTCGAAGTCGGTTGCTGTCAGCAGATGTCAGGTAGCTGTCATTCGGATGAAACAAAATTAATTGCCGCCTTTGATGGCACAAAAGTGTGTGGAGAATTGTTTAATTAAAGCCACAATCTATTTCAATACTTTATTTGGGCCTTTTCGTCTTTATTGACAAAATCGCGTAAATTTGACAGTAGCAGGTCGTTGTTGACAGGAAGACATCTTACTGCAAATAAATTTACAGATGTAAACGGTCGCATGAGCATTTAGACAGGTCGAACTTCCGAACAACTTCCGTGATCATTAATTACCAAAAGTCGGATGCATATGTGAACGCTCCTGTGAGTGACCTGTCAAAATCTTATGTAATCCGTAAATTTTAATTACGAGTGTAACCCGCCTACGCACCTACTTCATAAATTGCTTTGCACTTTTCTGGAATTAGGACACTTGCTGATGCAGAAATATTGATAATAAATATAAAAATTTTCGAAAGAACAACCATCGAACTATCTAAGAAATATCAAGAATTTTTACCTGTCTGTGAGACTCTCTTGAGCTGATAAATAATCATCTTCTTATTGCGGTATTATGACCCTTTGGAGCGCAAAGGTGTTAAGTCACTGGAGATGAATTGTTTAGGAGAGCAATTTTAAAGTTGGAGCAGCCATAGCGGGTGTGGATGTAGTGCTATTGTTTTCTTTGATGATTGTAGAATTGATATAAAAGTATGGACTTGTGACAAGGGTGCCTTAAAGAATGGAGTAAAAAGCATAGATTTCTATCAAAATATCATTTTTGCAATTTGTGGGACTTGGAACTTTTGTGTTGTGTCAATTTTTTAACGAAAAATTGCAAGTAAACTATCGAAATCTTCACTGTTCTTATTGTAAGTAATTTTATATAATATCTTGGGTAGTTATAACACAATTTTTTTTTAATTAGTAAATGCCTGTAGCGGTGTCTACGTTTTCAACCACATTTGCTTTCTTGGGGTGCTAAAGGGGTTACAAAGAGAGAGCTAGAGATCATTCGTCACTGTCATCCATCATGAAAACTGTTCAAACGTGGTATCTATGTTTAAAACTGATTCCAAACTTTTCGGTCATGGGACATACCACACAGTCTCCGATCTTGAAAATGCTATTACACATACACTTACCTTTAGTTTCAAGGTCATTTTGCATAACAATCAAATTCCTTAACTTTTTTAACCGTATTGAAATAATCAAATCTTTTTTAACCGTAATGAAAATCGCCCCCTTTACTTCAGTAAAATTATCCAGTGCCCCCCAGACCCCAAAAGTAGGAAATACATTTACGCAATGCATTTCCTACTACAAAAAATGACGAGAAATATAAATAAAACACATTATTATTAATTACATTGACATTGATTATTATGCTTCAGTTTAAATTTTGCGTGAAAGTGTAGTTTATTTAACCAGAACTTGTCAAATCGTTGCACCTAAAGAAAGGTGTCAAATGTATCAGTGTGCGTAGCTCGTGAATGAGCTTATTTTCTATATTGACACAATGCCCACTCGAACTTCTGCAGCGCCCCCTAAATGCTAAAAATTTAAAAACGCCCCCCCAGAACTCCAAAACGCCCACAAGGGGGCGCTGACACCCCCGTTAAGAATCACTGGTTTGCATTATAGTCCCCTGTTTTGGCACAGAACGGGCACTTAAATTATGATGTCTTTTTTGGTTTGTTTCAGGAAGTGGACATATCGCGTGTAGTGAGTCAACTGCATCAACAGCGAGCCAATCTCATACAGAATGTTCACCAGTACAGATTTATACATGCTCTTCTCATTTACTATCTTAAACAGACGAGATTGATTTAATTATTTGACTCTGTTATTATTGTTAATTGTAATTTTTTTGTGCAGTCTTGTGCAAAAATCTTTCTTGACAATTGAACCATATACTTCATATTATAAATATATATTTATATACTTAGTTCATACTTTGAACTTACTTGCTGTTGACTGAACATACTTTTTAAATCTTGGACTACTATACTACTATAGGAAAACTGAAATTTATTTTATGTATATCTGAGTGTCGTTATAGAAAGGCGCTATATTCTAGAGCGACGGATAAAATAATCAATTAATTAGAAGCATGTGAGATGACTGGTAGAATCAATTATTTTTTTTAAAACCAATCTCTATTATTTTACATTTCCATCCTCGTTTGGTTTTGACATCCACCTACATAAAAATAAAGGTATTCTATAAGACATTTATTAAATTAGGTCTGAAACACAAGCATGTATGTTTACACAATTATCCACGTCACTTGTTCAAAAGGTGCATAGAGTAAAGAAATCATATTGAAATGGAAATCTGTACCCGAGAGACTAATGGAAAACGACTTAATACCATTTCATTCGGAATTTCCTTATCTATCTAGAGGTAGTCGACTTTATCTTGAAAATCATGCAAAAGTAAGTTATGCCACAATGCATTTAGTTAAGTTAAGTAAACCAATTTTGAGAACTGTTTTGTGGTCTCCTGTGATATATTTAAAATTAACTATCACCGTGTAGGAAAAACAAGGTAAGCAAGGAAAAAGGATCACTTACTAACTTACTTACCATTGTATCTCTGCGAAGGAGCACACAACACAATCACAATATAGTTATACTGTTCCACTGCGATATCTCGAGGTAATTATCGCCACAACAAAATGAATAATTTTAAAAACTGGCTGACGAGTGTTCCTTGTGTAATCTTAACATGACCTGCAGACTCGATCAGAACCGGGTGACATTCCTCGAAGCATCCTAGTGGCCGGTACGTAGATGGAATTTTTCCATCATTTAATGTCACCTAATCTTGACCATTGACCTCTCAGGTACATAAATGTTTTTATTGTTGACTTTCCTGCTTGAGTAGTACAATTATCTACTGTGACCAATTATAAACATTAAAGTTTGAGGTAAATATCATCCATATTTTTCTAAGTGTGAGCATTTGAAACAGTTGCTTATGCCGCTATATTTTTTATATAGATTATACACACATAGTTAAATATCAGTTGTTTTTCAACTCAAAAAGAGTACCATTACTCAAATTATGATTGTAAAATGAATAAAAAAATATTATTTTTAGAGTTTTATTTGTATAATGTACACTATTGTTTCTTATTTTTTCTATAATTTCTTTACCGGTTTCAACATGTGTCATTCAAAAACAAAATGTCTAGAAATTGTTACATACTTAATCCGTGGTTTGCGTGAGTAGCCGTCTGAAAAATATCCATTGTGTGCGCAGGCTAATCGTGTCATCCATCACTAATGTCGCAGTCTTGACAAAAATAGGATTTATAAATATTTTTGTACTAATAAAATATGGTAGATATTATTAGCCAATTATTGTAGCTTATTGACTGTGCAAGTTATGTTCATAAAATCAATCAATTTATTAAAAACAAGGTGAAAATGGAAAATCAAAAAAAAAAATTATTTTATGGAAATTAATACAATTTACTTATTTCTTGTAAAAATAAATAAATTTTATTCCTCGACGGTCAGAGACATTGTAAGAATTGCGCAGATACCAAATACTGTAATATTTTGTACTTACTATTTCGGCATTTTCGTAAACATGGGAACTCATAATGTGTTAAATAATAACACGAAATTAAATTTTTTTCTAAAATCCTGGTGGCAAGAATTTGAACTACATACTTACATTGGCCAATAAGAATGCTCTATTTAACAGGCTATATCTTTGAACCAATCATAATTTAGAATGAAATTTTTATTTCAACCAATCAATGAAATCCAAAAGTACTTTCGTAGGATTTGAATTCTAGTTTGCACACACAGCAGAGCAAATTTTAATGACTCGGATTCGAGTTACACTCAAACCATGGGTTAATGTTGAAGAAATACAAAAAATTGTGAATGCTAATAGAACATAATATGTACATATATCTCAAACTAAACAAATTCTATTTTATGTAACTGAGAACTTTTTTCTTGCATGTTATTATAAATTTAGCCATCGTGCCAGTTTTTCAATAAACTCAGCAGTGTTTTGGTATGTTTGTGAATAATTATTTTCAAACTGCTGTCGTTTCTTAGTTCATTACGAGTCACGTAATGAGAATGAGAGAATCCGGTGTTGTGTGAGTAGTTGAGTCTTCCTTTCTAATCTTTGATTAGTAACTAAATAAATCATTCTTGTTATTCAAATAATCACTGCCTTCACTGACCCCTGAGCTTTTAAGTGGTTTTGCATGATGAGGACAAAATAATGTGTATTGAAAAAATATATACGAGTGCCATTTACTGATCTTCTTACCAAATACATAGTTCTTGAATCTTCTCTGAACAAATATGCATAATCGGGCAGTTAAACCCTGTTGACCTATTTGATTTTTAAGTGATTATACAGGGTGTTAAGGGGCGTACTTTACTTACTTTAACCAGTGATTCCTGACATTATTTCAAATAAAAATGTGAGTGAAATTTTGGTGTCCGGTGACTTTTTCGATAATTTTTTTTTTCTTTCAAAATCAAACAAAATATATTTTCTTCCACATATCATCATTTGTCATTCAGGCGAGTAACCGTCCAAACTAGTCCTGGGTTGGTCGTGAATAACCCGCTCATTGAAACCCGTTCACGGACCACCAAAGAGCGAGCGGGTCATTTTTTCGTCAGCACCCGGGTCTCGCGACCCACTTCTCGCAAACGCTCTACTACTGCAACCTGGGTTTCGGGTGCGGACGTGGCGGGCCAAGCGACGATAGATAGATGTATGAGAGAGCGAAAGGATTGTCAACACCCGGATTTCGCCTCCCGCTCTGTCGACTCAGGTAGTAGAAAGTAGCTGGATGAAGCGTAATCGAGTGTCATATTTTGTGTCGCGAAAAGAGCGGGTCTTCGCGACCCGCTCATGACGCCAGTGTCGTGAGCGACCCGGGTCATGTAAAACGATCGATCGACCCAGGACTAGTCCAAACCTGCCCCTACTATTTTTTAAAACATCAAAAATGTCACCGAAGACCAAAATTTCGTTAATATTTTTTACTCTAAATAATGTCAGAAATCACTGGTTATCAAGTAGGTCCCCTTAACACTCTGAATTCAGCTTCCAACAGTTAATTTTGCAGGTTTCAAAAGAAAAACTAAAGAAAGAAAAAAAAAACTTTTTAATTTCTTAGATTTTTTGTATCAACAAGTCTACACTAGCAACATTAAACACGTTAAGCTGTAATAAATTATTGTTCCTTAAAAAAACATACTTAGTTAATTTGGATTCTATTTTTATCTGCTTGTTTGTTTTTGAATAAAAAATTATGTTATTCAATCTCAAAATCATACATCACAATATATAATATTTTGGTTTATCTATGAAACACTGCCCCTAATTATTTATCTTTTGAAATTTATATAACAACCTTGCTATCAAACTCTAGTCACTAAGCATGCAAATTTGTCTTTAAGTGATATTAGATACTCAATCAACTTCTCACTTGGGGATTTAATTTATAAATATTCTATCCTTGATATTATTTACGACTATGAGACTTTTTCTATTTTCCCTGCTTTGGATTTGTGTATACAAATTCGACGGGAAATATTACTTATCTAAGATTCTGCATTTATCTAAATATTATTTTATCATACAAAGAGTGATGCTCTAATTATGTAATATGTTTTTTTTTTCAAATATTGAATCATGCACAAATAATATGAATTTCACATGGGTAATTTTACTCTTTTATTTCCTACTCACAATTTTTCAGACCATACTGTCTTTATGCTCTGGCAGATTAATAATAAGTTTATCAATGTTCATAATGGAATACAGTGAAACCTGAAGTTTTCCAAGGGACCTGAAGAAAAACTTCTTAGGAGGGAAAACCTTATAAGTGAGATTAATTGGAACATTCCGTCTTCAGGGAACCGAAAAACTAAACTTCAAGCAGAAAAACTTCTTAAGAGGGTTTCACGGTAATATCACGTAGTCGATTCATAGTTCCTTATTTGTACATGTCACACTATAATTTCCTGATCATTAACAATTTGCTTAACAGGGTTTTTACAATACTGACAAGAACGCCTTCCGTTTTTCTTTAGAAAGAAGAGATAAAAAATAGCCCATTTTAAATTAAGTACCTAAATAGTTTTCCAATCAAAATATGAGGCCTTATTTAAAATATTACCATGAAATGTATTTTACAATAGGATTTTTTTAACCCTAATTTAGAGCGCTAGATGTCTGTTAGCATGTTAAAATGTCTTTGTTAAGGAAACAACTAATTTCTCGATTTCGATGTGCCAGATTATATATATATTTTTAAGGGCCGGTTGTTTCACAGAATTTGAACAATTCATCATATTTCGAATTCATAATTTTCAAGTTATTATATCATCGTGGGCCAGTTGCTTCACAGAAAAGAAATAATAACAGAACTAGAATAAATCTTTCGCAGTATTTTAAAATTGAAATTTGATAAATTGTTCAAATTCTGCGAAACGACAACTAAAAGTTTTTGAAAAAATTATTTTATATTTCTATTTGTTGTGTGATGAAAACCCTGGCACACCATTAACAATAACTTTTATTTAAATTAGGTCACATTTTAAAGATTTTTTTACTATGTTATAAATAATATTTTAAGTAAGCGATTGTTTTAATTATATTTAAATTTTTGGTATTCTTTTCTCAGTGAAGTATATACATATATAAAGTATGAAGCAAAAAATCTCAAAGCAGAGAATTCTAAGTCATTTTAAATTAATCATTTAGTTTTGAAATTTTCCAACTAGGTATTTTAACCTTTAAGTTTACAGTGTAAATTATTTTATTTCTTCAGTATTATCATACACATTTTTAATGGTCGCTATATTGTGTTTTTATTACTTGCATACACTTTTATAGACTTTTATTCTATAAATCAATGTTGTCTTGTATTTCTAAGAGGGTTTTGATAAATATAAGTATCACTGCCACTTTCACCAAACTGAGTGACCGCTGTGTTAAAACTTATCTCAAATGACGCCGCACTGATCAAAAGAGTAAAAGATATACTTGGTAATAATGTTAACAATATTTTTTCATGATAAATTCAATAGTTTTTAATTCGCTACTTAAATATTTGACTTTGTCAGTATATTTTATGACTATTGATAAAAAAATATTATAATGAAATTTCTAGTATTCTTCCGATAACAATAACTTTTTGACCTAACTTAGCGTGTTCATGTTCACTCAGTCATTGTAGGTGAAAGCGGCAAGTGTTGTGTTTTGAAGACCATTTTACCAGTACATTATTATGCGTGAACTTCTTACTTATTTTTCATAATTATCGTTTTAGCACATTTTATTGAATATTATTGAATTGTGTAATTCTTAAACCCAATATTTAAAAAAATGGATCTGATTTGTTGATTATGTAATACTTATTTTATTGATTCAATTAATTTTACGTATTTTTCATATTGTGTCTTGAAGAAATATGAGGCGCTAAATTCGTAATCAGTGAAAACATCATTTGTTTATATTTTTGTCATATCAGTGGCTCAATTTTAGTTTTCACTATTTCAAAGATCCTTTGAAATCAGTGAAAACTAAAATTGGGCCACTGTGGCTTCATAGATATGACAAAAATATATAACACAATGTTTTCGCTGATGTGGGTTGGGCCACTCTTCCGCTAAGCGTGGCATGTATAACATTATAAATAAAGTTTTGTGACATAAAAAAAATATCACAACCTAAAGGTCCATCTACACGCAGCGCAAACAGTTTATGTAAAAGTTTGCACAAGCATCACGGTACACTTCGCGGCATCCATAAGACAGCAACATGCGCAAAAAATTTTTTGCAAACCTGTCGCACAATCACTTGAAATGTATGCAAGCTATTCGCTCATTGTACAGTAGTTTTGTCGTCTTAAAGTAAATGCTTACTTGTTCAAATTTAGTTTGCGAAAATTAACTTTTGTGCAAGCCATTTGCGCGGTATATCATTTTGCTTTCTTTTCATGCATGCTTACTTGTGCAATAAAAGCGTGTAGACAGATAATGTAGGTATGTGTGTTGCTAGCAAATTAATTTGTTACAACATAAACTCTAATTACTGTCACATGATCAATGAATCAGTAACAATGTTATTATTATTTTTTATAATTGTTTATTGTCGACGACAAAACATCGCCGCCATCGCCATCATGTCATTCGAGAGCGGCAATAAACATACATTAGTGGAATTAAAATAGGATTTTTTCTAACTAAGGGAAAACAGTTTTACCGCGCATCTCAAACGCCCTACGTTTGTGTTTAATCACACCCGGTATTTTTTCTCTTCTGTAAAGTGGTCAAGTATGGTTTATGCGATGATGGATTGCCATCGAAGTTATGAATCATGTCTTTTGTGTGTTACCGAAAACATGTAATATTATGTATTAATAAATTATATGTACTACTTAAAAACCAAGTTTCATGACACGAAAAAGCATCACAAGTTTAGTATACTATTAAATAATTTAATATTATTGTTGAAATAATCTATTAAGTCCTGCCGAACGATTCTATATCTTTTTTGGGATCGTTATTATATTATATTATTATCTCCTGTCAGATGTGTGTGATTTTTACATATTTATTGTCACATATTTCAGTTTAGATCGTTTTAAACACGAATTCCTGCAAGTATGCATGATTATTTATTCAATTAATGTACTTTGTACATGTACATAGTAAAAGCAAATAGCAGCCATAAAAATCACCCGAATCTGACAGGATATCACGTCCGTTATCTAAAAACGATCCCACAAAAGATATAGAATCGCTCTGCTGATGTATAAGAGACAAATCGTATTTTACAATTGTTACGCAGCAATCAACTTGTTTTCCGCACCCTGTTCTAGACTGAATGTCCTCGTCCAGTATTTCAAAGTTTTCATTGTTTTTTGTGAAAAGATTTTATAGTAAAAGTATTGTCATTTATTACGTCGGCCTTTTGTCAGACTTCCATATTGTATTTTACTGATTTTATTGTAGAATTATTGCTCTGACGTGTGTATCCGTCACCCGGCACTACCCAAAACATATTGTGATCCCTGACTGTGTGATTGTATTGACAACTTGTTGAATATTTATATTTGATACATATTATAGTACATTATTATATTATGCATGTTTGCGTGTAGTTCAAATATATCATATCAATATTATATTACCCAGTTTAACTAAATAATAAAAAACATATTACAAAATCCTTCAGAAATATTTTCTTTCAAATGTGCCTTGCGTCATATGATAAATAATAAAATTGCAGATTATTTTAAGATTGTGAAGTTGTCTAAACTGCATTGAAAAAAGTCAGGATTTTTGTTTCGAACCACTATAGTGCTGAAGATTGCCCCTTGTAATAAGAAGAAATATTAAGTTTAAAAAAAATTTCAGTTGACATTTTCCGGTCGCATATAGTACTCAAAGTTTATAGAAATTGACATTTTTCATCATCACATACTTCCCATAGCATTGGGTAAGGATGCAGCAGGTAAGTATTCCAGTCAATAATTTCAGTGTAATCGGTAACTTCAATGTTTACACAATGGTGACAAGAGAGTTTCCTTTAGAGATAGATTGTCTTGCTTTTCATGTTTCTATATCGACAGGCTCATCTTACCACCGTACGTATGCACCGCACGTTTCTCATTCAACGGGGGGTTAAACACAGCGATCTCGTCATGTTCACACTCATTCTCTTTAATCAGTAGAGTATTATGAATGCTGAACTGTAAAAAAAGCTAGTCGCCTCCTCGTGGTGAGTTCTGGGTTGTTTTCAAACACATTGTACGACCGAAAAACATTGTAATATTTAAGAGGAACGGTTGCACGGCCTTTTTCATACGAAATTTGAATTTGTGGCCAAAATGCCCAACCAAACTGAATAATATTTTTTTTTTTTTTATCAAATTTACAACAAATACGGTTATGTGCTATTTTTTCACTTAAACTTCCTGAATTTTACAATTATCTTCCGCCATACAAAGTAGTACAGGAAAATAACTTGCCTTGGAATGTCAGTTTATAAACATTTGCATTTTACAAAACCTATTCATTCGTGACGTAAAAGTCAAAACGAGAGTACGCATATTTTTTCTGTATTTTTGTCCGCAGCCGCAATAATAATATTTAGATTTTGTAAAAGGAATCATTGAGGAGACGGGTGTTACAGCCAGAAGGGTAAGTAAAAATTAAATATTAATTATTATCTAAGAAATTATTTGAAACTTGTTTTACTGCCTATTTTTTTTTTACCTTTTTCAGGCACTTTTAAAAATGGGTAAAAATAAAGGATATCTTGCATATAATGTGTTAGAAAAAGACACCCACTGGAAGAAAAGGAGAATAAGGTAATAATTTCAAAATACATAATTTTTGATACATTGGTTTTCCACAGTTTTTAACTGATTTCTATCAAAGTCAGTTGGTTGTAGGGGGGCTGAAACGAATGTCAAAATTTCAGCAACCATCTTGAATTTCTTGAGTTCTCTACCGATTTGGTTCAAAATCGGGGATAGAGAGTTTGGACGTATACTGAATTAGGATTTAATGTCAAAATGCATAATTTCAACATCCATCATGCATTTCTGCAAGCAGCAGAAGTGACATAAATGAACATTATTATCACAGAAACCATCAGTGAATGTGAAAAAAAAAGATTTGTATACCAAAGCGAAAGTGTTTTTCAATTGAAGAAAAAGCGCTATATTACACCTTTTAGAAGCCGGTGAATCAAATGTAACCCTCGCGATGAAGTTCGGCATATCTCATTCTACAATCATAAAGAAAAATAAGATAGAATCCCTGTTTAATGCCAATGTTTTGAAATGTAAACCTGTCAGGACAACAACTCAAGAAACAAAAAACAAACTCAAATTACAGACTTTCTACGTTAGTAACTGCATATTTACTTGCATGGAATGTAGGTAGGTACATTGTATCTTTTTGGATTACAGTACATTATGTATGTTTGTTATGTGGAATGTTTAAGTACCATTAAAGTTATAATTTGTATTAAATATTTTACCTAAAATGAAATTTATCTATCTGTACTATTTACTATCGTATATATCTGTTATATTTCATAACAATAATTACAATAACAAATATGTGTCATAATAAAAACATGCTTAAATTATCCATCCGTTTTGTGCATCGTCCGGTTAGTATGACTAAGTATCGCCGGTCCCTTGAGGGTCGTTATATCCGGATTCTACTGTATTTAAAAATATTTGTTGTTTATTTTTCGATCTCTTTTTTATTAACACCCATTGTTTTCTGGTAATACTATAGTCATTTTACAAACCATACGAACCAGAAATCTTTTCCACGTGAAAACACCATTAGATTCTATGTCAGATTCACAAGTCAAAAAAAGGTCCAGGATGTAAAAAATGTCATAATAAGATAGTTTTACTTAACAATAAAACTTATATTATGTAACTAAACTCATTTAAAATCTTTATTGGAAGCACTCTCGAGTATCCTTTCGCGTGGCCTTACCGCTCTTTTTAGTACACGGTGCTGTATATATTATATGCTTTATCAATACCCGCGTCCATCCCAAATAGACATTTGATAGAGCAGGTGTCTTGCTGCAGCCGAGTTTGTTTACAAGTATAATACCTATCTGCAGTGAATGCGAATTTTGATACCTAAAGAATTCAACCTTAGCATTTTTTTGTGAGCTAATTGTAATTATTAAAAAAAATTACAAGTGTTCAAACTTATTTTGTGGCACCATTTAGGAAAAAAATATGTTACTCATCGGGTATTTTGGCCTAAAATTCAAATTTAAGTTTTGCACTAAAAAGGCCCCGCAGCCGTTCCTTTAACTTTAAAACAAACAAAGGCATAACAAAAAAGTTAGATTTTGTTAATTCCTATAAACTTTGAATTCGATGAGAGACTGGAATATGTAATTTTTCGCCTTATTATAAGAGTCAACTTTTCCCCACTTCCGCAGTTCAAAATATTTGTTTTCCTGTTTTCGACCCAGTCCAGTCCACTATACTGTGTGGTCGTCAACCAATTCTTTGGTTTTGTGATTCTAGTTTCAATTTGTGAAAATGTTTGTTGTTTTGAAAATATTAATACATTGAATACATAATAGGGAATAGGTATGTAATAAAAAAATTGATATGGTTAGTAAATTATTTATTCAAAGATGAATACAGATATTATTTTATATATACAAGTAAAAATAGACTAATAATTCATTATTATTGACAAGGCTTAGGCACTATCACTATGTTGGTGGGGGGAAGTACGGCCTGGGGGGCTGCGGTGGGGGGTAGTAGTTGGGTGGGGGCACCGTGACGACCCCGGGGGGGAAGTGAGGAGGGGGCTCACTGAACACGAGGGGTGGTCGGGACAAGGGGACCATGGGGGGCATGTTTGTCACGGGGGGCATGGAAGGTGGAGGAAAAACTGCTGGATATGAAGGGATTGAACCATAATTAGCAGGGTACTGAAACCGTATTGGTTCTACACCGACGATCGTCTTGATTGGTTGTATGTGTGTGTCAATTTTCATTTCTGGTCCATTCTTAATTGGTGTGTTGACGCTTATAGGTTTGGAGGTTATGGAGGGGTTCGAGGGCGAGATAGATTGGGGCGGAGAGACCGAGTTCTTCTTCTCTATCCTCGGTGGCCCGTCTCTCGTGGCGAACGGAGGAAGTGGCGGACTGTCGCCTCCGACTTGCGAGGACTGCGGTGAGTACAGGTCTAGTACCTGGAAGGAAGGAAATCACCACTAAGAATGAGTATCATAATATATTATCTTTTTATGCAAGAATATCCCTTTATTTATTTTTTTTTACATGAGCTCCACACAGGAGGCCCGAGGAAAATAATTTCCCTTATGCTTCAAACCAACAAAAAACTGTCTTCAAAGATTTTAGAGTAATAAAGTGGAACTATCATATACGGTTTTTCAAGAAATATAAGTGACATGGAAAGAAAACTTGGTGGTATGTGCGTTGGTTTCCAAATTTGCCATTTTATTGTGTGGAAATTTTATGTTCCGGTTTTGGCTGAAATATTAACAATACTCACAATATTTCTTTTTAAAATACATAGTTGGATTTAGCGTTGGATTAAGTTATGGGATAGTTTATAGGTTAGGTTATACACATATATTCAATTTTAATTATTATTTAAAAGAATTATATTAATTAGCTGAATTAGTAAATAGGTACATTCAAATAGGTTTGTTGCTTTTTTATGAGAATTTATTTTATACGGTTGGTACTGAATCTAGTATCTAGTATTAAAAAAATTGAACATGGGTGAATATCGTGTAGGTGAATTAATTTGAACTAACTTAAAGTGTCCATTTTTTTAATTTTCCCCGACATTGGGTCACTTTTAGTAATAATGAAACAGTCCAAGTTTAAAGAAATATTACATGTTAACCGTCCCGTCAAGCAAAATTCGACAACTTTACCGAAATATAAGCTTGGATACTTTATAGTCTTAATTATAATATGTTAAATAATATTTTTAATTCCTATTTCACTTACTGCAACGTAATTATTGCAAATCAAAATGTAATAAAAATTGCAATTCAATAATACAATATTAATTTTTTTTTTTTTTAATTTTATGTTTAATTTTTTGTTATTTATGTTCGAATTTTATTTTCATTTAATGTTTTCATTAGGTACCACTAATAATGTAATGCGTTATCATATTGTATTTCTTTTAGATTTTTATTTACTTACTCTGTAAAATATTATTGTACTATAGTTTATGTAATATGGCAGACTGGGATTGCACTATCCTCCCAGTCCTGCTGGAATAAAAGCTTAAAATAAATAAAATTAAAAAAATAAAGTTAAGACAAAACAAACCTGATGACAAATATCTTCCAGCAGCTCTGTGGTGATGTCTTCTACGAACATGTCCCACCAGGCCGTGTGTTTTGGCAGGCGGCCATTCCAGTCCACCACCTCGAACTTGCTCAGCTTCCCCGCCAGGAACATCAGCGCTACGGCTATCACCTCCGGCTCCCATTGCAGCGCCAGAGTTGTACACAAACTGATAAATAAATACAAAGTATATTGTAATAAAAATTAAATAATTATTTGGAATTTGATTCCCACCCTGTCAGGAAATTTCTGCAGTGGGTAATGCAACAATTTTGAATGCGAGTCACTTTGTAAACACGATCTGCATTTATGTTCCGTATAACTTAGAAAAAAGGTAGACAAATGGAAATTTCAATTGGTTAAATAATTAGCTTTGAAATACCTGTCATTAACAAATGTCCAAGCCATCTGTACCATCTTTTGCAGTTTCGCTTTGTCCCCCTTCAAACATTTGGCATACTTTAAAAGGTAGCTATAAGGATGTTCCACTTGTAAATCAAATTTGATCGTTTGCAGTAGGATTCTCTCTAAAGTCATGACTTCTTCTTTGGGATCTTCTCCAAATGTTGTAAATTTGGGATCCGTCAGCAACAATTTGGCTTGTTTTATAATGTCCTTACATTTCTTAGGCGTTTCCTCAACTTTACCAGCCAAAAATAAGCAGCAGCACGCCGTCACGTACCTCGGGAATGTGCGAAAGGAATGAAACATATAGAACCTGTGGAAGTACACCACTCCGGTTGCCATTGTATTGTATCCCAGATCCATCTTAGTTCCGGTGTCGATAATAAACCGTGCGCCTTCCTTCCTATACCGATTCTCGGTCTCATTGTCGATGCCGTGGAGATAAGACGGTGTATTTAGAAGATCTTTCTTGTCATAGTACCAATACGGCATATTATGAGATACTGAAGTCTCAGAGATGGTATTATTCTTGAGGATAACCTAAAAGTTAAACAATTAACACCTATGCATAGTGAGTTTAATAACTAATATTTGCGATTTAAATATAACCCTGATAATAAGACAGATTTCTTACCATAAAAATGAATTAACTTCACTATCGGCCGAATAACATTGACAGTAAACAGAAAATAATTTACGACTCTTCTATACAATTTTGACAAGCTATGTTAAATTTGCATTTTTAATTTCTATGCACTCTGTGGCACTTTGACCATACCATAAACAAACAAATCTGACTCTGACTCTATGTCCTATGCAGCCGATGCCCCATGTGACTCCAGATACGAATATCTACAGCCTGTGTGTCTGACGAATATCTACAGCGCATATGTTTAACTAATATCTACGAACTTCAGAGTGTTGATTAATATCTACAGAGCGTAGGTTGAACTAATATCTACAGAGCGTAGGTTGGACTAATCAGCTAAATGTGCCCAATAGTCCGGTATTAGGGATTTTTACATACATACTTACATAAATTAAGTTTTTTAAACTGCATACGCAATATTACGTTATTCCAATATGCTATACATAATTGCAAATCCAACCTCTGCCAGTGCTGTAGGTATTCGTCAACACTTTGGTTCTCATAGATATTAATCAACAGTTTGAGCTGTAGATATTCGTCAACACTTTGATTCTCATAGATATTAGTTCGATTTTTTCAGTTTTTGGAATTCCTGTAGATATTAGTAGACGCCTCCCCCCATGTTCAATAAGAAAATAATGGTACCTTTAGTAAAATAATTTAAATAATGCCTTATTAAAAACTATCAAACCTATGCCACACACAAAAATAATTGATAGTGTGGCTTGGCGTATTTCGGCATATCGCTCACCATACATTCCCGATGGGAATATACGGCGAGCGATATGCTGAAATAGGCCAAGCCAATTGATCTTTTATAGCTGTGTGAGGCACAGGTCTCATTTTTTAATTTTCCTTTGAGTAATGGGACAAAAATTTTTATTTTATTTATTTGCTTACTGATATGAAGTTCAATTTGAGTTAAGTTTAAAAATATATAAATATATTATTACATCTTTTTCCTATAAATACTAGTATTTTTATTATTTTAACTAAAATCTGGTTAATTACCTTGGATAATTTTCTACCTCATTATCTCCCGAAAACAATACAAAAATATCACTAAATAAAACTCAAATAAGCACTACCCACAAAAACGAATGTAACGGAAAAAAACTTTTCAGATTCCAAAAACCGAAGAGATTTCAATTATTTGTCAGGTGGAAATAAAATGAGTATCCTTCTATTTAATTATCGGTCCAATCCTTCTATTCGTTCCTCCGTGGTCCAATCCTTTCTAATCTCAATGTTTCTGTTAATAACATTACCTATTTGAATTCGAAGTCGGCTGCTATCAAGGGCCAGAGTTGAATTTAAAATAGGGCAGCGGTAATTACAGGTAGGGCGCAAGTAAAAATGTAACTTGATCTTATCTCTTCGTCGATTCGATCGATGTACATGTGTGAGGCAATACTTAATTGGATGATCAAAAAATGTAGTTATTTAACAATGATAAAGGATTACCTTGTGTTCTTTCACCAGGTAGATAATAAGTATTTGTACACAAGATAATTCTTGATCATTGCTAACAATGAACTTCAGAAAAGTAACTGCAGCATTAATGGCTTTTCATTTATTAAGGTTTATATTAGGTACCAAACATAATTTGAAATTACAGAATAAAAACAAATTAAAAATATTAAAAAGTCTTTCCTATAGTCGATGGTATTTCTTAAGGTAGGGCACAGGTATTTTAAGGTAGGGCATTGCCCCATAACGCCCCCCCTAGCTATTCGGCCCTGCATCAAGTAGCTGTCATTCGGATAAAAAAAAAAAAAAACTCAATTAATTTCCGCCGTTAACGGCATAACAGCGCTTGGAGAATTGTTTATTTCCAACTAACTTCCATTTCGTCACATTATTTGGGCCTTTTGTCTTTATTGACAAAATCACGTAAATTTGACAGCAGCCAATAAATTTACAGAGTAAACGATCGCTATCGTCGCTATGAGTACTTACATAACTTCCGTGAGCATTAATTACCATAAATCGGATGCATGTGTAAGCACTTCTGTGAGTAACTTGTCAAAAACGTATGTAAGTCGTAAATTTTAATTATGAGTGTAAAGCTAGCAGACTGTCGCAAAAGATACAGAATCACCTTTCTGAAATATATATTGTAAATTCTCAATTGAATGATGAATTGACAGCCGATACGCACGACGGCCGCCTTCCGACATCCGATAGATTTTGTCGTTGCTTAACGCTGTCAAAAGGAGGCGTCTACTAATATCTACAGGAATTCCAAAAACTGAAAAATCAAACTAATGTCTATGAGAACCAAAGTGTTGACGAATATCTATAGCTCAAACTGTTGACTAATATCTATGAGAACCAAAGTGTTGACGAATATCTACAGCTCAAACTGCTGACTAATATCTACGAGAACCAAAGTGTTGTCGAATATCTACAGCACTGGCAGAGGTTGGATTTGCAATTATGTATAGCATATTGAAATAACGTAATATTGCGTATGCAGTTTAAAAAATTTAATTTATGTAAGTATGTATGTAAAAATCCCGGCTAAAGTTCGGTTTTTGGGGGAAATTCCTAAAAAATAAAACTAGTTATTTTTATACTAATTATGGGCCGGAAAAACCGAATCTGAAAGAATTAGGCGGCGGAAAGCAATATTAACTGAGTTACACGACTTTAAAATTTTTTATACGCATACAGGAAAATAGCCATTTTGGAAACATTCTGATTCCTATAAAATCAAACTAATAGTTATTTTTATACTAACTTTGGGCCGGGGAATCCGAATCTGAAAGAATTAGGCGGCGGCAAGCAATATTAACTGAATTACACGACTTTAAAATTTTCCATACATGCACATGAAAATCCCTAATATCGGACTATTGGACACATTAAGCTGATTAGTCCAACCTACGCTCTGTAGATATTAGTTCAACCTACGCTTTGTAGATATTAGTCATAGATATTCGTCCGACCTTAGCGCTGCAGATATTAGTCAACACTCTGAAGTTCGTAGATATTAGTTCAACATATGAGCTGTAGATATTCGTCCGACATACAGGCTGTAGATATTAGTATCTGGAGTCTGTCAAAAGACACAGAATCACCCTTCAGGCCCCGTGTGGAAACACAGTTTAGTGACAAAGTTTTACTACGAAAACCAACAAAATTTGGAACCTGGAATGTCAGAGGCCTGTTTCAACCGGCGAAACTGTGTATAGTCGAGCGCGACATGAAAGAACACCAACTAGATTTTCTCGGTTTAGGCGAAACCCACATACTCGTACAAAATTCTGGCCATTTCACAACCCAAAACGAAAACACCTTATATTACTCAAAAAAATGATGCACGGAGTAGAAATGGTGTTGGGATCGTTGTACCAAGAGACAAAAAGAGCTCTGCAATTGGCTACAACTCAGTTAACGATCACATCATTACTATGAAAGGAAGTGTTAACTAAGAAAAAACTAATTAGAGGAAGGTCAGCCGTCCATCTTGGAGTTGAACTAATACCAGGTGGGGCAGTACCTCTCCCTCGACTGCTGAAAGAGATGCGTGAACTCACTCTTAATGAATGGCAAAAACGTTGGGATAGATCGAATACGGGCAGATGGACTTTCTCCTTCTTCCCGTCAGTTAAAGCCAGAATGGAAGGGGCGTTCATCAAATTGGATCATCACTTAACACAAATACTTTCAGGTCATGGTGAATTCAGGGTAAGACTGCACAGCCTGACCCTGTCTCCCCATCCAAACTGTGCGTGTGGTGACACAAACCAAACAGCCGAGCACATTCTGTGGCACTGTGATATTTTGACGGACGCAAGGGATGAAATGTTGGAAGGTCTGAAAGTAACTACGAGACCAGCATGGAATGCGGTTCTTGTGTCGAACAAGGAGAATCTCGAATGCCTGAGGAAATTTACAAGGATTTGGGTTGAGAGATGGCCTGAACTTAGAGTCGATGATTAAATTTAACTTCATTATGTGTTTTATTTATTTATTTATTTTTTTTTTTTTATTTCATACAATTTTTGAAAATACACTTTTATGTTTTTTTCTTGATTACCATACTAGGCTAATGCCCGTGTTAAGGTAATCATACATGATATAAATTATACAATGTGTGAACTAGAACAAAATATAGGTTTGAAATAGAAATTATAAGATATTAGAAACAAGAGAAAGAAAAAAGATAAAAATATTTATGGTAAAATATAACAAGATATATGTATACGTATGCACATACAAATACATACAAACACACATACATACATATATATACATATACATACATAGGTTTATGTTACGGCATTTAGTGGCTCAAAGCGTCCTTTAATTACCGGAACTTCTTGATCATTTCGACTTACTGGCTCATTTGGGCACTTAGTGGCTCATCGTTTTTTTTTTTTAAGTCCATCATATCAAACTCGATGAGACGAGTCGAACGGTGTAAAAAAAATTTTTGAGTGAATAAATGACATTTTTACGTGGACCGTTAATGCTCCGAAATGCGGTTTTTATCAGTAAATATTCATCAATACTTAGACCATCAACTGGGTACACTTTTTATCGCATCTATAACCATCACGGCATGCGACGTTGCCGGATGTTCTCGTCATACAATATCATTCAAACTCCAAGTCGTTTATCAATGCTTTGCGATATTGAACTCAATGGTTAAATTCCTCAAAATCTATTATCGCATGACATTGCTATGTCAGATTGAATCTTTTTGCGATATGTTATATGTTGTATTCTATCTACATAGGTAGCCAGACTGTCAAGCGCTCGCTGTGGACTGTTAGAAGAACAGACATTATATTATAATATTTAGCGGCTATTCGCGCGCTTTTTTAAAATTGAAGATTGATTTACGAATTGCTTTTATAATATCGTTATTAATTTTGTGTTAATTGCTTTTGTTTTAATTACAATGTTTATATTATTACGTATTTTAATACACATTTATGAAAAAATATTCTTAAACCAATCTTTTTATTGTGTTTTGGCTGTAAAAAGTTTAGTGTGTTGGAATCTTCTCCCCCCTGATCTTCCAGGAGTCACTTCTTGCTGCTCATTTACAGATATTTATATAATTTTTTTTACTTCTGTCACTTTTTATTTTAGCTGTAAATTTTTTGAACAATGGAGGAGGATTTCCCTCCTGTACCCCTTACAAAGCCCCCAGATCCCCCTCCTGACCCTCCAGATGGAGACATTTCAGATAAAATAGACTTTTCAGAACATTCAAACATTTCAGACAATGAATCTGTCATCCTAACCTCAATTAAAAAAAGAAAAATTAGTCCCCTTTCCCCAAAAAAACATGATTCGCCTTTGTCTTCTCAGTCCCCTCCAGCTCTTCCTCAACCTCCTCCAACAATCTTTTACTCTACTCATTCCCGTGGCCCCTACATTGTATATGCGCAAAAAACTGAACAAGGTAAAACCATCCATCCTCTTGAATTTGGTAAATTTCTTTCAAATAACAAGAATCTTTCGATTAAACCTGGAGGTGTTAAAGCCGAGGGTCGCTTCCGAATCTCTGTTGAATTCCTGTCAGGTTCAGCCGCCAACAACTTTATCAAAAATATATTTATTTCATCAAATTCTAAATTCAAGGCGTACATCCCAACTTTCAATGTCACTCGAATGGGCCTGGTCAGGGGTATCTCGACCGATCTGTCCATTCCAGAAATCCTGTCCTCACTTTCAACCCCCCAACATATCGGCAATCCCATAAAAGCCAGGAGGCTAAATTATAAGGACACCTCTGAGGGCATCGTTTCCTGGAAGCCCTCCCAATCTGTCGTCATCACATTCGAAGGACAATCTCTTCCCTCCCATATTTATTTATTTTTCAACTCCTTACCAGTTGAAATGTACACTTATCCCACCACTCAATGTTACAACTGCTGCCGTTTTGGTCATACCAAAGCTGCATGCAGATCCCCTCCCAGATGTTTCAAATGTGGAGAAAACCACTCGGCTGACCAATGTTCTTCTCTCTCTTCACCTAAATGTTTTAACTGCTTAGGCGCTCATTCCGCCATTAACTCTTCTTGCCCCGAACAATCTCGCCAAAAAAATATAAAAATTTCTATGGCCTCTGAGAACTTGTCTTTTCTGCAGGCTTCTAAATTATTCCCGCCTGTCAAAAAATCATTTTCCGAGGTTTTATCCAGTAACTCTTCATCCAACCCTCTCGCCTCCTCCTCAACATCTTCCCGTTCAACAAAATTCACATACAAAAACCCTATCTCTAAACAGGCTCGTGGATACGATCAGCATCAACACAATTCACTTCTCTTAAATCCCAATGGTTCTCCTCTTTCACACGCCACAAATGGGTGCGCAAACAATTATAATTCATCCTCAACAAACTATCAAAAGCTTTCTGAACAACTCTCCCAAGATAATTCTTCATTTATTCAAACTCTTATTATGCTTCTAATTGACCTAATTTCTTCTCAAACTAATCTACCGTCCAACGCTGCTTCTATTATTTCCACATTAAAATCATTTATCCAAAATGGCTCTTCAAGATGTCAGAATTCTTCAGTGGAATAGCCGCAGTGCTATTTCTAACAAATCAAACCTTCTTAACCTATTAAATTCAAACCTTGTTTCGGTGGCTGCTGTCTCGGAGACATGGTTTACTCCATCCACCCACTTTAATAAGGGAGGGTACTCCTGTCTCCGCGATGATCGCCCGGAAGGTACGGGCGGTGGTGCAGCCCTTTTTATTAAAAAATCCCTTCCGTTTTTCCCAATAAATAATATCAAACCCCCAATGCTGACTTTCAAATGGTTGCAGCTAAAATAAAGGACACTTCCTTTGTTTCTATCTATCTACCCCCAACATCGCACTTCAATAAACAAGCGTGGTTGCAAATTGTCCGTCAACTAAGCCCTCCTTTCTTTTTATTGGGTGATTTTAATGCCCATTCCCCCGTCTGGGGTTCTGCTTTCTGTGATCGAGACGGTCGAAGTGTGATGGATTTCCTAGATGAATCCAACCTTTTTCTTTTGAATGACGGATCTCCTACTAGAATCTCTCGCCCCAACACAAACCCCAGTGCAGTGGATCTCTCCATATGCTCTATTAATCTGGCACCTCTCTCCTCGTGGGTGGTGTCCCCCGACCCTTGCTCCAGTGATCATTTCCCGATCACCATCACTTATCAAACTTCTTTCCATTCAGACAAGTCCCATATTTCGACAAAGATTAAAACAAAACACACCAAATGGGACGAATTTAACTCACATATGGATAAGTTTATACAAAATTTATCCTATACCGATACATTATCTGTCAAAGATGACTACGATAACTTCAAATCAATGCTCGTAACTGCAATCAATAAATCAAATCCTCCCCCTAAAACCAAATCTCTCAAAAAACTCCCTCCAACTCCCTGGTGGGATGAGGAATGTTCCAAAGTAGTGAGAATTCGGAAAGCTAAATCTCTTTCCTATCGTCACAATATGACTATGGAGAACTATCTCGTATACAAAAATGCCGAAGCCAATGCCAAAAGGGTATTGAGGTCAAAAAAAAAATCCGGGTGGTACAACTTCTGCAGTTCAGTATCTCCGAACACTCCAATTTCGGAAGTTTGGTCTATGATTCGAAGATTTCGATCCTCCTTCAGTCCAACATCTCCTCGAGCTTCTCATTCTAAATGGATAGACGAGTTCTTGAACAAAATTGCCCCCCCTTCTGTACCTAACTTAGATGAAATAACTCCAATCCACAACACTCCTATGTCTGATCATTGGCTTGACTCTCCATTCACTTTAATTGAATTAAAAAATTGTTTATCAACAGTCAAGGACTCATCTCCAGGCAGAGATGGTATACCTTATAGCATTATCAAAAATAGTAATGATAATGTTCTTAATCACTTTTTAAGCATCCTAAATAAAATCTTCCAGACTGGCATAATACCTGATGACTGGAGTTCTCAAATAATCATCCCAATTCTAAAATTAAACAAATCACCCAATTCTGGATCCAACTATAGGCCAATTGCTCTTTCATCCACCCTTAGTAAAATTTATGAAAAATTAATTAAAAACCGGTTAGAATTTTTTGTCGAGAGTAATCATCTTCTCTCTCCATCCCAATTTGGATTTAGGAAAAAGAAATCTACACAAGATAACCTTGCCATCATCAGCACTGATATTAATTTATCCATTTCTAACAAAGAAGTATGTCTTGCAGTCTTTATAGACATAGAAGGCGCCTTTGACAATGTTTCCATCCCAATTCTTAAAAAAAAACTTTTAGGCCTTGGCTTACCCCTCATGTTTGTCCAATCTATTATTAATCTTTTTCTCGATAGGAAAATTTTCATTGAGCTACCAGATGTTACTCCTCAGAGTAGGTCAATTTGGAAGGGTTTACCCCAAGGCGATGTATTATCCCCCTTACTGTATAATATTTACACACACGATATGCATGTCACCATTCCCCCTCAAGTAAAAGTTGTTGAGTTTGCAGATGACATAGCTTTCTTCTTATCATCCAAAATCATTCCATCCGCCGTCAAATATCTTAATGAAGCCATGGATGCCCTTTGCACATGGCTTACTTTAAATGGTCTTGAACTTTCAGTACAAAAGAGTCAGTGTGTTACCTTCTCAAATCGTCATAATAACCCCCCTGTTCAAATTTTATTTAAAAACTCTCCAATCCCCAATGCTTCCGAAGTAAAATTTTTGGGAGTAACATTTGATAGGAAACTTAAATGGTCTTCCCACATTAATAATATAGTTACTAAATGTGAAAAAAATTTAAATATTATCAGATCATTGACTGGCGTTTGGTGGGGTGCTCATCCTATCTGCATTAAGTTGCTCTACAATGCACTTATTCGAAGTCATCTCGACTATGCCTGCCCACTTTTTAGTACTGCATCCAAAAATGCACTCAGTAAATTAGACAGAATTCAATCTAAGTCATTGCGAATAATAACTGGCGCGATGCAATCGTCGCCCATCAATTCCCTTCAAGTAGAATGTTCTGATCCTCCTCTTTATTTAAGGCGTCAATTATTTGCTGACAAATTTGTTCTTAAATGTTTAAATTCTAAAAGTCATCAGATTATTCCCAGAGTCTCGTTGTTCAACGACTCAACACATTCATCTACAATCAGAGCTCGAACTAAACCTCTCCCTGCCATCTGTAAAAATTTTCGCTCTCTCTCAGAGCTTCAAATTATCAAAAATGATCTTCTTCCTTTGTACAAATTAAAATATAGTCACGTCACCCTATCCCCAACGATTTTAGAAGGGATCGGCATCCTTAAAAGTCATTCCAATCTCCCAGCCCGTACTGTCAATAATATGTTCAATGACATTATTTCTTCTAAATGGCCCAACTCTTCTCTTTTATTTACTGATGGCTCCAAATCTCCGGACTCTCCTAACTGTGGTATTGGTATTAACGTTTACCACAATAATTCTAATGAAAGAATATTTTATTCAATTTCAAACCAATTTTCAATATTTTCTGCCGAGTGCATTGCGATTATTGAATCTCTCAAATATATAATAAAAAATAATTTTGAACATTCTCTTGTTCTCTCTGACTCTCTCAGTTCCCTCCAAAAACTTAAAACAAGTCCTCTTCTTCATCCTGATGATCACTTTGTATGTCTTATTCGAGTATTGATAACCTCCATTCAAAGCTCTGGAAAAACTGTCACTCTGATTTGGATTCCTGGACATGTTGGAATAGTGGGTAATGATATTGCTGATTCCTTGGCAAAACAAGGAGCGTCTAACCCTACCATTACCCTCGTAAACCATATTCCCCTGTCTGATATTTTTTCCATCATCAAAGATAGATCCCGCAATGTTTGGACAGAGTATTGGAACATTGCTAGTCAATCCAAGGGTGCCCGCTATGCCTCAATACAAAGGACTATCCCATCAAAACCGTGGTTTCAAAAATTCCCCCATTTTTCAAAAAAAGAAATTTCCTTACTTATTCGTATGAGAATCGGCCATTGTTCCGTTCCTTCTCACCTTTATAAAATTCATGTGCTTGACTCCCCAGATTGTACGTTCTGTGGTCTAGATGTGGGAACTTTAGATCACATATTTTTTGATTGTCCCTCTCTAAATAAATATCCTCTCTTCTATCAAGCGTTATCAAAAATTGCCTCTCCTCCATTCAACATCTCATCTCTTCTAAGTCTGAACTCTACTCCAATCTTCCATAAAATTCTGAAATTTGCACATTTAAATAAAATTAATATATAAATTCACCTTTCCTTTCTCTGTAATTTTAAATGATGGCCTAGAACACCCTTGAAGGGTGAAAGCCAGAAATAACTGTAAAAAATACACATTTATGTAGTTTTTTCTTTAATAAATAAAATATTTGCTACGTAATTATGTATTTGTCTTTTGCGTTCCGAAAGCAGTCAGTTGTAATGTAATGATATCTATACAGGGTTTTCTAAAAATTTCAGAAATATATTAGGTACTCATGTTATATGTTTTTTCATGCAGTTATATTATTTTTTTTTTAAATGTTTTTTTTAGTAGAACGTAATTTTTATAATGGATTATATTATCATATTTAAGAAATCTAAGAAGTTTTTCATTTTAAAAAATGCTCTGTACTTAGGTAATTACTTTACGCGTGACTATTTTTCAAAAGCATTGTCTCTAGTTGTATTGTAGTTTGTGTATTGTGTTTGGGATCCAGGTGTAATTGCTCCTGGCATCCACGGTCACCCTTTTACAATATTTATACTACTACTACTGCCCGGATATTACGCACTACATTTTGTTATTCACACTGAAACTGTTTACTCATGTCTCATGTATCATGTTTTGTATTAATATATATCATGTTTTCTTAGGTATTATCTTCAACAACCTCTTTAACATCTAAAATTTGTTTATTACTTGTTTTTTCCTTTTTGTTTAACTAGATATTATCAATAACCTTCGCGTATCCTAACTATAATTTTTCTAGCACTCTTTATCTAAATCTAAGATAAATATCAACAAGTTCTTCGTGTCTTGACTTGTATCATTCAAGGAGCCGGAACTGAACTGAACTACCATCTCATTTTTGTATTGTCCTACACCCCATCAAGGGGGTGGACTAGATCTATGTCCGTGCAACAACCGAGAAGATGACTCCCAAGGTAGCCGCTGCATAACCCGCCCGCGCCTCCCCCGTCGCCATGAGCGGGCCAGAAGACCAACCGTAGCGGACCGGTGCCCTTCCGCCCTGCCTCCGGTGACCCGATGCTCTTTTTTATTCCTAGTGTCTTCAGGTTTTTCTGCCCTTAATCCCAATACTTTCTTCGAGGGCCTACCGGGGAGCCAGCTTAGGGGCGCGGACACCGAGTCTCGCTTGCGACTGGACTGATGGCTCCGCTTATCCTCGGCGGGACTGCCGGGTGACTGTAGCTCAGCTGCTTTGGTTAAGTTAAACAATCTCATCAAATTATGTAATTTTTTTATTTTTTATTCTGCATATTAACAAACTTTTATTACAGCTACATCAGGTGGTGGAGATGAGACGTGATACTGTGAAATAAATAACTAACAACATGTACGCACTCGCATGCTGCCTGCTAACAATGTATGCCCGGACATTGGGGGTCTAGAGTCATTTTAAATAAAAAGTAGCTTCTTTATAAATAAAAAAAATTAGAGTCCTGACGAGTACAGTGAAGGAGGAAACCATCTGTTTCCTTAGAACGCCGTGGGAAAGTGGTGGGCAACCTCCAATGTGCAGATGATATGTATAGCTAAAAAATAATAATTTCAAACAATTTTTATACCAGTCTCCCGTAATAATATTGCGCAGACTGATGTGATAGGCCAACCATCCATCGCCTATCGCCTCGGAGGCGATCGCGGGCCAACTCGAACTCCAACTTTCCAACGCACAACTACCTGCAACTGCCCTTCCACACAATCGTCCAAACGTTCGAAGTTGGCCTCAGTGTGGCCGTACCATAAAAAATAACTCATGTAGGTAGGTACCGCAACTTTACAATAGTCAGTTTTTCTTGGAGCCGTTTTTTGTCTATGGAAGAGGTTAGTTCGTGAAAGCAATTTCCGTGTCCGTTCTTTTTTCACTGCGTGGATGTTGACTAGGTGAGTGTTTTCCACAGTTCTCCAAAAATACTTGACTTTATTTAGTTTTTTATGCTTATATTCTGAAATAATATAGTGAATATGTTTTATTTGGTTGCTATTACATTGTTCGTGTATAATCTATAAGTTTTCACCGATTGCGCCATAATTTGACATGCCGCGTTCACCTCGTGGTCGGACGTCAAATGCTTGTTTTAAACTAGGTTTAATTTCGGTTCGAGGCTTTTCAGGTTGCGAGCAGCGGATTAATTAGTTAACATACCGATCGGTAAGTGTGCTGTTCGTTATATTTGTCATTGTTTATTCAATTGAATATTGTCATAACCTTCTAACCCAGTCATCTTCAAGGAGATGTCAACAGTCTTCATCAATCTGGAAGTTAATATTCAACAGACTGGTGAAGCTTAGACTCGCAACTTCTGAAATGACCTCGGGCTACGAATTACCCGTCCATTAGTCCAGCTACCAAATTATATTAATTGCTGAAATTATTTTTGTAGGTTATAATCCATCAACATGCCACAGAACGAGTATATCGAGCGGCACCAGAAGCTCTTCGGGCGGAGGCTCGATTATGAGGAACGTAAAAGGAAGAAGGAGGCTCGCGAGCCCCACAAGAGGGCGGAGAAGGCCAGGAAATTGAGAGGAATCAAGGCTAAGCTGTTTAACAAAGAAAGGAGAAATGAAAAGATTCAGATGAAGAAGAAGATCAAGGCGCACGAAGAGAAGAAAGTCAAACAAAAGGCAGAAAAAGTCTCCGATGGCGCCGTTCCAGTTTACCTCCTCGACAGAGATATCCAATCTAGAGCTAAAGTCCTTTCCAACATGATAAAACAAAAGAGGAAGGAAAAAGCTGGAAAATGGGACGTTCCCATTCCGAAAGTACGAGCACAATCTGATGCTGAAGTTTTCAAAGTACTTAGTTCAGGAAAGACGAGAAGAAAGGCTTGGAAGCGTATGGTCACCAAGGTTACATTCGTGGGGGAAGGGTTCACCAGGAAACCCCCCAAGTTTGAGCGTTTCATCCGCCCCATGGCCCTGAGGTTCAAGAAGGCACATGTCACCCACCCGGAACTAAAGGCCACCTTCTGTCTGCCCATCATCGGAGTGAAGAAGAACCCCAGCTCCCCCATGTTCACCAGCCTCGGAGTCATCACTAAGGGAACAGTCATTGAAGTTAATATCTCTGAACTTGGTTTGGTCACACAATCCGGCAAAGTCATTTGGGGGAAATACGCACAGGTCACCAACAACCCTGAAAATGACGGATGTATTAACGCAGTTCTCTTAGTTTAAGTTCTTAAAAGCCACTTGTACCTATTTTTATATTAAGTTGAATAAAGATGATCTTCATTCCAAATAAGTTGTTTGCTTTCTCTTTGTAATATTATAATACCACCGTGTAAAACGTGCGCTCATTTGCACAACATTTTATGGTTCAAAATAATTTTATGTAGGTATTACTATTGTCTGTAAATTTTACTGTTTATTAATGTTGTGCGTTGCACTTGTGGACAACTACCTAATGGGGGTATTTCCTCTCTAGATCGGGGTAGCATACAGCGTTCATCATGCAGATCTTCGTGAAGACCCTCACGGGCAAGACTATCACCCTCGAGGTGGAGCCTTCTGACACCATCGAACATGTCAAGGCCAAAATCCAAGATAAGGAGGGAATCCCCCCAGACCAGCAGAGGCTGATCTTCGCTGGCAAGCAGCTGGAAGATGGCAGGACCCTTTCGGACTACAACATCCAGAAGGAGTCCACCCTCCACCTGGTGCTGAGGCTTCGCGGTGGAGCCAAGAAAAGGAAGAAGAAGAATTACTCCACACCCAAGAAGATCAAACACAAGAAGAAGAAGGTCAAGCTAGCTGTACTCAAATACTACAAGGTTAGATTTATTTTCATTAAATCTACAAGTTCCAGTGAGTGAGTGTATGTGATGTCATCCTTCTAGTAACTTTTGTCTTTTTTATTATCAAACAAGACGCGTGGTAGAGAAGAGGATGAACATCAGTGATGTCCGTATGAGCTCTCACTTGGAATATGTAAACTTCTGTAATCTGATTCTTGACGTGATCCATTGATTCTCTTGATCGAGCCACTTCTTCCTCGGGCACCCTCGACTTCCTCCACCATGAATATTGTAATTGTATATTCGCCTTACACTCCTTTCTTCATCAATCTATTCTGCATGCCCATTTAATCCATGCAACCGTTCCGCTAATATCAACTTTGCATTCTTTCCGGATCCCCACATTTTTAATAAAGTCGTTGACAAAATTTTGCCACACGCAGAGATTGCATTTCTACAACATTCAAGTATATTATATTTTCTTTGCCAGTTCCATAATGCCTTGTGTATAAAATCTACTGATTGACATAATCTAGTACACGTTAAATTGCATCACATTAACCTGTTGGGGGCCAGGCTTTTTCCAGAAAAACACGGAAATTTCACGATCTTCAATTGAATGTTTTGTGGATTAAATTTTACCTATCGTATATTTTATTGACTGAAACACATTCCTAGAACAATAAACTATTTACCAAAATAACATTACTTGCGTTATTTACGTAAATTGATAGGTTTTATGATGTTTGTCTATAAAATCTACTGATTGACATAATCTAGTACACGTTAAATTGCATCACATTAATCCATATTGCGTAAGACACCATTCACTGATTATTGTGGTGTTTTCCTTTCATTGTGTGATCCATAATAAGTATCTTACGTATGAATGTTTTCCCACAGGTTGATGAGAATGGAAAGATCCACCGCCTGCGCCGTGAGTGCCCCGAGGAGCGCTGCGGTGCCGGAGTGTTCATGGCTGCCATGGAGGACCGCCACTACTGCGGCAAGTGTGGCTACACGCTTGTGTTCTCCAAGCCCGAAGACAAGTGAACGCTCCCCACAAAACAAACCTAACATGCCGTGTATGAAGGATTTATATTGATAATAAATCTTGATACGGTGTGAAAGGCTTTTATTTTTTCGAAGTTTCATGATTCCCACTACCTTTTCTAATGATGCTTCCATCCTTGCATCAAATGTCCCTCCCCCTTTCCCTGGTCTATTCTTGGACTGAACATTAAGTATGTTTATTAAAGTTGCAAATAATTGGAGACGTAAGTATTTTCCAATAAAATCTGTTGGAAGACCTGTAAGATTTTAATAATCCCTTTCAGGTTATTTCTTTCAGCACTTGGCGAAGATTTGGCAGCGTTGATTGTTTCATTATTTCTAGTGCATTAGTATGATCTGAGAAACCGGTTGGATCCTAATTTACAATTGTTTTCATTTACAAAATGGATGTCGACGCACTACAAATTGGCTTCATCATTACTAAATTCTGACATGATACTTTTGTTTTCATACATAATAATATATATAAAAAATAGTATGATAAGATTTGATTGATCTGGTGATGGCGAGTAGTTGGCGGGTAGGTCCAATGAAACACCTGTTTCTAGTACTTTGAATGGCAGCTAGAATATACACGCCCTTTCTTCCAGTTATTAGGTATAAAGCCCGCCTTCCACCGCGAGCGGTGCGGACTCCGTACGGACTCCACTTGACTAGCAAACATTAACTGCATACAAGTGCTTCCATCAAGAACGAGGCGAGTGGAGCGGACTAAACGAGTTAAAATGGGTTTAAACGAGTCCGCTCCACTAATGCAAGCGGAGCGAACTCCGCTCGACTCACACACGTTATCTGCATCAAGAACGGGTGAGCGGAGCAGACCAAACTTGTTAAAATAGGTCCGAAAGAGTCCACTCGCGCACACCATCGCTGACTAGTTTCTAGCGGACTCCGCTCAAGAACTGTAGCCAATTTAGTTGCCTCGCTGCGTTTTTGTCGAGATGTGGGTGTTTTTTCGTGTTTATAAGGGATACGATTAGCAAAGAATGTCGACAAAAAGGATACGGCTTGGAATTTCTTGGCTCAATTTCATCATTGAGATGAAATTGCCAGAAAGTTTTAAAAATCTGCATTACATTTTTTTAAGCAAACATTTCTTAATTGCATATGCGCAAATAAAGCATCTTCACTAGAATCAGTTCTTAAAATCACTCTGTTCACTTCGAGACAGAGCATCAGTGACTAGTTTTCAATGGAAGGGCAAAACTATTCATTTTTCGTTGACATCGCTCCGCTCGCCTAGCTCATTTCTCGCATGGGCAGTGGAAGGAAAACACCTATCTTAGTGACTCTTTTTTGGTGGAAGGTCAAAACTATTCCGCTCATCTCCAACCCCGCTCAGCTTGACTCTTTTCCGCTCGCAGTGGAAGGCGGGCTTAAGGTGTACAGAGAATGGGAAAAAAAAACCGCTTTGACCTCAACCTTGCACACGAAAAACACTTTATTTCAGATGTTCCAGAAATGCTGAGACACCACCCAATATAATTTTTTACGTTTTACGACAAAAATAAATGAAAAAACAAATAATTCTATAAAGTCTTTTTATTTATAAAACCTGTTTTATACTAATTCCAGAGAGAGTGTACGATCAGGTACAAAGCGGGTTTCGGTTTTCAGATTAACGGCGCTCAGTGCCCTGTTCCACCGGCGGCTGTTGACGCCGAGATGTGGACAAACAGAACGCGGATAAAACTTGCGCTACCTGCGCGGTAGCCTGACAGCAGCTGTCAGTTTTTACGAAATGTCGAGTTTGTAGACGACGATTATTTACTCTTGGAGAATCCTTTCTTAAAATTAAGGAATAAAACAATGGTATTTGGTGATTGGTATCTTTAAATATGAAAAAAAAACCTCAGGAGAACATGATAATATGTTAAGTACGTGCCTGAAAGGAATTCACTTGTGACATTTGAGGTTATTTCAAAATTTTATCTTGTTGATTTCATTCCATCACTTGTCAATAACATTTCTGGTGCTATGAAATGTATTTATTTTATCCCAGATTGGCGATTGATTGAAAACAGCGGCAATTAACAGGTCGCTCATTTTGATATCAGATTCTGACCGGCGTCACCGGCGAGCAGGAATTAAGAATTCATTCCGGTAAAGCTTATCGGCGCCGCCTCGCGCGGACACAAATCTGAACCTGCCTTCACTATGTTCGGTCTGATACGTTGACATACAAACATTCTTGTCAGCACGCCTGCGCCAGTCGGCCGCCCATGCGCCGACTAATCAGAAACCCGCTTTGTACCTGTTCGTACCCAGAGGTTGTATGCGATGTCATCATTCTAGTATATTCTGTCTTCTTTTTTGCACAAGGCATTTAAGAGAACAATAGTTGATGTTAATTATGAGCTCTCTCTGGGACCACTTACCACTCACATCAATTTATACCCGGTGCTGCTGTGCTGTGGTGAGATTGAAATAAGATCAGTTATTGTCAGGCTTCCCTGCATAAATAAACCAATCAATCGTTGAACAGGCAACATTTGAAAATTAAAGTAGATACGTGGATAATGTCAAAGGAATAAATTGGTAAACTAGAGTTTAGGTAAAAGTATAGTAGAAATTAATAAACGGTTCCTAACTTTTCGATCAATCAACTGGGTGATTTGTTTAGTATCGCTCGATTAGCCTGTTGGTCAGAGAGTTGCGTTAGGAAGAGTTTATTTGAGTACTGAGGAGTTATTTGAGTGACAGGGAGGAGGCCAAAATTTCAAAAACCTAGCCACCCACCACCCCTGTGTCGGTCAGACCAATATTTTTATGAAGTCAAAATTTGTGTTTTGTCAACTTTAATGGGGGGTGTGACACCACGTTATCCGTACCAGGTGTCACCCATGCTAGCCTAAGCTTGTGGTCGGTGGCGTAGGCTAGCATGGGTGGCACCCGGGATGGTGATGGATTGCACAACGGGAGGGGAGTAATGGGATAGGGTAGGACGGGTTCTAGCAGAATATTCATCACAATGGAGGGTGGGATGGGTTCCAACAGAATATTTACCACAAAGGAGGGGGTAGGATGGGGTGGGGCGAAACAGAATACCATAATGGCCACTGACCACAAGGTACAATAATGATAAACTGAGTATTGTCCCGATTTTTTAAATTTAGACCAGGGACCGCCCGCGTGCTGGCTTGTTTATTGACCGGCGGAACGCTGGTTGGGAAACCCTGATCTAAATGGATGTCATTAACTTTATAATTTAGCGAGTAGCAACTATTTCATTATTATAACCAAAAATGTGGTTAGTCTCCAATAAACGATTAGCAAACTCCGAGAAGCTATTACTGTTTAAACAACTCACATGCTACGAACCAACATATGCTGCAGGGTAGGCGCGTACGTGCAGATTATGCGGCGGGTAGTATTTCCCTATCAGATTCTCGTTTTTTCAGGTAACCACTTTCCCAAATAGTTTTTTTTGGACTATGAATTGGTAGGTACTTAATTATAAACCACATAATAAGTAAAGTTTTTTTAAATTTCATAAAAAGAGTTATACAATTCTTTTTTTCAAACAGGTAGGTAATCATAATATTGAAAAAAAGCAATTAACTAACTAACCATCATGCCGTTTTCGCAAGTGTAGGCAGATAGGACATATCGCCAAACAACTCGATCTTGGCACACACTCCTTGCCTCGTTCACATTCATATATCTTCTCGTACATGCTCTTCTATTATACTGACTCTTGAAGTGGTCCGACTCACGTATCTGATTAACTTGGTTGTACCGTGTCTTCCTCGGGCGTCCCCGACTTCTTTTACCATTCTTTTTATATTCTCCTTTCCTCGTTTATTCATTCTACATGCCCAAACCATCTGAGCGTCCCTTTCTTAATCTTAGCTATTACGCTAAAAAAGAATCTTTACTAGTTATTGTTGTGACAAAATAAATCCTGTCACAATTATGAAGTAATGCTTTTTTTCATATCATCCAATACTTGCGCACCCTTGAGGTCATTTTTCACAAAAATGGCACCATAAAATCAGCCAAATATTATTGACTTAACTCACGTATATTTAATACGTACCTCTCCCCACAATTTTTTTCAAGTACGTGACTCCTTTGTAAGCAATTGTAGTTTTTCAAACCTTCGCATTTCGATAATTTTTTAAAGAAAATATTTTTAACATAAAATGATATTTTTTTATTCAGATAGATTTGTGCAAATATTCTCTTGAAAAATAATATCACATTGAGAAATTTAGGCTTGTCTGTGAATTTTGCAATGAAAATATATAAATAAATTTACAAGACTTAAGAAATTACATTATTGGCCTAGAAAACCTATAAACTGTGTACTGTCCGATTGTTCAATTACAATGTGATATCAGTCCGATAGTCCGATGTGATATCAGTCCGATAGTTTTAATGGTAGAATTCCATCTTTTTCTTATTTTTAAATTTTTTTAACGGATAACACCTTTCATCCACTTTGTTATTATTGATTGGACTGATATCACATTTTAATTTTTTTTTTAAATAATACGTGAAAATAATGGTAGAATAAGCGGGAGCTGCCCAAAGAAGACACGGCACGATCAAGTGAATCAAATGCTCGAGTCGGGTCAATAATCAGAATAACAGAATACGTACATATATATGAGACGATGTACGAATTTATATGAAGCAAGGAGTGTAGGCCAAAACAAAGTCGTGTGGGGTGTCTATCCTCACTGCCTACCCCTATATTAAAGTGATAAAAATGTTTACGCATAAAAAAAAGTAAAATGCATGTACGAATACTTCAGAAGAGCCCCAGCTGCTCCCGTCTGGAGCCAGTGAGACTATGGGATCCCCAATTGGGGTATGTTGTGAGGCTGAAGGTAGTAGGGAGGGGAAGGAGATGAGGAAGAGGAAGATGGGATTGTACCTGGCTATTCAGATCTGGTCACCAAACACAACTAAAGCCATTTCAAGCAATGTTTCAATTCTGAAAGTTGGTCTTACACCAGGGCGATACTGAGAGTAACTTCCGCTCTGGAACGTGCCACAAATATAATGTATATTATTTTTAATGCGTAATATTTGCGGAGGCTGTCAACATTTTTTATAACAATCGTTTTTATATTAATATATCTATATTAAAATTAAACATTATAATTATAAACAAATCTTTAAATGGAGTTCCACAAATTAAACTAAACAATAAATAAAAAGTTTTTAATTTTTTAAAAGAAACTTCACTTATTACTCATTACTTTATAAAAAACCATTTTAGAACCTCGGAATCCGAACATGTTTGCAACCCAAAAAGGGTGTAAACTGATCGACCATCTTCAGCAAAATAATGGAATTCCGAGCAACAAATGCAAGTTACAACTAGCGGAAAGCGTCCATTACTGTATAACTGTCTCGCTCCTTCACCTCTGTTATATGGGCTATCCCACATGTTAGTAAGACACAATAACATAAGGAGAGGACTTGCAGAATGGTATCGAACATACAATATTTATGCAATTTGCACTAATTTTCATGAAAAACAATATTTTTCAATATGACGCACTTTAAATATTGGAAAACAAAAAATGTTTGATGGTATTTCTTTTAGGATTACAAAAATTATGAATTAAATAATTGTACTATTAATTATCGAGTCTTGCAAAATGTGGATCAAGGGGATTTTGTATACGCCTTTTCGGACAGGCTGGGTTAATATCGCTATGTTGAACTCCCAATAATTTATGGTGGGTTTCTTCATTTACCGAGAATGCTAATTGTAAAAGTAAACTGTCAAATGCATAGAAATTTTTAAATTTCGATCGTTTACTTTTACAATTAGCATTCTCGGTAAATGAAGAAACCCACCCTTAGACTACAAACCGCCACTGAGAGCGAATGTGTATGAAAGTAAACTTAATAATTTATTACATCTAATTGCCGAAAAATTCATCTTTATTCACCATAATTTTATGTAAATTTTAAGTGCTAAGAAACTACAGATCATGGTTAGTAATACATAAATGTTAAAAGAAAATAAAAATGTTTTTGATATTGTCTAGGTACATACATGTTTTATTTACTTTTCAACTATCTGGATTTGGCCAGATAGGGATAATGTGGCCGGATAGCAACGAAACATTATAAATTGAAACTGTAAGAAAAGGTGAATGCATGGGAAATTAAATTGGTCAATATTTGTGATTCATTTTTATTATCACTAACAATTGTATAATATACAAATTTAGTAGCTACATCATACATATCCAAATAATATCTACTTGTGGTTACTGAGATAAAACATAAAGCAAGAAGTTAAACTTCTTTTCAAAAGACCCAATTTGTCTAAATGGCAAGATTATAAAATTACTGCTTAAAACATTTTTCCTCCTTTTTGGTTCTGCAGTTTTTCTAACAAAATACAATAAAAGTAAAATAATATATTAATTTTGGCATCACTTTACATTTCTTAGATTTTTGAGGCCCAGTGTTCAACTAATATATATAGTGTGGAAATTTATCTTTGTGACAAATGATGAGATATTTGAAATGTATTAGCGTAATCTAGGATATTATAATATGTGCAAGATGCAAAATAGTCTTCTCCTTTCTTGAAATGACCAGCAATAATTGTAAATTTCACCTTTATCTAAAAGTTGCAAGCAGTGTTCAGTGTTCTCCATAGAAAGCTTTCTAATATTTGTAGAAAAGCATTAACACACATTCAAATTGAAGCAAATTAAATATTATAAAATGAAGGGAGATAAAATTGACAATTTATTTAATTTGGAGGGAACATTTACATTTTGATCAACAAACAAGGTACAAGATGGAACTTTTAATTTACTGATAACGAACACCTTAAAAATGACTACACATCTAGAATTATTCACAATAACAACTTTACCAAACGTTTGTATAAAACTACATTATGTATTCCAGTGGAATCTTGAATTTCTTACCCTAAATAGCGATTTTTGTCAAAAAATATACAACAATGTAGCTATATTGTTGTTTTGCAGTATGTGGCGTACTCCCAACCCAATGAATGAGTTAAATTGATTGTTTTTTGAGCTATTCGGCCATGTCGGGTTCCTTATTGAGCCAATGTTAACAATGTTAACACCCCCAAAACAACTGTGAAAATATTACATTGTAGCCAACAAGATGGTTTCATTTCAGGACTTAAACTATTAGCAATGAATATGTATATATTTTTAGAGAACAAGCCATTACATAAAATGCAGTACAAAATTCAATAGTCAAAACAACGATGAAGACACTAATTTTAATTCCCCAAATAACATAAAACTCAAGATTTTTTATACATATCTACCTATCTACAATTTTTACAAAGAAGCAACATGGTTGTCACTATCAAATAATTTATAACGTTAGATTTCGAAAGTTTTAAAATTAGTTGAGATCTCTTAAGTTAATAAGTTATAAGGAAGTAAGCACATAACACTCAAATAAAGATATTACAATCTACTCGTTTTTGGTCTACACTGACAGATCAAAGAAATTTTAGTAATTCCCTTAATTTTGCATGTATACTATGGTAACACAGAAAAAAAAATAACCCAGAATACATGCGTACATGATTAAAATGAAAAATTCAACCTAAATTACCCATAAATATAGAATAAGGTGAGGAAGATAATGTTCAACCACTACAATCGTAATCACATTACTTTTCTGATGATTAAAATTCTAAATCATAAAGGATCTATTCTAGTAATAGAATCTACAGTAAGCTGAGATATTTATTCTTCAATTTCAACTTTCTACCAAAATTTTAAATTTCTTTCATTGTCTTCGACTCACTATTTTTTCATTATATCTTTGAGATAACTTTTCCCCTGATAATATATTCACAAATAACGTAATGATAAAAGCACAACCAATAATTGACATTTCCAGAAATATTAATAAAAACGAGCACGGCTCTTATAAAGGCAAAATTAATTAAAAAGTATGTATTGCGCAATATATTATTTCGTCATGCCCTGTAATTTGAAAACTACAGCAAGTATTGTATTTTCTCAAATTTAAGAAAGGATTAGGTCAAATGGTTATAAAACTGTAAAGTGGCTAAATTAGTATTTAGAGCTTTTTGCGTGATGTTTTGTGAAACATTCGGGGGGTATTTCACCATCCTCTTGATGATAGCTTTTCCGTAGGATAATGTATATTTTTGATTTTCAAGATTTATTTCTTCCTAAAGTCCGAGTTTACTATTCGATATTGGAACCAATGAATAGTGGCTATTGTATTTAAGTTAGCCGAGTTTTCTACCTATTGTGAGTATTTTTTTGTTTATCAATTAATATACGTTAACCTCCATCAGGAGGATGGTGAAATGCCCCTAAGTACACTAGTTACCACTTACGACTCTTTAAATTGGTGCATTTGAAATCTGTTTACTTATAAAAAATAGTAATAAAAATACTAAAACTTAAAATGATCAGATATTGATCGTCATATACATAATTGGTCCACCAGTTTATCGGGATAATCGGTTAATTGGGCCAAACCCAAGGAACAGAAATCAAATAAAGAAACTAAAATATTAATTTACTCTGGTTATCTGGGACACCATTCTGTTTAGTTGGGACAAATTCCCATCTGAAATCGATGCTAAGGAGTTTAGTTAAGAAGGGTGGGCGGGAATTGTGGAAGGGGATGCGCTGCACTATAGTTGTTACTACATAATTATTTTTCTGTAATTAAATATTAAAAAAATATGTATTCCTAATAAAGAATAAATGGAATGCAAAAATAAAGAGTAATGGAGAAATAAATTTGTATATTCCAACCATTCCAAGTTCGCAGATGGTGAAATGAGGAACTATAGATGTTAGTACGTAATAGGTACATAATATACATTTTTAATGTTAAAACATATTTTAGTTCCTTATAAACATAGGTTTACAAGAAAACTATCGATAAACGGATATACATAATAAGAAAATAATGATATAGGAACATTTGATGTAAAATTATTTTTAAATAAAAGATTTTCCTAAATTAACCTAAACTGATAAAAAAATCAAGGTAATAAAAATACATAATTCATGAATCATAATGAAAAAAAGAAAAAATCCCCAATCTGTCGAATAAATATATAAAGGCCTTCACGATGCTTATTACGATTTATAATATTCTCTAAATAAACACAATAAGAGTCTATTGAAAACGTAAATATAGTCGTTGATTTTTTAATAGAAGTTCTATAAAGCACTATTTTATAAATTGTGCATTTTGTGCTTGGGGCAACTATTCGGGGCCTCAATGACATCGCCGAGGCACTATACGCGTATGTAGTACTAAAATTATAACAATACTAACAACTATTTTATTCAACAATATTCTCATAGTGAATTACAGGATTTTATATATTTTTAAAAATAAAATGCTATCTAAAGAAATGCAATGTATGTATATGAATGTAAACGCATAATTTCACATTTTGAAAAATATTCAACCCAAGAGACAGTGAATTGTGAATTATTTACATTTTAAGACAAACCACGCCACAAAAGCTTCACAAATTATTGAATAAAATATTGCACAAACTTATTTAAATCTAATTAGTAATCTTAGGATTCTAGAGATAATACGTACACATTTTGGCAGCAAACATTTGGTATATCGGCTGCAAAATTGGCAAATAAAGTATAAAAAAATCACAGTTCTGAATTTGGATGCGAATTCGGCGGATGAATTTTCTCTAAAGATGGCTGAATTATTGACTGCAGATTAGCGAGGGCCGTCTCAGTCTGAAAACAGGATTCACATTAAACAAAATAACACCTCTCATTATATCCTAACCCAAGACATGAAGGATATAGAAGATATGGAACGACAAAGAAGAGCAATTAACATACGGGCCGGAATGCTCTCAAGGCGGTTCTACCACTGTAGCGATGATGTCAGAAAATTACTCTTCAAGACATACTGCACTGCCCTGTACACGTCTGAACTGTGGACGCAATACCCAGCAGCGCAAAGGGACAAACTGAGGGTGTGCTACAACAATGCATACAGGCAACTTATGCAACTAACGAGGTTCTGCAGTCCCTCCACAATGTTCACCGAAGGGAGGGTGCACTCATTCCGTGATTTAATTGTGGGGTGTTATGCAGTGTTGGGCTACCTTCTTTAGCGAACATTTTCCAACACCCCCTATACACACAATCCCAACACCCCTCATACACACAAGCCCGGCTTATTTATGGGGGTAAATCAAATACATACATATATTATGTAATTAAGTATTGTATAAAATTTATTGTAATTTATGAATCTTTTTGTGATTGAAAAAAAATTCAGACAACATTGGGAATGTACAGCTGTATTAAAGTTATGCTATCTCATTTTGCGCTTTCAGTTTGCATACAAAAATTTACCATAAACTGTAACAATTTTTTTAAAATAATTCTATGAAACAATAAACAATATTGAGCACTTGAAAAATGCTTGTTAAGATTTGCAATTTTTTTAATAAATATAAAAAAAAGTGAAGTGACAATAACATTTTACAATATCTTTGACTAATTAAATATATTTTTTTAGTTTTGTGTAAAATGGTAACTATTATAGTTTACACGATAAAAAACCATTGATTGGTGACTTTATCTATAAAATAATATTTGGGTTCAACAATTTTATATTTCAGTTTGTAATACTAAAATCTTAAAAGAGTCGTTTTATCTGCTTTTAAAAATAGTATTTTATTTTGAAATAACTTCACAAACTGCAAATTTATCTGGTATCGAATGTAATGTTAAAATATTTACCGCGCAATCAAACATTTTTGTGAAACCAAAGTTTCAAATCGCAATTTCAAACAAATTTATGAAAATTTTAAATTTTTTTATTAATTATTTTAACTAATAAATTATGAATGTGTTTTTTTCATTATCAGTAATTTTAGTAAGAAAAAACGTAGGTGAGCCATTTTTAAAACTTTTTTATGTTTGCGTGCAAAATTTTTATATTTCAAAAATTTAATGTTTTTTTGATTTATGAAATTTGAAAGCGTATTTTATCACCTTTCAAAAACAGTTTTTAGTTTTCGGATACATTCAGAAATATTCCATTTATTTGGATTTTATTGTAAGGTAGAAATATTTTGACCCTCTGACATAATATGGTCGAGGCCTGAGAATAATTACAAAATATTTGTCAAAATCCAAACATAAATTCAAGCTGTGGTGGTAAGTTCAAGCGGGGGTCTTATTACCTGTTTTAAAAGCGAAATTGCATCATTCAGCGCTTTTCTCCACCGATCCAACTCTCCCATGTGGAAAGTAGATTGTTCCTTGAGATGCTTCGACCATTCTGCTATAATTTCTGGAGTCGGGTTAGCTTCAGATCTGCAATCATCACTTTAATAAGAATAAAATTGTCGGAGACACGAAAAAGCATTAAAAATATGTTGTACAGTTTTTTACTGATACTAAAAAATTGATGAAGGTATAAACAGTTCTATGGCAAATAAAAAAGATGAATGAACATTATCCAAAAGATACATTTAGATACACAAGTGGCTTTCAAACTCATAGGGCAGTCTGTTTCAACAGAAAGCTAAATCGTGAACTAAATTTAAACTATCAATTAAAGTAACAACGGTGTTAAATAGGATCACGCGCTGCTTCAAGGGTACTTTTGCTAAAGTAATTATCGTTGTGTGTGTGGCCAGTCCACAAAGCAGAATATTCCTTGAAATTATGTGAAAAAATGCATTGCATAATTTTTTGGTGCGGCCACACCATAAATTAAATTTGAAAACCAGAACAACTGTCTTAATATCTGGCTATATTTTGTTTCGCATCATAGACAACTTTGTTTCTATAAAAATATTTGTATGCATATTTAAAAATAAATGATGACCTAATATAATATTCACGATATTACACAGGAAACAATGTTTAACTTTCCAGTAGTTTTAATGCATATCTTCTTGAATTTGATGTGTCACAAAATTTTATGAGATATTTTGACATCCGATACTGCGCCAAAAATTCGAGAACATCCCAAATAACCATATTATTAACACGGGGTCGAAATGTTTCTTTGGTTGTCGCTGCAAGACATACTGGATGAGGAATTCATCATCACTATCATCATCTTCTAAATTATTATTATTCATAATTAATAATCAATGTTGAAGCGTGCAATTTTTTTATTTTTTTTAAGGAGAAAACACAGATACAGACAATAATTAACAAAACAATATTATGAACAATAACTTGAGAATTCGCCTGCACCCCAACTATTTCTCACTGATTGACTAGATAAATAAAGATTTTCAAATACATTTTTCATACATGTTTAAAAATAAGTCATAATTAATAATGAATTGAAAATTATTTAAAAAGAAGCACATAAAAAGTATAGTTAATGATAAATGAGTTTTCTTTTTTTATAGGAAAACAGCCTTCAATTTTCTACCAAAAGTGCTATAAGTATCAAAAAATATATCGAAATCCTTAAGGTTGTGGTTTTTATTAAACAATTCGCACATTCTTCTGATTGGATCCCTGATACCAGCATTTGTACGTGTCCGGTTAATGTGGAATAAGTCGTTAAGCCTAGTTGTTCTGGGTGGTATTTTAAAATGAATTAGTTTGAGTAAGTCAGGACAGTCGATAACGTTGTTGCAGATTTTATACAGGGTCATTAGGTCAAGGTATGTTCGTCGGTTAGATAGAGTGGAGACGTTATATTTCGAGAGCATAATTGTGTATCCCCGTTTAGGTGCGCTCATTCTGTAATTGAGGCAACGCAGAAATTTCTTTTGGACACTTTCAGTATTTTCTTTATAGATACCATAAAGTGGACTCCATATGGAGGTGCAGTTTTGTACCCTACCTCCAAACAGAACTGTCTAATATGTCAAAATGGTGGTGTAACTTTAGCATAACTATCGATTTTCGGAAAGTAAAAGCAAAAGTTAAAAGTGACGTAAAACAGGCAGTCAAATTGATAGAAAAATGCACTTTTTGTGATATTTATCATTAGCAGTTTCTTTTATTCTGATTTTTACTCTAGCAACAATTGAAACAGACGGCCTTCAGGGTACTTTAATTGAAACACCAGATTCATTACAATAGACGATTCTGATAATAATAATGAATGAATACCCAAGAACATTGGAGGCGTATCTGTCCTCCGTTTCAAAGAGCCAGCGTGCCCCTTCGATTCCCCACAGCTTCCAGTAGAGAGCGGCATTGACTACTACCAGCAGGCTGAGGGCTGCCAGCACCGCCCAGAGCAAGCCGTTTGAGGGCCCCGTGCGGGCCAGCACCTGCGACACCAGGGGGCTCCCGGGGGACCTGTGCCTGGAGCCTATCACTGGCCGCAGTTGAGCCGCGCCCAGCACCGTCTCCAGCTCCGCTCCGCCTTCCCGCGTGGCCCCTGCGTACAGTTGGTAGTATGCTAAACGCGTTCGGGATGGAGTGGTGAAAGGGACATCACTTAGAGCTTTAAAGCTGATAAGTGCTGGCTAAATTAACTGTAAATGGATATAGCCACTGCAGAAATTTTAAAGTCCCTTTATTATTTAAGCAGTTTTATTCTTAAATTAATTATTATGGGGTTAGAAATACAGTCTTTTAAATGAGGTAGGTTAACATTAACCCCTCAGGCTAATTGGTTAGTTTTTCTTAACAACTCATATAGGTCTCGTAGAAATCGTTATGTCTCTCTTACTATCATAGGGAGAAGTACGATATAAATGGTCATATTCAAATCTAAAAGTTAACTACAAAAGGAGTAAAATGAACACCTTTATAAAACCAAAGTTGCAGATCGCATTTTTAAAAAAATTGAAATGAAATTTGGGGATTTTTACTAATTATTTTTACATGAAAGGACAAAAAAGGGAGATGACAATAATGTTTATAATACATTTGTCTAAAAATATAGTTTTTTTTTTTCATTACCAGTAATTTTAGTTGAGCGATTTTTAAAACTTTTTTTGGTTGCATGCAAAATTTTTGTACTTCAAAAATTATGTTTATTTCGATTTATAGAATTTGAAAGCATATTTTATCGGTTCCATGGCAACTCAGAATCAACTAAACTCAACACCTCTTTGAAAAGTTATTAAAAGCTATGAAAAATAAAATAAAATTGAAAAATAGCCCCTAGCCTAACATAACCTATTTAACCAATTTTTTTTAAATGACTTTTCAAAGGAGGTTTTCAGTTGCTTTCATTCTGAGTTGTCTGGTCATCATTTTATCACCTTTCAAAAACAGTTTTTAGATTTCAGATATATTCAGAAATATTTCCGTTATTTGGATTTTTTGCAAGGTGGAAATATTTTGACCCTCTGACAAAATATGGTCAAGGCCTGAGGGGTTAAAATGGTTTTAAATTTAGATGATTAGTCCCTATTATATTATAATATTATGCATCTCCGAAAAAAGAAATGTCCATTTTAAATGGGATTTTGCAGGATGAGATAAGCTATGCAATCTAGAGGTTAGAACAAGGGTATACAGAAGTGGAGCCAACAGCCATCTGTATCTTTTGTGGATACAGAATCGATTCCATATGTAATCTCCTGTCAAATATGTGTGATTGTCTATGGCTTGTAATTGCTTTTTCTACAGACTGATATGTCAGCGGATTGGTTTATTTATGATGTCAGCTATCGTAATTCAACTAGCAACAAGAAACGCTGCAAGTACACGTGATTATTTATTCATTTAATGTACTTTTAAAAGTTGTATCATGGATTTGATATTTGCGAAGTTTCAATCTAAATATGCATGAATTACTTGTTTGCCCAAATTAAGAACCTAAAAATAACCTATTTTGTGCACATAAATAGTTGTTTCTTGTAGTAATTGTTGAAAAATTCTATATAATTCCCATGATCTGTGCCTAAAAGCGGTTAGTGGAATAATTAATGTATATCGTCCCCAAATATTCAATTATTCTGTATGTGTATACTGCCTCAGTAGCTTTGCCTTAAATAGGGCAAAGTAAGCAATTCATGCGTATTTAGAATGAAACGAAACTTCGCAAATGTCAAATCCACGGTATACAACTTTAAACGTACATTAAATGAATAAATAATCACACATTTCATATTTTAAACTAGTTAAAATACGACAGCTGACATATCAGTACATAAAAAAGCAACTGCAAGCCATAGACAATCACACAAATTTAACAGGAGATTACGTGTGGAATCGCTCTTCAGATTTGATTCCTGTTGAATGTAAAAATATTTGTTGTGTTTTGAATGGCAATTTATTGCAACGTTTTAACCGTGCATGAATAGCCGTGGTGGGGATGCACAATTACAATTGTTAGATGCATCGAATGGATGTTGATTCTTACCAATTCGTCGTTTTCTTCTACTTTTTCTTTTAGATGTAACATGATCTTCTTCTACCTCCAGTACAATGGCTTTAGATAAACAATCCAAGTATTCGTCCAGTCCCGCCCAGCAGTTTTTTTCGATAAATGCTGAAAAGTTAAGATTTTGTTAATAAATACATAGTATACATATTATTATAACCACATACATATTTCTGCCTGTTTCATGATAATTACTGAAATAGATAATATTAATCCAAATCTCGATGACTAAGGACCGGTTGTTTAAAAAAACTTTACGGATTCATCAAATATTTGAAGTCAATTTTCAAGTTCTGTGTAAGTTCTATTCAACTTCTGTTATTATATCATTACAGGCCAGTTGCATCATAAAACTTAAATAAACACAGAACTTGAATAGAACTTACACAGAATGTGAAAATTAATAAAAAAAATTTGATGAATCCGTCAAATCTTTTAAAACAACCCGTCCTAAGCTTTTGGTAAGCAAAAGTATTTATGAACAAAGAGATATAAAATTATTATATGAGTCAGTTAATATATTAGCTGTTCGAGGGATATTATGGTTTCAAATTTTATGCCAAAACTTATTGTCTGATTCCATATATAAAGAAAAAGTAGATCAGACACAGTCAAAATGAAGGTATGTCCATTCCAAAAATTACAAATAAACTCGGGGAACATTCACTTATCTTGTACCTACTATATTTTATATAATGCTAATGCTAATTTTAAAACAAAAAATATTAGTAATTTAACAAAAAATATTAGTGATTTTATGAGAAAATACAGATAAAAGTAATAAAAATATAGGTTAGTTAATAAATGATTTAAAATATTGATAAGGCAAAAAACATATTTCTAAATATAATATACAATAAGTTAAGTTATGAGGTGGTACTAGAATATTTTAATTTAATTTTTTTTAAATATTTTTCGTAGCTTTCTTCCGATCGTATATCAAGGGGTAATTTATTAAATAATTTTATACCCTTGAATGTATTATATATTCTAAATCTATTTTCTATATTGTCGTTTCTTGTTGTTTGTGTGCTTTAGAATTATAATTAATATTGTGAAATTGACCTGCGGATGAAATGAAAAATGAAAAAAGTTAAGAAATTGTAAAATAAAATTATTATTCATACTTTTGACAACGGTCCAGACACTTTTCTTATATTTGACTTGTCCATACACCTGAATATTGGTGATGTTCTCTGCCACCTTCTTCAGGCAGTAGTGTACTTCCACCGTAAAGGAGTCAGCGTAGGGAATTCCCGCATTGGAACTAGAAGTCTCTATGGAGTATAGATATCCAGGACGAGTGCAAGCTAGCATCACCTGCAAAACAATACACAACAGTCAGTATTATGTATTTATTAATCCTCATAGCCTCAGAGCACCTAGATCATGCTAATAGCCTCAGAGCACCTAGATTATGCTAATAGCTTCAGAGCACCTAGATCATGCTAATAGCCTCAGAGCACCTAGATTATGCTAATAGCCACAGAGCTCCTAGATCAGCAACTGTCATAATGCATTAGTTTACCTGAGTTTCTGTAACTTGTGAAGTTTTGGGTCCGACAGATTGATTCAGGACAAGTGTGAAACTAACTTTACGACTTTTGAGTCCAGTTTCAGCATCCTGTTTCCAAGCATTCTAAAACAAACAAACAAACAAACAACTTAAATTATACAACGTGTCCGGAAACTCGTAGTACAAGCGGGAAACTGGTGAATCTACATCACGTAGAGAACCCAAAAAACTTATTTTTTTCGATCTGAGCATTTCGATTTTAATATTATTTTTTTTCTATTTTTCCATTTTTTCGGCAACTAAAGGGTTAAAAAAATTTTTGATCCCGGTTTACCCTTCGATGCATTTTATAAGACATTACACAGCTGAAATCAACCTCCTAGTGAAAATTTTTTTCAAATTTAACCAAAAAAATTCCAACTTCGGACCCGATTTACTCGAAAACGAAAGCTCAAATCAAAAAAGTTATATCACAAATCGACTCTGAATGTGATGTAGATTTACCAGTTTCCCGCTTGTACCTTGAGTTTCCGGACACCGTGTATAACAGTTTCAACTTTACAAATGATAAAACAGTGTTAACTTGTTATTCATTAAATAATAAAATATTGTTAACTTTATAAATAATAAAACATTGTTAAGTTACTGCTTAAATAATAAAACATTGTTAACTTTACAATGTTATCAACTTTACAAATAACAAAGCATTGTTAACTGTACAATGTTAACCCGTCAGGCTAATTTGTTCGCTTTTCGAAACAACTCATATAGGTCTCATAGAAATTGTTGTGTTTCCCTTACAATCATAGTGAGAACTACAATCTAAATGGTATTAGAAAGAGCAAGCTTTATATTCAAATTTAAAAATTACACACAAAATAAGTAAAATGAACACCTTTGTGAAACGGAATTTTCAGATCGCAATTTGAAACTACGGAAATTTTTTATTGAATTTTACATGGAACGACAAAAAGTGAGGTGACAATTACATTTGTCTAAAAACATTTGTATGTGTTATTTTTAATATAATTTTAGTTAAATATGAATGTAAACGAGGCAAGGAATGTGTGCCAAGACCGGGATGTTTGGCGGTCTGTCCTCTCTGCCTACCCCTGCGGAGAAACGGCGTGATGGTTAGTTAGTTAGTTAGTTTAAAACGTCAGGTGAGCCATTTAAAAAACAGAAATTATGATTGCATGCATAATTATTATATTTATGTTTATTACGATTTATAAAATTTGAAAACATATTTTATCACCTTTCAAAAACAACTTTTAGTTTTCGGATACATTCAGAAATATTCCATTTATTTGGATTTTATGGGAAGCGGAAATATTTTGACCCTCTGACAAAATATGGCCGAGGCGCGAGGCAGGACCGGGCCGGTTTAACAACTTTATTTGTTCAATATTAAAAGTAAGACTAACCTGCACTAAATCTGTTGTCTTCCGCATGGCGAGTAATTCAATGTAAAATTTAGAATTGGTGAACAGCATGGTGAACAATTGATCGATGTGGACATGAAAATCCATGTTTAAGAATTTCTTGCCATCGTGAGCGTTTGTGCAGAGGGGTTTGTGCAGATCCGCTCCAAAACTATAAAATTTAAAATAAATAATTAAAACACTTTAAAATGCCAAATAAAGTGCAAGCTGAGGGAATAACTTGGATCATCTTAAACCATAATGAACAAACTCACTTTTTGAAATTTCTGAGTTGGAGCTTGAAATGAGAGCTTCAAATCATAATCTAGCACTGCCAGAGAGAATCAATCAGAAAAATAACGTCTATGATTGGTCAAGACAGCAGTTCTCTGATTGGTTCTCTCTGGCAAAGCTATATTATGATTTGGAGCCCTCATTTTGAGCTCTAACTCAGAAACTGCAAAAAGTGAGTTAGTACGTTATGGTTTAAGACGATCCGTTTGATCCCTTTGTGCAGGATGTAACAGCGCATCCAAAGGATTTTAACCTGCGATTCCTGAGCATATTTGTAGTTAAAAAAGTAGATATCATTTTGGCGTCTGATGATATTTTTTTTCATTCAAGTTGAATCTTGCAATCATATATAAAGATAGCAGCCAATGATATGTGCGTTAAAACAATGAAGATAATGTTGGTAGTTCTTAGTCCAAGTATGATACAGTTAAAAGTGACCGAATTTGATATGGGTTCTATAGCTCAATCGGTAGAGCACTTGCCATGTAAGCAAAGGGTTCTGGGTTCGAGTCCCAGCGGAGCCAATATCTTTTTCTGTATCCAGATTTTTGATTTGGTTTCGCTAATATTTTCTTCATTTAATTAAATATTATAATTTGAGATTTTACTCATAAAGTTTAAAAAATTAAAATAAATATTTTTTTAAATATATTTTTTAATCACATGTCACCACTGATCACATTCCTACATGATGCGACAGTATCACTCGACAGATGCGACTGCGACAGATACGTTCGCTATTTCTCTTGGTACCGTGCCAGAACGAGACGGAGTGCTTATCACGTGACCTGCTGGGCATACCCGACTGCTCAGTTGAGACATGTGATGGAAAAATAATTTTATTGTAAAATGATATCTACAGTTTTTACTCTAAACACGCTCAGAAATCACTGGGTGAAATCCTTCGGGTTTGTGCTGTTACACCCTGTATATATTTTTGTTATCTAAGCCATAAAAGGATTGAATTGGTATATTGAAACGACTACACAAATTGCAGGTACCAATAATTTCCAATCTGTGGTAGATATTTTTCATATTTCAGTATTTCCAAATATTTAACTGACTGCACTAGCCAGAATCAAAAGAGAGATGATGTTAGTAAAGAATGATTACCGCCGCAATTACATAACGACAACTAATAACTAATGTAAAAATTTCAAATGTTCCGCTTGTTGTGTACGAGTATTGTTAATTGTAACCTAGCTGTTTTGTATGTTCACATTTTGAATAATGATTCATCGAGCAAAATATTTAGTACAAAAACTGCATGCTCAACGTTAATGTGGAAATCCGATACATAGAGGAATGATGAATGCAATCTATTTTTGCGAGTTTTGTATGCAATTAACCCAGTTAGTGTAAGGTTGGGTAAAATTTACCCGAGGCAATTTATGTTGCTTGATAATTTTAGTTTGCCGCACTCAACTGTTTCGTGACCCTCAGTAGATGCGCAGGGGGAGATAAGGAAGTGACAAGAAACGAGGATTTATTCAACCACCACTCAGCGAGGTTGTTAGTGATGTCGTCAAAGTTGTCGGCGGGTGAGTTTTACCCACCTAGCACTCGGTGTTACTATTTTAGTACTAAGATTAGTGGTAGAAGAAAAAACTATTATAATTTGTGTTTGTTATGATTAACCCTTTCTCATCCAAATTAATTCCTACAGATATAAAAAATAAATAACATATGATTATGTGTATTTGAAATATTTGATTGTTTTTAATGTTTCTTTTTTTTTTTACTGATAGTTTAGGAAATATTCAACGTCATTTTAAAATGGTTCGTGGTTCACGACAGTGGTTCTGAGAGGTAAATGATGTATTACTATAAAAATGGACCATTTTCTAGAAGAATATAAAAAAAATACATCAATTATTATGTTACGATACACCCTACGAGTAAATTCCCGCTTTCCCCTTGCAAGAAAGGACATACCGCTCCCCTCGCCCACATTCCCGCAAGCCGCGCGGCGAGTGCAATTCCCTCGTCCCCCTTGCAAGAAAGGACATACCGCTCCCCTCCCCGCAACAGTCCCGCGGAAAGCTAGCCGCGCCGCCGGCCAGAAATCAACCAGATGTCGTTCCGACAGGCTGCGCTTAACGCGGTACACTCATCAAATTCCCGCGGAATCGCCGATTTTGATGGCGTTCAAATTAGTGCCGATCTCAAAAGTAGTATACGTGGTCGCGGACATGGCCCGCTCCTTTTGGAGATCACCGCTACCAGCCCCAACCCCGGATTGCAGCCCCCGGCTTCCTGCATTTGTCCACCAGCTGTGAGTTGAATCTCGATTTCCCCCTTAATTAAATGTGTCCCCTAGCCATACACGGTTGATACGACCACACCCCAGAGGGATTTGAGAGACCCCTTCGTAGGAAATACCTAGCTAGGCTTTGTTGTTGATTTGTGACTAATAATTATGTTTTGCTAGATGTTGTATTTAGACAATACAGAATATGTTTCACCCAATTACCTCTTTCATTTGAGGGGATCACGTGGGCGGGCTTTGGCAAATTACCTATGTACCTTTTACCCCCTAGTCACCTACGACCTTGACGAGGGGAGATTTCCTGCCTGCCGACGATATTGAGCTGGCCGAGAGCAAAAGGTAGGTGGCCTCCCCCCCTTGGGAACACTACAATTAATATCTTGTCTACTTATCACTTGATAGTATTATTGATAAGTTCTTCTCATCAAAACACATAATATAACACATAATAAATACATATGTTTTCAGATTAAATAGTCATACAAAATAGTCAAATAGTATAACCTCAAACGACTAGTTTCGTTTTGAAATAACACGATACTTTAGGATGCTAAAAATAAATACTATATCAATGTTTTTGTTGTATTTTCATTATAATATGAAAGAAGGTACATTTTACTGTAAATAAAAATATTTTTAATGTACGGAAAAATACATTTAAAAAAAACATAGATACCTTGTCCGTTTTAATACTGCAATTCCCTCGGATCATAGCTTTTCAAAAGGTGTGATCAACAATTCTTGTTTACGATATGAAGTGTGTACGCAACGCACCCAATGCAATGAAAAAAATCAATGTTGCTAGGAAGGATTCACTTAATTATTTGTAAAAAACCGCAAATAAATTGGTTTAGTAGTAACTTAGTAAAAAAATTTCAAATTTCACGTCATTTTAAAATTACTCTGGTTGAGAAAGGGTTAAAACTTCAGAAGATGTAAATTTTTTTGTAATTTTATTTAGTTTTATATAAAAATGGACAATTAAGTGCCATAAGTTGAATTCTCTAAGAAAAATGTTGGTTCAAATAAAAGTGATTAAACTACTAATTATAACACTTTTATTCCTAGTTTCTAATAACTAGTACTTAGAAAACAGGTGAAATAAGTATACTGTAGAATTAAAAAAGTAATAAGTCGAGAATAAAAAAAAAAAGATATAAGTAAGACTTTCGGGTGAAAATTACCGAACCTTACGCTCGATGTTACAAATTTGAACCTAACGCTCGTCGGGTTAATTTGGGACTGGAAGAAACAAATGACAAATGTGAGAAAATGATTATTCTGGAAACGATCGATCGAAATTTTATAATTGAAATAAGTGATGTAATGTAATGTTAGGTTTTACTGACCTAATGGGTTTATCCCCCTCACTTTGCGAAGAGTCAGATGATGGACAAATGAATGAGTCAAACTCGTCCTTCATTGCTAGAGACAAACACGGCATGTTATTATTTCACTAAAAAAGCAACACAATGTTAATCAACCCAATCACTAGAACTACAAATGATCAATTAATTTTAATTTAATGTAAAAAAATTCCAATAAGCAAAGCAAATTGTTATTATGTAAAAGTATTTATACACATTATTTAAAAAAGAAATGGAAATGAGAAACCTTTACCATCAACAAAAATACGAGGGTCAGTCAAAAATTAATGCCTCCTATATTTTCTCCTTTAATTGTCAAGAAATAAAAAATGCAATTACATAGGTCGAAAACCACACTATTGACGATGAATTTTTCACTTCAGCATAATCTCCGTCCATTTCCAAAGTTTTGATCTATCTTTTAACAAGGGCATGCATCCCAGAGTGGAAAAAGCACGATTCTACTTCCTGTTGGGAGAAAGAGTGCTTTAAGCTTGCTAAGGGTTGTGACATATTGGGACAGGATTTATTATGCATTTTTGCTCCAAAAAATCAACAATAATCAAACCCATGGTTCGTCTCTGGTCACAAATTTTGTGCAGTTGCATCACCGTACACATTTTCATGAATGAGAATAGGCGTTTCACCTTCTGCATTCAAGAATTCAATCACAGAATGCTGACTAATAGGAACATTGATATCGGCCATTTTGCAAGCGACTGCAGTACTGCCACCTATATTGAGGCAGAAAGTTACTATCGTAGTAGATTGTAGATGTAGGTTTGATGAATAGCAGCAAATTCAATTTATTTAATTAGAAAAAATAGGAGGCATTAGTTTTTGACTGACCCTAGTACTATTTTCAGTTTGGAGTGGTGAAAGCAGCCATCAAGGCGAATGGTAAAATGTAGTTAAATTTTTAATATAAAATGCATTTAATATTGAAAGAAAAAACGCAACCAGTGCTGATATAGCGAATAAATAAGAATAATTCCATACCACAGATTTCCCCAGCTACAAAAATTATACTCCACCCAGTGTCATGTGAAGAAAAAGTCATTGCATTAAAAATTATATTATGTGGGTGTAATAAAAAAGGTGGCGTTTGGGCATAACCTGTCAAATTCAGAATGCTGAAGCGATAGAAAACTCTGGGGCTTCCCTATAATTGAATTATTTTCCTAAGCATCACCAAATAAAAAAGATGCACTTATCAGAATACAAACAGAGACTGAATAAACACTCTTATCACAAAATATTTTAAAAGACAGTTATCAGACATTAACAGTTTAGACCCACACACCACCCAAATACAGTAACCTTAATCTATAAACTTACATTGAATGAACGGAAGAAAAAAAACAAAATTCTGGGTATTTGTGAAGTAACACACAACAATGGATGTATTTTTGATCAAAGTTGGCATCTACTTATATATGTACGTTTAACATCTGACAGGTAAATTAAACAAGTGTTAATGATGAACACACAATGAATTCACACATACAACAAGCCAATGTTCAAACATTCAAAAGAACTGGGGCAAAAACATTGCAATTATGTACACTATGTACACGACAAACAGACAAAATACTTTTTCAAACACACAACACGGCAGAGCTTAAAAACTAGCATAAATTTAATATCTGAAACTGGTTATTTATTTATAACATTGATTCAGGAAATAGTGTTCAATTAAAGGTAAAAAATGTCGTCATTTTCAGAATTTATATGTGGGGACAAATAATTCATTTTAGAAATGTAGTTTATAAAAAAGTTTTCAGTTGTAAATAATGAAAGTACTACAGAATTCAAAGGGTCACTTTATTTAAAACGTAATTTTTTTCCGTGTTTGAAGCTTAAAATATGTCAATTTTTTAATACTAATGTATATTTCAAATACACAAATCTAAAAGGTAAGTTTATGTAGTTTTTATAAATGGTATTGGTTTTTATGACATCTTAAAAAATAAGAAATATATAGAACGTTCAAAATACTTTGGAAAAATTCCTAAATTCGTTCAGAAATCATTAACAAAACAGTCGTACACATGAGATAAACTACCCTCTCAGGCTGTGTAAGCAATGTATATTTCTTTCCATGAACAATTTTTTAATTAATAATGTTTTCACATACACGCTCGTTTATCAATTGAATAAAATTTTCACAGGGTTTTTTAGTGAGGCTGATTATACCATAGATGTAATTCGTCTCACATGGTGAGATGTAAGCGCACGGGCATGTATTTGCTGTCAACTATGTTGAGGTGATAGCCCAGAAAGAGTGAAATATGGCAACATTTAGTATACAACATATCGGTACACAAAATACCAAGACTATAAATACACATAAATACAGCAACCATATTGCAGGGGACGGGCCTCTAGCTAGCGGATACGTATACGTAATAATGAAGAATTTAGGACCAAAACGGTACTTTCAATCAGATAGGAACAGGTTCCAAAAATAGCTAGTTCCTCGGTCCAGTCCGGTTCCAGTCCTTGTCCTCGGATCCAGCGACAGCTAGTTACCGGGATAAAGTAACCGTGACAGGCAACGACGTCATATATAATATATAGACGTGTGGTAGAAATCACAACGTGGTGCCTTCACAACCGCCAGTTACAATAATAATCATACAATCCACCTCTCCATACCAGGAGACGTCCACAAAAGTATGAATCCAATAGTGCTTAAGCATGCCAGCCGATGCTCCTCGCACTAGCTGTTGACGTAAGTGGCACAATCTTTTGACATTGCTTTAATTCGTAGTAGCTTTTTAACAAAAGTAGTTTTTTAACAAACTTCAAGTACGAAAATGATTTTACATGAGGCGCAGAGAGATTTATTCAAAGTCAGGTTCTTAAATTTCAACCGTACAGACGCAAGGTTATTAATAATGTCCGATGAATGAAATCTGAGAATTATTTTGCACTGAGATCGTATTTAGCATAGAAATGAGCAGCTGAAAAAATCTATGACTTTTACTGCAGTCTTAATATAATATGCAGTCATAATTATTACTGCAACTCAATTTTGCACCTTCATAACCCGAAAGCCAGGTTTCATGCCAGTGAAATCTCATTGTCTACCTGAGATAGCAAAGGAGTCAACTTCTGAAAAGATCAAGAGTCCAAATAACCGTTTTTAAGTGTTGGTCCGCTAGCCAGGGCCCGCGATAGTAAGCAAGGCATGTATACGCGTGTGTTTGATGCACCGCCGCCATGTGGGGGGAGTGCCGGGGGGCAAGTCACCTGGCGCGCCGGGCAGGTTGTCGTCAGAGGCGCCGCCCCCGAGCCCCACGCTGTGTCGGTCCATGCCGTGCTCTAGGAAGTCCTGCAAACAGTTCAGACGTCTATCAAATGATCACCTGTTTCGACATGGAACCCTTCCATAATAAAGTCAAACCCTAGAAGTGTGATCTATATTAAACTGATCGTCACCAATAATTTACCCAAGACCTGTTGTCTCCGAGGCCTCCGAGAAATACATAGGGGTATTCATATACTGAAATATAATTTTATATCAAAGAATTGCTCTTACTGAGAGAATTTTGAGATTCTGGTAAAAGTATGGAACATTATGCCTTTGTTTATATTATAAACTTTTATGAGCTAATAATTTAACTAATGAATTTTGAACTGATTAAACATGATTTACATTTGTTTTACAGGAAAGTCCCCAAGCTGTAATTCCATACCTTATAATAGATTCAGCTAATGATATGTTGAAATAATGTTTGAAAAAGTCAGTTTCACCCAAAGGAAGGGGAAATTAACATTACTTACTTCGGGCATACATGACCACTGAGACGTGAGACAATATTTTGTAAATAATGGCAAAAATCATAAAACACATGTATCAGAAAGCACAAAAATCATGGGACTCATCAATTGAATAAAACATATATTTTTAAATTTAAAAAAAAAATGTTGCTGCCGAGAATTATTGACTGCTTGGAAGGCAACTAAGCTGACTATTACACCATCAACTATTTTAAGAACGGTAACACAAATTCATTATTACGAAGGTCCAGTTGATTAGACAGACATTTCCAAAAAATCGAAATTTGAGTTGAGTATGCAGTTATATGTAAAAGTGGGTGACCCGACAATTCGTCCTGCGACAATTCGTCCTGCGACAATTCATCCGGCGACAGTTCATCCTGCGACAGTTCATCCGGCCGACAGTTCATCCTGCCGACAGTTCATCCTGCCGACAGTTCATCCCGCCGACAATTCATCCGGCGACAATTCATCCTGCCTGATCATTTAGAAGATTTTTATTAAGTAAGTATGCAAAGAGGATATACGGCCGTACAACCAAAATCGATATATTTATATCTGAAGGCGTCTTGAGTGGAAATCCGCTGTAAAAATATTTTTACTAACAATAATTTCGACTCTCCGAAGAAGCATGCGTGAATAACAAAATACGACATACTTATACTTATAGGTTAGGTTAGGTTGAATTGTCAGGATGAATTGTCGGCGGGATGAACTGTCGGCCGGATGAACTGTCGCAGGATGAACTGTCGCCGGATGAATTGTCGCAGGATGAACTGTCATGGAACCGTAAAAGTGTACCCCATACCTGGTACAGTACCCGGATTATTCATAAACACACGCAAATCAAATACAGAAAGGCCTTGCTAATCCGGATAGGGAAAAACAAGACCCCTTCCGAATTATAGAGGCGTCCGGATTATAGTATGCAATATTTTAATAGGAATAAAACACATTTTTAACTTGGGTTTTATGGGTACGTTCCCTAAGGTAAAAATTTAAAGTCAATTTAGAGAAGAATATGTACTCTTGAAAAGTCTGTAATATACTTCTGCTTATAATTTAATTGTGCACCGGGACCACGTTCTGTTTGGCTAACAAACTTCAAGATTTTATCTTTGTTCTTCTTTATATCGCCTACAGTTGATCTGCCTAAACCAAACTTCCGAGCAATGGCAGGATAGTTGTCACCTTTATCCAACATTTCTATAATACGCAATTTGTCTTTTATTGACAATGTAGAATGTATACGCAGCGGTGCCATTTTGTCAACAAACGCGTGTTAAATTAACTAACACTGCAAGGTGATAAATAAAAGACTGATGAGTGGCGGCAAATTATTGAATATTGACACGTTGTGACCCGCACGCACGCGAACGTCCCCCTGCGCGATCCTCTCGCTTGTCCGGATTACATCGTGCACCAAAGTAACGGGGGTCCGGATTAGCGAGGCTCTACTGTATAATGTATAAAAACTTGTAGTGAATAAATAAAATGTTGATGTTTTCTGATTGATGAACTTTGATTTATGGTGAGAATTCGAACAAAGCTTTCCTCATTATCCCAAAACTTAGTATTTGGATAATGTCTGCACAATCGATATTTGCTGAATATAATAATCACATAAGGGAACGTACCCATACTACGTGACACGTTTAGGGGGGGGGGTCTTCAAAATGTCACGCTCCATACAAATGAGCGGCGGGTTGCTTAGGATTTTGGTCACCAGGGGGGGGGTTAAAAATTGCAAAAAGTTGGTCACGTATTATGGGTACGTTCCCTAATTTTGAATTTAATATGTTACATACCTGAAATATATAACTGAAATTATATTAATTAATAATAATAATGTTCAATCTTCTAACATATGTATCAAAACAGTTCTTCAATATTTATTAATAAATGACTGATAAATATCACACAAAGCACATTTTAAGAAATTAAAAGCAAAATTTTGCTGTCAAAACCTTGTTTTGTAAAATTAAAGTGAAAATTTAAAAGAATTTTCTCACTTTACACAACAAAAAGAGCAGTAAGTTTCAATAGATTTTTTTGTACTTATATTTGACTATTAATATGACTGTGAATATTGTATCAAATATTAGCAAGAATTAAAAAAAAAAAAACCAACTCATATATTACTGTCATTGTACAGATTAGAATCAAAGTAAGCATTTAGTGATAAGACAAAAATATATCACACCTGCTATAATGATTGACACTGAATTAGTTTAAAAAAAAGCCAATATACACCAACAAAATGAATTGCAGAAAGACATAACCAGATAATCAAGAGAATAAATAATAATAAATAAAATTGATCACCTCAGCTATAGATTCAGCAGACAATCTCATGCCACATAGTTTGTCCTCTTCAAGAAAGTTCTGAGGATAGTCTTCATCATCAGAATTGAAACCCAACTCTTCTCCGTAGCAGATGTGAACCTTACAGACCAACGGGAAGACGTATTAACAATGATTGTAACTGATACCAACCAATATGCAGTTGTAATTATTACTGATAGACATATGTATATAATATTGATGTGTGACGTTGAGAGATTATGATAAATGACACTGGTAGATGTGCGATAAAAGATAAAACGGTGAAGGATAAGGCCACTCATATGACAAATTTAACTAATACTCGTGAATGGATTCATTATCAATACAATTCAGTTATTTACTGAGCGGGCCCCACTCAACTTTTCTAAGAGATTATCAAATTCTCTCAACCAATGTTGGTATTTGCAATGTATAAGTACGCATGTGTGTATGTGTATGTATGAGCATATATGTGTTTCAGAAAAATTGGAAAAATAAAAAAAAATAATTAAGTGTTTTAATAACCTAATCCTTTCTATTTTTTTTACTTTCCATTACAGTAGAACCCCGGTAATTCGAAATCCAGGGGACAAAAATTTCGTAAAAAATTACCAAAAATTCAGTTTGATATATTTCCACGCAAATCGTAATTTAGCAGCCGAATCTTGTCGCGGCCGGCCCTCTACATTCAGATACCTAATCGAAATAAATTTGTAAAAATACCGTATAATTTCCATGTAAATCAAATTTTAACGGCTAATTACCGGCGCAATCAGCTCTTCAAATAAAAATATTTGAAGTTGATATTCGATATAAATTCATAAAATATGATATATTTCAGAGCAAATCGAAATTTCGCGACCGATTTACGTCGCAGCCGGCCCTCCAAATTCAGATATTCAAAGTAAACTTGTAAAAATATGATAAACTTCCTCGTAAATCGAAAATTTCGTGCCCGATTTCCGTTCATACATTCAAAGTAAATTCGTAAAAATATGACATTTCAGTGTAAATCGATTAAGATTTACAAAATAATAATATGAATTTAGACGACTTTAACAGCGTAAATTGATATTTTACGGCGTTTTACCACCACGGCTGTCCGTCTGATTCAGATTTATGAAATTGTATGATTTTTTGCAAAAATTGATGTTTTTCGAATTGCACAAACAAATTTTCTTGTGCGGCCAAAAATAAATTTTGAATTAAAAAATCATTTTTTATGAAAAAAATTTCTGGAGATTATTTTTTGACAAAAATTTCGAATTACATATGTGTTTTTTCAAATTATCGGGGTTCGAATTAACGGAGTTCTACTGTATAACTTTTACAATTTTCAGCTTGTTTATTCAATATGTTTACATTAGACTTATATAGACAAAGCAATCATATTACTTCGGTCAGCATGAAACAGGCAGCCCCGCATAGTAGTGATTCAGTATATATCCATTCTATGTAAATGACTATACATATTATGTATCATGTATTTTATAAATAAACAAAATAAAAATACTGTTAAAGCAAAACCATCACATTTGTGTGCACGTAATATATATTAAGTGGTATATTATATTTCCAAGTGATGAAGCTATAGGGCTGTTTATTTTCACCACTTCTTGTCAAAGCTTTCTTGCAATTTCTTAATTTTAAACTAAAAATTTAAATCTTTTACTAGTCACAATTCCATATTTTGGAACAAGTGATTTTTTGTACAACAACCAATAAAAACAATGAACATGTTGTAAATTCAAGGAATCTTTTATGTAAACATTTCATAATAATCCTCAATTAGTTGGAATACATGGACTGATACAAACAGTCGATTTATTTTGATTTGGAGGCGGGTATGGGTACCGCCGCCCCGGGAACAATTTATTGGATAACCAACACCTCTGCCACAGGTCACCTTTGGTAACTTAGCAGGGGTGCCCGGGTTTATGGGGTGAGGTTTGTCCAGATCTTGGCGGTGGATGCATCTGACTACCAGCTGCATGGCAGGCCGGATCGGGAGAGAATGGTTGAGGGAGTCCCTTTGACTTCTCCAGCCGTACTCTCTCGGAACATTGCCTTGCACCGCAGTGGGAGGCACGGATCCAAACGTCTGTCACTTCTGGACACACAGACTTACAGATTCCTACCCACCCCTGATACCCATTTCCTTTCTAGAAATTTATCTCCTTTCTTTCCTAAAAAGACCCTCCACCAGTGCCGTAAATAGGCTTTTCTGCGCCCTGTGCGAGCTTCTATAACTGCGCCCTATTTTAGTGGACCCTTCGCCTATTATACGCCATTCTTGCGCCCTCCAGAGTCTACGCCCTGTGCCTGGGCACCGGTGGCACCGCCCTATTTACGGCACTGCCCTCCACACAGCATTTCAAAGATGACATAGGTCCTGAGGGGAATTATTTTTCTCAGGGCCTCCTGCGTGGCGCTAATGTAAAAAAAAAATCAGTCAATTCCATATTATATACAACAATCAATAAAACAATTAATATGGTATAAATTCAAGGAATCTTGTATATAAACATTTTCTTCCGCCTCGTAATAATCCCCAATTAGTGTGTCGTAGGCTAGCAGTCCATATCAACAATTTCTAACAGTGACTTCGTAATTCTCATATAACAAAACATTATAATTTGAAACATCATTGCATTCAGTGGGAGTCATTAAGCAATACATATGTGCATGTACATACCCATTGCCACATTTCCTGAGTCGACATAGGCTGATCCATCAATGCATTCTGCCAGATGCGAAACAGCATCAAGTAGGTCTTGTCCCGTCCAGCGAAGGAAGTCAGGAAGTGCTTCTCGTTGTCCGTGCATATTAGGATGGCATTCGGGATGACCAGAGCCGTCTTCTCCTTCGTGATGGCCGTCACGTCCTTCCACCGTAGCGACAGGAAAGTCTCCCAACGGAAGATGTTGGCGTAGAAACAGAGGTAGTTTTGGCTGACGTAGAGACGGCCATGCACTAAGATGTCCTTTTGGATGGCGCAAGAATAATCTGGAAAATAAAAAAGCACTCCTTGTGATATAGACTCTACACCGTAGTGTTGCTACGAGAGAGAAAATGTAGTGTGTCAAGTAAAAGGGGCAAATATATGCAATAAATGCACGAGAAATGTAAATAAAAGCTCTTCTGAGGTGGATCAGCGAGTACGACTGAAGAGGCAAAATTGTGTAAAATATATTCTATAAGGTACAGAATAATGTCTCAGAATCTTCCTCTGTACTATAATTTAGTCTATATGTTTATTGTCCTGAATAGAGTTGAGATCAACCAAAACCGGTCGACGAATATAAATTAAAATAAATTGGTTTTAAACAAGGAACTTGTTTCATTCTGTATAATGTCAAGCCACAAACAGCCTTACTAAAAAACCCAGTGAAAATTTTATTCAATTGACAAACGGCCGCAGATGTGAAAACATTACTAATTAAAAATTTGTTCATTGAAAGAAATACACGTGGTTTACACGGCCTGAGAGAGTAGTTTATCTCTGTTTTAACGATTGATGTACGAACAAAATTTGAAATTTTTCCAAAGTATTTTGAATGTTCTATATATTTCTTATTTTTGAAGGTGTCGTAAAAATAAATACCATTTATGAAAACTAGATAAAATTACCTTTTAGATTTGTATATTTGAAATACAGTTTAGTTTTCAAAAACTGACATATTTTAAGATTCAAACTCTTACCAAAATTTTTTTGACTAAAATGTAGAGAAATTAAAAAAAAAACTAAATTTCAAAAACACAGTCCTTTTATGTAATAAATTTGGAAGGAAACTATCACCTCACTTTTTCCTCGTGCATACAATAAAAAAATAATAAAAAATTTAAAAGTTTTTTTATTGCTAAAAAACTAACCCAAAAATTATACCGTCTTTTATATCAGATTTCTTGCATCTCTAAAGACGTTAATTTCTTTGATGCATTTAGGAACACGTGTTGGGATGTTGGGAATGTTGGGATGTTCCCAAACGTTCCAGACTATTCCCGAACATTCCAGAATGTTCCGGGATGTTATGGAATGTTGTGGAATGCTTTCAAATGTTCTGGACTGTTCTAGAAATTTCTAGAGGGCGAAACTTCCAGCCCTTATATCTTCAAAAACACGCCCTTCAGGTAAAAACGGGAACCTTCCTCATGGATGGGGGATAGAGGGCTACCACACCATATAACTCCTTTGATCGTACCGGGACTCGTTTCTGAATTTTAGAGGCACGCACATTGTATCTAGTCATTTTCGGATTTTCTCTTTTGTTCAGGCTTTAAAAACAGAAATTTGTTTGAACATTTGCTGTTAAAGAAAATGAAATTATGGCAAATTCCCACAATTATTGAAAATATGTTTTTTTCAATATGGTTGGATAATCAAGAAAATGCCCAGCCAAGCGATTCTATATCTTTTGTGGGATCTATTTTGTGAGATCTCCTGTCAGATTTGTGTGATTTTCTATGACTGTCAATTGCTTTTATCGCGTATCAGGCCAACTTCCTCGATTTGTGACAGCTCACAGTTGAAATCTGACATCCGCCCATAGAAAAAGCAAATAACAACCATAGAAAATCACACAATCTGACAGGAGATCTCACAAAAAGATCCCACAAAATATATAGAATCGCTCGGCAGAATCCCTGCATTTTTCCCACAAAATACTCAATTCTTGAAACATCTTAGAAATTCTCCGCAAATTGGGGAATTCTCCACGAATTGGTAACCCTACCAACCGCCAAAATGTTGTTACCAACATATGAATTCAGTCCAGTTCCTCAGCATTGAATGTGCACGTAGCAAGCAACATATTTGTTTCATACATTGCAAACATTTTCTAATACAAATGAATATACTTTTTCATTCAGTGCTCGTCTTTAACTAGTGAGCTATCAAAAATAAACATTTCTTCATTAATAATCTCCTGTAACTGATCTTTAAGAATGCACCTTATCTCATGTAATAATTAACATTGACCTTTAGATTTCTACGGTTTAGAGTTCAGAATAGTATTAGAGTTTTATGAGGGGATTTTAGAAACAATGGAGATTTTTTGACTGCTATGAAAGCCAGAGGGAATTTTAACAGAAAAAAAAATCACATTAAATTTACTAATTTGAAATCAGCTTGTTTATGGCGTTGCCAAATTGACGGATTTCCCATCAAATCTGCCGGATTGGAGTGTCCCGAAACGGAAGAATTTTGTGTCTAAAGAATTTGCAGGATGACAGATTTCCTGGTGGAATCGAATAAAGTAACAAAGTACATAATTATATAAGCGAAAATATCCAATAATATGGTCAAAAATTCCCAGATGGCAACACTGCTTACATAGCATTATTTTTAATTCCTCATATTTTCAAATTGCCTTTCAAAGAAATTCAAAGCAGAAAAATTATGTTCTAAAGCAAGAAAAACTATCTAATGGTGAAGAGGCGTCATGAAATTTGGAGCTTTTCAATCTGGAAATTATTTTCAGCTCACAACAGCTACGGAGTTTTAAATGTAAGTACATTTATTGTCAAAAAATAAGACAGAGCAGACATAAGCAGAAAAGAGTTTTTAATTGAAGTCATTAGCAATTATTTATAAACTAGGTGAAAGCGTATTTATAAATAAAAGATTTTATTCAAACTTCAAAATAAACTGCAAAGGGAGGTCTAATGCAAAATTTGTAAAATGTAAAATTTAAAACCATTATTGAAAGCGGAATAAACTTTAAAACATGGAAAAGTTCAGACAAAGGAAAATGTATTCTTCGTTTGTAAGTACAAGCATGAACTTTTTAAAACTGGAAACTGATGGATGTTTTAAGGCCCAGTGTACCCGCTCAAAAAGAAGATGTGTAAATACAAATGTTAGAGAGAGCGCGCTAATATTAAAAATGATAATTTTTAAGCGAAAATTGTGAAAATGTTTGATAAAACACCACTAGTTTTTTTTATTATTTTTTTATATGAATTCCGCTTAAGAGTCCCAACTGCTCCCGTATGGAGCCAGTGAGACTATGGCATCCCCAATTGGGGTATGTTTTGAGGCTGAAGGTAATGGGGAGAGGAAGGAGATAAGGAAGAGGAAGATGGGGAAGTGCCTGGCTATTCAGATCTGGTCACCAAACACGGCTAAAGTCATTTCAAGCAACGTTTCAATTCGGAATGGTGGTCTTACACCAGGGCGATACTGAGAGTATCTTCCACTCTGGAACGTGCCGCATATACACTATATACTATTTTAAATGAATAAATTGTGAGATAACACAAATTAATCAAATAAAATTTATTTGCCAAGCTGGGATTCGACCCCACGACATTCGGATTGCGAGTTGCTTACCGTTGGACTAAGCCGGCCGTTTAAAATAGAACAAAAATCTTGTGGGGATTGTCTAAAATAGCATTTAAAGAAACACTGAATTTTTTCATGTATATAACTTGTAAAATAGAAAAAAGTTTTATAATAATTTTCGGAGCATATTTTGCGATTTTTTTCTATCGAGGGAATCTCATATAATTGCTGTTTCGGCATGGGGAATCTATAGATATTATCTTCAAGAATAACATATATTTTTTAAGAGCTTTAAAACTTGAGTATTTAAGGAAAATATGTAATAAATCGGTAGAAATGCAGAAAGCCGCGCCTTGAGGAAAATTTTAAATAATTCTAGACAAGCGATAAAGTAATATTTTATTTTAGCAGACAATTATTTTCATTCTATATTTGAAATGCGCATTTATATGGCTTATTTTTCGAGGCTATTTTTAAAAGTGGAACTAGCAAGCCAATTTACATTCTGTGATTTTTCACAAGTAACAACTCTGGTTATTTAATCTTAACATCCAAATGTTGGATGGTATTTCGAAAAAACCACGCCAAAAATACTTTGATGAATTCTGCTCAAATATTGATATAAAAACCAAGCAATTGTTTTTTTGGCGATTGTTTTCTGTTTACCTTCATCTTATTATTCGTGACATATTACATGATAATATCATAAGAAGCTTTCCCAGAATAGCTAACTTTAACTATAAAAAAATTTCTTCCATTCGGCAAAGACATACTTATCTACTAGAATATAAACTGATTGTATTATTTCTACACATACCTGAATACACACCCTACATGAAAAAAAAACAATACAAAGGAGATTTCAAATAAAGAATGGCATTGATACTCTTTTGAAAACATAAAACATTGTTATTTTTACCACTGACAACCTATGACGTTATATAAATAGACTCGCCATAGTCTCACATACTCGTAAAATAATGTCGCAAGTAAGCAACACTCTTTTCTTTTCAGCGGTTTTCAGTAATTTCTTAATTCAAAAGTTATTCATGTATTAAAAAGATATGATATATACGAAGCCAAATTTCCAACTCAAACTTCCAACGCAAGAACTACCCTTCTAAACAATCGTCCGAAAGTTTGAAGTTGGAAGTTGGCCTGAGTGTGGCTGTACCATAAGACAATCAAAGAATGTGTGTTTTTCTCTAATGACGCACAAAATTATTAGACGGGGAACATGAAAATTAATTGTATTGCTTATAATAATAAGTAATTTGTGCATACATATAAATGAAATGTTATTTCTTCACTTTTACTACACTGTTTGCCGTGTTTGGAAACATTTTCTCATAACACAGGAGGGCATTTTGGCGCTTTTTAAATGCAATTTTCCTACTGGTAAGACACGACCTTACTCGACGAGTGACAGTTTAGCACTAAAATACTAGAAATCGAGACCAGTGCAATTGTCTTTCTTTTGACTTGCCACTTTAAGATTTCTACCCCACGTCTACAGTGGGGTAGAACATCTTTGCTGACAACTGCTAAAAAGTGACCCGCAAAGTCATAAAAAATTCATTTAAAATCATTCCGAGAAGCTAGATTAATCAAATCAACTGTTACGTCAAGAAAGATGTTGGCGCAAGCAATTCTGACCTTGTCCTTCATACAGTTTCTTTATAGATAAGAGTTAAAATCGCATTTAAAAAAGTAAAAAAAATCTTTGGCCCGCCGGTTTAATGAAATATGTATAAACAAGCAATAAAAATTACTCACCAACGATAAGGCGTTCATCATCAGGTACATCTTTGAATATCTTCTTAAAGTCTTCAGATCTGCTCTTGTAGGTAGGGTAGAGGGCGCTATACCACGACTTCTTCTTACTCCTCGACTCCTGGGACTTGCCGGGCTGCGGAGTTGGGGTAGGTGTGGGAGGGAGGGGGGTGGAGGGCTGGCGGGGCTGGACCTCTTGGCTGGCGGAGCGCTGCAGGGGCACGCACGGCAGAGAGGGGTCTGAGGGGAGGGGGGTGCTCACTGACAGGGATTGCGGAGGGGAAGAGACTTGGGATGATGAGTCGCTGGCGTAGCGGGTGGAGTTAGAATTACCTCCCTGCAAACATTAAACATTATTATTTGATTAACTAAATTTAAAAACAAAAATTGCTTAAATTCTCAAAGTTGGGAAAATGGTAAATATAGGGCATAATCAAGGGCGAACGCAAAACAGAGAAAGCCTAAGAGCAGTCTCTCTCTCTCTTACGGTCTTACGGTGGTTTCCAGGCATCATTTTTAGAATGTTCAATTATTTATATTAACAAACAACTAGCTGACCCGGCCACGCGTTGCTGTGGCTAACGAAACACAACGGCATCTACTTGAAGGTTACCCAACCTAAATAACCAAGTGATGTGTGGATAAATTAACTCACACCGCCATCTGTTAGAAACTTACAAATCATTTTCCTATAACAAACATTTAATTAATATTTAATTCGCAATAATAAATATTGAGGTCAATAATCTAGATAAAAACTATTCTATCTTTTAAGTTGGACCAAATTACACACATTAAGCCAAATTTCATCAAAATCGGTTCGGACCAATGGTCCTAACCTTGGGATACAATTTATATTCCACAAAGTATTTTTTTAAATTATTGAAGATATTTTAAAATTATTTCATAATATTTGATCAGAAACCATTATCAGGTTCAGAAATACATTTAGAAAAAAAGTTCCTACTGTTAGTTATTTACAAAAATTTTGGATTATAAATTTACTGTAAGAAATACTATTGGATGTTAATATTATGCAGGGCGAAGATTGCCCCAACGGTAGCCAACCTCCGATAGGAGATGGGAAACAGAAGAAGAAAAAAAACTATGAACATAGGGAGAATAACATGATTTCAGATTTTCACTTTTGTGCTATTTTTAGGGTTGTCGCATTTCCTCCTTCTTTTTACATGGTAGGAGTAGGTCACAACTCAGCACCCCAAAAAAGCATAAGACAAAAGCTTTTTTTTTTTTAATTACAGCCAGGCAATTTTTATTTACATTTTATTTTTATTTATCACAATTTTCTTAAAAAAAAAGTAAAATAAATTATACTGCCAAATCTTAAAAATTTGTAATTTGACACGTACATATTCAAATATTTTCACTAAATAGGTCACCATTGTCGAAAATGAATACAATTCAATTTACAAAAAATCACTCCTAATACAATACCAGTATCTCTGATATAAAATTAATGAAATGATCAAACAGTTGAGAAGTAAATATTAATAATATCTTATGCATTCATAATAACATGCGTCATTAAACAATTATTTAATTTAATGATTACTCTACCCAAAACTTCCAAGTCTGACGTATTTAACAGTGTCAATGAAACTTTATTGATTCATTATTAATTTATAAAAAAAAACTATTAGATAAGATGAAAATTGAATTGAAGAGGGAAATAATGTGTCTATGAATGAACAACCTCCTACGGAAAAAGATTTATTAAGAATGTGCGGTTTGAGCCGTGACAAACTTATATTGCCCGGACATGGAAGGAAAATATTCAGATCATATTGTAATTTTATTTAGAAATGAAAGTTGTAAGCCGGCAAACAAAAAAATAAATATTAAAAAGTCTTTAATGTTTTATGTATCCGCATTCATTGACAATTTTCTACAATTGTAAAAATTGAGCTCAGAGATTTGCAAATGACGTAATGCGTAGACGGTTACGCTTTGGACATTTATCAAAGTCCAAATTTATCCACAATACTATTAAGATGATAGACTTCGCTTTTCGGCCCATACAAAAAGGACGCCCAGGAAAAAACACTTTTCTACATCGAAAATTACACGAAATTAATTATTTTTTTTTATATTGCCTTCTAGAAAGTAAAAGCTATGTCGGTATGTTTTTATATTTTCGATGCGTTTCGTATTAACGTAAACATTCACTGTCAAACATACACAATTTATCGGAAAACATTATTTAAGGAAAAAGTGCTGTTTATTCAATTCCTATAAAGAATTCCAAAATTATAAAAACATACCGACGTAGCTTCTTCTTTTGAGAACATATTACCGTTTTCAAATTATAATTTCGTGAAAGTTTCGGTGTAGAAAAGTGTTTTCTCCCTAAACCCTTCTCCGAGCGATTTCTGTAGGTAAATCAGATAGTTTACTGCAGTTGTCTCGTTCGCACGTTTTAGATGTCGAGGCAAGGAGTGCATGGTCGGGGGGAGGGAGTCATCGTTTTCGATAATAGTGATGTTAAGACTAGTTTATACAACAATAGTGATGGGGTTGATATTTTTTTATTCATGAGTTCAGTTTAGTATCATAATTATGTATTTTAGAGATTACGGTCTAACACATTTTTTACAAAACGTAATATAATATTTTTTCATATGACTATTGTATGATATTACGCAAACTTATTCCTGTGAACACATAATGTTACTTGCAATCCATATAAATAATGCTAAACACAAAGAATAATGTGAAATATTTGTGGACTTTCGTGAAATCCAAACAATCTTCCCGATATACCTTAAATAACATGTTCCGTGGAAACTTTTAGTGATGGGCAACAAAAATTTGCAATCTTTTTAATGTTTATTTTCAATCTGTTTTTGTTCTTTCTCAAACTAAATACATTCTCACCAATAATGTCAATAATAATAATATGAGTTCAATAAATTTAAATTCGATTTAACGTTAATACATCTTTAGTAAGTATTAATATATCTGCAAAATGACAACACAAAAAGGTGCTGGTTGTGATAAATTACATTCAACTTTTTTTTGTGAAATTGTGCTGAACAACTTATTATCGCGGTGACATTGCTATTCACACATTCTCTCAAAGAAAACTAATTTCACACTATTTGGAAAAAAGCTTTTGTAATGTCTGTCTCTAAAAAGGGGGATAAACACAAAATTGAGAATCTGTCAAATACGCGTTGTCTGCTTTCAATTTGATTAGATCTTTACTTTCCAGAAACTCTAAAACCGATTAAAAAAGTGTGTAAAATCTGGTTAAACGTGCACCTTTCGACAACCAGCGCACTTCAGTATGTAAGAGCCAGGGCCGGATTAACCATGTCGGGGCCCCTAGGCAATTCACGTCTCGGGGCCCCTTTACCAATGGCGGACTAGGGGGGGGGGGGGGGGTAAGGTTTTAAAACTTTTAAGGAGCAAAACTAACAAAGATACAGTGTTTCAAGCAACTGGCCCCATGCTCGATTCAACTACATTTCGAGTATAAAATTTTTTAAATCGGTTTCTCGCAAACAACATTTCTGTGAACATCAAAACTCAAAATCTTGACTTAACATGACCGATGCTTTTTAATTTTGTACACTATTTCTACACATAAATCAACAGGTAGTCAGAGGGAGTTTTTTTACCATTTTAATAACAAATTCACCGACTTTTTTTTTTTACTAAAATCGCGTTTTTCACTTCAAAATGCTGCCAAAAATAAAAAAAAAATCGAAAAAGAACCCCCTCTGACTACCTAGGAAAACATAATATAAGTGGGCATACATTAATTACGTGAGCAGTTTTTTTCCAATATTCGTAAATTATTTATATTGCAGACTATAAAATATGTATTTAAAAACCAAAATTGTTTCGAAAAAAATGAAAACAGAATTTACGAAAGTACTAATAATATTTTTTTACCCCACAAACCAATACCAAGTTAATGGAAGCACATAGCAGTTTTATTGATCCTCGAACATTTAATCTGCTACCAAAACACATTCAAATATCACTTTACATTAAAAAAATTAAATTGTGGCTGAATGATGCAGATGTTGAGACACTTTTAATAAGAATTCTTTGTAAATCATAATGTTTCACTTTTCAATACAAATCTACGGTATATTCAAGACTAACTTTATTTACTTTTTTAAAACTATAACAATCAACAACAAAAAAAAGTTTCTATGTTTTTACTACATTTTTTCACAAATACCTTAATTTCTAAACATTGACTTTAAAATTAACATTTTTTTCTTGTACTTATTGATTTAATATAGCATTTTTGTTTGTATTACCCACACACGGGCAGTGCCTTAGTGGGTTCCCAATGTTCCCATTACCTACTTTTGTCTATTATATATTTACTTATTGCTAAATATCACTTGTACCTTATGTTTATATCTTACTGTATTTAGAAAATATGTAAAATTACTTTTGAAATGTAAATATGTAGATATAATGGAAAAAAATAAAGAAAAAAAAATTATTGGAGTCGATACCCTCTCAATATATTGATTGAGAAATCACTAAGTCCGGCGAAATCAAAATGCTACGAAGAACAAATAATTATGCGGATTGCTTAGGTACGTAGGTACCTACATGCACGGCTTCACGCGCTTCCAAGATCCGAATAGGAAAGATGCTAGACCCACAATATATCAGCAGAGCTGTAAATCATAGCTGTGCGGGTGAGGTGTAGGGGCAGTGGATAAAGGGGGATGGGGGGTTCCGGCCGGCAGTGTGTCACTAAGTGTGTGTTCTCTTGTTTTGAATATCGTAAGTGTGTGTGAGGTTGTATCGAGCGGGACAGAGAAGATTTAACGAAATACCTAAACGTCCCGCGTTTGTTTCAAAATCTAGCCTCTTAAGGCACCATGACACGGTGCTTGCGAGGTACAAGGGTGTATTTTTCGTAATTATTTTAAGAAAATGAAGATAATATTGGTAGTTATTAGTATGATAATAGCAATTCTTAATATGATTAATCGAAATATGATAAAGTTAAATATGACCGAAGGGGATGGGGTCGAATTAGCTCAGTGGTTAGAGCAGAGCCCCGACAAGGCTAAGGTCATGGGTTCAATACCTAGATACGACCATATCTTTTTCTGTTGTATATTTTCATTTGAGAGTTACTAATATTGCCTTAACCCACCCATATACCCTGACCTCGCCTCTTTTATGGCCTCGGCATCTATCTTTATTTCTCTACGTTCCGGAATACCATTAGCGACGTCATCGCTATGACCTCAAAACTATCTGGGAGAACCTTCTTAGTAAAAATTAAACTTTTTAATTTATAAACTAATGTTTAGACAAGATTTTTAGGCTACAAAGGGCACAAAGGTACAAAGGGTAACTTTTAACTTTTCTAGCTTAGCTAACTTTTCTCGGAAGATTTTTCAATGTAAATGAGTGTTGTCAGATTATTGCTTATAATAATTGTTAACTTTCTTAGGGCCTTTGGGTTCAAACGGTGAAATGATTAAAACGATTATCAAAAGGTGTTTTCAAATAAATAATAATCTATATACTCATTTGAAAATTAAAATAATTTAATTTTTGGGGCACCGTTGAACGAAAATGAATTTTGTCATGCAGAGATAATTTGAATTTTGACATGCAGTCAGAGAGGCTACATTCATGAAATACAAAGTAGCAAATGGTGTTATTAGCGCAAGCGATTGTGATGTTGTCTGCTACACAGTTTTCAAAGCATAAAGGTTAAAATCGCATTGCGAAAAATTCCAGCATGGATGGTATTACATGTGAGCGAGTGTCGAGCACGGTGGCATGGTCGTTCCACTAGTTAAGATAGAAAATATTTGTGTACGTATAGCAATTTCAGAAATAAAGAGAATTGTATAAACTAACCATATTCTTCATAAGCATTATACTTTGTTGATCTCACATTTATTTCACAGAAAACTTGTTCATTGCAATGAACGACTATTTAATGGCCTTTGCGTTTTGTGTAAATAATGCATGCCTTTTTTATGTAAGGTCTTATATATTCAATCATTCAAGTAGAGAATTCCTCGACATTATAAACACAATGCTTAGCCATGGATAATGATCACAGCCAGAAACACACTAACATAAATGAATATGTGATTGAATTTATTTTCTGGTAAAAACATTACCGGTTTGAATTGTTTCATATTTACTTTGTAACACTTTATTGCAATAAAATTAACATTAAAAACAAAAATTTAGTTTATCACGGGAGAATCTAAAGGATTCAGAGCACTGACTAAATAATTTGCTCGGTGGAAAATGCTTAATACAAGATTAGATAAATTTGACACAATTTTTATCATTTGTTTGCAAACATTGCCAGTGTTTCATGTGTACTAACTAAGGGTATGTCTTGAAAATTATTTTTAACTGTTGAAGTACAGAAATCTTGATGATAAATAATAATGTTGGACATTGGAAAGGTATTGCGTCTTCGTATGAGGGAAGCGTTGCATGTGTTAGGGTTAACGGTGGTTTTACTGGGTGGTTTGACATCACAAAAGGTGTTAAGCAAGGTTGCGTAAGGGTGTAAGCAAGGTTATTCAATTTATACATGGATAATTGTATGCAAGAATTGAAAGAGGTGGGATTGGGCGCGAAATTGAGTAATCTGAAAGCATGTTGCCTACTGTATGCTGATAACGCGGTGCTAATTTCTAACAGTATGGAAGATCTACAGTCTCTCGTGTCTAGGATGAGCGAAGTATGTACGAAGAATAAGTTAATGATGAATGTAATTACTTACAACACCATGAGCCATTACAAAGAGAGAATACGAAAACAGTGTGCGGTATATGTAGTTGTGAATGATGAGTACTTGGAGCAGGTGGATGAGTTTGTGTATCTAGGTAGTATGTTTGCGAGAGATGGGAAGGCTGATAGAGATATCGAAAGAAGGGTAAATGCAGGTAACTCCATTAATGGAGGACTGAAGGCCGTTAGCGCTATTAAAATAAATGTCAAAAAAGCAAAGCTAGCAATCCACAATGGAGACCCTGATGTACGGCAGTGAGGCATGAAACTGGCAGAGGAAGGATGCAAGTAGACTGAATGCTGTTGAAATGAAATCCCTGAGGCGTAAGTGTGGTAAAACCATGTATGAGAGATATGTGGAGATCTGCAAAGGCTGATGTAAGCATAATGAGATAGATTAAGAAAGGGACCCTCAGATGGTTTGGGCATGTAGAGCGAATGAGCAAAGAAAGTAGTGTAAGAAGAATACATGACACAAATGTGAATGGTAGAAGAAGTTGGGGACACCCGAGGAAGACATGGCATGATCAAGTGAATCAGATACTTGAGTCGAGTCATGTCAAGAGTCAGAATAATAGAAGAGTATGTATGAAATGATGTATGAATGTGAGTGAAGCAAAGAGTGTGGGTAAAGACCGAGTTGTTTGGCATTCCGTCCTCTTTGTCTACTCCTACGGGGAAACGGCGTGATGGTTAGTCAGTTAGTTAGTATCTCACAAAAGAAAATATACTTACAACTTCAAGATTTTGTCCAAGGTAATCACCGTGTTCTAATATGGGACTGGCAGCTGCAGCTGGGCGGCGACACGGAGACGGGGAGCGAGACACGCTTCTGCAAAAAAAAGTGAAAGGTTTTATAACATCAGTAACTCTATGTCAGCCATTTTGCGGCTATATTTCTTAATGGCAGCAATCATCTCCACAAACCTTACTGGGAGGAGTATTATAGAAATGGACAATCAACAAATCACTTATTATGAGTACAAATTCTTAGAACTCCATTTAATATTTTTTTTTATTCAATTCAAATTAAATTTATTTTAGTTTTTTATTTTTGTGACAGCTGTTTCGGCTTATAAGGTCATTTTCAAACTGTTTGAAAGTGGAATTGTAAGCCGAAACAGTCTATTTCAAAAATAAAAAATATTTTTTTTTTTGTTTTTACATTAGCCTCACACAGGAGGCCCTGAGGAAAATAATTCCCCTCAGGGCCCATGTCATCTTTAGGGATGGTTTTTTTTAGGAAAGGAAGGAGAGGAAGTTCTGGGAAGGAAAAGGGTAGGTAGGTAGGAATCTTGGGGTTGGTAGGAAAAATGATGGGTTAAAAGGAATCTGGGGTCAGTGTGTCTAGGAGTGACAGACGTATGATTATATTATATACATCCCTCCCATTGCGGTGCAAAGCAATATTCCGAGTGAGTACAGTTGGAGAAGTCAAAGCCCCAAGCCACGCAGCTGGTGCGCAGACATGCGTGCCACGCCAGCTGCCATGCCAGCTGGAGGGCATCCGCCGCAAAGACCCGGACAAACCTCACCCTATGAACACGGGCTAAGTCACCAAACACTTGAGGTGACCTATGGCAGAGATGTTGGTTATCCAATAAATGGTTCCCGGGGCGGCGGTACCCATGCCCGCCTCCCAAATTTATTAATAATAACAGAACTTGCAGAACTTGATAATAACATTAGAATTTTTTTTTTTTTAATAAAATGAGTGTATAGTTTGTGCTCATGATTGTCAAAAATGTTTTCAATGGTTAAAAGTTAAAAAGCTTTATGGCAATAGAGAACTCCAGTCCAATTTTTTAATTTTCTTTTTTTATAATTTTAAGAATTTAAATACTTAACTGCATTTTTATTTTTATTTTTAGAGTTAGTTTTAATAGTTAAAATAATTGTCAAAGTTTTAATTTTTCAAGATCCCCGAAAACCACCGTATGTATGGTGAATCGTGTGACATCATCACTCCTGAAGAATTACTATAGGATCGGGCAATCAGCTGATCAACTACCGCCATTTTGAATTCCGTTGTTTGAAGTATTCTCCCTAGAAGAAGCACTACTATAATATTTTCAAAAATAGAGATAAACTAATAAGAGATACCTTTATTTTTGAAACATTATTTAGGCCTAAATAATGTTTCAATAAACACAACAACTAAATCTCTATAAACAGTATTAAATAAACGAATAAATTAATACGATGGCCTGTGTCGTATCATACATTCCCATACAATGACTTTACGGTGACGTCACGACACGTCAAACAGTGACGTCACCACTAAAATTTCAATAATATCAACTTGACGGCGTATTTTGACGACCCGATTAAAAACTGACTTTTTAATAATTTTTTAAAAACTCTGCGTTTAATATTATTAAATAAAACTTATATATTCAGAATCAGCGTTTATTAGTCTATATCCGTGGTCGTCAAACTGCGGCCCGCGGCGGATATTTGTGCGGCCCGCCCAAATATCCGTTTTCTTTTAAATATATTTTTTTCATGTACAATTAATTGTACTATCCGTTTTTTTGCGGCCCGCACAAATATCTGCCGTTTTCTTTTTAAATATATTTATTTTTCCATGTACAATTATACTATCCGTTTTTTATCAAATATTTTGTGTACGTATGATTTTAAAGCGTTGATTTTAATTGATTGACATTTGATTTTAAAACGCCCAGCTGGTTTTTGAACACATCCTAAGTCAGATACGTTTTTAGATTTTCACGGTCAAAAGTATTTTCCTTATTTTTTTTTGGTGTGTTACGCCTTGTTGCCGGATCCGGCAGATGTGTGATTTGCCGGATCTGCCCTGATGATGAACACTGCAACGCTGTCCGAAACGTTGGCTAAAGAAGGAGGTAGCGCAACACGGCATAACACCCCAAAAAACAAAGACAGGACATCGATTTTGAACGCGCGCATAGTTTACGTCATGGGTTCTCAGCGTGGGCGATAACGCTCCCTTGTGGTTGTTTGAGGCTTTCAGGGGGGCAGTAGAAGACACAGAGAAAATTAGAGGGCGTAGAGATGGCACAGTGAGGGTGTGGGTAGGTAAAAAAAAATATCTAAAAAATACCAAGAAACACACTTATCACGTACAAATAAAGCAAATAATATTGGTTATTTTTTGTTTTTGTATGTATTGTAATCATTTTTATCACGTGCGCGAAAAAAAGATTCCACTACAGATCTATATAATTTATTTTTTTAATATGATATTATGATTTTACGTTATTATTATTAAGAATTGACAATATATGATCAACACAAGATGGAAGAGGTAGCAATTCGATACTTCAATACAAGATAATTGCTATTTTTAACTTGCTAAACAAAAAGATACAACACCCCCCCCCCCCCCCCCCCCGAAATCATAAGTGTGCGGCCCGCAGTGATACCTCGCATTGTCCTATGTGGCCCTTGACCAGAAAAGTGTGACGACCGCTGGTCTATATGAACATATTTTTTTAAAGCCATAATATTTTTCACTGGAGTTCCTTATTATTTACAAAAAAGATGAAAATTCACGAGAATCAAGTCACCACGACCCTGAAATATAGATAATAGGAAAAGTGCATGTCCGTGAGCGTAATTTTCAAGTGTATGAGCTGTTATCTGAAAACTTGTTTAACAGAGCTTATGTAAATATTATGTATTGATTTTAGACTATTTCATTTTACAACCACTAAGGATGGTTTAGGCACACCAACAAATATTAAAAATTCTAATATTGTTGTTTTCATCACCAAGGCTAAATTTTTGCCGTGTGCCAGCAGGGTTATTTTGAAATTTCTTCTTAAGTTGGGTCCTCATTGTTGAGGATCATGACCTCTACTCCAATTTCCATGGTGGACAAGGCTGCTCTACTCCTCGCGGTTCTGCGCTGCATGGAGCGCTGCGGACGCCAACGCACCGTATGCCAGTGATACCTGGTCACTCCAGCACATTGGTGTCCTTCCTCTGCTTTTTCTGCCTTTTCTTTTGCCATGATTTTCTCCAAGTTGGAGTTCTCAGTTTGGTGAGCAACGTGTCTGAAGTGACTTAAAATGTGTTGTAGGCAGATAGTTAAAAGCCTATTGTGGTTGCTTAGCTCTTCCAGAATGGACACATTTGTCTGTCTGGCTGTCCATGGAATCCTGAGCATTTTTCTTCAGCACCACATTTCGAGGGTGTCTCTAAAGGCCTTCGCTCATGGAGAAACTGAAAAGAAACCAGTTGTCAACGCAATTCGAAGTTCGTGAGCTGCTACTATGGCAACCTATTAACAATGCAACTGAAAAGCAACTGCCATGCAACCAGCAGTGCTGGTGCATTGACAACTGGTTTCATTTCAGTTTCTCCATGAGCAAAGGCCCTAAGTGTTCATGTATCCACACCATATAGAAATACGGGGAAAATCAACGCCCGGACAGTATCATCTTGTATTTTGAAACTATACAGTGCTAGAACGCAGACGTACATACCTACTGATTGCGTATACATTCTAATATTATATATTTAAAACACCCATATCCCATGTCTAGCTAAAGTCAACCAGTTTACTGATCATTGATTAATTGTTAATCAAATACAAGAGAATTTGAAACATTTGGACCTAAGCCTAGGTGACTCAGTTCGATTTATTTGTTACCTTCCGTAAACCTAAAATGGAATTTTATGGTCAACTTGGACATAAATTTGGCTGATTTATATAGCACCATTTTCATTGTTCATTGTGCTAAAGATACACTTTTAATATGTTAGCAAGTACCCATCAGTATTTTATATTTAATTAGGTATTCATGCGTCATATCTAATGCAATAAATAGCCACTTAGAATGTCAAAATGGGTGTAATTTCCTTGTACAAAGTTTTCTAGTTAGTAATCGTCTTTCAACGGCTGATTAAGCGTACAAGGCGTGCTATGTATTGTCTCTAAAATTCTGCTTGTTCTATTAAATTGTAAAAATAGGTTTCTTTTATTAACATTAGCTCCACACAGGAAAACAATTTCCCTCAGGGCCTATGTTCATCTTTTCGAATGTCGCGCGATGGATGCTGTGTTTCAGGGAAAAGAAGGAGAGGAAGTTCTGGGAATGAAATCTGGGGATCAGTGTGCCCAGGAGTGACGGATGTATGAATCCATTCCTCCCACTGCGGTGCAAGGCAACGGGTCGAGAAAGTCCGGCTGGATAGGTCAAAAGGACTCCCTCAACCAGTCTTTGCCGATCTGGCCCACCAAGCATTAGGTGTGCAAATACATCCGCCGCCAAGACCTAGAAAAAACTCACCCCATAATCCCGAGCCCCCCTGCTAAGTCACCAAACGAAGCGAACTACTCGGGGTGACCTATGGCAAGGGTGTTGATTATCCAATAAATGATTCCCGAGGCGATGGTACCCTTACCTACCTTCCAAATTGTACGATTTTGAACATTGCAATTAAATGCTCAGCAATTGCCGGTTTGTCAGAGTTTACATGCTAGAAAGAGTTCTGATAACCTTTTGGAGTTCATCCATTCTGTCGATCCTACACAAACCTTGTCATATCTGGAACAGCTGAGTTTATGAACTCTATCTGTTTCCAGAGGAAATTTAATTTTTGCAGGTGTAGCTCTTGTATATATTTAAGTCATAATATTTTTCACTATCACTATCAAGTTACTTATTGAAACAATGCATAACATCTACAGTATATGATAATATAAACAATTATTAAACAATAGACTATTTTCAATGACAATCTCCCACATAAGATTAATTTATAACGTTTATGTATGTATATTGAAACACTAATTTGGAAAGAGAGAGAATCAATCAGAATTTAAATTATAATTGTAATTGATAAAAGTATGCTTCCCCAAGAAAGAAATTCAGTAATAGGTACATAAATCGAGTTGCCAAGACTTTGATACAAGCTGCTATTTTATCTGGTGACTTCATGATTTTTTATTGAATTTGCATAGCAACCTATGTACAATTTCACTTTTTCAGCACACTAAAATGTACATGAAATAACAAAAAAAACATTTCTCCATAAGTCTCCATAGAATAGTTGTGCACCAATATACGACGGCTGTCCGTAAAATAAGGTCTCCAAGGTGCTGCAGTCACGAGGAACGATTTTACGCACAATCTGGCAACATGGCCTGGTTCCCTCACACCAAATACCCACCACGCTGCCTTCTCTGTGACGCTTAGTCTCAGCACGGCAGCCGTTCGCGATGGAGCTTCCGCTCACCGCACCCGCCAGGTGTGAATAACGCTCTGTAATTCTTTTGTCGTATCAGTAAGATCACTATTGACAAGATTTTGACAGAACATTTGGGATATCACAAGATCTGCGAAAGGTGGCTCCCAAAAATGCTCACCAAAGTGCTAAGACATTGATTGAGAGGAATTCTTGGACTGGGGACGAGACCTTCTAAACCAACATTTCTGTACACTTTATGCAGCTGAGAGTGAATGCCTACCAGGGTTGTTCTTTACACACAAAAAACGAATTACAGAACCTAATTCACACCTGGCGGGTGCGTTGAGCGGGAACTCCATCGCGAACATCGCTCCATCACGAACATCGCTCCATCATGTACATCGCTCCATCACAACACTCCATCGCGAACATTGCGGCTGCCACGCCGAGACCAAGCGTCACAGAGAGTGCAGCGCGGTAGGCATTTAGCTTGGGGGAACCAGACTACACGCCAGTGTTGCCGGATTGCGTGTGAAATCGTTCCTCGCGACCGCAACACCTTGAAGACCTTATTTTACAGACGGCCCTCGTATATTATATGGAATTATCGTGCTTACAAAGCGTTATAAAATTACAAATTCGAATTATTAAATTACCTCAAAATAATGACGTAGAATCTCCTGATTTTTAAAGTACCACTAATTTCTCTGAACACCACGTACATATTAATACCTAGATATGTGAAATATGCACTTGGACCAGTAAGGTTTTATTATTTTTACAATGAGTGTAGCCAATTAAGAAATCTCATCGCCCTCACATTTTTCGACCGACTGTGTCAAAATCATCAACAAATAATTTGTTAATTTAATTAAAAAATATTTAAAATTCAACTAACCTGTGTTCTGATGAATTGTGCTGTGATGCTTGTTGAGTGATGGCTCCCGAAAAAGACAAGGCATGGCTGATGCTCTGACCAATGGCATCATGAGATGAAATTACAAGATTTTCCACAGATTTTCGCCTAGAACAGTTTGTAACTTGTAAAAATAATACTTAACAGCCACATTTATTTTGATCAAAGGAATGCGGTGTCTTGCATTTTAAAGCTACATTAATACAATTACTTGACAGGAAAAGTGCCAGAAATTATTACTAATTTAATTTGACCTATCTACTTCAGATAAGCTTTATTATTAGTCATTATAGGGTAAAAGTTATTTCAGAAACTCTGGCAGTTCTCAACTCATTCCAGGGCATACGGAATGTCTCTATGAGCTATCTACGCCATTCCATAATATGAGTTTTAGTGTGTTAAGCTGTATCCATTAAATAAGAATTTTGTGATTCCATGATGCAGTGTGCTAATGTAGAAATTGTGTACATATATATGGGGGGCATAGTTCTAAAAGGAACCAAGTCCATCAAAGTTAATCTTGAGAAAATGAGAATAATGATTGAGCGAGTTTACAAGCTACTAGCCGGCAAGTTTAAAAGCGGGCGAATCGGCGAGTGCAATTGTGATGATGACACACAAAACTTTCCACTAGCAAGTAGCGAACTAGCTCCCAACTCCTTTTTGATAACATGAGCTAAAAAAACGACTCCCCCGCGAACTAATTTTGTAGAAAACTGAGATACTCGCAGCTAGTTCACTAGCAACTATGATGACACAAGGTTAGTTTACTAGCTAACAAGCCCAAACGCTAGCGAGTAGCGAGCAAAGTAGCCCCCCCTTTAAGTTTTTTCGTAGATTGTTCACAATCTGCTAGTTAGCTAGTAAATATGATAACATTGAGCGAGTTTACTAGCAGATAGTGAATTCGCCGGCTAGTAGCTTGTAAACTAATCGAGACTTAAGATAGTTTTAGGGGTTTGAAACTAGATTTCCCCAATAATAGCAAAAATTATAGTTTTTAGAGTTGGACCACTTTAGAATTGACCCCCTATATAATGTTGAAGCCAAAGATATTCAAATACAAAAGAGATATGCTATGGTGTCCGCGCAACTGTCGGCGGACTACGACCTAATTAGGGTAGTTTGCATACAAAAAGAATTTGTTCATTTCGTTGATTTTTTAAAGGTGTGCATTAGTATTGGTTAACAATGTAATTTGAATACGGAAAGAATTCATTCATTTAGTTTAACGTTCGATTGGTTTATTCCTTAATTATTCATTCATTTAGTTTATTTGTTAATTAAGTAAACAATATCGGCGACACCCGGAAGCGCAGTCCCACCTAGTAAAAACTGCAGATAGCACATCTACTTATATTTCAATATCTTTGGTTGAAGCAGACATCACTTCTGTTTTAATTTTGAAAAGCGAATTTAACAGTTTGACAAACTTTTACTAAAAGTTAGGTCCACCATGATTCTTAAGTTTGAAGTGGGTTTTGAGTTTTATATATGAATTTAATAAAAACCACAAACCACACAATCCGACAATATTTTTAGAATGTAAAAACCAATGATTGTATGCACAATCTAGTATTGACAGTTTCACAAATGAATATTCTTAAATGCTTCAACAACATTGTCTATACCCAATGCCAAATTTATGTTCTTACAATACTATTGGGTGTGTGCACCTAATATGGATGGATTGACAGATGTATTGAAGAATTTAAAAAAATATTTTGAAATACATCAACAGGATTATTGAGCGTGTGAGGGCTGTCTTAAGCGCCCCGGAGACGGTCAACATAAATTGAAAATAATGCCTCAATCTAAATTCGAATCATTCGCCATCGATGAGAAGTCACAAATTGCCTCTGCAAATGATCAATTGGTCGCATCATTGACATAAATATTGATCATTTATATTGACAGTCTCGGGGTCATTTCAGAACTTTGTATAAAAGAATAAATAAATAAAAAATGTCAGTGCATTCTTGTTTTTTTGTAAGTATACATTGTAAAGTTGTGTCGGTTATTGAATTAGCGGTGAAGAATAATTAAAGTGTTATCTATTTTAATCAGAAAAAACTAGAATGGGTTAAAGGGATAAACAGGGATTTTTTTAAATGAAAAATGGGGAAATCAAAAAAGTTATTTTTGTTTTGTAAGTAGGAGTAGATATTATATAAAAAAGGTTTTAAACATCAATAGTTCACTGGCAATAAATGTGTAAGAAGCAAAGTTAGTTAGTACATATGATATGTATGTAGGTAACTATATAAATTATTAAAAAAAAAAGCACACATAAAAATTATTTTTGTATTTACCTGCATTGTTATTTAGAAATTGAAAATTACAGCACCGAGACTGACGGCGTAATCGAGATATAAGATAACGCTTATTATTTCGATAAAAACATTTAATTAAAATTCATTTAAGTATTTCAATTCTGAACAAATGGATAACATTAATGAGAATGAAAAATCGATTCTTAACCTTTCCAGGAATATGGATTGAATTAAAGGCCAAAGCGCGCTGTCGCCAAAGGAGTATTGATATTCATTCATGTCAGGCATCGCATACTTAAATTTGGTGCCTTCATGCTGTAAATATCATTGTACTGTCATCTATGGACCTATTCCCGTAACTTTAATAACGTCAAAATAATTTTAATAACTTCAAACATATAACTTCATGATTGACAGAAATATCGGCTGTTGTTTATTTTGCATGACGTCACACACAAGTTCGAACATAACCAGAAATGTTAAATCATTGGTTTCGTCTAGTCCTGGGTCGATCGATCATTTTACACGACCCGGGTCGCTCACGACACACTGGCGTCACGAGCGGGTCGCGAAGACCCGCTCTTTTTGCGACACAAAATACGAAACTCGATAATCAAGTTTCTCGCGCCAGTTTCCGCCCAGACCGGTCAAGTCATAAGCGACCCGAAAAACCCACAATAAAACAATAAAATTGCTTTAAAAGTTAGCCAAAAAGGGCACACCAATAAAGTTACAATCTGATACGGTCACATCTAGGACTCAAACCCAGGGCCTTCACCTTGCCGGGGTGCAGCTCTACCAACTGAGCTAATGTGACCCTATCCGATTCGATTTGACTGTATCATACTTCGACTAAGAACTGCCAACATTATCTTCATTTTCATAATGCATATTTTTATTGGCTGCTATGTTTATGCATGATTGCAAGATTCAAACCCGAACTAAATCCTATCTACATTGTGTCTTGGATAAATTTTATCCATTTTTAATATGCAACATCTATTGACTTTTCTGCAAGTCTATTTGATGCATGGAGGCACCAAATTTAAGTACGCAATGCCTGAAGTGAATTTGTGGTTTTGTGGAATCTTAAGCATTTCGATCCACGTGTTTAATCTTTTTTCATTACTATTTGTGTTCGTTAGCGAGAAATCATATATATATATATATATATTTATTTATTTATTTATTTATTTATTTATTTAAGGAACATAAACAGTCTTAATAACATAATATACATAAAAAGATAACAAAAAACAGACCAATTATTAATGTTCACAGATAGGTATTTAGAAACATAAAAGTAACTGAATGTAAACTAGAATATTTAAGAAAAGAAAAAAAACATATATAATACAGGTGTAGATTCAACAAGTGATAAATCTAAATATAAAAACACAACAATAAAGTAAATGCGATTATAACTGTAAAGAAAATAGGGTGCAAAACAGGTATTTGGATTGGGACGGGTAAGGGGAGGACAGGGATAAGGGAAAGTTGCCACGCAGGTAATTTAAAAATATTAGGTACAATTAATTTAATCATCATGAATATGTTTTATGTATTATTCGCACGTAGAATGTTATACAATGAAATTCTGTAGCGAAAGTAGCTAGCAGTGAATATGTCAGCAAGTGTTTCTAAACGTGCAAATTTAATGTTATAGTAGTTACATGTCCTTTGCATAAATTCATTTTGGTTGGAATTGGTATTGCATCTATCAATGTAGAAAAGGGTATTATGTCTGCTATATCGAGTCGGCGCGTGGAAATTTATTTTATTTAGTAACTCCAGGCAGTCAACTTTTGAGTTAATAATTTTGTACAGGAGCATCTGATCAGCGACAAGCCTCCTGTTGAGCAGTTTCGTGATTTGAAAATGGTTCTCGATTTCATCGTAAGAATTGTATACATTGAATGATTTAAAATTGAGGAATTTGAGAAATCGCTCCTGAACTCTTTCTAACCTGTTAACATAAACAATATAGCGCGGGTTCCAAACCTGTGAACAGTATTCCAGGTGAGGACGAACATGTGAATTGTAGAGAATCAGATAAGTCTTGGTGTTTTTGAAAAATTTGCATGTTCTTAGTACAAAACCTAGACTCTTTGTTGCTTTGGTGACAATGTTATCAACGTGTTTTTCAAAGGTAAGTTTAGAGTCCAAAAGAATCCCGAGGTCGCGTATATAATCTTTATTTGTTAACAGCAATCCAGAAATGGAATAATCATGCAGTATTTTCACTCGGTTACGTGTGAATGTGACTTTGCAACATTTAGAAATATTGATAAAAAGCTTATTTCTGAGACAGTAATCCGTCAGTCGGTCAAGATCTTCTTGTAAACGCACAGAACAGTCTGGAGAGCTTATAGGAAGGTATATCTTCATATCGTCGGCAAATAGTAAAATTTGAGCGTTGTGAAAACATGTCGTAATATCATTTATATAGATAGAGAAAAGCAAAGGACCCAAAATGGACCCCTGAGGCACACCGGAAGTGATAATTTTCCAGATGGAGGAAAATCCACCCACTGTCACAGCCTGGGACCTGTTTGTTATGTATGAAGATAACCAACGAAGGAGATCTCCATGAATACCATGATTAGCAAGTTTTCTAAGCAGGACGCTGTGGTTGATCTTATCAAAGGCTTTGCTATAGTCGGTGTAGATTGTATCAACTTGCACACGTTTATCCATAGAGGCAGACAAGAAATTTATAAATGTTATAAGATTTGTAGCAACAGAGCGACCTGCAAAGAATCCATGCTGAAATTCATTGATCGAATTCTTTACCACAGGGAATAACTGGTCATAGACTATGTTTTCGAACACTTTTGAAAAAATGCAGAGCTTGGAAATGGGTCTATAATTATCTGCTTCTATATATATATATATATATATATATTTTAACAACTTAATGAGTAAAACCTCAAATTGCAATATTTAATCATTGAAGACAATATTAGCAGCCAATAGCCTTAAAATTAGAATGTGCAATGCTAACATGCTCTTCTTGCTTTGAACTCGGAAAAGTTGAAAAGATCAAATATTTGGGTATATATGTCACTGTAAAAGCCCGAACTACGGTAAATCCTAAGATTTTCCGGTAAATCCTAAGATTTACCAACTCTTAATGGTAAAAGTCCGAACCGTTCTATAATCATCGTTCACCAACCTAACCTAACCTAACATGTACTAAATTCTGATGGTAAAAGCACAAAAAAATCGTTTATAATATTTAAATAAGAAATGATTTTTTCGGGCTTTTACCATTAGAATTTAGTACATGTTAGGTTAGGTTAGGTTAGGTTAGGTGAGGTTAGGTTATGTTAGGTTAGGTTGGTGAACGATGATTATAGAACGGTTCGGACTTTTACCATTAAGAGTTGGCAAATCTTAGGATTTACCAATATTCGGGCTTTTACGGTAACATATACACTGATACTTCTAAAGTTATATGTATGAAAACGGGTGTAATTCTCATTAAGTTATTTGTATAAAAATGGGTGTAAAGTTATGGGACTAGGTCCATAGATGGCAGTAAAATAAATATTTGATGCATGGAACTGCCAAATTTAAGTACGCAATGCCTGAAGTGAATGAACGTCCATAGTCCTTTGGCGACAACGTGCATTGACGTTTAATTCCGTTCATGTTCCCGGAAAGGTTAAGAATCGATTTTTCATTCTCATTAATATTGGCAATCACAAAATTGGTTTCTAAATTAAGATATCTTACGTACATATTTTACTTAAGGAAGTACTCAATACTGACAAATTGAAAATGATTTATTTTTCCTCTGGTGCAATCTTCAATCATGTACGGTATAATAGGATAGGGGTGGAGCGCTTGATGCATTTATACAACCTTTACAAATAACTCAAAATCATATTATCAAAGTTATGCATAATAGAAATAGAATATTTTCGACAGATATACAAAGAATCTAAACTACTTAGCCTCCATAGACTATTTTTACTGCAAATTATGAAATATATCTTTAAAACCAAAAATAAATTCGAAAAAAATTAAAACGGGATCAACATTAGAAATAATAATGTATTTTATATGAAAGATTAAATGAAAACACAGTTTTATTGGACCTTGTACTTCCAATCTTTTAGCGAAAAAAATTCAAGTGACAACTAAATTACCTCAATACTTAAAAGAGTTAAAATTATAGCTTAACAATATAGATATTGAAACATTATTTATTTCACTTTGCTTTTCACAAACTGAGTATTGTATACACTTTTGTACAAACTGTTTAGGCAAATTTTAATTATAAGCTTATTTTTTTTGCTATCTTTATCTTCCGTTTGTTTCTTTTGAGGTACAAAAACAAAATTTATATATTTATATTACCCACGCACAGTCTGTGCCTTAGTGGGTTCCCATAACTCATATCATTTCATTATATGTACATATATATCAAATGTAAAAATTGGAAAAAATAAAATAAAAATATGCAAGAGAGAGAAAATGTTGGTAGTTCTTAGTTGAAGTATAATACAGTTAAATATGAAAGAATAGGGTGAAATTAGCTCAGTGGTTAGAGCAGAGCCTCGGCAAGGCTAAGGTCCTGGGTTCAATTCCTAGATGCAACCGAATCTTTTTGTTTCAAATTTTCATTTGAGAGTTGCTAATATTGTCTTCATTGATTAGAAATGACATTATTTTTTGGTGATTTCACTTCCGTGTATTTTGAGATCTATTGGAAACTACAAAAACCTTCACAAAATGGATTTAGAAAATGATGAAATCGCCCATATTTTGATGAACAGTGATAAGACTGCTAATTAATTTAAATAAACAACTTCTGTTTTCTATTTCTTGCTGTTTTACAAGCTCACTAGAGCTGTCTTTTTCACGTCGTAGTTATACCTGATACTATGTTATATTATGTAAAAGCTGAAAGGCGTTAATTTTATAAATAAATAATGAAGACGAAAATGTTGAAAATATCGATGACCTATCAATATCGATCATGGAAATTTGATAAAGGACAAAATGTGAATGGTTCAGGAGAGCGAAATGAAAGTTTATTTTTTCAAAAAATCGATTTTTTTAACAATTTGTGGGCCCTTCATTCTATCATAAAGCATATATTTATTTTTGCAAAAAAAACTTCTTCCCAGAGCATGGCCAGCATTTTTTAACTTGCTCCCGGAAAGGTTAAAACCAATTCATTGGCATTGATATACCTTGATTCCTAAACAAATTGTCAACCAGCCGAGCGATTCTCTATGTTTTGTGAGATCGAGATAGATCTCGGGTGAGATTTTCCTTCAGATTTGTGTGATTTTCTTTGGCTGTTATTTGCTTTTTCTATGGGCCGATGTCAGAATTTCGGCTGTGAGCTGTCACGTATTTTAGTTTAGTTCGTATTAAACACGATTCATGCAAGTACGCATGATTATTTATTCATTTAACAACCTTAGAAAATCACGCAAATCTGAGATTTGTGTGATTTTCTAAGGCGAGACAGATATCGGGCGAGATCTCTTAACAGATTTGTGTGACTTTCTAAGGCTGTTAAATGAATAAATAGTCATGCATAGAAAAAGCAAATAACAGCCAAAGAAAATCACACAAATCTGTCAGGAGATCTCGCCCAAGATCTATCTTGATCTCACAAAAGACAGAGAATCGCTCGGCAAGTTGAAATTCTAGCAAAGTTGTATATTTGTAAACAAATTTCTGGCTGTTGTTATTTTGTTAAATGATGTTTGGCTAATTTATATTAACATTAAAAAGTTAAAGGATAACTTTACTGCTATGTTACGTAAATTTCTTTGATTTAAGTCAAACATAGTTTTAAAGTGTTCCATAACATAGTAATAGTAGATAGTAGTAGATGAGAGTTGGTTAAGCTTTACAAATAGAAAAATAGAATAATACTAGCAACTCCATTTAAACAATAAATGCATGAATAATATTTAAGGTCACAGACTATTCTAGTGCAAGGAACAGCAATATACATTTACGTAGGTTACCTGAATTCAAGAAAACATGCACTTTTTATTACCTTCAAACCAAGGTTAGTCGTGGAGGGGGCTTATTTGATCAAGTATTATAGCCACGAACAAGCAATGCAATTTAATGCATCTGCATCATGCAATATCCAGTTGAAATCATACACATTTCTAAATTATCAAGAGTTTGTTAACCGGTCAAATGGCGCAATACTTAGCCAGTATCTTATATTTCTATGCAGTTTAAAGAATGCTTTAAGATCTGAAAACTATTAAGAATCACAAAACCCCGGCCAAAATGATATAGGTAATTTTTTTTCATAACAATGTCAATAATAAGTAAATCTGTGAATGGATGGTAATATACAGGTTAATAATATTTGCACAGACAGCAAAACATGTTTATTATAAACATGGCAAGATAATTATGTGAATAATAAAATGCTACAATGGCATTTGCTACAATTAACTACTGTAAGAAAGCGTTAATAATTATTACACAAAGTTATAGTTAATATGAAGAGAAAGCAGAGCACAAAACATAATAAATATAGTTAAGTAACATGAAAAATGGCAAAAGGTGTCAAAGTAAACATTTACCAAGTAGCGTGTGAGTATTGTTTGGGAATACATAAGCATGGAAACATTTAAATAAACTGCTACATCACCCAGTGTTTGCATTGTGCCTCGGACCCGTGGTGCACCAACCTTGAGTGGAGTTTAATTAACCCCAATTGTGGGAATAATTACTAATTACACTCACAAGAGGTGATTGTGTTAACATTTAACCAGACCATCCCCATAAATACTAGTGGATTCAACTATCCTCGTAATTGTGGAGTCAGTATTAATATTATCTGCTCAAGAATTACCAGGGTTCCAAGTATTTTCTAATCTACATTGGGAAATGTAATTACCTGCTTATTTTGTTTGGGACCTCTAATGTCAATCTTCTCTTGGCATCCGCCAAATAGTCCTGTTCCTGCCTTCTATCAAAATTAAGAAAATAAAAAGAAAAGAAATCGAAAAATAAAAATAATAAATCATGCTCAAATTTCTAATACCTATAAAAAAAACAACATCTTAGTCGCCATGAACGAAAAAGAGCTGATTTCATTCCAGCTAACAACGATAATGTGCAAAAAACCTAGTAAAAATGATATTAACATCTAAAATCAAACACGCATAATAGACTGCAATTATTGTGTACTTACATTGGAGGAACAGGACTTGTATTTTCTTTTTCAGAATTAAGCATACTAACACAAAATCACCATTAGAAGGACCGAGGTTTGGGCCTCATTTCAAAAACACAAAACATCATAATTTAGATAGAGTAATTCCTAAAATCTAAGCGAACAATAGCTTTTTGATAACACAAAACGTCTTCCATGACGTTTAATAATAAAATGCTGCCAGATGATGTACATGAATAATCAATCAAATACGATAATGTAGGAGAGAAGGTAGGTACTGCATTACTTGGTAAGAGCATTGATGTTGATTGATGTTTAGGAAGTCCGCGAATATTGAATAAAACATTTTTATGAATTATGTTTTGTGCAATAATTTGTCTATTGTCATAAATTAGTTTGTAACAAAATCGTGTATTTTAGTAGTTTAGTTTAGTTTTTAGTCGAGGTTGTTTTTTTTCAGAATCAACGTAAAATTAATGATTTTTTTTCTTGGGAGTGAAGATATTTTAAATACAATGAATAATTACCACTGGAGCGACCATGTCGAATAATTCGACGTTTTGTTTTCTTCTAGGATTGCCCACGTCGAATAATTCGACGTTTATGACGTACCACTCGTAAACAATTAAAAATTATTTAATTATTTACCAGTCCCTGGCCAATATTTATTCCGTTGGAAAGCTGGTAAAATTGTCTTTCATTTATGGCAACATCGATGCTTCTCTGGAAGGAATATTTCGCGCAATTGCAATCGCGGTATAAAGTGACAGTTTATTTTCCTCCGAGGCAAAACCGTTTGAGAAATTGGATAAATTTACACGTATTTTAAAATGTCGTAAGTGATTGAGTTTTTGCATTTTAACGCCATAATATATAATAGTGTATTCGTGATTCAATTATTAATGTGTTTTCAACTCATTTGAATAAAAAATCAGAGTTTTTTTATCATATTTTCGATACAAAACTATTATTTCTGGTGGGGTTGGGTTTTTTAAGTTTTTAATTTGCAATTCAATTCGTAATTACTCCACTTGTGCATTTGAAATAGTGTTTTTCTATTAGAATGATTCATTACCAAGAGATAATTATAAATTTTATTTAGGTGTGGTCATTTTTTCTCCAGATATTTGTAATTTTATAACTCAGTAGAAATGTCAAAAAGATCGTAAATTTATTAGATGAAATTTAATGTAAAGTTACCATCACACAATTAATATGGGATTATTTCGTTTCGTTTTGTAATTAAATAATTTATTTACTTATTTTAAATTTCCACAGAGCCAATAATCGAGAAGTCTCGCAATCCAGGTATAAATATATATTTTTAAAATTTTATATGATAAGATATATAAAAATCTATGATTTGATTCAAAATATAAAATCTACATGAAATATGTGTTTAAGTGTACCAATGCCGAGCGGAAGAGGACGAGGACGAGGACGAGGAAGAGGCAGAGGCAGAGGCAGAGGGGCTGTGGGAGCCAGCTCTGGACGTGGAGCGGCACTGGCCACCGGCACTCGGTCTGGAGTGTTAGTATTTTTTAATGTGTTTTAAGAAGGTTTTTTTGCTGTGGCTATGTGTTGAGCTCATCATATATATTTTAATTTATTTTAACAGTGACCCTGATCTGGTTATGGTGCGGGAGGATCGCGCCAGGGCCCTAAAGGACGTTAGGGCCCTGTCTGCTTCTTTCCAAGCGGAACTAGAAAGCCGCAAATTTAAGAAGCAGGCGGCGCGGATCCTGCTCCCCACCGCGCCTGCAAGAAAAGCTAAACGAAAGTAAGTTATCGTCTCTAGATGCATTACACAATATTATTGTTTTTCCCCGAGAGCTTTCTGCCACCGTGAGAGTTGGATGGATCAGCGCTCTGTGCATTATGCACATGCAGTAAAATCAGCGCTACTCCAATTCTTATTGTTTTTATTTACTGTTTCACGAGTGAATGACAACGATTCATATGATTTATGTATATGTTTTCAGAATTCCATCTCCGGAGAGATTAGCGTGTCCCTTTTCACAGGGGACACCTTCAACGCTGCCATCGCCTATTCCCCCACCGCGGTTGTGCAACGTTCCATCTATCACAATGACCCAAGCAACGGCTCCCGCTGTGCCAACGCGGGCGGCTTCTCCAGAGCCGTTACCTGGGACATCGCGGGATGGGGAACTGAGGGGCGATCTCTCTCTGGAGCATAGCTACCATAGAGAGCTGTGGGTGGACGTGCCGTTCTGCCAGGAAGTGTCTGAGTTTGGAAACGGTGAGTTTTTTTTTAATACATCATACCAGAGGCGTTCCGTAATTGAAATATAGACATATTAAATCAATTTATGTTTTGTACATTTCAGAGCCAGGCATGGACGGAACGGGGACGGGTGACGTTGCTGCAGCTCTCTATTATGATGAGTGGGCACTTGAAAACCGTAAGTTATAAAACTAACTAACTAACTAACAACGCCATTTCGCTACATGGGTAGGCAGAGGATGGACCGCCATACAATTTGGTCTTGGCACTCACACTCTTTTCTTCATTCAAACTCATTTATACCTGCCCTTGTGTTATTCTGACATTGCGCGCCTCAAATATTTGATTAACTTGATCGAGCCAAGAGTTCATTATCTTAAAGCGTTGTACCAAAGGGAGTAAGTACTCGTAATATAGAAATGTTAAGTTAATTTGTGTTTTCTGTTGTTTTAGAAATGGATCTGGACGAAGGGAGCGACGTTGACGAGGATAACCTATGCATGCCACCAAAACCTTATCATCGTATGAACAATGCACGTAAGCCCGATATGGCCGCAGACCTAAGACAAGACCAGGTAGAAAGAGAGGCAATGCGTTCGATTCTGCCATCTGATAGTTACTCTTTCGATTGGTCCAGCGAAATCTCACGTTTCAATGGGATAAAGGAGATATTCACAGGTACGCCGGGACCAACTTTCAACACCGACGAAATGGGCAAACCTGTGGATGCCTTTCTTAAAATCTTCGACGCCGATTTCGTTGAACTGATCGTAAGAGAGACTAACAGGTATGCAGAACAACACATTGCGCTAACCCAATTCAAGCGCTATGCGCGTATCAATAGATGGGCTCCCACGAATAAAGAGGAAATGTACGTATTCTTGGCACTTTTAATGCATCAAGGTATTTCTCCCCTTCCCGTTGAAAAAGACTTCTTCTTTTCAATTGACGTCACCGCCATGCCTTATTTCAGCAAAGCCATGAGTTATAATCGTTTTCTTCTAATAAAAAAATTCCTTCACTTCACCAACAATGAAACTCTTTCTTCTGATGTATCGTTATCTGTGCGAAGGTTACAAAAGATTCAGCCCGTCTTGGACCACCTCTCTCATAGGTTTGAGAGTTTATACCTGCCCGAGCAAGACATCTCTCTAGATGAATCCTTACTCCGCTATAAAGGCCGTTTGGGATTCGTCCAGATGATCAAATCTAAAGCGGCAGGCTCGGGTATAAAGTCTTACGAGCTTTGTGAGTCCAAGTCTGGCTATCTTTGGAAATTCCAAATTTATACGGGGAATACCATTTCCAGTCAGACTGAATCGACAAATCCAGACCAGGAAGACATGACGGAAGACGACATAACGGAAGACATGACACGGGCCAACTTTTCTGGTGCTCACAATATCTGCCCAGTTGGGGCCACTGCAAAGATAGTATACGATTTGGCCAGCCCTCTGTTTAATAAAGGGTATACGCTAATAATGGACAATTTTTACAATAGTCCATTATTGGCGCGATGCCTCAAAAGAAATGGGATGGATTGCATGGGCACATTGCGGTTGAACCGAGAATTTGTGCCCAGTGTATTTAAGTGCAATCTCCGATCAAAACTGAGGGAAGGTGAGCTCCTATACTCGAACTGCGGGGACCTCAATGTTATGGTTTGGTTGGACAAAAGCTTGGTAAGTATGTTGTCCACCTACCATAAAGCAGAAGTCGGGGCAGTTGAAAAGTTTGGGGTTTGGAAATACAAACCCCAAATTGTACTAGACTATAACAAGGTAATGGGGGGAGTTGACAGAAAGGATCAGCTTTTGTCAGGCTACCCCATTGAACGACAGCGAAACCTGGTCTGGTACAAGAAGCTTTTCAGGAGACTACTAAGTGTTTCGGTGCAGAATGCGTATATATTGTACAGTTCAAAGCTCCGCAAGGAAAATAAACGCATTTTGTATCGAAACTTTAGGAGTGAGGTTGCAAGGGATCTCCTTCAGCTGTTCTGTCACAGGGAAATTAACCCGCCTCCGACTGTAAGAACCATTGGCCAAATAGTTGAAGGAAAGATTCTGCGTACTGTCCTGGAAGGCAACCACTTCTCGGTCCATAGCGGGCGAACGTTGAATTGTGTGTGGTGTTCCATAAACAAAATTACCAAACGAACTACAAAAAAATGTGACGTGTGTGATGTGGGATTATGCAATGATTGTATGGTCCCATATCATACCACCCCACTCTCCATATTGAATAACTGAGGGTTTTTTTTATTTTCTTTTTCTTTTCTTGTTTTTAGTTGTGAAATTATAATTTATAAATTTAATAAACTTTCTTTGGACATCAATAACTATAGCCTGCGCCTGGATGACAGGACCAAGTCATTTCTTTTTACATCTCATAAAAATGTTATAACGACAAAGCACCCAAAGGTACGAGTTCTATCTGATAAGGTTTGGTGGACATTTAATATGTATATTTCAATTCTGATCATTAAAATATACATATTAAAAAATGCATAGGTTTTCTCATTCTTTCCTGCTATTGTACACATTAAATAACTTGTTTTATCAACATGATTTGTTTTTGAGGTGTTATGCCGTCTCGCTGTACCTCCTTTAGCCTACGTTTTGGACAGCGTTTGTTAGTTATAGAATGAGGTAGCGCGACACGGCATAACACCCCAAAAACAAATCATGTTAATACTTTTGGCCATGAAAATATCAAATCAAACTTGTTTTATTTTTATGTCTTAGTTATATATTTTGTTATTTTTTCTGTAGAGGCTTTTTTAGATCTAGTCACTTAACAAAACTAAGCCATTTCAAGCAATGTTTAAATCTGAATGGTAGTCTCTCACCAGAGCGATACTGAGAGTATCACTCTAGAGCGAGGCAAAATGAAACTATGTATTGATTTACTGAGAAAAACCAATTGAATAAATTTTTATTATGACGAAGTGTGTAAACAATGTTTAAATAAATATGCTGCTCTACCATTGTAATGTAATTAATAAGTGTAATTTTAATTGAAAGAATGTAAAAGCCCATTAGGGCGGAAATAAATTTATAAATCTATTATTTGTTCCCTCAATTATTTTCCTCTCCACTATTTTTCATTCCAACTTTTAGATAAAAAAAATATCACTAAGATTTTATTTGCCGATCGACGCTGATACAACAGGTTTGATATATATAAGATTTAATCATCACCATCATTTTAGCTATTATAATTTATCCGGTTTGTATCGACCTTAAACTAGCTGTCATCTCGTATTTTCCCAAACAAAATGGCAGAATTCCACAGGATTTTATCAAATTACAAAGTATATCCTGAAAGATTGGCAAAGCTTATGGCCAGTGTTACCGAAGCTCCCGATTTCGCGGGAGATCTCCCGATTTTTCACTTCATCTACCGGAATGGCATCAACATCTCCCGATTTTTCAAAGTTCCCAGCGATTTGTCGTTTCTCGTCAATTATTTGTTTATGGTTCGCTCAAAAGGCAAATAATTGTCTGTGGTTAAAAAAAAATATATATATATATTTTTTTTACAGTGAATACCGCACAAGAATCTCAACTGCTCCCGTCTGGAGCCAGTGAGACTATGGCATCCCCAATTGGGGTATGTTGTGAGGCTGAAGGTAGTGGGGAGGGGAAGGTTGGGAAGTACCTGGCTATTCAGATCTGGTCACTAAACACGGCTAAAGCCATTTTCAAGCAACGTTTCAATTCTGAATGGTGGTCTTACACCAGGGCGATACTGATTGTATCTTCCACTCTGGAACATGCCGCAAATGTACTATATATTATTTTAAATGAATTAATTGTGAAATAACACAAATTAATCAAATAAAATTTATTTGCGCATGCCGGGTTCGAACCCGCGACCTCCGGAATGTGAGTCAAGAGTCTTAGCCACTGGACTACGGAGGTCGTCAATATATTCCCCGGATTCGGGTATTGACCAGAATAATTACAAAATTCTGCAATCTAAGCATATCTCTATTATAGACCCATACAAACCGATCATTTATGAATTATGAGCTGGAAATTATAATTTATTACGTAACGGAGGGGTGTCAAAGTGGATTTTATTAAGGGCGATTTATAAGATTTTGCGTGTGTAAGCGGGCCAGTCTCAAAATTAAAACCCATGCTCAATTGCTTAAATCTTTATTTAGTTAGATATGTAAGTACCTAGTTATTATAAATTTTCATTCAAGTTAAAAAGGAGGGTAAAATGGTAAATTATCTTGAGCCAGACACCTGACTTCTCTTATTTTTTAAGTCGGGTGTCATATTCGTGGTAAGTAGTTATTTTAAGAATTGATTGGAGATGCTCATCCGTAAACCTTGAGCGATGTTTGTTCTTACCTATTTTCAAAACGGAAAACATCCGCTCGCTTAAATAGGTACTACCGAACACACACAGAATAAGTGCTGGATGCTTACTTATATTTGGATATAACAATTTGGGAGGCGGGAATGGGTACCTTCGCCCCGGGAACCTTTATTGGATAACCTACACCTCTGCCATAGGTCACCCCAAGTGGTTCGCTACGTTTGGTGATTTAGCAGGGGTGACCGGGTTCATGGGATGAGGTTTGTCTAGGCCTGATGACCAGGACACACAAAACCCCAGATTCCTACCCACCCCTTACACCCTTTTCCTTCCCAGAACTCTCCTCTCCTTCCTTTCCCTAAAAAAACCCTCCTCACAACATCCCCAAAGATGACATAGGCCCTCAGGGAAATTATTTTCCTCAGGGCCTCCTGTGTGGACTTCATGAAAAAAAAAATTAACAACATATTTAAAGCAATTTTTTTAGGTTAACATTTTGGCAAGGATTAAACTTCAAACATTCATTAAAAAGGTTTTTTTCCCCTGTGAGACGGCTTGCGGATTTTTAAATGTTCCGTTTGAGAACATGAATAGTTGCAGTCGGAATATGAAAAAGGTTATTTTCACTGTGAGACGGCTTGTGGACTTCTAAATGTTCCTTTTGAGAAGATGAATAGTTGCAGTCGGAACATAAGAAAGGTTTTTCTCCACAGTGAGTCAGCATGTGGATTTTAAATTGTCACTTTCGAGAACATGAATAGTTGCAGACGGAACATGTAAAAGGTTTTCTCCACTGTGAGACGGCTTGTGGACTTTTAAATATTCCTTTTGAGAACGTGAATAGTTGCAGTCGGAACATGAAAATGGTTTTTCTCCACTATGAGTTCACTTGTGAGTTTTTAAAGTCTCCTTTTTAGCACATAAATAATTGCAATCGGAACATATAAAAGGTTTTTTTCCACTGCGAGACGGCTTGTTGATGATATAAAAATTGTCACTTTCGAGGACATGAATAGTTGCAGTCGGAACACGTAAAAGGTTTTCTCCACTGTGAGACGGCTTGTGGATTTTAAATTGTCATTTATAGAACATGAATAGTTGCAGTCGGGACATGTAAAAGGTTTTCTCCACTGTGAGACGGCTTGCGAAATTTTAAATGTTCCTTTTGAGAACATGAATAGTTGCAATCGGAACATAAAAAAGGTTTTTCTCCACATTGAATTGTGAATATTAAATTGTGACTTTCAAGAACATGAATAGTTGCAGTCAGAACACGAAAAGGGTTTTTCTCCACTATGACACGGCTTGTGGACTTTTAAATGTTCCTTTTAAGAAAAAGAATAGTTGAAGTCGGAACATGAAAAAGTTTAATGGTTAAATTTTAATCTAATATAACTCCTAAGTATTTCATATCAGTAATAATTTCAATAACAATTTTAATATGGTCCATGCACTTTATTTTTGTTTTTGATGATTAGACTGAGATATTAGTAGGTATTTCGATAAAGGATTACTAAACACTAAACAGTGTATCGTTATCAAGTATCTGTCGCCAGGTGAGAGGTGTTTTGAAAAAGCCCATGAGGTGGTTTATTGGTTCCTTAATAAAATTAAAATTATTACTTATTGATTAAAAGATTGTTACTTCTATGAATGTCGTTCACTTTTAAAAGAAAGTAGGTATTAAATGAATTTGGCGTCTCGTTAAGTGACGGGTGACAGTTCACAAAATTTCGTGCTGAGTTGCCAGACGCGAAATAAGTCCCCATTGAACGTTAGGGAAAATTGCGTTATTCCACAGGCAACATCTACAGTAATCGGATTAACGGCGCTGCTTATGGGTTTTTCGTTTGTTGTTAAGGTTCTGCTTCGCAATAATAAAAGGGATTCGAATTATTGACAAGGGATAAGTTTTACTAAAATAATTCTAGTCATCTCCCGATTACTTCAAATTTTTTCCGTTTTCTCCCGATTTCTCCCGATTTTTAGGCGAAAATTCTCCCGATTTTGAAGTTTTGGTTTCGGTAACACTGACCCTATGTAGAAGGGTAGTTTTATGGCTATGATATAGGTTTTTTTTTAATCTTTGTTTCTTGTTCTATCACGAAACACAAAAACATGGATAAAAATCTCCAGTTCTCAGTCACAATTATTTAAAAAGCAGCACTCTGATTTTGACATCGTGAAATAGGCTATCTGTGTAAAACGATCAAATGATTTAAATAAAGCAAGTACGGCAGTTATTCTTATTGGTAATTGTAAACAGTTAATGTATCTTCCTAATGTAGTACCACTTCTTTGTGGTAAATATATAAAATATCATAATTTAGTTCATTCAAATTTAACAGGTTCACGTACCAAATAACACAAAATAATTTTCACGCATTATTTTTATCTTGATGTCAGCATATAAAAAAATAATTTTCTAGTATTTATTTGGATCTGTGGTTGTGGAACAAGTCACTCTGTTCACATTGAGCATATAAATATAAAAGATCATAGCACGCCACACATCGCTCTCCATACAATCCCTTCAGACCGTTCACACCTGAGCGCTTTATGCGCACATCAACCATAGACAATGCACATCTTACGCCGTAACCGCTCCTGAGGCGATATGCCAACAGATAAGCGCCCCCCACTCCGACGAAAACAGGAGAGGGGGTCATTTTAATTACGGAGCTGCCAAGACCGGTGGGTGACAGATGTCAACTCCATAGATTCAGTACAAAAAATGCGCACTCCGTGGCCGCTCGCTAATTCAACTGACCCCCTCTCCTACCATAGGAAGAAATATTTTATCTGCGCCGTGTGAACGGCTCGAAACATAAGCGCTCGCGCTTCAACAGATACCTGCTAGCGGTTATATTAGATGTCTGAACACCCCTAAAAATAGAACGTAGAAAATATTCATTAGCGCCATTTACACGCACACTTCGGAGCGATCGAGTCCCGCGCCACTTCAGGCCGCCGCGCAGAAAAGTAAAGCCCGATAGGTTTACAGCGCAGTTCACTGTGAGACTTTTCTGCGCGGCGGCCTGAAGTGGCGCGGGACTCGGTCGCTCCGAAGTGTGCGTGTAAACGGCGCTAATGTGGATATTCAAAATATCCACTGGCGGCAATTTCAAATACACTCACGCACAAAATTCGCGCATTTACAAAGTTTACGATTTTTTTATAATTTTTCTATCAATTATACAAATACAAAATTATTTATAAAATATAGGTGAGTTTATTGGCTACATAGCAGTATAATTTGTTTATAATGTTTACATATACAAATATGGAGTAATGATTTTTTTAAAGTGGTCGGAAATATTTCAAAATTAATTTTCGAAAGTCGTGGGCACTCGAGGAGATTTCTCATAATTGACCGTGTCGCTCCAGTGGATAACGACATCAAATTATGATATACCTAGTGTCCGACCGAAACAGGACTTTCCTCCGAAACCTAATCTTCGGTGTCTGTCTCAGTTTCGGCCGAAACCGAAACTTTTTTAGACATGTTAAAAATCGATTGTTTACTGTTATTTAGCTTATTTTTACACTCATTCAGACAATTAACACGTGTTAAATTAAATAAATAAATTAAACAACTATAATTGAAGTGTGTGATTTTTTTTTATATTACTTCTATAAAGCATATAAAATAACACAACCTGACTTCTTGGAACAAAAAATTGTCAATAAGTAATCAACTCTTAGATTATAAACGAAGAACCTCATTAATTGAGTAGGTATTTAATTTTATTGCGTTTATAATAAAAAAAAAATTTATATGTGTTAAATGAAGTAAAAAAAAAAAATTATTGAAGAGTACCTATATGTATTTTTTTTTTTTTTATTACTGCTATAAAACAAATCTAAATTAACAAACATGTTAACTACTTCTTCTTGGAACAAACATTTGTCAATAATCAACACTTAAAGAAGGACCTCATAAAATGAGTATTTTGCTGATGATGGCGGGTGACATACGAGCCACAAACTCACCCAAAGTCAGCCGAACGAAAAGTTCCAAGAAGTAGGTAACATGTTTTGTTATTTTTTATAAATTTTGTTTGTTTTATAGAAGTAATATAAAAAAAATTATAATTTTTTCACGTATTTCAATTATTGTTTTTTTTATTTATTTAATGTAATACATTTTAACTGTCTAAATAAGTGTAAAAAATAAGCCAAATAACAGTAAACAACCGATTTTTAACAAGTCTAAAAAAGTTTTGGTTTCGGTAGATTTTCTGCCGAAACCGAAACTGATGCCGAAACTAAATTTTTTTGGGGAAACTAAATTTTTTTGCCGAAACCGAAACCGAACCTTCGGTTATATATTATTAAATAGATTTAGTCACTAATATCTATTTAATATATATGTATACGAAGGGTGTTTGTAGCGGACACCGGGTGGGAGGCGTGGATTTGATGTTTTATACAAATCTGGGTTTATTCCTTGTTCCTTACCTTCAAAACAAGAGGAAGGTCACCGTCTATATTAGATTTTTAAAAACTCAGCGTAAAGTTCGGGCAGCGCCGGGAATTTAGCTAGTCAGAAATAAAAAAAATAGGAGATGAAAAAAGTGATGATAAATTTTCGAAAAAAAAAGTGAGTTTTTCCCCCCCCTTTTGCAACATCGACCCTTTGGAATAACAAGGTTCGATCTGTTGAGGTAACGTCATGCGATAATGAACTCTAAAGTAGCTTACTATAAATCCCATTATTGCATGACGTTAACGCGATAGTTGGAACCTTGTTAATCCAAAGGGTCGAATAGCGAGTTTTCTTTCGAAAAAAATAACACTTGAAATGTGAAGATATTTATTTGTACAACAATAAATTAGCAAATGGGATTCTTCAAAAAACACTTCACTAATAATTACTATTACCCTCATCGGTATTTTATTATTGGGAAATCATAAAAATATGTACAAACACAATTACAAATAACTTAAAAATTTAATTAAAAAAAAAAATTTCTTATGTAAGCATGGAAAAAATAAATTATATCTTAATCCACCATTTCAGGTGCAGATGGCTGACTTTTCTTTTTAGGAATCCAGTGTATCCAAGATGATCTCCCTGACATGGGAGCCCCCGAAGACTCGGTAGGTGCACTGTAACTTCTCTGCAAAATAATGTTCTGGAAATTAGTTTTTACTCATAGCGTCTTTATAATATGATCCTTTAAAAATGATTATGTTTTTCAATGTTTTTTCACTTTGCTTGGTGAGCTCAATAATTTGTACAAAATAAAAAAAATGTAAGTGTGTATTACGAGGGCTGTCCGTAAAATAAGGTCTCCAAGGTGCTGCGGTCGCGGGAAACGATTTTACGCACAATCCGGCCACACTGGCGTGTAGCCTGGTTTCCGCTTTCCAAATCCCCACCACATTGCACCATCTGTGAGGCTTGGTCTCGGCGTGGCAGCCGTTCGCGATGGAGCTTCCACTCGCCGAGCCCGCCAGGTTGAGTTACGCTCTGTAATTAGTTTTTAAACTTTACTTCGGCGAATCCGAATAACGCCACTGGGATTATTCCTTTGTCTCTGGTATTGTGTAGTGTATCCAGGTCTCGTCCCCAATCATAATTCAGTCCAAGAATTCTTAGCCATCGATGTCGTAGTATTCAAGGAATGCGCGGGCTGCTTCAACCCGTTGTTGTTTGTGATCTTCTGTGAGCATTTTGGGGCCCACCTTGTGCAGACCTTGTGGTCTCCCAAATGTTCTGTCAAAATCTTGTCAATAGTGATCTTATTGACATCAGGGATCATGTCATAGAGTTCCCGAAATGTCACCCGTCGATCTGCAATCATTGTTTTTTCCACTTTGGCAATTTTTTTGTCTGAAACCGATGGCCGTCCGGCACGCTTTTAAATTCTCTACACCATTTGCGCACGTTTTCGCACTCATACACTTTTTCGTACACTTCAAGTAGCTGAAAATTAATTCCTACCGGGTTTTGTTCTTTGCACAAAAAAACTAATTATAGAGCTTAATCCACACCTGGTGGGTATGGCGAGCGGAAGGCTCCATCGCGAACGGCTGCCATGCCGAGACTAAGCGTCGCAGAGAATGAAGCGTGGGGGAAGCGGGCTACAAGCCAGTGTTGCCGAATCTTGCGTAAAATTGTTCCTCGCAACCGCAGCACTTTGGAGACCTTTTTTTACAGACAGCCCTCTTATATACCAAAGGCATTTTCACATTGACACACTTATCTTTGCAGGCAGCCAAAAAAGGAACTAGTGAATGATCAAACTATTTCTAAAATGCGTAATTTTTTTAACCGCAATATCTAGACTACCGACATCGCCAACCGCAAAAATAGTATGTGATATCTGCGTAGTTATAGACATAATTGAGACATTTTGATACTTTTGTAACAGCCGAGCGATTCTATATCTTTTGTGGGATTGTTATTAGATAACGGACGTGATCTCCTGTCAGATTTGTGTGATTTTTATGGCTGTTATTTGCTTTTTCTATGTACAACATACGTTAAATGAATAAATAATGCATACTTGCAGGAATTCGTGTTTAAAACCATCTAAACCAAAATATGTGACAACAAATATGTAAAAATTGCACAAATCTGACAGGAGATAACGTTCGTTATCTAATAATGATCCCACAAAAGATATAGAATCGCTCGGCAGATTCATAAAAAAAGATTGAGCAATTTTTTTTCCTTAAAAAAACATCAAAACAAAGCTGAAATTGAAATTATATCAGAATTTTGGTATGTATTTTTTTTACGTTGTCTCCTGTAAAAAGTTCATTCCAAGAATATTCACAATTCCTCTAGAATTATTATAAAGTATAGAAGGAAAAATGATTGGTGGGCTAAACAGATTTTTAAATAGCATAATAATTTTTATAATGAAGAAGTAATAATTTTTACCCTGGTATGCAGAGTTTGTGATACCCACGGATCTTCGTCAGTATATCTTCTTTTTGTTTGTGACTTTCTTCTGAAAAACTCCATCATTCCGAGAGTTATAACTATTATAAGTACTATGGCAATGATTAAACCAATGAGCAAAAACTTTTTTGATTCATTCCATATTATAAATGGCAAACAAACGCACACTGTAATTATTATAATAACTATTGATGAAAATATTCCCCATTTATAAAGTCTTCTTGTGTTTTCTGAAATAAATTATTTGTTTTATGTCAAAGATAAATTCATAACAACATGATTGTTTCATCAAATTCCTTCCAAGAGATCTTGCTTAGTGGAAGTAATAAATTACGCTACTGTTATCACGGTAGTATTTAATTATTTCAAGGTAATATTTGTAAGTCTAATTTTGAACTCTTGACTAACCTTGTACATCTGGATCCATGTTAACAACACCTTGTTCTTAAAAAATGTCAGTCTTTTAATAATTATACCTGTAAAAACCTCGGTTTTATCTAATAATCATAATGTGTATACTTTACTTTCATAATCATCGTTGATCCAACTTACTGATAACAAAAAAGATATGGCCGATACATTCAACTCACTGAAGGTTTGTTTATAGATAATGATTAGGTAAAAGTTGAAGGACTTTGTTAAATAAGTAACACTATCACCAAAATGTGCTTCCATGAAAGAAAAACTTTTTTTTATACTGTCCCAGCTGCTAGGAGTAAATTGAACTATGAAAATCCAAACCTTGTACCGAGCCTCGCATCTCTCTGCCCTGATGATGACTTCGAGCCCACTTAGCTCGGGCTCCTCTGAACTTGCTGTCTCTTACCAAGCCCTTGAAGTCGCTGCACTATCCCTGACCATCATGCTTTGGGCTCCCTAGCCCGGAGCCCTCTTGCCTCGAGCACCACACCTCTCTACCCTTGTGATGGCGCCATGCCTGTCAACTGATAAACCAGCCTACTTGTGAGTTGCTGCGACCGTGCCAGCCTTGAATGCTGTTCCCTTGTAGGTATACCTACTTGAATTGGACGGCCGGCGTAGTCCAGCGGTAAGGCTCTCGACTCGCACGCCGAAGGTCGCGGTATCAATTCCCGGCATGGCAAATAAATTTTATTTGATTAATTTGTGTTATTTCACAATGTATTCATTTAAAATAATATATAGTATATTTGCGGCACGTTCCAGAGTGAAAGATACTCTCAGTGTCGCCCTGGTGTAAGATCACCATTCAGAATTGAAACGTTGCTTGAAATGGCATTAGCCGTGTTTGGTGACCAGATCTGAATAGCCAGGTACTTCCCCACCTTCCTCTTCCCTATCTCCTTCCCCTCCCCACTACCTTCATCCTCACAACATACCCCAATGAGGGATGCCATAGTCTCACTGGCTTCAGACGGGACAATAGTTGGGCGTCTCTGTGTGCCAATGCTTATTATTTACAGTTTCTGTGCGGGCCTATAGGCCTTGTACAAAAAGGAAAAAGAAAGGAGCTCATAATATTAACCCAGCGTTTTAAATTACACGAGGGTTCTAAAGAATGGTGCCCTCCAAAGATATTGAAATATAAGGAGATGGGCTATCGGCAGTTTTTACTGGGTGGGACTGTGCTTCCTGGGATCGCCGATATTTTTAACCAATACTACTGCACACCATAAAAAATCAACAAATTAAACTAAATGAACAAATTCTTTCCACATTCAAACCATATTTTTAACCAATACTGCTGCACACCTTAAAAAAAATCAACTATATTCCGTATTCAAACTAGGACCATTAGACTGTAGTTCCGCCGACAGTCAGGCGGAGAGCATAGCCATCTCCTTATATTTCAATATTTTTGGTGCCCACTGTCATTACCCTACACGTGCATAAGGTTATTAAAAAAATAAAACTGGAATGTCAGAAATAACATCCAGTTTTACCTTATTCATCGAAAAAGGGCCACAAAAATAATAGTACAACAATAATTGGTATGTTTTTATTTAATTTATTTAGCAGTATTTCGCTTGTACAGGTCAACCTTGCTAACTTTCTCCCCATGCGCTACTGACAGGTGATTCTGAAGTCCTCGAGTCGTCTTAAAGTACATGGCACAGTTCCCGCATCTCCACGGAAGGTCGTCTTTGTGATACTTCATGTGAAGTAACCGGTCGGTCTTTATGTAGAACATTTTGGGGCAGTGAGGACACTGGATGTTCTTATCGCCGTGCCTCAGGATATGATTCGTTAGACGAATTTTTGTACGAAATGCTTTTCCACATTGCTCGCATACAAATTTCAGACCTGAAATACAAAATATCTGTAGCAAATCATTTTGAATAATCACCTTTTGAATAATCACTTTCAACAAAATAAAGCAATTCAATTAAATGCATATTGAAAGATTATTATTCATAATTTAAAAAAAAAAAAACTAACTAACTACCCATCACGTCGTTTCTCCGCAGGGGTAGGCAGAGAGGATGGACCGCCAAACAACTCGGCCTAGACACATACTCTTTGCCTCATACATCGTCTCATATATACTCTTCTATTATTCTGACTCTTGACATGACTCGACTTAAATATCTGATCCACTTGATCGTGCCATGTCTTCCTCGGGCATCCCTGACTTTTTCTACCATTCACATTTGCATCTTTTTACATCACTTTCATTTGTTCATTCGCTCTACATGCCCAAAACTGACAACCCCATTCTGAGGGTCCATTTCTTAATCTTACTCATTACACTTACATCAGCCTTGCATTCTTTGCGGATCTCTACATTTCTCACACGATCGTACATGGTTTTATCTCACATACGCCTCAGGGATCTCATTTCAATAATAAGTTTTTAATCTCTACATATTGTAAATTAAAGTCCTGCGCCGCATCTATCTGTCTGATAAATTAAAAAAACTACTGAAAGGATTTTCATGCGGGTTTCACCAACATATAGAGTGATTCACGAGGAAGGTTTAGGTATATAATTTGTTAAGGTTTTGGTAAATTGGTTGAAATATAAAGGAGAATGTCTGTATGTGGTGGAGAGGGGGCTGGCAAGCGGGCAGTGTGGATTTGATTTGTATGCAAATTAACAGATGGCGGTGTGAGTTAAAAGGTTGGGTAACCTTCCAGTAGATGGCGTTGTGTTTTGTTAGCCACAGCAACGCGTTGCTGGGTCAGCTAGTTTATAATAAAGATGTAATTTTTTTTTTTAAATTACTGTGGATTATTTGAAACACTGTGTATACTTACCAGAATGAGTATTGTTTATGTGCATCTTTAAAACAAAATCAGCATAAAAGCTCTTTGTGCACTTCCCGTAGGGGCATGCTATTGTAGGGGGCCCCTTGTGGCTCTGCTCATGGGCGCTTAGAAGATATCGCTTTTGGAATCTTCTTCCACATTTCTGAAAAACAATTATTTTATATGAGACCAATAATAAAAACGGATGGAAAAAAAAGAATGTTAATAATAAAAAAAATCGAATGCAGTTCACACGCGGTAGAAGTGAAACCTTCGCCCACACAATCTCAACCAAAAGGAGCCTTGAAAAGTGAGCTCAAAATCAAAGTGGCCAATGCGGTAGGGTTTCTTTCTATCTCATTCTCTCGCAGCCTACATCCTAAAAATGCGTGTTTGTCTCTTTTTAGTGTCGTTTCCGTTTCATCGAGTTTCAAATCACAACGGTGCTAAAGAAGTTTCACTTAAAAAATTACAAGTGTGCAGTTCACCTTCAGAAAACTAAAGGAGACAAGAGTGAGGAGGCTGCGAAGCAGTATACAAAGAGGAGACCGATTATTCTATCTCATTCTCTCGTAGGCTAAATCTTATAGATGTTTGTGTTTGTCTCGGTTCCGCGCGCTTTCATCCCGCTACAAAATATCCTCGACCACATATCTTCCGGATAAAACATCCGCCAACAAAATATCTACCGAAACCTAACCTAACCTAATAGGACAAAAATAATACAGATATCCTGTAAAGACAATACATTATTGTTATGTGTATTATTTCTGTCCCATTTTACTATTTTTAAACAAAAAATTATTGTCTTTACAGGGTGTCTGTATTATTTTTGTCCAATGTTTTTGTTAGGTTAAGTTTTAGTAGATATTTTGTTGAAGGATGTTTTGTCCATAGGATATTTTGTTGTGGATATTTTGTCGCGGGATGAAAACGCGCATTACCGTTCACTTTTTAGTGTCGCTTTTTCGTTTCATCGAGTTTCAAATCACAACCCTAGGTATAATGTAGAGTTAAAGAGATTACCTTACGCTTATTAAATTACCACGCTTAACTTCCTCCGTTTTATTGTCTGCATTTAAGATTTTTATGTTATTACATTTAATTCAGAAATGTGACCTTAGAAAGGGGTACAGGCAGTAAAATCACTTTTTTTCCGAAATTTACTTAAAAAAATTACCTGGAGAAATAAAATGTTTGTAAGATCCTCACTAACACTACTATGATGCCATTGTCTTTATCTACGTATGTGTGTGAATTAAATTTTCCAAATCGGCACTCAAAATTGATTAGTTCAGGGGTTCCCAAAGTGTGCGCCGCGGCGCCCTGGTGCGCCGTAGAAAGTAAAGAGGGGCGCCGCGCCATGAGTCGATACTCATCATTATCCGAAACCACAAATATTCGCGCATCTTTAAATAACATAGGTACATACTCGTCGCCGTCGATCCAAGATCCTTTCCGTGCACAAGCTCCGCCAGGATTCACAACACATAAGCAAGAGAACTAAAACTAAAGAGAACTCGTTGAACTCTCTTGCGACAACAGCCTCAAAACTAGATTCACCAGTACCGATTTGGTGTAGTTTTGGTTATCGATTCAAAATTAATATCCAAATTTAACTAAGAAAGCTTTAAAATTTTTCATTCCGTTTGCCACATCATATTTGTGAAGCTGGATTTTCAGCTGAAGCTGTAATCATGAACAAATATCACTCAAAGATTACGTGGAGCAAGAAATGAGAGTAGCAGTCTTAAGTTTTATTCCCCGCTTTGAAAAGCTGTGCGGAAATCATCAAGCTCACCCGTCACATTGATTTGACTGAGTAACTATCGTATTTTATTTTTTTCTTAAGTCTTTTTTGTTGTTCTCTGTTCCAATTCTGAATTCTAATAAATAAAACTCAATTTCATATTGTGGATGTTTTAATTTTTGTCCCTATCTACCTAACAACTATTATTGTAGGTACCTATTTCGACTGTACTATATATATAGTCACTATATCTATTCCAAATAGCTTACTAAAGTGGGGCGCCGTGACAAAATACTTAACTTGTAAGTGCGCCGCGGGCTGAAAAAGATTGGGAACCCCTGGATTAGTTAATAGGTATATTTATTAACCGGTGGGATTAGCTGACAGTAATTTCGTCATTGTTGGCAAAATAGTTCTACAGAGCTGTTGTGGTCTGCGGTCTGTGGGGTAAAGGTTCTTTTGATGGTGATGGTAGCTGAACTCAGAAGAAGCATGAGTGCATTGCACTACCTCAGGCATGTCCAACCAGCGGCCCAATGGAACATTTTTTGCGGCCCAAAATAAGTTTTCAGCATTCCATATTTTGGATTTTGATATTCGTATAAAAAAAAGAAAAAATCATTCTGTGAAATTTGAATTTTTTTGTTATCAGTCCTACGGCTCTCAATGGGGTTTTGATTTATTGCTTGAAAAGTGCCAGGCATGTGGCCGCACCAGGAATTTATTTTAGCAATCAATTCCAACCAGCATATTTTTTCAGCATATTTCATGGAAGATCGAATGTAACTGACCTGATTTTAATAAGGAAAACACATAGGCGCATGTATAATCATATCTGCTAACATTGATGGTCGCCGTTTCACATTAATAGCAATTTTGGAAACCGAATCACCAGTAAAAATTAACAGTGATATCCGCCGTTTACCCCTCCCCTCCCCCATGAGTAGCCTGCTTAAGATCAGTAATGTTTTTCTTGGCTCACCAAACGATTGGGTTGGGTACCCCTGCACCACCCCGATACATTACACAAATTTTACATTAAAGGGTTTTCAACATTTTTTTCCTTATGAAAGTAAAACATAAAATTCTTCTTCTGTCAGAGGTTGCAATCATAAGGGCAATCTTCACCCAGCAGGATACAGGCTGCACTCCAGAACAAATCTGTATAACTGTACTCATATCAGTCACGTTGATTATAAAGTAAGCAGCCACCTCTGGTCTGGAGCTCTAAAATACCTGAAAAATACACTCGACTCATTTGATAGATTGTGTGGTAATTTCCAAGCGGACTGACTAACAGAGATTGCTATGGCCGCTACAGTTGTCATTCAATGAAGAAATTCGAAGTTGGTTATCATATCTGTCCAGGATATGTAAATATCCACATATTATTTAAGGTTTTCTATCTTCCGTGTTGATGCATGCTTTAGTTAACTATTCAGGTATTTGGCGATTGTGCAAGTTTTTTGTCTTAAACAAACTGTCTTCATAAAAACTTTGTGTTGTTTCCGCCTCGTAATTAAAGCTCTATAAATGAAACATTTCTGAAAGTAGCCGAATATTAGAAACTGTTTTTGAAAGGTTATGAAATAAGCTTTCAAATTGTTATGTTACAAAAAAATATTAATACAGTAGAGCGTCGATTATCCGAACTAATTGGGGGACATGGGTGTTCGGATAACCGGTATTTTCGGATAATCGAACCATACATATATTACGTACTTCCATATTACGAAGCGATGAATGAATACCATATTTAAATTTATATCTTTAATGACTAATAGGAATTAAACGAAAAAAAGTGCAAAATTAACGCTTAAAAAAAAAACCATCAATGTACTATCCATCCAAGAACTCTTTTGCGAAGTGTGAACGATAGGCATCGCAGACATATTAAATTGTTTGAAACAACGTGGTTTCTTGCTTTTACCAATTACAAGCACGGGCAATCAGTGGCTGCCAGTAGCATTAGCACATGTACGTGTGATATGATCATTGCTTATTTTAGGACCAATGCTAATGGCTAAGTTGTAACCAAAACTAAATGCTGCTAACCAAAGCAAGAGTTTCTCGTGGCAAAGCTTTCAAATTGAGCCCGGTTTCGTCTGCATTGTAGACGTTTTCAAGTAGGCACGCGCGGGTCGGGCGGGCGTAGTAGTTCGGATAAGCGGTCGTTCGGATGATCGACGTTCGGATAATCAACGCACCACATGATGTTTTTTATGTGAAAACGGTACTAAAATCACGGATTTTGTAAAAAAAACTTAATTCTATTGTATAAATGTATAATAAACAATTTTGTCACCTCACTTTTTACCATTTCATACAATAATATTTAATAAAAAATTAACAATTTCTAACAGCACGTAGGTGATTTGGCGGGTGAAAACTGTTTCTACAAAAGAAGTCTTTTTTATGTTAGTTCTATGGACGACTTTGAATAGAGATGTGAAGCTTGATTCAATATGGATCTTCTACTTTTTGTTTTAGGGTTGTCGCTAGAACAATAACAGAGTTATAACAATTTCTGTGGTAACACATGTGTTAGCGTGAAAACACGCTTATTGTACTTGACTGCTATTGTTATATTGTCATTTAAACACGCTTACGGGTCGGAGTGGTTAAGTGTCGAGGTTGTAAGCTGTAAATAACACTTACATCGCATATAAACTTGCCCTTTTCATGGACGCATGAGATGTGTCTATTGAGATTAGAGGCTCCAACGAACCCTTTCCGGCACACTTGACATGAGAAGGGCTTTTCATTGGTGTGGATGGAGCGGACGTGGTGCTCCGCACGGTAGCTGTGGTGGAAGGATTTGTGGCAGACGGTGCACTCGTAGGCACCACTGGCCTTCTTCAGGATGAAGTTGGGAGAGTCGGTTGTGTAGGTCAGGCCGCGGTTATTTGTTCTGAAAATAGTAAAAACAAATTGCATTCAGTTCATTCTGTTTTTATGGACGTATTTTAATATGATTTTGAAACAATACGGTCAATGAAGCATAATGTTAATTATATTAACATTACGGGATCTGGGATTCTAATAAGAACATAGTTAGTTAGTTACTATATACATATATGATTGATACAAGGGCAGTTCCGAAGAGTTGTTCCAGGCTGCAGTACACAGAATGAGGATTGCCCTGATGATAGACAACCTCAAACAGGAGATGGTACCAGGTCGTGTAAAAACGGCAAACATAAGCATTTGCTTTTCAATTCTTATTTAGAACTATCTGACCCGGACACGCGTTTCTGTGGCTAATAAAACACTTTGTAAAATCCAACCTTTGTAACCACCGCCGTCTTTGAGTTTATCGCGAAGAGACAGACAGATGCCGCGGAGGACTTTAATTTATAATAAGTAGAGATGGTGTAAAAGATTATGATAATGTGCATGAAATGCTTGGGGTAACTAACGTATTTAAGTTAATAAGGATTAATACTGTATCCGTCTAAATAACTTTTCAATTACCGCAATGTACGTGACCATTTTTTTAGAAGAAAGAATGGATATAGTGAGCTATCCACAAAAGATAGTGTAATGTCCTTGACACTTACGATTATATTTAATAAAATAGGATTCGTTTATACGACGGAATTATTTATTGTAAGTACAATTGAGAAAGATGTACACTGTTTGCTCTGATAAGCTAATCGACGAAATGGCAGCGCGGAGCTGTTACTGCCGGCGGTTCCGCCTGCCCCTCCACTCTCTCTGTGTGGGTGGGATCGGGAACCTTCGGCTATGTTCGGCCATCTCCGGCAACCGACCCCCCCCCGCGGTGATAATGTACCTCGTACACTACAGATAGATATATGCCTTCGTGGACTTTTTTGTAGATCTATAAAAGAGGAATATCACACCATGAATTGTCTTTTACATCCCAAAAGGATTAGGCAGCGTTTTCGATAAAAGCTACCAGGCGGCTTGACTTTTTCTGACACTTCCAACAATTATCGTTATGTTTCAACCAATTTACACAAATCCTTGACAAATTACATACCAAAACCTTCCTCACGAAACACCCTATCTATTGGTGAAAACCGCACGAAAATCCGTTCAGTAGTTTTCGAGTTTATCGCGAACAGACAGACAGACGGCGCGGAGGACTTTAATTTATAATATGTAGAGATGCTACTGACACAGAAATTAAAATGCTACTGACACAGAAATAAATTAAAGTCCTCCGCGCCGTCTGTCTGTCTGTTCGCGATAAACTCGAAAACTATTGAACGGATTTTCATGCGGTTTTCACCAATAGATAGGGTGTTTCGTGAGGAAGGTTTAGGTATGTAATTTGTCAAGGATTTGTGTAAATTGGTTGAAACATAACGATAATTGTTGGAAGTGTCAGAAAAAGTCAAGCCGCCTGGTAGCTTTTATCGAAAACGCTGCCTAATCCTTTTGGGATGTAAAAAAACAATTCATGGTGTGATATTCCTCTTTTATAGATCTACAAAAAACATGATCATTATGATGAGCATGCTACTAATGACTAATTGCTACCTAGTAGCATGCGTGTCAGTGACGTTCTAGTATTGAGTATGCTTTTTTGAAGCAAATGAGCATGCTCACAAATCAACAGCCGTTCGATTTGTGAGCATGCTCATTGGATTCGCGGGTGGACGGGGAAGCCTCTGAAGCATGTATGAACAGGCTAGCTTATGAGCATGCTCATTTCGACTCAATCTCAGTTCGCGCCTGCGCATTCTTTGAAAAAATATCAAAAATGGCTCGCTGGAGAGACAAGAAAACCTTGTATTTGGTGATTTATTATGGGAATCAAGAATGTATTTGGAACTCAAGGTCACTAAAATACCAATAGATTTCCAAATTCCCCAAAAATTCATTTACCTCCAAAATGAAAACACGAAAACACATTCTATTGAAATTACTATTTATTTTTTATTATTTAGTCATTTTCGGATTTGCTGACATCTTGAACCCAAATCAACCGTTTTATTTTTTTTCGTCGGAAGATTCTTAAATAATTGCATTGCAAGCAATAAGATTATTTTATTTAGTACTGGGCGAATGGAACTGACTCCATTTGTTGACATTTGTTTGATATGAGCAAGCTCATTTGGGTTTCTTAGTTTTTTTTTTTAAATGCGATTTTAACCCTTATATTTAAAAAAAATTGTATGAAGGACAAGGTCAGAATCGCTTGCGCCAATATCAATCTAGGGTCTAGGTACTATTTGATTATTGTAGCTACTCTGAATTATTTTAAAAGAATTCTCTATAAATTTGCGGGCATTTTTTCGAAATACCATCCAACGTTCAACAGGTTAAAGAGCATGTGTGTTCAATTGTTGGCTTTGAGCATGCTCATTTATAAGCAAATATGGTCAATTGATGAGCATGCTCATAAGCCGGCTTATTAACCTTTTAAAGACTATTTCCATTTATTTCAAGAATTTTGTTTATACATTACAAATGATTACATATGCAAGGTTATAAAATAATTCATATTTTATTCTACTACTCCATAAGTTGAGCTCTAGGAGCTCGTGTTTATGGGAGGAGTATTTACATGCAAAAAAACAATAATAATAATGTTCTAATGAAATGTGTAAACAATTTCGGCTACTGGCATTATACCTAGGTCTCTCATTAAAAGTTTAGGCATATTAGATTTGTCAAAGAATTTATATATAAAAATGCAAACATTAAGTCGTTTTAAATACATGTAGGATTACAATTTTTTTTTAAATATTTATATTGAGGGATCAGTAGGATTTATAGGTCAAATTAGGAATTCCACAGAGCCGAACCCTCTGATATGAAAATATCTGGAGTCGGTGAATTATTTTCCCATTTGGTCTCTGGTAGGTTGACATGTTCTTCTTGTATTGTTTTGTATTGACTAGATGATCATTTGGGGAAGTGTGTGAAAGGGTTTAGTTTTTCCTGTGGGGAAAATTTAACCCAGATATTTAAATCTGGTGTGTAAAAAATCAAAGAACTTATGAAATAAATATCAACATTATTTTAGATAGGTACCTACACAATTTAGAAAAAAATAGTTATAGAAGGACAATAACAATACATATTTTTTTAAATATTAAATATTACAGTTTAAGTAAGGGTAAATTACATTAAGGGTACAATATATCATTATCCAATTTCAGGGACTTAATTTGCTTTTTAATTGAAATATGAATAATTCACATTTCAGTGTTTCTGTTATACTGATTTTGTTTTTGGACAATAATATATAGCATATGCATCATGTATACATGATGCTCGTCTAAAAAGGGTTAATGAGCAATGAGCATGTGTGTGTCAGTACCATTATGAAAAAAATAACCTGGTAATGGCGACTTTATGGTTTGGTTCCTTTTCTTTGACGATGTTCTTTAGATGTTTTGAAGCACAGACTTTGCCATCCAATGACTCTGTATCCAGCAACCACTCCAAGTTGGTGCAGCCATCAATACTAATGCTGGCTTCAATCTCCTTTCGTAAAACTGCATCGGAAATTTCATCTGTTCAAAAATATGAAGATTGAATTTGAAATGAATAATAGAATCTTTATACAAAAATATTGCGTAAAATTTTCCTACTCTTTTTTTAATTAATTTTTTTGTTGATTTCTAAGGTTTCTGAAGTGCACAAATTAAAGTATGTTTATAATTTCTAAGTATAAATTTTAAGTTAGTTTTAAGTTTGCTAGTGAATGACACGGATGTGTCGAAACCGGTAGCAGATAATAAGTAACAAATATATGCATCGAAAATAAAAATCTTCAAACAGAATTCTATATGTGTAAATAATTTGTCACTTCATACTAACAATGTCAAACATGGCATCAAAATGTGGAAATTTTGAACTTTAAAAAAAAAATTGAAATTCAATATATCATTTACCACCTCCCCTGATAAATAGTTGTTTCTTGTAGAAACAAGGTGTGTGTATTAACAGAAAGCGGATTATGAAAATTTTACTGATATTGTAACACCGCAAGGAAAAAAAGCCCAAGTATAAAGGTTCTGCGTGTAAAATATATTTAATTCGTCCATACGCACATGTCCTTTGAATGTCTATCTTTGTCTTACATGAACAATGTTTGAATTAAGAATTTACTGGAGATTATTACACTATAAGAGTGTTCCTTAACCCTAGATCACAAACCTACGTCGAATCGACGACGCAGGATTAAAAAAACTGTGATAACTTTCGCGCGCGCGACCGTAATTCTTTCATACTCTGGCTAATCTCAATCGGCCCATTACTTTTGCTATTGACGGTAGTGCGGACGATGGGGGGAGTCCACGAGCGCCAATTCAGCAACCATGGCTCGTCGCTTTGACGAAGGTTAGTGATAATGTGACTTTTTACTTTTGCTAGATTTTCACCAAATTTTTATTAGTTTCTAGATTTTCACCAAAACTTTTATTTTATTAGTTAATTCAAGTCTTTGTTTTTGATATTTGAATTGCTTTTTTTTCAAAATTTAGTTTTAACTAATTCAAAAACCAACTTTAAAAATGTTACAATTGTTGATTTTGGTACAAGGTTAGGTTAGGTTAGGTTAGGTTTTGGGGGGGGGGGGGCGGGCAGATCTTACGAAGTCGGCTACAATCGTATCTAGGCTCTTGTTTGTACAGGTCCGGGATACCAACCTAACAGTGACAAAAGATGGCGGGCGGGCTGTCATAGTATCAGTTCGCGAAGTGAAATTTTATAAAACTTTGATCGGCTGTATCTCCCTCAATTTTGCTTTCCGCACATTAATTCTTTTTTTAATGAGTTTCTACACACTTTTCTCATCTAGAAAGTGCATTTTTATTAAATTCCCTGACATTGGCGTATTCTGCATTTCACCCTTATAATTTTGTATGAAGTGAGGTAAATTAATATCAACATCTTACTGTAATTCTGCATAATATTATTGCTCTCCGTTTTTAATTCCTTTTTTGGAGTTGAAAAGGGTGTTGTTTCATTTCTATCACAAAAATCTTCCGTTAATAGAAGCTCCGATTCTTGTATTCCAACCTCAGTCTTATCCTTTTGAATTGAACATCCATTGTGCAACAAATCCTGCGTCTGAATGAATAGTTTCCAAATTTCTGCTACACTTTCAATTAATAAACACATCTTTTGTAAGCAGGTTTCACAAGACCTTTGCATTTCAATTATATCATCAGTATTCTAAAATAAATAAAATCATCATTAAACAAAAATCAAATATAAACAAAGCAGAATTTAACGTACAGTGATTAGTATTACATATTTTCTAGTAATCCATTGAAATTTGTTGATTATAATTTTAACATCATTATTTTCATTGGAGACAATATGGTTAAAATTGTTGGTATCACCACACAGGCTGCAGATATTCATAATACTGAAAATGGATTAACTTATTATCTTTCAAGAGTTTAAAATATTGTAAACAAGAAGCGAGCAGCAATTCTGACAGCATAAATAAACAATCTGTGACAATCTGACAGTTTAGTTGAGTTCAGCCGTGTTGCCATAAATAAATCCATAAAAATACCAACCCACCCACACAAATCAATCCCGTGTTGCCAATAATAATTCAATGAAATGATCCATCCAATTCAATATACCATATGGCGGGTTCAGACGTTTCAATTTTTGTTGATCCACTTTTATTTAACGTAAAAAGTTGAACGAGATTATGTTCACAGGTTTCAATTTAAGTAGAACCGAATTTGACATCCAAGATGGCGTCAACTGAAATTGTCAGTGCGTGCGTCTCTCTAACTTCTGATGTTTTGTGAGATGAGCTCGAGATTATGAAAAAGCATAAAAAACGTCGTATTTGGGCGAGAAAATGGATCATGAATTAGGCGCATCCAACACAATTTTGAAAGAGATGGAACTAGAAGACTCCGAAGGATATGGATGACAGAAAAACAATTTGATGAGCTGCTTTCCAAAATTGGCGATAAAATTTTTCAGAGACGTTTAATTTAATAATAATTACTACTAACTACAATAACCGGAGAAGCAAGGAAATAATGCATATTTCATTAAAATTAGCTTTACCATAACCTAAAAACAACAACGCCAAACGTCATACTTTGACATAGGTAGTTATTGTTATTAGATTTGTACAAAGTTTTTTTTCTTTTAATTTATGCGTATTAATGGTGACGCATGCTCTGAATATTTACCGTAATTTTTTTGTCATTATCATAATATATTGGGTAGGTAGTGTAAATGAAACACATATTATTTATTGCAGTATCACGGGCATTTCTATTTGTGTACACTTCTTGCTTTTGATCCCAAAGACAGGGATGCATAAATCTGAACATCAAATCATCCGACCATTTCAAATATTTTTTCGTTGAAACGGATTCCATGACGGTATAACTAGGAATGTCTAACGAATATGGACATAAATGTTTGACGTCTAGTTGTGCACGCGAGTAACTATGGTAACCAAGATGGCGCGATCATACTTGAACGTCAAAAGTAGACGGGCTATCAACTTTAGCTAGTCAACAAAAAACTTGTTCAACTTTGTTGAAAGAAGGTTCACACCTGTCAATATGCTTTCAAGTGTCGAGTTGATCAACTAAAGTTGAACCGTGTGAACCGGCTATTACCTACGTCCAACTCCAGTAAAATATTGGCAGCATCACAACGCTGGCCGCTAGAGGCACTTCCGTAGCATACTCCTTTCAATGGCGGCAAATCAAAATTTATTTAGTATAATATACTTGGCGGTGTTTTGCGCTTTTTTATTTTGTATTTTGATAAATATTAAAAACATATGTAAAAATATCCCATAAAGAAGGTTCTATGTGTGCAGTTTATGGATGTAATAATTACGAACAACAATAACACTACATCTCCTTTTTCAGGATTACTTACAAAAAAATTGATATGTTTTCAGGATTACTTTTTTGTATCCTGAAAATATAATGAGTTAGTGAAATGTAATATGAGTTCGTTAAATCAAAGCAAATAAAATGATATTTTTTTGGTGTTTTTTTTTATTTCTCGCTAGGGCAATCCCGATGAGTTACAGAACTCATTTAGAACAGAAGGAACTTACAATTCGTAGGTGGAAGGAAATAGTTGCAATTTTACGTAGGTATTTTGATATTAAAAATATAAGTTTCGAAAAATTGTGTGGAAGAAAACCAAGGCGCACAACCCACGCCGCTAGGAGGCACTAGTGTAGCGTATATACTGCCGGTATTAGTTCATTTATGGTAGGTACTGCCATAGCTGGAGGTATTATTAATATTAAAGGGTATTTGGAGAATCCATTTTTAATTCTGGCAATAATATCACGACACGTGCTTTTGACATTTGACGTTTGTAACGAAAACAGAAAAGTCAGTCTTTTGTTAATTTGGTTTTGGTTATTATTTTCCCAATACTTCTATAAATTGTGTAAAATATGACTGTCGCAACAAAGGGCAGCGATAATTATAAAGTATCCAATGTTTATAGCAAACAGGAAGCCTATCCACTTATCATTTCTTTCCAAAATGGAATTCTTCATCGAACCGGAGAAGTCGATTTCCGGGGAGGTATTTATTCGGAAAAGTCTTCGGGTAAAAAGACAAAAAATGCTATTATCTCTATAGAAAATATGGTTTACGTCGGACAAGAAAAAGAAGACAATGTTTGCAGAAATCTCGTTGTGGTTAGGAATAGAAATACCGGGGATGTGAGACTTATCGAAGTGGGCAATGCTCGGCTCAAAGCTTTGCCAGAATCGGAGCAAGTCACCAAGACAGAAGAAGTAACCTCTGAAGACGTCACAGACAAAAGATATCAGTTAGGAGAAGCTTTTGGTTCCAAGCGCCAGAAAAGAAGACTCGAGCAATCCAAGAAGACGAAGATAGACATTGATAGCATGAAAGAACAACTAGAGAAAACCATTAACGCCAAACAAATAGACGTCCTGGAAATGTCCCAACACGAAGCTGTCGCACCTGACCTGGTGGTGGAGAAGTATGCTCCGCGCATGAACCGGGAAGCCTCCAACTTGAAGGATGTCTACCAGATTGAAGACTTCCTAAACGATGAACAATTTCAAACATTGAAGACCACCGCTAAAAGTGTTTTAGAAGATCAAACATTTGAAATCGCAATGTCCGACTATATTGCCGAAGAAATATTTGCTTTGAGGACTGCATCAACTAGTACTAGTGAAGAGAAAATTGATATTTGTTCTATTCTTCTGTATGCAGATTGTATCATTCGATATCTGAAGGAACCCTATAAGCAAGTCTGCAGCGCTAAATATGTAGTTTGTGAATATTCAGAATTAATAGACACATTAACTTTGAATAGTTTCTCAATGATTAGCGACAAAGGAAGGGCGAGACCGCAGACCTTGAAAGATAAATCCGTTTGCTACCTTTTAGTGTTGCTTCTTATGGCTGGCAATTACAAGATTTCTGATGCAAACAAATTGGGTAAAGCAATTGCAATACCAATAACCAGATTGACTCAAATGGCCAAAGTGGTCGGAGCTCGTGTGGTCAGCGATGGTGGCATTTCTAAAATAGTCCTGAGTCTTCCACTCGCTGCTCCTCCGGTGGTTATGCTGGGCAAAAGGAAGAGATCCTAAATAAATACAAATTTCTTTACTAATTATCTAATTTATAATAAACACTTTGAAATATTATTTGAGTTAATTATTATGTTTATTAAAATTTGCTCTCAACTAATTAATAAAATAAAGTACTTATCAATCTATTGATATATTTTTACAGTTAACCAACAGATTGACATATTTTAATCAATGATTTTCTGATATGTTCTGTTGCTAATATTTTGTTAATATTCTATTTCTATAATTATATGTATTTTTCTTTTTGATATTTTGTAATATTTTACAGTATTTTTTAAAGTATTCTATTTCCATTTTTGAAACTATGCATATTGTCTACAAGCAGTTCTAAAAATATAGCATAAGTACACAGACCAGCTCCCCAGTTAGACCCGATAATATTTCTCTACTAATTGCGTAACCAAAAAACTGATAATCGATATGTAATATATTATTATTGTGAATATTTACTTTTTTTCTAAATAAAAAAATCTCTTGATAAAAGTTCAAGTCAAAAGGTACAAAAAAAATCTTTTTCTAAAAAAAAAAACAAGTTAAATAAACGCTAGGTTTTTCGTTGTTATTTGACTCCAAAAACGTCTAGCGATTTATTTCAGAAAATTTGACAGAATTTAATAATATCAGGAGAGAATGTTGAAATACCTAATATAACATTTTTTCCCTTTTTATTCCACTCCCCATAAGATGAGCTCCTGAGCTTGTATTGATGACTCTGTGCGGAATTAGCACTTTAAAAAAAAACTTTTTGTGTACCGCCGAAAAATTTTCGCCTTGCGCTATCTGACTACGCTTTCGTCATAACTTGTTTTGCAAAATTATGTTTTTGTAAAATTGTACCGTCTTACCAGATGTGTTTTTGTATTTAGAGCAGTGGTTCCCAACCTTTTTCTGACCCGGCACCACTTGTACGTTTATTTTTTCGACCATGTCATCCGCCCTATCCGTCCCTGGTGGATGGGTTCTAGCAGAATATTTACCATAGCGCAGAGGGGGCGGAATGGGATAGGGTGGGACGGGTTCTAGCAGAATATTTACCACAACGGAGGGGGTAGGATGGGGTGGGGCGAAACGGAATACCATAATGGCCACTGACCACGACATCTATTTTTAGGTTTATTGACCGTTGAACCATCGCGGACCATCTTCTACCCTCTCGCGGACCACTGGTTGGGAAACCCCGATTTAGAGAAATAGTATATAATCTACCATATAAGTACCTCATAATCTACCTCAGAAAAGCTAGTTATAAATAATAATAATATTTGGCTAATTTATATAAGTACCTACTTAACGCCGTTTTTGTGAAAAATCACCTCAAGGGCGTTGTAAAAAAGAATTAATATTACTGGCTTACTAATTATAACTAGTGACTTACATCTAATTAAGACTTATATTCAGGGTAATGATTTTTAAACATAGGTTTAAGAAGTTAATGGTGAAAATACAACTCAATTAGTATGTTGATGGCAGAAAACTGGGTCTGAATTATGCAAGTATGGAGCAATCAATGTAATCTGTCCAGTTTCCTACAAACATACACATTTTTTATACATTGATTCATAAAGGTTTGTGTGTACATACAGTGGTTTTGTTTTACTGACTCCCATAAATTTTTACCATGGCCCAGCTGGAAATTAACCTCTCCACGAGTGTGGCCGAAATGGTTTGTCGAAGCGAAAAAATGCCCAGAAGAGTATGGCCGAAACGTTTCGTCCGCGGCTATTATTCAAACGCCGTCATGTTTAATGAAAATATTTGACTTGTAGTGGCATCTATGGACATCTGCGCGTAGTTTCTCGAAGTTTTGGAACACATACCTACAATACTGACTTCACAGTTTTAGTTTTAAAATTATTTTTGTGTCATTTAGCAGTCGTCAGAGGAAGGAAGCAGTTATTTTGTATGGACATTTTTTTTTCGATGTTGGTTGATTTTCGTGGATTGATGTCGATGACATTTTAATTCAAAATGTAATATTGTTTTTAGTTAATCTATGAAAATTTATTAAAAAATGAACCAAAAAAATACGAGTGTGCTTTAGACCGCACAACTGAAGTAAAACTTCACTAACTTATATCTCCCTCTTCCGCATCCGCATCCCTATCCTTGTCCTTATCGCTCCCCAAGTCAAGTGTGCGTAAAGGCCCGACCGTTCGCCTCACCCGATCACAGTTCGCATCGATTACCGTTCTAATGACATTTTTCGTAACAATCACCACTTTTCGTAACGCATTCACCAGTTTACCCCCCAAGTCGAGCGAGCGAAAAGAAGTTTTACTTCAACTTTTTAAATTTGATTCTTGGGTGTAGCTAAATTAATGTAATTTTAGTGATTTATTTTTGGGGTATCATGCCCTGTTGCGCTATCTCTTTCTTTAGCCAACTTTTCGGACAGTGCTACAGAGTCTATCATTAGGGCAGATGTGTAAACTCCAAAAAAAATCACTTCCGTTTTTTGAAAACTGCAGCATTGACTCTTCACTCTGTCGAGACATTTTGAGAGCAGTAAATCTATTCAATTGAATTTTCGTAAATTTAAAGATAAAATAAATGTATTTGCTCTTCTTTCGTGCACATTTTTAGGAACAAAATACGATTGACTACCCAGTCAAGAACTGCCTGCACATGGTGCTTTTCTATGAGTTAGCAGAGCTGTATCTTGATAAGAATTAAATCCTTCAAGCACCGTGTAACGGTATAAGCTGTAAGTGAGATATAATCAAATAAAATATTGACTTTGAAAGGACCACAGCAATCAACATTGATTAGTGCCTAATGAAATGCTATGTAGGTAGGGCTAACATTAGCTTTCGAAATATGGGCCACAAACATTGGATAGTTACCGCTTTGAGATATTACGGGCTTCAGATCCAACCCCCCTCCCCCCTTCCCTCTACCCGTGATGTATAGAAACACTGCTTTCGGTTAATTTTGCTAAGAATGCTTACCCTATTTATAATACCACAATGAAAATACGTTTTTTCCGACTCCAGATACTAATATCTACAGCCTGTATGTCGGACGAATATCTACAGCTCATATGTTGAACTAATATCTACGAACTTCAGAGTGTTGACTAATATCTACAGAGCGTAGGTTGAACTAATATCTACAGAGCGTAGGTTGGACTAATCAGCTAAATGTGTCCAATAGTTCGATATTAGAGATTTTTACATGCATACTTACATAAATTAAGTTTTTTAAACTGCATACGCAATATTACGTTATTCCAATGTGCTATACATAATTGCAAATCCAACCTCTGCCAGTGCTGTAGATATTCGTCAACACTTTGGTTCTCATAGATATTAATCAACAGTTTGAGCTGTAGATATTCGTCAACACTTTGATTCTCAAAGATATTAGTTCGATTTTTCAGTTTTTGGAATTCCTGTAGATATTAGCAGACGCCTCCCAGCTTTACTTTAACACCATGAGTTTGAGTTATGTGTTTAGTATTGCCATTTGATCAACAGTGGCGCCCTCATATATTTTCTACTCTTATTTGACAAACTGTATATATGTCACAGGCCGATCGTGAAATCAGACATCATGATCTGCCTGATTTTACGATCGGCCTACGGCATATATATTTTAGTGCATCTACAAACCCCGTTTGTGTCGAAGAGCCGGTAGGTAATGTCGTATTTTTTTGTTGCGTCCATCAACGAATATTTTTGCATGGCAATACCACCATAACTGTCAAGTTGTCATAAGCGCATGTTGTTTCGTGGTTATGTTTATGGTCTGTGAATATAATGTGATTGATTTTTGGTAAATTCGTGCTTTGTTCTGTTAAAATAGACTATTAAAATATTCTGTAAAAATGGAGGGTGAGAATCCATTGGATAAGAAAAAGGCGCACAGGGATAGGCATTCCGGGAGAAAGGCAGATAAGAAAGCGGCCAAAAATAAGCCGCAAGATCCAAATTTAACAGATCGGCAAAGGAACCCCAAGGCTTTCGCTATCAAATCTGCCGTGAGAGCTGAAAGAAGTTTCCGCCGCAAAGAAGACCTTATCTCAAAGAAGCAGCACTTACCTACTATCGATAAAACTCCCCTCGAACCACCACCAATAGTCGTCGCCGTTGTCGGTCCTCCGAAAGTTGGGAAGACTACCCTCATCAATAACCTCGTCAAAAGTTTCGTCAAGACAAATGTTACAAGTGTTAAAGGTCCAATCACGCTCGTAACGTCAAAGAAAAGAAGAATTACATTGATTGAATGCAATAACGATGTGAACTCCATGATTGACATTGCCAAATGTGCAGACCTGGTTCTTCTGCTCTGCGATGCTAGTTTCGGCTTTGAAATGGAAATCTTTGAATTTTTAAATATCTGTCAAGTTCATGGCATGCCCAAAGTAATGGGAGTACTCACCCACCTGGATGTTATCAGCAACACAAAGACTCTCAAGCGCCAGAAGAAACTTTTAAAGCACAGGTTCTGGACTGAAGTGTACGCTGGCGCCAAGTTGTTTTACCTGTCTGGTATTCTGCACGGAGAATACTTAAGGAATGAGATAAAGAACTTGGCCAGGTTTATATCAGTGATGAAGTTCAGGCAGTTGAGCTGGAGAACTAGTCACGCCTATGTCCTGGCAGACAGGATGGAGGACATTACCAACCAGGATTTGATAAGAAGAGATGCTAAAGTTAACCGGGATGTTGTTCTGTATGGATACGTGAGAGGAGTTCCTATGATGAAGGATGCTATGCTCCATGTTGCTGGTAATTTTATTTCTTTTTTTAAATAGCTGAATTTTTTTGCATCAGATTTTATGTTTTCAAACTAAGTATGTATAATTTTATTACCTGTACTCAAGCTTCAGTGACCTATTTTATGTAACTCTGTACGTGTGGTCAACATACCGATCGTTCCTTTGATTAGTCAGACATCTCCGAAAAATAAAAATTTGAGTTGAGTTTGCAGTTATATGCAAAAGTGTAACCTCTATCTCAGCGGTCGTTAAGGACAAGGGTCACATAGGACAATGCGAGAAATCACTGCAGGCCGCATTCTTATACATTTTGGGAGGCGGGTATGGGTACCGCCGCCCCGGGAACCATTTATGGGATAACCAACACCATAGTATACCATACTTATACTATACATTATACATACATGTACAAACTTTGCTATTGAAACTAATAATAAATAAATAAATAAATAGCCATAGGTCACCCAAAATGGTTCGCTATGTTTGTTGATTTAGCATGGGTGCCAGGGTTCTTGGAGTGAGATTTGTCTAGGTCTCGGTGGCGAATGCATTTCCTCACCTACTGCGTGGCGGTCCGGATCCGGAGAGACTGCTTGAGGTAGACATAATCTAGTCCTCTCCAGCCGGACTCTCTCGACCTATCGCCTTGCACCGCGCACCGCAATGGGAGGGTTGGATGCATATGTCTCACTCCTTGACACATTGACCCTCAGATTCCTACCCACCCCTCATACCTTTTTCCTTCCCAGAACTTCCTCTCCTTCCTTTCCCTAAAAAGATCCTCCACACAGCATCCTCAAAGATGAAATAGGCCCTGAGGGATATTTTTCCTCATTTTCGAAAATGAAGCTTCACAGAGATATATGTCAAAGAAAATATCGATTCTATTTAGTAACTTAATAGTGCAGAAAAACTTGTAGTGAAATAAACAAAAAATTGATGTTTTCTGGGTTACTAGCAGGTAATTTCAAAATGTCATACTAATGTACCAGAACTTAATGCTTCCCGGTGTTATTTTATAGCATATTTAATATGTAAAACACAGACACGTGTAAATAATATTTGATTTATAGTGAGCATTCTAATATTGCTTTCCTCATTATCTCAAAACTTAGTATTTGGAGATATCTGACTAATCAACTGAACGATCGTTATGTATATTTTTAAAATTGAATTGGTAAATCTCTCGATAGAATGAAAAATACATAACCATTTGTTGTGTTTCCAGGTGTGGGAGACATGAAAGTGCACGAAGTTAGTTTTCTGCCGGACCCGTGTCCCTTGCCTGAATTACAGAAGAAGAGGACCCTGTTGGAGAAGGAGCGCCTGATTTATGCTCCGTTCTCTGGTGTCGGGGGAATAGTTTACGATAAGGATGCTGTTTACATCGAACTTAAGGGCTCTCACTCCCACAAGGAAAATGAAGAAGAGTCGGAACAGAAAGCTATTTTGAAAAGTGTTATTGAACAGAAAGAAACTGTAGATGATCAAATGAAAAATACGGGTTTCAAACTCTTCTCTGATGGTAGTTTAATTTATTCTGATATGGTGCCTGATATTGGTAAGAAAGCATCGGTGAAAACTCTACATTCAGATTCGGATGAAGGTGAGGATAAGCGTGATTCCTCAGGCATTGAAGATGATATGTCTTCAGATTCAGATGATGAATTAGACTCCACCACGAAAGTTAAAAAACTGAAGAGATCCAAAAAATATAAAAGTGAATCTTCTGATTCTGAAGGAGATGAAATTATGGAAGTTGGAGATGCACAAAAACTGCCGTGGGATAATAATTTAGATGAAAATGATGATAAATCGGACAATGAAGACTTTGGTAATAAGTGGAGAGAAAATATGACCGAGAAGGCCAGCACTGCCTATTTGGAGCGCCAAAATACCACACACAACATCATGAAGTTAGTTTATGGAGTCTTTCATGCTAAAAATAATTCTAATGAAACTGCAGGTGAAGCTGATGGGAATTCGACAGACAGTGATTCTGAGCAAATTGGAGGTCTATTCAAAAGAATAACCCACAAACAGAAGAGACTTCAAAAGGATAAACAAAATATGAACAGTGATGAATGTTCGCTGTTTTATTCTACAGCTCAAACCAATTCCAAAGATTGGTTGGATGCGGAAATTAAACAGTCCCTCTTGAATTGCTTCGTCACAGGTAAACGTTCTTCGGGAGAAGATGCTTCCGAATTGTTAAAGTTAGATGATGCCAGTGTTGGAGACTCTGATGAAGATTTGTTTGGAGACTTTGAAGATATGGAAACGGGAGAAAGACACAAGAATGAAGAAGAAGAAAAACCCTCATTCAAAAAAGGGAAGGGTGCCAAAGGAAAGGGTGCTAAGAGGTCTTTAGTTGATATGTCCAAAGCTGACATTCTAGCAAAGAAATTAAAATTAAAGGCCAGATTTGACAACAACTACGATAATCCTGAAGAAACTAGAATCACTGGAGATCACGCTTACTATGAAAACTTAAAAGCAGAGGCTCTCAAGCAATCTGATTTGAATAAATCAGTTTTCGACGAGCTAGATGATGGGCTTAGGGTAGAAGTAGAAGGATTTAGACCCGGGATGTACGTCAGAATGAATTTCAAAAGTATGCCACATGAATTTGTAGACAATTTTGATGCTACTTACCCCATTTTGGTGGGCGCTCTTAATATGTCTGAAGAGAATATTGGCTTTGTTAGCTGTAAAGTAAAAAAACACAGATGGTACAAAAAGATTCTAAAAACAAATGACCCGCTGATTATATCCATGGGCTGGAGAAGATTCCAAACTGTTCCAATATTTTCCAAAATCGAGGATGATATGAAGTGCAGATATCTCAAATATACACCAGAACACGTTACCTGCAATATGCACTTCTACGGACCAATTACTCCTCAGAACACGGGAATACTGGCTCTTCAAACCCTGACCAATGATTCTAACCAGTTAAAGCAATTGGGCTTCAGGATAGCAGCCACAGGAAGTGTGAACGAGATTAACAAATCAACTCAAATAGTGAAGAAACTGAAATTAGTAGGATCACCGTTAAAGATACTGAAGAAAACAGCATTCATAAAAGACATGTTCAATAGTTCCCTGGAGGTCGCCAAATTTGAAGGTGCAAAAATTAAAACAGTGTCCGGAATTAGAGGCCAAATAAAGAAGGCTATTAATAAACCTGAAGGATGTTTCAGAGCTACTTTTGAAGATAAAATTTTGCTTAGCGATATTGTGTTTTGCAGAACGTGGTTTAAGGTAAATGTAACACAGTTCTACACAACTGTAACTAATTTGCTTTTGGATGTAGATAAGAAGAATGTTTGGGCAGGAATGAAGACTCTCGGCCAATTGAAACGAGAGAGAAATGTACAAAATGAGCCTAACAAAGACTCTTTGTATGAAGATATTAAGCGTGATAATAAAGTGTTTAAACCGTTGGTTATTCCCAAAGCCCTTCAGAAGGCTTTACCGTACAAGGATAAGCCCAAGAATAAGGTAATTTCAAGTAAGTCTGGCAACATTACCAAGAACAGAATAGCTCTCATCAAGAGTCCTCATGAACAGCAAGTGGCCGGAGTATTGAAGATGGTCAAAGCCAGCTTTGACAAGAAGGCAGACCAAGCTAAAATAGCCGTCTCCGAGAGAATTGAAAAACACAAAAAAGATGTTCAAGTTGTAGCATGGAAGAAGTTGAAGAGGCAAAAGGAATTAAAGAAGAAAGTTTGTCGCGCACTCAGTAAAATGGGAAAAAAATGAAAAGTGCTCCACACGTGAAACAATACAACAGTGACTTTAAATATTATTTCCTGTATAACTCCATTTGAACTCAAAAATAAATTCCTACCTAATATTTCGAAATAATTTGTTTTCTTGTTCTTTTTAATTGAAAAGGTTAAAAGGCAGAAAATAAAACAATTTTGTAACAATAGTCAGTCAAATGTATTTATGGCAAATTTATTTACACTTTCTTATTGCGGTGGTTACGATTCTTTTCTGCAAACCACTTTCCTCTGAGGTGACTTCTTCTCTAACCGTACAGTATTCCATAATAAACATTGACAATCTGTTTTTTTAATTATTATTTATATAAATCATTATTGGCGAGACATGTCCGTGTAATATTTACTATACATATAATTAAAAATAAATAACAATAAAACATAATGATAGGTACGTTAGATATATGTATAAGCATAACTTACTTGTAATAGCTACAGTATGGACACTCATTACACATTCATTTACATTATCTTTGAGATATACACTTCCGAAAAAGAACTGATCAGTATGTTCTCAAACCTAACTTGTTTTGGTACTAAATTTCTATAAAGAATGCACAAGTATATAATATGTAATATTAAACAGCACTTGTTAATTAAGACCAAGAAGTTGATTGTGAGGAATCTGTCCACACAACAAATGAATACACTATCGAGTAACAGTACAGTACAGTACAGTATACAGTACACAAGTATACGAGTATACTGAATCACAATGTGTGTTGTGCCACCATTCACTTTATTGTTTTATTTGTACTAATTGATTATATAGCATTAGTGTTTGTCTCACTTGTTATTAATACTGAGGTTATGTTTGCCCACTCCTGAAGCAAGCCTTCTTGTGAAGAATGTATGTACTTATAGTCGGCAATTATAAAGACTAAAACAATGAAATATCCTAAGTGATGCGATAACAATATATTAAAGCTCTTTGCATGCACATATACCATGCTCACTTACGCCAATCAATATGTACACGTACAGGGTACACTTATATATGTTTCATTCACTTCACTTCACCAATCTTACACTGAACAACTGAGGGTATTAGAATAAGAATAAGACCAAAGGAAATCATGAATTTGTAGCGTCACAACGATAAATCGATGTTTGGCACTTAAAGAATCACTTTACGTTTCTACGAGTTTTTGAATGTAAAAAAGATTGAGCAATCTATACTAGCTACCCGGTTGACATAAAGTTTCCAACAAGGATACGAGGAAAAAAATATATACTTTGGTCTAAATTCGTGATGGTTAACAATCAACAGAGATGAAGAAACAAAATAGAAAAACTTTTCACAAATTCAAGAAACATTTTATAAATAAAGAGCACAAAATGTTGTTGTTTTCCTAAAAGTGAAATGTTCAAGTCTCTTAGTAATAATACATAATCAAATGTGATTCAATCATTCAGAATAGGGCCCTGAACATTCAGCGCCCTATAAATATATTTACAAATAAAACATTCTTTTTTTATTCATCAAAATGGTAACTGATAAATATGACTTGTTCTACAAAATAACACCAATAAATATTTAAATGGTAATTACTTAATTATTAATGTAGTAAAATAATTCCTGTTTTTGCACACTCGGGTCTTGTATTTATAATTACCTGTATACAAAAATTATAGAAGACTATCCATAATGGTCATGTTTTATTCAATATGACATACGACTGATGCTACGGGCTCTAAAAGGGTAGGTAGTTAAAAAAATATTTACACTAATAACATTTTGCGTACATTTAATCTATTATTTTAATAATTAGCTATACATAACATTACCTCTCCAACAATCATGCATAATATAATATATGTATGTATGATATTCATTCACAATAATGCTGACAATGAAATAAAGTGAAGAATCGGCATTCAAAAAAATTAGTTATATGAATGAGATGGAATAACATGAATGTATTTAAATCCAATCCATTGAATAACATGAATGTATTTAAATCCAAACCATTTAATAATATGAATGTATTTAACTTCAATCCATTGAATAATATGAATGTATTTAAATCCAATCCATTGAATAATATGAATGTATTTAAATCCAATCCATTGAATAATATGAATGTATTTAAATCTAATCCATTGAACAACATGAATGTATTTAAATCCAAACCATTGAATAATATGAATGTATTTTAATCCAATCCATTGAATAATATGAATTTTAAATCCAATCCATTGAATAATATGAATGTATTTAAATCCAATCCATTGAATAATATGAATGTATTTAAATCTAATCCATTGAACAACATGAATGTATTTAAATCCAAACCATTGAATAATATGAATGTATTTAAATCCAATCCATTGAAAAATATGAATGTATTTTAATCCAATCCATTGAATAATATGAATTTTAAATCCAATCCATTGAATAACATGAATGTATTTAAATCCAAACCATTGAATAATATGAATGTATTTATATCCAAACCATTGAATAATATGAATGTATTTAAGTCAATCATTTTCAGAACTGAGGCTAATTCTTTAGATTAACCCTATGGTATATCTGCCACTACCATAGAACGGCTGATAATATCATGTCAAACCTTGGCCATTGTAGATCGGCCGCCTCTATTGCAGTAGATTGAAGAAAGGATTTTCACAAAGTCATAAATCTGAACTAGCATACCGATGGGTTAAAATGTAGAAAAAAAAGTGATACAAAAGCCAGCCATGAAAATAGTATAATTCTTTATCAAACAGTCAATGATCAGCATTATTAACATTCAATAGGTTCACCATAGTTCTTTACCATCAATACATTAATACACACTTACGATACCAATAAATTCACATCGTTATGTACACCCAGAAAGTAAATTTGCCTACAACTAAAAACTATGATAAATGTTTACACAACAGTAAAATTCTTCCTAATTTTTATGCTGCTGAAAGATAAGTTTGGGAGTTTTGGGAATCAGTTCCAATGTTAAATTGTACCCGAAAATTACACTGCTCATAAAGCCGTTTGATTCTATTCCCATTTATTGAGCTGAACAACATTAATTCTGCATTGTTGTTAAGGCCATTTTATTGCCTATTAATGATTTTAACTCACTACTATTAGCTGTGTTGGTCTTTCTTCCACAGAGATATGCAAGTATCCTACACTTAAGTGCTCCGCAACCGGTGTGATATATATTGAAAAATTATTTAGTTATAATATTGTCTATTCTTCAAAATATAGTTTAGACAAAAATTATAACTAAATAATTTTTCAACAATCCCCCAGAGCCTGGTGCCAACTGCGTAGTGTGCTTTGTGCACACCCACGTCCAGACAGAACAGAGAATAATGACCCTTTGTCGCGTTGCCGAGGACTCGTCCGTACGAGTCATGCGGATGCTCGTGCATGCGCTACGTCATGTCCAGTGTTGCCAACATGTCTGGCGGATTAGAGTGTCCCGAAACGGGAGAATTTTGTATCTAAACGGAATTTACAGAATAACGGATTTCCTGGCACAATCGAATAAAGACCAATGATCCATGATTGATGTGCCGCGGAATGCTAGGAAGAACTTTTGTGTGTCGTAGGTGAGAAAAAGTTGCAGAGCACTGCTATACTTAACGATTCAAGTATCTTGGCTGACACGTTGTCTAAACTCATTAGTGATGATGGGTGAAGTTTTTCCCACTCACGTCGTCGAGACTAAACGTTACTTGTGTCAGACATTTCGTAACAAAGTGTGTGCTTTAGATCAATTCTACCAACAAAACAGTCAACAAAGAATAACAGGATATAAAATGACAGCTACAGCAACCTATTTGGTTGTGTTGTTATGAAAGCATTCTAGTTTTGAAGTTTCGAAAATTCAACAATGATTGTCTTGTGATTTCAATGGCGATATGTCCTAACTGTGTGCGACAAGTTGTCTGTGACGCGGGTACACAAAATGAGCATCAGATACTAGCGTACCCCTGTGTAAAAGAAGGGTCTTAAACTCGAAATTTCACAAAACTGAAATTGGAAAAAAATTACAGAAAAAATATTCTCTCATAGTGCACGGGTAGGTACCTAGTGCCCTTGTTGTCATTTTTCACAAAACAGTGCTATAAAACGCTCTTTAAAGCGAGGCATGAACCTAAAAAGCCCTGGACAGAGCATTAATGTGATTTTGTAAGAATGGTTTAGAAGCTAAATACAGATCACCTGGCAGCCATCTTGTATGACAAACTTTGAAATATGTAAAGTGGTATCTATTTTATTTTTGTGTTAGCCACTCAGACCCATAAGCTTGTTTACATGACAATTACTAGACATATGTATGACGTGTACCTGAGTTATTAATGCAATTATAACAGCTTATGAATTTGTTGAAGATACTTTATGAGACAGGGAATGAGATGTTATTAAAAAAATTAAGCAGTATTTGACATCTTCCCCTCACCCCGAGGCTTAAAATTTTTGTTGAATAGTTCCATCCAGGGCTTGTTAGATCCATGAAGGGTGGTCCTTTGGGTAGTTAAGCATAAAAAGCTTTGATTCTATTTCTCACATGTTTTTAATAAAAAATTATACTATAATGATTACGATTTTGATTGGAAATGTTTTGTGATATCTGTCGGACATGTAGGAGAGTCTATTTACAATAAATTTGTATGAAGATGCATATTTGGAGAAATCTTATGTATAACTTATTGAAGTGTTGGATTTAGAATATCCCTACATGATCACAACAAGTTTAGTATTGAGTCACAGACTGGATTCAATCTATTCAATGGTCCCCACTTAAAGAGGATGTCGGGTAAACAATAGAGCCCAGAACTGCCGCTCCCTCGAGGCATTCCACTAAAACTGGAAGTGGCCACTGGAGAGTTTATTTTAATGAATTGGAACTAATGGATGGTTCAGACTAGGCTAGTAATTTAGTCGAGTGGTGAGTATCTTGCCTGTCAACTGACAAAACAGTGTTCATGTTATGGTCGAGCATAGTATGTTAGTGAGTGGATATTGGAAGATGAATGGGCTGCAACGCAACAAAGTAAATAGGCTAATTAAGCTGATCATTAAACACTATTAATAGGCTAGAGACTGTACAGTTGAAATTTAAGATCTGGCTAAGAATGCAACTCGGATGCCGCACCATACGCAAAACCGTTTTTGTATGTGGAGTTTTATACAAATGTACTTTTGAAATAGAACCGAATTAAAGCTGGCCCCACATACGTTAACAGATTGCGTGATTAGAATCCCCTGGCAGGCGTAAAGTACTATGGATTTGTAAATATTTATTAACTGGCAGTTGTGAATAATATAATACCAAGCGACTAAATATTACATATGACGTCATTGCCTATCGCGGTTACTTTGTCCTGGTAAATAGCTGTTACTGGATCACAGTGGATCCGAGAAACCGGCTATTTTTGGAACCAGTTCCTATAGGATTTATAAAATGGTGGAAGAAATTAATGAGATGAAAGTATAAAAACCAAGGATACGATAATGGATTAATAAAAGAGATAAAATAGGAGCTACAAATTATCTTAGAAGATCCCAAAGAACAAACATGGTGGGAGGCGCTATTAGCCCAAAAAATGGTTTGCCTCGATTAACCCGCTGACTAAACTACTCGACCAAATTACTAGCCCAATCCGAACCAGCCTTAACCGGGTACTGCTCTGTACTGTGGCAGGATTGTGTTATTATGTTTAATGGGTGTAACTTTTAACTCGTGTCTTGCCCACATTTTACGTACTGTTAGTATTTGATTTACGCACATAACTTTATTGGTTTCCATTTGTACGCCGTGAATAATATTATCTATTTCTGCAAACATTAATAAATTCCACTTGTTGGATGATAGTTATCAGAGTTTCCTTAAATTACATATATACCCAATATTGATTGAAATGAACGCTTCCTTCAATGGACAGTATATATAATACTGTGTTGTATTTCATTGAGAGTTAATTGGTTATGAGTTGTGTGTGTATAAAAAAACATCTACATATATTATGTTATAGCGTATATATTATTTGACTATTATTTGTTGAAACATTCATTCTCTGTTGCACCTCCATTATAATATAATATACAGAACATTACACATGTACAAGGTTGTCAGTTGTAATAACATAATAACATCCAAGTTTCTGAATCTCTATACAAAGAGAGGTACTCTTTATAAGGATAATATAATAAGTAGTCCTCAACCAGTTCTTAGGAATAAACATGTAAAAGAACATAAAGTTTAGACAATGAAATATATATATATTATTTTATAAAAGACTAGACAAGACTGGGAGTTGCATTGTCAACTGTTTGGTTACACTTCTACTAAGACTAAAATATCAACAAGCGGTCGTAAAAATGTTTATTATTTTGTAACAATGCGCACAGTAGGTTTCTATAGTAAAAAGTCTCAAATATTGGTTATATAAAAATGGAATTTTGTTGATTAAGCAATTTTTATATGAATATTGTACGCTAGTCTTTATTTGAAGACACGAGGAAATAAATACATTTGCTATCTCAATATGTTCGGCCCCCACTACTCGATAAACACGGAAACAGTTTGTAGTCCACGAAACGAGAAAGCCCTACCCTTCAAAACGTATAGAAAAGATTAAACTTTCTAAGCCAGGAATGTAGATTTTGGTCTGAGTCGCCACTGGCTCGACTAATTCCTTCCAAATGCAATGGCAACGGCAATTAAACATCTCCGAGTGAAGACGTGGTCGGGTGATCACTGGACGAGTGCTTCAGTCCTAATTGCGGCTTAGTTCAGCGTTGCCGTATATCAAGAGGCCTTGGCGGCCATACTGTTGTCATTGGTGAGGTTGTGGGCCTGCTCGCCCGTGCGCTGGTGGGGTCGGTTGGTGGCCAGCTTCAGCAGGTTCCCGAACTCCACTTCCAAGAGCTGGCGTGCTTGAGTGTTCTGTGTGGGGATTTGTAAAGCCAGGGCCATGCTGTTGGCGTCAAATCCGTCGTCCAGTGCTATGAGCGCCCCGTGGACTCCAGATTCCAGGAGATTGTTAGAATATTCCTGCAACAAGATATTACAAACCATTTAAGTCACGTTGTATTTAAAAAAAACGTATTTTGAACTAAGGGATTCAAAAGGGGAATGGATAAAGTGCGATATCTGAAAGTGCGCACACAATGCACAGTGTATAATAGTAATTTTTATGTGTCCAACGAGGGACTGAAGGGGTTGGGTAATTAAAATCTGTAATAATGCCTGTATCACAAATTTATAATTTATAAACAGAAAAATAGTAAAAGTTTAAAAAAATACAACATAAGTGTGACATAAAACTATAAATCCTAGATGTGGTAAACGGTTAAAACATAATTCAAAATGAAACAATGCAGATAAGGGATTATTCCATTCACATAATATTGATGCTGGGATTGGTCGGATAAGCAGACATTTCCAATACCCTTTCCTCATCTTCTGAACATTTACATTTTAAAAAATTAACTACAATTTACATATTGAAAATTGATGCTAGGTATGTATGTTCACAATTAAATTTGTTACATGTAAAATGATTCTATGATGCCCTTCAATATATGCATCAAGAAGTACTGAAAAAATCTGCAGACATGTATTACTCACTTTGAGCCCAATTTGTGCTATCCACCTGATGAGACGTTCGTTCGTCCAAACCATAACATCCTGTACAATGTTTTCACTAGCTCTTCGTTTCTCCTCTAATGTTGAACGGGAATAGTTTAATCTCTTTAGACACGATATACCAAACTGTAGACTCGTTCTGAAATATAAAGTTAACAAATCATTAGTAAAAAGCAGTCACGATACAAAAAAACCTAGGAATTAACATATCACAAGACTTGAAAGTGAGTTGGCATCGTGTTTGGGTCCCACCAAGGCATCGCGTGTTCAATTCCTCAACTGGCTAAGTCCTCCATCACGACCCAAGCAACATTTTCTGCATACGGTGGTGGAAGTAGAAGATTTTCAAATATTGTCAGTTCATTCGTAAACCGGGAATGTTTTTTGCTAGGAGTAAGCTTGAAAGTGGATCGGTGGTTTGGAGCCCACACCAAGTGAAATATTCCCTCATGTTGGAGAGGGTTCAGAAGAAATTTCTGAGATTTCTCTACATGATGAAGTATGGCTACTACCCGTGGCTCTACCCTACTGACTTTCTCTTGGGAATGCTCAGTATGAGGTCAGAAGTTGTGTGCTCATTGTAACACATTTCTTCAGACTGATTCGTGGATGGTGCGAAAACTCGGTTATCATGGAGAGCATTAGATTCTATGTTCCCGATGTTTATCTCCTTCACAGCCAGCATAGATTGTTTTATTTTCCCGGCACATTTTTTACTCCAAATATGCTCAGGAATCGCTGCTTAAAATCCCTCGGGTACGTGCTGTTACACCCTGCATACTCTTTGAAACACTTTGAAATTTTAATTTTGTAATGTTTTTAAATTGAATTGAATTGAATTTAAAAAAAATTAAATAGGTACCGCACATTGCTGGAATTGTCAAAAGAGCAAATTCATTAACACATTTAATCAGGAAGCCTTTCCTTCCCGAAAAGTATTAAATTGACTAGAAAATTTCACAAATTAATTGAAGGAGAAGACTTACCTATGAAAACTATCAACCATTTTTAGTTGTGTTCTTAAATCCCTCTTTGTGAGATGATCCAACATTCGGGCATCAACGAGGCATTCCATGAAGGTAGTTCGGTATTGGGGCATTCCTACAAAGAAACGCATCAAATATTATGTTTTTTGAAGAAAAGCTCTTCTAATCGGTTATCATTAAGAAGACAAATAACCTTGTTTAGATCACTTTCATCTTTCATTGTTTCATGTTTCAGTGGACATTTACTCCTGAAGAAGTGAACATTGTTTACGAAACATGTAGATGGTGTATATAAAAATAATGTGATATAAATGAAGTTATTTGTCTTTTTAATAAAATATTTAAGTGTACAAATTTTATTGAACAAGAAGTTAATAATATAATCTAAACGAAAATATGAAAGAGAACAAGGCACAGAAAAATAGAAAAATACAATGGTTGCAACTGGAACTCGAACCTAGACCAGAGAACAAGACACAGAAAAATAGAAAAAGACGATGGGCAAGACGAAAGGTCTGGGTTCGAGTCCCAGTTGCGACCATTGTCTTTTTCTATTTTTCTAGGTCTTGTTCTCTTTCATATTTTCATTCAGATTATTATTGTTATCTTCTTCATATTTTACATTGATGGAAATAACCTTCAAAAGTTATAAAAAGAGAGTTTTTCTTATAAAAGATTGTACAAATTTTATTTTCGACTGTTAATATTTACAACACTGACCTTTTGACCTCTATCCGATCATACGGCATATTTTGACACAATATTTCAGTGAAACTTCACATCCGCGTATGGGGAAAACTGCCAATGGATCACACAGGCGACACCTGTGTAGATATGTTTGCTGAAAAAAAGAGTAAAATGAAGAATGAATATTTACCTAGCGAGCGCAGCCAGGTGTTGCCAACCCACTCGTGGTTCATGTCCCCAAAAGCGAGTGTGGTGCGCGCCGTGGGGGGTGCTGAAGGGGAGGTCAGGGAGACCATCTCTTGGATGGCCAGGCGCAGCTTCAGGCGGTGCAGAGGGTTGCTGATACCTGCAAATAACACATTCAAAGCTGTCAATACCATTAATGCTGGTGACCACACAACTTAACAATGTGCACCTTCACCAATTGTTTGAAAAGGCTTTAACTTCTTATTTGCCGGAGACGCGCGGATGCGCGCGGTTTGTGCGCATGCGCGCGGAAAAAATATGTTTGTCTGCGATTTTGACCCTTCTATGTACAGAATTTGTATGAAAGACAAGGTCAGAATCGCTTGCGCCAACATTTACCCATGTCCTAGGCAAAAATTTCATTCTCCTGGCAACCCCAGAATATTTTTAAATGATTTTATCTGTGGCATCAAAATGTCAAATTTGCCGCGATTCTTTCTGTCAAAGTCGATGCGTGTTACTTGACGAAAACATCGTAAAACCTATCAATTTACGTAATTAACGCAAGTAATGTTGTTTTGGTACATAGTTTATTGTTCTAGGAATGTGTTTCGGTCAATAAAATATACGATAGCTCAAAATTAATCCACAAAACATTCAATTCAAAGTGGTGCTTTGTTAGGAAATTTCCGTGTTTTTCCTGGCCTATGATGGGTTAAGTGATGAAAAAAACAATTTGGTTAAATAAGTTAGGTTATGGGCTATTTTTTTGTCATCATTGTTAATGACCTTTCAAAGGGGTGTGGAAACATCAATTTATTGAATTGCCATGGAACTATCAATACTATACACTGAAACTTACATGCAAAGTTCTCATACTAAGAAGTTTTTCTTTTTTATGTCTCTTGAAGACCGAAAATGAAAAAATGTTCCAATAATTTCTCCCTGGAGTAAGTCCCACATCCCACATTAGTTTTTTCTGGCCACTTGGAATTTATAGCCCTTTCAGCATAATTGTGCTTTCAGGACAAAATATATTATTAATAATAATAATAATAATATTTGGATGATTTATATAGCGCCGTTTTTGTGAAAAATCACCTCAAGGGCGCTGTTATGCAAACAAAACCCTTGAGGTGATTTTTCACAAAAACGGCGCTACACAAAATTATCCAATTATTATTATTAAAGGTATCACACAGACCTGGAGCTGACAATCATAGAGAGTGATGTTTTTTAGGAGAAAATAAAGGGGGTATTAAATTCTTGGCTCATAGGAAGCCAAAGATGAGCCCAAATATAGATAATAGAAAATATATCGGGGCCGAAGGGGAAAAAGAGTTTTGCTGTAACACTACACAAGAGTTCATCTATCAGGAGTCAGAGGAACAATCGACTCACCTCTTCAGAAAGACTTTTTCAATGAATAGTATAATTTATCGTAAACCTAATGTAACCGACGTGTTACGTACCCTCGTTTGTTTTTTCAGCAAAAGTCATCGCTGGCGGCAACCTCTACATTTAGTGGTCATTTCTTTGAAATTTCTTCCGAAATTTCTGGCCACTAAGCTCGTTAGTACCGTGCCGCCAGCGACAATTTTTCGCCGAAATATTTTATGTAAAAAATTTATCATTTCTATTACCTTTTTATTATGTACAATGCCCCGGTGCAACAAATAAATGCTTGCATGCTCAGGTTGCCACCGGGAGACATTTTAAATTCTTATTATTTGTATACTTGCTATTCTATTGTTTCAAATATTTAGCCTGCAGGGAGGCCGACGAATATTTAGCCCCTGCAGGAGGCCAACCTTAAAATGTATATTTTTTCGATTCATTTAACTTACACACCCCGCAGGACAATGAAACAAACATATTTCATTCCAGAGTCCTGCAGGGCATCCAGGGAAAGAGAGTTTGAGTCTCTGACCCTTAAACTCACAATGCTAGGGCGTTTTTTGCCCAGAAAAAACACTTAGAAAAATTCCTTGCAAGAATCCGTTTTTTCCCATTTTAAAAATCCAGGGACCTCGTAAGACGATGAAACAAACAGGTTTCAGTAGCTAGTCTTACGGGGGACCTGGGAAAAATACTAGATTCTCATTTTAACCTTCTACAACTAGCCAAACGGCAAATACCTATCACAAAATTATAAACTTACCTTAAAATCAATGCAAATTCACCAAAACAAAAATCTGCAGATAAAACATAACTGTACAAACATGTTAGAATTAAGACATTTACCTGTATATAACAAATGTACTCTGTAGAATTATTTTTAATTTTCAATTTTAAGCGACCAGTTGCAAGAAAACGGTCGACAAAATAGGTGGCCCACGGGCAACCTGCCTTTATATACTTACGGGCAAGGTCAAACCTCCCACCCCAAATTTGTACCACGTGACCAAATTTTGTACCAAATTTGGGTATATAAGGAGTGAAATTTTCAGTAATAAATCAGTTCATCTCTACTCAACAAACTCGTCTTATTTATTTCTTCAAAGTTTTTTCATGGACCAGCTGTCTCCCGCCGACTTCTGCCTGTCTTCAGTCCTGGTGCCAACCTCTTCAAGAAAAGCCGGCCCTACTCTAGGCAAACCGCCAGGCGCCAGGATCAGGCAGAAGGATAGGCACATCCAGTGTCCTTCACTCATCAGGCACTGGGTGCTGGGAGGTCAGTTTTTATTATTTTTACCCATTCATCATCCTGAGTGTGCACTAAAAACCCGGTACTTTTTTACAGTTTTGTGAAGACGCTGATACGTCTGTTACACCTAATTTAGCTGGCTAGTTCGTTAGTTCGTAAAAAAATGTAGTAATGGCAGATTGTTTGAAGCCTTACCAATCTCCCTCTGAATCTCCTGATCACTGAGGGCGCTCATGATGGCACCGGACTTGACGTTGGCGCGGCAGGCGGCCACGTACCACGCCGGCATGCCGACCCACAGCTCCAGCCATGCCACGATGGTGGGCCCGTTCCACAGCGCAAACGGCGTGCCCGCCTTCATGGCTTCTCCCAGGAGTTCGTGGCGGTAGTCTCGCTCTCGCCTGGACAAATAAATACAAGAATAAAGAAAGATGTTATTATTTGAACATTACACAATTTCATAGAGAGAAAATAAATTTTACAAAGGTTTTTAATCTTTCCTGCTGCCAACAGAGATAACCAAAATCTCCAAAATTACTATCCTCGAAGTATCAACTGAAATACATGGTGATTGGTGGTATTTTTTAAATTCCCACAAAACTTATACATAGCCTTATAATGATAACCCCTCAGCGATCCATAATTTTCATTTTGAAATGTTTGGTTTGGTATGTCTAAGGTTAAAAAAATATATTAAATCAACTATTTCGACATGATTGTGTATTAGGCTGGCTTTACATTTGTATGTTTTTTCCCGTAAATCGCTCACGTAAGTGATTTATGGCCAAATTACCAATGTAAACGACACACAGTCTACCGTAGACACAGTGTTCCGAGCCGCAGTAAACAAAGTCCGCATAGCCAACATGATAGCCAACGTCCATTGAACGGACAGGGCACAAGAAGAAGAAGAAACAACACCAAAAGTAACTTAACGTAATTTATAGCAAGCTACAGAAGCTGTTGTTTCGCGATTTTTTTAACAGGTCTAATCACGTCCGCACGAATGTCCAGCCTTCTTACAGCTTATAAAAGTAAAAAATTAAAAGACAGTTATTATCGTAGGATTTTTTTCCTATAAAACTAGTATTTATTTACACTTATTTAGGTTTTCTGAAAATGGGCATCCTTCTATTCAATTATTATCGGTCCAATCCTTTCTATTCTCAATGTTTCTGTTTTTAACATAACGTATTTGAATTCGAAATCAGTTACTGTCAGGTAGCTGTCTTTCGGATAAAATGAAAGAACTCCATTAATTTCTGCCTTTGACGGCACAAAAGCACATGGATAATTGTTTAATTAAAGCCAAATTGTATTTCAACACTTTATTTGGGCTTTTCCTCTTTATTGACAAAATTGCGTAAATTTGACCATAGCAGATCATTGTTGATAGGAAGCCATCTTACCACAAATAAATTTACAGATGTAAACGGTCGCACAAGCATTTACACAGGTCGAACTTCCGAACAATTTCCGTGAGTATTAATTACCACAAGTCGGATGCATATGTAAATGATCCTGTGAGTAACTTGTCAAAAACTTCCGTTACAAATTATAAATGTAAATTTGTAAATTTTACTTGTAAAGCTAGCCTTACAGTAGATTTGTAAGTGCGAATAATAATGTTTTCTAGTGTTGAGTTCTAAATAATTGTGCACTATGACTGTTTAGCAGAATGCAAACACAAAAATGAAAAATAAGACAAAGAATTTCTTAATTAGATAAACTTTCGATCTTTAGAAATTTGAAAATTGAGTTAAGCAAAAATAAGTCTGTATTTATGAATGCATAATATTTACTGCGATAAGTAAATGAAAATAAATAAAAAATTACCCCTTCTTCTGCCTGCTGCTATAGTCGGCCGGTTTGGTTTGCGAGTTGGTCTGCCGGGACAGCGTGGAGGACTGGGGCCCCATGTCGTCATCTGCCAGCCCGTAGCCGCCCAGCTGGGACAGGCCGCTCATTGCCGACACCGAGCCCAGCTCACCGCCCAGGGAATCTTTCACTCCTTTCGCCTGAGGGATTCAACATTTAGGATATATTGGACAAAGTGGTTTAAAGAAACAACACTATCAAATGTAAAACTACCTTCAAAAGGTTCCTTGAAAACTGAAATAAACCAATGGTCTAATTAAACCAGTAGCAGCCCGTTCCATCCGGCTATATAAAATACGAAAATGTTTTCAGTACTCGTTATTTGAAAACCCTGTCCAAGAAAATTTGATGAAGATTATTTGTTAAAATGCATTAAACAGTTTATATTTTTATGGTGATTAAGTTTTGGGGTGTATAGCCGTGTTGCGCTGCCTCCTTCTTTAGCCAACTAGTTTTGGACGGCTTTACAGTGTACATCATCAGGGCAGGTATGTAATTGTTCATCTAATGTTGGCTAAAGAAGGAGATATCGCACACGGCATAAAACCCCAAAAATAAATTACGATAATACTTTTGTGGCGTGAAAATCTCAAATTATACCAGATTATATATTGTTATTATTACGTTGCAAAAATTTTAACCAGTTTTTAAGAAATTTTAAATCGGGTTTAAAATACAAAAGACAGCTTTAAAATCACCATTTTTTCATGATAGAGTTTTGCAAGTCTTTTGTTTGCGATGTGCAAAATTTTATCATCGAAAATACAAAGGACGCATTAAAAGTAAACATGTTGACGTTTTAAAATTGTTTATTAATTTACTTGAAGGTAAAAATCACATACGACCCGAAGGGGTTTTATTTTATAGGGTCCCCCACATATCGCAGAGCGATTGTGTCTCTTATAATTAATATTTCTTTTGTTCTTTCCAGTAACATTCAGATATTAGTTAGTACCTACCATTTTAACCAGACATCGCCCAGCAGTCAATCATCGAGTAATTCAAAACGGTAAAAGAGATACATAGTACGAAATTGAGCATAACTTAAATACATATTATTGTAGTCCTTTTCAGTAAAATGCACCTTATTCAACTGTAGTTGTGGCTTATTCGGAGCTACAAATTTTATTTTTAAAGTAATTCGCCTCCGAGGCAGGGAGCGTAATTTCGTCAGAATTTGATAGATATTATTTAATATCTTAAAAAATAGTAAAGGGATTTTTTTTTAAATGCAGATTGGCTACCAAATATTTTTTCTAGAATTAACTAAATTATAGAATATGTGATGTAAAAAAATAATAGACATCGCACAAAACTCTCATTTGGGGGAGGTGTATTACCCCCCTCCGGACCGGGAGAGTTAATCCATACCCCATGTCGTAAATGAATTTGCAAGTAGTGTTGGTAGTGCCTATTTTTAGATTTTTTATCAAACACTAGCGGGTACCCAGCATGCGTTGCAATGCCATTCTAAGAATTAAATTGTTTCTCTCTGCATGTCCTTTCCCATGCGTTCCCGTTCCCTCCGCATTCCCTTTCGATCTTCTCTTCTCTTGCGATCCACATTTCCTTCGTTACCCTCCCCTACTGCCTTCCCTCCCTGCTGCTAAAATATATGAAATATACGCATTTTCAAACCACTCGCGCACCACCTGTAGTATTTTTTTATACAAATTTCATAATGCCAGAGCTTACCATTATATATAGCCTATAACCTTCATGGGCTTGTGCACAACAAATCACACAAGTTTCATCGCAATTGAATGAATGATATGGCTGCGCATAAAATACGAACAAACAAAGATTGATTTTTATATGTAAGAAGACAAGATATGGATTGGTGAGAGATGGTTTAAGAGAATTAATTAATAGAAAACTTAAAGAACCAATTTGTACTCATTATTTTGCTGCCACCCCTATCTGCAACATTTATGGTTTATGTAGTCTGCAAATCTTCGAAAATTTAAAAATTGGCCATTCTGCTAAAAAGGTTTTGCTTCACTGATTTAAAATAAAAAAATATAAAATGAAAATCGTTTGTTCTGGAAAATATTTTTAAAAAGTCATGGTAAAAGTCTAGCAGTACAAAAAATATATTATGTACATAAAAATAGTGAACTTACCTTCTCTTTCTTGCTGAAGAACCGTCCCAGAGAGCTCTTGATGCCCCTCTTCTTATGGTGATGTGCAGCAGCCGCCTGAGCGGCCCCCATGCTCAGCCCCGGGGATCCCATCAGGCCCAGCGACTCCTGGCTCGAGCTGTGACAAAATACTGGGTCAAACAACGCCTAGCCAACTGACTAACAACAGTATCTATCATTATTGGGGTGCTATGTAGTGGTAGTTTATACAAAATAGCCAACTGACGAAAAACGGTACCAATTTATTGCGGTGCTATGTTACCAATGGTACCAATTTATATAAAATACTGGATTAAACAAAGCCTAGCCAGCAGACTAACAACAGTATCTATCATTATTGGGGAGCTGTGTATGCCCTGCGCAGTGGTACTAATTTATACAGAATACTGGGTTAAACAATGCCTAGCCAACTGACTAACAACAGTATCTATCATTATTGGGGTGCAATGTGTGCCCTGTGCAATGTGGTGCAAACTAATTTATACTAAATACTGGGTTAAACAACGCCTAGCCAACTGCCTACCAACAGTATCTAACATTATTGGGGTGCTATGTATGCCCTGTGCAATTTATACAAAATACTGGGTTAAACAAAGCCTAGCCAACTGGCTAACAACATTATCTATCATTATTGGGGTGCTATGTATGCCCTGGGCAGTGGTACTAATTTACACAAAATACTGGGTTAAAAAATGTCTATCCAACTGACCACCTGATTAGAATTCTTTTTCTTGTTAGAGAAAATGTCAGAAAAATGTTTTTTTTTCAAATGTTTCTGGCTTGGGAGGAGAGGTTATTTTTTTAGAGAGGGACAACCAAAAAAAACATGTGATCTAAACCACTAGTAGACCACAGAATGAACAATCTGGGGAATCAAGGACTTGAATTTTAAAAAGGTGAGAAGGAACGGAGTAATGTCCAATTCTCATTCGAAAAAGTGAGGATATTTGTTTTTGGAAAAATGGGGGAATTGTTGAAATGACAGTTTTGATGGGATAGTCCTATGTATTGAGGCATAGCAGGCTCCCGTGGATTGACTAACAATGTGCCAATATTCTACATTGCAAGATCTATCTTTGAGGACAGAAAAAATGTCAGATAGGGGAATGTGGTATGGGTAACAATAGGGTTGGATGCCCCTTGTTTTGCCAGGGAATTCGCAATATCGTAACCCACAATGACAACATGTCCAGGAATCCAGAAGAATGTTATATGCAAATTATTTTTGGCAGGCGATAAACTAACACACTGCTCAGATTTGTGAAATACAATGATAATATTATATTATGTATTAACAAAAAAACATATTCAATCTAAAATGTTGAGGAAAAGCCCTTCATAGAAACACTACATTGCCAATCTTACAGAAATCAAAAACGGCTAAGGATAGATATAATTGATAGAGTCATTACTTTTATTGAAAATTTATGTTTAATAAAAAAATATTTATTTCCGCTTACGAATAGCTAACAATATTATTCTAAAATTTCACAAGTCATTATTGTAGTTGATATAACTTATTGAGGTGCACGGCGAAGGTTCGTGAAATAAGTGGTCGGTATAGTAAATCAGTTCCGAGTCGCTCATTCTCCTCGGCAAGTAAACATAGTGGGTATTGCTTCTGTACAGACGATTGTAACTGAGCTCGGAAGACTGGCTACTGATTGAACTAAAGCTGCTGTAGTAGGAAGAAAAGTATTGCTGCCTTCTAATGGAAGGATATGGCGAAGAAATGCACCTGTGAATCGGGAAGCCGGATATTGTTCCTGAAGCTCCAGTCCTCCTGATGGCGTGAAAATTAATTTGACTTTGTTAAAATAAGAATCACATTTTTTAAAATTGTTAGACAACGACATTGCCGTCCGAAAGATATATTCATTTAAAATTACATTTAAGTGGTAGGTAAGGTCGGGTACCTTCAGCAAACTTCAAATTAAAGAAGTAATAGCAAAGCGCATTTAAAAAATTTTTGTTATCCCTTTAGAACGTTCGCGCGTCCTGTTTCATACAAATTTTAATTGTGGATTTGAGATCAAAATACTCAACCAAACTGAAAAATTATTTTTGTAATCAAAAGGTATATCAAATATCTAGTGAGGATGTGAGCTACTTTATTTTTTTTTGCTTTAAATTATAAGATGTAGGCCATTAAAGATTTTAGGGTTTCATGATTTTATAGGCAACTTGTGCAATTATTTGCGAGTAAATGAAAAACATTAAAAAATAATTTTACTATTATTTATTTTAAAAATGTGATGAAAAATAAATAAAAAATAAACATTGTTATAAATGCATTTTGAGGGGGAGTAATTTTAATATATAAAGACCAATTTTTGTTCCGACGTAATTAAGTAATTTGTATTTTAAATTTATACCCACCCATTAAAATGATTTCTCTTATTAATTTTTATGTTTTATTTTATATTTCATCATATTTTTATAATAAATATAGTAAAATTATGTTTTTAATGTTTTTCATTTACTCAAAAATAATTGCCCGACTTGCCTCTAAAAACACGAAACATTAAAATCTTTAATAAAAATAATAACGTTACATTTGTTGTTATAAAAATAATAACGTTATATATGTTTCATTTCACTTGCGCAAATGGCCTATATTTTATAATTTAAAGCAAAAATAAATAAAGTAGCTCATATCCAATTCAGTAATAGATATCTGTAATGTAGCTTGGTTGGGTATTTTGTATATATATATATATCTCTAATCCAAAATTAAGATTTGTATGAAACAGGCCGAAACGGGCCGCGCAAATGTTCCTCTTAAATACTTATCTAAATTTAATTATGAGATTCTTTATTTACAAGAATAGCTTAGAACAAATTAATGAACACAATAAGACAGGGTTAATTTAACCTATTTTCGTAGATAATTTGGGGATAATGGATAAACTAGGGTAATCTAAAATTTGCAATATTCTGATGACAAAAAGTCACAAGCCTTCCTAAATGATTCTAGACGAAAATGATTGAATTTTTGAAGTTTTTGTTTTGGTTTACCTTCGTAACTGTTCTTGTTCATACTGCAGAGCTTGCGCCACTCTCTCAAGCCTCAGGGATCTCTGTGTGAGGGGAGAAGCGGCCCCACCGGCCCCCACCGCCTCCTCCGAACCACTGAGCTGTAGCTGAAATTTACAAACATTTTATCATTTAATAACACCATCAAATAATGTTAATTTTTTTCCAATAACACTTAAAGAAATTAGATATATGAAAATTTTCATTCTTGCAATGTAAAGAGAAAAATAAACAAAAAGGATATTATTTTATTATTAATATTTTTTTTATAAGACCGCCAGATACTGCATGAAATTTAGTATAAAAAATTAAAGAATAGCAAATTGAATCAATTTAATATTATTGGTGAAATTATTTTTAATTCCAAGTCATGCAGTTACAAGAAAAGCAAATTCAAAAAGTTAGGCAACTATTTTAGGGATTTTTAAAGAGTTGGAGAAATTTCATGTTAGATAAAATTGGGGACAAGGAACATGTCATTGTATCATACTTCGTATTAATAAAATCCTAACATTAAACTAAAATTAACTAACAGGCACTGCCAGTGAGGTCATAATATAATGTTTGGTCGTAATATAATGCATTAACAATTTTTGAATTTTTATTAAATTTTTTCACAATCAGAGAACAAAAATAATTTTAGATTTTCACGGCCAAAAATTTTATGGTTATTTCCTTTTGGGGTATTATGCCGTGTTGCGCTACCTCCTCCTTTAGCCAACGTTTCGGACAGCGTTACAGTGTCCATCATCATGTCCGAAACGTTGGCTAAAGGAGGAGGTAGCGCAACACGGCATAATACCCCAAAAGGAAATAACCATAACAAAAATAATGGTTGAAAGCTCAGCCTTAAAGCGCTTGCAAGACATTTTGAAAGCCATGTCGCAAGCAAATGCAGTTCCGCTACACATGACAACAAGGGTAACATGTTAGTTATTTAATACGCAGGGGTTAAATATACACAATACATGTTACACTAGGAAATAAATCACTCGCTCTTATCAAAAAAGACTTGTCACAATTCTAAGATTCATGGTGGTGTTTTGTACATTTTTAATGAATTATGTAGATGTGGGTGTGTAGAATGATAGTGTATTAAAGTTTTGTTTTTAAAGCTGTTGCAGTCCATTGAAGGCAAATTATTTGTAGAAACCAAATTTGACAACGGACCAAAGTAAAATTTTATTTTTTTAAATTTAATTTTCTGAAAGATGCATTTGTTAAGAATGCTCTCACCAGATGTTTTAAATAAATTCGTAAAATTGACGGAGATACAGGATTTAATGTGAAACCGTTTGAAACAGTTTGTATGTTGAATTACTCTTCAGCAAAACTTTTAACGCATTTTTCTCGAAACTATGTTTTTCAACCTGAAGAGTTATTCTCTATCTTTTGTGGGATCGTTATCGAGATAACGGACGTAATCAGATTTGTGTGATTTTTACATATTTGCTGTCACATATTTTAGTTTAGATCGCTTTAAACATGAATTCCTGCAAGATGATTATTTATTCATTATGTACGTTGTATATAGAAAAAGCAAATAAATCACACAAATCTGACAGGAGATCACGTCCATCATCTCGATAACGATCCCACAAAAGATGGAGAATAACTCTTCTGGTTGACAACATATTAAAAAAACTGTAGATTTAATTTGCATGCACCAAATCTTCAACTGTTCAAAAATCCAGTCTCAATGGCAACACGTAGGGATTTTTTTATAAAAGGCCCCCCCCTTCTGTTTACGGTAAATAAAATTTGCTGGTCAGCCATTTTTTTTTCATTTGATATCAAAATTCCCCTACGTGTTACCATAGAGACAAGATTTTCGAACAGTTTAAAACTTGGTGCATGCAAATCGGATTTATAGTTTTTTTAATACGTTGTTTTGCTGAAGGAAATTCAACGTACAAACTGTTTCAAACGGTTTCACATTAAATCCTGTATCTCCGTCAATTTTACGAATTTCTTTAAAACATCTGGTGAGAGCATTCTTAACAAATGCATCTTTCAGAAAATGAAATTTAAGAAAATGACAATTTTTTTTTTTACCGTGGTCTGGTGCTTGAAGAGATAGACTTTCCCTAATATGAAATCTGGGTATCATTTCAAAGAGCTGGAGAGACAAACTATGAGACAATCATTTTGGAACCAGAAGATTTCCCACACGTCTTGAATAAACGACGACATCATTCGTACATTGACAGCCTGTGAGTAAACATTGAAAAATTGAAACCTTTCACAGAAAAGTAAAGTTCGCTAACGGTTTGCAGTGCAATCCATTGTTGGACTTTTCTGCGCAGGGCCTGAGTGTGCGTTTCTAACTGAGCCGACTAATACTATCACGTGGGGTTGCGTAGCAATATAAAATTACAAAGATAATCCTAGAGAATCAGGGATGTGCCTTGTGCAAAATACAATGACAATTTTTTATTTTACTTTCGTAATGTTATGTATCCCTCTGTGGAATTATATATTTTATTTTGCTTAATTTCAATACTTATTTATTTATTCATGGTAAAATTATTGTTCCCCTAAAGAAATATATATTTTTTAAGCCTATTCAAAAATACTTATCAATTTTTTCTTGCATAAAGTTATGGCTAAGCACTTATGTGTTTATGTATTATTTTAATTAAATCATGTGTGAAATAATTCACATTTCACATTTTACATTGTCTTATCTTTGACTGACACCGACAACATTCACAGACATAACACAAAAGAATTCCAGGCTTGCCACACACACATGTCGGGGTAATGGGTCGACAAATCCCCATCTAGGATGCCAAATTTTCTCATCCGAAGCAATGGGCCCAATACTTTCATGTAGGATAAGGTATAATAAAAAGTAAAAGTAAAAAAAAAAATTATGTTGAAGTAATAGTAAAAACAAAATGAATACTATTCTGTCAATTTTAAAGATTCAAGTTTTACAGATATTTTCTAATCTAAAGATTATTCATAATGTTATACTAGATTATTAGGTACCTAAAAGTGAGACATAAGGGAAACAAAATAAAATGGGTTGCTATGTTATTCTCAATTCTGGGGGAGAATTCACATCATCTAGTAATTGTGAATAAAAATTAAACAAGCAGGAATATTCTAATCATGACAAAACATTGCACATTGACCCAATACAAAACATTATATTATAAATAATAATACAATCATTATCTTACACTTCTTGTAAAATGTTGTCATATTACAGAGCTAATTTTCATCTTGTGATTCAATAGAAAAGAACCATATTTTATTGTTTCTATGGAAAATTATTTTTCAATGATTTAACAATTACTACCTAAGTTAATTTACAAGCCATTTCAGAATAACATGCGAATAAATGCTACAGCACCTCACAGTGCGCAAATGTTATTGGCAAGCAACGTTATTAGTTAAAGATAAAACGTTGTTAGTTTCTTTACATCCATAAGAGCTTATAAATATTCACAAACCAATTGAAAGATTTGCATAATATTACTTATGAAGATTTGATTTTAAATATCAAACAATGCTTTTGGTTTGTGAATAAATTAGTGAACATTGAGTTTAATACCGCAGTTGTCATTTAAGTGTCACAGTATTATTTTAGATTTAAGCTCAATTAATATTTCATCATGATCTTGGAAGTGAAAAATAATCATATTGTTGTGGATCTATCTATTAAACTGCCTCATGCTGGGTTCTCTCTCTCTCTCGTGGACCTCCTAAACCACATCCGGTACGGTTCCATGACAGTTGGTCCGGCGACAATTGATCCTGCGACAGTTGGTCTGCCGACAGTTGGTCCGGCCAACAATTGAACAAAACATCTTCTAAACTTTCGGCCGGACCAACTGTAGGAAGGATCAACTGTTGGCCGGACAAACTGTCGGCCGGACCAACTGTCGGCGGGCCAACTGTCATAGGATCAATTGTCGCCGGACCAACTATCGGGTCACCATCCGGTACAGTTACAGTCATTGTGCATATATGATGCATAAAAGGGGCCTAAAGAATTCTGAATTGGGTGCTTGTCGAAACATACATACAACAGAATACATAGAAGAAGAATAACACCTTCATCAGTTCCCCAGAGGCACGTCTATGGTTATTCTGAATATTCTCGTCACTCCATTTGATCTCCACAAACAATCCGGTTTGACCAGTGTGAGTTGGCATCGCGTTTGGATCCCATCCAAGCATTGCATGTTCAATTCCTCGGCTGGATAAGTCCTCCATCACAACACAACACAGGCAACATTTTCCATGTACTGTGGTGTTATTAGGAGATTTTCGATTTATTGTCAGGTTATTCGTAAACCAGGAATGTTTGTCTTTCTTTTTAAAGAAATTTTTTTAAATCCCCAACCACAAGAAGAACAAAAATCATGAAATAAGAGCCACTGAAAACCTGTGGAGTGAATATAGCTTTCTGCTTGTTCACCTTGAAGGTTTATGCTGAATTAACTAAAAAATTAAAGTGAATTCAATAGTGTATTTAAGAAATATAAACACATTATTTGAACTGAAATTAAAGTGTCAGAATCAAAAGTGAAGTATGAGAGAATGTGGCATGCCACACATTCCTTACTTCTTTTGTTGCTATAACTCTTCTCTAACATGATTAGTAAGCATTACTCTTGACGTAACCTGCCTCAAATATTTCATTCACTCAATCGTGCTTGTCAATTGCTTTCAGGTAATGAAAATTTAACAACAAATTAGATTTTTAGCAGATTTTAGCCTAAAATCTTTTGAGAAATAAGCATTTCTGTGGCCGCGTTGGTATCGCGCCTGGTTCCCACCCTGGCGTCATCAGTTCAATTCATCGTATGACTAAGTCCTCCATTATGAAACAAGCAACAATTTCCACTTACTGTGTTGGTAGTAAGAGATTTTCAAATACTGTGAGGTTATTCGTAACCTGAAAATGTTTGTCTTTCTTTTTTTTAAACAAAAAAAAAACTACACAAAAGCACTGGACACTTGAACGGCAACTAAGGTCATACTGCTGCTGGCTCTGTTGTAAATTCTCCTCCTTTGGAAAGAAACGACATGTAAAAGAAAGAGAATTTCCAAGGGAGCCGTCAGCTTCTGCGTCAGGAGCGATGTGATGTGTGAACAAGACAGGCTTGCTTGTGTCCTCTGTGTCCTGTACCTGGCTCCCTGGCAGCGACTCAGACAGGTTGGAGTGAGAGGGGTGCGGGGGCAGTCCGCCGGGGGCGCCCACGTAGCTGTGCAGGTGCGCCGGCGACATGGAGGCGGGGGCCTGCACACCCAACACCCAACAGTGGACATCACATCAACCAACCATCATCAGTCAACATACATACACTTGGATTTGCATTTTGCAGTACACTAAGTTGTTTAGAAGGTGGTCATAAAATTTTACAAGAAAATGTTGAATACATACACATTTAAAAACACTGATGGCTTTGAGCAATTCTCTCAGACCATCTCTATGTTAGTCTGTGCAAAGTGGAGGTTTTTATTGGACCTTTTGAATCCAATCCTAGGAAACACTTCCTTGCAAATAGAGTAATGGAAGCATGGAACAAACTTGCACAAAATGTCATCGATGCTACTAAATATAAATCCATGTAAAGCTTGCTTGGATTCTTATTTAAAGAGAAGAAAGGATGGAATTATTTTTTAATTTAAATCAACTCAATTCCTGAAACTTATTGTGAAAAAATATGAATGCATCAACAATAATAAAAATAAAATAAAAAATAGCGAGATCAATTTGAATTGACCAGTTTCTCATAGTCTTTACTGGACAATGTTTTTAAGTATGATTTACGATCTTGTATTACTTAGGAAGTAATTTATATTGGCTTTAGGAAGAGCGTACACAAAAAGTTTAACACACGGTGGTGTTAATCCAGGCTTAATCTTTGGGAAAACCATTCAAGCCTTTTAAAACAATGAAGGTTTAAATTGGAAAATGCACCAATAAAGCAAGCATGCATTTCATCATTCAAAATAACAGCGCTCTTGAGGCGATTTTTCGCAAAAACAGCGCTATATAAGTTATCCAAATTTATTATTATTATTATTTCTGACAATTATAATAACCTGAATTAATGTAACAACAGTGAATCGATAAATGGGGTTGTTCAAACTAGTTCTGGTTCGATCGTTGACTACTCAATCATTTTAACCAGAACACAAACTGCCAATGTTCAATCGGTTTAGTATTGATGTATAAATTTTGTAGACTGGGCGTCTCGAATCTCGTTCTTGGGACAGAAAAATAGAGATGGTAGATAGCTGAAATTATCTTAATTACACTGTCATTGCGGTTCCTATTATCAGAGACCGATATAGAACCGCTTCTGTTTTCAGTTATATTTGTAACCAGTTCTTGATAGCTGGAAGGCCGATCGGTATGATAAAATTCAAACATATTCATACATGAATATGTTAGGGCTGTCAATGCTGTTCAATGCTAGCCTAAAGTAAGAGTAAAAGAAATTGCTAAAGTAAAATTTCACCATAATACATTTTTCAATCAATTTAACTGCCCGTTTTATGTCAATTTTAACTTTTGCTTTTAATTTCAGAAAACTGATAGTTATTCAGCCATTTTGACAGTTGGATCACGATTTAGCTTTCTGTTGAAACAGACCGCCATTAGAATATTTGACTTTTTAGGGAAGGGCTAGGCTAGCAAATCTCCATTTTGTGTGGCCAGAATGAGACCGGAGACACCCGATCTACACAATTGATACATCTGTGGTCTTCCTATGTCAAAAATCAACATGGAAGCCTGCAGCGGTACATCCAACTACCTATGGCATCGACCCGGGTCGATGTGTAAAATGATCCATCGACCCAGGATTAGTTAAAAAAATCGAAAAATTCCTGTGTGCGCCAGTCCTTGCAATTTATTTTTAAATTAACAATAATAATTTGACATTTCTAATGCTAATTGTACAATTTTAATACAATATTCACAGGTTTTCAAAAAACTGACTAGAATTGTGTTCTAAAAGGTCACATTTGAACATTTTCACCAACCACCATTGAATGCACACAACAGCAATAAAAATAGATGGGGATCCATTGTAAGTATTTGTGAAACAATAAAGAAAAATAAAGTGGAAAGTACTCTGCTGGCTAATACTTTGCAGTTAATGAAAGAAAAAACTTACTCAATAAAATTAAAAACATATTATGTATGCACATACGTGTGACAATATTCTAAATTATATTAAAACTAGCTCAGACCCGTGAAAAATGACAGGATCTGAGAAATATCAGTTTTTTTTTTAAAGAAATAATAATAACTGTTAAATAAAAACAAAAAATTGCCACATCCAAGAATCGAACCCCAATCAACTGCTCGGGAGGCTATTCTCTCCACCAACTATTACACCACTAACTGTTTTAAGAATGATGGTATAAATTCATCATAGTTACTGAAAATAAGAATTACATATTTTTGAATAATATAATGATGTATTTTTTAATGTATACACAAGTGAAATTTTATTGTTTAATATAATATAGATGACATAGATAGTTACGCTCAGTTAAAAGTCTCAATAAAAAGGCTCAGTTATACATATTTGTTTTTCCAAAAAAGCACTGTCAATTATCAGAAAATAGACTATGTATTTTTTTCCCGAATCGCACGATCAACGAAATTGTTCATGGAGAATGTTTATTACTACCTGCAGACTAAGCCTATTTTTATCTTCCTTCTCCGTTAATAACAGTTAATAATAGTAATGGTTCCATAAGCAAAGAATTTCTGCAAGGTAGAAATTAAAATAAATGTGCACATAACTCACCGTGTGGTACTTGTGCAGCATGTAGGGGTCCTGCCTGTTGGGCGAGTGTCTCTGCTGGGGCGTGGAGGCCCCTGAATGAGGTGTGTGCGGGCCCCCCTGGCCGGGCAGCGGTGGCGGTGGGCCCCCCTGAGGGGGAGAGCCCCCGCCCCCTCCGCGGCCCCCTCGCGCCACCAGGTTCATGTGCTCGTAGCTGCCCACCTGGAAGTGTTGCTGATTTCAGTACGATTAAAGGGCTTGCTCTCATGCTGTGTTAATTTAGTGCTAAACATGTTAGGGTGCAGGGTAAGGTAAGAAGGCAGAATAAAAGGCTTTAGTTTTAATGAAAGCGCTCATGCTATTTAGTTAGCTGTTAAAATGTTGTATTAAAAGAATCAGAGAAGAAAGTAGGAAAAACTAATTAATTTTAAGCATTCAGGTAGGCGATTACAATACGTTAAAAAAGGGTTAAATTTAAAGTTTAAACAAGGTGCTGCAAGAAGCAAAATTACTATGTATGTAGTAGAGACAGAACATTTTTGAAAACAAGACATGTGTTACTCAAAATCTAGGTAAGCATAAAGTGAGTTACATATTTTGGAATAGCAGGTTATAACAAAAATGTGTTAATAGATGTCAACTAGAAATGTTATTTTAGGCATCTCATGAAACTGTTGTCAAAATGGTTATCTCGGGCCGTCTGTTTCAATAGAAAGTTAAATCGTGAATGTAAATTTAAATTTTAACCACCAGTGAAAGTAAGAAGGATGTTAAATAGGACCACACGCTGTTTCAAGTTTCATTTTGCTAAAGTAATAATTGATGGTGTGGCCAGTCTAAAAAGCAGAATATTCCTTGAAATTATGTGAAAAAATGCACAGCATTATTTTTTGAACCGGCCACATCATAAATTAAATTTGAAAACCAGAGCAACTGTCAAAATATCCGGCTATACTTTTTCGCTTCATTATAGGGATCTGACAGTTTTGATACGTTTTAAGATTTTCACGGCCAAAAGTATTTTCGTTATTTGTTTTTGGGGTGTTATGCCGTGTTGCGCTACCTCTTTCTTTAGCCAACTTTTCAGACAGCATTGGCTAAAGAAGGAGGTAGCGCAACATGGCTTAACACCCCAAAAACAAATAACGAAAATTCTGACACTTTTGTTCATACAAAAATATTTGTATGAATATTTAAAAATAAAGACGACCTATTATAATATATACAATATTACACGGAAAAAAATATTATTTACTTTCCAGTAGTTGTAATATCTCTAATTTTATGAGATCTTTTGTCATGCCGTATCGCGCCAAAAATTCAGGATCATCCCAAATAACCATATTATTAACACGGGGTCAAAATTTTGATTTTCGCAGCAATAGATGTTGGGTGAGGAATTCATCGTCACTATCATTGCCTTCTATAATATTAATTATGATTAATAATCAATGTCGAAGTGGCAATTTCCTACCATAACTCCAGCAGAACTGTCAAATATGTCAAAATGGTGGAGTAATTCTAGAGTGACTATAAATTTTCGGAAAGTAAAAGCAAATGTTAAAAGTGACTGTTTGGTTAAATTGATTGAAAAACGCATTTTGTGATATTTAACAGTAGCAATTTCTTTTACTCTTGCTTTTACTCTAGCAACCGTTGAAATAGAAGGCATTTTATAGAATTATTTAAATTTGACATATCTCACAAAGTATTTTAAAAAGAGTTCATAATTATCTTCATTGTACAATTATTATCATATGAAGAAAATAATGAAAAAAGCACAAAATCATTCTCCTAAAAAGTTACATTTCATGTTATTAGTTACCTACTACTTCACGGTTGATAAAATTATTTATAGGGTGGTAATTTTTTTATAAATATGGGCTAAAATAAACTTGAAAATGGATTGAAATTTCAATTTTCTTGAAAAGAAGATTAACCATATAAAAAAAATATATTATGTCCAATAGTTTTTAATACGGAGATTTATTGATGAGGAAGTTTTTCTCTGAATGCTCAGGTAGTTAGAAGTTTCAAATGTTACCCAGACCACTCGAGCGACGGGTTTTTCGGTTTTCAATTCGGCCATCCGATAATATGAAACATTCGAACTGCCTGCAGCGGAAAAGACCATGAATCCACCAAGATTTCACCGTTTATCCCATATTTTTGGTTTTTTTGAAAATTAAAAAAAAAATCATTTTAATTTATAAAAATCATCTGTCTAAATCAAAGGTTCCCAACCTTTTTTTGACCAGGGACCACTATGACATTTATTTGTTCTCACAGGGACACAAGGTACAATAATGATAATGATAGGAATCTGGGGGATCAGTGTGTTCAGTCAGCGTACGCTTCCACCGCCAAGGCCCGAACAAACCTCATCCCATGACTCCGAGCCCTGCTAAGTCACCAAACGTAGTGAACCACTTGGGAGTGACCTGCATGGCTTGTTTATTAGTTATTAGTTAGGTTATTTAACTTTTTGTTTATTAGTTAGTTAAAGACCTACCGGAAAAGTGAACTGCTGATAGCTCCAATACATCCTCAGAAAGAGAGGTCACAGTGGGACCATAAGAAGGGTGACAGGAATAGGAGGTGTTAGTAGAAGGAGATAAACCTACCCTGGACTCAAGTTCTTCCGCTCTGGCCTCGGTGGTCTGCTTCTCCTCCTGAATGAGGCGGATCTCATTGTTGATGGCGTCCAGCTGCTCCTGCAGCATGAGGGCGAGGGCCGCCGCGTCGGTATGGCCACCACCACCCGGAGACAGCGCCTCCGCCACCGCACTGAAGATGCTATCACCATCATCGTTCTACGGAAGGATATTGATGATGATGTTAACAGAGTTTATTATAAACTAGCTGTCATGTACCCGGCATTGCTGATTATGGATGGTTTGGAACAGAGTAAAATTGGAGTAAGGTTAAATTCTCCTTTTAACCGACAATCTGTGAATGAAGATTTCGTTTTTACCCACATTTTGGTGAAACAAACATACATCCAAATTTATACAGGTGTAAGGGAAGTACTTCACTTACTTTAACCAGTGATTTCAGACATTATTTGAAGTAAAAAATGTAAATGAAATTTTGGACGGTGACTTTTTTTTCCAAATTTGTTTCATCAAAATCCAAAAAAAAAAAATTTCATTCGCATTTCGTCACTGGTCACTCTGCCAGTAACCAACCAATCCTTCACACCTACATTTTTATTTGTTTTTGTAAAAAAAAAATACATCAAAAATGTCACCGGAGACCAAAATTTCAAGTAATTTTTTTTTTTAAAGTAAGTCAAGTACGTCCGTTAACACCCGTGTGTAAGATACCTAATAGGCCCTTTTAATATTCTCACGTTTACGGAACGGCGACGATACAATAAAGGCAATAAAAATACATACCTTATCACAATAATGCTGCAGCTCTTTCTTACACATTAAATGATGGTACACATAACGATGAGATAAGATAAGAAGATGAGACACATGTACATACCCTGTTTCCTCCAAAGTACTACTTTTTTCCTTTGGAGAAAACAGAAATTGTGTATGGTGTGTATCATCTTTTATCGCACCATTATTTTATGAGTAAGAAAGAGCTGCAGCATTATTGTGATAAGTAACGAATGTTTCCTGTCTGTTTCCTCCAAAGTACTACTTTTTTCGTTTGAAGAAAACAGACATTGTGCATTGTGTGTTTCATCTTTTATCTCACCATTATTTTATGAGTAAGAAAGAGCTGCAGCATTATTGTGATAAGTAATGAATGTTTCCTGTCTGTTTCCTCCAAAGTACTACTTTTTTCCTTTGGAGAAAACAGAAATTGTGTATGGTGTGTATCATCTTTTGTCTCACCATTATTTTATGAGTAAGAAAGAGCTGCAGCATTATTGTGATAAGTAACGAATGTTTCCTGTCTGTTTCCTCCAAAGTACTACTTTTTCCTTTGAAGAAAACAGACATTGTGCATTGTGTGTTTCATCTTTTATCTCACCATTATTTAATATGCAAGAAAGAGCTGCAGCATTATTGTGATAATTCTGTTCATCGCCTTTTTTGTATTGTCGCTGTTCCGTAAATGTGGAAATATTAAAAGCGCCTAATGATAAATGGTTTTGTAATTCATATTATAATGTGTGGTAGCAAATGAAACTAATTATGATTAACCTTTTTGATTCTACCCGAGTGCAATTATGAGAAATTCAAACAGATTGTTGTAATATTATCAATGAAATGATCATTAGTAAACCGAATCACCATTGGTTAGCAAGTATTTAAAAAGCTTGGACCAACCTCAGCGTCGCTGCTGACGTCAAAGGCTTGCTGCACGTTGGCCAGTACGTGCGCCTGCTGCAACTTCTCCCACTCGCCTGCCCCGTCCCCACCTCCGCCCATGCCTCGGCCCATGAAGCCGTCCTGCGGGCCAACAGTCAACCACAACAACCACAGAGTTAGTTCAGATGGAAGGTGAAATGTGAGAGTTACCCAGACAAAAGAATAAGTGGAATAATGTGTAGGCGTACCGCTGATAGCTCTGTTGCAACCACCCTTTGTAATTAGAGATGGTTGATATTACTGTTCCGGTTACTTTGCCTCGGTGACTTCGCTGTCCCTGGGACCGCCGACATTTTTTTTCTCCGGGAAACCAGTAATTTTGGAACCAGAAGAGTTATTCTCTATCTTTTGTGGGATCGTTATCGAGATAATGGACGTGATCTCCTGTGTGATTTATTTGCTTTTTCTATGTACAATGAATACAATGAATAAATAATCATGCATACTTGCAGGAATTCGTATTTAAAACGATCTAAACTAAAATGTGTGACATTAAATATGTAAAAATCACACAAATCTGACAGGAGATCACGCCCATTATCTCGACAACGATCCCACAAAAGATATAGAATAACTGTTCAGTTCCTTTTGGAACCAGATCCTTGGGAAACAAGTTTCTTTTGGAACTAGTTTATTTTAAAACCAGTACTTTTTACAACCAGTTCCCCTGCTCCATTCTTCTCTATTTTATTTTTTTACATTAAGGAGGCACACAGGAGGCCCTGAGAAAAATAATTTCCCTCAGGGCCTATGACATCTGAGATTCTATGTCGGAGGGTCTTTTAGAAAAGAGGAAGGAATGAACATTAGTCTTGAAAAGACATATTGTAGGAATGAGGAAACACAGAGGCCGGCAAATCGTTCCACAGCCGAGCTGTTGAACTCAAGAATGAGTCGAAGAAGCCACCCATTCTCATGTGACAAATATCATCCATATAAATACGTTTGACGTATTTCCCGACTATGCACCGGTGCCGAAGGGATCAATACAATCCGAACAGATTGCAATCCGTTTGTTACAGTGGGAGAATCTATCAAACGGACCGCCCGTTTCTGCACAGAATTGAGGTTTTTTTTTCAGGTATTTTGGAATTTTACTTTTATTTTTTTGGTATTTTCTTATACCCAATTTCCCAAGCCAAACATATTATTAGTAGGTGCACCAATCACCCTTCCTGCCCAACCAGTTCTGAGAGTCCATTTTAGATATTAACCGTCTCTAAAAAAATGTGTGTAACAGCAAGAGTAGGTACAACATAGCTCTCACTGGAAGGATTTATACATCTTAGGTGTACCCAGGGATATGCAGTATCTAGAGGCTGTACATTCTGTTTTGATCCCATAAAAAGGAGAGGGAAAATAAAGGAATAGGAAATTCCAAAAAAATTATGGAAACATACAAGTCCATAATTTAACATTTTTATTTTATAAATTTAATAAAATTTATTTTCCTTCTTTTTTTATGGACAATAACAGTTTTACATGTCCGTTTTCCCAAAAACGAATTCTCTCTTTCCGTTTTATACTTCGTTTTAGATAAAGAGGGAAAGGGATAGGTTACAACTGAGCTTCATTATTTTGTTCCAATGAACATGGTGGTGAATAATAAAGGTGTGAAAAAATAAAAAAGGTTGTCATTATTTGATTTGAGATAATCCTCCACCATTAAATTATTTAACACAAATTTAATAAGAAAATTAATGTGAAATTTTTTTATGAATGTGCACAAAAATGACAATCACCAGTAAATTAAAATGAGAAATTTAATTTTTAACTGATTATTCATAAAAAAAAGATTTGAATGAGAAAATATTGTGAAATATCGATATGTTATTTGAATGAGAAAAAATTGTGAAATATGACATGATCAATACCCAAAATTGACATACCTTACCATCTGAGGTTTTTACATATTATTATTTTATTATTATAGCCATATTTGGCTGAATGTGGAAATGTTTATCAATGGACAACAGAATATTTTTATACCATATCATACTATTAAAAACTCCCACAGTGAAATAAAGGTTTCCTGAAATTTCCAGTTATTAACCTTTTAAGGGTATTGACACATTCTGGTATGACGACACTAGTGTGCAGCGTTATTTGTTTGCAAATTTTTAAAATTTATTTTTAATTTTATTTAACCTCTCAAGCCTCGACGATATTTTGTCAGAGGGTCAAAATATTTCCGCTTTACAATAAAATCAGATTAATGAAATATTTCTGAACGTATCCGAAAAATAAAAACTGTTTTTGATAGGTGATAAAATACGCTTCCAAATTTTATAAATCGAAATAAACATATAATTTTTGAAATATAAACATTTTGCAAGCAAACATAAAAAAATTTAAAAAATGGCTCACCTTACGTTTTTTCTATCATAACGATAAAAAAAAACATTCACATTTTATTAGACAAATGTATTACAAACATTATTGTCCTCTCACTTTTTTGTTATTCTGTGTAAAAATAATTAATAAAAAATTTCCAAAGTTTCATAAATTTATTTCAAATTGCAATTCGAAACTTCGATTTCATAAAGGTCTACATTTTACTTCTGTTGTGTTTATTTTTTATATTTTAACCTATCAAAGGCCGGCAAATTCCAGGAAAAATACGGAAATTTCGTAAAAAAACACGATTTTGAATTGTGAATTGAATGTTTTGTGGATTAATTTTGAGTTATCGTATATTATATTGACCGAAACACATTCCTAGAACAATAAACTATGTACCAAAACAACATTACTTGCGTTAATTACGTAAATTAATAGGTTTTATGATGTTTTAGTCGAGGAACTTGCATCAACTTTGACAGCTAAAATTTGTGGCAAATCTGACATTCTTAAAACTTAGATAAAATCGTTTAAAAACATTATGGGGTTGCAAGGTGAATGAAATCTTATGGGGTAATGTTGGCGCAAGCGATTCTGACCGTGTTCTTCATACAAATTCTGTACATAGAAGGGTCAAAATCGCAGACAAACACATTTATTTCGAAATATTTTTTTCGCGCATGCGCACAAGCTGCGCGCATATGAGCGGCTCCGGCCGATTAGAGGTTAATAACAAAGCGTGGTATTTTCTCTTTCTAACACCGTTTAAATCATATTTCTTACTACGATAGTAAGGGAGGCACAACGATTCCTATGAGACATGTATGGGTTGTTCCGAAAACCGAACAATGACTTTAAGTTAGAATTTAAGTGTTAGCACACGTGACATATATTTCACCGTCAACTATGTTGAGATGGCAGATTCGTATCCGCAAACTTATAAAAGTAAGAAGTCACTTATTTAACACATTCACGGACACAATGCGTTTTGACTTTGTGAAAGAGGAGATGTGATATGATGCTACATACATATTACACATCTTTTATCGACAATGCGATACTACACAACAGGCACTTCACTTGGCTTCTATTGCAGCAGTATTTAGCCTATTTGTGTCACACCGTGAACTTCTATACTTGATAGCGTCACACCCAAAGATGATAATTTTTTATTATTGATTTTCATTTGCTTCACAAAATACGTGTTTTGCGATGAAAGATATGTGAGAGCGAACTTCCGTTTTCCGGCAAGCGTCTGACAATAGATAAAAGATAATGAAATAAAGCTAAGAAGCAGCACAAAAGTGAGTAGCGTACCTTGCTCTGATGGCGTGTATCAAAGCTTGTATGGCTAGTACTCCTGGAGAAGGGCTGGTCCCTGTTACCGCCTGGTGACAGCGACCTCGTGAGTGCGTCAGTCTGCTGGATGTTGAAGGCTATCTCCTGCTGAAGTAGCGCCCTCCGCGCGGCCTCTGCGTCCAACCGCGCCTTGCCCAGTTCTTTGGATACATCGGTTTTCTCCATTTGGAGTTCCTCGGCAGTCTTACGGCAGCGTTCTAACTCTTGCGAGAGAACGTTCTTTTCTTCTAAGGCATGCATGCGCTCCTTGAGGTGGACTTGCAACCTGTGTAGGAAAGAGATCATTTAAATATGCAATGCAGTAATATAAATTAGTAGACTAATAGCAGATAAATAAAAAAAAATTAAAAAGGTTAATGCATAAGGACATAATGAGTTTCATAATTAAGAAAGAGACGCTCAGATGGATTGGGCATGTAGAGCGAATGAACGAGGAAAGGAGAAAAAAATTTGTAAGGAGAATATATGACACAATGTGAAGGAATAAGAAGTCGGGGACACCCGAGGAAGATATGGCACGACCAAGTGAATCAGTTTCTTGAGTCGAACCATGTCAAGAATCAGAATAATAGAAGAGTATGTATGAGACGACGTATGAATGTGAATGAGACAAGGAGAGTGAACCAAGACCGAGTTGTTTGTCGTTCCGTCCTCTCTGCCTACCCCTGCGGTAAACGGCATGATGGTTAGTTAGTTGGTTAGAGTTTCATAATTGTTAAGAATTGAGGTCTTTAGGCACCATAAAATGACAAATTGTATGACTATATCCTATGACATGACAAGCCATATTTCTTATTATTATGCATTCATCTAACACTTATTGAAGGTCGCATCAATGATTTGTGAGAGTGAATATGTGTACACAAATATGTACATAATATAACAATTGATTCAACAACACGTTGAAATTCAACAAGTTTACATGTTGAATTTCAACTACAAGTTGAAATTGACTATAAGTCACACGACCTGTCTATACTAGCAAATTGTTGAATCTGAGCGGTAGGCTGGCGAGAACCACTCTCGACGGCCAGGGCACCACTGTCAGCAATCGATAGAAGCACTTTCCCTGCTGGCATCTGTCGGCATCTGATAGAAGCTCTTTTAATATATTACAACATTACGTATACAAAGTTATAAAGAATAAAAATGATGTCATACCTTTCGTTGGATTCGGAGAGCAGTTTATCCACGGTGGCCGAGAGCCTGGTATTGTGCTCCTCGTTCATCCGCAGTCTTTGGTTCATGCGCATCACCTCAGCGTTCTTCTCGTCCAGGTTAGCCTCCAGTCGCTGGATGCGGTCCTCGGCCGAGCCGTGCCTCTCCTGCGCCTGGTTGGGAGTTGGCACACATTACAGTATGAACTATTAGACCTATTCGCTACTTTATGCTTGTGACTAAGTTGTCTGCACTCAAAATGGCTCTTAACCTGGCCTGTGCCGCGTGTGCGCCGGCGCACAAAAATGAAAAATCAAAATTTTTACGCAATTTTGACCCTTATGTATAAAGAAAGTGTATGAAAAACACGGTCAGAATCGCTAGCTCTATTATCGCCCTTTACCATAGAAAAAGCCGCAACGCAGCCGGTCACTCCGAATAATTTATATGAAATTTTTCGTCGGGCGGGATGTGCGCAGGTCTTGCGCATGCGCGAAAAAAAAATATTTTCATCTTCGATTTTTACCCTTCTATGTACAAAATTTGAATAAGAACACGGTCAGAAATGCTAGCGCCAACATTCTCTATGAGATGGGTAAAAATTTCATTCACCTTGCAACATTAGAAAATTTTAAAATAATTTTTATCTGTGGGCATCTCGAACTGTCATTTTGGCGGCCGCGTCAAAATGCCGATGCGTGACCTCGAATAAAACATCATAAAACCTATCAATTTACGTAATTACGCAAGTAATATTATTTTGGTAAATAGTTTATTGTTCTAGGAATGTGTTTCAGTCAATAAAATATACGATAGGTTAAATTTAATCCACAAAACATTCAATTGAAGATCGTGAAATTTCGGTGTTGTTCTGGTAAAAAGCCTGGCCCTCAGGGGGTTAATATATAAATTGCTTCAGAGAATCCAGCAAATGGATTGGGGAAATGAATTATAATCTTAATTGTGACGTATAGAGTCCCACATGGATCTAAAGCATCCCCAATTTGGGTATATTATTAAGCTGAAGGGGAAAGATATGAAAGGGAAAGAAAGGTTAGAAAGTACCTGTCTTTTCAAGATCTAATGTCGATAGATAATCGTTTCAAGGATCGTTTCGATTCTCAATGGTGGTCTTTCACCAGGGCGATTCAAAGAATGTCTATCACTCTGGACTATTACATTTATAATGAAGGGATGAATAAATCTTGTCAAGAATATGCAAATAATCTGTGGGTCCAGTGCTTTTAAACATTTTATATCAGAAGGAAGGGAATGCAATTTATTTGGTTTTAATCGAAGACAACTTGTTTACGAGAAAAATAATGAAAATATGTGTTCAATTTAAATCACAATGAGGGTGGTAGTTAAATCCCTCGTCTACTCATAAACAGCCCCGGATCTACGACTTTTTCAAACCAGGGCAGAAATTTGATAGTGGCGCCCCCTCTCGCCAGGGTTTGAGCGCTCGGGTTTATTCGGCTCAGCTCGTGTAGCTGAGATGCCCAGTTCTAGATGCGACGGGGATTCCCCTGGCAGAGACATCACGTACACTGCGCACGCGTTCAAAATCGACTTAGGATACCTTCATAAATCAACTTAGGATGTTCAAAAACAAACTGGGCATCTTAAAATCAAATAAATAACCGATGGAACAACGTCCGCGCGCTGCCAGGCGCTTCGCTTTGTGAATAAAGTTTTTTTTCAATCGAACATATAAATTACAATTTTGGCGCCCCCTAAAACTGCCACCCGGGGCAGGCGCCCAGGTTTGTCCGCCTAGATCTGGGGCTGCTCAAAAGTGACGTACATGACGGTAACTATGTATTGGCCCAGTGTGTTTTTTGATGAGAGCCGATTGATTTAATTCAAAAGAAATCAATCTCAATGGGAATCAAACCCAAAGTAATGTATTTTACTTTAGTTTCACAAAAGACATTTGGGAAGACCAGTTCTTGACTTGAACTTGGTGGAGTCTCCCAGTTTCTGACTCTATCAGCCAGCGTGTGATATAGATCCTACTATACTATAGTCTACTAGTCTAGTAGTAAAGGAGCAGGTGGTTGACCAGTGACCTACAGGCTTCCCACCAACCTGACTGAGCGCCTCCATGCGCGCCTTCAGCTGCTCTTCCATTTCGGGCAAGGCGGACAGCTGCGCCAGCTTCTGGGCAGACAGTTCCAGCTTCTCCTCGATGGCCGAGATCTTCTCTTCTTGGAGCTGTAAACAACATTCAAAAGGTTTATTTCATATTAGATGTTCACATTCAAAACCAATTAAAACTACTGAATTATGGATAACCCAACAATTCTAACCCAATTCTTCATAATTTCCATCTTTAGTTTTAATATTGGATTGTTGATGTATGTTGGAGGATTTAGGTGGAAGAGAATAGAACCGGCAATGTCTGGGTGAGAACCTAGGGCCTTTTCACAAAGTGCCATGATTTTTCATCAATGAATTTTATGATACCTGAACGTCGGTCAAATCTAACAATCAACATCATAGCTGAGCCAACTATCCGCAATGGGTGACCGGACAACTCAGAATGAAACCAACTCAGAATGAAACCAACTCAGAAGCACCCCATTAAGAGTGATGATAAAAAAATATTTAAAAAATTGGGTAAATAGGTTAAGTTAGGTTAGGGTTACCAGCTATTTTAAAATTATTTTTTCATAGGATTTAATGACCTTTCTAAGGTGTTTCTGAGTTGGTTTCATTCTGAGTTGACATGGAACCCCGCAATGATAGCTCGTTGCCAAAAGTCACAAATAAGAATTTGCAGATAAAGGCTGCGCTTTGATTCCCTCGATAGCAATGATAACACATCCATCTTCGTGACAAATCCAAACAGAGATCATTATCAAATAAGGAAAAAATTCACCAATATTTACCTTTAATTGCTCAACCTTGTGCTGCAACTCTTGCTCCAGTTTCTCATTGAGATCGTGCAGCGAAGTGGATTCCCTCTGGGCGTTGAGGTATCTCTTCTCCAGCGTGGCAATCCTCTCTTCCTGGTCTCCCTTCTGGGCCACATTCTCCCTCAGGTCTCTCTGGAGCTTGCTGCATTGGTCCTGGCTCTTCAGGAGCTCTCGCTGGGCCTTGTTCAGGTTGTCCTCCAGTTCCCCCATCTTTGTGGAGAGCTCGGCCACACGTCGCTGCCACGAACTCAGCTCGCCAGACTGTATTACCATTCATAAAATTATTAATTCATCCAACACTTATCGAAGATCGCATCGATGAATTGTGGGAGCGAATATGTATACACAAATTTGTACATAATATAACAATTGATTCAACAATCTAAATTTTAACAACAACAAAAAATTATTAAAGAAATGGAAAGGCTAACATTAAGAAATAATACAGGTAACATCTAAAACTATGTCATGCAATTTAAATAAAAAAGGGAACAAACATTTTATGTCGGGATTTAGTAATCCGGTGATTTACAAGTAAAATGAAAAATAAAAATAAACCAAGTAGAGTTCCACAGACGTTGTATGATTGTCCAATTTCATGTAATTTTACTGAAAAGGTGAAGTAAAAATATCTCATGCTGGAATTAAATACGATTTTGATTTGGATAAAATAATGATACATAATCGAACGTAGACTATAAAAATGAATGATGGAGAAAGTATCATATTTGTAAGTCAATTGTTCATGCAATGATGACAATGTTATATTATTAATGTTATGCAGTTTTGTTAATATAGTGATGCTTTATGATGATCAAAAATGTTAATTTCCAAAACAACAATGATGATCATTTGAATAAAGGAAAATATTAGTGATTATTTGGCGTAGAAACAACATAAGTGGGACAAACCTGTTTATCTAAGACGGTTTGGAGTTCGGATATCTTCTTTTCAGAAGCATGGTTGCTAGTGCCGTTAATCTGTGTGGCCGATACCTCATCGGACTGTGTAAGGTCACGGGAAAGAGAAATCAACGGTTACACATGCACCACGCACCACACGCCACATTCTACGCATGGACCATGCACATATTAAGGTTTGCTGACTCGTGTTTACATCACTGAAGACTGTACCCTCAACTTCCACAGAGGGAATTCTTTCACTGAAAGTTTAGTTTCAATTGAAACATGCAAAAGTTTCATACAACAGTTTCAATTGAAACATGCAAAAGCAGAATTAATTTTTTAACAGAATTTTTGCAAAACATTGATCAGCAACCCCTAATATTTGCATTAAGATAAGCAGGGAACCTAAGCATTACGGGCCGTTCAAGTATTACGTAACGCACTAGGGGGGGGGGATCTTGTTAAACGTTACTGTGCGTTACCAGAGGGGGGAGGGGGGGGGGGTCGAACACCGCGTTATGTAACATGTTTTAATTTATATAAAAAAAAACTAGGGAATTAAGATCTTCCAAGATGGCAACCCTTTTCATTCTCGAAATCTCTTGTTTTATTTATTACCGCAAACGCGATTAAAACAAGAAAAAAGGTATTTAAGTGACTTTCCAGTACTTTGCGCAACTTAATTGTGACTTTCAGGTAAAAATTGTCACTTGGGCGTTACGTAACGTTTAGGGGGGGGGGGGGAGCACAGAAAAACGTTACGGCACCTTACATGGGGGGGAGGGGGGGTCAAAAATCTTCAAAAATTACATTACGTAATACACGAACGCCCCCTTATCTATAACAGACGGAATTATCCTTGATATAATAATACTGCATTTTATAATAAAATAAAGTAAAAGGGATATATTTGCAAATATATGTACTATAAATTATGTACTATATATTTGTAATATATGAACACAAAGGAAACATAATTACTCGCTTCAGCAAAGTTTTGAGTTTACTTTACAAGTGTATCTGGGGAAACTAAGTTTGCATAACGTGCTGTTAATTAAGTGACAAGAGACAGATGAAGCTAGTTTTCATCACTAAAGCGACCAACAATAATATAATCATTTATCATAAACAGAGTGTTTTACAAAACATTTCCTGTAACTTCGTAAAAAAAAAACACTTTTTGTTATGTTCTATTATTAAACACTGTTATAAATAAATGAATTTTAAAATGGAAAAAAAAACAATGTTTCTGAAGTGATGATGAAGGTTGATCGTGGAATATTTCCAAAACCGAGTCAATTTTTCCCCATTGATTGTGAATATGGAATGACGACTAAATGATGTGAAAAAACTAAATTTAAATCAAAACTAAAAAAAACATAAATTTTGAAATCTTACAAAAACTAAATAAAACGCTAATAAAATTCTAAACAGTAATGGACATGCAACAGTAATGGATTTACAACAGAAAATAAAAATTACTTCATTCAGATATTTTGACCACCTCATAAAACAATCATAACACATTCATTAATATTTTAAAATTATGGTGCTTTTATACATTTAAAAAACTATTATGATTTTAAGTTTCGATAATTAATTTACAATTAAAATGTTGGATGTATTTAAAAAATTATGTTAGAAATTCTGGATGTTACAATAAAATGTATGTGTATGGCCTAGTGATGTATGGGTGAATATTCCAAAGAATAATGCAATTAAAAATTAATTATTTTCCTTTACCCATAAATTTGCTGATAGTGAATAGCTATTCAAAATAATGAGATCACAAAATCTGTGATTTAAAAAAAGAATGTTTGGTAAAACGTCTTTATATGTTTAACCGAACTTCTTTAACCTGTGACAGGCCAGGAACGCGTATATGCGGGCGGATCAAATTTCAAAAAAGAATATTGATTCAAATAATTTGGATGCGATTTTAAATTTTTTGTATAAAGAAACTGTACTAAGGAAAAAGTCAGAATAGCTTCCTCCATTCTTGTTCTTAAGGTAATTTCCAAAAAGTTTTCCAAAAAACCCTGGCTCTTGACAGGTTAAAAAGAATGTTCGTTCAATTTTATACCAGAAACTAGTAGGTAGTACTTGCGATGTTAATGCTTTGGTGAAACCAATACCATCTTGTGGTGTGTTTAGTGTGATCAGTCATAGTTAGAGGTGCTGTATTAATACTATATTAAACTGTGGAAATAATTGTTAACAGAGCAACGGAGAGGACAAAAAGTCAAACAATCAAATTGAATAAAGTTACTTACAAAAATTAATACGTAAGTAGAAACATCAAACAATTAAATTCGACAAATTGAAAATATAAATGACAGTTCTGACATTTGATTAAATTTAATCTTGCGAGATCTGTCAATTCAATAATTTAATAAGGGTAAAGCTAGTCTAGAATCAAAATTCCAACTCCAGAACAAGAAAAATTAACATTTCTACTACAATCAATTCAAAGATGTTGAATAAATTCGAAATTACGAATTGTTCTAAGAATGTTTTGTTATTGTGATCAATGTAAAAAAATATTTTTTAAACTGAATCCACTGTTTATCAATCGACAGATACTATTTAAACTTTAATATTTATTTTTGAATATTTAACTTTAGAATGGTTGAAAAGCTACGCAGGAACCAGAGTTCAGGATTGTAATGAGCTTTAGTAACTTATGTACTGAAATTAAATTAAAATAAACAATTTTAACAATAATTGTAAGACTTTGCGTAATCTCTCGTTTGCCCTATATCGTTACCTGAAAAGATTATTTTTAGAAGTGTGATATAATATACTGATTTAAAAAAAACTGAGGTTGCCAATTTAAATAAGGTCTTTCGATTAGACTCCACATAGACCAATGATGTAAAATTGATTACCTGCCATGTAATTCTGTATCTTTTGTGGATACGGAATCGATTCCATACGTAATCTACTGTCATATCCACAAAATATACAGAATCGCTTCAAGAAATAAATTCAGTGCTTGAAAATATTTGATCAATTTTACTCAAAATATAAAGCTCATTTCAAGCACACAGGTCACGCCCTCAACACAGCAGCTCGTCTCGACGCATGACTGCCCTACTGAGAAGAGGGGCTTATGTTTTAAAATTTGGAGCATTAATAAATTAATTATTTTAATCAACACATTTCTATCCATTTATCTTTTCAGCGATATCTGCAGTGTCAAAAGTTTTGGTTTAATAATTACTCCTGACGCTGTTCGGAGTTTTGTGAATACCTTGGTGGGTGCATAATGTTCCCCATTGGCGTTGTCTGAGGAGGCAGGGGAGGTGGAGCCGGGCTGGCCGTTCTCCTTGGGGCGCGGGGAGAGACCTCCGGCGTGGTCGGGCCCGTCCGACGAGTTGTTCGGGACTAGTCCGCCAGTCTTGTACTGTTGCAACTGGAAATGCCGTGACATACAAGGTGAGTTACAGAAATACAACACTGAGAACATACATTTTTTGAAATGTGTAAAAAAAAAAATATATATTTTACGTTATGTCCACACACAACGCCCTCAGGAAAAAAACCTGCAAAGGCCTATGTCATCGTTTGGGATGCTGTGAGAAGGGTCTTAAGGTAAAGGAAAGAGAGAAAGTTCTGGGAAGGAAAAAGGTATGAGGGGTGGGTAGAAATCTAAGGGTAGGAAGTGACGGATGTATGAATCCATCCCTCCCACTGCGGTGCAAGGCGATGGGTAAAGAGAATCCGGCTGGAGAGGTCAAGGTTAGGTCTCCCTCAACCAGTCTCTCCCGATCCGACCCCCCACACAGTAGGTGAGAAAAACAAACGCATTTGCCGCCAAGACCTAGACAAATCTTACCCCATGAACATGGGCATCCCTGCCAAGTCACCAAACGCAGCAAACCACTTGGGGTGATCTATGGCAGGGGTGTTGGTTATCCAATAAATGGTTCCCGGGGCGGCGGTACCCATAATCGCCTCCCAAATTGTAAACCTCAAAAACAATGATTTATAAATGTTTCTATCTTCAATCGAATATTTATATTGTTTTCTATATTTATCACCATCATTAATTTAAAAAAGCAAAACCAATTATTTACAATTTTCGCAGCCCTAAATATTATTCTATTGCTGAGTTACAAAATCATAAACAGCAAAAATACAAAAGTTAACAAAAAATCTTTTGTACACTTTTGCAATCTTTGCACTCTGGGACAGCTACTGATGGGCGTAATCGAAAATATTATCGATTATTGAGTGAGGTTTCCAAGTATAATTTTAATTCTAATATCGTGTATCTCACGTCCAGTTGTTAAGAAAAAAAATGAAGCACACAGTGACAATATTTTACAAATGCCACCTAACATAATATTCTCAAGTTCTACAGTACATTAACTAAGCAGTTTAAAATAAATTAAACGAAATATTAATCGAAAAAATGTTCGTAGGTGAAAAATAGGAAAATGACTTACTTCTTCTTTGGTAAGTGCTAATTCTTCTTCTAAACTAGTATTTCGTTCTAATGCCACTCGCAGTCTCTCTCGAACCTGAAAACACAAAACAAATCATTGAGCAAAACAGAATAAAATAATTATTAAATAGGGAAAATTTACACTTTTTATAAAGTAATCACAATTAGTTTTTATGTGGAGTAGGTAAAATCAATTTGGTAGTATGACACAGTTTAATAATAGTAAAACAGTACAAAACTATAGCAATAACATTACGGGACACGGACACGGGTACTTTACCCAAACCCAAAGGGAACTAATTGTTCCCTGAACCGCTCGTTAAACTATTTAAGGCTACGAACGCACAGGCAGGCGGCTTGCTTAGCGCCTAGCGCCTAGATAGGTAGTAGATAGCCGATGGATAGCCGCTTAGCGTGTATCCAGGTAAACCAACGTGTTGGTTTTTTGCCACTAGGCGCTAGGCGCTAAGCCAGCCACCTGCCTGTGCGTTCGTAGCCTAACAAAAGGGTTGAGTATTCACTCTGGTTTAGCTGAAAGAATTTCAGGCCTTCCAGAGATTTTTCTGTGGAAGGTACTCTTAGTATCGCCCTGGTGTAAGACCACCACCATTCAGAATTGAAACGTTGCTTGAAATGGCTTTAGCCATATTTGGCAAACAGATCTGAATAGCCGGAAACTTCCCACCTCCTCTTCCCCATATCCTCCCCTCCCTCCCCAATCGTAGAACCATATAGAGCACAACCCGTACATTTTGGTTTATTAAATTTTAAAAACATTTTACAAGTCAAATATTTTCCACCTAGTGATGTATGTGTAGGATTAAAACGAATGATGTTTCGAGTCAAAACATTTCGAGTACATAAAAATTAATTAGAATATTTTACAAAAGAAACATTTCGATTTAAAACTTCGAAAATGACATCTCGATTTTGCCCATCACCATTTCCGAGAAATTCGACATTAGAGAAAACTTTCAATAATTTTTCATCGGTAAATATTTTTGCCTTCTCCAAACATTCGCAGGGAAAACTTTAATAATAAAAATTCCAGGAATGTATTAAATTCAAAACGTTTGTAATATTAACCCCTAAGGTTTATTTGTTCGCGTTTGCGAACAACTCTTATAGGTCTCATAAAAATCGTTGTCTTCTTTACTATCATGGTGAGAAATATGTTCTAAACGGTATTAGAAAGAGAAAACTCCACACTTTATATTCAAATCTAAAAGATAAGAACAAAATAATTCAAATGTCCACCTTTATGAAACAAAATATTCCGATCGCAATTTGAAAAAAAAATTGTGAAACTTTGTGAATTTTTTATTAATTATTTTTACATGAAACGACAAAAGTGGGGTGATGATAACGTTTATAATACATTTGTCTAATCAAATATGCGTGTGTTATTATTTTTTTCGTTACCAGTAATTTTAGTTAGAATAAAACGCAAGGTGAGCCATTTTTTAAACATTTTTAGGTTTGCATTAAAAAAAATTATATTAAAAAATTTCTTGGTCATTTCTAATAATAAAATTTGAAAGCGTATTATTTATCACCTTCCAAAAACAGTTTTCAGTTTTTGGATACGTTCACAAATATTCCATTTGAATTTATTGCGAAGCGGAAATAAATACGGTCGAGGCCTGAGGGATTAAAATAATCATTTCGAGATATCTCGATTTTTTCCATCACTAAGAAATTTAACATCGAAGAAAAATACCAAATTTTCCTCTGAAAACATTTTTGTCCTCCCCAAACACGCGCGCGGGAAACTCTAGTAAGAAAAATGGCGGTTATTTATTTATACCGTATAATTATAATTAACATAAATTTCCATTTAATTTCTTTTAAATCGTGTATTCTAATCGATAACACGTGTGTAGATAAGAATCACGCTAAAATAACTTCGACCTAAAAAGATTGTATGACTCCGATGCTTAATTAAAGGGTTCAAATCCGTTATGTATATTTTTTTGATTAATCCGAGTAGAAAAAATAAACGAACAAGGTTGGCAGATAGCCCTGTTATTTATTATTCACTGTTTTTGTAATTCGATAGGATATCAAAATAATGAAGTTACCAGGTGGGGTGGGGAAGCCGGAACAACAGGGATAATATTTCACTCTAATCGCTTTATTTATCCAACCAGTATATATTATATACTTCAGAGTATTAAGCAATCACAGAAAGGTATTTACATTCTAGAATGCATTCAATATTGATTAAAAAAATACATCGTCTAAATAAGGGTGAAACGAGTGTACCTAAATGAAAATCTATAGAATTTAACGCAACAAATAAAAAGAGTAAGTGATAAGTAAAAAGTTTTTCAAGTTTGCGTCTCATTACAGCAATAATAATAACTAGTAGTAAGATACTACCCGATAGCGAAGTAACAAAAGTAATCAAAGTAATGAATACAAAGTAACGATTACTTTTTGTGAAAGTATGGAAGTAACGAATACAAAGTAACGATTACTTTTTGTGAAAGTATGGAAGTAACGAATACAAAGTAACGATTACTTTTTGTGAAAGTATGGAAGTAACGAATACAAAGTAACGATTACTTTTTGTGAAAGTATGGAAGTAACGAATAATGACGGGTGGTAAAAGTGCCGATATTGAACACTACTAAATCATAACTGCCAGTGCAATAATAATCATATTATCATCCACTTCTCCATATTCGGAGAGATTCACGAAAATACAAATTCAATAGTACTTGCCAGCCGATTTTCCTCACGCTAGCTGTTAAAGTAAGTGGCGACATCTTTTGGCATTATTGGCTACTTGCTTGAATTCGGTTCTATTAACTTCACCCGCCATAACACAGGGATATCCCTAGCATGGCGGATGAAACACCACAAAAAAACTATGCAATGTACAATATTCTTATAAATAAATAAATAAATAAATAAATATTACGAAAGTAGCTTTGTAACAAACTTCAAGTACGAAGATAGTTTTGCATAAGACGCGACGTCAGAGATGTATTCGAAAACGGGTTCTTAAATTTCAACCGGACGACAGATTTTTTTTTAAATTAGCTCCACACAGGAGGCACCGAGGAAAGCAATTTTCCTAGGGGACTATGTCATCTTTGAGGATGCTGTGTGGAGGGTTTTTTAAGGGAAAGGAAGGAGAAGAAGATATGGGAAGGAAAAAGGTATGAGGGGTGGGTAGGAATCTGGGGGTCAGTGTGGCCAGGAGTGACGGACGTATGAATCTATTCCTCACACTGCGGTGCAAGTCGAAGGGTCGGCAGAATCCGGCTGGAGAGGTCAAAAGGCCTCCCTCAATCAGCCTTCTCCGACCCAGCCTGCCACGCAGTGGTTGAACGTATCCGCCACCAAGACCTAGACAAATCTCATCCCATGAACCCGGGCACCCCTGCTAAGTCACCAAATGTAGCGAAACACTTGGGGTGACCGGTGGCAGGGGTGTTGGTTGTCCAATAAATGGTTCCCGGAGCGGCGGTACCCATACCCGTCTCCGAAATTGAGATAAATGTTTTATTAGCTTCCATTTTCGTTAGATGTAAAGATAATCATATCCTCACTGGGATATCCCATGCGGAGGATTTCATTTACATATTTTAGAATTTAATTATGTGTTTAAGATAAAGTACTGGTAATTATAAATAAATATATTATGTAGTGTTTTTCCGAAATAACCAAAAACATATTAGTTTGTGTTTTTTTAGTGCAGTTAAGTGGTTTAGGTTTCAGTCTGTATTTGGTGTCGGTATATTTTCTATTTTTGCTCTGCCTATATTTTGTATCCAGCTTTTTATTTTAGTTATATAATGTTGTTGCGGTTTTTGAGTGAGAGCGGGACATTCCTCTCCTTCCCACTCGCCTCTCCCGCTTTCCCCATCCCGCGAACACCCTCCTGCGTTCCCTTCCCCACTCCCGCGATCCATATTTTCAATCCCGGTGCATTCAGTTTTCAAACAGCTCGCGTGCTCCTTATTGGATTTTTTTTATACAATATTTTATGCCAAAGCTCACCAGTATATACATAGAAATGTTCGCGGGCGTGCGCACAACAACTCACCAAAGATTCATCGCAACAGGATGAATAGTATAGGAAATAATTTCATAACACCAGAGCTCTGCACTATATATATATTTTTTTGTATTTTTTACATTTGCTCCACGCAGAAGGCTGTATAATTTCGCTCAGGGCCTATGTCATCTGAAGGGATGCTGCGTGGAGGTTGTTTTGAAGGAAGAAAAGGATAGGAAGTTCTGGGAAGGAAACAGGTAAGAGGGGTGGGTTGAAATCTGGGGTCAGTGTGTCTAGGAGTGACGGACGTACGAATCCACCCCTTCAACTGCGGTGCAAGGCAATGGGTCGAGAGAGTCCGGCTGAAAAAGTCAAAAGGCCTCCCCAACCAGTCAATCTCGATCCGGCCCGCCACGCAGCAGGTGGGCAGGCGCATCCGCCGCCAAGACCTAGACAAACCTCACCCCATAAACCATCGATCACGCGCACAACAACTCGCCAAAGTTTCATCGCAATCCGATGAATGGTTTAGGGACCGCATAAGGGACAAACAAAGAAACGTTCATAAAAAAACCATTACCAAAAACCGTTTAGTCCATTTTAAATTTCGATCAATTTTTACATCTAGATACGTTACATGGCCGACGTTTTATGAATTGATTTAGGATAATTTTTTAACATTCTTTTCTTTACAAATGTGAATAATTCAAAGTTGTATAATTATTATTATTTAGAAGGGTCGAAATCACCCATCAAGGTGCGTCATTAAAAAGCGAACGCGTAAACATAATTTAAAACGTCAATCTTAACGAAAACTTATAAAGCATAAAATTCATTGAAAACTTGGAGGGTGCAAAAGCCTTTCAAGGCTTTTATTTCGGCGCTCAAGTGCTCCAAAGGCGCGCTACAGTCGGCGGAATCGCGTACCGCAGAAAACGTGAAAATCGGGAAAACAAGCACAAAACAAGTACGTACAACGAGCTTTGACCTGTGTCGTAGAACATTTTGCACAAAAGAATAAAAATCAACAAAGAAAAATTTTAAAAATATAGGTACGACGTGTACATCGGTGCAGAAAGGGGATTGTTAGAAAAAATATAGGTACGACGTGTACATCGGTGCAGAAAGGGGATTGTTAGAAAAAATAAGGAAATACACATTTTTGCAATAATAAATGATTGGTTAGTGGTCGAACGGTTCAATGCGTCGCGTTGCGGGTTCAATCCCCAGCTAGCTAAAAATCATCCATTGCACGAACAAAATTTTACCAATTAAACTTAAACGTATCACAGGTTATATTATAAGTTATAATTTCCCCGCAGGGGTAGGCAGAGAGGACTGACCGCCAGACGACCCGGTCTTGGCACACACTCCTTGCCTCGTTCACATTCATACATCGTCTCATACATGCTCTCCTATTATTCTGACTCTTGACATGGCCCGACTGAAGTATCTGATTCACTTGGTCGTCCCATGTCTTTCTCGGACGTCCCCGACTTCTTCTACCATTCACATTTGTGTCATATATTCTCCTTAAAACATATACTTAATATTACTAACGTAATCTAAGCTAACTTAACTAATACAAATCAAATTAGAGTTTATTGTAATATTGTAACTACCAACTATTGTAAAACAAGAAATAAACAGGCTTATTATTGAGATAAGTTTTAAGATTTTCACGGCCAAAAGCATTTTCGTTATTTGTTTTTGGGGTGTTATGTCGTGTTGCGCTACCTCCTTCTTTAGCCAATATTTCGGACATCGTTGCAGTGTCCATCATCAGGGCAGATTCGGCAGAAACGTTGGATAAAGAAGGAGGTAGCGCAACACGGCATAACACCCCAAAAACAAATAACGAAAAAAGGGTTTATTATTATTTATTATTATTATTATGACTCCTTACACTCCTTTCCTCGTTCATTCGCTCTACATGTCCAAACCATCGGAGCATTCCTTTTTTAATCTTACTCATTACACTTACGTTAGCCTTGCATTCTTTGCGGATCTCCACGTTTCTCACACGATCATACATGGTTTTACCACACTTCATTTCACACCACACTTTCTCTATGACGCTAATTTAATTATTTTAGAAAAAAAATCCCACGTTATGCTTATGAATTTTTACGTACAATACAATTTTTTTTTACATAATTCCACACAATTAATTCCCCTCAGGGCCTATACTTATACTATCTCAGGGCTTATACTATCTCATTTTCTCGCAGACTAAATCCTATAGATGTACGTGTTTGTCTCATTTTAGTGTCGCTAATTTTCGTTTCATCGAGCTTCAAAACACAACGGTGCTAAAGAAGTCTTGACTTCAATAAAGCAACGTTATCTGCTTTTCACTCACAACTTAAGTTAGTTTAGGATAGTTTCTCATAAACTCACCAGTTATTTAAAACACTATGACATACTTCAAAACTTGTCAGTAGCTTCGCTTAGAAATAATAATAATATTTTAATTACCTTTATTATAATTTAAACTCGGAACCGAAAGTTTACACGTCAACCTAGATCGCCCCAGAGTAGGGAGACAGAGTTGACACTTCACTCTGAACTTATGAATCATTTTCCTTTCGAATTTTCAATCAAAACAAAAAGCATCAGTGAAGACAGACGTGAGTGAGAGCGGTATTTTATTGTAGAGTTTAATGCCATAATATAAGAAGCTTTTTTGCCCAAATGTTGTGTTAGTAGTTACTTGTTGCATATATTTTTGACCATGAGATCTAGTGTTTTAAATGTTGTTTAATTGACATGATGTTAAGATTGTTGAAGACTGCATTGCCCATTGTAATAAAGAACATTAATAATTATGTCTAATTCATATTAATTTCTTATAATTAAATTATAATATATAAATGAAATCCTCAGCACGGGAGATCCCAGTGAGAATATCATTATCTCTACTTGTTATTAAGAAATGAAGATAATAAATCATTATTATTATTATTATTATAGTACAGGATTTGATTAGAATTATTTTATTATTAACTGTAAATTTTAAAGTTAATTTTCACTTTTGGCGTAAGTTCTATTCAAGTTCTGTTTTTACATCATTATAATTTGGGAGGCGGGTATGCGTACCGCCGTCCCGGAAACCATTTATTGGATAACCAACACTTCTGCCATAAGTCACCCCAAGTGGTTCGCTACGTTTGGTGACTTAGCAGGGGTGTCCGGGTTCATGGATTCATCCTTGTGTTCGTGGATTGCCGACTTTTTGAGGGATAGGTCGATTCAGGCGGTTGCTGACGGTTTCACTTCCTTCTTCCTCGCATTCGATAAATGCTGGCGTCCCACAGGGATCGGTTCTGTTACCGACTTTGTTTCTGTTACACATCAATGATCTCTTGTCATGTGCACCGATCCATTGTTACGCGGATGACAGTACAGTCCATGATACCTTTTTGTTTGACAAGCCCCCAAAGGGCACACAAACTCCAATAGCTCGGAGGGCTTTGAAGCAAAGAATGGACGGTTACCTCCAGAGTGTTTTCTCTTGGGGTAAGAATAACCTGGTCGAATTTAATGTTTCAAAGACCCAATCATGTTTGATAACGTCTAAAAGGGATCGAAATGAAAATCTAGTCTCCTTCAACGGAAGCAATCTTCCGAACAGGACCTCCATCGATATGCTTGGTTTAACTGTAAGTGACCAGCTCAGGTACGGGGGCTCCATCGAAACCAGAGTTAAGTTAGCCTCTCAGAAACTGGGCGTACTCTACAGGGCCCGCAGATACTTTAATAGTACACAACTGCTAATCCTGTACAAATCGCAAGTGCGCCCCACGGTTGAATTTGGCAGCCACCTCTGGTCTGGAGCTCCAAAATACCTAAAAAAAACACCCTTGACTCTATGCAGAAACGGGCGGTCCGTTTGATAGATTCTCCCATCTTAACAGACGGACTGCAATCTTTAGAGCACAGGCGTCAGGTGGGAATGCTGTCCTTGTTCTACCGGTATTACAATGGAAGAGGCTCCGAGGAACTAGCGTCATTGATCCCCTCGGCACCGGTGCATAGTCGGGAAACACGCCAAACACGCGCCCAACATTTGTACACGGTTGACATTAGTCACATGAGAAAGGGTCGTTTCTATGACTCGTTCTTGAGTTCAACGGCTCGGCTGTGGAACGATTTGCCGGCCTCTGTGTTTCCTCCCTCCTACAACATGGGTCTCTTCAAGACCCGTGTTCACTCCTTCCTTTCCTCAAAAAGACCCTCCACACAGCATCTTCAAAGATGACATAGGCCCTGAGGGAAATTACTTTCCTCAGGGCCTCCTGTGTGGAGTTAATGTAAAAAAAAAAAATGGGGTGAGGTTTGCCCGGGTTCCCAGAGGTGAGATTTGTCCGGGTCTTGGCGGCGGATGCGTCTGCCCACCAGCTGTATAGCAGGCCGGATCGGGGGAGATTAGTTGAGGGAGTCCCTTTGACTTCTCCAGCCGTACTCTCTCGGAACATCGCCTTGCACCGTAACGGGAGGGATGGATTCATACGCCCGTCACTCTTGGTCACACTGACCCCCATATTCCTACCAACCCCTAATACCCTTTTCCTTCCCAGAACATCCTTTCCTAAAAAGACCCCCCACACAGCATCCCCAAAGATGAAAGATGATCCCCATCTCCTGTGTGGAGCTAATGTAAAAAAATAGGCCAGTTGCTTCATAAAACTAAAATAATCAAAAAGCTTGAATAGAACTTTCACAGAACATGAAAATTAACTTTTGGGGAGTTGTTCAATTTTTTTGATAAACAAATCCTTAGTATATCAGTCTTCCGATAACTGATAATGTTACTGTTCTTAATAGTTGACTGCCTTAGACCAGTGTTTTCCGGGATACATAGTCCGGGGATGGCATTTCAATGATGGATTTAGATTATATTAGAGATAGGTGGGTACTTCCCAACCTTCCTCTTCCCTATCTCCTTCCTCTTCCCTATCTCCTTCCCCTCCCCACTACCTTCAGCCTCACAACATACCCCAATTGGAGATGTCATAGTCTCACTGGCTCCAGACGGGAGCAGTTGGGACTCTTGTGCGGTGTTCATATAAAAAAAAATACATCTAGCACAATTTGCATTTGACTATTTCAGGGCACTTCAGTCAGAAAAGGTTACGAAAGTATTCTGAACCGTGCGAATATTTGTGAGCCTTGCCGCCGCATCAAATAGGGATTGGGATTTGCCAGGATGATAATTTGGAAGGTTGGCATAAATGAAGTTAAAGTAATCGAGACGTGAGACTACAACGAGTTGAACAGTAGTTGTGTTGCGTCTGGAGGACTGTTTCGTCGGACTGACTTTAGTTGTCTTAGGTGAAAAATAACGGGTGCTTACAGTCCTACGTACCAGACTTTCTAGCGAAAAGTCTGAATCTAATTAAAAACACCAAGAAGTATATGACAGTTGTTTTTTGGAATGATTTCTATCGCTGCCGGAAATAGAAATTGGTGAACGTGTGTACGTGTTTGAACGTGACCGCCGCCCAGAAAAACTCAATTATTTATAGATGGATTCAGCTTCAGCTTATTTGACGACATCCAAAGAGTTATTGATTTTAGATATTCCACTATGCGAATTTTGAGACTTGATTTCGTTTGGAGTTCAGTAAAATAAACTTGCTGATCGTCTAGCTTATTTGGATTCTAAATTATTTTGGCGACATTTGTAAAAAGGATGAAGAGAAGTGGAGCAAAAATGGATATATTTTCTTTACTAATGGCCTTACCATATTTCAGAGTTCTTCGATATATTCTGTAAATAATAACTATATGGGACGTGTGGGATTGCACTATCCTCCTCACATCAAAACATTATTATTATAAGGGTAGTGATTTAAAATGAATGTTTTTTTACATCCGAACGCGACATACGGTTTGTCAACAAATCACGATTGCGGAATAAGGTAAAAGGAGGAATCCGCCGTTGAAAACATAATTATGAATTATAAAAAATGAAACAAACACTTTGTATTTAACCAAGAATTTATTATTTTATATATCGACCGGTTTCGCTTCGACCAAGCTTCCTCAGGATATAATAATAACTAAACATTAAGACAGAGTTATCAGTTATATATAAGTTGATCGACAGAGGGAGAAAGAATATGACAAAAGAACATAGTATTTGAAAGCGGTACAATAGATATAATCAATAGGAGGGAGAGAGACAACAATACACATCTAATCACAAGTAACCAACAGTTAACGGGATTCAATAAAATAATAAAAGTTTGATGTATTCTACATTTATAATAATTATGAAGATATAGTTATGATCGAGTTCACTCACACTATTCGTTTTTTGCGATTCGCCATTATATCATGTGCGAGGTGTCAGGTGGGGGCTTAATGCAGAACATCATACTCGTTTTTGCGATTCGCCATTATATCATGTGCGAGGTGTCAGGTGGGGGCTGAATGCAGAACATCATACTCGTTTTTGCGATTCGCCATTATATCATGTGCGAGGTGTCAGGTGGGGGCTGAATGCAGAACATCATACTCGTTTTTGCGATTCGCCATTATATCATGTGCGAGGTGTCAGGTGGGGGCTGAATGCAGAACATCATACTCGTTTTTGCGATTCGCCATTATATCATGTGCGAGGTGTCAGGTGGGGGCTTAATGCAGAACATCATACTCGTTTTTGCGATTCGCCATTATATCATGTGCGAGGTGTCAGGTGGGGGCTGAATGCAGAACATCATACTCGTTTTTGCGATTCGCCATTATATCATGTGCGAGGTGTCAGGTGGGGGCTGAATGCAGAACATCATACTCGTTTTTGCGATTCGCCATTATATCATGTGCGAGGTGTCAGGTGGGGGCTGAATGCAGAACATCATACTCGTTTTTGCGATTCGCCATTATATCATGTGCGAGGTGTCAGGTGGGGGCTGAATGCAGAACATCATACTCGTTTTTGCGATTCGCCATTATATCATGTGCGAGGTGTCAGGTGGGGGCTGAATGCAGAACATCATACTCGTTTTTGCGATTCGCCATTATATCATGTGCGAGGTGTCAGGTGGGGGCTGAATGCAGAACATCATACTCGTTTTTGCGATTCGCCATTATATCATGTGCGAGGTGTCAGGTGGGGGCTGAATGCAGAACATCATACTCGTTTTTGCGATTCGCCATTATATCATGTGCGAGGTGTCAGGTGGGGGCTGAATGCAGAACATCATACTCGTTTTTGCGATTCGCCATTATATCATGTGCGAGGTGTCAGGTGGGGGCTGAATGCAGAACATCATACTCGTTTTTGCGATTCGCCATTATATCATGTGCGAGGTGTCAGGTGGGGGCTGAATGCAGAACATCATACTCGTTTTTGCGATTCGCCATTATATCATGTGCGAGGTGTCAGGTGGGGGCTGAATGCAGAACATCATACTCGTTTTTGCGATTCGCCATTATATCATGTGCGAGGTGTCAGGTGGGGGCTGAATGCAGAACATCATACTCGTTTTTGCGATTCGCCATTATATCATGTGCGAGGTGTCAGGTGGGGGCTGAATGCAGAACATCATACTCGTTTTTGCGATTCGCCATTATATCATGTGCGAGGTGTCAGGTGGGGGCTGAATGCAGAACATCATACTCGTTTTTGCGATTCGCCATTATATCATGTGCGAGGTGTCAGGTGGGGGCTGAATGCAGAACATCATACTCGTTTTTGCGATTCGCCATTATATCATGTGCGAGGTGTCAGGTGGGGGCTGAATGCAGAACATCATACTCGTTTTTGCGATTCGCCATTATATCATGTGCGAGGTGTCAGGTGGGGGCTGAATGCAGAACATCATACTCGTTTTTGCGATTCGCCATTATATCATGTGCGAGGTGTCAGGTGGGGGCTGAATGCAGAACATCATACTCGTTTTTGCGATTCGCCATTATATCATGTGCGAGGTGTCAGGTGGGGGCTGAATGCAGAACATCATACTCGTTTTTGCGATTCGTCATTATATCATGTGCGAGGTGTCAGGTGGGGGCTGAATGCAGAACATCATACTCGTTTTTGCGATTCGTCATTATATCATGTGCGAGGTGTCAGGTGGGGGCTGAATGCAGAACATCATACTCGTTTTTGCGATTCGTCATTATATCATGTGCGAGGTGTCAGGTGGGGGCTGAATGCAGAACATCATACTCGTTTTTGCGATTCGTCATTATATCATGTGCGAGGTGTCAGGTGGGGGCTGAATGCAGAACATCATACTCGTTTTTGCGATTCGCCATTATATCATGTGCGAGGTGTCAGGTGGGGGCTGAATGCAGAACATCATACTCGTTTTTGCGATTCGTCATTATATCATGTGCGAGGTGTCAGGTGGGGGCTGAATGCAGAACATCATACTCGTTTTTGACGAACAGTGATTAATCTCCATTCGTCAAAGACGTGGCGTAAGAATTCTATTATGTCTAACATGCCAAAAGTATGACTTACCGCACAAATGCTTACTTTTGTCTTAATAAAACATGCAGCGAAATTAAATTCCTTGAATTACACCCCTTAGTGCTCCGCCTGTGGGTGAATTACGAATCACGTGTATTTACCCGGTCCCGTCAGCCCTTCAACAAATAATAAAGCCCACATCCTACAATTCCAAACAACCCCGCACTCGTTGGAACATCCACAAGAACTTAATTGATTCGGTTGTTTTATAAACAAACAAATTCGGCGATATGCCACACACAGAATGGCCACAAATTTCAATTATGATTTTCAAAATACACACAATCACACAATAATGCTGAACAAACAGCAAGTTTCATTGATTTCTACAACACGCTACAAAAACATCGCTGCACATAATCGTAGCTCAAAAATCAGAGTAATCTTTTTCATTGAACTCCATCAAATTTAACTAACTAACTAACCATCACGCCGTTTCCCCGAAGGGGTAGGCAGAGAGGACGGACCGCCAAACAACTCGGTCTTGGCACACACTCTTTGCCTCACTCACATTCATACATCGCTCATACATACTCTTCTATTATTATGACTTTTGAGATGGCCCGACTCAAGTATCTGATTCACTTGATTGTGCCATGTCTTCCTCGGGCGTCCCCGACTTCTTCTTCCATTCACATTTGCGCCATATATTCTTCTCACACTATTTTTTCTTTCATTCGTTCTACATGCCCAAACCATCTGAGAGTTCCTTTCTTAATCTTACTCATTATGCTTACATCAGCCTTACATTATTTGCGGATATCCACATTTCTCACACGATCATAGATGGTTTTACCACACATCGGTCTCAAGGGATCTCATTTCAACAGCATTAACAACAGATAGGTACCAGGACTCCATTGTGGACTGCTAGCTTCGCTTCTTTTGACAGTTTTTTTATTAGCGCCATCGGCATTCAGTCTTCCATTAATGGAGTTAGGGAACGTACCCATACTACGTGACCAACTTTTTGCAATTTTTAACCCCCCCCCCGGTGACCAAAAACCTAAGCAACTCGCGGCTCATTTGTACCAAGCGTTGTATTTTGAAGACCCCCCCCCGAACAGGTCACGTAGTATGGGTACGTTCCCTTACCTGCATTTACCCTTTTTTCAATATCTCTTTCAGCCTTCCCATCTCTCGAAAACATACTTCCCAGATACACTAACTCATCCACCCGCTCCAAGTATCCCAGTTATTTAAGACTTATTTATTTAAGCTTGAATCTCATTAAAATTTTAATAAGTGGATAATTAAGAAGAAGGAAATAATGAGTAAATAATAAATACAGGCAGCATTGCTGACGGAAAGAATAGTTTATTTTTCTAAATAAGGTGATTAATTTAAATCTACGATAAGGTGATTAATTTTTTATATTCGCCAGCTTTCTCGTTAGTACTTTTTTTATTCGTTAATGCGCCTGAGGTTTGATTCAATAAACACAGCGAACCGAATAATCCGATTAACTTCACAAAAACTGCCAACTTAGCCGGTTATTGTAAGAGACTCGATTCGAACTTTCACCCCTGTTTAGTTAAAAGTAATAATACAGTTACTGGTCACAGAATAAGGGATGATAGATTTTGTATTGTACTAACTTAGGGCATTTATAAAACTATCTTTCAAGTCTAGGTGGTAAAGATTAATAGTTATAACATAATAACATTGTATCATTTACCTACTAATGCATTGACTATATAATATGTGTATTGTGTATACATGTATATGTACCTATGTGCATGTATGTGTGTACATATATACGTATAATGTACCCACGTGTGCATATACATGATTTAAGATTTAGATTTTTGCATGATTTAGATATAAGATTTATTTTAATTGATTTTATGTAATTTATGAAGTGGCTAGAATTCCAATAAAAATCCATTTTCCATCATGAACTCCACACAGGAGGTCCTGAGAAAAATAATTTCCCTCAGGGCCTATGTCATCTTTGGGGATGCTGTGTGGAGGGTTTCTTTAAGGAAAGGAAGAGAGAGGAGGAAAGGAAAGAGGAAAGAGGAGAAGGAAAAGGGTTTAAGGGGTGGGTAGGAATCTGGGGTTCAGTATGTCCTGGTCATCCGCCTCCAAGACCTAGACAAACCTCACCCCATGAACCCGGACACCCCTGTTAAATCACCAAACGAAGCGAACCACTTGGGGTGATCCATGATGCAGACGAGTTGTGATCTGGCCTCCTACATAGTAGTAGTAGTAAAGTAAATTCTTAAGGGCCCGCAACCCGAATTTCTACCGATTTCTTACATACTCGTATCTCCCTTAAACACGGTAAGTTTTAAAGCTGTTAAAAATATATGTTATTCTTGAAGATAATATCTAGACATTGACCACGCCGAAACGCAAATTATATAAAATTCCCTCGATAGAAAAAAATCGCAAAGTATGCTCCAAAAATTATTATAAACATGTTTGTTTCAGTTATTTTACAAGTTAGATGTATGAAAAAATTCACTGTGTTTCTTTAAATGCTGTTTAAGACAATGCCAGCGAGATTTTTGCTCTATTTTAAACGAGTCGTGTTTTATTAAACATTTTCGCAATTTTCGCATCGATTTTGTCGCTTTAAATGTTAGCGCTCTCCTCTAACATTCGTAATTTCGTATCTCTCCATCTTTTTCTTTTCGAGCCCAGTTGCAGAGCCTTAAGAGGAAATACTAGCTGCGCTTTTCTATACAAACGTATTCCCCGTTTATCTCTCTGGATTTTGACCCTAGAGCAAAATTTTTTTTTACATAATATAGATATTGACCACTAGCGTGTCGGTACGTTTTGTTTTTTTTGATAATTTACTTCTCATAGAAGTTACGACCTTCCAAAAATGAATAAAATTGCCTAATTTAAACGCCGTCAAAAAACGTTCAGTATACAAACTAAACAATGTATTTTGAAAAAAAGCAAAACGTACCGACATAGAATATTTTCTTTTAATACAGTTAGTGAAAAAAAATTTTTAAATCCGTCCAGTTTTGGAGAAGAAAAATGGGGAATACAAAACATCGATTTCGAAGATTTTATTTAGGTATTTTCGGCCCGACGTGCAGGTGTCCCTTTCGCTCATTTCTCCTGAGGGGGGCCGGGGAACGTGGGTTTTGACAAATACATACATATAATGCGAAGTAGTGATGTAAAGAATTTTATCGGTAGACTAGTGTTGTCCTTGCCCGAGTAATCGATATTTTTTATTCGTTTTTTTTCTGTTTAGTGACTCATCGCGGTATACCAATACTGACCGAGCTTTCATACTAAAATTGTGCAAAATTAAATTTTTTTATGTCAAGTACTATAATAAATTTTCAATTTGGGAGGCGTTTTAGGTACCATCGCCCCGGGAACCATTTATTGGATAACCAACACCCCCGCCACTTGGTCACCGCAAGTGGTCCTCTATGTTTGGTGACAGAGCCTGGGTTCCCGGGTTCACGGATGAGGTCTGCATGGGTTTTGGTGGCGGATAATTTTGTCCACTTACTGCGTGGCGGGCCGGATTGGGAGAAACTGGAAGAGGAAGATCTTTTGATCTCTACAGCTGGACTCTCCACCATCATTTCATACTTTTACCTACCTTTTCCCTACCCAAAACTTCCTTTCCTTCCTTATCCTAAAAATACCCTCCACACAGCTTCTCCAATGATGTCCAACAACTTCTCCAACAAAGTCCCTGAGCGATTATTTTTCCTCGGTGCCTCCAATGTGAGGTTTATGTTTTTAAAAAAAATCTGTTTCAAATTTTTAGTTGAGAGTCGCTTACATTGCCTTCAGTGATTAATTGAAATTTTTTGTTTGTAAACACTTTATTGTACAAAATTTTTTACCACTATACAATGAATTTTAAACAATTTATGATTTAGATCTTTCTCTCGCCGGTAAATTTCTTGATATGCGACCGTCAATTGTTTCTGGTAAAAGGCATTGGTGGTAGAAGTTTTTCTAACAGTGGTTCAATTTTTTGCCAGATTGAATCGTCCCTTTCAATTTTTTCATACGGCAAACCTTTAGGACTCCACACGACAAAATAACAGTATTTACGACGAGTAATGTGTAACTGGCCTTGTACTTGGTAGAAGTAATTGTGATTCCGTTTTAATGTTGAAGCATTGTCTTCAATTTTACAGTTATCAATTTTTTTTGTTCAAATCCTTCTTCTGGTGACATATTTACTATACTATATGGGCATTTCACTTCAATTATAGAATCCTTGCCAAAAAGGCCATCCGGACTTGCCGCTAAAAAGTTTTTGTTTTCATCGATAAATAGTCCACAGGCGAATACCTCTAATTTTGTTTCTTTTGTAAATTGCTCAATTGCTTGGTTTTCATTTTCTTTCCCATAATTTGTGGCCATATTTCCTTTAAATGGCGAGTACAGTAGCGAGTTTAATACTCTCGCAACTGAAGTTTTTGGCCGTAGCTTACATATTTTTGTCCAAAGTTAGAAGCTGTAAGCCGCTTACGCCTTTCAATTGTCCACAAATTATTATTGCTTTGGCCCACCGTATTCCTTTCGAGTTCATCCTTATTCGATGGAGATAATTCTTTGAAAAATTCCTCTTTATCGTTTCAAATAATTCAGCTGGCATATCTGGATCTAATTCCAATTGACCATAATTTTCATCAGGCCCTGTAACTTTTTTTCTCTTTTCTGTCGTGTTTTCGTAATACCTTAGTTTTATTTTTCGACACCTCTGTATTGTCTCCTTCGAACGTCGTTTTCTTTCAATAAAATGCTTCGTGTAGTTGCCAGGACTGTGGCCTTGGATTTTTTTTGTATTCGTGAATGGGTTGTCATTTCACTATTCCACGAAGTTACTGCTCAAGAAGCTCAACTGCTGAAGTTATCCCATTTTTGTAAAATTTGCTCTTTTTCCGCCTATAAATTTGGCTATAACGTTGTTGAATTGCTCCACAGTGTTATTTGTCACGTTAATAATAAGACTTTCTGCATTTGCTATTAGAGACGACAATAATTGTTGAATATCAGTCCTGTTCCACAATCTTGAAGATCGCTTACTAAATTTGGATCATTAGTATACTTCTCCGACTTGCAATAGTATGACGAACATTTTGTATGATCACCAAAAACATGGTTTGCGGCATTTTTTTGTCCATTTTCAGATTTTTTACTTTATCACTTTGTGCCGTGTTTTCTTGCTCTTTTCTGTAATTTACTGCTCAAACTATAGCTTTTCTCATACGTAAAACGTTTGCTTCAACCTTTTTCCTTATGTGAACTGGTACAAAGCCTTTAGCGTTGTTGGTTTTTTTTCTAAGTGCTTTTATTTTATTGCAAAAATTGCGAAGAAAGTGATTTTTGCACTTTTTTTTGTACTATGAAGTTGGGCCTGAAGCCTTGGGTTGAAGTTTCGCTAATATTGTCTTCATGTAATTAAATATTACAATTTAAGGTTTTATAAAGTTGAAAATAAAAATAAAAAGTTTTGAAGTTTAAAAAAATTATATATTTGTTTCCTTTATTTCAAACTGACTGTAATAAATATTTAAAAAAAATGTGTAGGTAAATCTATCTATAGGTAAAAGACCAACATTTTTTATTGAATTTTGAACGAACTAACACATCCTTTTTTGTATTTACTGCTTAAAGAAACTCAAAAATACAGGAGTACAAATCAAACCTCAGCAAGCGATATATCTAACATTTTAAACATTATTATTTACAAACATGTCAACTCACACGTATGATACACACAACACAATAAATCCATTTAGATTTAATTGTCTAATAAAATATGTAAGTGCTTTTATCTTTTTCGTTATCGTAATTTTAATTAGAAAAAAACTTAAGGTGGGCTATTTTTAAACCTTTTTTATCTCTACATATTATAAAGTAAAGTCCCCCGCGCCGTCTTTCTGTCTGTCTGTCTGTCTGTCTGTCTGTTCGCGATAAACTCGAAAACTACTGAACGGATTTTCATGCGGTTTTCACCAATAGATAGAGTGTTTCGTGAGGAAGGTTTACGTATGTAATTTGTCAAGGATTTGTGTAAATTGGTTGAAACATAACGATAATTGTTAGAAGTGTCGGAAAAATTCCAGCCGCCTGGTAGCTTTCATCGAAAACGCTGCCTAATCCTTTTGGGATATAACAAAACAACGCTTGGTGGGATATTCCTCTTTTATAGATCTACAAAAAAGTCCGCGATGGCATATATCTATCTTTTACTATACGCATTCTATCTTCTTATCTTATTATTCTTATCAATTGCATTTTAGATATAATGTGTATAGTAAGCTATCCGTAAAAGATAGATATATGCCTTCGCGGACTTTTTTGTAGATCTATAAAAGAGGAATATCCCACCATTAATTGTTTTGTTATATCCCAAAAGGATTGTGCAGCGTTTTCGATGAAAGCTACCAGGCGGCTGGACTTATTTCCGACACTTCTAACAATTATCGTTATGTTTCAACCAATTTACACAAATCATTGACAAATTGCATACTTAAACCTTCCTCACGAAATACTCTGTATATTGGTGAAAACCGCAGGAAAATCCGTTCAGTAGTTTTCGAGTTTATCGCGAATAGACAGACAGACGGCGCAGGGGACTTTATAATATGTAGAGATAGAGATAATCGGTCAAAAATACATTTTTGTTGCATATGCATTTTTGAGTTTTTTTTTTAATAAGATAGGTAAGTGCCAAATTATATGAGTAGAAATTTAAGTTTTGTGGTATCATCATCATTACATAGTATAAAATGAAGTCGCTCAAAATGTATGTGCGCATAAATCTTTTAAACTACGCAACAGATTTTCATGCGGTTTTCACCAATAGATAGAGTGATTTAAGAGGAAGGTTTATGTGTATAATAAATGCTTATTATAGTAGAGAAAAGCCAAGAAATTCAAATATTCAATTTAGGCAAAGGGCAGCGCGCAGCGGGCAGCTGGCGAGCGGATGGTGTGGATTTTATAAAGGTTGGGTAAATGGCGTTGTGTTTCGTTAGCCACAGCAACGTGTGGCCGGGTCTGCTAGTTATTAATAAAATAAAAACAAAATTATATGTTTATTTCGAATTATAAAATTTGAAAGCGTATTTCATCATCTTTCAAAAACAGTTTTTAGTTTTCGGATGCGTTCACAAATATTAAAGTTATTTGGAATTTATTGGAAAGCGGAAATATTTTGACTTTTCGAAAAACAGGCCCGAGGCCTGAGAGGTTAATACTAATTTTCAATAATAACTAATGTATCATAGAGAATAATCATATGTATGTATATAATAATTCGATGTAGTTGGTTTGACTGCATATTTATAAACGCAAATACAGTGAAAACTTTAAAACTACTAACCTACATAGAGTTCTAGTAAAATAATTCGTAATTTGTCGGTAATAAGCGTGAACAGAAGACATTGTTACAATACCTATCGACGATATTTATAAATAACCGACAATAGCAGACCTCGTGCGTTTAAAAATAATGGGCCCTTTTTCTGTCACACCGCAAGGCCGATTCAAAAACTTCATTAGCGACGAAATAAGTCGAAACATGCTTTATCTAAACAGAATATTGGATATGGCGGTATGAGGCGAAAGACGGTAGGCATGAGACGCAGAGGGGGCGAGAGGGTGTACAAGCCAAACACTCACGTGGTCTCACCAACACATCGATAGCTAGTTCTTTTTTGAGCGCGGTGCGATAGCGAGAATTTTTTAAAATACCTACCGTCGAGATTTCTCACCGGTGCTATTACCTCTTAAGTAAAATCCTTGCTAATTTTCATCAAACACATTTTTACTGCAACAAATTGCTTTATTTCGTAGTAAAGAAATATCTTTAAATTTTGAACAATGGTCTAGAATTCCAATCGTCCCTGCGATTGGTAGCTGCAAGATGAATTCTAATCTAGCCTCTTTTGTACAGCGCTCTTGAGACGAATTTTCGCGAAAAGAGCGCTATATAAGTTGTCCAAATTTATTATTAAAATGTATAAATACATAATTTTTTTATTAATATTTCATTTTGATCCTCCTTGTTTTATGTACTTGTAATTTAATTTATTATTAGGTACTTATAGTAAGAATGTTGTGGTAATTGTAATAAATAACTGTAATAATTATGTAATGTATTCTGTTGGGTGGCCAAATACATGCATAAATAACATACCTACCTAAATATAATAATATGAATTGACATTTTGACACTTCCGAAAAGTTTAAATTATTATTTATTACATAATAAAGGGATTAGTAGTGCTATTAGTCGAGTGCTGGGCAGATTCGCTATCATATTTATATATTAAATGAGTACTTCCCCGCCTTCCTCTTTCCCGTCTCATTCCTCTCCCCACAACCTTCAGCCTCACAATACGCTCCGCATTAGGCGGAAAATAAACAAAAGAGTGGCAGAAAAATAAATAAAAATTAAGCTGATTCAACAAACTTAATCATTCTACAATAAGAAAAAATCAAATAAGACTTCCATAGGGAACTGTTATTTAATTCTAAATTCGAAAGCAAAAGAAGTCCCAAATCAATTTGGGAGGCGGGAATGGGTACCGCCGCCCCGGGAACCTTTATTGGATAACCAACACCTCTGCCATAGGTCACCCCAAGTGGTTCGCTACGTTCGGTGATTTAGCAGGGGTGCCCGGGTTCATGGGGTGAGGTTTGTCTAGGTCTTGGAGGCGGATGACCAGGACACACTGAACACCAGATTCCTACCCACTCCTTAAACCATTTTCCTTCCCAGAACACTCCTCTCCTTCCTTTCCTTAAAAAAACCCTCTACACAGCATCCCCAAAGATGACATAGGCCCTGAGGGAAATTATTTTCCTCAGGGCCTCTTGTGTGGAACTAATGTAAAAAAAAATCAAAAATCACAGTATTCATTACTGCATAAAACGATGAAGGTTTTCCAAAAAATACCATATTAATACAATTTGTGAGTACTGCCGCCCCGGGAACCATTTATTGGATAACCAACACCCCTGCCAAGTTCGCTACGTTTGGTATCTTAGAAGGGGTGCCCGGGTTCAGGGGGCGAGGTTTGCCTTCATCTTGGTAGCGAATGCGTTTTCCCACCTACTGCGTGGCCAGCCGGATCGGGAGAGACTGGCTGAGGGAGACCAAACCTAGACCTCTCCAGACGGACTCTCTAGAGTGGGAGGGATAAATTCATACGTCTATCACTCTTGGAAACATTGACCCCCAGATTCCTACCCTCTTCTCATACCTTTATCCTTCACATTACTTTCTCTCCTTCCTTTCCCGAACGGTCCCAGATGTGACCGTATCACGGTTTTATGATACGGTCACATCTGGGACTCGAACCCAGGACCTTCGCCTCGCCGCCCTGAGTTTTCGATTGAGTTTCGCTAATATTGTCTTCATTTAATTAAATATTAAAATTTCAGGTTTTACTCATTAAGTTAAAAATAAAAACATATATTACTGTTACTTATCACGTTATTACCTAAATTGTAGTTTTTCTTAAAATTGGTGAAATATTGAAAAAAAAAATCGAATAAAAAAGGGCCGAGAGCGAATAAATTACTGCGGGTTACACGCTTTTATTTCTGCAGTCACCTTCATCCTTCATCACGTCGGCGTCGATCGGCGGGTTTCTCCCAAAGGACTGGGCTAAAGCAGACCGCAGACCGGACTGCGGCCATTTCATCTTACAGCGTGACACATGGATTTTGTGAGTATTTTTGCTGTTAGGATTATGGTAATATTTTTGGTAGGTTAAGGTTATTCAAAAAAATGTTGCGGCCCTTTTGGGATGTAACCCTTTTTGAAAAGGCAATATAAGCCGTATCGGCTTGGACCTATTCCAAAGATGACACTAGAAATGTATCCAAGTTCTCAGCGATGCGCGATGCCAGATTAAATTAATCGAGTTTAAATATGATTATTCTAAGTTATCCACAATCCACAAGGGTCACAGAAGTTAGAAGTCGGTCAGAATGCGATTCTGAGAAGGGGGTCTTTGTCGTCATTTTCCACATTACAAAGGACGACGGGTGGTAATTAAGGCGCTGCAGTGGAAATAATTCTAACGCTTATGTCATTTGTGAAGTTCTCAGTTGTTCTTGTGTTGAATTGTAGAAGTATGATAAAGGCGGGGAATAGACCGTAGACTGTAGACCGTAGACTGTAGACCGTAAACCGTAGACCGTAGACTGTAAACCACAGGATTAAAAATCCTTTTAGAAGAGGATTATTATGCGAATTGGTTTGGAATATTGATGAAGACACTGACATTTTATTTAGGAGGTTGCGGATTGAATCTCATCTAAATGCAAAAATATTGGAAAAAGTAATGGTTCAAACAGAAAATATTCATGCGATGACAGCAGTCATATTTTAAAAAGTAAAACACTAGTTTTGCTACCAGTTTCACTCGAGAAAAAAATGGAACAAATTATGTCACTGTGAAATTGTCACTGTTCACAAAGAAATTATGTAGCAAACTCGCCAATTTCTCGCCTATATACTCGTAGATTAGCAAACGATTAATACAATATAATGAATAACAGATCACTTTGTATAAACCACTTATACAAAGTGATCTGTTATTCATTATATAAGTAATGATGCCACAAAGTAATTTTGCGAAGTGTGAAGAAGTAATTAAAACAATGTTTAAAACATACACGAATCTTTCATGTCAAAATATTATTTCTGAAAATGTAGATTATTATTTTTTTTTTAAATTGAAAACAAAATAAAAGATAGGGTTGACTTTTTCCGATACGAAATTAAATTTACGCGAGTAATTTCAGAAGATATAATTCTCTCCGCGTGTAAACATCCATGTGTATGGGGGCATACATTAATTACGTGAGCTCAAAAGAGGGGGGGGGGGGTCCAGCAAAATCTCAGGTCTCTTGAAAAGAATACACGAAGTGGTCCAAATTTATCTCACCAAGGGGGGGGGGGGGGGGGTTAAATTGGAAGAAAAACTTCTCATATAATTAATGTATGCCCCCTTGTACCCAATTCTGACAGTGTGTTTAACTTTTAATTATAAGCTTACTGTTTTTAAATTTATAAATATACCACTGTTATATTATATGCCGCTTTATATTCCACTATTTGTTTCTTTTTAAGTACAAAATTAAATTTATATAATTATATTACCCACCCACAGGCCACAGGGCCTTAGTGGGTTCCCATTACTAATCAATAATCATTGTATTTATATATGTATATCAAATTTAAAAATTGAAAAAACATGAGAATTAAAAATTAAAATGTACAAATAATTTGGTTTTTACGTGAATTCACGCCAGTGTGATTTCGTCGTGTGAACGTATTCCCGTAGTTATTTTTATTGTTTTCGCAGCAATAACATACATTTACGACTTTTGCGGAAAAATATATGCTTTGGCGGCAAATTGTTAAAATTTAGTTTTTTTATCGAAAATGCTTAATAAACCTATAAAAATTGGGTTTTTATAGGTTTATTCATAACGCATTACGAATCACTTCTTTATTAAGACTTCATTTACGTACAGACCTTTATTATGTATGTAAGTAATTTAATCACATAATATTTATTATAAAGGCAGGCTCACTATCAGGTGGCAATTCTTTTAACTAACCTATATAATTACACTTCAAAAAAAGAGTGCTGGCAACTTATGAATAATTACCCAAAAATGTGAACAACGTAGATAAAGGCTTTCAACTAACCGAAAATAGCGAATTATTTAGCAACTTTCGATATAAATAAGCAATAGGAATTTGTAATTGTTTCGGAAGAAATACGAAATAAATTCGTTTATAGAAGGCGGTACAAAAAGCACAAACTTAAAATATCCAAGTCCAACGAGGAGCAAAAATAAACACGGCGTTTTATTTTAGCCGACCTCGCGGGGAATTCGAATTCGAAGTACGGTACCTGTCGAAATACGCGATTAAAGAGGTGTATTTTCAAACAAAGTAAGATGAATTGCTCCAAGCGAAAATAAGTTTTATCTTTGCCCAAATTAAAAGAGAATAAATAAATTACAAATTTGAGAATACATAATTTATTAGAATCGAACAGATGTCGAGGTGGTTCGAGTTGTCGACAGATTACGAGTCGCCAGAATAAAAATTTATTCTTGACAGGTGCTACGGAGCAAGGAAACTAAAATCCTTCGCTAATGGTTTAAAGCTTTTAAGTCCTTCCTAGATCGAACTGACCATGTTAAAAACCCTGGTCTTTAAAAGATGGTCCATTCCAAATAAACGTCAAAAACTTTGGTGTTGCCGTAGCAATGAACATTCATAGAAGTTTCCTAGCTGTACCTAAAACCATCACGCCGCGCCGTTACTTCGCCTGTCTCCCGTTCCTCGTGGGTAACTATAATGGAACTTTGAACATTATCCACTTTTAGGGGGTATACACAGTAAGGAGGCCTAAGAAAACGATTTTTTAAGATTTTTCCGGGAAAGACATTTTTATTTATTAACGTATAAATTGTATATGTAGGTTACCTATGTTGTAACTTTTAACTTTATTCTGATATTTTTTCATGGTATTTGAAAGAGAGAGTATGAAAACAATGTGCAACTTAGTTGTGAATGATGAGTATTTGGAGCAGGTGGATAAGTTTGTGTACTTGGGAAGTATGTTTACAAGAGATGGGAAGGCTGATAGAGATATCGAAAGAAGGGTAAATGCAGGCAACTCTATTAATGGAGGACTGAACGCCGTTGGCGCCAACAAAAAACAGTCCAAAGAAGCGAAGTTAGCCGTCCATAATGGAGTGCTGGTACTTACCCTGATGTATAGCAGATAGGAATGGAACTGGCAGAGGAAGTATGAAAGTAGACTGAATGCTGTAGAAATGAGATCCCTGAGGCGTATGCGGGGTAAAACCATGTGTGAGAAATGTGGAAATCCGCGAAGAATGCAAGGCTGATGTAAGCGTAATGAGTAAGATTAAGAAAGGGACGCTCAGATGGTTTGGGCATGTAAAGTGAATGAACGAAGAAAGGAGTGTAAGGAGAATATATAACGCAAATGTGGGTGGTAGAAGAAGTCGGGGACGCCCGAGAAAGACATGGCACAACCAAGTGAATCAGATACTTGAGTCGGGCCATGTGAAGAGTCGGAATAATAGAAGAGCATGTATGAGACGATGTATGAATGTGAACGAGGCAAGGAGTGTGTGCCAAGATCGAGTTGTTTGGCGGTCCGTCCTCTCTGCCTACCCCTGCGGGGAAAGGGCGTGATGGTTAACTAAAAACCAACTAGTTAAAATAATAATTTTTAAAGCTGTTGTAGTCGATCTCCAGTAGGTCCTCTAAAAAAAGGTTTCACGGTAAGCAAGATATCTGTGGATTGTAACTTTTAAAATAAAAAAAAATTGAAGTTAATATAAGGTACAGGTATTTGATTTCAGGAATAAGCAAAATAGTATTTTTTAACAAAGAGGCAACTTTCCAAAAACAAAAATCGACTTTGATAAAAAAAATTTTGCCTTAAATTCTTTATAAAATGGAAAACATTTGTCGGTAAGAAAAACTCCCAATTAATTACTAAAAAAATATATTTATAAAGTTTGTGTGAAAGTTTGAGATGATCGGTTGAGCGGTTTCCGAGAAATCTTGCTCACCGACTTGAAAAACACAGTTTTGAGAAAAAGTTTTAAAAGCACTTTACACATAGTAAATAACGCTCCGAGACATCTTTCTAACTTTGAGAATGTTTGCCAGATTGACATGAAATTTTCAGTGCATATTTAATATATGTACATTACGAAAATGAGATAAAAAATCGATTTTTTCAGCTTCCTGACTACAAGTAACCCCTTAATACATTGTTTAATGCTCAAATTTATTAGCGCACGCCGAGTTTCGTACCTGCGACCTCTGTATCCGGAACCACGGATCTTGACCGCTGTCATCGACCTACGCATTCATTCTCTCTCTCTCTGGTTTCAATCCTGGGATTGGTTTGCAGCAATTTCCTTTAGTTCATTCATTCATTCTGTCATCGCCAATTACTGTACTGGTATCAGGGAGACCTTATGAAGGCCGGTCCGGCATCCATAAACGGGTGAAATTATAACCTTCTTCCGGCAACCTACATCACGGGGGAATACACAAACCATTATTCTCCTGTAGATTAAAACTGAGTAAAGGCGGGACAAGGCATTTTAGCGCCCGGGCACCTATTCAAAAACACACCCCATTTCTTTACCGAGAATACCAATCATACAAAATATAAGATTAGGTTTTTTTTACATTAACTCCACACAGGAGGCCCTGAGGAAAATAATTTCCCTCAGGGCTTATGTCATCTGAGATGCTGTGTGGAGGCTCTTTTTGAGGGGAGGAAGGAATAAACATTGGCCTTGAAGAGACCCATGTTGTAGGAAAGAGGAAACACAGAGACCGGCAAATCGTTCCATAGCCGAGCTGTTGAACACAAGAACGAGTCGAAGAAGCGACTATGTGACAAATGTCAACCGTGTAAATATGTTGGGCACGTGTTTGGCGTGTATCCCGACTACGCACCGGTGCCGAAGGGATCAATGAAGATAGTTCCTCGGAGCATCTTCCATTGAACTACCGGTGGAACATGGCTAGCATTCCTACCCGACGCGCGACGCCTGTTCTTTAAAGATTGCAATCCGTTTGTTAAGTTAGGAGAATCTATCAAACGAACCGCCCGTTTCTGCACAGAGTCGAAAGTTTTTTTCAGGTATTTTGGGGGTCCAGACCAGAGGGTGCTGCCAAATTAAACCGCGGGGCGCACTTGTGATTTGTATCTTTTTTTTCTTCGTTTACAGTACAGGGTTAGCAGTTGCGTACTATTAAAGTATTTGCTGGCCCTGTACAGTACGCCCAGTTTTTGAGAGGCTAACTCAAATCTGGCTTTGATGGAGCCCCCATATCGGAGCTGGTCACTTACACCAGCATATCAATGGTGGGCCTGTTCGGAATATTGCTTCCGTTAGGTTAGGTTCGACATCATAAAACGAAAAATCAGTTTTCCTTTATTATTAATTTTTTAAACTTTATGAGTAAAATCTCAAATTATAATATTTAATTAAATGAAGACAATATTAGCGAAAACTCAATCGAAATCTGGAGACAGAAAAATCAGAAAAGATATTGGCTCCGCTGGGACACGAACCCAGAACCCTTTTCTTACATGGAAACAGCTCTACCGATTAAGCTACGGAACCCATATTAATTCGGTCACTTTTAACTGTATCATACTTCGACTAAGAACTACCAACATTATCTTCACTTACTTAACGCACATATTATTGGCTGCTATCTTTATATATGATTACAAGATTCAACTCGAACTAAATGCAATCTAGATAGTGTCTAGATAATTTTTTTTTTATCCATTTTATTTGTAATACGCGACATCTATTGACTTTTTCTGCAAGTCTAGGATGAATATTTATTATTAATTTTTTAAACTTTATGAGTAAAATCTCAAATTATAATATTTAATTAAATGAAGACAATATTAGCGAAACTCAATCGAAATCTGGAGACAGAAAAATCAGAAAAGATATTGGCTCCGCTGGGACACGAACCCAGAACCCAGGCGTCCCAGCGGAGCCAATATCTTTTCTGATTTTTCTGTCTCCAGATTTCGATTGAGTTTCGCTAATATTGTCTTCATTTAATTAATTAAAAATCAGTTTACCCTTGTCCCTTGACTTTTCTAAGTATATTAGTGCGAGGGTTTCCTACATAGTAATAATACAAAGGCCAAGAAAATCTGTGTGTTCCAAACCGTTCTATATCCGAGCTGGATCAGGGCGCCCTCAAAAGCCAAATGCTACTTCTAGAGGGTGCAAGTAATGACTTACCTTCTCATCCAGCGCCTTGTGGTGCTCGAACAGGCTCTTGAGCGCCTTGAGGACCTCTACCTCCGAGGAGACGCCCGACTGCTGGGCCGTCTGTCGCTTCACCACCGTCATGCGCAGCGAGCGCTCGTGCCGCGACACAAGGCATTCTAGGTGCTCTAGGAGTAACTGCAAACAAATAATAGTTCATTATTAATGACAACTAAATAAATACACTTAAAAAGGAAACTCCAGTGAAAAATAATGTACACATTCGTATAACAGCTAAAGAAATGATTTTAAAACATCCCTAATGATCATTTGATCCCGATCGTAGTGACATTATGGAGAATTGTTGAGGAATTGCTAACTATTGCTTAGAAATTTACTTGGCATCAGCACTGACATCGCAATTTGGCGGTCGCATGCGCCTGTACCTTAGTCGCTACGTCATTGACGTAAAGCCTCGATGACACACGGCGAGTTTACAAGCTACTATCTGGGAAATTCACCATCTGTTAGTAAACTCGCCCAGTGTCATCGTGTTACTTGCTAACTAGCAGCGACTAGCAGGTTGTTGACAATCTACGAAAAAAAGTTGAAAGGTCGTCAACTTTACTCGCCTACACCCTTGCTCCGCTTGCTCGTGATTGGTTTATTTATGTTTCCAATATGGCTTCCGATAAACAGCTGATTTCGACTATCAAACATATGAAGAATTAGTTCACGCAGGCGTCGTTATTCTTGTTACTGGCGCTAGCAGCGGCCTCAGTTTCCTACGCTTCTGAACGAGTGGACAGTTTTGTGTGTCATCATGACAATCTCACTCGCCGATTCACCCGCTTTTAAAACTTAGTAGATAAAACTTGTATCTCGCCGTGTGTCATCGAGGCTTTACAAACGCCCTCCTCGCGAACATAAACGAACATTTGCCGGCGAATCATAAAATGGTATTTTTTAAATCGTTATATCATATATAGTCATGTCATAATTATTGATTTTTTTTCTTAATTATTAAATTTGCTTCGACAATAAAAAAACGGGGAAAATATCCTATTTATGCACAGCCCGCACATATTATTGGCCGTTAGTTTGGGTAAAGTTAAGTAAACTGGAGAATCTTGATAAATCGATGGAGCCAATATTGAGAATTTCATGTAGGTATGCTGCGGTGCCGACAGATTTGCAAGATAATTAATAATAACAGCTATGTTAATACCCCGCGGTTACGCGATGTTAAATATTTTCAGCGGATCAGTGTGAGGGTTGAGTTTACCACTGTTCCTAGCAGGGGTGTGTCGTGACCTTTAATTAATATGGAAATTTACATTAATTAAATACTCGCCTGCTGTTTATTATTAATCTATCCGAAGTCCACAGATTCTTCGGATTCTAATGTAGACAGTGATGTACCTCTTATTTTGAAAATTTCATCAATATCGGAATTATATTGCTGGAACAAAACTAGAGAAGGTACGGGGTATTGTATACTTGGGTTGCAATGTAAAAGGTAGATGGGACCCTTCGGTTGAAATCAAATGCCGCATTGAGCAAGCTCGTGCAACCTGTATCCGCATGAAAAAATGTTCTGCAGTCATTTGTCCACAGTTGAGATCCAACCTTGGATCTCAACCTGAATCTGGTTTTCGATATTATTTTATGGAATGGAAGCATGAACGCTTACTGAAAGCTAATTAGGCGACTTGAGGCATTCGAGATGTGGATCTACAGAAGAATACTTAAAATAAGCTGGATGGACAGGGTTACGATTGAAGATGGTAAAGGTTCGGATGAATAGAGAAAAAGAAGTAATTAAAACTATAAAAATCCGAAAACTTCAATATCTTGGACATGTGATGAGATATCCAGAGAAGAATGAAATCCTGCATCTCATAATGCAGGGAAAGATTGCTGGAAGACCTAAAGATTGCCCTGGAAGAAGGAGAACCTCGTGGCTGAAAAACTTGGGACAGTGGTTTGGCCAGTCTACCGTAGAGCTGTTCCGGGCCGTAGTAAACAAAGTCTGCACAGCCAACATGATAGCCAACGTTCATTGAACGGACAGGGCACAAGAAGAAGAAGAATCGGAATTACAGATTTGCATAAAGCCACGCCGCTCGCCAAACACACTTGTATCGTATATTGCCTTCCCATTTGAATTTTATAATGACGTTGAAACACAGTTCTGTATTTGAAATTCATGGCCCGATTGGCCAGACTTTTGGATCACGAAACATCACTCTTTTTTAATTAACCCCTAATTTGTTCGCTTTTCGGAACAACTCATGTAGGTCTCATAGAAATCGTTGTGCATCTGTTTAGATTATTAGAAATATGATCTGAAACGATGTTAGAAAGAGAAAATAACACGTTTTATATTCAACCCCAAAACGTCGCCACCAAATTATCTTTATGAAACCAAAGTTTCCTTTTTTGATCACATTTCGAGAAAAAATTATGTAACTTTGGAAATTTTTAATTCGTGATTGTAAAATGAAACGACAAAAAATGAGCTGACAAAAATGTTTACATACATACACATTTGCCTAGTAAAATACCTATCTGTGTTTTTACTTTTTTTCATTATCAGTAGATAGAAAAAACATAAGGTGAGCGATTTAAAAAAAAATTATGTTGCACTGAAATTTTTGTTTTTTCAAAAATGATATGTTTATTTCTAATTATAAAACTTGAAAGCAAATTTCATCAGCTTTCAAAAACTTTTTTTTTCGGATGCGTTCAGAAATTTTCCATTTATTTGGATTTTATAGCAAAGCGGAAATATTTTGACCTTCCGACTAAATAGGCACAAGGCCTGAGGGGTTGAACAGTTGTGCGCGCATCCGGGGCGTTTTTCTGCAAGCAGCGACAATCTGCAAATAATTTGGATATATTTTTCTTGTAATGTTGCTTTTCACTCGCTAAGGTAAGTACGAGTACTATGAACGGCAAGCCCCTGGTTATGTACTAGATTTAATAAATTGGTTTGAATTATTTTGTATTACAATGTGTACCGTGAGGGGTGTAATAAAAACAGACGTAAAAGAAAATGAAACAACGGCGCGTTTCCATTCCCCGGGGAATAACAATAAATTTCCAATAAAAACATTGGATGCTTTGCGAGTTTATCGAACACACACAGACTGTTCAAATACGAATTTATTTTTTATTTATGTGAGCGATGATGGATGAAAATTGATATCTTGTGAAAATAAAATGGAACGGTGGTTTTGAAAGAACAGACAAACAGTCTATTAAGCCCCGTTCTGATTGATCAAGTATTTTAGTCGAGTGGAGAGTATAGTAGTAACTAAACGCGTCCGAACACCGTAATTTTAGTAGAGTGGTAGAGTCAGCTCTTTAATTGATTCAATCCATTTCGTTCTATTTTTTCGGCGAGTGGCGATCCCCACCACGCGTCCCTGTGCACTGACAGGCGAGAACCGACCGTTTTAACAGAGTTCATTAAATTTGTGAACGCGTGGAAATGTCGTGGTGACAGGAGCGAAGATGCTACCCTAAATTCATATATTTATGCTGCTATTAATCTCTCTTTTCGTGTCAATGGTTTATTTATTTTCTTCTAACTAATTTATTCTTCCACCTCTTCTAAAATAAACATTAAAATAAGCATGAAAATAAGCTTAATTAGCGTATTTACTTTGCTTTGTAGCAACCCACCATCCGCTGTCATCTTGCAACGGGCGGCGGGCACAAATGTACTCTACTTGAAGAAAGTAATGCGAACGGTTTTCGGCGGGTCAATTAGCGACCGTACTCGCTACTTGACTTACCTACTACTTGATCAATGTGAACGTACCTTTAGTCTGACAGTAGCTTTGAGATCTTTCCTTATTTATTATAGTAGGAAACAACTTATTTTAATATTTGGTGGAGTGTTTTTTTATTTTTTTTTTACATTAACCCCACACAGGAGGCCCGAGGAAAATAATTTCCCTCAGGGCCTATGTCATCTGGGATGCTGTGTGGAGGGTCTTTTTGAGGAGAGGAAGGAATGAACATTGGTCTTGAAGAGACCCATGTTGTAGGAAGGAGGAAACACAGAGGCCGGCAAATCATTGAATCAGTGAATTACAAGTTACAAAACAATTATTAGAACTGTCTTGGCCTATGGATGTGACGCGGGAACACTGACAGCAAAGTCTGCGGAACAGCTGGACGCACCTTCAAAAAAAAGGTAGGTACTTCAAGAATTTTAGGAGCGATGCGAGAGGGAGAGGCATGGAGAATCCGCCACAAAAATGAGCTCTATGACATCTACCAAGCTCCCAAACTTTCTACCCATTTAAAGCACCAAATACTAAGATGTGCCGGACACGTGCACCGAATGCCAAGCACACGAGTACCAAAGAAAGTTCTGACAGGACACCCAGGAGATAAACGAATGTCGGGCAGACCTAGGCTGAGATGGGAGGATGATGTCAGGAAGGATGCAAGAGGGCTACTCCATGTCGCAGATTGGAAGACGACGGTAGAGGACAGAGGGCATTGGAGGCTTTTCTCGAAGGAGGCCAAGGCTCGAAATGGGCTGTAGCGTCATTGAAGAAGAAGGAGTGTGAATGATTGCCAATCTAAAAATAATGTAAATAACACAGAACGAATTCTTTATACAATGAATTTTATTATTAATATGTATATTAAAAAAAATGGATAAAAATTTATCCAGATACTATCTGGATAGCATTTAGTTCGAGTTGAATCTTGCAATCATAATATATAAAAAGATAGCAGCCAATAATATGTGCGTTAAGAAAATGAAGATAATGTTGGTAGTTCTTAGTCGAAGTATGACACAGTTAAAAGTGACCGAATTGGATATAGGTTCCGTAGCTCAGTTGGTAGAGCACTTGCCATGTAAGCAAAGGGTCCTGGGTTCGTGTCCCAGTGAAGCCAATATCTTTTTTTGATTTTTATGTCTCCAGATATTCAATTGAGTTTCGCTAATATTATTTTCATTTAATTAAATATTATAATTTGAGATTTTACTCATAAAGTTTTAATTTTACTCATAAAAATTTTACTCATAAATTAAAAATAAATCTAAAAATATCTTTCGACAAAATGATACCATACTTATGACAAACCTTTGATTAATAAAAAAAAACAAATAAGTTTATCTAGAGCAAATTAGTAGATCACACCCCAAGTGTGCTTTACTCCTGTGGCTGTACAATATAGCGCCCTTGAGGTGATTTTTCACAAAAACGGCGCTACATAAATTAGCCAAATATTATTATTATTATATTCAGGAATAACCTTAATTTTGGATGTGTCAACAAAATATACTTAACCCAACTTATAGCTGCATATCAAGTAACAAATACCTAATGCGATGCATATTAAATACTTAAGATTTATAGATAAAATCAGTACAGAAATCACACTAAAACTAATATCAGAAAATAAAGAAAAAATGTAGAGTTTGTCAACAAAGAGATTCATTGGGTATTGTTTATTGAGTAAAAAGTAACACCCATGCCGAACATGAATCAGGGAATGAAACGAACGAGCCCGACGAGATGAAAACAAATTTGGCAATTCATCGAGCTTTAAAAAGCCGTCGTGCGGTGAATAAATCAAACGCGATTGATCAATCAAGTGCGTCGCTGAAAAAACAGGCCAAAGGCGACAGTGAAAGGAGGGAAAAATAACGAACTTGCAAACTTTCCTCTCTATCTATATTGTGGATGGGAAGAAAATAAACAATCTCTGTTGATCCCATCTGAAATGGAATTTCGTATTTGAGAAACACACTAGACTTACAAAATTAGCATTTTCGAATTAGAAATAATTTTTCCCATTTTTTTATTTTAAAAGTAATAATAGTTATTTTGAAAGTAAGGAGAGGAAAAGGTATGAGGGGTGTGTTCCGAAGTGACGGATATAAGAATCTATCCCTCTTACTGCGGTGCAAGGCGATGTTCCGAGAGTCCTGTCGGAGCTCAAAAAAGTCTTCCTCAACCAGTCTCTCGTTAACTGGCCTGCCACGCAGTTAGTGGGCAGACGCATCTTTTTTTTTTTATATGAATACCGCACAAGAGTCCCAACTGCTCCGTCTGAAGCCAGTTAGAATATGGCATCCCCAATTGGGGTATGTTGTGAGGCTGAAGGTAGTAGGGAGGGGAAGGAGATAGGGAAAAGGAAGGTGGGGAAGTATCTGGCTTTTCAGATCTGGTCACTAAACACGGCTAATGCCATTTCAAGCAACGTTTCAATTCTGAATGGTGGTCTTACACCGGGGTGATATTGAGAGTATCTTCCACTCTGGAACGTGCCGCAAATATACTATATATTATTTTAAATGAATAAATTGTGAAATAACACATATTCATCAAATAAAATTTATTTGCCACGCGGGATTTGATCCCGCGACCTTCGGTGTGCGAGTCAAGAGCCTTACCGCTGGACTACGCCGGCCGTCAATCTGCCGGCATCTGCCGCCGAGATCCGGACAAACCTCACCCCATGAACCGAGGCAACCCCGCTAAGTTACCAATGTATATCGAACCACTTGGGGTGAACTATGGCAGAAGTATTAGATATCCAATAAAAGGATTCCGGGGCGGTGGGAAACCCATCTCCCAAATTGTGAAATTTGGGAGGGTAACACAAAATATTACACGAAAATAAAAAAATTTAAAACAACTTTTGCCGTTAGAAAGATTAAAAACTTCGATACTATTTTCTATAAGCAGTTGTATGTATACATACATATATTTTGTATTTCAACGTTAGTTCAGCGCTTCCTCACACGTAGGTTTTTCATTAAAGGGGTTGATAACTCAGTATGACAAGTAAAAGGCAACTACTTTCCTTTCTGCTTTGGTTGATAACTGCTCCGAGAATTAGTTCTACAAAGAAATAGAAGAAAATGGTGGAAGCTTTCAGCTTTATCCACAGGGAACTGCTCCCGGGAAAAGAGTGGATTTTTCGGAATCGTGATATTATATACTCGAAAACAATTAATGTTGCTCACGTACGAATAGCTTATGTAGTCGCATATCCTTATATTCACTTGATCAAAAATTCAAGAGAGGGTAAGATCTAATTTAGTATTTTGACGGAGGATGGAAAACAAATAAGACCCGCTCATTAAAATCAAATTCGCGGGAATTGACCCGAAAGATTTAAATAAATAAAAGAGCGAGGGCAGGAAAGGGGAAACATGGCAATGAACACAACAGACTTACCACGTGTGTGTTAGGGCGAAAGCGAGGGGTTTACGGTTTACCTCCTTTGGTGTACCTTATACCATGCGTCGTTAACATTTCGGAAAACGCGTCTAATTTGTTTAGCAGACGGTGGTAATGAAAGAGAATGCAAAGGGACACGTATGTTGTTGGTTCTTCTTTATAAGTTCAAATGATTGCGGTGATGGGGCCTTTCCTTTAGTGGGGAAAGCAGAGACGGTCGACAGAGCAATAAAGCTTTTAAAGGGACCGGGGGAGACGCAAGAATGCACCACTCGAATGTCAAAGCTCAACATTTGAACAAACAGCTATTTGATATGCTAGGTGATGCATCTTGATGTCATTGTACGGTTGTCTCAAGAAGAATGTTCTACACAGAAATCAGAAACCGTTAGAAAATAGCACACATGGTCGCTTCTGAAAATTTTTCTAAACTTTTATTATTTGCGACACATTGTTAGCAGGAAAAATAGAGTTTCATCTCATCCTTCAGCGGGGCCAGTACCCATTTAGAATCTAGATTAATAGTTTTCATTCCACAAGTGTCTTTTTATTAGAATTTATTATGATTATTGCCACGAAATCGTTATTAATCGAATAAGTTATTTAAAATTAGGGCTCTTCCAATCCATTGAAGTTCGGTTTTTTTATAATTAAGGAATTATTAAGATATGCTTAACACTGTTTTTATTAAAATCTCTCGGTAAGAAATCAAACATTTTCACCACAAATCAGAGAAACCGCTGGACAGAATTTGATCACTACATTGAGCCTCGATTACATTGAGGGAGTTTACAAGCTACTAGCCGGCAAGTTTAAAAGCAGGCGAATCGGCGAGTGTGTGATTGTGTGATGATTATACACAAAACTTTCCGCTCCGTCAGTAGCGAACTAGCTAGCAAGTACTTTTGATAACACGAGCTAAAATAACGACTCCCGCGTGTACTAATTCTGTCGACATTTTGTAGAAAACTGAGATACTCGCAGCTAGCTCACTAGCAACTATGATGACACCAGGTTAGTTTACTAGCTAACAAGCCCCCACGCCAGCTAGTAGCGAGCAAAGTAGCCCTCCTTTCAAGTTTTTTCGTAGATTGTTAACAATCTGCTAGTTAGCTAGTAAATATCATTACACTGAGCGATTTTACTAGCAGATAGTGAATTTGCCGGCTAATAGCTTGTAAACTCGTTCAATGTGATCGAGGCTTAGACCAGAAGAATTTCTTCAAGTAAGAGTAAAAAGATTAGTGTCTAAGATGCTGATAAATAATAGCTTTCAGATTACTCTCGCACGGCGCAACATCAACACCCGTTTACTGAATAAATATAACCAAAGTTGCAATACAAAACAATAGTAATGTCATCCAGAAAAGCAACGTTTATAAACCCTTTCCAATAATAATTTGATAAACTACCAGTTCTGTAAATAAACAAGCGTGATCTAGTCGAACAGTTTCACAGAAGTTATTAATGCCTCTAAAATAAATTCATATCTCAGCGTATCGCCAATATTTATGGGCGTTTTCGTCAGAATTCCGTGGCCTGAATTGGATTCGATTGAAAAATAAATAAGCAATTTGGATCGGTTTGAAAGCTTATGAATTTTCAAATATGACAATTTCCGCGAAAAGATAAGTTTTTTAGGAATTAAATCGATAGCTTTTTTAAAGTGATAGATAAAATGGATAGACAAAATACATCAATGACGTGTTGGGATAAAGCTATTTTGAGGAGAACATAAATTGTTCTGAGCTACTTGGTTATGTGCATTCGATTGACCCGAGATGGATCTACGATGCTTTCGGGATGCATATGGCAAGCATAGTAAAATGTCAAGTGTTGGCATGCACCGAGCATTAGCATATTGCGGCACGAGGCACGAGTCATCTTTCCGATATCTTTTGGTCGGCTGCGAGTGATACAACAAACTTTTAGTTCTTTATTACAGTCTTCTCGGAATGAGCCTAGGAGAGGAATTTAAAGGGAGGGTCGATACCCTGATTTATTTCATCTATTACGATTAATAGATGAAATAAATTCAAAGAACTGGCCATTTTTGATTTGTCGCCACAACTACATGTTCGCTTCTGTTCGTAAATATGACGTTGTTAAAGATTACCGGTCAACTTCAATTTGGGAGGCGGGAATGGGTACCGCCGCCCCGGGAACCTTTATTGGATAACCAACACCTCTGCCATAGGTCACCCTAAGTGGTTCGCTACGTTTGGTGATTTAGCATGGGTGCCCGGGTTCATGGGGTGAGGTCTGTCTAGGTCTTGGAGCTGGATGACCGGGACACACTGAACCCCAGATTCCTACCCACTCCTTAAACCCTTTTCCTTTTCAGAACTCTCCTCTGCTTCCTTTCCTTTAAAAAAACCCCTCCACACAGCATCCCCAAAGATGACATAGGCCCTGATGGAAATTATTTTTGCCTCAGGGCCTCCTGTGTGGAGCTCATGTAAAAAAAAAAACTTCGGTGACAGCCGTCATAATCCTCGATTATATTGAGCGAGTTTACAAGCTACTAGACGGTAAATTCAAAAGCGAGTGAATCGGCGAGTGAGATTGTCATGATGACACACAAAACTGTATACTCGCTCAGTAGCGACAGTAGCAGCTAAAATAACGGCCCCCCGCGCGAACCATTCTGTCGACATTTTGAAAAAAAAAACTTGAGCTCACAGCTAGCGCCACACGCTAGACAGTAGCGAGAATTACGACTCCCGCGAGAACTAATCCTGACGCTTACGAAATCAGGTGTTCGTGGGCCACCATTTTGAGCGTGCAGCGAGTAAAGTTGACTACCTTTCAACTTTTTTCGTAGATTATCCACAATCTGCGAGTTAGCTTAATACGATTACCCTGAGCGAGTTTACTAAGGCCCCGATTACATTAAGCGAGTACAAGCTACCAGCCGGCGTATTCACTATCTGCTAGTAAACTCCTTGTTATGGGCAGAACGCATAACTGCTCTACAATATGTCCCCAGGCCAGCTCACGGTAGAGACAAAAGTACCCTCTATCTCAGAGGGCAGGTCGCACGAATGCGTCGGGATCTCTCTCTCTCTCTCCTTCTCTCTCCCACAATCGTCTGGGAATACTCACTGGGGAAAGGCTCCTGCCGAGGCAGATTGACAACAGGATGTAATTAATAGACTCATGTATTGTAAATTCAAACACAGTACAAGGGTTATTACAGCACAATTCAATTCAAGAGATGCATGTTACACAAACCTAGCTATCGAGTTTATATCTCATGATCCCTGTCAACGAAACTTTCTGAGTGGTGGCTTTACGCGAGAGTTCAAACAGTCTATCGTTACGGACACATTAAAGAGGGTAAATCAGAGGACAGCTTACATGGTGATTGAAGAATCCTTCGGCTCTCGGGTTCAGCAGGGCTCATCCCGAGTCTAGGACAGGTCCCGAAGTTCACAGGCATGGTAGAACACCAGCGCTAACACTCGTATGTACTTTAATTACATCGCAGATGTTACTGCGTTTAATTTGATCGGGCTAGTTAGCCGCGAACTGTATAGTTCGCGGAGGAGTGTCACGTGCGCCTGAGACGGCTTGTACTACTCGACTGGAGGCGGCGCGGCGGAGCGTGCCGGAATGCCGAGGGGAGAGGAGGTAGGTAACAGGAAACAGCGGGGAGCAACGAGTTGTTGCCCGCAGCGGTTTGTTTTTAGGGACTCGCGTTGGCGCTCCCTGTTGCTCTAAAAACGTACCATAACACTTCCCCCCGCGCTTGGAAAAAAAGCGACGTGGCAATGGAGCTGTAGGGAAAAAAATCCTCTTATGCTTCCATCGGGGTTTTGAGAGATTCGTTGCTTGAGAGATTGCCTAGCTAGAACATACAGTTTATGCTATAGTTTAGGTCACAATGTTTGTAGGGAATGGATGGGGGTACATGGAATGTTTGGAAAAGACAGCTTTGGGGAGAGTACATGGTGTAAAACAACATACAAGGTTATGCAATTGAAAATAACAATACACATGGTTATGCAATTGAAAATAACAATACACATGGTTATGCAATTGAAAATAATGACAATACATTTGTACAAGAGAAGAGAAAAGGTGTGATTCTAAAGTTTCATTGGTCTGGGAGCTAAGTTTGCGAAGCGTGGATTTGTTTGGTTTCGGAGAATTTCGAAGAAAAGGACGTGGTTTCACAGATTCTAAGGATTACAATATCACTGTAATCAGACCCATTTGAGATAACACTCAAGAGTACACTTGGGCCTTAGAAAACACTTGGTTTGGTCGAAAACGTTGAAGTTCACGAAGTGGAGACTGTGGTTGCTGTGCCGCGACTATGGTTACAGAGGCCATTGAAGAGAAGAATCCAGTATCTGCAGACATGCCAGTACGAATCCTAAGTGTTATTATGGTAAACACGGATCGTATATAATGGTTATTGAAGCATAGTGTAGCTCAAGATAACTTGTATTGGTACGCATTCAGCGAATACTGGTGGGTCAAGGTAATGATGGTTTACACATGACGATATATGCGTCACTGCATGACAGAGCAAGGGACGGCAAGGTTGGCATTGATAGCAAGAGTAAGAACAAACCTAGGAGCTAGCGTGCTCAGAAGGTAGTTTAGAGTGTCATAATGTATAGTGGGACAACTCGGCTTGCTGTGGCACGACAAGACAACATACATATGAGCGGTATGGTCTGTGCTTTTAGGAACAAATGCGTAGAAAATGGCAGCAGGAGGGACCTTGTAACCACAGCGCGTGCTGTCAGGAAGTGAAGCTCAGCTTGGCTGTTGATGATGACATCCGCCTGGGCTTCTTTTTAAATCCGGGAGAAATTATTATTAGAGCAAAATTCTTGAAGTTTACCTGCCTAGGGACCAATGAATGAAAAGGTTTGGAGAGAAACAAAATGTGTCCAGAAAATGAAATAAACGAAATTTAGCCACCGACTCAGAGAGTGACGAAGAGAGATTCCTAACTAAATTGTGATTACAAGAACATTTTCCCTTTTTCAGGAAGACTTGGCGTTTGCCGAGTGACAATATGTCTTGGTTAAAAAACAACCGGCCCTCTATGGCCTATGTTAACATAAGATGGTAACATTTTCGTAGAATTTCAAAGAACAAGACAAAGAATCGTGAACTAGTCACGGCAGAGGGAAACCAATTCATGAATAAAGGTTGTCAAAAAGAGACAGACGTTACGCCAAGTGCATATCGTACATATCCAACATTCATGAATGTGTTTCGTAGAATTGAGAAAGAGAAAAAAGGTGAGACATATGCAGAGATTGAGGGGGAAAACCTGTAGATAACCGGACAGTTACCTATTCGAACTCCAAGTGAGGGCGAAATATGGTCAACGACAGATTTTTCACTTCATAACATACGTCTGAGAACATGGGGGAATGGGGGAGGAGGGGAGGAGGGAGACGAGTTACGAAATTTGCTAGAGACTGGGCTAATTTCCAATTCAAACTCTATGTGAAGATGAAACATAATCAACCAGCAGATTTCCTGACTCTTTACATTTATTAAAGGAGGAGAGATTTGAATACACATTATAACAAAGAGGCTAATCTTTCGCGTGTATTGGGCAAAAGATTAGGGGTCATTTTAAAACTTCTACATGATTGTGAGAAAAGACAGACCCTTGCTCCAATTTCACAAACCTGGGGGTTTTCTTATTCGTTCTCCAGACAACGAGTTAGGTGGTTTTGTGCTCAATCGATTAACTCCCACAGCACTATGCCCCATAATTGACAGTGAAGCTGAAAACTAGTCCTTTTGGGATAGTAGATATTCCTGGGCTTCTTTCCTTTTGCAAAGAAGTAAAAAAAACAGGAAGTCCACGGGCATCGGCGTTGAATGACAACAAAAGGGTTGTGGACTACATTTCGTAGATCGCACACAAAAGGGTTTGATATTATTTCGTTCGCACGACTCATGGTAAGTGTTTTAACGTCTCCACGTATAGTGTACAAAATATGTAAGTACATACAAGATACAACTCAATTATAGACAGAAGTCAAAGAGTTTATACAAAGCATCTTAAAGAGGATGGCAAAGCCGATATTATGTCGTTCACACGAATCACGGTAAGTGTTTTAACGTCTCCACGTGTAGTGTACGGAATGAACGATTTACAACAAATTTGCCCAGTATTGAAAGACAGTAGCCCAATTACGTTCGAAAATGTGGGTCCCCATTCAATACAGACGGCGGATTAAGCGGTTCTCATGCCAAAAGACACACGACCAAAATAGAATATACAAAACGGTACTCATGACAAATATGTCACACGACCCACTCAATAACGTTTAGCTATGAGCAAAAGTGATTATGACGAACTTCTCGTATTGTGGCAGGTATTTTAAGGATCCCTCCTATAATGTAACAGGGTTACGTTTAAATACAACACGATAAACGTTAACAATGCTTGTTTTAACACAGTATATGAAGATTTGTTAGATTAACTAACTCCGTAGCCCAGGAGCGTACGATAGAATAACAAGGAGGTAAACAATTTAATGTCACTTCATATGTTATAAAGGCGGGGTGATGACAGAGTACATTTCTGTTTACACCATGTGACAAACAAAGACAGACCTATATGGTTTTACATACTGTCTGTTGTAGCAACTACAGTGGGAACAAACAAAAGGGACCAATAGTGGTTTTACATACCCTTTGTGCAGTTACAACATACCGGGTTATGTGCAATTTAGGTTGCAAACAAGAGTTGAATGCCTAAGTTTACAAAACGATTGTCAAACAAAATATTGATGATTCACGTTAAACTGCGGTTATTTATGTATGGAAAACAGGGCTGTCGTTAGGTTTTATTAACCTTTTCCGTCAGGGCTGAGGCATGTAATACAAGACATACATGTTGAGAAGAGGGACAAATCGAGGACTTCTTATAACAACAAAAGACCGAGTATTTGGTTTTACGTACTTTAGTTGAAGCGGGCCCAAGAAGATTTGTATAAGGGTGGAAGGACCAATTTAAAGGCTTTTCCTTTATTTATATACATATGATTTCAAAATGGACGTGTCAAAATCCAATTTGTTAGCAAAGAGCTCGGGTAGGACGCCATCAATTTTTTAACATTTGAGAAAAATTGAAAACTACTGTACACAAGGAATGTGATTATGTGAGTAACCACTTATTTTTTACCATGATGAGTAAAATATGGAGCTTGTTAAGATGGTTTACTTGTCCTGGGTCGTGATTTAACGCTTTGGAGTTTACCAAATCCGACTTTAGAACGACGCTCCAGTACTTACAGAACATAAAAGAAAAATTTTTTTTTTTTTTTTTTTGAAGAGATTCCTTCCGATATGATGAAAAAAAAAACAACAAACCAAAATGGTGAAAATTACAATATTGCATTACATAGCAAGGCGTGCCATGGCATGAACGTTGCGTAGTGTGAGGGGTTGAGAGGCAATGATTTGGGTTCATGACTCCCAGACACTGTGACTCGACGGGTGTCTCTGCTCTAAAGTGATCAATTTTAGAACAGGTGAGAAAAAAATAAATAAAAAACGTGTGAAACAAAAATTACGGTGGTTGCCAATTCACGAACATGAACGGGGTAAACTACACCGTGGAGTGTACATAAATTTACAAAAATGATTTTTTTTAACAATATTCGTTTTATCAACGAAAGGGTGGACATGTAATTGACACTTTACACGCCAGACATTGTAAGACTTCAATGTGCTTACAAAAAGGGTTGTGGTGATACACACTGGATCATTTTGAGTTTGCTGAGATAGTGGGGGTAGTTTTACTCGACTCCTCACTTCCAGTCTTTGCGATATCCTTAATATGGTAATTACCAATGTGCCTTCCAGAGAAGTCAGACAAAGAGTACACTAGATCTGATATCTTTCTTAGAACTTTGGCCTTCACGAAACGTGGTGCCAGCTTGGCAGAGAAATACGTGGCTCCTTGGGAAAGTGTGTTGTTCTTTCTCCAAACTATGTCTCCTGTGTTGAAGGTGACATGTTTCCTACGTAGGTTGTATCTGTCCGCACTCTTTTGATGAGCCAGGAGTAAAGCATCAGTGACTTCACTGTAGATGGCCGACAGTTCTTCCAGACGATGGGCATAGTCCGCGGTAGGGTTGCTAGTGGCGGCAATTGACGTAGGAAAGTTTGTGTCCCTATGTAGAGAACCGTGAACAACTTGTTCCATACCGTGTTTTAGGAAGAAAGGTGTGTAACCAGTGGCCAGGTTAACCGTGTTGTTCATAGCAGCCTGAATTTTATCTAGGTTTTTACACCAAGTGCGTTGATCTTTGTCAACTAGAATAGCCAGAGCTGTGTTGATTGTCTGGTTATAACGTTCGACAGTGTTATTTTGTGGGGTATACAAGGTATTATAGTAAATGTCCTTGATTCCGTATTTGGCAAGAAAATTTTTGAATTCTTGAGCAATAAATTGTTTTCCGTTGTCAACTATTACGGTTCTGGGTGTTCCGTAAGGTATAAAAATGTGTTTTTCCAGAAGTTTGATGATGGCGGACGCATTGGCTCTTTTTAAAGGGAAGATCCAACAGAATTTAGTGAAAACATCCACTACACTAAGTATGTGCATGTGTCCGGCATAACTTCGAGGAAAAGGTCCGACGAGGTCCATTGACAATGATTGTAGGGGTCTGTCGGCACGTTTGGGATTACCCATTAGGCCGGCAGGTGCTGCCGTGCTATGTTTATAAGCTTTACAAGTTTCACATTTAGAGATGTAATTGCGAATTTGCTTAAAGAGACCAGGCCAGTAATACTTCAAGGTGATCTTTTTATACGTCTTGAAATTTCCTGGGTGTATGGAGTCGGGAGCACTATGATTGTCAATGATTATTTGTTCTCTACCTTCGAGGGGAACGACAAGTTTCCACGAGTAATCTTCGAGGATGGATAGTGGTGCCTTGCAATTACGGTATAATTGTCCTTCTTTTATGATAAAGTTAGGAAACTTTTGTTGGTTATTTTTACAACCTTCGAAGATTTTCAAGTACCATTCATCTTTTGTAGATGGAGGGGGGGCAATTGTGTCAACATTTAATGAAGCTAGTTCAATTCTTGAAAGGGCGTCGGGAACAATATTGTCCGCGCCTTTACGGTGAACAACATCAAAATTGTATTGAGACAAACGGGAGGACCAGCGAGCGAGCCTACCGGAGGGATTACTTAAAGAGATCAACCATTTCAAACTACTATGGTCTGTGACTACAGTAAATTTGCTACCGTCTATGTAACCGCGGAAATGGTGAACAGAATCCAATACAGCCAATAACTCTTTTTCGGTAATTCCGTAGTTTTTCTCGTGTTTGTTTAGTGTGCGGGAAAAATACGCTACAGGGTGTTCGCCATCTGGGAATTCTTGAGTAAGAACTCCACCGATTCCTACATTGGATGCGTCCGTGTGGAGGGTAAAAGAGAGTGCAAAATCCGGGCAATTCAGAACGGGAGCTTTTTGAAGGGCATCTTTTAAAGTTGTAAACGCTTCTTCAGCTTCGACAGACCATCGGAAATTGCTGACACCTTTACGGATGCCGGTAATTTTATTTAAGGGGGCTGCAATAGTGGAAAAGTCTTTGATGAATCTCCTGTAGTAACCTGCGAGTCCAAGGAAACCTTTGACTTCCTTCGCGTTCTTGGGACGGGGAAAATTTGCCATGGCTTCCACCTTAGCGGGGTCTGTTCTTAGGCCTTTTTCGTCGACAATGAATCCCAAATAACGTAGACGGGACTTACAGAATTCAGACTTCTTCAAGTTGATGGTTAAACCAGCGAACTTGAGTTGTTGGAAAACTTTTTCCAGCATTAATAGGTGTTTTTCAAAGGTATCGCTGACGATGATGAGGTCGTCAAGGTAACAAAACAGGCTGTTATCGACTTCAGGACCGAAAAGTTTGTCCATCAGTCTTTGTAACTCGGCGGGGCTATTTTTTAGACCAAAGGGTAATCTTTTAAAATGGAACATTCCCCTACCAGGTACAACGAAAGCAGTTTTTTCGCACGATTCTGCGTCCAAGGGTATTTGCCAAAACGCTTTGCTGAGATCGACAGAAGAGATGAACTTGGCGTTACGCAGCTTGTCTAAGGTTGCGTGAACGTGAGGTAAGGGATACGCATCAGCTTCCGTGCAAGAGTTTAAACGTCTACTGTCGAGACAGAAACGTGCAGAGCCGTCTTTTTTAGAAACCAAAAGAGTTGGGTTGGTCCATGCACTTCTGCTGGGAACCACCACACCCATTTTTAACATTTCGTCAAGTTCATTTTCTAAAAGTTTAAGTTTTTGGGGGGCTAAGTTGTAATAACGTTGCTTTATGGGTGGGCCATTGGTTTTGATATGGTGCTCAACCAAATCTGTCAAACCTAATCCGCATTTTTCGAAGGATATTGATTCGAATTTATTGACCATTTCCTTTAGTTGGAGAGCCTGGTCCGTGCTTAAATTTTCGTGAGGTATTATTGTGCGGATCTCACTAATTTGAGCGGCAGTGGAGGTTTCGCCAAGAGTATTAAATACTTGGGGAGCAACATTGAATGCCTTCCAGAAGTCAACGCCAAGGATGAAATTCTGGGATATAGAGGGCACTATTAGAAAATTGATTGTGACTATTTTATTGTTACAATTAATTGGCAGGGCAAGGGCACCGATGACCGGCTGAGAAACATTATCTGCAGTCGTCAGGTGTGTCGATTGGGGCGAAATTCTAAAATCACTGTTAACAAAAGGCAGGTGAGCATTGTTGCCAAGACAGCTGACAGATGCCCCACTATCGAGTAATCCGGAAAAGGTCACATTGTTAACAGAGAAAGAAGCATAGGGTCTCCCATCTTTAGCTTGTTTGCAACAAACCGAAGAAACATTTAAGGTCTGGTTAAAATACTTAATGTGTGCTAACCAATCAGTCCATTCTTTAGACCTTGGTTCAGAATGGGTGCCTGAGAGGTTATTATTTAGTTTTTTGGCCTCTTCATGTAGAAATTTGGTGGGGGCTTGGAGAGATCCACCTGAGGTCTGACATCGCTTGGGTTTTGTAACCTTTCCATGTCGTGTCTTGATTTCTTGAAAATATTGCGCAGTTCGTCGCGTGGAGGAGAGCGGTCCCTAGAGTGATGTCTCTTGGAAGTTCGGGGTTCCTTGGATTCCAGAAACTTCGCTTGCTTGAAACAAGTAGTGGCCAGATGGCCTACTTTTTTGCAAAAAGAGCACACTTTTTTGTTGTCGAATTCTGGTTTTAAACCAGACGAACGGCTTGGCACAACTACATTATTAGACACATTCTTTATGTTCTTCCTATCCTGGTATGATTCCAGAAGGAGACAGACTTCGTTAAGCTGGGCCAGGGATGCAATTTTCTGCGAGGTGATGATGTTCTCGTATTTGCTTAAAAGGCCATCAGTTATGACTGGTAATAGTTCAGCTTCCGAAACGGGATGTGAAAGCTTGATGTTAATGGATTCAGCCCTTTCTATGAATGTTGCTACAGGTTCATTTACCAGTTGTTTAATAGATAGTAAAGATAATTTGATCCTGTGCTGGGCTTCTGTTTTTCCGAAGCTCGAGATTAGGGCAGATCTGAGTTTATTCCAATCTTTGCATTTAGTTTTTTGGATGCGGTGCCAGGGTATCAATTCTGGGGAGATGAGTTCTATGAAGTTTTTTCGTAGAATCTCGAATGGGATATTTTTGATAGTAGCCGTTTCTTCGATACGGTCGATGAAATCCAGTACATCGGAGGCGCCATTATATTTGACTTTCCAAGAGGATAAATCGTAAGTTTTATCTTGTGTCAAGGTGGGTGCGATGTCCTGTTTTATCATTACTTGCGGCATAGGTTCTTTGTTAGGAACAAGATTATCCAAAACTTGCATAGCCAAGCGTGAATTATTTTCGCTTGATGGGGCGAGGTTTATTTTCTTAATATACTTTTTGTTAAATAAAAGTGCATAAGCCTTTAATGTAGATTTAGATTTGCTAGATGGCGAGAGTCCTCTATCCTTTAAAGCAGTTTGTAAGTGAGTTTTGGATAAACTGAGCACGTTGGGAATGATACCCAAATTGGATGATGCCATAGCTTGATTGTTTTCCATTGTGAGTTTCCCGGGAGGTGAAAAAATTTTGCCAGGGATTTCCTTTAGCAAACGCAAAATTAATTTTGTGAGGCACTTTTCACTTGGTAACCACTGGTTGACACTTCTAACATAGTTATAGAAAACTGTATTCCATACTACAATTTGGTATACATGACACCAGAATTCATGGTCAAGGTGGAAAAAAAATTGGCGTGGACTGACCTTAGGGGAAACACTTTTTTATTTTTCACAAAGCACTTTTGGAAATTCGGTGAAATTCACAAGTATTAAACTGATTTTTCAAAAAATTGGCCAGGACTGGCCTTTAGAAAACGGCTTTTTAAATTTTCACAAAGCACTTTGCACTGAGAGGGGCACTAAAATTCACAAAAGGCACTCTTCTGGCAAATAGGAACAAACTTCCGGATGAAAATAATTGAATATGGGATTTGATACGTCAACCACATTGAAATTGTTTTATTTATTCATGGAACCAATCATTGATTTTATTATATTATTTCACTTTCCTTTATGTAGGGAAAAAAACACAATTCACTTTACACTTATGCTGAAAAAAAACGGTACCTATAATGTAGAATAGGGAAAAAGTCATTATTTTTGTCCATTTAGTGTAATATAAATTGTACTAATTTAATAGACACAAGTGGGCCAATTGGTATATTGTGCAAAACAACAAAAAAAACGTCAGTCCGAAATTTTTGATTAAAGGAATTCGCACAATAAACTGGGATTCCAGCATCAAGTTTGTAATAATCATTTCCGTTGCTAGCCGGTTTAGTTATAAAAGGGCGTTCTGATTAAAAAAAGTGCTGCATAGCAACAGATAATCATTTGTTCCGACGGGTTTTTTCGTTGGAATTTGGCGCGGGAACAGTTGCGCGCGCAGTCCGGAGACTAGGTATTTGCTGCGTTAATATTTGCCGTTTGCATAGGCGCGAAAGCTGTTGCGGACCGGTGTTTGTGGCGCGTGCGCAGTCAGATTCGCGGTTTAAATTTTGGGCGACCTTCTACTTGCTTCTAAAATGGCTGCCTTTAAAATGCGGCGTGATTCTACCCATATGTTTCTGTGGTTTTTTCACAGAAATTCCTGTACACTGGATGTAGAATAACAAGTTATAATTAATGTTCACAAAACAATTCCTGTGCAGGGAGAATTTCGACCAGTTGCATCCAGCAAAACGATCGGGACAGAGGGAGAAAAGAAAGAGAAAAAAAAATTCCGAGGCCCCACGCTGTGGCGACAGTTGTTATGAACCACGTTGCGCGCCAGTTGTTATGGGCAGAACGCATAACTGCTCTACAATATGTCCTGTCCCCAGGCCAGCTCACGGTAGAGACAAAAGTACCCTCTATCTCAGAGGGCAGGTCGCACGAATGCGTCGGGATCTCTCTCTCTCTCTCCTTCTCTCTCCCACAATCGTCTGGGAATACTCACTGGGGAAAGGCTCCTGCCGAGGCAGATTGACAACAGGATGTAATTAATAGACTCATGTATTGTAAATTCAAACACAGTACAAGGGTTATTACAGCACAATTCAATTCAAGAGATGCATGTTACACAAACCTAGCTATCGAGTTTATATCTCATGATCCCTGTCAACGAAACTTTCTGAGTGGTGGCTTTACGCGAGAGTTCAAACAGTCTATCGTTACGGACACATTAAAGAGGGTAAATCAGAGGACAGCTTACATGGTGATTGAAGAATCCTTCGGCTCTCGGGTTCAGCAGGGCTCATCCCGAGTCTAGGACAGGTCCCGAAGTTCACAGGCATGGTAGAACACCAGCGCTAACACTCGTATGTACTTTAATTACATCGCAGATGTTACTGCGTTTAATTTGATCGGGCTAGTTAGCCGCGAACTGTATAGTTCGCGGAGGAGTGTCACGTGCGCCTGAGACGGCTTGTACTACTCGACTGGAGGCGGCGCGGCGGAGCGTGCCGGAATGCCGAGGGGAGAGGAGGTAGGTAACAGGAAACAGCGGGGAGCAACGAGTTGTTGCCCGCAGCGGTTTGTTTTTAGGGACTCGCGTTGGCGCTCCCTGTTGCTCTAAAAACGTACCATAACATCCTTCAGTGTTAAATCTGCTATTTAGCTAGTAATACGATTACACTGAGCGAGTTCACCAGCAGATAGTGAATACGCCGGCTAGTAGCTTGTAAACTCGCTAAATGTAATCGAGAGTTTACCAATCAGTAGCATTTTCTACGTCATGACCAGTAACCGTTTTGACCGTTTAGAAATGTGCGGTTTTAGATCATTTTAAAAATCAATAATTATGAATGAAAATACTAAAATTACTGCTCTTAAAATTGATCAAAATTTGAAAAAAAAAACTTGAAATATCTCAAACATTTTTTAACGGGTTTGTTTAAACAGTCCATTCCATGGATTGCATGAGGCATCTTCTCCATTCTATGATTAGGCAAATATATCAAAGATAAGAATTTCACCAATAATAAGTACGTAAACCAGGTTTACTAATCCGAAAAGTTATTTTTTATAGTCCAGCAAAGTTCTTACAAACCTTTTGAAATATAAAATGAAAAATAACATAATATTATAGAGCAAATTTTCAAAGGAGTTGTTATTTTCATATATTTTTAAATATTTCAGCGACTAGAATTTTCTCGCTACGATACAAAATGTTGGCGCTTTTATCGAACTTACGGCGTTCTTCTCATAAAATAATACCTTTGTCAATGTTTAGCGTTACTGCAGAGGCCAAATTCATCGATAAACAAGGACATTGCAACGTTTCCCCGCATTACGAGGAGTTGCGCGGTGTATACTTTACTGACGCTGGAAAGATAGGAAGAAGTTAGTAACGCAAACGTTCATTGTTTTCAGGGCCCTAAACCAATACTTTACGGGGTATTCTAATCTTCAAAAAATATATATTTCGATAGTTTGGACGTTCAAGAATATCCCCTTAAAGGGATTTTTCGAAAGCCGAATTATTTTTAAAAAATTTAGCCATTTTAATGTCGTGGCAATTCGATCGGTTTGTAAGGAATCTAACTAGAATCTAAATAGAAAAAAAAACTTAAAACGCATTTTTCTCGAAACTACTTTTTTCGAAACGTTTGTCATAAAATCTCAAGTTCTAATTGACAGATTTTCTTGAAAATTGGCATGAATTTTCTTTATTTATCCTTCTATGGTAGGAACCAACAAAAATAAAAAAAAATAATTCTTACTATTTTTAAAAATTCGGAAAAAAAATTTTAAGCCGCCATTTTGCGATAATGACATTTGTAGTGATAAAGAATCTATCTTTTTTAACTTTTCAAATGACCAGAAAGGTGGAAATCGTGACAAAATGGACATGCTCGTTTTTATCCCTCTCTATTTCAACAGCGTGTAACTTCGTAAAATATATAATATATACATTTTCGTCATTTGTTTTTGGGGTGTTATGCCGTGTTGCGCTACCTCCTTCTTTGGCTAAAGAATTGAAAAAAGAAATAGATTGTATTAGACTCTTAACACAAAAAATTTGTAACCGCATAATAAGTTTTATTTTTTAAACTTCAAAGTAAAAGCACCCATTGACAAACTACTTAAAATTTGTTTATTGGGACTTTTCTTTTTTCTGTAATATTTTATTTTATTTCCTGTAATATTGTAAAACTTTTTCTTTACATAAAAAAAATCAATGTTTTCTTTCCACGGACCATCAAACGCCCGAAATTCGGGATTCTAGACTAGAACACCCCCTAAATAAAGAACTGTTACGAATTACTTACTCTTGTGTTGTTTCGTTCCGCCTTGAGTTCGGATATCTCCTCCTCTCTTTCGAGCAACTTCTCCCTGACAATGTTCAACTCCTTTGTAAGCGTGGCAAACTCCTGAAACAAAGAAAAACAAAGGTACCGTTAGTTCAAGGACACACGACTCATCGACGCACTCCGCCATCCTTAATAAACTATTTATTAGCCTTAAAACAAAGCCGCTAATTTTGGCGATGCCGCAGAATTCAAAATATGGCCGGAACAGTCGCGCTTTGCGAAATAGCATAAATTTGCAATTTGGAGCACATAATAGTTGGAATAAATTATACTGAAAAATGACAGTAGCTAATACAGCAGCGTTTCTGAAACATAATACATATTTATTATACTCAAAGTAACGATGTACTCCAACATAAGATACTGAATCCGTAGTAAGTAAACAGAACACAATTAATGTAGGTACACAGATTCTAGTAATACACGGCAAACTTCCTGTAAACTTAATCATGATTCAACAAAGGCAATGAGACAGAAAGATAATTAATAAATAGCGAAATTTTACACCTGCTTCCTGAAAATTTTTAGCGATTAGCGCAAATTTAAAAATTAGAGACAGCGATTTAGTAGACAATACAGCGATTCTGAGCAGCACATTAACTTGTTCGGATAAAATGAAAATGAATTAGGTTGGCTTAACAAAATACGTCTACATAAATTCATTCATAAAATAAGTTTTCTCAGCCCCCCTCCTCGTCCAATTCCTACATATTGAAGTGGTTCCGGACTTTGCGAGTAACTATAGGTATTTACGAGATACAATTTTGAAAAATGTACTCGAATGAATTCTTTACATTAAGATGACAATATACCCTAAAATATATGCAGAATCTTAACGACGTAAGTAAAGAAACCGTGTATACAAATTGCGACTCGGGACCCGTGCTCTGGGACGAACCTACTGTCGAATTTGCCGTATCAAAGAAAAGAGGAAGAAGATAAATAATGTGGGAATCTTAACGACGTAAGTGAAGAAAGCGTGTAAACAAATATACGCCGCGGCACGGCGTATTGCACGAACGTACGGTCGAATTCACCCTAGCAGGCCTGGAGATTCAACCTTTCTGCAGCGTTGATTTTAATTCATTCTGAAGAACGTGCTACAAATTTTAAAAATGTAAACACATGTTGTCCTCCCGAAATTATTAATTCATCGTCTAGAAAAATAAAATCTGGTGCTTACCGCTAACTTTATAGTTGAAAAACGGGTTATATAGTTTTCAAATCGTTGTACGTAAAATATATTAATGGTAAGGTACTACTGTTTTTATTAATCTAGTATATAAATAATTCGCATTTCTTGTGCAGCATGGCAATAAAAAAGTTATTTTAGTTACGGATTCACCGGAAATGATTAAAATGTAAGTTTTGAGCGTACAAAAATTATTAGGATTGTGTACCGCCTTAACATAAGCAAGCGTAGTTGTCAGTGGGTATGCTGTGCAATGGGATTTTTTTAAACCTGTATGTTGAAAACACCTTTTGCGGTAGGAATAAAAATTATTAGGATTGTGTACCGCCTTAACATAAGCAAGCGTAGTTGTCAGTGGGTATGCTGTGCAATGGGATTTTTTTAAACCTGTATGTTGAAAACACCTTTTGCGGTAGGAATAAAAATTATTAGGATTGTGTACCGCCTTAACATAAGCAAGCGTAGTTGTCAGTGGGTATGCTGTGCAATGGGATTTTTTTAAACCTGTATGTTGAAAACACCTTTTGCAGTAGGAATAAAAAGTGTTCAAAGCAAAAGAAATGTAAGGAAAAGAGATGCTCTGCAGCATAGATGTTTGAATCGTAAAAATGACCCATCTCACACGTCAACCCCGTATGCATGTTGGGCATGCGTTAGACGTTCTCGACTGCGCACCGGTTAGGTGTCAAACGAATTATAGAATAAAAAAATATATTTATTGAGTTTGTCCATACTAAGTTAGAATATAAACATTACTAATATGCACAAGGTAACATATCATATTATAAATTTAAATATTTTTACAGTAAGTACCTAAGCATAACATTTCTTTTTTAATACATTAAGACTTTCAAACAATTTACACAAAGACTTTCAGGCATTTCATCATACATCTGTAGTCCTCTATACATTAAGTAGTTCTGTGATTTTGATTTTTCCATATGTCTCAATCTAACTCTATTTATATTTCTGGTTTTGTAATAATGTATTTCTCTATTAAAAACAATTTCACCCTTAAAGTATTTTGGCATTTCGTTTTTCATAACTTTATGCACAAAATATAAACCATTAAATAAAAGTCTCTCTTTTATTGGAATAGAATTAAGCTCCTCTCTCATTCAATTAACCCTTGAGCATTTGCCTTTCCCCAATACAAATATCATAGCTCTGTTCTGAATAACTTCTAGGTTGTTCAAATTTCCTTCATTGGCCAAATAAAAGAGAAGTAATCTAAAATAACCAACATTCGAGTATCTTAAAGCTAAGAAGTTCAAAAGTTTTTATTCGATATTTTTTGGGTTTTTTAGAGAATTTCTAAAACGACCATTTCGGTAATGCCCATCGCCAGTTGGTTGAGATTACTGTGTATTTATCATAAGTAAAATGATAATATAAGTACACAGTAAGGAGATTCTACGACACATCAGCAGCAGTACAAAGAAAGCAAGTCATGTTAGTGCATTTCCCAGGAACGGATTCCGAACGGTTCTGTCCGCAATACGCCGAATACCCTTCGGGTAAAACTTATGGCCTCGTAAATCGTGAGATCGTTAACTTTTGATATATATCAACTCCGAATCTCATATGGGAGCATCGAACGGATCCGTTCATATTGTATAATATATTATGTATATAGGTTGCTCTAAAAATTGAACACTATTGGGCGGGGGATCTGAAAAAATGACCGCCCACAATTCTCCGCGGGGAAAATTATTTGATATTATTTGGAAGATTTTTACATGAAATAAATTAGTACAAATAATAGCCAAGAAAGTATTAAAAGGAAACAATAAAATGAATAAATAAATAAAAATAAATAAATTGGGTTAGGTTAAATTAACCTGTGACTGTTAAAAAAAACAAAACCTTAGCACCATTAAGACATTATTTTATCTCTCACGTGCGGGAGCTTTACTCGAAGAATTAAACACGGAGAATATTTCGCGGTGAATTGTGGGCGGTGAACTTTCTTAGAACATTGGCGGAAAATACATACACGCTTTTGGAAAATACTTCGACAACCACATATTATATTGAGAGTTATTTCGATAACTTTCGGCACACAATTTGAAACCACTATACAAATATGGAATGTCGCCCATGATCACGATGCTCAGATTATATTACACACGTAAAGCTAAAATAAACTAAATATAGCCAATGAAAAAGCATTTGACTATAAATTTTTCTCAATATCATTATTGAATAATAAATTAAACGGGTAAACTACATAAGTATTTAAAAGATTTGAGAGCAATAGTCGGCGTTTGACATCATTAAATTTGACATTCTAGAAAAATCACTGAAGGTGTTTTTTTAACAAATAATAAAGTTCACAAACAATTTTTTGCACAGGCCCAGTATAATAAAATATTTGTTCCAGGCAGGGGGGGTGTACGAGACTTACGGGGGGTGGGTGATCATATGTTCCACAGGGTCCTAGAGGGCAACCGAGTGAAACTCGGAACGGATGGCATTAAAATTATTACATACATTAAACAGAGGTAGGAGGTGGGTTTCCAGAGAGAGTGCGCATAATATGTACATATTGTGTTTCGCAAAAAAGACTAAGACGGGAAACTAAGCCAAAGGATTATTTGATGAACAGCGAGAAAAACAAAAATACTTACCATCAATTTAATAAAGGTAGAGCAAAAAAGCTTTTTCTGAAGAGATGCCTTAAAAAGGAAACTGATATACTACTTTGGAGTGAAGTGTCAATTTCCTTAGAAAACCGAACTGATACGTAACACGTAACATTACATTTTTACGAAGCAAACTAAATTATGTGATGAGAGATACAAATTCACATAAGTGTGGGAATCGCAATGTTTTGACAATGACAACGTCTAGGGTGGGATAATGTAAATGAATAATATATCATCTTAATATATTATAAAACAAAGTCGGGTTAGTTACATCATTTATAACTAGAGAACGGCTGGACCGATTTTTATGATCATTGATTTGTTGGATTTGTCTCCGCTCCGAATAGCAGAATAACTATTAAAACATCGAAAAAATATTATGAAGAAAATTCTTTTCCTCATACATTTTGTATTGAACGAATTCTCGGCTTTTGAAAGAGCTGCAGGAATATTGTGATAAGTATAATATTGAATAGTGAGTGAATTCCAAAAATTCAATAACGTCAAATGTAATTGCGCTGATTGTTTGTATTTGTGACACATTCCCTCCCTACCAGCAACCACATGAAAATTGAGTGATGTCTTTTACGTACAATAAACTGTGAGGGTAGGCATTCCGCCTACACTTGAAAATTTTATTTATCCCCTCTGCTTTTCCCCAAAGAAAGAGGTAATGTATATATTTATTTAATTATTTAATACTAACCTGTACATATAAAGCACTTGCATACTGCTCGTTAACACCGTATGCGGGGACATTGGGGGTCTAGCTTTGTTTAATTAAATGTAGAGACGTTCAAATAAAAAAAATTAGCTTCCTTGTGAGAGCCCTGAAGGAGTAACCATAAGTTACTTATACCGGGGCGGGAATGCGGTGGAAACCTCCAGTGCGCTGATTATTTTGCTTTTGTTCTTAAACATATAATGCTGTCTCTCTTTCGTACAACTCGAAAACAGTCGAAAGTGAGACAAACGGTGAACGTTCGTCTGCTCCCCTTCAAAGGAAAAATACAATAATTATAATAAATCTCCTTTACAGTATAAAAAAATGAAACGCAATTCCCGTAAGTAAGTGGAAAAGTAAAAAAATCACACAAAATATAAATCCGTACACAACGCCATCCCTGAAACTGAAAAAAATAAAACACGGACAGTTGCGCATCGATAATTGCTTCATTGTGTAATTTTTAACTTAATAAAAAAACTGAATTTAATTCAGCTAACAAGTTAACACAACAGTTATTGATTCTGAGGCGGTACAAAGTTCGTAGGGTCCGCTAGTATTATTATATATTATATAATTAATAACTGGATAATTTATATAGATCCGTTCAATTGTGAAAAATCACCTCAAGGACGTTATTAAAAATAAATTAAATAAAAATACAACAAAACAAAAATAAAACTGATTTCAACTTTAATTTATTTGACCGTAACCGGTTTCAGTTTGTTAAAGCCATCTTTAGACTGGTAAAAATTATTATTAATCCACGGTTTACATATGTCGTAGGCCGATCGTAAAATCAGGCAGATCATGATGCGCCGAGCGTGTAGTGACTGGCGGCAGATCATGAAGTGACTGAGGCGCATCATGATCTGCCTGATTTTACGATTTGCTTGCGAAATATACATACAAAACATTTGGGGGAGGAGGGAGAGGGGTGGTCTACAGGGATTTTTTCAACTACATGGTTTTTTTTTACATTTGTTACTAAGTCAATTTGGGAGGCCGGTATGGATACCGTCGCCCCGGGAACCATTTATTGGATAACCAACACCTCTGCCATAATAGGTCACCCCAAGTGGTTCGCTACGTTTAGTGACTTAGCAGGGGTGCCCGGGTTCATGAGGTGAGGTTTGTCCAGGTCTTGGTGACCGATACGTCTGCCCACCTGTTGCGTGTCGGGCAGGATCGAGAGAGACCGGTTGAGGGAGATCTTTTACCCTCCAGCCAGTGTCTCTCAACCCATCGCCTTGCACCTCAGTTGAAGGAATGGATTCATAAAATTTGCCAAAGAAAATAATTATACATATGTCTGGTACAAGGATGGTAAAATCATGATGAGGCGCCTCACAAACGAAAAAATTATTTATATAAAACATGTAGATGATTTAAAAAAAATAACTTAAAATATCGGGAAATTATCCTCTTATATTTCTTCACAATCTACACATCATACAAAAATGGATTCTTTTTCTACCAAAATAAAGTCTAACAAATCAGACCTATCAATCTACCATCAAAATATTAGATCAATAAACAAAAACTTTGACCATTTTCTCATCAAACTCGAACTTACTAAAACCAAATATGACCTAATTATCTTGACAGAATGTTGGCTAACACCTTACTATACTCCCAAAAACATCCCCAATTATACCCACCATCACACCTCGAATCACTACAGACAAAACGACGGCGTAGTAGTATATACATTAAACAACACTCCCAATAAATATAACGTCAAAGAAATCTCCATTACTAACTCCAACTGTCTTCAAATAACATACAGCATAAACACATGTATTATTGCACTTTACCGCTCACCTTCCAAACCTAACATCTCCCCCTTCTTGCGAGACTTAAACTGTTATCTTACCGAGCTAAAAAAAACAAAACACCTAATCTTAATTGGAGACCTCAACATTAATATTCTAAAAACCAACGAACATCCCCAGTGCCAAGATTACTTAAATACCATTATGTTTCACGGAATGGAAAGTACAATAAACTCACCTACACGATGTACACCACATTCTTCCTCCTGCATCGACCATATTATGGTTAAAACATCAAACCAATACACTTCAGAAATCCACATGTCATCAATTACTGATCACTACGCCACCTCCTTCACAATGAGTTCCAAAAACAACGTACAAAGCAAAACATCAACTGAAATAACAACGAAAATAATTAACTATGACCACCTCAACAAAACGATTAGTTCCAAATCCTGGGACAGACTCTATAAGATAGCTAACATAGATGAGGCATGGAACTACTTCTCTACCTACATACAAGAAACCCTTGTTCAAAACACCAAAACCACCACAAAAACCATTCCTAGAGCTAACAAACCTCTCAAACCATGGATTAATCACACTATCATCAACTGCATTCGGAAACGCAATTCCATACATAAAAAATGTGCCACGAATCCATATGATATTACACTTCATAATTTCTACAAAAGATACCGAAATATTTGCACACAAGTCATTAGGAAAGCCAAAAATCTATACTACAATAAAAAAATATCCGAATGCAACAACGATCCTAAAAAAATATGGAAAGTCCTCAAGGAAGCTACCAATTCAAATAAAGCCACCGACGCCTTAAACTCTCTCAATATCAATGATACCACCGTAGACTTTACATCGAACCCCAACACAATTGTCAATCATATAAACAGTTATTTTGCAAATATAGGTCCAGAACTAGCAACAAAAATCCAATCAAGCAACCATATGCTGGGTCCTAGCGTTCACCCTTCCAATGATGAATTCCCAACCCGATTTGTTCTCAAAACGGTTACAGAGAAAGAAGTTTCTACGGTAATAAACTCTTTAAAAAACTCTTTATCCACCGGCATTGACGAAATACCCAACAGTGTTCTTAAAAAAATTGCCCCGGTTATAATACAACCATTAACTCATCTGCTGAATATTAGCATTCGCCAAGGATTATTTCCCACCATTCTAAAACAAGGTCTTATTATCCCTATTTTCAAAACAGGCTCCAAACTTGATATTAGTAATTATCGTCCTATTACATTACTTAATTCCCTGTCTAAAGTATTTGAAAAGATCGTTAATAATAGTCTTATGGAATATCTGGAAACCAACAACCTACTATCGCCGCGGCAATTTGGCTTCAGAAACCAGAAAAGTACAAACGATGCCATAGCCACCGTCACTGACCACATCTCTGGCCACCTTGATAAGGGCTCGAAATGTCTATCGGTATTTCTCGACCTGTGTAAAGCGTTTGATACAATATCACACATCAAATTAGAACGCAAATTGTTCAACATAGGTATTAGGAATAATGAATTAAGCCTCCTCTCCAGTTTTCTATCTGACAGATCCCAATGCGTTAAACTCAGAGCTACAAAGAGTCAGAATTTACCTATTAGTTACGGTGTCCCACAAGGCAGTGTTATAGGTCCAACGCTCTTCCTAATATACATTAACGAGTTGTGTAACCTAGATATCGATGCCACTATTGTCAGTTTCGCCGACGACACTGTACTACTATTTCAAGCAAAAGATTGGCCTACCGTATATTCTAAAGCGGAGGTAGGAATTCAAAATGTTAAATATTGGCTTGACTCGAACACATTAACTCTTAACATACAGAAAACAAAATACTTACTGTCTAGTCTTACCAATATCACAAAACCAAACCTACACCCAAAATTAAAAATACACGAATGTAATAACTCATCTCAGAACAGGAATTGCAACTGCCCATGCCTAGAACAAGTAGCAACTATCAAATATTTAGGATTAACCTTTGATACACATCTAAATTGGAAGCAACATATACTTAACACTACAAACAAAATCCGCAAATCTATTTACTTTTTCAAACAAACGCGCAATTTCCTTAACCTACAACTTTTAAAAACAGTGTATTACTCACTGTGCCAATCTCACATCGAATACGGAATTTTAGCTTGGGGTAACACTTATTATAATGCCCTCGAACCCATCATTAAAGCACAAAAACTAATAATAAAAATAATTCTTAAACTTCCTCTCACTACCAGCACTGATACGATCTTCAATACTTTCAACGTTATGGACATTAAACAGCTCTACGCAAAATCCATCTTACTTTATTTACATAAAAACAACAAAATCCTATACAAACCAACACAAATGATACACAATACACGAGCCAAAAATAAAGAACTTCTCCAAACTCCCTTTTCTAAAACCACCTTTGGACAAAAACACTTTAAATACATAGCTTGCAAACTATACAATACACTTCCAGCCACGATTAGACAAACCGAATCAAAGACCAAATACAAACAAGATTTAAAGAAATGGATTATAAGTATTGGACGCCACACTACTGCTAAAATCTGTAAAATAGAGTACAAATAGACAGAATTACCATCTCACGTATGTCCTTACCCTTATTAAAGAACTTAAAATAGTAAAATCCTATATGTATAATATAACTTCCTATATAGACTCGAAAGGATTTACTACTTTATTCATCTCTTCCTTCACCTATATAATGCTCTCTTTATGATATTAACCCTCAATCTTAATCATCTTTCTGTTTGAATTGTATAAATCAGTATGTATCTTACCTTAAATATTCTCATGTTGTAATTAAATATTCTTATGTATGATACTCATTTATGTACCTCTACGCCTGTCTCAACACAGGTATTCCCTAGTGAGACAGGCATTGAATAATGTTATGTAAACATACCTTTTATAGATAAATAAATAAATAATAATAAATATGTCCGTCACTCCTGGACACACTAAGCCCCAGATTCCTACCCATCCCTCATACCTATTTCCTTCCTAAAACTTCCTCTCCTCCCTTTCCTTACAAAAACCCTCCACATAGCATCCCCTAAGAAGACATAGGCCCTGAGGGAATTTTTTTTCTCGGGGCCTCCTGTGTGGAGCTAATGTAAAAAAAAGTCGTCTTTGACTGTCGAATTTCTAATTATTTTGGTTATTCCCAGTAGGCTTAATTACATCGGGTTTATAGCGAACATCGATATTTTTCGGGAAATATCTTACTAGTAGAAGTTGGGGTGACCTACGGTAGAGGTGTTGGTTATCCAATAAATGGTTCCCGGAACGGCGGTACCAATATCCGCCAACCAAATTAATTATTATACTATTAGTGTTCAAAAACGCTTAGCATGTAATAGATGTTACCGTAATGGGCAACACGAATTTAATGAAATCATGAACGCTTTCTCCGAACTTGAAGAACTGAATAATGAAGTTTCACCTCACTGAAATAAGACCGGGAATATTCAGGCCGGGAAAAGGAAAATTAACCTTCGGAGAAAAGACTTTCGGGATGAAATAAAACGACAGAAGACTGAGGTTTTGTTTGGGCCTAGAGTTAAATTATTTTTATTTAACTCGAACAGAAGGTCAACACCTTCTGTATTTTGTGTACACTATACAGGGTATTAAGGGATGTACTTGACTTACTTCAACAAGTGTTTCCTGACATTATTTGGAATAAAAAATCAAAATGAAATTTTGGTCTCCGGTGACTTTTTTTTTCCTTTTTTTTCTTCAAAATCAAACTAAAAGTATTTATATATGTAAGTAACTGTATACTAGCATTAAATTAAATAAAGTCTCAACTCAAGAATACTTCTACAAATGTTAATATCTTTATTAGTTTCTTTTTAAAAAAGACCCGCAATACTTGCCATTACGTAATTACATACAACATTTTAACTCATCGATATGTTTTTTTAAAGTAAAAATAATAATTTCATACACGCTTTATAAATATAATGTGTAGTCAGATTCGCCCTGATACCATTATTTTGTATACAAAGAAAACTGTTTGTCTAAATTCTACATATTTGCTTTTACAAAACAATATTCGTTTAAAGTTTAAATAGACCACATCGCTACTTACCTAATTATTTTACCTTCACATAACGTTTTCAAAATTTCCTATAAATATGCTCTGTTGATAGCAATACTAAGGGGGACCGCAGGAGAGAGGCTTTAGTTACGAAGACAGTTAATAATAATCGAACGTAATACCGTAGCGTCTGCGTGGTTAACCCAGCTACGAGTGCATGTCGGACGACACGCCATACGCGCCGCGCCACGAAAAACATCTGTGTACGTGGAAATTCCCACAAAGCTACTGTTATAATTCGGTTTCGAATTCAAAAATTCTACGCAAGATGTCGTTACTTCCGTCAGCAGGTCGGACGGGGACGTCTCCCCCCTAGTTATAACTGCTACAATTTGTGAATATGTGGCATCTCTCCGAATATCAAAAGATTGACGGTAACACATGTTGTATCAAGTGGAAATATATTACATATGATATCATTGCTCTGTCTAGGTTGCTTTGTCTAGCCATAGTGAATCCGAGGAACGGGCTGGTTTTTAACAGCTAGTAATAATTTATTATTAATTAGCAGAGCGCGAAAAAACAGCTCAAGGGCGCTGTACAATTTGTCATTTACAATATCTATCTAAGTTTGTTATTTACCAACGTTGCGGGCATAAAAATTTGCCGACAAAAATCTGGTTGCATAAAAGCCATTACGGTATATGGAGGTGCGCGCACACGAGTTGTGAGACTTTTTTACATTCATAATATGAATTTTGGAATATTTTTCCAAATATTTCCCTGCACAAATCGCAAGTGCGCCCCAATGTTGAATTTGGCAGCCACCTCTGGTCCGGAGTCCAAAAATATCTGAAAAAAACCTTGACTCTGCGTAGAAACGGGCGGTCCTAGAGATTCTCCTATCACAAGAGGATTGCTTTCTTTACAGCACAGGCGTCCGGTAGGCATGCTGTCCATGTTCTACCGATATTACAGTGAAGGGTGCTTCGAAGATTGTTATTGATCCCCTCGGCACCGGTGTGTAGTTGGGAAACACGCCCAACATACCAACGTACACGGTTGAAATTTGTCACATGGGAACGGGCCGCTTCTATGACACGTTCTTGAATTCAAGAACAGCTTGGCTGTGGAATGATTTGTGTTTTCTCCCTCCTACAACTTGGGTCCCCAGACCCATGTTCACTCCTTCCTCTCTTCAAAAAGGCCCTCCAAACAGCATATCCAAAGATGACAGACCTTGAGGGAAATTATTTTCCGGAATACAACAAAACAATGTGACAGGATAATGTCACGGTAATTCATGATGCACGGTTAACGCGAATAATTATTAGGAGAGGGAAGACATTGACATTAATATATACACATCGAGAAAATCTTTATAGTACCCACGCTTTAAGCACACCCAGAAAACTGGTAATTTCACTAACTCAGCTTTCATGCACGCTTACGAGATAAAATTGTTAATTTGTATGCAGAACGACACAGCTACCCTCGTTTCATGTTATTGGTTAATAAATTTTCAGAATTCAACATAAAAACTTACTTCAAATAAGGTACCTGCGCAAAATTGGCAAAGCCTTAAAACCAGACAAAATTATTATGTTATGCCAGTACAATAAAAAGGAAATAATTAAAAATTTATGGTTATTACTTTTTTAATTAAAAAATAATCCTGAAGCCTAGACCCTAAGATTTATATTAAACACCTTTTCACTAAGCATTCTAAAAAGGGAATAAGTAGACAATCGCTGTGTGCCTCCAACTCGACCCGTCTCGACAGGATCCAATCCTACCCAGCGGGCTACCTTCTTCGTACCCTGTCCGTTCAACGGACGTTGGCTATCATGTTGGCTATGCGGACTTTGTCTACTGTGGCCCAGAAGCGTATTTACAAAACCTATACCGATTCAGTCGCGGTAACGACAATTTACATTTTAAATATACCTCTATATTGGTTATTTTTTATCGCATTGCAAAAACAAAAACTGTTCTAAAATCTAGATAAAATAATCTTTCTGATGTGTACATTAGAAATTAATAATTTTATTTCTAAATATTTAAATTTTAATATTATTCCCATATATTGTAAATACACCTCTATATTGATAATTTTTTATCACTTTGCAAAAAAAAATTGTTCTAAAATCTAGATAAAATAATCTTTCCAATGTGTATATTAGAAATTAATAATTTCATTTCTAAATATTTAAATTTTGATATTGAAAATTTAAAGTGACTGAAACGCGGTAGGGATTGTAAATACGCGGCCCGGAACGGCTCTACAGTTTATTCCAGGATGGCCTATATAGACTGGCCAAACCGCTGTCTCAGGTTTTTCAGCCATGAGGTTCTCCTTCTTCCGTCTTCCGACAATCTTTCCCTGCATTATGAGATGCAAGATCTCCTACTTCTCTGGATGTCTCGTCACATGTCCAAGAAATTGAAATTTTCGGATTTTTAAAGTTTTAATAACTTTTTTTTCTTTATTTACCCGAATAAAGCTTCATTCGTAATTCGTCCATCCAGCATATTTTAAGTATTCTTCTGCGGTTTTAGCGGGCTATCACCTACCACTAATTCATAACGCTGAATTGTGATCGATGGAGAAGACATGACATGCAGAAATGTTTTGTCTATTTTACCGTAATTTCAATGAAAGTTGAGAAAGACTTATCATAATTGATCCCTTGTGCAAACGGGAGACACTATAAACTGGAACCCATCACCCGTGCACGGTTGAAACTTGCTGCATGAGAACGTGTTTTTACGACTCCGTTATATTATGCTTAGTTCGGCTTTGAAACGACCTACCAACTCTTGTGTTTCTTTCCTTTCTACAGCATGAATTTTTCATTTAGTACCTACCTATATATGGGCGCTGTCTGCTCTGAGGGTTGTGATGTCGAAGTTTTTTTAACCTTTTAAAAAATGTCATTTCACCTGTCCTAAAGAACCTTGATGATAAAAAATTCCGTAATTGAATATTACTCTTCTTGGATGAAAAAGCACAGAAAGAAAGGCAAAAAGCTGCAAGAATGTTCACTGACCTGTTTTCCCAGAACATAATTTCCCATTACACCGAATTAACTTAGGAGAATTAAAACAGTTGTCGGGAATAAGTTTCATAACTTTATTTTTATACGTTTCATATTTTCTACCTATTATTCAAATTTCTCGGTGCTCGCGGTTCCTCTTAAACGCCAGAGTATCCATGTGGATAAGATTATAAAACCATTCATTTGAATACAAATAGCTATTCTGGAGAAACTACATATGATAGGTTTTATACTATTTTTACATGATTTTTGTAAATATATGGAACGACGGGACAATTTATAAAAACATCATTTTGCAAAAGGTAAGTTATAACGAAAATATAATTCAGGCGATCGGAGAAAATATTGCGGCGGCACACCAAGACTTAAGGTATTTTAATTTTTCTACAAAAAAAATTCCATGTAAGTTTTTGTTCTGAAATAATCTACCTGAATCGAAAATAAAGTAAATGATCGCCACTGATAGAATTTATCGATAAGATAAGAATTAAATAATGTGCAGGTAAATATGGTTCTATGTACAGTTTCTGCGTGTACAGAATATAATTTTTTTTATTGAACCATTTATTAAAGTTATAATTTTACAACGTAATATAACAACAATATTTCAATCACTCTCCTAATAAAGCAGTTGCTTGTGTTTAGGTGAGAACAATAAAATATTTTTACATCTATGTAAATTAAAAATATTATTACAAAAACTATTAGTAATTTTATGAAAAAATAAGATACAATTAATAAAATTATAGGTTTAGTTAATAAATGATTCAAAGGATTGATAAAGCAAAAAAATATTTTTAAACAATAAGTAAAGTTATGAGGTGGAACTAGAGTATTTTATTTTTTTTTTGTATTTTTCGTAGTTTTCTTAACGATCATATACCTAGGGGTAATTTATTGAATAATTTTATGAATGAATATCAGAAATGGTTCAAATGATTCTTTTGCTAATATTTAATTGTGGTATATTATTTTTATTAAAGAAATCTTTATGTAATTGTAGTAGTGCAATAGTGTCATAAATTTTTGTAAGTAGGGGAACCGGGAAATCTTAGAAAACATTCATTAAATATTTATTTAAATAATAAAACAATATATGTAGATACGTTTTAACGCAGCATCACTTCCATTGTTCAAATGTATTGTACAATATATAGTTTGTATCAGTGATCGATGAAAATGCATGCATAAGGATGCAATATGTTAGCTATAAGTTGTTTTAATAGTTTTTATAGTCTGTAATTAAAAAAAATACAGAAATACATATATTGTAGGGGCGTGTAAATAGCCCATGACACGAGGGAATGACTACCCTATGTAAATTAACGAAAATTGAATTCTTCCCTATGTGACACAAAAACAGTTGACCCAGCAATTCCAAAATCCAAAGTGAAAACAAAACAATACTCACTCAGAGAATGCAGCTCATCCACGATGTCCAACACAAAAGACACTTATTTTCATTAAAAAATATCAAGGCGGTATTGCATAATCTTAACAGATGTTTCGCACAGCAAGGAAGTTTCAACAATGAATAAATTTGCATATTAATAATACGTGCCAAAAAATCTTGTACAACAATAATCCAATTATTGGGTGAATTATTCGATAATGATTGACTAGGAGAGACATCTCTTGGCTTTGCCTCACACTCCCGTCGGAAGTAATTGCCTGATTCACAGAGGTAAGGAAATGCATGAATATACTGAATCTCAAGTCACATAGGTAAATTCAATACAATACAAAAACCATAGATGGCGCCCTCATGGTCTCATAGCATATTTTATTAATTTGTACAGTGCCCATGAGATGCTTTTTCACAAAAACGGCTTTATACAAATCATTCAAATATTATTATTATTAATAATGGCAGAAGGCGAACCTCAACGAAGAAACTCCGATAAACTCCTCGGCTTCACCGCAGAACTAAGTCTAATTTCCGAGCTGTAGTGTCCAGGGTTCATAAGTCTGTACTTCATACTTCCCCACCTTCCCCTTCCCCGTCTTCTTCCCCTCCCCGCTCCCTCCAGCCGCACAACGTACCCGAATTGTGGATGTCAAAGTTCTCACTGACTCCGATCTATCGGGAGCAGTTGGGACTCGGTATTCACATAAAAATTAGTCAAAGTTTTCCCAACTAAAGTTGTAACCTAACCTAACCCCTGAAAGGAGTCGAACATCGAAGAATCATTACTAATTAAAATTAAAAAATGAATGAACACTTCATTTTAACCACTTTTATTGTTTAAAAAACTAACCAATGTTTTATAAGCATTCTTACTTCATCAGGGTTTACTTGAAACTAATTACAACAATAGACTATTAGAATGTGAATGGAATGGGAAGGGGGGAGGGGGCTGGTAACAGGGCTCGTTATGTATATATTGTACATTAACTTGTATTTTAAGACACAATTTGAAAATTTGGGCCTCTTGGGCTTACCCGTGCTGAGGCCCCCATTTTACAAAACAAAATTCAATAAGATGAAGACAGTAATAAATTTTATAAAATATTTTTTTTCCTCGTTTTACAGTGTAACAAGTCAATTTCATTATTATAATCTGACCGGTCAGTGGCTGAGTTGGCATCGCATTTGGATCCCACCCAGGTGTCGATTCTTCGGCTGGCTAAGTCCTCCATCACGACGCGCGACGCAAACAACATTTTCCGCGTACTGTGGTTAAATATTATCAGGTTATAACTCCGAGAAACACCTCATGTGCTGCTTTATCCTAATTTCAAATTTTCCCCTAAGTTTTACACATAAAAAAACACAATCTTTACAATTTAGTTTATAGATTCGAGATTTTTACATTCATTCATAACAGTGATTATTAATTTTGAATTAAAATGGTGCCACAAAATAAGTATTGTCGTGTTTGAAAAAATTAGTACTAAATTTACCAAGCTCTTTCATGTCAAGTTAATGTAGCTTTTATACCTACAACGTATGTCGTACACCAATTTTAAAATATTACATTAATAAATATGAAGGTCTTTAATTTTAAGGTCACATAATTTTTAACGGCGTGGTAATGTGATTGGATTTAGTCCTGATCTGTGCAATGTAGATGGTCGTAAAACGTGCTTAACAAACGGCCCTTTTACGTTCTTTGTTTTTTAAGCAAATATCGTTATAAAAAAGCTTACCCATTTATACAAATTCAGGTAAATAGGGGTTATTTGCTTGTAGCTGAACCAAAACGGGGGTTATAGGGGTGGCAATAAATAATGTGACCTTAGTGTAACCCACGAGAAAGTACAAATAATGGAAATAAATAGCAAAATCGACTTGACTCCCATTGGAAAAAGATAAATTTAAAATTTTGGAAATATAAAAAGTTATTGAGGAGGCCATAAGGTTCGGAATATATTTATTGTTTCAAGGAACTTATTCAATTTATTCGTTATTTTATTGAAGGTATTTAAAAAAAATGCATTACTTCGCTAGTGTTGCCAACTCAGCTCCTTAAGAGCTAGATTTAACTCCAAAATGAGGACGGTAATTTCATCTCGTTTTTTCAGATAATCTAGCTCCTTTTTTTAATACATAACTCATGAACAAAATAACTAATGACAAATTAAGAGTTACTTCTTTAGGAACCAGCTATTTTCGCATTGAAAATTTTACCTCAGAAATTGTCTCCCCCACCCCCACCCCCCTAGGAAACGAATATCATTTAATTCGAAGGAACCGGTTCGTTCCTTCTCAGAATTTTGCTAGCCATCCCCCCTCCCCCTCCCATTAGATGGTGAATTTTCGGTCCCAACTTAGGCTACACTAGATTTTAAATATTTTTTAGCTCCTTTTCGGGGACATGTTTTTTTTGGGGTCTGGCTTTATTTTAAAATTCGTGCACTTTGCATGGCATCACCTTTAACTGTCATGCTATGCCTTCGGCGAACCCTACTCGTTTAAAATTTATCGTGATCCGTCAATGTTTATCAAATTTCATGATATTTATTGAACGTGTAGGCTAGCGTATGAACGGATCACAATACGAATCACAAATGTCTAGATTGCTGAACTCCAAATCGTGATAAATATTGAATATTTAGCCTAGGCATCAATATTTATCACGATGCGTGATTTCCGATGCGGAATTAAAGAATCTAGACATCTGTGATCCATATTGCAATCCGCCAATACGCTGGCCTACACGTTCAATAAATATCAGGATTTTTGACAGGTAATGACGGATCACAATAAATATTGAACGTTTAGGGTAGCACTCAGATAAATATTGAACGCACACCCAACAGACAACAAATACATTAATATTTTAGAATTCCGAAACAAGTTTGCGATATGGCAAAATATGTTGATATTTATGGAAGTGTCTACCTCAGAGTCAAGGAAGCATATAATATTTTATTATTTATTTGCAAATAATAAAAAAAATATGAGCTCACCGTCCCAAAGGGTACATAAAACTTCAAATACCTTCGAGACGAGAACCGTATTGACGACCGATAAAATAATAAAAAAAACGCCAAGAAGTTATGAAGGCCTGAAACTGTTATCTATGGGAGAGAGCAACACGTTGCCAATAGCCTGTGGCCTTCGCAGTGTTCGCACATCTGCCCTCCTTTACACTTCTCCTGTTCCGAATTTCCACGGCAATCTTTGAAGGCAAAATTTTGGAGAAAAAATAATAACACGTAGCTTACGTGTAATTCGAGTGTTGTTATAATATGGAATACAAACATGGTAGATAATAAACATAGGAACAAAATGCGTTTACGTCTACATAAGTAGCATCGGAACTAGCGATTGACTATTAAAAATACCTGATATATTTTAACAGTCGAATGATACTCGTACATCTAATTTCTAATTGATCGTTGTGGTATATTAGGCCAAACGAAAAGAGAATGATTTTTTCCTTAAATTGGAAAAACGTATATTCTGTCAACAGTTTCGACAGCAAAGTCTTTTTTTTGTAACACTGGATCATTAAATATCTCAACCACCACTCATTCGATTAATTCAGTTCTTATTTTCTCAATTTTCAATATTTTGAATGAATTCAAATAGATTAACGAGACGGTGGTAACGTCTTTAAGAACTGAAATGTATGTACTTATTTAGTACAGAAAACATACATTACAATAAATTTTAATAAATAATGTTTAGACCAACTACACTAGGGAGAAAATTTTACAGTTTTAGGACAGTCAATTTTTTAAACGTCTACACCAAAACCAAAAGTAGAAAACCATTTTAAATTATACTCTAATACCCGCTCTTAGATTATTGGAGCTGGCAAAACGCCATCGCACCTACATACAAAAGCACACATTTCACCACAATTTATTAAACATCTTTTTTTACGTTAACTCCACACAGGAGACCCTGATGAAAATAATATCCCTCAAGGCCTATGTCATCTGGGATGCTGTGTAGAGGGTCTTTTTGAGGAGAGGAAGGAATGAACATTGGTCTTGAAGAGACCCATGTTGTACGAAGGAGGAAACACAGAGGCCGGCAAATCATTCCACAGCTGAGCTGCTGAACACAATAACGAGTCGAAGAAATGACCCGTTCTCATGTGACAAATGTCAACCGTGTACAAATGTTGGACACGCGTTCGGCTTGTTTCCCGACTATGCACCGGTGCCGAAGGGATCAATGATGCTAGTTCCTCGGAGCATCTTCCATTGTAATACCGGTAGAACAAGGATAGCACTCCCACCCGACGCCTGTGCTTTAAAGATTGCAATCCGTCTGTTAAGATGGGAGAATCTATCAAACGGACCGCTCGTTTCCGCCCAGAGTCGAGGGTATTGTTCAGGTATTTTGGAGCTCCAGACCAGAGGTGGCTGCCAAATTCAACCGTGGGGCGCACTTACGATTTGTACAGGGTTAGCAGTTGTGTACTATTAAAGTATCTGCGGGCCCTGTACAGTACGCCCAGTTTTTGGGAGGCTAACTTTACTCTGGCGTCGATGGAACCCCATACCTGAGCTGGTCACTTAGAGTTACACCAAGCATATCATGGAGGGCCTGTTCGGAAGATTGCTGCCGTTGAAAGAGACTAGATTTTCATTTTGATCCCTTTTAGACGTAATCTAGACGTAATTTAGACGACATCTGTCCTGATGATAGGATACTGTAATGCTGTCCGAAATGTTGGCTAAAGAATGAGGAGGAGCGCAACAAGGCGTAATACCTCAAAAATAAATGACGAAAATACGATAGTAAGTTTCTGTCAAATTGTCATACAAAAGAACAAAGAGAAAGCGTAAGAAATAAGAAACATAATTTAATAATAATAGTAACTAGATAAAGGAAACGTGTTTGTATTGAAAAGGAAATACACACTAAACCAGTGGTCCTTAACCTTATTGGAGGTACTGACCCCCACCATTTTCATATGCGCATTGACCGAACCCTTCTTAATTGGAAAAATTATATGATTTATTATTTTTAAATGATAAACTAACGTTTAAGACAAGATTTTTATGCATAGCACAAAGGGTAACAATTATTATAATTATAAGTAATAATTAATTATCACAAAAATAAAGTTGGTTGTTTTCAGGTGGAAAAATGTAATAAGCAGTCATTATTGTTGAAAGAAGCAATAGTATATATTGACTTATTTGGCGGGTATTAGATAAGCCGACATAGCTCAGCGGTAGAGCACCTGATCGGCAATCAGAAGGACACGGGTTCAAGTCCCGTTGGCGGCATGTATCTTTTCTCGGAAGATTTTTTTCAATGTAGATGAGTGTTTCAGGCTGATAATTATTGCTTATACTAATTGTTATTATATGATTTTTTTCAAAATCAAAACAAAGGTACATATATTTATACATAAGTGCACAAAATGAACAAAACCATAAAAGACCAAAGAACAAAACCATTAAAACATGATTTTCACACAAAAACATAATAATGAACATTTACTGCAAATCAGTGTGACTTCTGCTGTTGCTCTTGACCTCCGCCGAACCCGCGAGAATTACTCACCAAACCCCTGGGGTTCGATAGAACCCAGGTTAAGAACCACTGTACTAAACCTTTTAATGTTCGTAAAATAATGTACCCGGGTGTCAGAGAAGACAAGAGAGACATTCATCTGACAAGTAAATATGAATGTGTATGGAGAATAATTTACTGCAATTTCTGAAATACAAAGTGAGGTGGATATAACGTTTTAAGGGAGAGGGATCAGGTGCAACGAAACATCTTTTTCTTCTTTGAGCAAAACGGTTTTTTGAACACGTGCTAGAGAGGTGCAAAACAACGCCTTTGTAGAAAAAGATAAGGGCGCTGTGGTCGGGAAATCAACCCGAGTGGTAAAAAGAAAAAAGGGGTTTGTGGGTGTTTAGGATGAAGAGGGGGATCGATTGCGAGGGGTGCGATTCCTTCCCGGTGAGAGCAGAGACCCTATCATGTTTCCCATTCACTGTAAAAATGAACACTAAAAACGACTAGTACAAAGAAATAAAAATACGATTTTCGCCAAGACCCGGCTTCGTACCGAGGGAAGGCTTTTAAGGGTCGATATTCGAGGAATAACTTTGCTTACTTTCGTTTCTGACCGCCAACACGGACAAGGGTTTGATGAACTGTTTCTTTGAAAGGTTCTACATAATTTAAAATAGACAAAACCATCCAAAATGAGAGGTAGGTTTTTTGCAACTGATTGCTACATAAAATACAAATTATGTAAATTATTATTTTTAATTGATAAACTAACGTTTAAGACAAGATTTTTATGCATAGCACAAAGGGTAACAATTATTATAAGCAATAATTATCAGCCTGAAACACTCATCTACATTGAAACATTAAAGCCGCCATAGCTCATTGGTGAGAGCACCTAGAAGAATCAGAAGGACACGGGTTCAAGTTCTGTTGGCGTCAAGTATCTTTTCTCGGAAGATTTTTTCAATGTAGATGAGTGTTTCAGGCTGATAATTATTGCTTATAATAATTGTTACAAATGATGTATTTTATAATATGATACTAGCTGGCTCCCGGCATGCATTGCAATGCCATATTCAAAGAAATAAATTGTTTCTCCCTGCATGTCCTTTCCTGTGCGTCCCGTTCCCTTCCCGCATCCCCTTCCCTTTTCGCGTAGCCTTTCCACCTTCCCCGCCTATCCTCTCCCCTCTCTCGGTCCACCGTCCCACCAACGCCCCCTCCCGCGTTCCAAATATTCAATCCCAGTACACTCAGTATTCAAACAGCTGGCGTGCCACCTATTTCAATTTTTTTATTCAACCATAAATATTCATTTTTGTATATTATAAGAACAATCAATCAAATTTGGTACCTAACATAGGTACCTATTTAAAATATCTATAATTTAAAAACTCCATAGACAATTCTTTTTTACAAAAAAAACAGCTGCCTGCTAAATTCACTTCATCAAATGCGCGAACCGTCAAACGTTCGAAGTTAAAGTAGTCGTTAAGTTTTCAGAAATTATCCAATTTTCCGCGCAATTTCCTTAATTTTTTAAGAAAATTGTATAACCTTCCGTAAGAACCTTCTACAAAGTATTAGAAAACTTTTAAAAAAGATTAATGAAATAGGTAAAGCCGTTCTAAAATTATGGCGTGACCAAGGGAAATAGGGATTCATTTTTATATATATAATACCTAATACCTAAAATACGATAGTAAGTTTCTGTCAAATTGTCATACAAAAGAACAAAGAGAAAGCGTAAGAAATAAGACACATAATTTAATAATAATAGTAACTAGATAAAAGAAACGTGTTTGTATTGAAAAGGAAATACACACTAAACCAGTGGTCCTTAACCTTATTGGAGGTACTGACCCCCACCATTTTCATATGCGCATTGACCGAACCCTTCTTAATTGGAAAAATTATATGATTTATTATTTTTAAATGATAAACTAACGTTTAAGACAAGATTTTTATGCATAGCACAAAGGGTAACAATAATAGGATGAATTTTATGTAGCAATGTGATTGTTACATAAAATATGTATTTTATATGATACTAGCTGACCCGGCAACGCCTTGCAGTGGCTAACGAAACGCAACGCCATCTACTGGTTGGTTACCCAACCTTTTATAACCAACGCCATCTGTTAATTTGCTTACAAATTAAATCCATATCCCGGCTTGCCAGCCCGCTCCCTTTATATATGCATGAAAGTCCGTTCATTAGTTTATCGCGACAGACAGACGTGCCGGAGGTCTTTAATTTATAATATGCAGAGATGTATTTTATACTATGATATGTATTTTATGTAGCAATGTGATTGATATTATCCATGTGATGCATACTGTAAATCGAGCACTGTATACAGGGTGTAACAGGACATACCCGAGGGATTTTAACCAGCGATTCCTGAGCATATTTGGAGCAAAAAATGTAAACGTAATTTTGGTCTCCGATGACTTTTTTGATGTTAATTTTTTTTTTCATCAAATTCAAACAAAAAAAAATTCTTCCGCAAGTTGTCATTGGTCACTCAGCCGAGTAACCGACTAACCCCTCACTCCACCTCCAACTGTCCAACACCTACCATTTTTAAACGACTTCGAAAAGGAGGAGGTTCTCAATTCGACTGTATTTTTTTTTTTTTTTTTTTTTTTTTTTTTTTTTTTTTTTTTTTTATGTTTGTTACCTCAGAACTTTTGACTGGGTGAACCAATATTGATGATTCTTTTTTTATTTGAAAGCTGGTGCTTTCCGTGTGGTCCCATTTTAATTTGGTCTAGTTCCAATAATGGCATCCATGAGAAAACCATATAAGTCTTAAATTTGCATTAAGTATGTGCCCGACAAATGGACGAATAACTCCATATCACGCCAACCGATTTCCATGATTCTTTTTTTATTGGAAAGGATGTACTTCAAGGGTAATTTGATGAGATTTTGATTAGGTTCTGATTATTGAATCCATGACAAATTAACGAAACTCGGCCGAATCTCTTAATTTGACCCTAACGTCGCTATGGTCAAATTATGTCTGTCTCATATGAGCAGCACGTTTAGTAGGTTTACCCATATTCAGACAAATTAGTTAGTGTACATCAGATTCACTAAAAATCAAAAAATAAACAAAAATTTTAACAAAACAAAAAAACGACTTCAAAAAATGCACTAAAAAGTAAAAAAATAATTTCGTATTCTTCTACAACTTCATAATCAACTTACTTTTTCTAATCATCAATATGTAGGTACGATTGTTATTTTTGGAGTCGGTGTCAGCAAAGGTATGTGCGTGGCGTGTTCACTTGACAGCTCCCAACGCCACCGCGGCCCCGCTATCGCCTCTCGCCTCGTCAAGTCGCTTGTGCGACACAAGCACATCTCATCTATAACTATGTATGTAGTTACAAACATACCTTGACTGACACCGACTCCAAAAGTAACAATCGTACCTACATATTGATGATTAGAAAAAGTAAGTTGATTATGAAGTTGTAGAAGAATACGAAATTATTTTTTTACTTTTTAGTGCATTTTTTGAAGTCGTTTTTTTGTTTTGTTAAAATTTTTGTTTATTTAATGTTTTTGTAGAACAAAACAAATAAAAAAAAAACATCAATAATATCACCGGAGACCAAAATTTCATTTACGTTTTTTACTCCAAATAATGTCAGAAATCGATGGTTAAAATCCCTCGGATACGTCCTGTTACACCTGTATATTGAACATATTTAAATATTCTTCCAAAATTCACAACAATGAGTCTCGAGAAAAATAATTTGTTTTACTAGTTTTATATTTATAAAAAAAATTCAAAGTGAAAAGTATGAAGAAAAAAAACTTCCATCGTTCACAAGCCTAAAATAAACTAACGGTAGCTGTCGTCAAAAGTCTGAGCAATTTAATGAATAACTTACCACAATGAACACATATTCATGTTTGCGCAAAATACAATAACACGAAGTTTTCAATGTTGCAATCAAGTGAGGTCGAGGTATGTATTCAGTCTAAAGACTGTAGGGCAGGGGGATAAAACCACCAGAGTGAAGAGAGGCGAAGCTGAGTGCAGGAGGCAGGAGGCAGGAGGCAGAGTTAACAGCTTGAGAGGAGAGTGATGGTTGCCGTCAGGGGTATTATTTACCCCAGGTGAGTACCGCTGGCGCTGGGAGCGGGCCCCACAGTAACTAGGATTTATCACGAGCGACCCCATAGCAAACCATACCACCCCAACAGCTGGGAACATTTCAAGTGATGAAATCTTCCAAATGGTTTGTTCCCAGAATTTCTCGATCTTTTAAATATTATTCCAGCTTCAAATGAAACACCGAGGACACTCTTTGAAGGTAGAAAAATACCATCAAGTGAATGAAGCCGAAAAATATTAATTAAAAAAAAAACAAAGATTTCCGTTTAAGAAAAGCAAATGAGAAAACAAGATTGAATTTTTTCACTACGACGTAAAAGCTCGAGTAAATATTTTGTAACCAAATGCTGCGGGCACATTTTTTGTTATAATTATTCATCTTGTAAGAATGTAAGCTATAGGTACTCGTACCAATTCAATCAGAAGTGATTTTATTTTTGCATATACGTGATGCAAAAAATGTAATTTAGAATCAGACACTAACATATAAAATCACGCTGCTTCACACGGATGATGAACGCCAGACAACCACGCCCTGGCATACGCTGCTTGCTTCATCAACATTCATACACCATATGATAGAAGGTGGTGCAAAAGTTGTCACCCGATTTGTAATTTTTTTAAAGAAAATTTAGGTTCTACTTTTGAATTATTTTTATCTGATGTCTTATTTTTTTCCATTAAGTCGAGAAAATGATATCGGCCAAGTGGCAGCCGCCAGCATTGATGACTATAGCATTGAGGATAGTATCTTTGAGGGCTTCAAGAGCCTGAGGCTTGTTGAGATATACTCGTGACTTCAAGAAACCCCACAAAAAGAAGTCTGGAACGGTTAAATAGGGCGATCTTGCCGGCCAGTGCAAATCATCAAAACGAGAGATTAGCATATTTATTAGCAATTAACAATTTTCCGCGTTCTTGGGGAGTATAGCCATTCATGTCTTGCTGACATGTATTTTGTATCTGTTTACTTCAAAATGTCAAAGCAGAACTGACATTTGCCGCCATTAGCCAAAAATATGGCATCTTCCGATAGGGTGATGACTTTTGCGCCACCTTTTACAAACTCTTTTATTGTCCAGACCTTTGACATGGAACGAGTTTAAGTATTTGATTCACTTACACGTAAGTATATTATTCTCCTGACACTCGTTTCTTCAGTTCAAATCTACAAATTTCTGCACAAAGCCCTGGTGAACTTAAAGGTTACTTGGGTTAGGGGAGTAAGGTAAAGAAGAAAGATAGTACAATGGCTTGTGGTACTCAAGGGAGCCGTGCAGACCGTCTAATCGCACCGATATTAATAAAATAAAACTTTTACATTCGCTCATATCGGCCTTCATTTTTTTTACTCCTTATTCGCAATTTCGTCATTTATATGATTTTCCACAAACGCCCCAGGGATCTCATTTCTACTGCCAGTTACATGACATTTATAATTAACGAAAACCTGAAGGAAAAAATACGTACGTACGCAGATATTCAATCGCACAAAATTCTCGTGGAGTTTTATTCTCCAGAGGTTCGAGAAGCGAGTGCTCGCATTTTATGTGGGTTAAGCGGGCGGTTTAGCCTGTGAACTTGAGATGATGTCACTTGAGATCGCTCCGGGGAGCCGCGCGAGTGTAATGGGACGCGGCGCTAAAGGTAATGTGTGAACTGTGAACTGGGAGCCGTGAACGGTGCGTTCCTTTCAAAGTCAGAAATAATACGACATCATTACGTGAACACATTATTACGTACAAGTGTGGCGGAAATGTAACGTCATTCCGCGACGGCTCGAGGACGTTTGCAGCAGCGAGGGCGCACTCGCAGTCGTGACGTGGTATGTCCCATATTAACATAGCGTTTGAACGGTCGGACGGAGCGTGTCGAGAAGGATAAAATAATAAATAACTCCGACCATGCTTTCGACATTGTTCAGCTTTCAGTCGATATACAAATTTTCCAGCGAAATACAGCTTTTATTATATTCACATATTCGAAAGGGATGGTTCAGTATTCAAGTTCAGTTTGAGAGAAAATAAAGTTTTCATTTTAGTTTAAAATACATTGATTGATAGTACCAATACATTTCAAATTAATTAACTACCATCACGCCGATTCCCCGAAGGGGTAGGCACATAGGACATTCCGCCAAACAACAACGGTCTTATTAGGCATACACTCCTTGCCTCATTCACATTCACACATCGTCTCATACTTACTCTTCTATATTTAAGCTCTTGATATGGCCCTACTCAAGTATCTTATTCACTTGATAGTGCCATGTCTTCCTCGGGTATCCCCGACTTTTTCTACCATTCACATTTGCAATATACATTCTCTTTATACTCCTTTATTCGTTAATTCGCTCTACATGCAGAAATCATCTGAGGGTCCCTTTCTTAATCTTACTTATTACGCTTACGTTAGCCTTGCATGCTTTGCGGATCTCCACATTTATCACAGAATTATACATTGTTATGCATGAACAAATAACGCAATACGAGAAAAGATTATGTAAGATATTAAAAAGTAGAAAAATAAAAAAATAAAATAAAAATAATGGATGCGCTATTCTCAAACTACCATTATGATGTTGTGTTTAAAAATAAATTTATTTTTCAAAAAAAAATATTTGCATACAAATTACATAGTGGGGCCTGGATGAGTCCTGCCCCAGATATAAATGTCCGCCATAAACTTAAAGTGTTAGCTAAATTGATAGTGAGGGGTAATGAAAACCACGATAAAACGAAAGGGGAATTATACGGAAGAACCACAATATTACACAGAAATTAATATCAAAACGATCAGTCCAAAAACGTGGTCGCTGTGCTCGTAACTCCTGCGCACGTTCAGAACATAAGTGACGTAGGTACGGTTATTACCAAAATCAGTTATAATAACACTGGTCAGTTAAATTTTAATTTTATATTTTTTACAAAATTTTTCTGCCACCACTTCACATAAAGTTGGGACTAATGAAAAACTTTGTAAAAGCTATGAACCAGGATGGTGCAGGCTTTCAATATCTCAAAATGAAATTTCCCCGAATCAGTGACGCGAAATTGAAAGAACGAATTTTTGTAGGTCCGAGATACGAGAGCTTATGACGGATGAAGCTTTTAATTCAAAGCAGAAAAAAAAGCTTGGGCGGCTCTCATAGAAGTGTGTCATAATTTCCTTGGTAATACAAAAGCTGACAACTACCGACAAATCATTCGAGAACTTATTACGCTTATAAAGCCTTAGGATGCAATATGTCACTCAAAATTCACATTTTGGACTCGCACGTAGATTTCTTTCTCGAAATAGAAAATCTCGGTGCCGTATCAGATGAGCATGGCGAAAGATTTCATCAGGATATTGTGCACATTGAAAGACGCTACAACGGAAAATGGTCAGCAGCAATGCTTGCTGATTTCCGTTGGTCGATTCACCGAGAAACTCCGAAGGAAACGATGAAAAGAAAAAAAACTACAAAATAACTTGAATTGTATCACCATAATGAGATAAATTTACTGATATTTTTATAACTTATGACCGTAAAAATAGCATTTTTCACTGTAAAACTTAGGCCGTAGTATTTATTAATTTAGTTGTAATTGTTGTTACTTTAATAATATCGTTTTTAAAATCTATGTGCTGTATTCATTTGCATAATAAATTCCTTGTGTAGAGCACCAAATATAATTTTATCATGATGTATGAAAACAATGAGTAGGAAAATAAATGTTATTTGCAGACCAGTGTAATTAGTATCGAAGGAATTACTTACCAGTGACGCGCTGTATTCAACAAGAAACATAATTAAAAATACTAATTTCTGTTGTATGGCTGTAACTCCATTTCAATAACTCTAGAACTCAAATTTGCTTTGAGTGTAAGTGTCATTATCAAAATTGAAACTCATTGGTGAAGAATTTAGACAAGCAATAAAGTAGCTGTGACATCATATTTTGACAGACAATTATTTTAATTGTCTTTTTCAAAATTGTAATTAAAATACCGCGAGATTTTTCATGGAAATGCGCAAATTTATATATAATATCTGAAACGTGATTCTGTATCTTTTGAGATTGCGTAACGCGTGTTATATTAGCCGTTTACGACAAATTTTGACAGTTTTCTTAAATGCGGTATTCCGTATCGCGTTAACGAACTTAATACTACTGCTCTTGCGTTAAGATACAACTCTTAAAAGTAGTTACCTTAGCACCAGAGATGACAGCGCGTTTTGCGCGTAATCCACGTTAAGAGATGTAAGCCGCGGAAAAATTTGTGAATTGAATATCATCGCGAACAAACATCAAAATAATACATTTATGAACGCCTATTAGACTTATACGTTAGAAGTTTTAATAACTAATAAATAATAATTCATGTTTTCATGTACGTAATCAATCCATCTAACACACTATAGGCATAGACAAGCCATAGAAATTTATTTATTAAAAGAAAATAACTTAGTTTACATCACTTTATTTTTTATATTATATTTTATACTATCAACATGTTTCGTGAACCATGTTCACTTCTTCAGGAATAAAAGTATACTAAAGTTAAAAAAATTAATTATAGATTACATATGGAGAGAAGAAATTGAAGGAGGGGGAAGGGTTGACAATGGTGGGAGTTTCGGAGAATTGGGGATTACCAAGCTATTAGAAGTAAAAGGCCGGTTAAGCGGGAAGATATTTAAAACAGGGTTAACAAAAATTTTTTGCTTATTAATTATGTCAGCTTTGGAATTAACATTTTTTCTTATTTCTAAAATTTCTAAATTATTGATTTGCGATGTTTTATATCCTGTATGTAATATTTGAAGACCTGAATTTATGTCAAAGCTATGATCATAATTTAATAAATGGTCTGCGAACTCAGAATCGCTATTGCCATTTAGTGCTCTGAGGTGCTCTTTAACCCTAATCTCAAGGTTTCTATAAGTTCTACCTATATAAAACGAACTACAATCATTACAATTGAGTTTGTAAACCCCTGATTTTTTTGTTTTAACTTCTCTATCTTTATTGTTGAGTATATATTTCTTCAATTTGTTATTTGTGTAAAACGCTGGTTGAATACTACCGGGAATATTTTTACTAATAATTTTTAACGTATCGTTGTCGACAAATAAAATTCTACGCCAATGTTTATTGTTATCTTTAGAAATAGGGTAAATATATAATTTGAAAAAATTCTGTTTAATTTTTTTATTTAGTATTTCATCTATCAAATTAATAGAATAGCCATTATTAATTGCTATTTGCTTTATGACATTTAATTCAAAATTATAGTTAAGAGCTGACAAAGGAATTGTAATTAGTCTATTAATCATAGAGTGGAAAGCCGCTAGTTTTTGAGAAAAGGGATGATTTGAAGAATTATGTATAACAATATCAGTATACGTATCTTTACGGAAAATATTGAAATCTATTTTTGTACCTGTTAATGTTAAATTTAAATCTAAGAAATTTAGACTCTTATCTTTACCAATTTCCAGTGTAAATTTAATGTTTTTATGTAATTTATTTAAAAAATTTAAGAACATGTTCAATTGTCTTTCTGAACCTAACCAAATGCAAAATATATCGTCAACATATCTTTTCCAAAAATGCACATTTTTAAGTAATAACGCACCGCTATTAAAAATCTTATTTTCTAAATTATCAATAAAAATATCTGCGATCAAAGGACTCGTACTACTTCCCATAGCTAAGCCATCCTTTTGTTTAAATATTGTATTATTAAATTGAAAGTAATTTTGCTTAAAAATAACATCAAATAATAAAGTAAAATCATGAATTAGGTCTTTCGGTAAAGTTGAAGAATTTAACAAATTATGAATAATGGTTTTACTCTCTTCTATTGGAATACTAGGAAATAAATTAACTATATCGAAAGAAACCAACATAGCATGGTTAGGGATTTCCAAATCCTTTAAATAATTAACCAATTCTAACGAATTCTTAACGGTGTATTTTGGTTGGAATACATTAGTATTAATAATTACATTATTTAATGTTGATGCTACTTTGAAAGTTGGGGCATTACAATTAGAAACGACTGGCCTAATTGGTTTATTCAATTTATGTATTTTTAACAGACTATAAAGCTTAGGAATCTGTGGGTTACTTAAAATTATTTTTTTATCATTTTTCAACTTTACAAAAATGTCACTTTTACAATTTTTTACTGCTTGTTTCAACAGGTCTTGACACTTATTAATTGGGTTAATATGGATAATTTCGAAATTGTCTCCTTGCAGAAAGTCCATAGTCTTGGTTATGTAATCCTCTCTATCCATAATAATAACACTGTTCCCTTTATCAGCCTTTGTAACGATTAAATTTTCTTCCTTCACAATTTTTGAAATATTCTTAGCAATATTTAAGTTCGCGTTAATATTTTGGTTTTTATCACGATTTGAAACTGTTTTCATGTTAATGGTTTTTATAAATAAATTTTTAAAAATTTTAATAAAAATTTTTTAATAAATAAATAATGACATCACAAAGTAACAAACTTTTAGAAGAAGTTTTCTTCGAAAAATCCATAGAAATTCATAGAAAATCACAGAAATTTGACAACCTATAACGCACGATGGACCCCTACATCCGACAAATTTTGCCTTTTTATTTTAATTATCTCGTAACGCTGACTTAACGCAAAATAAGGCACAATATATACAGAATCACCCTTCAATCTGGTTTGGTAACCGAATGGTCCAAAGGGTCCGCCAACCAAGCTAAATCCACCATCATTAAACAAGCAACATTTTCCGCTTGTAATGTTGTAAGTAGGAGGATTTCAAATATTGTCAGGTTTTTCGCATCCCGGGAACATTTGTATTTCATACATAAAAATTGCACAAAATTAACAAAAAACGGCAGAAAGAAGTATGACAAAATTGATCTTAAGGAGCGACTCATATTTTTCTAATATTCAAAAATAGGATAAGAGGAAAGATTCCTTTTCGAGGTTAGATAGCTTAAATTTAAATATAATTTTAGGCAATTTAAAAAAAAAGAATCGAGGCAGATTGACAAGGCAAAAGCTGGACTGTCAGCAAAGCACTGCTAAATATGCAAATGGCAAAACATGTTGCATTTAGAAGCACAGAGCAACGTAAATACATTTTAGCGAAGTGCGAAGTGCTATCACGTCTACAAATGATGATGATGGGAATGCAATAAATTCACCGGCGAAGCTTTTTATTGGGACGATTTTCGTGAATAAATAAACACCAATGCAAAAGATGCAAGTCTAAAATAGAATGATGTGAATCTTTCAGACGACCTTTCGAGTTCAGTTGAACGATGATTTTTTACGGAAAATTTATTCTATTATCACATTCGCGGTAAGGTTAGTTTCGAATAGAGTAACTACTGATGTAATAAAAGTGATAACAGGACAAACAAAAAATGTACCTGCTTAGAGGTATAAAACTCTCTTTCTTCATTCTTCTTACAATAGTAAAACTAGAAACTGTCTGAACTATACACTATGTCATTTCCAGTAAAACCTACGCGGCCCAGGCAGAGTAGAGTTCTCTTTAGCTACCTAAATAATATTTTTAAAGGCTAACATTCCCGGGTTACTAATAGCCTGATATATGAACCCATGAAGTCTGGATGCGAAACCAAAGCTTTTGACCACTCGGCGACGAACCGGTTAATAATATAATAAATCAGGGATTTGGAGCCATCCAATACTATAATTTCTCCGTTCAAATATCCACTCTTCAAAGAAAAAAAAGTTGTTATAATTTTATTAATGCTAAAAAAAATCCACAAGCTACCTATATTAAATATATCTTTGTAAATGGACGCCATGAGAGACACTAGCACATAAAAAAATACTTATAGATATTTCTAGAGCACTGGACGACTCAAGATTTTTAGAGAAAACTTTTTGCATCAATAAATATCGATCGTCCAGTTGATTAGTCAGACATCTCCAAATACTAAGTTTTGAGATAATGAAGAAAACCAAATTCGAACGATTACCATAAATCAAATGTTACATACACATATCTGTTTCATGTATTAAATATGCTATGAAATATCACCTGGAAGTATAACGGTCCGGTACATTAGTATGACATTTTGAAATTTTCTACTAGTAACCCAGAAAACATATTTTTTTTGTTTATTTATTACAAGTTTTTCTGTATTATAATTGATTTGGCGGTGTTTATGAGTAATCTGAGAATTTTACCAGAGATAGGATAAACTTTTACATAAAACTGTATACTTAACTCAAATTTAGATTTTTCAGTGAGTCTGAGTAAAAAACTGACTGACGGATATGTCCAGGGTACAGCCGGAGCAATTTATTCACCCATTTGAATAGGACCAAAAGCATTTTTACCTAATTCCAGCTTTTGTAAGAATAATACCGGAGCATAATAATAAGCACGGTATGTTTTTACCTGCAATAGAAGTAGGTGCAATATGCATCCGCAGGCAGGCACCCTGTGGGCCCCCTTGGCGGGGCACGCAGCCCTGAGCACGTTTACGGCCTCCCGCATCATCCATGACCCCTCCACTGCCTGCTCATGCGGGGACCGGACCTTACGTGACCTACATTTTCCATGTTTTCACGATTTCCAACCACACGATTATCTTCTTTCTCTTCTTCGTGCAGAACAGTCATTATCACACAAATCGTCATCACGTTATTTTAAACCGATTTTTGTCATAATTTTATTTAAATTGAAACAGTCAGCACATTATAATATTATTAATAGTTCATGCAAATATGGAATTAATGTTTTAAATTTTAACACAAAAACCAACACGACATCACGCGAAGCGTAGGACCTGTTACTGAGAGAGGTAGGTCGGTGGTTAGTATGCACCACCCGAAGTGTGTGATTTACGAAGAACATGACATAAAATAAAAGTTAATGAACTACAAATGAGTATGCAATCCACAAACAACTTAGAAAAGAGGTGGAATAGGCCGGCAATAGTTTATTCAGTACCATTAATTACAAACACAAGAACTTATGCACGTAGGCATAACTTATACTCAAAAAAATGGTTCTATGCCAACTCAGAAATTAAGTCAACTCAAAACCACTTTGAAAAGTCATAAAAACTTTGAAAAAAAAAATTGAAAAACAGCCCATAACCTAACCTAACGTTACCTATTTAACTTCTTTTTTTTCATCACTTTTAGAACCACTGGAACGACAGCGCAATTTATAACTTTTTTCTACGATTGCTAGAGATTTTTTTGAGGTTTTTCCGCCCACAAAATCATACCTCCGAATTTTAATATGGAGTCATACAAACTGATTATAGTTCTATGTAGCCAATGAATTCACCTACCTTTTGTCTATTATCACATATTCGTAGGATTTATAAAAAAATATTATAAAATAGTATAAAGGGAAAATTTTCCAAAATTAGCAGCAAAGCAATCCGAGGTATTTTAAATAGTGCCATATTGTGACAAAAAGCGCTCCAGTGGTTAGAGACTTATCAAAGGAGGTGTTGAGTTGATTTGATTCTGAGTTGTTCTGTCACTTGTTAAAATAGGGATTTCTCAAGTTTTTCCAGTTGGAAGAAAACATTTACCAATATCAATAAATATGAAGCAGATTATAAATGAGGAAACCTATTTACATTCTTCTTTTTCGTTCTTAATTGCTGAATAGCGATTGGTCTCCCAACGTCTTCAGGTCTGTGTCCCAGTCCAACAGCGAGCTTTTCTTTTAATGGAATAAGCGACCATTCTACCGAGAACTATGTTAACTTAGTTACTAGTCAATATCCATCACCTCAATTTCCGACAAATATTAACAAAAAAAAAAAAAAAGTCGCAACTGGGACATTAGGGAACGTACCCGTACTACGTGACCTGTTCGGGGGGAGGGTCTTCAAAATACCACGCTTGGTACAAATGAGCGGTGGCGTCCATAGGTTTTTGTTTACCGGGGGGGGGGGGGGTTAAAAATTGCAAAAAGTTGTTCACGTAGTATGGGTACGTTCCCTTACATTGATGGGCAATATGGGCATAATTTTCAAAGATATTAAAATATCATTCCAATAAAAATTGAATATTCCTTTAGAATTTTAGAAAAAGTCCACAGGTACCTAAATAAAATCAGGTATGTTTATCCGGGACACTATCCGGGTTATAAATAAATTCGTTAAAGAACTTTGTAGTAATTCAAAAAGATAGCTGCCAAAAATATGGGGAAAACTAGTGGAGGAGTGTGTCTACCTGGGGAGACTGTAGAACCAGAAGACTTAGCAATATATCCAATGACAACCCTGGTGAACTTAATTAAAGGGAATGGGTTATTGTTAAAGGATTGAGGCAAAATGGGAGATAGCACAATGGGCAATGGCCTGAGTGCTCACGGGAACTAGTCGTAAACCGAAGACGTAAAAAATAAATAAACAATAAAAGTGGAGGATAATATTCTTAATTCTGAATTTGATAGGTATATGTGAACGACTTAAATGGCAGAAAAATATAGGTCTCAATGGCCGAGTTGGTTAAAGCGCTGTGTTCCGAATGCGCTATGTTTATAGTCAATTTATGATCGAGAAGAGAATGTATCAGAACCAGAAAAACTATTCTTAAATGAATTAAAAATCGACCGCTAGTTCGAAAATAATATGTTGAAAATTGTATGGCCCAATAATTGGATAGATAGCATTTATGGCACTTCACACCCCCCCACCCTCCCGCCGCGGGATGCTTGACGCGGGGCGCCATCACCTTCAACCTAATTACGGCCGTGACTCAATTCACCCAATTATTACTGTCCCGGTCCCGGTCCCGGTCCCTGATGTACTTTCCCCGACACCCTTGGATTGTAATATGCCGCCTCTATCGTTTATATTACCGGTGTATTATTTATACCACCCTGGTCCCTGGTCCCTGATATTCTGGTATTGATAGGAAGTGATTTTATGTTAGTTTCACGATTTACCGCTACTATTTTATTCTTTCAAAGTGAAAACTTTTTTTGTGATTTGAAACTCAGTGAAACGGAAACGAGCGACACTAAAAAAAAACAAACACATACATCTATAGGATTTAACCAGCGAGAGAATGAGATAAAGATAATTAATTTAATTCACGGGTATTCGGTTCCAACATAATACGATAAATCTACAGTCCCATGCGAGTCTCTATTGGTGTAGTGGTATAAAACGCCCGACGGACCACTATTTTTTTTAGAAATTTAGCGGACCAAGGATCGAATCCTACGAAATCAATTTTTTTTTAAATCAATATCCAATTTTCAAACCACTCCAAAATGAACAGGCAAAGAAAACCCAAAAGAAAGCGACATGTAGCGACTCCGAAGAAGAAAATACAAATACTAATAAGATGACCAAATGTACAGAAAAAGGTGCACTGGAATTCGAAAACAAAAATATGGGAAAAAAATCATCCTTCACATTGATAAAAAGTTTCCCCACTTTTGTCTACTTTATTTTACTGAAAGTTTCGTTTCGATTTTTTTAATTATATGACTATCCCCGATGTACTTTCCCTGACACCACGGATGCCAAAAGACAACCGATGTAGCTCTTATAACACCCTTTATATTCATGCTACCCTGGTACAGCATATGTTGTTTTCTTATTTTCTTACTAATCTTTTAGAACAACCTCGTCCAAACAAGTTTAAATAACTCTTGGAAGTGGTACTAACAAAATGCATTGTACTATTAACAACAACAACAAAAATCGTCACGTTATTATTTTTTGTATGGAAAAAAGTAAATAGCCTTGAAAACAGAAAACATAGAGTTTTTAATTCAACGAAATGTAATAAAATAATCATAAAGTTATTGTTCCGGAAATCTAAAAAAGTTTGCGGGTTTTCAATGGCATATTTACGCCATCACCTTTCACCTCAAATATAATGCACAAATTAATACATACCTAAGGCTTCTCCACTGTTCTTTTGAAATGAAGACTTCTTCAGCAACGTTGTGATTTGAAACTCGATGAAACGAAAAATAGCGACACTAAGTATAAGTAGAGACAAATACACACATCTATAGGATCCTTAGGAACTAGCGTCATTGATCCCCTCGGCACCGGTGCATAATCAGGAAACACGCCAAACACACGCCCAACATATGTACACGGTTGACATTAGTCAAATGAGAACGGGTCGTTTCTACGATTCGTCCTTGAGCACAACAGCTCGGCTGTGGAACGCTTTGCCGGCCTCTGTTTCCTCCCTCCTACAAGATGGGTCTCTTCAAGACCCAAGTTCACTCATTCCTCTCCTCAAAGAGGTCCTGAGGGAAATCAATTTCTTGAGGGCCTCCTGTGTGGAGTTAATGTAAAAAAATCGAGTACAGTTTACACGCGGTAGAAGCGAAACTTTACCAAAACAATCTCAACCAATACTTTAAAAGTGAGGTCATAATCAAAGCGACCAATGAGCCCAGACCTAGTGTAATTTTCGTTTCATATCTCAACCAATAGGAGCCTTTAAAAAGTGACATCATAATCAAGGCGGCGGCCAAAGAGCGCAGTTGATGCGTCGCAGTTGCAGTAATCGTCATTTCATCCGAAATCCACATCACGGCGGGGCTATAGAAGTTTCACTTAAAAAAAAATTAGCCTGCGGGAGAATGAGATAGTATAATCGGTCTCCTCTTTGTGCGGGCGGTGCTTCGTAACCTTCCAGTTTCCTCTTTGTACGATGCTTCGTAGCCTCCCCACTCTTGTCTACTTTAGTTTTCTGAAGGTTTCACTTCTACCGCGTGTGAATTGCACACTACGTACTTTCTAATAAGGCTGGGTTGTTTAATATTTAAAAAAAATTTAAACAACTCGGCCCAAATCGCAAATTATATCACGTTTCTAGTTTCTACCTGCTTTCCGATAGCAAAAAATTAAATTCTTAAATATTTGCGAATTTCAATCTACTTTTCCAGACACCTATAAATAAGATGAGTCGTCATTATCTACTGGAGGAAGAAGGTCTTCCGAAGGAGAAATGGAATCAGTAACCCAATAAAAAAAGTTATTTTAGATCCGCGCTTACACGAACCAATACATTAGCAATTTATTCAACCGAAGTACTGTTAATTTATCGCAGCCTCAAAGAAAAAGAAAAACCTTTGATTTTTCGGATCGTAACATATCGCTGGCATAATTCAACAAAGGGAGAGAACATCACTTTACATTTCTTCCCACAAGTAAACGAACGAGGATGGTAGAATTAAATAACAAGAAAATGTTTTACACAGCAGGTTAGTGGAAAAAAAATCCTATTTCTAAGTGTTTGTAAAGGTCATTTCATGAACATTCTCCAGCCATTAAGAGTCCTAAATTCTCCAGTCTTTCAAAATAAATAACAATTCTACTTTTGCCACTAATCTTTTCATAAATGTAATAATAGTGATGGGGTAGCAAATGTAAAATCGAGCAATGTCCAGTGTTATAAATATAATGTCCTCCACGTGCAAAGCCGTACCTTCTCAAAGCAAAAACTTTCTAATTAAAGTGTGTTTATCGGAAGTGACCTGCCAGGTAAGAATGTTGCTGTATCCATTTGTAAATAGTAAAATTAGATAGAACCTAAGAATTCTTAATAAACTGTACAGCGCCCTTGAGGTGATTTTTCACAAAAACGGTGCTCTACAAATTATCCAATTATTATTATTAATTAATAAGGTGATCTTTTGAAACGTAAAACCCTTACTTCAAATAAGGACACGACTGTATACAGAAACGGGCGGTCCGTTTGATAGATTCTCCTATCTTAACAAATGGATTGCAATCTTTAGAGCACAGGCGTCAGGTGGGAATGCTGTCCTTGTTCTGCCGGTATTACAATGGAATTAGCTGATCTCCTCGGCACCGGTTCACGGTCGGGAAACACGCCAAACACGCGCTCAATATATGTACACGCTCAACATTGCCGCATGAGAACGGGTGGTTTTTGCGACTTGTTCTTGAGTTGAACAGCTCGGCTGTGGAACGATTTTCCGGCCTCTGTGTTTGATCACTCCTACAACATGGATCTCTTCAAGCCCCATATTCACTCCTTTCTCTCCTTAAAAAGATCATATACACAACATCTTCAATGATGGCATAGGCCGTGAGGGAAATTATTTTCCTTAGGGCTTCCGGTGTTGAGTCAATGTAAAAAAATGATATAGACCGTGGTAATCAATGCGTTTTTTTATATAGTAAATAACCTAGCAATTGTTGATTTATTCTAATATTTACCTAACCAAACCTAACGAAAAAATCCTTTTGTTTATGTTTCAATGGCAATACTCTATTCACTAGATAAAAAATAAACCGAAACATTTTAGGTTTAAACTTTAACTTTGGGCGCACAGTTTACCTCAGCGCTGTGCAAGCGGGTTTTCTCCAGAGCCTGCGACTCTCTTATCGTATAAGTTTATCATCACTTTGAAATTTCAAATTAATTTCTATCTATCCACTCTTCTTAAAATTCAAAAACTGCTAGAACGCTACTTCTTCCGCCGTCTACAATAAAAGGTTTTATGTTAATCCCAGCGTGCAAATAATAAAGTTCTTCTATTTACATTATTCATTATTGATGTTTATTTCACATTGATCCATTTCACAGCATGATAGCTGTAAAGGTCAGTTTGAATCAACTCGAGGTACCTAATCGTAATCGCTTCGAAGTATGCCCATATAAATTATATAAACCAGCTTTTCCTTTCTCCATCTTTGAAAAGATGGTCATGAACACACTCGAAGTGTGAAAGCCGGAAACATTGAGAATAAACAATGGTGATCAGTTATTTTCTAGCTATCCAAAGCGTCTTGAGAGAATAATCTTATTTTTTTTTCACATTCTTATGGTAGGCTTTAGTTGTATGTAAGTAAATGTATAGTTTAAGTGAAGACGGGGATGTGCCACAATTGTAAAGTGCAGCAAGGGGATAAATAAATTAACAGTAACCAAGAGGAAATGATGCACTTCCGCGTGATGGATTGGAGTGACATGGTTTCAATGCATTAATCCGAATGCAGAAAATAGATCCACAGAGCTATCGCTATTTCAAAATTTATTGAAAGCTATGAAATAAAATAAAGCACTTTAGCAAGAATAATATTCTTGTCTACTTACTATGACTGGTTTTGCGGAATATCACGTAAAGGAACCTAAGGACGGGTTGGTTAAAAAAATTTGTTGAATTCATCAAATATTTAAGTTAATTTTGGTTATAATCAAGTTCTGTTATTATATCATTATAGGCCAGTTGCTGCATGAAACTGAAATAATCACAGAACTTGAATAGAACTTACACAGAACGTGAAATTTAACTTTGAATGAATTCATCAAAATAAAAATAAAACCCGTCCTAAGTATTATAAAAAATAAATTAATACCGACAAAATTTCTTTAAAAATCTAGAATCTGTGGCCTCAAATTAGTGAGAAAAATTCAAGAAACAAAACACAACAAACAAGAATCATATTTGCACAATGACACAAAATGAAAAAAAAACACAATTTAGATTATAGGCCAACTCTAAGATAGAACTTTAAATATATTTACAAACTAGTTTTTCTATAAGGATGCGTTACTAGTTTCGCAATAAATTCTGTCGAGTTTTTTTTATCTCTCGTAGGTGAACAACAGGAATCAGAAAAATAAACTTTCAACACTTTTAGACGTTTAAAAGACAAAACAGAAGTAGAACTCTCCAAATAAAAATCGGCGTGGTTCACTTTTCAGTATGACATCACTCAACACTCAACACACTCGGTAAACCAATGCTTTTACGAATATCAAAACAGAAAAAAATAACAAAATTTTGTACTTATTTCACGGAATAAATCAGTACAATCGTACTGCGGTGGGCATCGGCTTAGGACGCTAGCCGCACTGGGCACTGCCGGGCGTCCCGGCGCTTGCGACGCCGGAACTACGCGTGCAGTTTGCGATACGTCAGCCGGCGATGGTGACGTAACACCCGAGTACCTCTTTACCGATAAGTTCTCACTCTAACGTACTGTGCCAGGACGTCGCGGCGATTCCTTTGCCTTTAGCGGTGGTTGGAAATGCGATGATGCGGTGAATGATGGGACGAATGTGATTCAATGATGCTGAACGCTTATCCTGATTGTAATAGCAGTTTATTTTTTTATTTTTATATGAATACTTCACAAGAGTCCAAGTGCTCCCGTCTGGAGCCAGAGAGACTATGGCATCCCCAATTGAAGTATGTTGTGAGGCTGAAGGTAGTGGGGAGGGGAATGAGATAGGCAAGAGGTATGTAGGGAAGCACCTGGCTATTCAGATCTGGTCACCAAACACGGCGCTAAAGCCATTTCAAGCAACGTTCCAATTCTGAATGGTGGTCTAAAACCAGGGCGATACTGAGAGTATCTTCCACTCTGGAACTTGCTGCAAATATACTATTTATTATTTTTAATGAATTAATTGTGAAATAACACAAATTAATCAAATTTACCCACGCCGGGATTCGATCCCGCGAACTTCAAACTGCGAGTCAAGGGCTTAACCCCTTGACCATTGTTGATTAAGAAAAAAAACATACGTCTCAACACTTTAAAGGAGTGTAATTTATATCGTGTCTACAATAAAGCAAGGAAAAGGCAGTAAGCAAAAAATACACAAAAGAAGAGCACCCTTTTGAGGTAAATTGTTTACACAAACGGAACTGCATAAATTATTCGATCATTATTTTATTGAATTTCAATAGTCTTTCCATCTCACTAAACTAATTGAAAAATATGGAGTAAACAGTACGGCGCCTTGTGTTATTTTTAACAGGATTCATTAAAGTTTCGTAGCACAACTTGAAACTGGTGTTGCCAGCTAAAAACCTGCCGCTCTAATTAGTACTATTTTCTGCATTATAGTAGGATAGCCCGCACCACTTAGACTTGACTACAGAGATCAAAGCTCCGGATCCAAGACAGACTACGGTTTATTAAATCGATTTATTGCCTACACAAGCACGATATATTTGTGAATGGTGAATGCTTGGAGCATTTGATTGAGTTCATGTACTTGAGAAGTGTCTTTACGTGAGATGGAAAGGTTGATAGAGATGTTGAAAGAAGGATAAATGCAGGCAACTCCGAATGCCGTTGGCGCTAACAAAAAACTGTCCGAAGAAGCGAAGCTATCTGTCTACAATAGAGTGTTGGTAACCCTTATGTATGGCAGTGAAGCATGGAACTGGCAGACGAAGGATGAAAGTAGACTGAATGCTGTAGAAATGAGATTTCTAAGGCGTATGGGTGGTAAAATCATGTGTGATCGTGTGAGAAATGTGGAGATCCAAAAAGAATGCAAGGCTGATGTAAGCGTAATAAGTAAAGTTAAAAAAGGGGCGCTTAGACGGTTTAGGCATGTAAAGTGAACGAAAAAAGAAGGGAGAATATATGACGCAAATGTGAATGGTAGGATAATATGGCACCATCAAGTGAATCAGATATTTGAGTCGGGCCATGTCAAGAGTCAGAATAATAGAAGAGTACGAGACGATGTATGAGTATGAATGTATGAGGAAAGGAGTGTATACCAAGACCAAGACCAAGACAGAGTTATTTGGCGGTTTGTTTTTGTTGGAAACGCCGTGATGGTTGGTTAGTCGTGACGTCATTACAGCGGCGAGACGTAGGCGTCCCCGGTGCGGGCCAAAACTGTTGGTGAATTACACCAACATTCGCGGCCTGCACACCAATTTAAACTCTGTCCACCACCACCTTTTTTCTCAACGCCCAAACCTTCTCTTCCTGTCTGAAACTCAGATAGCTGAGCCTGTAGACACCTCCTATCTGGACTGCCCGGGCTTCACCCTCGCAGGCAAGTTCAGACCTAAAGGAGGTGTCTGTTTCTATAGTCGAGCTGACGTCAACTGTGTGCGACTGTTGAATCTGGAAAACTCCAGATTCGACGTAATGTGGGTACGCGTCAATCTTGCCAGTACGGTAAGATTCTACGCGTGTTTATACCGCTCACCGAACCTGAGCGAATCAGACACGTCCGAGCTCTTCAAACACTTAAGCGACACTATTGATGACCTCTTGCCCCGCTACCCTACGGCAGAGTTTGTGGTCCTGGGGGACTTCAATGTTCATAACGAACCTTGGTTGAAGTTCTCAGGATCAACAGACTCGGCTGGACGCCAAGCGGAATCCTTTGCCCTTTGCTACGGATTGGAGCAAATGGTTCAGGAGCCTACAAGGGTTCCTGATGTCCAGACTCACCGTTCCAATCTGTTAGACCTATTTTTAACTACTGTGCCACACGGTTACAGGATTGAAGTCACAGCGCCTTTAGGATCGTCCGACCACTGCCTGGTGACGACATCAATCCCTGTAAACTTCAGACCACCAAACGAGAGGCTGAAGAGAAAAGTGTGGCACTATAGGTCAGCAGATTGGTTCGGTCTGCGGGCACATTTCAATGCTTTTCCGTGGTCAGCTGTCTGTTTTCGGACTTCGGATCCCTCAAGATGTGCCCAGGAAATTGGTGAAGTCATCACATCCGCGATGGATGGCTTCATCAAATCTACTGTTAAGGAAACTGGTGTAGGCTCAAAGCCGTGGTTCAGTCGACAATGCGCTGAAGCAGTGCGACGAAAAAACGCGGCTTACCGAGCCTACAACACATCTAGAACATCCGAAGACAGAACAGCTTACAACAAAATGGCAAAGGAAACCAAGAGAATCATAAATAGGTCAAAATTCGAGCACGACCAGCAGATCAGCAGAAAGCTGACTGCATGCCCGCATGGCAGCAGGCAATTCTGGTCACTTGCGGGCTCAATAGGTCGCAATTTCTGCAAATCCAGTCTGCCACCTCTTACCAGACCTGACGGCTCACTAGCAAACACCGCCACCGAAAAGGCTAACTTACTAGGTAAAATGTTTGCGGATAACTCAACCCTCGATGACCAAGGTGCTGTCCCGACGTCGGTTCCTCACTGCGGTTTTCATATGAAAAAGCTGAGGATCCGGCATCGGGAAGTACTCCATGTTTTACGAGGGCTTGATGTTAATAAAGCTAGTGGGCCCGACGGAATACCTGCCCTGGTATTGCAGAGGTGCGCTGCAGAATTAGCTCCAATTTTGACGAAGCTTTTTAAACTGTCCCTGAAGACTGGCTCTGTGCCCTCTGGTTGGAAAAAAGCGGTTATCCATCCTATTCCAAAGAAGGGTGACCGCTCCAACCCGGCCAACTACCGCCCCATAGCGATCACATCAGTTCTGTCTAAGGTGATGGAACGTGTGATCAACGACAAACTGCTCACATACCTCGAGAAGAACAAAATTATCAACGACCGTCAATACGGATTCCGGCGGAACCGCTCGTGCGGTGATCTTCTCGCGTATGTGACGCATGTTTGGGGGCGATGCCTGGAACGTTTCGGTGAGACCCAAACGATTGCACTGGACATCTCCAAGGCCTTTGACCGGGTTTGGCACCGAGGACTTGTCAACAAACTGCTTTCTTACGGACTTCCCGCATCCTTGTGTACGTGGATTGCCGACTTCTTGAGGGGGAGGTCGATTCAGACGGTAGTCGATGGTTTCACCTCTTCCTCACACTCGATAAATGCTGGCGTCCCGCAGGGATCGGTTCTGTCTCCAACTTTGTTTTTGTTGCACATCAACGACCTTTTGTCATGTGCACCAATTCACTGTTATGCGGATGACAGTACAGTTCATGATAGCTTTTTGTTTGACAAGCCCCCAAAGGGCTCACAAACTCCAACAGCTCGTAGGGCTTTGAAGCAAAGAATGGACGGCTACCTCGAAAGTGTTTTCTCTTGGGGTAAAAATAATCTCGTTGAATTTAATGTTTCAAAGACCCAATCTTGTCTGATTACGTCCAAAAGGGATCGAAATGAAAATCTAGTCTCTTTCAACGGAAGCAATCTCCCGAACAGGCCCTCCATTGATATGCTTGGTGTAACCCTAAGTGACCAGCTCAGGTATGGGGGCTCCATTGAAGCCAGAGTAAAGCTAGCCTCCCAAAAACTGGGCGTACTGTACAGGGCCCGCAGATACTTTAATAGTACACAACTGCTAACCTTGTACAAATCACAAGTACGCCCCACGGTTGAATTTGGCAGCCATCTCTGGTCTGGAGCTCCAAAATACCTGAAAAATACCCTCGACTCTGTGCAGAAACGGGCGGTCCGTTTGATAGATTCTCCCATCTTAACAGACGGATTGCAATCTTTAGAGCACAGGCGTCGGGTGGGAATGCTATCCTTGTTCTACCGGTATTACAATGGAAGATGCTCCGAGGAACTAGCATCATTGATCCCTTCGGCACCGGTGCATAGTCGGGAAACACGCCAAACGCGTGCCCAACATTTGTACACGGTTGACATTTGTCACATGAGAACGGGTCGTTTCTTCGAATCGTTCTTGTGTTCAACAGCTCGGCTGTGGAATGATTTGCCGGCCTCTGTGTTTCCTCCTTCCTACAACATGGGTCTCTTCAAGACCAATGTTCATTCCTTCCTCTCCTCAAAAAGACCCTCCACACAGCATCCCAGATGACATAGGCCCTGAGGGAAATTATTTTCCTCAGGGCCTCCTGTGTGGAGTTAATGTAAAAAAAAAAAAAAAAAAGTTAGTTACAAGCACGAATAACAAACTCAAACACGGAATTAAGTTAGATATGAAAGCAGCAACGTAGTTAATCGTTTGATAAAGTTGATAGCCCTTAACTGAAAGTGCCATCAGCATTGATAGTTGAATTCAGGCTCCGTTGCCAAACTAAACAATCACCAGCTGCCAGCTGCATTGAGTTAGTTTCGGTGATCAGTGATTATTACGTATCGAGCGCTTGAATATTCCAAAGTGAATCGATCAGTTTGCCCAGAATAGCGTTGCACTACGGAAACTACTAAATTTAAAAGGGGTTAATGATCTACGATATTACGACTATCCAGTAAATTTGAATTATGATATTGAAATAGCTTTTATTTTGAATTCGAGAAACGAGTAGAAATATAATAGGTATCAAATAGTATACAAATTAAATGACAGTCATTTGTATAGAACAACTCTCTTTTTATAACTTATGAAGGTTATTCCCATCAATGCAATGCATTACTGTAATGTATATTCCATTGCTATTATTATATGTATTTTGTTGTCCAAAATTTTTGATACTGTATTTTTTTCGTAACTATGTATAGATACCTACTATTTATAAGCACTGTGTTGTAACTTTATTATTTCTAAATATGTATTAGTAAATAGACTAGCTCCATAATTATATTAGACCCCAGATTATTTCTCTACTAACTGGTAACTAAAAAGATTAAATGTTAGGTAATATGTTGTTATTCTGTTTATTTACTTTTAATTTCCAATAAAATTAAAATAAAATAACAAATGTCGAATTCGGTAAATTAAATACAAAAATCAACAGTAATTGGTAATTTTACCATTCGAACACAAAAAATCGAGTTCGCATTGCGTTGTACACAAAAATGCTATTTATTAAGAGCAATTTGTCAACTGTTCAGTGATTAAGTATTGTGATATATTGGTAAGGGATTTAGTTACCCGTGGCCCTAGCGGAGGTGGCGGCCTTATTGCCTTACCATATTATCACTTGGGGGCATTGTTTTAAGTTCCTTTATTCCAGCCGCTTTGAAGAAGTGACATAGGTCACTCACACCGACAAAGGAACGAGAATCCTCAGGGAGATTGTCGCCCGGAGATAAAGGCCTCTCGAGGCGACCCCTGAAACACGTACTGAAAGTGAGACGTTTACGTAAATAACAAAACGTAAATAATTGATCAAAATAAGGTATCTCGCCGCTTTTCTAATTGTAGAAAAATTAACGATAATAATAGCATTTTCATTTTATTTTTTACGTTATGACATTTATGATTTTGCCGCCAAAACGACATTTTTTTGACGTGATCGTGCGGAAGGTGTTTGTAACGAACGTTTGTTCCGTGTCCCGGTGACAGTTTTCCTAAGGCCATTCCCTTGCGATCGTTTCCACGAACAATACATCAAACATTACCACAAACATTTTCTTCGAATATCATATTATTCCATCTCCTGCGTTTGTTGAACAATTGAGGCGCACACACGATTTATGTAGTGGTTTGTGGGGTAGACTACAGATGCACCGCACACTTGACGTCTGCGTAAATAATTACGTAGACGCCAAAAAGTGTCAAGATGAGTTGTACTGATAAGAAAGAGGTGCCTAGGTTTTTAGCGATAAGATTGTAGATCACGCAGGAATTAGGAATAGAAGACCTATTTGGATTGAACAATATCTTTTGTCTGTCTGAAGCCGATTTGGCATTGCATTAAGATTTCTGGCTACTGACGATACACGAGCTAAATGAACCAATTTTCAAAACAACAATTATTATCATATTTATTTCCGTAGGTGTATTGGACCCTTTAATAAATTATTAGATTTACGACCGTTGTTCCCAATCATACTGATCAATTGATCTCAAATGCAAAAATACGCTCTTTCCAACGCAACTCATATTTTAAAGGTTAGTTCATGATAGAAACAATTATTTTTTGCATTATTTATTTATAATTTTGACACATCGGCCAGAGTACAAAAATTGCATCTGCAAAAAAAAGTTGACAGCCACACCCCCATTAAGCGTGTTTGAACAAAATGTTTGCAATGTATGAGGCATTGTTTGTGGAAACGGTCGAAGGAGACCGGCTTGTAGCTGCCAGTGCCATTACGAATTTAGATATGACGTACATAGACAAATTCGAAGCGTTTGATGATTTGCAATTACAGATTGTTGAAATGAAAATTTCTTTAGCATCGTTGTGATAGCATTGATAAAGAAACAAAGAGACACATCTATAAATTTAGCATGCGAGAGAATGAGGAAATGTAATCGGTGTTAGCCTATCGGTCTCCGCTTTGTTTTTTCGAAGCCTCCCCACTCTTGTCTACTTTAGTTATCTAAAGGTTTCACTTTTACTGCGTATGAAGTGCAAATTCTGTTTTTTTTTTTTTAAATCAAAACAATTATTAGGTAAATTTAACATTTGATCGGAACCAGAAAAATAAACTTTAAACATTCCACAATTTTTTAACATCTATCCCTCGTTTGTGGAAAATACCCCATTCCCTAAAATCGTTGGAGACTACTGTAATATTCTCCCGTCGTTTTATTTTAAATTTTTCACTGAAAAATTTTGGTATTTTTTTGCTCAGCAAATTTTGAAACAATATTAATCTTAAGCTCGTATTTGCCATTGTTATACGTGGTTTAAATTATTTGCGCTTTACAATTGAATACGGAGGAAAATTATTATTTCATAGAATTCAAATATTCAGAAGCCGCCCGCAATTTCAATAAAATAAATTGAAAATCTCATTACGCAGCGGCTTTAAATGGCAGTCGGGTTGATTTTTGCTAATGCAAATAATTAATTACGTATTATGAGCCGTAAATCACGTATAATTTAATTTGATCCAAAGCGGATAAAATGGTGATTTCTATATATTTCCATTAACAAGCGTGTTTTAAAAACTTTAAATATAATATCAAGGGAACTTTAATCACCGCATTGTGCTTATTATTGGCGTAGGTAAATGACGAGTAGGGTGGAAAGCTCGCGTGTTTATCGGAACACTTTTTTCCGTTCACCATTTAACGCCATGATTTAAGATAAACAAAATGTTAGAAATGATTAAGTATTAGAAAGACTTCGTGGGTAATCATGTTTGTAACTTTGACGAGAAAAGGCTCCGAGATATTATGGGAGAGATCAAGTTGTAAACTTTCGGTACCGCTGTTTAACTTCGATTTGTGAAGTCGTAAGAAACTAATCAATTCACCATCACGCCGTTTCCCCGAAGGGGTAGGCAGAGAAGACGGACCACCAAAGAAATCGGACTTGGCACACACTACTTGCTTCATTCACATTTATACATCGTCCCATACATACTCTTCTATTACTCTGATTCTTGACACGGCCCGACTAAAGTCTATTCCTCAATTGATCGTGCCATGTGTTCCTCGGGCATCCCTGACTTCTTCTACCATTCACAAAAACATCTTTTCTTTTCTTCTTCATTCGTTCTACAAGCCAAACCATCTGAGCGTCTCTTTCTTAATCTTATTCCTTACGCTTACATCAGCCTTGCATTCTCCACAGTTCTAACAAGATCGTTCATGGTTTTACCACAAATACCCTCAGGGATCTCATTTCTACCGTATTCAGTCTACTTTCATCTTTTCTCTGCCATACGTCACCATAAATCATGGTAGGCACCAGCACAATTAAAAATAAAAAAATCTATACATGATATTTTATTTAAAAATATGCATTTTTGAAGTGAAAACTTCTTTGGCACCGTTGGGATTTGAAACTCGATAAAACTCAAAATAGTGACACTAGAAAGAGACAAACACATACATGTATAGGATTTAGCCTGCGAGAGAATTGGATAAACTAATCGGTCTCCTCTTTGTGCGGTACTTCGTAGCCACCCCACTCTACTTTACTACTACTCTAGTTTACTGAAGTCTAGTTTAGTAGTTTACTCTAGTCTACTTTAGTTTACTGAAGGTTTCACTTCTACCGCGTGTGAACTGCACACTCTGATTTGTGTAGCTTCTTGTACTTATTAGTTATATTCATATGCTTATTATAATAACATGGAATTTGCCAAATTATTATATGCGCGGAATAGTTTACATATGAAGCCGTCAAGAAACTATAGTTGCGCTGAAACTACATTCGGGAACGAAAAATTCTATTAAACATGCAAGACCCTCAGTTCAAATAAAGCAGGGATATCAAAAATGTGATTATATAAAACAGAACCCGATATTTATATTCAACACAAAATATGCCAGCGAGTAATTAAAACTACTTAGGAAATCAACGTGGAGATTAATTTCGACCATTATTTGCTCTATGTACAAGTTTTAATATTACTATTAAGTAAAATTTATGAATTATCAAAACAGGCAAAAAAAAGAAATGTGTGTGAGTTAACACTTGAACCGCGTTACCAGTTATTTCTCCACCAAGCCCAGCCCTAAAACTGGTTGTATCAGAGAATTTAAACAATTCATCAATTTTCAAAGTTAATATTCGAGTTCTGTGAAAGTCCTAATCAAGATTTGTTATTATCTAAGAACTATGACAACAAATAGCCCGTGATGAAATAGTAACAGAATATGAATAGAACTTTCACGTTGTCGTTTTTATCATCACCGTTACCTGGAAATTACCAATATTAGTGTAATCTATTGTTGAAATATTATTTAAGTAATTAAAATCACAATGAAAACGCTTTAAAAACTTATTTTTAAAACACAAGTTTTAAGCGGTCTTAATAAACGAACAACTTAACAAGGTGAAGCTTTTTTTTTAATTAGACATGTTTTGTTTTTTTTTAAAGAAAGCCAAATATTCCTGGGTTACGAATAACCCAACGATGTGTGAAAATCTCCTACTAACACCACACTAAGCGGATAATGTAGCTTGTTTCGTGATGGAGGACTTAGCCAGCCGAGGAATCGAACACGCGACGCCTAGGTGGGACCCAAACGCAATGCCCACTCAGCCACTGGCCGGTCAAGATGTATGAACGTACGGTATGGACGTATACAAGTAAGCCCCTTTAAAAAATGAAATATTAGGACTAAGATTAATTGTGACAGTTTCCCTTGATTAACTTTCGAGTATTTCGTTCATACAAAATTATTCACAAAATAAATAAAAACAACGTTTGCGCTTGAAGTCGAGCTTTTTATTTTGTATTCTATTATCTTTGTTTTTATAATCCTTTATTACTTATATTGGTGGCGATATAGGTATGCGATACGATAAATCAAAAATGTGTACATTTTTGGCTGGTGACTTACTCTTATAAGAAATTGAAAGAGAAAAACACTAGTACAAAATAATACCTGCAGCAAATTGAGTACCTATAGAGACATATCCAACATATCGAGCCTATCGGAAAGTAAAAAAAACTTTTCAACAATAACAACAAAGTTTGACCCCTTGAGCATACTTTTATCTGGAAATATTAATGTTGTGGGAAGAGGGTTATCCGGAGGCTGCTCGTAAATCCAGGGGAGGAGTTGTATGGCGAAGGGGGGAGGGGGGGGGAGTAGGGAGCGGCAGAACCTTCGGTCTTGGTTCGTTATCACGGGGGCCCTGAATAAATAATTGGAGGCGACAGATATAAATTAGTTACCGGCAATCTTAGAAGTTACAACTCCAGTTGGTGCAGCCTAACAATGAAGGAAAACAATATTATTTTTCAGAACATTTGTTTTCTGTTTAAGACATGATTATGTAACGTGTTCACGACCCTTGACAATGTTCAGAATCATTGATTTGAGCACGTTACACATGAACGGACAGACAGACATTCGAAATTATGTACCTGTAGTAAATTATATATTCGATTAGTATGTATTATTTGTGCAAGAGTGGTAGTACATACTCTCATTGTTACCCTGATTAAAAACCACCAATTAGAATCGAAACGTTGCTCTTTTCTACATTAGCTCCACACAGGAGGTCTGAGGAAACAATTCCCCTCAGGGCCTATGTCATCTTTGGGGATGCTTATGGAGTTTTTTTTAGGAAAGCAAGGGGAGGAAGTTCTAGGAAGGGTATTAAGGAAAAGGGTCTTAGGGGTGGATAGAAACCTGGGGGTTAGTGTGTAGTGTGTCTAGGAGTGACGGACGTATAAATACACTGCGGTGCAAGGCGATGTTCCGAGAGAGTACGGCTGGAGAAGTCAAAGGGACTCCCTCAACCATTCTCTCCAGATCCGGCCTGCCATACAGCCGATGGGCAGGCGCATCCGCCGCCAATACTCGTACAAACCCCGCCTAATTTTAATATTATTACAGTTCAAACAGCGCGCTACTACTCAATACTAGCCTGGGTCTTGAAGAATCCCATGTTGTAGGATGGAGGAAACACAGAGGCCGTTCAGAGGTAAATCGTTCCACAGCCGAGCTGTTGAACTCAAGAACGAGTCGCAGCCCGTTCTCATGTGACAAATTTCAACTACGAACAAATGTTGTAAAATAATATTAGTCCAGCTTGTGGCTTCGTCAATTGCAAATATGTTTATTTTATCTGTGAAAAAGCGCGTCGCAAAATTCTACATCAAATATCATAAATTCGATTTTCAATAGTAGGTACTACTAGTATTTACAGGAAATCCTCACGCGATTCATAACCTCTGGATTTCCCGTGGAAGCTACTTAGCTGGTAAGACGGAACGGCTTACAAAGACATCATTTTGCAAAAAACAAGTTATTACGAAAATAGTGTCAGCCGGCTTACAGCTGGCGATTGGCATTTAACCTTGACTTTCCAGAGTTAGAACAAACCAACTTAATTTTTTTGTTAAATCTTGTACTCATCTGTATATGAGTTGTTCTTCTTTTTAACCTTCATAAAGCTGTCTCCACCAGAGATGGAGAAAAATTCAACAGAATAACCAATATTATTATTTTATAATTACTTTAAAATTTACTATACTAAAGACGCAACGACTGTGTGCATTTAAAAAAAAGTGTTATGTGTTACATAAAAATTACGTGATAGAGTTGTAACTCGACGTGATAGAAGTGTATTTCATACAAATCACAGTTGTCTCCTGCCACCTCGACTTGCGTATATTCTATAATGTTACAAATAAATGATATGACGACATAAAATATAAAAGTATTTTTAAACCCCAAAAGGTGTAACCTATCGAGTAACAGCGATTATTAGGGTTATATGATGTTTAATAAAATATTTTTTTTAAAATCTCAAAAATTTGTCTCCTTCAACTTTTATGTCGTACGTACGTCAACTCTGTCACGTGGGTTGTCATTCGAAATAGGTATACACGCAGCTTGTGTTTGTCACCCCCGATAGGCATTTTAGGCATCCTTCTCCCCTCGCTACAATTCCCCCTCTGAGATCCAGAGAGAATTCATTTATAGTAAAAACAAATGTGACGGGGGGGTGGAAATGTGACAGAGTGGTAGAAGTTATGTAGGTTTTAAAGAAGAACAACCCATATATCACATGAACTAAGTTAGTCGATGCTGAATGCTTATTAATACTGAATAAGCAAGACAAAAATATAAAATTCATACGCAACCTTATTATTCTTTCATCACAGGCCGTGTGAAATGTTTTACTTTATCAGTGCAAAGTGAGAAGTGACTACAATTATTTTTACACCCAGAGAAATAAAAAAAAATCTACTACAAAACTTGTTAATTGTAATATATGTAACGATTTAGGTTCGAGTGCGTGTTTTCAACAAGCGGCAGTCCTTATGGGCGGAACACACGCTCGGGCTATCTAAATTACTTAATTAATTCAAGATTTATCCCAAATTCCCAAGTCAAATAAATTAAATGGTGCATAAGTCTTGCCCGGGACACTGGGTCATGGCTCATGGCATGCCGGGAACTAATTGGGCGGAAATAATAAATTTAAAAGCGTTAAATAAATGAATGAATTAGAATTTTGAAATACTACACGACATTGTTTTATTTAATAAATGGAAAAAAATTATATTAGGTCCTTACATATGAAATTGGCGTTTTGCCGTACTGGCAACTTTGATCTCAAATATCTTCTCTTTGGTTAGGAATTCCAAATTCAAATTTATACAGCTATTTACTCATGTATTTGTGTTTCGAAAATTATAATTCATTTGTTAATCCCTTAATTGTTTTTTTTTCTTTGCGTCAAGTAGTTTACAAAATGGAAAACTTGAAATATCGCGTTATTTACGAGTACGAGTTCCACCGTGGCACCAGTGCTGCAGAAACGACTCGAAAGATTAATGATGTGTATGGCGACGCTGCCGCAAAAGTGCATTTTTGGTTCAATGTTTTCGTTCTGGAAATTTCGACCTGCAGAACAAGCCCCGTGGACGGCCGGAGACCAAAGTTGATAATGAAGAATTGAAGGCTATTGTGGAAGAGGATCCATCGCAAACCACGTCCGAGTTAGCTGCAGACTGCGGTGTTAGTGATAAAACTGTTTTAATCCACTTGAAGCAAATTGGGAAGGTGAAAAAGCTTGAAGGGTGGGTACCTCACGAATTGAGTGAAGCAAATCAACAAACGCGCGTTAGAACGCTAGACCACACACTGCACAACAGACGGCTACCAAATTAGAGGAGCTTCAATTGGAATGTCTAAGACATCCACCGTACTCTACGGACCTTGCCCCAACAGATTACCATTTTTTTTCGAAATTTGGATAACTTCTTACAAGGGAAAAAATATAACTCCGATGGGGCAGTCCAAACCGCCTTCAAAGATTTTATTAATTCCCGTCCGAATGGTTTTTTTAGTAAAGGGATCGATGAACTACCTATGAGATGGCAAAAGCGCATAGATAGCAATGGTACATACTTTGATTAAATAAATATATTATATTAAAAAAAAATCGACTTTATGTTCCTCCCATACAAAACGCCAATTTCATATGTAAGGACCTAATATTAGAAAGTACACAAGACAATAAATAAAAGTCAAATAATCATTATACAATAATATTACAAAATTAAAAAAAAATAACTTATATCATTGATGTAGCTATTCCAAATTCCTGTAATATTCAAAAAACTATTTCTGAAAAAATAAGAAAATACACAGATTTAGGAAATGAGATTCAAAGAATTTGGCATTCTCGGACTATAAAAATATTGCCATTTGTTATTTCGGCCACTGGCATAATACCTAGGAATCTGATTCAAAATTTAAGCATATTAGATTTGTCAAAGAATTTGTATATAAAAATGCAAAAATCAGTCATTTTAAATACATGTAGGATTACAAAGGATTTTTTAAATATTTATATTGAGGGATCAGTAGGATTTATAGGTTCAATTAGAAATGCCACAGAGCCGAACCCTCTGATATGAAAATATCTGGAGTCGGTGAATTATATTCCCATTTGGTCTCTAGTAGGTTGACATGTTGTTCTTGTATTGTTTTGTATTTATAATACTTATATAGTGCAATTGCATAGCGTGGGTTGACTAGATGATCATTTGGGGAAGTGTGTGAAAGGGTTTAGTTTTTCCTTCTTTTTTTCCTTTTTTTCTTTTTTTTTTTGGGGAAAATTTAACCCGGACATTTAAATCTGGTGCGTAAAAGGGACGTAATTGACATATATTTAACCATATTTTTTATTTAACCAATATCTAACCCTTTATCTAAAATTGTTTGGTGAAAAAATGTACGTGAAATAGTGGAATGCTACTTTTGTGGTATTTGTTTTATCATATGTCTTCACTGATCTTTGGACCCTAACTGTCCATCACATACTGGTTTTTCTTTTTTTGTGGATGTTTCATGTTTTTAAGTTGAAAAAAAAATTGTGAAAAAAAATAGGGAACAACTTTAGTATCCAATCTAGAGGAACCAAGAACCTAAGAATTTACGTGAAAACATTCAGATTTAGGTAAAAAATACGAATATCTTAATTTGCCCAATATATTTTTAGCAAATTAGAAAAACAACATTGTTGAAGAACGTACCTATATAGGAATATGTAATTAGGTACGTTCATGGACGAGTAGGAGTAAAATAATTAATTTCATATTCAGTGGATAGTAATAAACATGAAACTGAAATGTTAAAATAAATTTCACTGTAGTATTAAATTCACCGTATCTCTTACAAATCGTTACAATCTTAAAACATTGGCAGTTTTCACGTAATTTCTTAACGAAATTATGAACCTTTTGGTAAAATTAGTTAACATAAAGCTGTGAGCAAAAATTCTAGAATATTGCATAAATTGAGACCGAAGTCTCATAATATCGCCAGGTTTTTTTCACATTGCGTGCCTGAAAAACTACAATACATGGAAACGAACAGCATATCGACCGTCAATAAAATTTAATGAATTACAAAAGAATTTAGAGGTTTCTTGTGAGAGAGCCAATCGGCCGTGCGTGGGTCTGACATTTATGCTAACTCCAGTTGGCCAGAAATTTGTTTCCCTTAGTGCTAGTACCGATATTATTAATCTAGGCTTACGCGAAGAGGGATATATTTTCATCCATCTCGTAACGGTTGGATAATTTGATAACATATCATTTTAGGATATTGGAGAGTTGGATCTATTTTTTCGGCATTGTGAGCAGTAAAATTAATAAGATCAGGATAATTTGATTAGATTTCGGGTTATTCGTAAATAATTTCATGTATTGCTATTTTAAGATCCATGCTGTTTTGAAATGAAAATTTCGTGGTCATTCATTATTTACTCCTTTGCTAGCTATTTTAATACTGTTATTGTGTATTCTGCATTTTGCGATTACTTACAGAAGAACTAAATATTTAGATTTTTAATCTCCAATGATTTAGCCATGGAAAAACGTTATTTTAGCTTTGTTTGTTGATACTATTTTCTGATTCTAATACACAGATCCAACATGGAACCCACATGAAAATATTTATTTGTTTTATTCAGGTTCTCCATAAAACAGTTATACACCAAATTATTACAGAGAAGATTACAAAACATAAAATAAGAAAAAAAAGTCTAACTATGTTGTGACGTATGTCAAAAGATAGTTACTGAACTCTCTATAGGTAACATTGAAGATGTCAATGCTCAATGCAGAATCGTTAAGCAGTTGAATTGCTCTATTTAATAATAATAATAACATTTTATTTATATAGCGCAGTTTTGTGACATTTCACTTCAAGTGCGCTTAACTGTAATAAAATTTAAAATAATTCTACAGTGCTCCTTATAATATTAAGAAAATAATAAAAGAATAAACAGTATTTACAAAATAATGACAGAAGAACAAAATTAACTAAAGAATATACAGTATTTACAAAACAATGACAGAAGAACAAAATTAACAAAGATAGTGCTGTTATAGCACACACGGGACAATAATAATAATAGACAATAGCGGTGCTATTGTAACACAGGACAAAACAAGAACTTTAAAACTAAAATATAATATACCAACAGAAAGGCAGTTTGCGTTTAGAAATGAGAGATATTCTGCCATAAATTCGGATACGAAACATAAAATAAAAATACAATTATGAGGAAACCGAAACCAAACAATTACGGGAAGCTTGAGAACATGGCTTATTATAATTACGTATATTGAAAAGATGTAAGGATTCATGAATGGTATGATTTTTTAAATAATTTTGTTTTTAAAGCCCGTTTAAATTCAGCCAAATTCTGGATATTACTAAGAGCTGAGGGAAGTTTATTCCAAATGAGAGGGCCCGTTACATGAAAAGAGCGATCATAGTAAACAGCTCGATTTGACCTAGAAAGTTCGATTAGACGATTATTAACATCTAGATCTGCTGACCTTAGAGTAAGCTGTCTCTCGCTTAAGTTTTGTCGGACACATAGTTCCGATATATAGGCTGGCACCATTCCTTGCAATGCTTTGAAGGTCATTAAGCAGATCTTGAACTCTATTCTTTCAGGACATCGAAGCCAATGAAGACGATCCCTTAGAAGCGGGGTTATATGACAGTACTTAGATTCACCAAAAATCATTCTCGCCGCAGCATTGAAAACGGACTGTATTCTATTCAATTGTGTCTTAGGTAGGCCAGCATATGCACTATTACAATAGTCCATTCGTGAGACAACGAACGAATTTATGAGGGACTTTGCTCCATCAGTGGAAAGGCATCTCCTGATTGACTTTATCTGCCGTAGATGGAAAAAGCCAGAACTCACAGCTTTTGAAATTTGCGATTCCAGAGAAAGACTATTGTCTAGAGTGAAACCCAGAAATTTTATTTCTGTAGAAGGAATTATATCTGTGTCCTGAATACGGATTGGACTGAAATCGATGAGGGCTTGCCTTCCAGGAGAAGCTATCCAAATAAATTCCGTCTTTGTCGGATTAAGTTTGAGTTTATTGACAGACATCCAACTTGAGACTGTGTTAATGAAGCAAATCACCTCGTTTTTAAGGATGTCCTTTTCATCCGGGGAGCAAAACTTGAAAATAAAAAAATCATCCGCGTAGCCTTGTGATTCAAAGCCAGCTGAGTGAATGAGTCGTTCGAGACGATTCGTATATAAAATGAAGAGAATAGGACCCAGGACAGAACCCTGGGGAACTCCAAATTCGATGGGAGTTTCAGGTGATGTATATTTATTGAAAGTTACTGAAGCTACTCGTCCAGACAGGTACGATGTCATCCATTGGAGGACATCACCTCGAACGCCAAATTCGGTTTCAAGTACATTTAATAAAATACTGTGATCTACTGTATCGAAAGCCGCACTCATGTCAAGAACAGATACCAAAGCCAACTTACCTGCTTCCATCCCGATGGTCAGATCTGAAATTATCCGCAAAAGAACAGTTTCTGTTGAATGAAACTGTCGATAAGCGGATTGATTTTTGGCAAATAGACCGGCGGAGTTCAAGTACCCCACCAATTGTTTGGCAACGATTTTCTCAAGCAGTTTTGATAGAAAAGGTAGGTTGGATATTGGCCTGTAATTATCCGTATTATCAGTATCAAGGTTTGGTTTTTTTAGAATCGGAGTTATAATTGATTTTTTAAGAATTCCCGGTACAAATGAATTTACTAGTGACTTCTGAATAATTGCGGTAATTACAGGCGCTATATCCGGAAGACATTTTTTCAAGAGCCAGGTAGGTATGGGGTCTTGAGCGCATTGTTTATTAGGACAAGACTTCACAGCACGCGTGACATCTTCTTCCGTTATTGCTGCAAAAGTAGTGAAGTCACCAGAGAGCGGACTTGGTGCTGCGGCAGAAGGAGATCCTTCGACACTGAGGTCTCGAATTTTTTCAACCTTACTTCGGAAGTGTGATGCAAGGCTATTCGCGTCAAGAGAGGATTTAATGGGGCATTCTGAAAGGAAGAAGTTTTCGCTTTCGGAGCATAAAAAAGTGTGTGGGATCTCCCACGAGTATACGCGTTAGGGACATATAGGTTAATCTCCTTCAACATAGGTGGATTCAGTACAGTACCGGAGATCAGCTTAAAAAAATGTTTCCCCAAAAATATTTTACGGCGGGCTTCTAAGGTATTAAGATCGAGAATTCCTGTTAAGAACAACGATGGATACAGGAATGGGTAGTATGAATATTCCCTCATATACAGGTAACGCATAAACCTTTTTTGTACTTTTCTATTTCTAGGATATGGTTTTGTTCAGAGGGTGCCCAAATAATGGAGCTGTATTCCAGGATGCTGCGGACAAGTGCTTCATATGTTCTTCGTATTGCAATTCCATTAGTAAATGATCTCGCATTACGAAGAACAAATCCGAGCATTTTGTTCGCGCGGGAGACAATATAAATTTATACAAATGCCTACGCGTACACCACAAACTGAAAAACGTTGACGAAAAACGTTGACGCTAACCTCTTGTCTATGGGTTTATAATTTCTTTGAAAACTCCTTTGATTTTTTTCATTTTTTTCATTTTGTGTATTCAGGTTTAAGTATGAATAATAAAATCAGTTAACATTTTTATGATTATCATATTTATGAAAATTGTTTAGTTAGTTAGTTAACTTATTAATACAAATAAATATATAACAAATTAATGGCCCCACAGAAGCTACTCTTTAATTACGGTCGTCACCGTCATTGAAGCAGATAGAGCAACGAAACGCGTTGGCGACTGAATCGGTATAGGGTTTGTAGGTGATTTTTGCACAACAAACCTATCCAATTTCAGTCGCGTCGTACCAGTGTACGTTTTGTAAATACGCTTCCCCATCACCTAACTTCGTATGACACATAGTTTTTTAGGGCATCCTGTATAAAGTGGTACTCGCAGACATCCTGATAGTGGTGCTAACAAATATAATGGTTACGTCAAAGCATCACCTGATATTATTTGAAGTTCTAACTTCGGTGGACGGAGGAGGAGCGGCGAATTATGTACCAACTTAAATAAGCCACAGCTGTGCTAAGCCACGAACTTCGATTATACTTGCTACTGACAACTAGGTACTACGGGAAATACCTTGTAAATATTTGACCGTTTAACGGCCCCTACCTTCAAGTATTTATTACAAGATACCTAACTAATTAGGGGTGAAACTAGACAAAAGCAAAATGGTTCATTACTCGGATTAGTAATTGCGTGTGCCAAAGATAAATTAACTAATTATGAATATTTTGGCTTACGGCACGTGGCCGAGATATTCTTACGAATGATTAATGGGGAGCTTTTGGAATATTCAGGTGAATATAATTTTTCCGAATAGAGAACCTCAGATAAAATACGTCAGAGGCCATAAATAATCCTGATTTAAATTGAGAAAAATTGTTATTATATATTTATGTTAAGATATTCACTGTATTGCCTTAGAAAAATATAAAAATAAATTGAAATTATTTTAGTAATATAACTTTCCTTGATGATTTGTAACTTTCCTTCCCCTTCACCGTGTTTTCTTCAGACCTAGAAAATTCTTTAAAGTCTGATGTCATTTTTCCAGTCGCTTTGGACAGAAAAATATATTAAGTATATAAAAACCCGATGGAAAATCCTAATGTACACTAATCCCTAATCCAAATCACGTGATTTCCTTACTTTTGAGTGGAATTAAGAAATATATGCCTTAGGGCAACACTAAGCATTTTTTACTTCTATTTTCGAACATACAGTTTATATAGGTAAAAAATGATAAGTGTTGAGTAATACGAAAAAATCCCAATATAAAGCAAGGTAGTAGATATTTTATACGTTCAGTAACTGTAAGTAAATGGTTAAGAATTAATATTTTGTGAACACCTTGTTATGATGTGGATGCATCATTACATATAAATTACTTTAATTTATTACTCGGATAGGCAGGTACCTTTATTTGAAGGATGGTAATAGTTTATTCGAGATACTCGGCAGGTTGGCAGACTGAGCGGAAACGGGTTTGGTTTTTGAAACGGCACTCTGGACGAGAGAGAACACGGGAGGACGCCGTGTTTTTCTCGGGCACAGTCACCTAGCGATTTAAGTTTTATAATGTAAAATATACCGGAACAATACGACTCCGCGTTGCAAAGAGATCCGTACCTTATGTGTAAATAACGGGATTAACCTAAAGATCCGAATTGTTCGGCCCGGAATTAACGAAGTTTTCGGTTCATCAATGGCCGTCGGCGCCTCGTGCGACGAGAATAAGTAATGCCGTTTATCTAGCTGATCTGGCGACTGGGAAAGTGCAATTGGCGAACATGGACTCCCGCTACACCTCGCAAGCCACGGCGAAGTTTATTTAATTAGTGTTCGGAGTTTTAACTTTAACATCCGCCGCCTACTGAGGCGTTCATATAAAAACCCGCGTACTTGATTTTGATACGCAGAACAGACCGTTCCGGTTCACCGCAACCCCGGATTCGTCGCCGACTCCGTCTGTCAACAAATCCCGTAGGCATCCATCTATTTGGGCTTGATGGCCTCGTAGGACGGGCATCATACTGCTGGCCAGGCTGGCGCAATACACCGGATCATTTCTCATCGTCCTGATGCTCCCAGGGGGGTTTGGCATCGCGACCTCAGCAGGATCACATCAGGACCACCTCTTGGATGCTGGACGAAGCACCAAGCTCCACTACGTGCATCATGCCTGCCCGCAGGCACTTAATCCGAATTAGCTAGTTTTCAAGGTCATGGTCGCAATACAGGGGTGAGTTTTCAGTAGTGTATTTTTTCCCTTGTAAAATTGGTTTATAATACCGTATTGTTTTAAATGTTCGATATTGTAAATATAGAAAATATTGATTCAAATCTCTTTGTTATTTCATATCGATACACTGTAGTTCCTAATGATGAGTAAAGAAGTGATTGTCATAGTGCCCACGCTCCCTGGGAAGAATTAAATGCTCTCCGTCGTTCTAGGAAGAAGGCGTAGTGAATTCAACTGTGGACATATTCTGTCTTGAACAGGATTTGGCGCTCTATTAATAGAAAAGTACGCAGTTGTATTCATCCCGTCTTCTTCCCTCTCAGCTAGCCACATCATATGGCTCCTTACGCCATTTTGCACGTAATAATTGCCGTTTCAACGTGAATTATAAGATATTCACATAACAACCTCACTGCGCTGAGATGTTCGTATGTTTTAGAAAGTGTTATTGCATGTTAGGTTAGGGCAGTTAAAGAAGATCATATAGTATATAGACATAGTAACAATTTAGTGAAAAAGAAGGGATATTAGGTGAAATGAACGTTGAATGGGCATAGCGCTTGGGTCCCACCTGGGCGTCGCGTGTTCGATTCCTCGGCAGGCTAAGTCCTCCATCACAACACAAGCAACATTTTCAGCTTTCTGTGGTGGTAGTAGGAGATTTTCAAACATTGTTGGGATATTCGTAACCTGGGAATGTTTGTCTTCTTTAAAAAAAAAAATTTTAAGACGAAAAGAGAGAAAAAAAATACAAATAATATGTAGATGATAATAATGAATGAAAATATTTAAAAACATTACCAATTTATTTATACAGTAATAATCAATTTTTAAAATAGATCTAATTATTGTATAATTAAAATACTAATTACATTGTGTTTTTAATAATTTTCTAATTTCCTCTAATTTTCATCCAGTCAGAGATCTTTTTTTTGTGTATTGGTGAATAAATTAATAATGAATAATTGGTAAATAAATATGTATAAATCTTTGAAAATGACAAAACAAGCTCCAATGTTGTAATAACTTGGCTTAATAATTAGGTTCGCCAAATATTAATTAAATTAATAATTAATCATTCGGCTTCCATGGCACGTGCCCGAGACGTTCCTGCTGATTAATGTCTGGCTTTGGGAATATCCAGGTAGGCACTTTCTTTACGAATAAGCAGCACAAGGATTAAAGCACATCGAATGCCTCAAATAATTCGGGTTATCTTTCAGCCAATTTTAAAAGCTTCGGTACCACTGAAAAAATAAGGCGTAAAAGAGTAAAAAGACTCAATTAGGGGAAAAAGGATAACTGAATAGAGAAGGGGGGCCGAACATGGTAGGTACGTGGACTTCTTATCATAATAATATCCTGTCATTTAGAATTTCGAGACAAACGTGTATCTGACGTTATTATTCCGCTAACATCTGTACGGTTGAAATTTAAGAATCCGACAACGAGTATAACTCTGACGCGTTGAGTTTGTTACAAATCTACTTTTGTAATATAACCGAATTAAAGCAATGCCAAAAGATGGCGCCTCTTACGTTAACAGCTAGCGTGAGGAACGTAGGCGGGCAGGCGTAAGTACTATTGGATTCGTACTTTCGTGAATCATACAATGACTGTACCATTATTTACTCAAAATTTCAAAAATATTTTAATGATTTGTATAAAAATAGCACAATTGTGATAAGTAAAAAATCCAAAACCCGGCCTTATGCGAAAAACGATTGGATATCTTCCGATGTTTTATGTAAAATTAAAAAAAGAGATAACTTATATAAACGTTGGAAAAATGCTCCGACAAACAAATATTACGAGAAAGAATATAAATGTTTTAGAAATGTGTTAAATAAATTATTAGTTAAACTAAAAACTTCTTACTATAATGATAAATTCAAAAACTATTTTCAAGATTCAAAAAAAACATGGGAGGAGTGTAATAAAATTTTAGGAACTAAATGTAAAAACGACTGTGATGAAAATGCTTCTAAATATCTGTTGAAAGATCGAACAAAAGAAGTTTTAATAAATGATTTTGTTGATTATTTCTCTGAAAGTGTTTACAATATGTTACATAAGTGCAATCATAAGACAACTGAATTTGAACCAGAGGCGATGCCTCAAAGCATGTACCTACCGAGGGCAAAAGCGGCGGATATAGAAAGTATTGTTAGACAAATGAAGATTTCTTCCCCAGGAATAGGGTATTTTCACAAACTAGGGATACCGCTTAAAATATGTGGATGATTTAAAGATTATTTTTCTGATTACGAATATCGCATTAAAAAAGTTTAATTTTAATATTTTCATTCATAATTATTGATTTCAAAATAGGCCTGACGGCCTATAACGGCAAACGGCCCACGATTGGTTGAGCGAATCATGACGTCACGCCCGTCAACGTTCAGAAGTTTATCACCGCGTTACTATCAAAAGTTTAAACATTCTCGACTTGTTGGCGGTTATTGACGGTTTTATTTCATTTTTAAGATGCCCGTGTTATGTTCCTATAGTTTTATGTAATATTGTTCAGCTGTAATGACTGAACACGGTTTTTTAAAGGCATAATCCGACAACTTGCCTAAAATAGACGCTACAATGAGAATGAGAACAGAGAGAAGCCTGAATTTCGGGGTTTTAAGACGATACTGTAATAAAAACATTTTGTATGCAGAAACTCTCATATTATATCCGTTGTATTATATTTTAACAACATACACCCAATATAGAGTTAATTCTGGTCCTTTTAAAGTATATTGAACAAAACAGCAAGTGATATTTCGTAACCTAACTTCCCTGTCATAAGATGATCTTTAAAATTTTGACCATTTTACAAGTAAATTTCCCTTATTTTAAGTGAATATTGAAATAAACGTCCCAACTGCACCCAACCATCTGGACCCAGTGAGACTATGGCTTCCCCAATTGGGGTATGTTGTGAGGTTGAAGGTAGTGGGGAGGAAAGGAGATGCGGAGGAGGAAGGTGGGGAAGTACCTGGCTTTTCAGATCTGGTCACTAATCACTCTAATCAGTGACTAATCACGGATAAAGCCATTTCACGAACATTTCAATTCGGAATGGTGGTCTTACACCAGCGCGTTACTGAGAGTATCTTTCACTCTGGAACGTGCCGCAAACGAATAAATTGTTAAAAGCAATACAACTTATCAAATACCTATCAGTGGCTGAGTTAGCAATGCGTTTGGGTTCCACCAAGCGTCGCGTGTTCGATTCCTAGGCTGGCTAGGTCCTCCATCATAACACAAGCAACATTTTCGGCTTTCTGTGGTGGTAGTAGGAGATTTTCAAATATTGTTGGGTTATTCGTAACCCGGGAATGTTTGTCTTTCTTTTTTTTTTTAAATGTATATACCTATATTAAACATATATTACTATTTACATACAAATATACTTGTTCACGCCGGGATTGCAAGTCGAGAGCCGTACCCCTCGACCACGGACCGTCATTATTGTGTAGATATCCATTTTACGACTGTAAACATGGGTGTTTCCACGTTTAAATTATGAATATAAATGGTCAATAACTTTTTTTTTTATTGTAATGTTAATTTACGAATCTGAAAAAAGTAAGCCGGCTCCGACGAAGAGTTAGCTTCTCAGAAGCTGGGGGTACTGTACTAAACGGCCCACAGATACAACAGATAGTACACAACTGCTGACCCTGTATAAATCACAAGTCTGCCTGTTGAATTTGGCAGCCACCTTTGGTCTAGAGCCCCAAAATACTAGATAAACCCTTGATTCACAATGCAGAAACGTACGGTCCGTTCGATAAATTTCGCTCTCTGACAAACGGATTGCAATGTTTAGCGCAAAGCCTTCAGGTGGGAATGGTGTCCTTGTTCTACCGGTATTTTAATAGATGATGCTCCGAGGAACTAGCGTCATTGATCCCCTCGGCACTTGTGTCAAACATATTAAACAAACTCGCAACATTTGTAAACGGTCGACATTGTTATCGCTTTAGAAAGGGTCGTTTAAACATCTAATTTTGGGTTCTTCTTTTAGTTTTTGTATACATGTGTATCAAACTATATATGTTTCGCAAGTGGGAAGATATATGATAAACATAACGATTTAATTCGAGCAAACTGGAAGTAAATAAGTAACACCAACTGCAATTTACGAACTGATCACAAGATGTTCGGCGGCGGTGACGTCACGGAGCCACTGGGCAACCAAAGGGCGCGAAAACATCGTTTTGGCGGCATTTTAAAAAGGCGTATTTTAAAACGTTATAGAAAATTTATTCGTCGTCGTAAAAATAAAACAAAAATTCCGTTATTATCGTAATTTTTTACTTAATTTTTTTCAATAATAAAAAAAAACTGTGAAAATACCCTATTGATAATATCAGGATGAAAGATATTAAAAAACATATTTTAATCCTTGGTCCAATTATAACCCATTTTATAAACAGAATCTTATTTCAAGCTAAAATCCCCGATGATTTAAAATGTAGTATTATAAGACCTATATATAAGGGAGGTGACCACACTGTATTGGGTAACTACAGACCAATTAGTATCTTGCCATCTCTAGAAAAAATTCTTGAAAAATATATTCAAATAAAATTAATAAAATATTTAGAAGATTTTTCTATAATAGATACTAATCAATACGGTTTCCAAAAAAAAAGAGTACCGAATTGCTGCTTCAAAAATTTGCCAACATGATAAATATTGAATTAAACTGTAAAAAACATACATTAGTCTTATTTATAGATTATTCGAAAGCTTTTGATACCATTGATCATGGTAAATTACTTAAAATACTAGAAATTACAGGAATAAGAGGAAAACTACTAAAACTTTTTGAAAATTACTTAAACAACCGATGCATGAAATTAAAACTCTTAAAATCTCTAAGTAAAAAAAAGAAGTTTTTTGCCGGCGTTCCTCAAGGTTCCATATTAGGTCCAATCCTATATATTATATATGTATCTTTTATTACATTCATTTTTAGACATGTAAAGTACTTTGTATACGCGGATGATACTGCTTTAGTTATTTCTAGCAGTGATTTGCAAACTTGTATAGATCTTTTACAAAAAGACTACATTGAACTCTTAAAATGGTCTCACGACTCTGGCTTAATTATAAATGCCAAAAAAACTAAATTGTTACACATAAGATCCCCTAATGTTAAGGTATGTATTACACCTGAAATAAAGACACATACATCAGATTGCTTACACAATGGTATTCCAGCATCGTGTACATGTGAAAATATGGAACTAGTTAAAGAGTATGTTTATTTAGGTGTTATTATTGATTGCTTTTTCAAGTGGGATATACGAATAAACAAAGTTTGTGCACGATTAAGATCAATTGTAAACAGATTGTATAAACTAAAATTTTTTGTTCCTCTCTGCACACTTCGAATAATTTATTTATCTCTAGCTGAATCTGTTATAAGGTATGGAATAACAGCTTGGGGATTTTCTTGTAAAGCAAATATAGACCATGTTCAATCAGTGCAAAATTCATTGGTTAAATTATTAGCTGAAAAAAATTTATACAAAGAAAGGCATAATATTCCATACTTTTATCAAAGTCTCAAAATTCTTTCAGTGAGAGCAATTATGTGGTACAAAATTATATTTCAGCACATAAATAACCCTTTATATATAAACAGGCTGGAACACAACCATAATACTCGTTTTAACTTTAATGAAGGACTAATTGTACCTAAACATACAAATAAATATGGACAAAGAACGTTAAATTACATGATTCCCGGTTGTTTAAATATGCTTCCAGCTGAAATTAAAAACTGTACCCAAAACAAACAATTGGTGAACTTACTGAAGACTTGGCTTACGGAAAGAATTCATTTGTATTAGCTTACAATAACATATTACTTATTCTAAAGACTTTAAAATTGTTATTCATGTTTTCATAATTTTTTTTTTGTAAGTATATTTCTGTAAAAAATTTAATTTTATCTTATATCTATAATTGTAAAAATGTATCTAAGTATATTTCTGTAAAAAAAAATTTATTTAATTTTATTTTTTAACTGTAAAAATGTAACTATTTAAATCACTATAATAAGATCTTTAATGTAAAGAACCCGTTAGACAAACTACTAAAAAGTAGTTTATCGGGACTTTTTGTCTTATATTTGTAAAATGTATAAAATAAATAAATAAAAAAAAAAAAATAAAAAAACTTAGCAAGGTATGAAAAGCTGCTAATTTTTGTGAATATGGATGATTAGATGCTTCATGTATAATGATATCTGTATATGTATCTTTACGAAAAATGTTAAATTCAAATTTATTATTAATGATAGAAATATTTAAATCCAAAAAATTTAAGCTGTAATTATTTCCAATTTCTAGGGTAAATTTAATTTTTTTGTTGAGTTTATTAATGAAATTTAAAAATATATTTAATTGTCTATTAGTGCCAGTCCATATACAAAAAATATCATCTACATATCTTTTCCAAAAGTAAACATATTTTAATAATAACGCACGACTTTTAAAAAGTTTATCTTCAAAATTGTTTAAAAAAATATCTGCTACTAGGGGACTAGTGCTTGAACCCATTGCTAATCCATATTTTTGTTTGTAAATAATATTGTCAAATTGAAAATAATTTTGTTTTAGAATAACATTAAAATTTTTATATAAATCGTGTTTTTTTTCTTTATTCATTGCATAAAATTTTATGGTTACATTTATTAGTGGATTTTTCGACCACCAAGCTAGGCTGATGCCCGTGTTGGTGGTCGATTTTACATAATATAGTGCAATAACAATCACACGTTCGTGTAACATTTTTAAAGAAAAACACTGTATAACAAGTTGTTAACATTGAATAATAATGTTATTGAATATATAAAATAAATAAAAAATCTTCATGATTCCTTTATATTTACCGCTTGGATTTATTTGTTATGATTTATGTGTTTCTGTAATATGTTATTTCTTTTATTTTCTTAACACATATTTTATTATATATTATGATTTGTGTGTTATATTTTACATGTGTGTTATATTATTTTGTTGTAATTAATAATTTTTGTTAATAATTACTATATTACCTGTCAACTTATGCCATGTTCCTTGTTTTTTTTTGTTTGTCTTTAACTGTTTCAATGTTTTACTGGATGAACTGAACTCCAATTTTTTTTATTTTTTTATTTTTTCCCTATCCCCATATATGGGGGTGTGCTGGACCTTGTCCCTGCTTCATCTTTAGTTACATTACTAATTTTGCAGATCCTTCTCAAATCTATCTGCGCCTCCCCCAATGACATGTGCAGGCTTGAGGCTTGATCAGACGACCTTGACTAACCTTTGTCCTGCATCTGACTACCCAACGCTGAATTTTCTTTTAGTCTTCGGGTATTTTACCCCAAATATTCAGTTAACATTCTTTGAGGCTTCACTGAGTGGTTAGCTAAGGGACACGGAAGCTAAGTATAGTTTATGGTCAGACCGAAAGCCATTCACATTTTTTGTTGGTACTTGCCAATTGATTTGAGATTTATTGTATTACTTATGTTCTCTATTTTATGCAGGTGCTTGCGGTTTTTTACAGATGCAATGCCGCCTCATGGAGCCTCATGAATGAGTTTTTCTTTTGCCCTGTTTAATTTATCTTTGTCTTACTAACCTATTTTTGCATTTTGTTTTTCCTGTTAAGCACTTGCATACTGCTTACTAACAACGTATGCAAGGACACTGGAGGTCTAGATTCGTTTAAATATATATAGCTTCGTTTAACAAAAAAAATTATAATCTTGCGAAAGCCTTGAAGGAGTAACCATCAGTTACTTATACCAGGGCGGGTAAGAGGTGGATTACCTCCACTGTATAACAAGTTCAAACCAAAATGCTTGCCTTGTCTTCAACATAAATATGATAACATTCTATCTGATGTAGATATTTTCAATTGTGACGAAAATAAATATAAAAACTCTGTCAAGAGTGCTTTAAAAATGTATTAAATGAGTACAAAACTTCATAAATGTAATGATATACTATATAATGATATATATTTGTACTACTTACCTCCTAATAATGTGATATATTGTAGTTGTAAGATTACTGTTTAATTTCTGGACACGATATAATAATATGATGAGTAAATCTAAAAAATTTAAATCATTATTAAAGACATGTTAATATTTTGGAGTTTTTCGTAAATATCTCTTAGCCCGCTGTCCCACGGGCCGGTAAGGAATCGACGTAACCCGAGTACCGTAAAAAGACCCTGCGCAGAAAAGTAAGGTTCGCGACGGTTTACAGCGCAGCCATTGTAGAACTTTTCTGCATAGGGTCTCAGAGTTTATGTCGTTTCCTTACTGTTTCCTCACTCTTATAGACCCATGAGACGACGAGCTTAATTTAATTTCCGTAAAAACTGTTTAACACCAGATTCCAATTCAATGGTACGTGATTCCACATGCATAATTTTATTTTCCCATATTTTTCAATTTTTAAGTATTTTGATATTTTTTTTTACATGAGCTCCACATAGGAGGCCCTGAGGAACATAATTTCCCTCAGGGCCTATGTCATCTTTATGCTCACCTATGATGCTGTGTGCAGGGTTTTTTTAAGGAAAGGAAGGAGAGGAGAGTTCTGGGAAGGAAAAGGGTTTAAGGGGTGGGTAGGAATCTTGGGTTCAATATGTCCTGGTCATCCGCCTCCAAGACCTAGACAAACCTCACCCCACGAACCCGGGCACCCCTGCTAAATCACCAAACGTAGCGAACCACTTGGGGTGACCTATGGCAGAGGTGTTGGTTATCCAATAAAGGTTCCCGGGGCGGCGGTACCCATTCCCGCCTCCCAAATTGATTCGACTTGATATTATGTTAATAAGCCCTTGTTTCGTGAGAGTTGAACTTCCAGTAGCGAGAAAAAATAATATCGCTAGACATTATTTTTCAACACGTGATACAGACCGTGGGAAATGGGATGAAGGATTTGTTTCATTGTCTATCCTTTCTCTACTGTGAGCTTAGTACCTTCAAAATATTTCGACAGACCAATCCAATATGACGTGCCACAATACCTAAAACTCATATTATATTTCCTTCGCCGGAATATAAAATAAACAAAAATATGCTTTTACAGCGCAATAAACAAGCAACGCTGGAGTATAAAAGCTTTCATAAATGACAAGTCGGACTTTTCTTTAGATTGGAAGCAAAAATAAAGCTAGCAATGGGCTAAATGAGCAAAAAGGTAAGTCAAATCGTTATGGTTTGCCTTACCTCGAGGGTTAAGTGGGAGTATAACTCACATTCGGGGGAAATCGGCACGAGGAAAGTTGTGCCTACTACGAGTCAGAGGCGGCCCGTGACTGACTTTCTCAGCAGTAAATTTCAGTTTAAATATGGTACCATGTAATACAGGTAAATTGAATGATTTAAAGGGACATATCCGTATATCCTTTACACACTTTTCGATATAGGAATTATCGCAACCGAAAAAAGTCTACGAAGCACAAACAAAAAATCGAGTTAAAACGATATCCACAAGGCCAAGATGCTTTAAAATAAAGCTATTTTTTAAATACCCTATTCACAGGTTTTGTCTTAACAAATTTTTCAAAAACAAATATATTTTCAAATTAAATTCACTTTTTGATAAAATCGACGTTAATCGCAATATTGTGATTACCGCTCATTTTAAACAACTTTTTTACACCGCAAAACTCACGAAAATCGTTATAATGGCGCAATTTCAATACTGTCGATGTTTGAATAATGTAATGCTACCATCATATAAAATTGTCAGTAAATTCTTAATCCAATAATTCATTCCAATATACGTATACGCGTGTGTAACGTGTTGTCATTGGTGCGCATGCGCCGATAGTGCACGAAAACACATAATGCTCTAGCTTCGCTGCTCTAGCGCATGCTTTACTGTTATGATCGTAATCTGTCTCGCTCATTTCACGGTTTTAGCCGGTCGAGATTATCTCCATAGTGAAGCCACATTGTGTTACGTGCATATCCAAAAATGCACGAAATCTTTACGCATACGTGGGTATTCAGAACGGGTTAGTTTGGTGGTAGTTCCAGCACGAGGTAGAATTGATATGGATGTTATAAGTTTTAAACGATCTATGGAAATTTTACTCATCGTGAATTTCGCACATCAATGTTTGGCCCATATTTGCGGCAGTGCATTGCACAAATGCACTAAAACAGGGACCGCCTCTGCTACGACTATGTGGTTAGTAATCCCACTTAGTAATCCAATTCGTCGCAAGTCAGTAATGATAACGAGTTAGTGCGGTATCAAATTCCGTCATGAGCATTTTTTGAAAATTGATTCCCTTGGAAGAGTTAAGATATGTACAAATATAGAATACTTACATAGCAGTGAAATACTGTGGCATTTTCAGTACAAGTTTTTGGTTGGTATGAAAATCTAAAAATATTATTTTTCTTAATAAATTCTTGCATTTTGTAAGACAAAGTGGTACGTGGTAAAGCGTTATGAGTAAGATTAAGATTAAGAAAGGGACGCTCAGATGGTTTGGACATGTAGAGCGAATGAACGAGTAAAGGAGTGTAAGGAGAATATATGACATAATGTGAATGGAAGAAGAAGTCGGGGACGCCCGAGGAAGACATGGCACGACCAAGTGAATCAGATACTTGAGTCGGGCCATGTGAAGAGTCGGAATAATAGAAGAGCATGTATGAGACGATGTATGAATGTGAACGAGGCAAGGAGTGTGTGCCAAGATCGAGTTGTTTGGCGGTCCGTCCTCTCTGCCTACCCCTGCGGGGAAACGGCGTGATGGTTAGTTAGTTAGTTAAGTGGTAGGTACTTTAAAAAAAAATTACATTAGTTTCACACTGGAGGCCCTGAGGAAAATGATTCCTCTAAGGGCTTATCTTTGGGGATGCTATGTAGAAGTTTTTTTAGAAAATAAAGGAGAAGTTCTGGGAAGGAAAAGGGTATAAGGGGTGGGTAGGAATCCGGGGTCTGTGTATCCAGGAGTGACAGACGTATGAATCTACCCCTCCGACTGCGGTGCAAAGTGATGTTCCTGTTGGAGAGATCAAAAGGTCTCGACTTCCAACAGGATCTGAATATGAAGAGTAAGCGGAAAAACAAGTTTTACACGAATGTACTTAAGAAAACATTTAAGACGAATTTAACATACCTAATACTTATTGACAGCTGCACAAAAATCAAAAAGGTACAGAGACAACATTAAAAACTATCCTGAAAAATATGAAACTTTTAAGAAAAAAGAGTTACAAGACAAAAAAAACACCAAAAGAAAATCAAAGAGCTGGCCGAAGAAGGTAAAATAGAAAAAAGAAAAGTCGTAGAGAACAGAAACGAAAACAAAAAGAAAAGAAAACAGAGCAAGTGGATTCTCAGCCGCGACAATTATTATAATTCTCATAAATATCATCGTAAATAAATTTAAAAAAAAAAACTTTAAATTAATCTTAACTTAGTCGCCAATATAAAGTTGGTCCCCTCCGTAATGAGTACAAAGTTCTAGTTTTATGTTTGTTACGGGCTAAAATGTTCAAGATACCCCAAGTGATGCTGCTAATCCAAAAGGGTTTAGTCTCCAAAGTAAAGTGGTTAATTTCTTGTAGCTTTTAGGTACTATGTTAAATAATGGATTACCAAACCTCCAGATAGAGGTGCTTACTTCTTACTGCTTACTGCTTACAGGTGAAGGGACTTATTTTTTTACAAAAAGCAATATAAAAACCAATCGCTCAATGACGGCGAGGCTTGGCTTAAATCTTTAAAAAATATTTGTATTTTATTGGGTTTTTTTATGGGATGCTGTGTGGAGGGTATTTTTAGGAAAGGAGAAGAAAAGAATGAGAAAAAGTTCTGGGAAGGAAAAGGGCATTAGGGGAGGTAGGAATTTGGGAGTCAGTGTCAGTAGTGACGTACGTACGAATCCATCCCTCCCACTGCGGTGCAAGACAATGGTCCAAGAGAGTACGGCTGGAGAAGTCAAAGGGACTTCCTCAACCATTATCTCCCGATCATGCCGGAACCCGGGCCCCCCTGCTAAGTCACCAAACGTAGCGAACCACTTGAGGTAACCTATGGCAGAGATGTTGGTTAACATTGACAGTTGCAAATTGACATTAACTCCACACAGGAGGTCCTGAAGAAAATAATTCATCATAAGTCATCTTTGAAGATGGTGTGTGGGTTTTTTTTTTTAGGAGAGGAAAGAGTGAACACGGGTTTGTAAAAGACGTTGTAGGAGGGAGGAAACATAGAGGTCTAGCAAATCATTCCACAGCCGAGCTGTTCAACTCAAGAACGAGTCGCAAAAGCGATCCATTCTCATGTGACAAATGTCAGCCGTGTACATGTGGTACCGTGTACGTGTGGCGTTTGGCGTGTTTCCCGACTAACATCTTCCATTGTAATACCAGTAGAACAAGGGCAGCATACCTACCTGCCGCCTGTGCTCTAAAGATTGCAATCTGCTTGTTAAGAGGGCATTACCAGAGAAAGCCGGAAATACGTCATTTTCAAAAAAGTTTTTAGACGTATTGACTCTTTTCCGCAAAAAATTATAAATGGATTTCGAAAGATTGTTCTTTTATCTAGCATAGTTATGTAATAAATTTTTAGATTTTTTTTTAATTTTTAGTATAATAAGGTTATTCCATAGGTCGTTGGCAGATTTGTTAAATTTTCAAAAAAGTTTTTGTATTATACCACACCCATTTCAAATAATGTAATCATGCAGTAAAATAAATCAATACATTATCTAGCAAAGTTATGTATTAGAATTTTAATTTTAGTTTCAATAAAATCATTAAAAAATATTTACGTACATGTGTTTCTTGACGAAAATTGATCCATTTGTGTATTTATTTGCGCACTTACAAACTAATATATTTCAGATTTTTTTAACATTCTTATTAAATTTAGACATTATTGAAAAATGTTAAATACTTAAAATCAAAAAATAACTACAAAAAGTACACTATTTTAATAGTTTTATCATCACGCCTTTCAGCATTTTTGGATGAAGGTATAAATTAAAGCTAATTTGGATTGAAATAAATTCGATATTGAGTTATAATTTAAAAAAAGCTGGTACGGAGAATAATCAATCTTTCTCATTGTAACCGCCCTGCACGATCGGAAGAACAACTTTCGACGAAATGTGGATTTTCGTCCGCTGGCTGGTTAAACGCTCTTAAGGCACGGGAATCTCTCAAGATGGAGTCTGGTATTTAGCATTTATTTTAATGAAGTTTTTATTGAATTTCAGTTTCAAAACTATCCCACTCAATTTATTCTCGAGAAATATGATACTATTCAAAGCATTTTATTGTCCATAACTCTCAATAACCAGCCCGAAACAATTTTCCCAACAAACCTTCCACTGACATGCTCGGTGTAACCTTGAGCTTTAAGTGACTAACTCAGGCACGTGGGCTCCATCGAGAGATAAGTTAGAACCTCAAAGCTGGGCGTATCGTACAGATATCGCTGATACTATTAATTATAATAGGCACGTCTTAGCCCTGTACAAATTGACAGGTCTCTCTCTCTGGTCTGGAGTATGGAGACCTTAAATAGCTAAAGAAAACTTTTGACTGCAGAAATAGGCAGACAAGGTAAATCTCCTATCGCAACAAAGGGATTGTTGTATTTAGAAAACAAGACGTCAAGTGGGAATGCTGTGTTTGTTCTATGGGTATTTTAATAGAAGAGGTGCTCCATAGCGCTTGCAATCGAATTTGCCACGTGAGAATAGAACGTGTATGCGTTTCGTTCTTGTTCAATTGTGGAATGTAATAACAGCATCTTTGTTTCCTACATAAAAGGTCTAAAAAACCTGCTTCACTCTTATACAATTTGGGAGGCGGAAACCATTTATTGGATAACCAACACCTCTGCTGTAGGTCACCCCAAGTGGTTCGCTACGATTGGTGGCTTAGCAGGGGTGCCCGGGTTCTTGGGGTGAGGTTTGTCTAGGCTTTAGCGGCGGATGACCTGGACACACTAAACCCCAGATTCCTACCCACCTCTCATACCTTTTCCTTCCCAGAACATCCTCTCCTTTCTTTTCTTAAAAAGGACCATCCACACAGCCACCCCAAATGTGACATGGGCCCTGAAGGTAATTATTTTCCTCATGGTCTCCTTTCCTCAAGGAGCTAATGTAAAAAAAATAAGTGTGTGCAGTTCACACGCGGTAGAAGTGAAACTAGAAAGTCGACAGATGTCGCTTTCTGTTCTTTTGCCTGTTCATTTTAAAGTGATTTAAAGATTAAATATTGATTGTAAAAATGTTTATTTTTTTGGATTTTGTAGGATTCGAATCTCCGTTCGCTGAATGTCTCTCTGGCTGCTGAGATTTTTCAGGCGCTTTACGCCGCTACGCTATCGGACACTCGCGCGGAGCTGTGAATTTACCGCATTATATTAGAACCGAGGACCCGTCAAATTATAAATTTAGTGAACCATTTTAAAATCACAACCAGGCTTAAGAAGTTTCACTTTAAAAAAATCCTTCCTTCCCCTAAAAACAATCAACACAGCATTACCTAAGGAGAAACAGAGAAGAAAAAGGCTCCTCCTGCTTGGAGTTAAAAAATCTTCTCATTCTTTCCATTTCATAATCTGAATATTTTTATGTGTGTAGCTTAATGTACCCCAATGGAATGAAACAATAGTAAGAAGTTTTATAAGGAATAATAATTACAAACATAACAACTAACGTAATCCAAGTCTAAGAAATAGAAGTGCGAAGATGGGGTATAATTAAAGCTCGTTCTCGGTGTCGGCCGTTAATTATTACGACATGATAGCGAACATACGAGTATTGTAATATACGCGAGTGCAAAACCACGCGAACATAAATGGAATAAAATTTATCGAAGCGTACAGAACATCTACAAGACGACAAAATTTAATCTGCGTACTCATGAGAACGAGATTAAAAAACCCCTCCCCTCCGAAAGACGAACTGTCATCGGATGGTAAGGGTAATAATTCGCACCTGAAATTATCAGGCGGTATTCAAGTAGACAGGCTTAATCCAAGAACTAGATAATTAATCAGTATAAGACGGAAAATATCCATTAAAAATAGCGGATCAGATTCTGAAGAATTCGGAAATCTCGGAAACAAATTCCAATGAGAGCAAATAAATATATATATTTTTTACATTATCTACACACAGAAAACCCTGAGGAAAATAATTTTCCTTAAGGACTATATCATCTTAGTGAAACTGTGTAGAGGGTCTTTTTAGGGAAAGGAAGGAGAGGAAGTCGTGGGAAGGAAAAAGGTATGAGGGGTGGGTAGGTATCTGGGGGAAAAGTGTGTCCAGGTGTGACGGACATATGAATCAATCGTCCCACTGTGGGTAAGGCGATGTTCCGAGAGTCCTGCTGGAAAGGTCAAAAGGCTTCCCTCAACCAGTCTCTCTCATCCGACCCGCCATGCAGCAGATGGGCAGACGCATATGAACAAACCTGTACCCGGGCACTCCTGTTAAGTTACCAAACATAGCGAACCACTTATGGTGACCTATGTCAGAGGTGTTAGTAATCCAATAAATGGTTCCCGGGACGGCGGTATCAACACCAAAATTGATTTACATTAAATTGAGATGAAATAATACACATTATTTGCGGGACCAGATCGGTCTAGAGTGGCAGATATTCCCAGTATCTTCCCGTTGAAAGACCACCATTCAGAATCTAAAAGTTATTTGAAGTGGCTTTAGCCGTGTTTGATGATCAGATCTTATAAGTCAGGTACTTTCTAACCTTCATCTTCGTTATCTCTTTCCATTTGACACTTCCTTCAGCCTTACAACAAACCCCCTTTGAGGATGCCAAACGGTGACCGGACAATTCAACAACATGCAACTTCATCACCTCCTTTGAAAAGTCATTAAAAGTGATGAAATTATTATTTTTTAATTGGTTAAATAGGTTAAGTTAGGGGGTTTTAAAAAAAATATAAGTGTGCAGTTCACGCGTCATAGAAGTAAAACCTTCAGAAAAATAAAGTAGACAAGAGTGGGGAGGCTACGAAGCACCGCACAGAGAGGAGATCGATTATATATGTATAGATGTATGTGCTTGTCTCTTTTTAGCGTCGCTTTTTCGTTTCATGGAGTTTCAAATCACGACGGTGCTAAAGAAGGAAGAGGTATTGAAATGCCACTTTGTCGAGTTGTCGTGGAATCCACATAAACAATACGTCGTTAGATTATTAGAATTTGATTGAGATGATGTATTTCGTTTGATTTTCGTAACGAAATCACTTCGTTATTTTTTATAATTTTTATTTGTAGATACTTATTTACATTCCAGAAACAGAAGCTCAAGTAATTTTTTCTTCGAAACCGACGATTCATCGATTATGCATTCGAGTAAGGAAGTTACATATATACGTATACGAGTATCTTTTGGGGGTATTTTAGGTTGCGTATGAAGTAAAAGCGATCAACCTATATTCCTGCCATATTCCGGCCGAGCACAACATTCAGAATCCACTCCTCCATATATTACTACGATTAAGGGCGGACCGTATGGAAGTTTTGCGGAAAAGGGCCGGTAAGTTTAGGGCTCCAGGGATTATTTATAAATATGGAGTAATACAGTAACCGACCCCATAAACTATTCGAGGGACCGCAGCACGCAAGAAAGACACGTGTTTTGAGAACTGTCAAAACAGAATGCTATCGAACATGTCAAAAAAAGACATTTCATTACGCGGCGACTTGAATCGATTATATTAGAAAAGAAAAATAATGAATAAATTTTACATGGGAATGTAGATCGACACGCTTATAAAAGAAAATACGCTTTTTATAAATCAACAACTTGGTACAATTATTTAAATAATTTGGTGAGAAAATCACCAAATAAAAAAAAATCAGAGTGTGTAATTCACACGCGGTAGAAGTGAAACCTTCAGAAAACTAAAGTAGACAAGAGTGGGGAGACTACGAAGAACTTTTTTTGAATGTGAAGGAGGATTTTTTCCACATTTTTGTCGTCGAATCCTAGTGCATCTGTTCCTATATGTACATTTGGTCATCTTATTAGTATTTGTGTTTTCATGTTCAGAGTCGCTAGATGTCGCTTTCTTTTGTGTTTTCTTTTGCCTGTTCATTTTGGAATGGTTTGAAGATTGAATATTGATTTTACAAAAGTATACAAACATTTTTTTTGGATTTCGTAGGATTCAGCTAAATATCCGCAGAAGTTCGTCAGGCGCTTTATATCACTACACTAAAGAATACTTGCGTGGGACTGTGGATTTATCGTATTATATTGGAACCGAGTAACCGTGAACTAAATAAATATTTCATTGCTATCTCATTCTCTCGCCGGGAAAATTTTTATTTATTTATTTTATTTGTTATAAAATACATTCAGTATAAAGAAGCTTTGACTGTCCAACTAGGAAGGTCTCCCGTTCTAGGACAGTCAAATTGACATATTCATATTAGGTTGGTAGGTTCATTATCATTCATAAAGTATTCACTAAAGTTAAGCTTCACAATTTGCATTTACACAATTATACAATGGAGTAATAGGCTCTGGAATCAATTAATTAACAAGAAAAAGTATATTCGAAGTGATTAAACACGAAAAACAGTAAGTAAAAGAACAATAAAAGAAAAGAAAAATTTTGGAAACAAAAGAAATATATAAGGTGCTCGTAATACATAATTATCAAATAACATTTTTTAATAATATTTCTGACTCTGTCCTGCCTAAATCTTGTAACCATTTTGTTATTTTTTTTTACCGAAGGATGACACTTTACACAGTTTTAGTTGTGAAGGGATATTGTTATATAATTTCGGTACCAGGTATGAGAATATCATTTGATAAGCTGCTGTGTTGCTTGTTGGAATAGATAATCCTATAGAAATCCTATAGATATACGTATTTTTCTCTTTTTAGTGTCGCTCATTTCCCTTTCATCAAGTTTAAAATCACGACGGTGCTAAAGAAGTTTTCACTTCAAAAACTTATTACTTTAAAAATAAAACTAACTGTACGAGGGCGGGTTTTTAAATTCGCGGAATGGGGGATAAAGAGGAGAAATAAAAATCCAAAATTATTTTTCCTTTTTAATATGTTCACCTGCTACCCTAATACATTTTCCTTTTTAATATGTTCACGTGCTACCCTAATACATTTTTCCTTTTTAATATGTTCACCTGCTACCCTAATACATTTTTCCTTTTTAATATGTTCACCTGCTACCCTAATACATTTTTCCTTTTTAATATGTTCACCTGCTACCCTAATACATTTTTCCTTTTTAATATGTTCACCTGCTACCCTAATACATTTTTCCTTTTTAATATGTTCACCTGCTACCCTAATACATTTTTCCTTTTTAATATGTTCACCTGCTACCCTAATACATTTTTCCTTTTTAATATGTTCACCTGCTACCCTAATACATTTTTCCTTTTTAATATGTTCACCTGCTACCCTAATACATTTTTCAGATCTTTCAATCAACTTACGTATACCCTCAAAAAAGAAAGATTTGTCTTTGAATTGAATTGCATCCTTCACTTCTTCATCACTTGAAAACTTTTTCCCACGAAGTTTTTTTTTCAAGTTTGGAAATGAGCAATAATCACTGGGAGCCAGGTCAGGACTTGGAAGTGGATGTGACAAAATATCGAAGCCCACCTTCTGCAGGGCAGCCTTCGCAACACGGTTCTTGTGAACAGGCGCGCTCTCGTGCAGAAGGAGGACACCTTTGGTCGATTTTCTTCTTCTTTTCTCCTTGATGGCTTCCGTTAATTGCTCTAGGATTAAAGCGCAGTAATCTCCGGTTATGGAAACATCTTTATCTTTGTAACCGATTAACAGGATTTCTTCTGAGTCCCAAAAGACTGTCGCCATGATTTTACCAGACACCTTAAACTTCTTAGTGGTGGTGTGCTTTTCTGTGCCACGCATTGAGTCCTGTTTAGACTCAGGTTCATAATGATGAACCCAAATTTCATCACCAGTAACAATTTGAGCCAACACTCGAACTTTGCCTTCCCTAAAGAGGTCCGAAAATGCACGAGAACACTCCACGCGCTGTTGTTTTTGAGGCGGCGAGCATTCCCGGCACCCATCTTGCGCTGACTTTGGTCATGCCAAGATGGCCATGAAGAATTTTGAAAATAGTTGTATCTGATACTCCAACTATTTCTGCGAGCTGTTTTTTCTTTAGTCGGGCATCTTCTGATATTAATTTTTCGACTTTTTGAATATTTTCCGGAGTGGTCGCCTCGATCGGCCTTCCTGGCCGTGGGTCGTCTTCAAGTGACCCCTGCCTTGTTTAAAGAGAGTATACCACTTGTAAACCATTGTTTTACTTGGACAAGAGTCCCCGTAAACGGATGACATCTCTTTCAGTATGGTCAGAAATGATTTTCGTTGCTTGGTAAGGAACTTTATAACAGCGCGGAACTCGATCTTTTCCATATTTTAGAATTTCTTCCCGATTGACATGTATGATCGACGATAGCTCAAAGACTAATGACCTAATTATGATAAAACCCGGTGTTTATACTTATAATGAGTTGTTCGATTAGTATCTAATTCAGCGACACCCCCACTTATCACCGTCCTTCCCATTCCGCGAACTTAAAAACCTCCCCTCGTACCTAAGTAAAATTTATGACTTAGAACTTTTTTAGGGTTTTATACTAGGTTTTAGGACACGCCTTTTATTTACAGCTAGGGAATTCCACAATATTAAATAAACCAGAAATCTGTAATAAAAGTAGCACAAATTATTACGCAAGCTCTGGCGTCACAGCGCAGCTATTGTCTGGAAATTCAAAGGTTCCATGTAACATTAATTTAATTGGAAAAGAAAAAAATAATCAGAAGCCATACTTTTGTTGAGAAAAAACATGAAACGCGGGAGAAGCTGGGTGGTATCTACCTACTATAGTTTAATATAAAGTATTTAATGGAAAACACTGATCCAACCCACCGCAACTCAAGATGAAAAATGTCTTCAAAAGACGGAAGCTTATAAATTCATAGCACTTAGGTGGGTGATACTTTATAGGGAGCTCAAGTTATAAGTTATACAATACATACTACCAAGACCGCACAGTTTCTTTTCACATGCAAATTTAATATAATACGTGATAATAAACCACGAGCATGACCAATTGATGGTTTATTTTGTAAGCAGGATAAAGGAACAGGAGAAGAACATAATAATACTATACAGTATTGTTTAGTTTGGAGACATACTTAGTAAAGTACGGCTAAAGCCAGAGAGAAATAATGTGCCTCTATTATGAAGAGACTCGGAATGGGCTTACTATCAAACCTCCTTCGTGGGACTGGAGATTTGCCCGGTTTGAAACACAAATATGTAGTATTGAGGTATTACAGTCAACAATAACTTGGAGCTAAGTACACGTATTAGGAATTTAAGTAAGTCACAACGTAAGCCAGTTTGCCTCGTCAAACTTGAACATTGAGAAATTCGCATCGAAAGCACCGTAGGCAAATATCATTTCGGTAAAGTTAACTTTGCGGATTGTGCGTAATTTCATTGAAAAGGTGGATTTGGGTCTAACAATATTAACGATATAATAGAAGATTTTGCTTCGCTGATCATAATCGTGGATAAAAAAAAACATAGCATAAAATAAAGAAAACTAATGTTAGGGACATCAAAACAAGCACATTCATTTCAGATATTCCAGTACATTTTTAAAGTGAACATGTATTTAGCACCGTTGTGATTTGAAATTCGATGAAACGGAAGCGAGCAACACTAAAAAGAGACGCATACATCTATAGGAGAATGAGATAGAATTAAAAATATATTTGTTTCGCGGGTACTCGGTTCCAATATAATACGATAAATTCAGGATCCCGTGGAAATCTCCTTTGGTCTAGCGGTAAAGAGCGCCTGACGAACCTTAACGGCCAGATATTCAGCAGATCAAGGATCGAATCTTACTTGAATTGATATAAAAAAATTGTAAATATCCAATCTTCAAACCACTTCAAATTGAACAGACAAAGAAAACACAAAATAAAGCGACATCTAGCGACTCAGAAGAAAAAAAATACATACTAATGAAATGACTAAATATATAGGAAGAGGTGCACTGGAATTGTACGACAAAAATATGGGAAAAAATCATCCTTCTCATTGATAAATAAAGTGCTTCGTAGTTTCCCCACTATTGTCTATTTTAGTCTCTTGAAGGTTTCACTTCTACCGTGTGTGAATTGTATTTTTGAAGTCGAGAAGCTTTATTCCCAAAAAAGCTTTTCATGACTTATTGATATTTTCGTGTCTGTAGGATGAATATGAATAAGATGTATTATGAATAAGATGTTAAAAATGTATAGCTCTGATTTGGGACATAATAAAATAACAAATCAATTGCACAGTGGTTCACCTATTGATTGACATGTACTGATCACATGAAAGTTTAGCGCATCGCGTGCTTGTAACTTGGCTAATGGAATAAAGCTCGGTGCATAAAAATCCAACCGCATCTATTTACTTGGAGCGTCCATATATTAAAAGTTGGCTTTGCCCAATCGGCCTGGAAGCAAAAAAGAATATAATGCAGTAACAGTAGTTTCGAACATGCAATATTAAAGCACGGCTGGCTGTAGTTATTATGAGCGCGAGTCGAGCCGCAGATCGGCAAATAATAATCCGTATCGTGCGTACTAACAATTCCGCCGCGTTTCATTTGACAACACTGACGCTGTACGATATGCTATACATAGATTCGAATGCATTTCCACAAAGAGAATGAAAGGTATTTTTTTCATTACAGATTGTTTGCGGGATAGAATGAAAAAAATATAAAAGAACGTAAATTTTCAGGAAAACAATGTTTTCCGATTGATTGTGATTTGTACACAAGCATAGCTAGTATAGGGAAAGGAAGTAAAAATTATTGAGTTACATTCTGTAAAGTGATAAGATTTTTAAAATCATTGTTTCTGGTGGAATAATATATTGAATTCGGAACATCGCACATCGTTTCATATTTTTCGTTGTCATGTAAGCAACAGTCTTAACGGCATTAATTGATACTAGCAGTTAAAAACCAGCTCCAAAAAACAGGTTCCAAAAATAGCCAATTCCTCGAATCCACCGTGATCCAGTGACAGCTAGTCACCTAGTTAAAGTAACCGTGACAGGCAATGACCCCATATGTAATCTGTAATCTCTCCATATCCGAGAAAGATACTTAAATTCTATTAATCAGTACTTAAACCTGGGGAAGAAACGTCCACATGCGAGCTGCTGACTTAAGTGGCGACATCTTGTAACGAATTGTTGAATTAAAAACCAAATTACAACGGTAGTTTTGTTTGAAATTCCACGTACACAGATGTTATTTGTGGCGCAACGCGTACGGCTTGGTGTCAACATGCACTCGAAACTGGGTTCTGAAATTCAACTAACGCTAGAGTAATAATAACGTTCGATTTAGTCATTTCAAAAGTGACCTTTGAAAGCCAAAGCATTTCTTTTGCTCATATTTACAACCAAAATAATTTTCAGAATCATGTGTGTTGTATTTTTGTGGAAGACAAAGTTGTAACATCAAGCATTTTAAATAATCATTTATTTTACAAGCTTCTGACCTCACTTACACTCTATTTTGTTTGACAGTTGATCGTTATTGGATAGGATTCTAACTTCGCCTTACCAAGTTCTGAGGATTCAAAGCTTTCTAAAGATGAATTTTCGTATTTTAGGAAAATATTTAAATAGGACGTGGCCCTAGCTTGGAATTGCATTAGGGAAATGTAATTAGAACTTTCTGAAATGAATTATTATGCCCTAGCTTGTTGCATATGGTTCTATTGCATGTTCAGGTATGTTATAAAATGGTAAGTATGTCCTATTTAAATATTTTTCTTTAAAATATGTTCAATTAAAATACTTTACACAAGATTCAACATCAAAATCGGAAATTTGTAAATCGATAGTGAGAAATCGTCTTTGCAAGCTTTGACACTCATATCTCAGAACAAGGTGACGTGAAGTTAGAACCCTATCCAAATGAAGTGACGATTATGGAATACCTATGGAATACTATTGCATAACATGCAAGAATACACCTTTGTGTTTATTTTACATCTTTAGCATCCCACTACAATCCGTACCAGAGAAGTTTTAAAAAAATGTAAAAAGAAGAGGGATTTTAAAAGTGACCTATTTCTAGCTGCTGCAGAATGGCCAATGCCGGATGGCGCGACGTTGCCTCTGATCGACATGTCTCCAAATAGATTTTTTATTACATAAGTAGATAATTACTGCCATTAAAAATATATCTGACAATTACATGAAATGCGCCCTGCAAATTTGTTCGTCACAGATTTGTAACCAGGTCGAAGACGTTCAAACGAAATTTTTAAAATAACAGTTCATTTTTTGTTATTTGTTTGGGGTGTTATGCCGTGTTGCGCTACCTCCTTCTTTAGCCAACGTTTCGGACAGCGTTGCAGCGTCCATCATCAGGGCAGATCCGGCAGATCCGGTAGATATTTTTTCACGTCCTATTCAGTGATGTTCAAAAGACACATTTTTGATAAATCAGTATTTTTTTTCAAAGCACTGTTTTATTTTATTTTTAAGCATATATTCTTCAGAACTGCGGTATAATATCTCGATTTAATGAGATAAAATAAATTATTTCTTGCTCAAATCAGATGATGACGCAGTCCCTTCCGTGGTGGTTTTCAAACACGAAACTGACATTTGTTTGACAAACAACACTCGCGTAAATCTTCATATACGTTTGTCAAACTTAGTTTGTTTGACAAACACGTAAAATTTGTCAAATTATTTGATCGCTTACATGGCGCTTTAGGGCACGCTTTTACCCGGTGGTATTTTATGATGTTTGAAGGGGTGCCAAGTTAATTTGTCGTATTCCGTAATCGTTAGTAAAAAAATTAAAATTTACGATGGAAAATGGTCTTCAAGATGCGTACTTTCTAATCATTGCATTAAATGTGAACTTGAGTCGAGTTTTTTTTTTTAAATAAGTGATTTTTCGAACTCTTCGTCTTTAAGAGAGCAGGAAAGAGCTTTCACAGCCAATTATTCAAGTTTCGTGGGATGTAAATGGTTAAAACGAATATGTAATTTTTTTCGCGAGTTTAGAACTTCGAAGTGTCGAACATTAAATTGTAAGATACATGTTGTAAGTTTAACTGAGCACTAATATCAAAAATGTTCCATTAACCCGTTTAATCACAGAAGACCATATTCGTCCGAGTTCACATAGATCTCGAAGAAATCGTTTTGTCTCCCTTACTATCATAGTGAGAAATATGGTCTAACGGTATTGGAAAGAGAAAATAACACGCTACACATTCAAATCTAAAAATCAAAATGTACACCTTTATGAAACCAAAGTTTCCAATCGCAATTTGAAAAAAAAAATGTAACTTCGTGAATTTAAAAAAATATATTTTTTTACATGAAACAACAAAAAAGTAAGGTTACAATTCAAATGTCTAATAAATTATTTAAAATGTTTAATTTCTTTTCATCATCAGTAATTTTAGTTAGAACAAACGTAAAGTGGGCCATTGTTAAAACTTTTTAAAGTTTTCATTAAAATTTTATTTTTAAAAAATTACATGGTTATCTCTAATAATAAAATTTTAAAGTGTATTTTATCACCTCAAAAACCGTTTTTAGTTTTCGAATAAGTTCACAAATATTCTATTTATTTGGACTTTATTGCAAAGCGGAAATATTTTTACCTTCTGATAAAACTAGCCCGATTTTTGAAGAGTTAAATTGTAATTTAGATATTGTAAGTTTAACTGAGCACCACTATCAAAAATGTTACATTAAACAGGCACTATTACCACAACGAGATTATTATGGTTACGAGGGAAAAATGAGAAAACGAACAGTAAAGCGTTTTCACGCTTCACCACGCTTAATATGTTCATCAGTGATAATGAATAAGTAAGGATACCAACAAAGTTAGGCTCGTTAGGGTTAGGCCACACAGGAGCTTTTACACCGGCGCGGCGCCGGCGCACGAGGCCTGATTACTGGAGTGAGCCGAGAACGACGGTAAAGACAAGTTAAACTTTTTATTTGGAGCAAAGCGTTTACGCCTTTTATAAGGTAGGAAGGCTGTTTAAAAGACCTGAAGGACTGACAATTAACGTCAAGTAAAACTAGAAGGATAAAACCTATAAAGTCTTTTTGTTCGGTTTTCGGAACAACTCATGTCTCATAGAAATCGTTGTGTCTTCCTTACCATCATAATGAGAAATATGATTTAAACGGTCTTAGAAAGAGAAAACACCACGCTTTATATTCAAATATAAAAATTAACCACAAAATTAGTAAAATGTAGACCTTTATGAAACCAAAGTTTCGAATCGCAATTTGAAATAAATTGATGAAACTTTGGGAAATTTTTATTGGTTATTTTTGCATGAGACGACAAAAAAGGGGGGTGACAATAACGGTTGTATTTGTAATACATTTGTGTAATAAAATGTATACGTGTTTTTATTTTTTGTTGTTGTTAGAAATTGTAGTTGGAAAAAATTTAAGGTGAGCCGTTTTTAAAACTTTTTTATGTATGCTTGAAAAAATTTTCTATTTCAAGTAATATATGTTTATTTCTAATTATAAAATTTGAAAGCGTATTTCATCACCTTTCCAAAACAGTTTCAGTTATCGTATACATTTAGAAATATTCCAGTTGTTTGAATTTTATCGAAAAATATTGATACTCTCATAAAATACGGTCTAGGCCTGAAGGGTTAGATAATGTCGTTAAAATCCCTTTCAGACATATTGAATCTAATATCGGTAAGTAAATTGTTCCTAAAATGCGTACTGATAAAAACCACTGAACTACTAGTCTGTACGGGTGAGATGAAACCAATTCCATAGAATACTAACTAATAAGAACTAAAGAATACTAACTAATAAGAACGTATGAAGCACTTGTTCGCAGTATCTTGGAATATAGCTCCATTATTTGGGCCCCTTCTGAGCAAAACCATATTCTCGAAATAGAAAAAGTACAAAAGAGATTCATGCGTTACCTATATATGAGAGAATATATGTACTACCCTTTCCTGTATCCATCCTTATTCTTAGCAGGAATGCTCGATCTTAATACATTAGAAGCCCGCCGAAAAATATTTTTAGGAAAACATTTTTTTAAGATAATCTCTGGAACTATACATAATCCACCTATTTTGAAAGAAATTAACTTATATGTCCCAGACAAGTATACTCGTGGAAGGTCCCATACCCTTTTTTATGCTCCAAAAGCGAGGACTTCTGCCTATCAGAACGCGCCAGTCAACAGAGCGACTGAACTGCTCAACGAGTCTGCATTGACCATTGACATTTTTGACGTAACTTACAGGCAGTTTAACAATTATCTTTTGACGTATGTCACAAAGTAGTGAAACTGACATTTTATGTGTTTTGCTATACTTTTTGTCAAATTTGTAATCTTCTCCATAATGTATTGGTGAATAACCGTTTTACGGAGAACATAAAAAAATAAATAAATAAGAACTTTTGACTCCCAGGCCCCAGAAAGTAAAGATTTTTTTTTTAATTTTTCGAAGAAAATTTATTCTAAAAGCTTTTCACTTTGTGATGGCATTATTTATTTTAATTAAACTTAGTGAACATCACTTTATTTATACTAGTAGATATGTATACAATTTAGTAAAGACTTCATCCCCTACAATACGCCGGAAGTTTTGAAATTATTGCAAAGTGCTTGGTCCCGGCGTGCGTTGCTATGCCATTTAATAAAGACATTGTTCCTCCCTGCATGTCCTTTCCCATTCTTCCGTTCCCCTTCCACCTCCCCTTCCTCTCCCCTTCTCCTCTCGCGTTCCCACTCCGATTCCTCCACCTTCCCTCTCCCCACTCCACTCCCCCCTTCCCCCGTCCCTCGAATCCACCGTCCCGAGTTCCCCTCCCCCCCCCTCCCGTGAACCTCCTATCCGAGTTCTTCTCCCCCCTCCCGCATTCCATACATTCAGTTTTCAAACAGCTCGCGTGCCACCTACTGCAATTTTTTTATACAAATTTCATAATGCTCACCAGTAGTTTTACACATATCTCGTCCTGACAATAACGAACACACAAAAAAGAATTTTCCAATTTGGTGCAGTCGTTCGGAAGTTATACATTTCGGTGAATCATTTTTATTTATACGAATAGATAGATAGATAGATAAATAAAATAAGTATTTTATTGTTTGCCATACTCCATATTTTACAAAACAACTCAAAGGTTTCATTAAATGGGTTGTTATTTGGTTTCATACAATTGAATCTATTAGTGGCAACAGAATGTTATGTTATATTTAAACAAGTTAAGCCGATATTGCGGACTCCAACTGCGGGATCTTATATACGCAAATGAACCAATCTTCATGCATATTTAAAAGCAGTCCGCTCTGGGCATTTAATGGGGTCGCCACCCTTCACTTCATCCCTGTAATATGCCAACCTTCGGTATGATATTATTTATTCCTTGACGCTTGGTAGAAATGAACCATTCCATCTTCCGTGGTGAAAACGATGGGAGGTCTACGTGGCGTATTGATCTAGGTTTTCGACATTGATAAGACGTTTGCAGGATCAATCCACGTAGCAGAGCAAATATATATTGACAAGGTGTATTTAATTTTGAATGGGTATAATAAATTTATGCCACATCAGTGTGGGTAATAAGGTCGAATGTAATATTGATAAAAGGGTCCAATGTAAGATACAACAAAGGCGGCAAACATTAAATGTAATATTGATAAAAGGGTCCAATGTAAGATACAACAAAGGCGGCAAACATTAAATGTAATATTGATAAAAGGGTCCAATGTAAGATACAACAAAGGCGGCAAACATTAAATGTAATATTGATAAAAGTGTCCAATGTAAGATACAACAAAGGCGGCAAACATTAAATGTAATATTGATAAAAGGGTCCAATGTAAGATACAACAAAGGCGGCAAACATTAAATTTAGTTATTAACTAGCTCCTCGACGACCTCCGTAGTCCAGTGGGTAAGATTCTTAACTCACAATCCGGAGGTCGCGGGTTCGAACCCGGCATGCGCAAATAAATTTTATTTGATTAATTTGTGTTTTCACAATTAATTCATTTAAAATAATATATAGTATATTTGCGGCATGTTCCAGAGTGGAAGATACTATCAGTATTGCCCTGGTGTAAGACCACCATTCAGAATTGAAACGTTGCTTGAAAATGGCTTTAGCCGTGTTTAGTGACCAGATCTGAATAGCCAGGTACTTCCTAAGCTTCCTCTTCCCCACGTCCTTCCCCTCCCCACTACCTTCAGCCTCACAACATACCCCAATTGGGGATGCCATAGTCTCACTGGCTCCAGACGGGAGCAGTTGAGATTCTTGTGCGGTATTCACTGTAAAAAAAAAAAAAGCTGAACCTGAAACATCGTACCGCCTCAAAATCAATAACTGTTGTGTTAACTTATTAGCTGAATTAAATTCAATTTTTTTATTAACCCATCTGCTTGTTTAGGATTAAATACATCCCAAAACACGTAATCGCGTTATACTTTCATAAGACCAAAAACGTCCCGAGCGACTTTACATTTTAAAAGCTATATATCTCTTTTCCTCTCACGCAAAAATATGTATTTTTTCTGTTAACCAGAAAGAGAACAAAATAATGCTTCTTATTGTCTTTGAAATATGAAAGCTATCTTGCATAGATATTTTACAATCTCGATCCAAAGTGACGGTTTCAGAATTTTCGCAAGAAACTGAGGGTTCCGGATTGTGAGGTGCGAATATATTGGACCAAGCAGACGGGTTAAGATAAAAAATACACAATGAAGCAGTTATCGATGCGCAACTGTCCGTTGTAAACATTTTTTTTTTTTTTTTTTTACATGAGCTCCACACAGGAGGCCCTGAGGAAAATAACTTTCCTCAGGGCCTATGTCATCTTTGGGGATGCTGTGTGGAGGGTTTTTTTTAAGGAAGGGAAGGAGAGTTCTGGGAAGGAAAAGGGTTTAAGGGGTGGGTAGGAATCTGGGGTTCAGTATGTCCTGGTCATCCGCCTCCAAGACCTAGACAAACCTTACCCCATGAACCCGGGCACCCCTGCTAAATCACCAAACGTAGCGAACCACTTGGGGTGACCTATGGCAGAGGTGTTGGTTATCCAATAAAGGTTCCCGGGGCGGCGGTACCCATTCCCGCCTCCCAAACATGAAAGTATCTAAATAAAAGATTTATATTTTTTGTAATTTTCTTATTTTTCCACTTACTTACGGGAATGGCGTTTCATTTTCTTTATACGTGTGAGGGAGGTTTATTTTATTTTTCCTTTGGAGGGATGGAGACATACGTTCACCGTTTGTCTCATGTTCGACTGTTGACATTTAGTGTGTAAGAAAGAGGGACAGCATTACATGTTTAAAAACAAAAGCAAAACAATCGGCTCAATTTTTGGAACTCACTCACTATTCAATATTATACTTATCACAATGTTACTGCAGCTCTTTCAAAAGATGAGAATTCGTTCCATACAAAATGTACGAGGAAAAGAATTTTCATCATAATATTTTTCTCGTGAATTTTTCCGATGTTTTAATAGCTATTCTGCTATTCGAGGCGGAGACAAATCCAACAAATCAAAGATCATAACAATCGGTCCAACCGTTCTCGAGCTATAAACGGTTTAACTAATCCGAGTTTTTATATATTAAGATTTGCAATAATAATGCTTTTACACAATATAACATATTATAAGGCATAAACTATAACACGCAAAATGAGATTTGTGTAAGTAATAAAGTACCATGAGCGTTAAACAGCAAAGGATAGTAAATAGAGGTTCAGAACAGATGGTAAATAACAAAGCAAAATTAAATTATGTTAATGAACGCAAAAGAAGTAATACAATATTGGAATGCTTAATTAATATACATACTTCATACTTATTTTATTTAAAAAAATATATGTATGTAACTTTAGATGAGAGAGGATAGATGTGTAGAGCTCACGTAAAAAAAAAAAAATGTGTACCCACATAATCATCAAAATAAATTTCACTGTGCCGAAATACTAAAATTCTTTAAAATAACCCCAACACAACGCAATTAATTCATTTTATAATGTTGTTTTATAAATTAGTCTTCTTTAATCCATAATTTAGATCCTGGCTTTGTTTACTATTCAGTTATACATTTCTAAAATCTAGAAAAACTAGACAAACAATTAAAAACAACTTATGGCTAAAAATTTGCATCCACCGGTTTATTGATCACCGATACAAAAATATATGTACAACGCGATGCTGCCTAAAAATGAATGAAAACAGGACCATACTTACCTGGGAGGTCGCTTGAAATTAACACTGTCTATTTAAAGATATTTATATACAGTTCGCACGCAGAGGACATACTCGTAATTGTGAACACATGTTATTTAATCTAGAAAAATATTTTAATATTAATATGTAATATATGCTTTAAGGCTCTGCAACCGGGCTTAAAAAGAAGAAGATGGAGAGATACGAAATTACGAATGTTATTGAAGAGCGCTAACATTTACAGCGACAAAATCGATGCGAAAATTGCGAAAATGTTTAATAAAACACGACAAGTTTAAAATAGAGCAAAAATCTCGCGGGCATTGTGTTAAACAGCATTTACAGAACCACTGTGCATTTTTTCATACATATAACTTGTAAAATAACTGAAACAAATGTGTTTATAAAAAAAAAATTCTATCGTGGGAATTTTATATAATTTGCGTTTCTGCGCGGGCAATGTCTAGATATTATCTTCACGAATAACATGTATTTTTTTAAGAGTTTTAAAACTTAACGTGTTGGGAAATATGTAAGAAATCGGTAGATATTCGGGTTGCGGGTCCTTAATGCGTGTATTTTGGAAAGTAAAAGCAATATTTGATGGTAGGTGGTGCAGCAGTACCTATAAGGATTTGATCTTCCTAAATGTGATTCGTCAAGAGACAGATGATGTGTAAGGACTCGAGTAATTTTAATTTTCCAACGAAAGGCGCCTTTAAGGTATATGTTTGACAAAAAAGGAGCTATAAAAATTGGACATAATTATTATGAACGCAGTAAATTGACAAGACGTAAAACGACCAAGAAAGACGAAATAACCCAGCTAAATGCGGGTAAACAATTAATTAAACGTACAATGTTAGATTGCAACCGAAAACAAACTTTTCCTCTGTCTTAATGTATGTCACTGGGGCTTGAAAAATCTCAGAAAAGCTAAGATGCGGGAAGCGATGCACAATATATTTTATCTGCACCATTTGAGTTGATGACGAGCACAAACACGGAACGTTTACCGCGGCCATAAAGTCCCACATCTCAGTGGCCATTAGCACAATGCAACGGTGGCGGTGTACCGACGTCTCTGGGACATCTCGGAGGAAATGCGAGCGCGAGCACCGAGCCATGTCTTCACCGCAGTTAGGTAAATAAAGCCTTCCTCAAATGCAGAACTGCAACCCTGCTTTATTATGTACATTTCCGTACGGTGTTTACTTCCAGTAGAACCAGAAAGCATCATCACGCTGAAAGCTTTTAAAATTAATGGTTTCATCAAAAGCGATGGTGATAGAATATTAAAATAAATAATAAATCAAAATTTCAACATTTTCAGAAGAAACGTGTGAAATACAAATATAATTGACATGTAGATCATTGTCATAATAATCCTCACAGATTCTGTGCTGAGTGGGATTAGGTTGGGTGTACTTGGTCGAAGGTTTCAGTGGTTTCTTTCTATATTTCAGTACCCGAGAAGCATACGGATGCAAGTCCAAAATTTGAAGAAATGAGTTTTTGATGCAGACTTGAAGTAAATTATCATGTTTATCAGTGGCAGAAAGATACAGGACCTATTATGAAGAAAAATAGGATTTTCAAAAATGTACACGGATGCAACTTCCTTTGATGCAATAACTATCTTAGAAGCAAAAAGATGTACCATGGGATTACATCTTTATGTATTGTTGCATTATGACTCAAATCCTACGTACGAGTATTATGTAGTATTATGACTCAAATTATGCATTACTACCCTTTTTATGGAAGTAAACAATTTTCAAACATTGATTCTTTCATAATACTCTACATTTATAAGTTATAACGAAATATTCCACTTCATTTAGAAGCTGAAGGACTCAAGTCCATGTTTTTGTTTGACTTACGAGTAAGTCAGCATTTTTTCAAAAATAATATTTTTAAAGACTTTACAGATACAATATTTCGTTATATTTCCTTGTTTTTAAAACAAAGCTATTGATTTAATAAATACTTTTTCTTATCTATCTGCATGGATATCCGAAGAAGTTATGAGACCATAGTTACAGAAAAACTAGCTTTTTGGCTCTCCTGAACATTTATCTTTTTGGACTTGCATCCGTGTGCTTCTCGGGTACAGATTTCTATCTTGTGATATTCTGGACTTCCAATCTATTACGGATCCAGTTTCCTTTGATGGTAATCTCAGTACAGGGTGGTGAGACAATAATAAGTCGTGGGTAGACTTAGGTACGTTTATTAGGATATCTGTACAGTGTTGTTCTTCCAGGAAGCCTATTTGCAAAGAGAACGAATGGACAACAATCATACCCTTTTATACGTTACTCATGCTGTGTCACTCATACACGCGTGTCTCTTTCATACCTTAAGACATACATTCACCACAATATTTGGCATCGGTACTGTATGGTTTAATTACTATTTAATTAAAAAAATTATTTATTAATAAACAAGTTCTGTTGGGTAATTATTATAACAAAAAAGAAAGAAATAAATGAAGAAAAAGAGGAGATATGAGAAAAATAGAAAAGTAAGAAAGAAATAAAAAGAAAAGATAAAAATACAAGCGTGGTGTAAATTATTATATTGTAGAAATTATCTATCCACAGTAGATAATGCATTTGTTGGCTAATCATATGTTAATTTTGTGTTTTAGATTAACATTTTTTATAAGGTGAATGTCTTTATTATATTTTTCAATATATTTTGTTAAAATTGGAACCCTACTCTGGTAATGTTTTTGTCCATAGGTTAATTAATTGTCTTCGGGATCATGTCTTGTCTTCTAATCATCATTGATGTCTATGAGTTATTTCGTAATTGTGTTGTGTGGTATGATGGATTTCTTTGTCTTTTTTGTAACACACAAATTCATACAAATAAATAAAAATAATACAAGTATTGATTTTAAATTTAAAAACTTAATCTGTAAGCATATTCAGACCCGGTCGTATTTTCATACATAACATATATATATATATATATATATTTAAAATATTATTCCTACGAGTAACTGATGTGAAAGCTTCGAAAAAAAATTTCCGAAGTGCTTGCTACGTCAGAGAAAACGAACAAGTTTAGCATAAAAGATGGCTGTTCTAAACCATCAATCAAAGGCTGTATAATCATACATTCTGCTTTCTCGATTGAAGAAGATATTTGCGACTATATAATATCGGTTGTTGATTTTTCGAAGTGAAATGTGAATTGAGTACAATATTTGAATGTAAGTTTTGAAGCGGAAGTTTCAAAGGTTAAACAATGACACAGTTATAGAGTCACATACATACTCGGTTGTGGATCGACACGGGGTAAATTTGATGTAAATATAGTGATGGAAATCAGTCACGATAGGTCTTCGAAGGGTGAACTAATAATCGAAACCGGAATCCGCAATGCAACGGCCGAGTCAACCGTGTGATCTTCCATTCCGATGTAAATTAATGCAACGCCCGATGCACCAAAGCAATCTCAGGGTTGGCAGCTTCATAACACCAATCCCAAACTCTAGGATGACATTTACAAATAATAAATGCATTTTTTTTGTTATCAATTTAATTTGTAGAACACCATTTTATTTCAAGTTTTTGGAGTGAAAACTTCTTTAGCTCAGTTGTAATTTGAAATTCGATGAAAAAAAAATAGCGAGACTAAAAAGAGACAAACACATACATCTATAGAATTTAGCCCATTTATTTTAATTTTAGATGCGATAGTATAATCGGTCTCCTCTTTGTGCGGTGTTTCGTAGCCTCCCCACTTTTAGTCTACTTTAGTTTTCTGAAGGTTTCACTTCTACCGCGTGTGAATTGCGAACTCCATTTTTCTTTTATAAAAACATTTTATTTATAAACAATTCTGCTGTGTAATAATTATTAGGCATGTCAGTTGTTTTGCTTTCCAAAGGCATAATCAAACTGTAGTGGGGTCATTTAGAGACGATTAATTTATATTACCTCTACATAGTTTTTATTTTTTTTTATTATTGTACAACAGAATAATTCCAATTACAGTACAATTTAGTTACCCTATCAGCATTTAGGCAAGTGACTCTTCAATAATGTTTTTAAGGCATATAAAGAACAGTCACATCCAAATGGTTTGCAATTTCATTTAACAGCACCACTCCCCTCGTCATGCTATGCTTTGCCAAGACGTCTGTTCTGCCGTTCGGTACTTTAAATAAGTCATGATGTCGACTTCGGCTGTAGTGGTCTGGTACATATAAATCATAGCATCCCAAGAGAAATGGGCTATTGATGAAATTGTTCCAAATTTTGAAAGACAGAACAGCAAGACTTGCTTTCTTTCTAGTTTCTAGACTCACAGAATCAGTTTCCTCAATTAAGTCAATATGGTGCATGAATCTTGGATAGGTTCCATGCTTCCGCATATAAACATACCTGAGGAATTTCTTCTAGATTTGCTCTAACGTATCAATGTACTTCTGGTGGTACGGTGCCCAAACATCGCTCGCGTACTCCAGCTTGCTTCTCAGTACGCCACCGAATAACGCTAGCTTAGCTTTTTGGTTATCAAACTGCTTACAAGTCCTGATGATGAATCCAAGAAGTTTGCAGCAATATTGAGTGAGCTGCGATATATATATATATATTTTTTTTTTTTTTTTTTTTTTCATACAATTTTTGAAAATACACTTTTATGTTTTTTTCTTGATTACCATACTAGGCTAATGCCCGTGTTAAGGTAATCATACATGATATAAATTATACAATGTGTGAACTAGAACAAAATATAGGTTTGAAATAGAAATTATAAGATATTAGAAACAAGAGAAAAAAAAAAGATAAAAATATTTAAGGTAAAATATAACAAGATATATGTATATGTATGCACATACAAATACATACAAACACACATACATACATATATATACATACATACACTTACATACACATACACATATATACATATACATATATATATAATTATAAAAAAGAAAATGTTTGAAAGAAGTTAAAAATAAAATACTATATAAAATATACATAAAAAATAAAATACTAAAATATAAACTTATAACTATATAAAATACTAAAATATAACTATATAAAAATATAAAATACTAAGAAGTAAGATTTAAATATGTTAATCTATAATTTTTTTATTTTTTTATGAAAGCTAAATTTTTTTCTGGAGGTTTGTTAAGGTAGGTAATTAATCACCTAGAAGAGTATATATTTAGGTTAGATTAGATTTCAGTGAAGTCAGGTTAGAAAAAGATGTGAAGTATGATATTTTATTTAGTTAATTTAATTATTTTCTTTTCCTTTATAATGGTTAGGAAGTCAGATATTCTTTAAAGAAATCTCGTCCCCTTTCGAATATCCAATTTTGAACACGAATAGTAAAAAGAGGTATGGTAATACTTGATTTTATATCGGTGCTCAATGCATTGTATATTTTGGGGGCAATGAACCAAAATTGTCGGTGAGCGAATGTGGTTCTAGTTTTTGGAACCATGCATCCCAGATTGGCTTGATGTTGTGGAGCCACCAGTAGGTTATTTTTCCGTACGTAGGATAGGCTTGTCTTAGTGAATAGTTGGCGAATATCTAAGACCTTAAATTTAGTAAATAGCACATTAGAGGGGTGGGTAGGTTGGCATTTAAATATGATTCTCAGTATTAGTTTTTGAACTGTAATTATTGGATTAATGACGGATTCTGTGCAACCACCCCATCCCAAAATACCGTAAGTTGCAATGGATTGAAAAAGGGCAAAATATACGCTTCTAAGGGTTTTTAGGTCTAAGATGGATCTAAGAGAGCAGAATATATGGCAGAGCTTACGGAGTCTTTTCACTGTGTCACTTATGTGTGCTTCCCAACGTAGTTGGTCATCTATGATTATACCCAGATATTTAACTTCCTTAGATGATTTAAGGGTAGGACACGTGCAATTTGTAATAGGTGGGGTTCCGGGTGGGTGTGGGTGCATGTTTAGTGAACACGAGTGAATTATTGGTTTAGGGCAGTTGTTGGGAAAATTATGTTTGCGTATGGAAAACGTCATATATTGTGTTTTGTCAATATTGAGTGTAAGGAGATTTGTGTCAAGCCAATGCCTCACTTTTATTAGGCCATTATTAGTTTTATTAATATATGGCAAGAGAATGTCAGTTCGGGATCAAAGACGACACCGAGATCCTTCGCGGATTTTACACCTGATAACGTTTCGCCTTTTATCTTATAATCGTAAATTATAATGTTTTTACAACGAGTGAAGGACATTGTGACACATTTCTTTGTGTTAAAATCTAATTTGTTTGCCAAAGACCATTCAGACAGTGCATCCAGATCAGTTTGCGTTTTAAAGCAATCTTGTTGGCAGCTTATTTCCATCATAATTTTAAGGTCATCAGCAAACAGTAGACATTTGCCGTTCCTAACACAGTTTTGGATGTCATCTATAAGTATTAGAAATAAAAAATAATTTTAACAAAAAAAACCGACTTCAAAAAGTGCACTAAAAAGTAAAAAAATAATTTCATATTCTTCTACAACTTAATAATCAACTTACTTTTTCTACTCATCAATATGTAGGTACGATCGTTATTTTTGGAGTCGGTGTCAGCCAGTTTGTAACTACGTACACAGTTATAGGTGAGACGTGCTTGTGTCGCACGCGCGACTTGACGAAGCGAGAGCGGGGCCGCGGCGGGAGGGGAGCTGTAAGTGAAAACGTCGGGCCGGGTACCTTGGCTGACACCGACTCCAAAAATAACAATCGTACCTACATATTGATGAGTAAAAAAAGTAAGTTGATTATTAAGTTGTAGAAGAATATGAAATTATTTTTTTACTTTTTAGTGCATTTTTTGAAGTCGTTTTTTTTTTTGTTAAAATTATTTTTTATTTTTTGATTTTTAGTGAATCTGATGAACACTAACTAATTTGTCTGAGTATCAGTAGACATTACTTGACCATAACGACGTTACGGTAGGTGACTCAAAGATCCGGATAGCCTATATCTACCGGATTTGCCCTGATGATGGACACTGCAACGCTGTACGAAAATACTTTTGGCCGTGAAAATCTAAAAATGTATCAGCCTATAAAAGATTCGGCCGAGTATCGTTAATTTGCTCCTAAGAATTGAAGAGATCCATTACCTTGTCATGGATCCCATAATCAGAACCTAACCAAACTCTCATCAAACTACCCTTGAAGTACATCCTTTCCAATAAAAAAAGAATCTTCGAAATCGGTTGGCGTGATATTGAGTTATTCGTCCATTTGTCGCGCACATACTTTGCAAATTTAAGACATATATGGTTTTCTCATGGATGCCATTGTCGGAACTGGACCAAATTAAAATGGGACCACACGGGAAGCACCAGCTTTCAAATAAAAAAGAATCATCAATATTGGTTCACCCAGTCAAAAGTTTTGAGGTAACAAAAAAAAAAAAAAAAAAAAAAAAAGTCGAATTGAGAACCTCCTCCTTTTTGAAGTCGTTTAAAAACATAGGTCCGAGGTTAGATTGCGCTTGGAATTTTTTTGAATTATGTCTATTTATCGAAACAAATTGGCTTCTGGATTTTAAATACGATGAGAAAAAGTTCAGTGTTGGTAGATCGAAGCCTATTTTAAACATTTTCCTCAGAAGTATATCATGGTTAACACGGTCAAATGCTTTGGCAAAGTCGGTGTAAACTACATCTGTTTGGTGCCTCGAGTTTAAACTGTAGTTATTTATAACGAAAATAAAATTGCCTTTATTTTAATTACCAACAACTTTCTTGATTTACGAGTAAATTGTTGGAAATTATTTATGGTTTACCACCAAGTTTTACTACTTACTGCTTTGTTTAAATTTGACTAAAGGTCATTTAAAGGACATTGTGAAAAACTAATATATAAGTAATATAAATAGATCATTTGTAAGTGGCCTCACTACTGTTTGATAATGCCTTCGGAAGGCGAAACCGCTGTCACTGGTAGTAATAATTACACAACAGAACTTGTTTATAAATGAACAGTTTTTTTGTGAATTAAATAATAATATTACGGAATATATAAAATACAAACTTAAAATTAAAATGTACATTGTGGGGGTTTTTTAAAAAGTTTCCCTTGAAAAAGTCGGCGTGGATAGATAGATAGTAATAATAACGATTGTCACAAAATGAGTCGCAACCTGCACCCAAGTAAATAAGATCGTAAATGTATGTAAACAAATGAAACATTGAAATCATTCACAGTGATGAAAAGCATTTTAAAATTGCTAAATGTATAGAAGCGAGGGGTCCCGATGCTTTTATGATAAAGGGAAGTTGAAGTGGAATGGAGTGAAGCAATTTCGACAAGTATCATTGCTTGTCTAGAAAATGTCGAGACGTGTTCAAACTAGAATTAACGATGTGGTTTGAATGTAAGAGACGAAAAGGAGTAAGTAATTGAAGTTAGATAAAATTGAAGACATACAGAGAGATTTTAGTACGCGTCCTACAGGGAAAACATCTCTTTGATGCGAATATTGGTTGAAAAGAACGCGGTCAGAAATGTAGTATGAAAAATGCCATTTCAGAAGATCGCAAAACGGACAGTCATTTATTAGCAGGACCGCGATTTATTTGCGGTGTTCGTCGAGGGTTAAAACCAACACCCTTCACAAGGACAGGGCGGGGTGACTTGAATAGCGATCGTTGGATATTTCAAATCTAACAATCGTACATTTCAAACAGAGGGGCGAGACGCCTATCGTGTCCTGTATCCCAAATTTTAAAATCAAAACGGACTGATTATTTCAAACGTCATTTTAGTCTTCTTTTCGCAAGAAAACGCAGACATGGTAGTTGAGAACGTAATGTTATCCTACAAATTCCATAGCTGGAAGGATTCAAAGAAAACAGTTTGGATTCAGCTGAATGTCTGAAATTCAAAGTATTTTGCTCTGTACTATCAACGGTCACCATCGCATCGCATCGCACGGGTTTACCGGAATGTACACCACAAATGGGCTCAAAGAGAATATCCAAATCTGAACTTAACTTATTCGAAAATAGTATAAAACCATGTGGCGAAAGGAAAGTAAATATGCTATTTAAAAATAGAAGCGGAAAATTACCTAGTTAAATAAACGTGTAAGTATAGAAAGGAAGGAAAAACATAGATTTTTGTTACCTCTAGTTACAAGTGTTCCTTCATTTTGGCAAATTTCTTAGAAGTTCATTGTAGTGAATTAAATAACCAATTCCCATCAGTATCACGTATTCTCATACCTCCCGGCATCTAACGAACTCTGTTCGGGTGATGTGTATCCTCGGAAATAATCCATTTTGTAAATTGGAAAATCGAACAGAAAAAAGGCTTGGGACATGAAACAAAAATGACGGACAAAAAGTACCTCGGGGAGAGCCCTTCTACGATTACTACAGAATCTCGTTGTAGAAGTAGATTATAAAATAAAGTTAATGGATTTCAGAGCCGAAAGGTGAACGCTTCTTACAGCTCTCGTTTGAAGTTATTATTATTAAATTTGGCAATAAACGTGTAATGTAATCCATTCAGAACTACTTAGATATTCCTGAGATTAGTTCAACGAGATTACCGGCGACAATCTTCCTTCCCGGTTTAGAATTTAAAATGTTAAAACGATTTTAATTAAATTGAAGCTTATTAGGTTAAATCGGCAGACATGATATCGAAATCTTATTAACCAGGCAAAGTTTAAAAATGTAAAATAAACTTTTGCCGAATTTCGCAACGTTAAAACCAGATAAATTTACGCAATAAATCAGCCAAAGAAAAAAACGCTAATTGCAAATAAAATAAGTTTTTGGGCAAAAACAATGAATACTTTTATGTTAGTTCGCTGGCAAAGGCAACTTAGCGACCAGGCTTTAACAACATTCAACTTGCGAACAATACGAAGTGTAATCATAGAACAATATATTAGTCGAGGCTTTCGAGAACTAATATCGAAGGACCCCTATTTAAGGCCAATTGAGGGAGGAAAATAAAACTTTACTATTAGTAGGGTTGTTTTCCAAATGAGGTACTCACACTTGGCAAATAAAACAAATGTATCGTCGGAATTTCCTCTTGGAACACTTTGTTGTAAGTTATGTGATTGACATATATATGACTATAAGCACTTAATCGCCAAAAGGCCTCTGAGGAGACTTACTGTTATTTTGTCCGTATAATATACACAATCGCCCCAATATACGCATTGCAATGTGTTGTTAAATTTAAAAAAAAAATAATAAAAAAACAGAGTGTGCAATAAACACGCATTAGAAGTGAAACATTAAAAAAACTAAAGTAGACAAGAGTGGAGAGAAGCATCGCACAAAGAGGAGATCGATTATACTATTATCATCTTGCAGGCTTAGGCATAGATGTAAGTATGTTTTTGCCTTTTTTATTGTTGCTATTTTTCGTTTCATCGAGTTTAAATCAAAATGGTGCTTAAGAACTTTTCACTTTAAAAAAGACATATAGAAAAAAATTATCAACGAAATGAAAAGATAATAAAAATCTATGGAGCCTTGCACATGACTGCCAAAATCTTGTACCTAGCCTTTCCTTTTTTATATTAAGGAGTAAATGCGTTTGGCTTTACAAATGTGGTTTCGCTTAACCAGGGTGGCCACAAAAAACTGATTTCAAAATTCCCTGATAATTCCAGGTTTTCCAGGGCAGTTTCTACATTTTTCCATGATAAGTTTAATTTGATATAAGGGAACGTACCCATATTACGTGACCTGTTCAGGGGGGGGGGTCTTCAAAATACCACGCTTGGTACAAATGAGCGGCGGGGGGCTTAGGTTTTTGGTCACCGGGGGGGGGGGGGGGTTTTTAAAAAGTGCAAAAAGGGAATTCCGTCATCTATAGCATAAATTATTTCTTTGCATTACAATAATCTATATAACACAAAATACACTTGTTACAAATTTATGATATTTCGCCTGAAGACAATTTATGAAGAAATGAAAAGACCAGACGAAAATAGAAAAATAAACAAAAAAACATTAACATTAGAGGAGAGACAAAAAAAATCACACGAAACGAGCAACAATACTAGGGAACAGTTTAGATTTAGAATATTAATAATTAAAATAATATACCCTTTGGGTAGAAGAAAAGAAAAGAAGAAACCATATCTGAACCATAAGCATTCGACTAAAGTTTAGAAAGAGGTTTATTATGTATTTACACGAAGCTATGGTATAAATAGTGATGCAATGTAATTTTATAAATACTAAAAACCTTAATTTAAATGTTAAAATACCTAAACACACACATACACATCAACTAGATGACATGATTGTGTTGCAAGGGAATTAATAAAAATAATAATAAAAAAATACCTATCTAGTTTGTCTTTGTCGGCATATCTTTTGTTACACAAGTCGCAAGTAAAAGTAATAAAACACAACTTTGGGATTTCACAAATCGCAAAATAATGAATATAGTTTTATTTTTGGAATTCCCTGATATTATAAAATATTTTCGAAATTCCCTGACATTTCCCTGATAATTCCAGGTTCGGTAAAATTCCCTGATAATTCCAGGTTTTCCAGGTATTCCAGGTCTGTGGCCACCCTGTTAACATATACCTACGAAGATTAAGTATATGCCAAAACGACTGCGAGCAAATTCAAATGGACAAAATAGCAGGAGATTTACATAGTCGTGATTTCAAACAGTTTTGGCTGAAGACAAATAAACACTGCAACGTGAAATGTAAAATCCCGTGCAACATAAATGGAGAAACAAACACTAAAGCAATTGCTAACATTTTTGCAGATCACTTCTCCATCTCTACTCCGACCTCACCGAACTCTGCAAGCAAACCACCACCTAGTCCTATCCCAAATGAAGACAGTGGCCTCTTGATCACAGCAGACATGGTCAACACCGCCCTGAGATACATGAAAGCTGAAAAATCAGCAGGTCACGACGGATTGAGTATCGAACACATCAAACACGCTGGAGGACCAATTCTTCAACTGCTGGCGAGTCTGTTTACCGACATCTTAAAGAATGGATACCTACCAACTGACATGACAAGAACAATAATAACTCCCATTCTCAAATCAAAATCGTTGGACTCTACCTCCCAGGGTAGCTACAGACCGATTTCAATTGCCACCACCATCGCACGATTATTCGAACGTCTACTACTAAACCAGATCGGTCCCAGCTTGGAAACTAAGGACAACCAAATGGGCTTCAAAAAGCAAATGTCTACCGATACTGCTATATTTACTGTGAAAAGAACCCTGGAATACTACAGGAATAAAAAGACCACCACGTATGCATGTTTTCTAGATCTGAGCAAGGCCTTCGACAGGGTTTCTCACCCTCTACTATGGGATAAACTCAGGGAAAGAGGCATATCACCGGCGGTGATACATATCCTCGACTTGTGGCATAGACAGCAGGAGAACTTAGTAAGGTGGAAAGATGGACTCTCCGAATCTTTCCTAAAGAGCGGCGTTAGACAGGGAGGATGCATGTCCCCGATATTGTTCAACCTGTACATGGACGAACTCACCGACAGGCTAAACAATGCAGGGGTAGGCTGCCAAATTGGAGGACAGTTTCTGAACAACATCAGTTATGCGGACGACATGGTATTGATGGCACCATCCATAAGGGGCCTACGAATTCTTTTAAAGATCTGCGAAGAGTTTGCTGAAGAAACAAACATGCAATACAACCCCACTAAAACGGCTCTACTGGTCGTAAGATATGGACAAGGACCAAAAAATATTCCTCCAGCAACCCTGAATGGTGTGAACCTGCAGGTGACTGAAGGAACTAAATACCTTGGACACATAATCACCAGTAATCTGATGGACGATGACGACATCGATAGGCAAAGAAGAGCTCTCAGTGTAAAAGCAAACATGCTCAGTAGAAGATTCCGCCTTTGCAGTACTGCTGTAAAAAGGACGCTCTTCCTTTCCTTCTGCGCAACACTGTATACGTCTGAACTCTGGGCAAACTACAAGAAGAGTAGTATAGAAAGACTTCGGGTTCAGCATAACAACGCCTTCCGCGTAATGTTTGGTCTCCCCAGATATTGCAGCGCTTCCCGGATGTGCACGGAGGGGCGAGTTCCTGGCTTTGCAGCCCTTATTAGATCCAGGGTGGCAGGAATGAGGGAAAGGATAAGCAGCTCTGGAAACATCCTCGTCATGGAAGCCCGCCTCAGTCCATCATCCAGTATTGATGCACACTGGAGAAAAATACTGGCTCCTTACGTGCTCACAGAATCCTGAAAGCTTAATATTATTATTTCTTTTGTTTTCCTTTTATTACTATTAGCTTATTATCTTTTTTTGTTTCGTGTACATTCATATCCACCTTCTTTTTCTTTTTTTTCCTTTCAAATACTTTGTACATGTATGTTTATATTATACCCTTATGGAATGTGTGGAATTGCACTCTCCTCCCCACATACTGGAATAAACACTTATTTATTTATTTATTTTATTTTATGCAAAAATAGGTGATTCCTCTTAGAGGAACCCGTAAGTTCGTTATTCCTGTAAAAATAAACCCACACTTACGGTTCTCCTGAACAACACAACTTTGTAAAACTACAACATAATTTTTGCTGAATGAAGATAGTTCATAAAAATTCAGCTCTGGATACAAAATACTCGCACCATAAAGTGAAGGAAGCCACAGAATGGTTTTCATTAAATGGAAAATAAATGTACATAAGCTAACCGCGGAATTTGTAAATCAAACTTTCTCCAAAGGCAAAAATTACACGCCTCACTAAGTCTAACGTTTTAAACTTTAGAGGGTAATCTTCATTCTGGGTTCAACTTACCCGAAACAAACGACAGAGAGGTCGCTTGATTTATAGCTTCGGGGTATTCAAGAATTAACAGATAATTATTAAAACAGCTTCTCAATTGGAATTACATTATTGATGACCGAGCAATTTGTCAAAAAGCGACAAATTCACGGAAAATGGTTGGTAAAATTAAAACCGAAATCAAGAGCGTCGTTAGCGTTTGATCAATCTCGATAAATTGATGGTAAGCCAAATGACATTCAGGAATTTGAAAAAAATACCGGACTGATATATTCCCAACGATAAGCGACCCGACCCGCCTTTAATTAGCGTAAGCCAAATAAGTCGCGTAAAAAAATTCAACGAGTTATCCATTTAACGATTAAATCTCATTTTGGGATAGAAATTTTAATGAAAAAGATCATCTTAAAACTATGTCCTCCATTCGATCTGTACGTGATGTAGGTAGGTACCCGATACGCAAAAATAACACAGCAGAAGAATGAGAAAAAAAAAATTACACCACCAAAAAAGTTTTTAGATTATTTTTAAAGTGTATTTAAAAAAAAAATTCTTACATATTTTTATGAATACGTCTAATTTTCAATTGTATGAAGAATTTACCAGAGATAGTTGTTCAATGTATTATTGACTCATCTTACTCGATCATATAAATGTAAATTAAAATTGAACACCAATGAAAGTCGGGAAAAAGAATAAAGCAAAATATATTGAATAAAAAAACAGTAAATTGAAATGTAGAGAAATGAAGTGGAACAGAAAGAGAAGTAGGGTAGTTGAGTAGTTCAACAGAAACACGAAAGTTGAATACATTTTCCGTAGAAGTTGGGCTGAGTCATGTTGGTTTAACTAACGAATGTAGGTACCACGAGGAACGCTGCTAACAAGAACTCTATTCTCGTACATCTGTAGTCTGTAGATGAAGGATTAACGTGACAAATTCACCATATTTTAACTGACAATACAAACGGTAAGATAATCGAGAAAAAAAGTAAAGAATTAAATAGTTACTAGCAGTTAAAAACCCGTTCGGCTTCGTCCAGTTACTGTTGGTGACCATTTTATAAATCCAATAGGAACTGGTTCCAAAAATAGCCCGTTCCTCGGATTCACTCTCATCCAGTGATAGCTAGCCACCGGGACAAAGTAACTGAGACAGGCAATGACGTCGTATGTAATACCTATATAGCCGCTTGATACAACTAAGAATTACGGTCAATCTTTCCACATCCGGAGAGATACTACAAATTCACAAATTCGTAGTACTTACATCTGCTAACGAAAGTAGCGCCATCTTTTGACGAATTCTTGAATTCGAAACCGAATTACAAAGGTACGGCGTGGCTTCAGATATGCACTCGAAGCCGGGTTCTGAAATTCAAACACGCAGACGTTAACGTTTTAATACTTTTCGATCTTTCCAAAATACGAAAAGTAAAAAGTAAAATACAAATTATAAAAGAAAATTTCAATACCATTTACATCGTTATTTCACCGAATTTGTCTTTGGAGGCTGTTGCTTTTCAAAAAGCAAACGGTTCGTTACCGTGATTGGAGAACAAATCTTCAAAAGAATGTTTAATCTAAAATAAACCAAAGCACAAAAGAGTGGCAAAGAAAGCTTGTTTTGTTCCATCTTTTTAAGAAAAATCATTGTTTTATTTATTTTATCTTCCCCCTTTGATCGTGCAAATATGTGTTACATATTTTTTTGCCTCTCCACGCGGAATCCATCAAATTGTGGTATAAATCCGCGAAAACAGTGGAAGTGAAAGCGAAAAATAAAGATAGCATAACTGGGAAAAATGTGGAAAATTGCACACTCATTCAGATATGACAGAAAGTGAGAAGAAATTTACAACGTAACCGACGAAATTGGATTCCTTCCGCGAGCGTTTTCAGCGCGGCTTTGCAAAATGTCCGTAAAAAACAATTTAAAAAATATTCCCCACGTGCGACGCTCGATGGGTGGCTAGGGAAACCGCACACACAAATACAAATTATTTTTGACAAACACAGGAGGCAGGGATAAATGCGAAAAAAATTCTCATCCTCCTCGGGTTCAGCTCTCAGTTTGACCGAGTGAAGAAGAATTGTCTGAAGAAGCGCAGAAGAACGATTGCTTAGGTAAAGATACTATATTATTTACGAGATTTAATCTTTTTTTTAAGTTTTTCTTTTTCATTGAAAAAAAAAATATTTTTTTTTACAAAAGTTGGGGATTTTTCGACCACCATGCTAGGCACATGCCCGTGTTGTGGTGTTTATATTTGCAATCTCACTTCCTCCACGACATTTCATTACATTTTATTGAAGATGATGACAGCCTTCGTGGTCGAAGGGTACGCTCTTGACTCGTAATCCAAAGGTCGCGGGATCGAATACCGGCGTGCGTAAATACATTTTATTTGATTAATTTGTGTCATTTCACAATTATTTAATTTAAAAATAGTATATTTGTGACACGTTTCATAGAGAAAGATACTCTTAGTATAGGTCCCTTAGAAGATACTCTTAGTATAGTACCCTGGTATAGGACCACGTACCGTTCAGAATTCAAATATTTCTTGAAATGGCTTTATCCGTGTTTGGTGTTTGAATAGCCAGGTGCTTCCCCACCGTCCTATTCCTCTCCCCACTACCTTCAGCCTCACAACATACCCCAATCGGGGATGCCATAGTCTCACTGGCTCCAGACAGGAGCAGCTGGGACTCTTGTGAGTTATTCACATAAAAAAAATCTAAGTTGTAAGGACCCTAAGCTAATTGAATCGCAGTAATTAATGTAATGTCGAATTCCATCTTCCCTCGCCAATACTTTCGTCTCATTACACTCAAAGAACTAGGGGGAAGTCCCTCGTGCGGGACACAAGAAACAAACCAGGCCCTAAAACGGGCCTTTGTCCACCGGGGTCACGTGAACCGAGCAGTAATTAACTTGGAGGGCTCGGAATTTGATACCTCCATCCTTTCGTGTCCATTAGCGGATGTAATCACTGACGGTGAAAAGGTTATCTGGCCAGATAAACAAAGCCTCTCTCCACCGCCCTAAATACTAACAGGCTAGGGCCGACAGTCGACACTACTCACTTCTGCCTACCATACATTAGCTACACACCATGAAACCTGAAAGAATAATGTCCGTACGTATACTTATTTGACATTTGATGTATGAATGGTATAACACACGTTTGCGAAGTTGATTATTACGAGCGTGTTGATGATTGGCTATTTATGCTCGGCGGGATATTTTCAGACGGAAGGGTTATGTCAAATGGCAAAGAGCTTTATGCGGAAACAAACGAAATAAGGCAGATACGGACTTTTTGGTGGAGGAATAAATTAAAACAAAATTAGCCCTTTGCTTATTCCGTTTTGATAGCGATCAGGCCCGGACTGGCCAGGTCCGCAGGTCCGCGATCGCGGAGGGCCCCCGGCGTGAGGGGGCCCCGAAGGGGCCCCACAAAACGTACAAAAAAATTTTTGACTTGTTAGTAGTTATAATGCCCGGTGAAAAATCAAAAGATGAAACTGACTCTATTTCAACAGTTCAACATTACAAATCGTATATTTTGATATTTTAGACTGTGCGAGGATGAGTATTGAAGAAAGATTTTGCGCAAACAAAGACGTTTTTACAGGATTGCTCTTGGTTGGACCCAGTACCGGATTATCCCTAAGGCAGAGTAGGCAACTGCCTAGGGGCCCCGCATCGGCTAGAGGCCCCGCGTCCCGAGAAAAACTGACTTGCTTCAATTGGTGAGCAACGAAGTTTCGGAAAAAGTCAGTTTTCAAGATGTTTTCATTTTTTTTATTAGAAACATTTACAGGTAAATAACATTAGGTACACGCATTAAAGAAAACAACAAATTATAATAATAATTAGCTTATAACCCAATAAATAACTAATGTTCATATCATGCACAAACAATAAATAAAAAGTCTATAATTAAAACAAATATATAATCATAGTTGTATTTTACTTTTCTTTCCTTCTTTTTGTTGCAACATTACTTAGTATCTGAAGTGATTGAAGGTGCCGTGTGTGGTTTATATTGGCATTTGTTTTGTTTTATTTCTAATTATACCTATGTTTTAAATATAAATGTTGTACAAGCTTCCCCCCTTAGTGAAATTGATGTAATTTTACAAGTTTTTTATTCAGTTCACACGGGCCTCTGACTCTGGGGGGCCTCTAAACACCACCATGTTCCCTTGGTCAAATCCTAAAATAATATATGGCTTTAAGGACACTGCAAAAAAATATTTTTATTTAATTTTCTGAAAGATGCATTGTTAATAATGCTCTCACTATTTGAGGAAATTGGTAAAATTGATGGAGATACAGCATTTTATATGAAACCGTTTTAAACAGTTTGTATGTTGAATTATCCTCAGCAAAACGTTGAAAGCGTTTTACTCGAAAGTTTTTTTAACACGTTTTTCAACCTGGTTGACAACATATTAAAAAAAAAACTATACATTCAATTTGCATGCACCAAGTAACGTAATATGTTTTCCTGGGTAGTCAGAGTGAGTTTTTTTTTTCGATTTTATTTTTATTTTTGGCAGCATTTTGAAATGAAAAACGCGATAAAATGGTAAAAAAAACTCATCGCATCGGTCAAGTTAAGTCAAGTCAAGATTTTGAGTTATAATAGTTATGATGTTCACAAACTTCAGAAATATTGTTTGCGAGAAAGACGTGCGTTGCCTAGGGGCCCCGACATGGTTAATCCGGCCCTGGTTGACCCCAAAAAGTTTGACTTTATCTTGAAAATCCAAACATTTCCCACAGAAGCTGTGCACATTGTTTCTAAACTGTGTAAAATTGAAAGAAGTCGGCTGTTGATAGAGCTGCGATGGTTTGCACAACAATACAGCAACTTCATAGCGGCAGAGACGACTGAGAACTACGGAGACAGATTTTAGATCCTCTAGTGAAGGCCCAGAAATCCATAATTAGAGTCATTATGCGTAAACCCTATAGGTTTTCTAGCGATCAGCTCTACAAAAAAATTAATGTACTTGATGTTCGCCAAAACTACATAAAAAAGGTTATTATCCACGTACACAAAAATCTAGAAAAACTTAATAAAATTGATCATAAATACATCACAAGAAGTCACACCAGAAAGGATCTTGTGGTCCCAGGGAGCAATACGTCGAAGTTCCAAATGACACATACATATCTGGGACCGAAATTATACAATAAAATCCCCCCAGAATTAAACATTAAAACATGCAAAATGACATCTATCGGTTCAATAATAAATAAATGGTTGATTGGCTTAGGTAGGATTGAGTCTGAAAAATTATTAAATAATGTCACTTAAAACTTAAACTTTTACATGGTTAACTATTAAATGGCACAACCAGTAAAATCTTAGTATACTTATAGGTATTTAATCTAAAAAAAAAAAAACACTTTGTTTTTTTTTTGTACAGAATATATTTTTGGCATTTTTCACCAGCATTTGGTTCCTTAGAACGGGCAATCTGCCTAGCTAGGAACTAATATAGACAAATAAGACATAATAACACTTGTATACATTTTAATATATTTACAGTTATTTTGAAATATTATTATTATGTTATATTTGCTGTATAAATGTATCTTATGTAATAAATAAATAAAAAAATAAAAAAAGATGCACTGACGAAGAAGACGATTTGGACCCAACGGCAGCGGAAACAAATGCTGACATTTACTGCTCCGAAAATAGACATGTTTCCAGTGTTTGACATGGGCTTTTTCTGTTCTGTTTGAACTTACTCAATCTGAACTGTTTACCAACCTGTATATTGTATATAAATTTATTCTTTCCATACCTTGTACCCAAGTCACATGTGGCCGAGTTTTTTCTAAACTTAAAATCGTCAAAAATCGACTTCGGTCGTCCTTAGGCCAAGACCTTATGTCCAGTCTGCTTTTTATTAATGTTGAGAGGGATTTATTTTATAATTTGGACAAAAATAAAATAATAGATGAAGTAGCTTTAACAAGTGAGTTGCTTACAAAGAAACTGTTACTTTAGGACTAGGGAAGCAAAATGTCGAATCATTTCAGTTAAGTTAAGCCCCTTCTATTCTAGTATACAACAATACACATTGGAAACTGTTAAACACACAGGATTTTTTTTTAAGGTTAGTATTATTTTTCTAATCCCTAAAATCCGTTTGTCATTATTTTTACTACACAAATAATTTTGACATAATTCATTAATGCTTTGTTGTGAAAAAAATCCTGCCCTTTATTTTGATCTCCGTTATAATTATTGGCAGTTCTACAGCATGCGTTTAGTAGTGTTGTGGTATCCTAAAAATACTGTGAATTTCTTATTTCAATAAATAATAAAGTCAACAAAAGTCGAAAATCATGATATTCGTATAAAAACCTATCTGAATTTCTTCTTCTTTATAGGTGCCAATATAGCGTAGAAAAGCTTTTTCATTGTTTTCAAGCACCTAATTTTCAAAAATTATCCGGGGGAGGCCACCGGACCCCCCGTTTTCTGGAGCCCCCCCCCCCCCCCCCCCCAGCCCACATTAGGGGGCCCCTTAACAGGTTTTAGCGGAGGGCCCCAAATGGTCCCAGTCCGGGCCTGATAGCGATACAATCAGGTTCGGCGTAAAGTCTAACAAATAACAAATTGAATGAAAGCCCCAAACAAAAGCACCGCACCGCTAGATTAGCGGGTTCTGGGCCGGCGCCTTTAGGGCGGAAACCCTCGGAAAAGTATTGCTGAGGGGGAAAACAACTTTGCAAGTTATTATTTATTTATTAATTTAATATAACAAAACGATGACAATAGCAATCAAGATGGGCGCTACAGCCCTAAGAGAATCCTGGCCGCCTGTGCTCCATCCGGGCATCCGTTCTCGTCGTTCCTCCCTTCAGCTCTTTGTACGAAGAAATGCGTGGCCACCAAGCCACACAGCTCTCGGTTTAGGGATTAATGCTAAATCCTAAAGCTTATTTAAGAAGCCGCTTTAATGGTCGGTTAACTTTCATCCTTGCTGCATACAATGCATACCCTGTTCAGCTTAGTCATTCCAGTATCGTAGTTCTTAATTACAGACAATTTCCTGCATGACTGCAAATATTTTTGCTTTACTCAAAAATATCCAAGGTTCTTTTGCTTTCTTCGTAAGGAAATTGTCTTTTGATAACATACAAGTAGGTGATTCGTCGACATGTTATTAAAATAAGTATTTACCTAACCAAAGGACCACATTCTTTCAACGGAAATAAAATTTCTATGATAATATACGAACCGTTTTTATTTGGTTGAAATTCCGTTCCCAAGGTTTTGAAATTGCCTTGTCATGTCAGTATGAAACTGTCACAAGTGATCATAATAAGAAAGATTTTGAATTGACATTTCCCGTTATTAACTTGTCACATGTAGACAAGTGGGACGCAATAAATTTCCCAGATTTGTCTGTAACGTCTCAAAAACACAGAAGCACAAGAGAGCAGATCTAAGAATAGTGGAATATTGTTCAAAATCTAATTCAATATTCAATACGACTAGCTTTTCAAATTATTGTATTCACCTGGGACCTGGGACTCAGTCTAGACACCTCTAAAATAATACGAAATACGAATTAAGGAAACCATAACCGTCATATCGATTCATTACACATAGAAGGGTGTGATATACAAAGTACACTGAGAATTGAAATGACAAAAGCCACTACAATTCAGTGCTTGTACTTAAGACCCTCATTTCGAGGACATTATTTATATTACGGGTTACGTCAGTTAAGTATTGTCACATTTTATCCGTGAATAATCCGAAGGTTTCATCGCTTTATCTTCTTTATTGCTCGGTGTGTTACAGTGGGGCTTAGCCCCGGGCTGAAGGCAAAGGGGGTGTCGTGTATCAAATGCCATGAGTGTTTTGTACGCAACAAAAAAGGACCAATGAATTTTGAGAAATAGACAGCAAGATTACAGGAAGCCCACCGGGGATATAATAGAAGGTTTCATTATCAAGGGGTGTTCACCTTAGATTAAAGGAACCGAAGGTTAAAAGGAACTTATTACGATATTTTTAAGGCCCGGTAGTAAGTGTTCAAAAAGAAGGGGAGATTTTTTTGAAGTAAAACTTCTTTACGCACGCTTGACTTGGGGAGTAAGCTGGTGAATGCATGACGAGAGCGTTATGAAAAGTGTGATCGGGCGAGGCGAACGGAAGTTGAGATGGAGATATAAGTTAGTGAAGTTTTACTTCAGTCGTGTGGTCTAAAACACACTCGTTCAAATGAATACCTCACAAGAGTCTCAGCTACTCTGGCATTCTATGGCATCCCCAATTAGGGTATGTCGTTATAAAGGCTGAAGATAGTGGGGAAGGGAAGGAGATGGGAAAGAGGAAGGTGGGTAAGTACCTGACTATTCAGATCTGATCACCAAACACGGAGTAAAGACATTTCAAGCAACGTTTCAATTCTGAATGGTGGTCGTACACCAGGGCGATACGAGTATCTTCCACTCTGGAATGTGCCGCAAATATACTATACATTATTTTAAATGAATTAATTGTGAAATAACACAAGTTAATAAAATACATTTTATTTGCCCACGCCGGGATTCGATCCCGCGACCATCGAATTGCGAGTCAAAAGCCTTACCGCTAGACCACACCGGCCGGAGATATGTAATTACGAATCTTAGAGGGAGCGCGCTAACATTAAAAACGATAATAACTAAGCGAAATTGTGAAAATGTTTAATAAAACACGACTCGTTTAAAATAGAGAAAAAATCTCGTGGAAAATGTCTTAAATAATATTTAAAGAAACATTGTGAATTTTGTTCATTCATTTAACTTGTAAAATAACAAAAAAAAAATCGTGATAAGAATTCTCGGAAAATACTATTGCAATTTTTTTCCTATCGGGGGAATTTTATATAATTACTGTTTCGGTGTGGCTAATGTACAGATATTATCTTAAAAATTAACATATATATTTTATAGAACTGTGTTCGAGAGAAGTATGTTATAAAACCGTTTGTTATAAAAAATACAAGGTAATCCCAGCGGAAACATTAGCGTTTAAAATGTTGACTCGATTTAAAACTGATTTATTTTGCATGTTGATAAACTATTATTTACGATGTAAATTACAGGACGCATCAGTCAGTCATCGATTAAAGCATAAAAAGTGAGTCTAGCGTGCAATGTGCACACATATCTGACTCACAGCCACAGCTCATGACACCAACAAACAGACCGTACAATATTATGTAGATTTTTATCAAGCTCAAATAACTGCCCTTGCAACAATAATTAGGGCTAAAACCAACCAAGTACTAACTACCCGCTGCAAAGGGAATTAAGTAGTGCAGAGATCGTCTCGCGCAAACGCAGAAGAAAACGGGCTATCCACTTGAGCGATTTTTGCCATATATTGACGCCATTTTAAATGACTCCGATTGCTTTTCGGTAAAATAAAAACACATTTTCTCTTGATTCGGCCATAGATCTCGCAAATCCGAACTTCAAAGATTATTTTCGAACGATGTTAAAAATAAAATTTGAAAATATTTTTTCACGCCGAATTTTTGATCAGCTGTTTACGGTTAAAATGTCCCTTTTCCATAGATATGCACCTTTCATTATCAAGTATACTACAGACAACATACAGAAATCGAAAATATTCTATGTTGACTCGAATAAGTACCTCTCACGGCAATTTCAAAGTAACAAACACGCAGGATTTGCGCGGTTATAAACTTTACGAATTTTTTCGTAACGTTTATTAAAGTTAAGTCGCTCCAGTGGATATGAAATAAAAACATTTTGGTATTTTCAGGCTGCCAGTACGCCCAAGTCTAGACGCCATAGACAATAGAGGAGTAGGGCCTTTTAAGCTCGCTTCGCGTGTACACCAACATAAAGTAATTATCAGCGTTCGCCTTTTACAAATTACACCCGCCGCGGCTGCATTAAGCCAGGAGAAGCATTAATCTTCCAAGAATTACTTCAGCTTAAGGTATTGATAAAGATGATGCAGCTTTCTAGGAAAATTATGACACTCCGAACGAAAAATGAAAACAATATGAATTTATCGCCCGGGAGAGGCATTTTGTAAATTTATGACTTAAGATAAGCCATGCGAAATAATGCAAAATCATACAAAATCACGCATTTTTGGTTTGAAAATTTGATCGCTTAGAAATATTATAGATGCTTCAATTAAATACTGCGGTAGAATACGGCTTCGGAAATAATCGAGTATTTTTTAATTATTTTTTTTTTTAAGTCTGGTAAAAGAAGTATCAGGTCTATAAAAAAACTTTTAAGTTCCAAAATCGCTTACAAATGAATCCGCTTTCGGATAAAGTTTCATTATATAATGAGGAAAATTAAGTTCCTTAGAAAATCATTGGAAAACATATTAATAATTGTGCCTGAATTTCACAAAATAAACAAAACAATGCAATTTTGTACTGTTTCTTTCGGCATTAATCAAAATGGGCGACGTTTAAGGGCCCGCAACCCGGATTTGTACCGATTTATTCCATATTTCCCTTAAACACGATAAGTTTTAAAGCTCTTAAAAAATACATGTTATTCTTGAAGATAATATCTAGACTTTGCCCGCGCCGAAACGCAAATTATATAAAATTCCCTTCATAGAAAAAAATCGCAAAGTATCTCCAAAAATTATTATAACACGTTTGTTTCAGTTATTTTACAAGTTATATGTATGAAAAAATTCAGTGTTTCATTAAATGCTGTTTAAGATAATGTCCGCGAGATATTTGCTCTATTTTAAACGAGTCGTGTTTTATTAAACATTTTCGCAATTTTCGCATCGATTTTCTCGCTGTAAATGTTAGCGCTCTCCTCTAACATTCGTAATTTCGTATCTCTCCATCTTCTTCTTTTCGGGCCCGGTTGCAGAGCCTTAACAAATTTGGAATTGAGAATTAAACCCAATGCCGTACGCATAAATACTATGTGCACTTTGTATCAGTTATGCCTCGCCTGCGTGGCGAATGGACGGCCCTCCTTAGACGCTGCGTCGCTTGGTTCCGTGAAATCGATTTTAAATTTCCTAGTTATTACAATAAACAATGAATAAGAAAGGAGTTAATGTTTTTTACAGGGCTTTACGGAATCAACCTGTGAAAAAAAAAACTCTCAAATACTATCTCCAACCTTTCCAAAAACGTCTTCTCAAGAATTTTTAAATCCCTCCCAAAAAGAGGCGAGAATTCCGATTTCGAATTTTTCAAGGACTAGTGGATCACCTTATTATAATGTATGCCATTTCAAGGATGCGAAAGCTTACTACGACAAAAAAGGATTAACAAGGATTATTATTAATTAAAACAAAATACTGGTCAACGATCCCAAGCCTTTCCCATCGGTTTTCAGTTAGCCTTCTCTTCGGTCTCTTCTTTTACCGGTGCACCAACAATGTTGGTATCATGTCATCTGGCATTCAATCCAAAGGTAAATAATATCGTCTTTATCAATTAGTTACGTGTACATTGTTTTACTTAAACATGATTCGATTGCTTGCTTTGTTATTTACACAAGTGCTTAACTTCTGTTTACAATCCTTGTTGTTTTACACGCTCATAAGGTTCTTCGTACTTACGCTATTCTAATTTCTCTTATTATAATTTATGTCTTATACTATGTAAAGGACGGAAGGCGAAAATGATACAAATAAATATAGCACGTCCTTATGATTCTTACTATTGTTTCATGCTTAATTAGATTCTTAAGTACATGGTTAATTTTATTCGGCAGGAACAATAATTTTCCAGTCAAACTTATTGGGTTTAGTGCGGTACTTGTTATTCATTTGAATATTTTTAAAATATGTTAAAACTTTGTTATTTTTTAAAAGCTCAATTAAGTCAGAAGTTTGAGTTATCTAAAAAAATTTCGTTTATTCAAAACGAGCTAACCATAATTCTTAAAGGCAAATTAGGCAATAAAATAAACATGAAATAATTTTGAACATTCAAAATTGTACGTCTGTTTTGTTTTAAAATCCTAACCACAGCCTGCAGTACTAGGTGACACGGCAATACAGATAACTTTTTCTCACAACTTTGACGGGAAAACATTAAATTTCTATTTGTCAAACAAAAAGTCTCAGTGAAAAACGTTTTCCAGAATTTAGGTGGACAGTCGGCGGCCTAAAAAACCAGACTAATAAATAATGCGCTATCTTATCTTACCTGAACGGATTACTTTTTAAATTTGGGTAACGTGTTAAAAAAATGGTTAAAATTCAACATATGAAATAACGTAAGTAAACATGGTTAAATTGATAAAGCACAGCGTTTTAAAGGGTGTGAAAACGTTGTATTTTTGTGATTGCTTAATAAACTTTTGATAAAACACGTTAAGAGGGAATAACCAATTCTTCAAAGTCAAATTTAATGAAATTCTAAATATATCGACTCATTTTTTCAAAAAAATTAAAATTGACTTCGAAAAATTGTTATTTAATGTAGTAGAGTTAAGTGTGTGCTTTATTTTTATTATAATAAACTACCATTGGTCCTCACAAGAGTCCCAGCTTGGGGTTTGTTATGAGACTAAAGGTAGTGGGAAGGGGAAGGAGGTGGGGAAATATCTGGCTATTCAGATCTCGGACACCAAACAAGGCTAAAGCCATTTCAAGCAACGTTTCGTTTCTGTATGGTGGTCTTACACCAGGTCGATACTGAGAGTATGTTCTACTGGCAGATTTGTTAAATTTTAAAACAAAATTCTGTATTATCAAAACGCATTTCAAAACATATAACCATATAGTAAAATAAATCAATAAATTATCTAGGAAAACTACTTTTCAGAATTTTAATTTTAATTCAAATAAAATCATTAACAAAATCAATCATTAACCAAAATACTTCAGTTCAAACTAATATATTTCAGATTTTTTACACACTTATTTTGCTTATACATTATTGAAAAATTAGGAATAATTATACTAAAATTATAAATTAATAATAAATCATTCTAATAATTTTACCACCATGCGTTTGAGCATTTTTATTGCTAACTGAAATGTAGGTATAAATTAAAGCAAATTTTTAATGAAATAAAATCGATATTGAGATATAGATATAAAAAAAAACAATCATTCTTCACTGTACTATGACTGTTTAAATATATTAAATAACACATGTTTGTAAATGGCACTTTGTGCCGTAAATTTTAAATAAATAAATATAGAATATACGAGAATAATCGATCTTTCTCATCGGAACCGCCCTATAGAGTTGCAAGGGTACTATCGCAAGATCATCTTTCGACCAAACTTGATTTCTTGGCCGCTGGTTAATGCGCCTTGGGAAAATAACAAACTTCAGTCAGGTATGCTATTTGTGCACTTCACCGTTTCTACCAGACTTCGTAGTAAAATGGGCGATACGTCCGATACCATCCTAACCTTTACGAAAAGATTGAAATCGTTAAAAAAACAGACAAATGTAAATGCTCTGGCAATCTAACAGTCAGATATTTCAATTGTGTGTGTTTTAAATCTGAGTAAAGCTATCCGAAAGGTTCGCTTAACACCACAAAAATCACGAAAAATGTTTTTGTCTGATTAGCCAATTTACCCAAAAGCCAGTCTTTGTCTTATCCGAGATGATTGTTCAATTATTTTTATTGGGAGATAAACCCACGTCGGATATGCGGGAGCAGCTACCCTTTTTGGGCCTATCAAAAGTTCTTTTAGAGGAATATGTCTGCAATAACGCGGAAACGCGAGAAAAACATCTCAAAGGAACAAAAAAAAAGCCGCCTTAAAGAAGAAAACAAAATATCCAATAGGAAACTTCCCCTACGTGCGGAAAGAAAAGTAGGTACTTATTTCTAAGTTTGAGCAAATGGGAAAATCTCAACAATTGTGTGAAACGATCACAGTGAAAAAATACCCGAACACGCAATCACAAGCGCCGGCGATCCTAATTAAGACATGCTTCCTTTGTTGGGTTTAAGTAGTTCCAAAAAATTAAAGAAGGAACTTTTGCAGTTGGTTCTTACGAAATAAAATTGTAATTGCATGACAAAAAAGCTATTATTTGTAACGATTGTATTGCTAGACTGCATGTAGTAGTGTAAAGGTGGCACTTTACTGTATAGTAAGTGGGGAGTTTGCGGGTTCCAACTTTTTCGATTTTGGGTTATTCATTTGACGCTGAATATTTCTACGGGTGTTACGAGGTTGAGTGTAAAACTTTGAGGAGAGTACAGTTTGTCAAATAAGAGTAGAAAACATAGGAAGGCGCCACTGTTATTCAAATGGCAATACTAAAAATATTATCATGGTGTTAATCAAAAGCTGTGTAACATACATTTTTATTAAAAATTAAAAAGGCTAAAAGTGAAACAAAAATTTTTTTATTCCACTGATCTCAAAATTAGAATTGCATATATGCATATTATTATTATATCTTTACAATTTTGTGTTAACATAATGAAGAATAACGATATTGTAATAAAATATAAAGCACACTTTAGAAATTGCTCACATTTATTTAATATTAGCTTAAGTACCTAGCGTTGACAAGGCTTTAAATCATGTCTCTAATTTTAGATCTGAACATATTTAACTCACGCACCTAAAAGTAGTGTAATTAAACTCACCATTAATGATTCTTCCTTTCTACCTACCGTTACATTCAAATTTATGTTAAGTTAAATCAAAGCCAACCACTTTGTAAAACACAATTTAATCAAATTTATGTCATTGAGAAGGCAACTTAACAACAGCACTTCTTCGATTTTTTTTAAGAACAAAAAAATGCTTTTTTAAATGTGTATACAGTGTTCTGTATTTTCAGTGTCATTACAGTTTAAAAGAATATTTGACAGGTAAATTGGTGTTGCCAGCCTACAAATTTTGTTGTTCCATTTTTTTTATATTTTCTACTCTTATTTGACAAACTATACTGAAATGCACAGTTCTCTAATATAACATTTTAAATTCCCCTTATTGCAAAAACAAGGGGTTCTAACCATTTTATCAGTCCCTTTGAATATATTGTATGAACACATACCGAGGCAACAGATTTCCATGTTTGAAAAGAGCAGGTAAATATGTTTTGTTTTGCGATAACGCAAAATAATTTTAGGTACCATCGTAGATAGGTACTTTTTGCTTTGTAAACAATTTTACGTTTATCGTACGGTGTTGTGAGAAGAATTAACATACTTCCATACTGCCGGAAAATTTTCTTTGAATAATACGACTAATGAGAAAATCACATATTTCCAATCCGTAGGAAATACGCCTATTTTAGGGGTTTTTATTTGAAAATTTATAAGAATTGAAATCTTTTAAAAATGCATGGAAACATTTGAAAGGCATTTGAAAACGAAATTAACCATCGTCACCTAAAAATACAGTGAGTCAAAATTATTAACATCAGAATGAAGAAAAATATTAACGTATAAACTTTGGTAGTTCTAATTGTAAAAACAAATGATTGTAATTTGGACTTGCAACTTGATACTTTAAAAATAGGGTAAATCCACAAAGTAGGTGGTTTAAGCTAACCCTGGATAGTAAAATATGTTAGGACATTTTTTTGAAAACTTGATAAATACTTGTCAGAAAAATAAGTGGATTTTTGATCCTCTTTAGGGGGAGGGGGTAGGTATACAAAATTGTAAACAAAGTTCAAAAGGAGTGGAAAGAAGGGTTAAATTCTTAAAATAAATAAACAAATACAAGTTAGAAAGCGTTTGCATTCAAAACTACCCCACCGTCATAGATAAATGTTTCAATAAAATTTGTTCTAAAATAATCTAAAAGTTCGCGAAAGTGTAGAAGTTTGCGAACCATTGTTAAATACCATTAAAATTATAACAGGCCAAAATTCATTCGCGGCATGTTAGGTATTTCTACAATACAATTATTTCACATTGTTATTAATTTAATGCCTTCGTAAGTACCGCAAGTAATCACTTGCTGAAGGCGACATAGTTTTGCTTTTGTTAACACGATGTGCTTTGTTGGATTGAAAAATTAAACATGCACCCTCAGAATTGACAATTAAATTGATTGGGTAATTTTCTTCGACGCGTGCGAGGAAAGGGAAAAGGGTTTTAGGGGACCCCTGTGAGTGGAAATGTGTCAAATAAAGGGACTGAAAAATAAACAAAACCACTATGAATAAATTATCACATTGCGTTAAGTTTTACCCCGTTAGTAAAAGCAAAGCTTGGCATTTAGTCGTGTTTGGCAGATGAATTGAACAAAATCTATTTTAAAAGAAATACAAATATTCTCAGGTTACGATTAATTTAACAATATTTGAATTCCTATTACCAGTATCATTATAGAAGCAAAATGATGTTCGTGAATTGGGAGGAATTAGCCATTAGACCATAGAACCCGCGACACTTCGGTAGGAGCCCCACGCTTTGGATCACTCGGCCGCTATCTAATATTGTAAATTGGATTCGACGGTTAAGAAAGGTTCCCGAGGTTACATTCAATTTATTTAGGTAGATTTTTCAAGGTATTTATTTCAGTTTAATGCAGAAATCCAAAAATAAACTTACATAAGAGAAAAATTTTTATTTTCGGAGTGTGTTAAAACAAAACAATCAGAATTTATATTAAAAAAAAGACAATAAAATTAATTTTTCCTATCAAATTGAAGAACAGTGGCATTTTCAATTCTTTATTTAGATTTTTTCAATTCTCCGAAACAGCTCGTTTTTTGTTGAAATATTTAGGCCCTAAATAAAAACAATTAAAATATCAGGTTTATCTTTGATCTGGAGCTGAAAGCTAAGAAGCTGTTTTACAAAGCACTCTTTTTAGGGTAAATTACCTATTACAAAAAAGGTTAAGAAATTACCCAGTTTTCAAAACAAAATAGTAGAATCTAAATTAAAAACCAATCTCATAGAAAAATGAAAGAATTCAACTTTGTATAAACCACTTATATGATGCGCAAATCCGACCGGTTTCGGAACAAACGTTCCTTCGTCAGGGAAAGCTTATACAATATAATACTTAGAATAAGCTTTCCCTGACGAAGGAACGTTTGTTCAGAAACCGGTCGGATTTGCGCATCATATAAGTGGTTTATACAAAGTTGAATTATTTCATTTTTCTATAATGGATAACCACAAAGTAATAGCTACATTCAAAAATATACCAATTTCATAAACCAATATCTACTGTTTGTTATTAAAAAAATCGCGCACGTCGCTGTCGAACACCTCGTTTTATATTCCTAGCCGGGTTTAAAGCTCGAGAGGAATTGAATTTATTTAGATCGAAGCTCGCCGAAGAAAAACCGCCCGTCTCTTGTCAAAAATAAACCCCGTCGTTTAAAATTTCACCGCTCGCGGATGTGTTGAACCCGCCCGCGCCGCTCCCGGGAAAAAATATTCCCGAGGTGTAATTTAAATTAAAGTCCCCTTTATCCACGAAAGAACGCGGTACGTTTACACTCCTCTTATAGGTGTAATATAATTTCTATCGCCCGTGCAAACAACCCCGAAATGGCTTGACAAAAATTGGAAAACGAATTGATTAAGGATAAGAATTGAAAATTAGCTGTTTTTCCTGAGTTTTATTGGCTTTAGCATCTCAGGCCTCGGGCCTATTTTGCAGGAAGGTCAAAATATTTCTGCTTTGGAATAAAATTTAAATAAATGAAATATTTCTGAACGAACCGAAAAATAAAACTGATTTTTAAAGGTGATGAAATACGCTTTGAAATTTTATACTTAAATAAAAATATAATTTTTGAATTATAAATTTTTTTAATTAATAAAAAAGTTTAAAAAATGGCTCATCTTACGTTTGTCTAACTAAAATTACTGGTAACGAACAGAAAACCACACCACACCCACATATTATAAACCTTATCATCATCAACTTGCTTTTCTGTAGTATCAAATAAAAATAATTAATAAAAAATTGTTTTTTCAAATTGCGGTCGGAAACTTTGGTTACATAACGGTAAATTTTAATGATTTTGTGGTTATCTTTTATGTTTGATGTATAAAGCGTGGGGGTTTCACTTTCTAAACGGTTTTAGATCATATTTCGAATCATGGTAGCAAGGGAGACACAAAGATTTCTGTGAGACCTATACGAAATATTCCGAAAAGCCTGACTAAGCCGAAATCAGCCCGAGGGGTTAATATTAGTTTCCCCTTTCTCTCAATTCACAGAAAAACGCTTAAAAATATATATTAACCTACGAAGGTGTATTTCATCAATAATTTTCAGAACTCTTTTTTCTGATCTAATTAATGAGAACGCCTTGACTTAGTTTTGGACAGTTACCTAAATGTTTATGTTAACCTAGAAATTCCAGACAAAAATGCAATTATGAAAATTTCATGAGGCCAGACATAATACAGACATAACTGTCGGTTCGTATTACGTAAACTATTTTGCCTACTGTATTTAAAGATTAATGATATTTTTACGGTACTTTCTCGCGAGAAGAAGAATAAACGTGAAAAAAAAAGTTGTAAACGTGGTCTACGGGATAAATAATTCAAAACAATTCGTACAAGCGTTGCCCTTTTTATTTGAACGCGAGGGCTGGGGGAGCAGTAATTGGAGTGGTATATTTTACACCGTTACTAGACTATAAAGCAAGGTGTAATTCTTCCTTATCCAATATTCTCCACGGAACAACCAAAGAGGGGCCATCATTACTCTCAACTAGTGAGGAGCAAAAACGATATTGCTATTCCTAAATTATCGATTATATTGAGATCGATTCTTAAAATAAGAAATGGAAAATCATAGGAAACAAATATAAAAGACAAAGACGCAAATGTTCAACAATAGAAATTAGATAAAGTAGAATGTAAAAATATAAGCCAGCTATTGAAGTAGTATAAAGTTTCAAATTACGATACAACCAGGATATTTGTCTGCATGTGATGTCAGCAAAGAAGTTAATTTTACCCACAAAACGGGTGTCGTTGTTTATCGAAAATAAACGTTTAAAAAAAAAACATCCCATCGTCACTCCCGTTTGATTATTTTGAAAAATCTCCAGTATTAACCCTTCAGAATATAAATAGAATACAGTCCGTTTTCAATGCTGCGGCGAGAATGATTTTTGGTGAATCTAAGTACTGTCATATAACCCCGCTTCTAAGGGATCGTCTTCATTGGCTTCGATGTCCTGAAAGAATAGAGTTCAAGATCTGCTTAATGACCTTCAAAGCATTGCAAGGAATGGCGCCAGCCTATATATCGGAACTATGTGTCCGACAAAACTTAAGCGATAGACAGCTTACTCTAAGTCAGCAGATCTAGATGTTACTAATCGTCTAATCGAACTTTCCAGGTCAAATCGAGCTGTTTACTATGATCGCTCTTTTCATGTAACGGGCCCTCTCATTTGGAATAAACTTCCCTCAACTCTTACTAATATCCAGAATTTGGCTGAATTTAAACGGGCTTTAAAAACAAAATTATTTAAAAAATCATACCATTCATGAATCCTAACATCTTTTAAATATACGTAATTATAATAAGCCATGTTCTAAAGCTTCCCGTAATTGTTTGGTTTCGGTTTCCTCGTAATTGTATTTTTATTTTATGTTTCGTATCCGAATTTTTGGCAGAATATCTCTCATTTCTAAACGCAAACTTCCTTTCTGTTAGTAAGTTATATTTTAGTTTTAAAGTTCTTGTTTTGTCCTGTGTTACAATAGCACCGCTATTGTCTTTTATTATTATTGTCCCGTGTGTACTTATAACAGCACTATCTTTGTTAATTTTGTTCTTCTGTCATTGTTTTTGTAAATACTAGGTATATATTCTTTAGTTAAGTTTGTTCTTCTGTCATTATTTTGTAAGTACTGTATATTCTTTTATTATTTTCTCAATATTATAAGGAGCACTGTAGGATTATTTTTAAATTTATTATAGTTAAGCGCACTTGAAGTGAAATGTCACAAAACTGCGCTATATAAATATAATGTTATTATTATTATTATTCAGGCCTCGACCATATTTTGTTAAAAGGTCAAAATATTTCCGCTTTGCAATAAAATCCAAATAAACGGAATATCCAAATAACGTATTTTTTAAAGGTAAAAAAATACACTTTCAAATTTTACCATTAAATTTTTAATGCAAACTTTAAAACTTTTAAAAATGGCTCACTTTGCAGTTTTTCTAACTAAAATTACTGATACAGAAAAAAAATCACACATATTTTATTAGAAAAATGTATGATAAACTTTACCACCTCACTTGTTTGTAGTTTTACATAAAAATAATTTAATAAAAAACTTTTTTTTCCAAATTGCGATCGGAAACTTTGGGTTCATAGAGGTTTACATTTTAATTCTTTTGTGGTTAACTATTAGATTTGAGTATCTAGCGTGGTGTTTTTTCTTTCCAATACCATTTAGATTATATTTCTAACTATGTTAGTAAGGGAGATACAACGATTTCTACGAGACGTTGTTGAGACAATTGTTCCGAAAAGCAAAAAAAAATAGCCTGAGGAGTTAAAATGTTCGGGAATCGGATATTTGGAACATTCCCATCACTACACAATAATATAAGAGTTGTTACTAAGATATCCTGTCGGGATTACCAATTCGTAGAATACAATTATGTGTTGGGTTTGAAAAGAAATTAAGGATTCTGTAGATTTTCTTGAAATTTCCAAAGGTTGAGCCAAGGGCGGACAGGCGGGCGGGTGGGCGCCTCAAGGCCGAACTGTTCGGCAGTTTCAAAGGCCAGGTTGTGTTTGCCACTTTGGATGTAAAGCTCGATCGTGTTTACACCAAGTCGCGAATCGTACCCTGTTCTGGGAGCTAAACTGATAACAATGTGGAACTCAAATATTTAAGGGTTCCGCTTTGTAGAGGCTACGTGAATAGAAGATAAAACGACACTCTCAACCCACGGACTGTTGTGCTTTTGTACACTTTGAAGATTGGATGCATTCGATGAATAAAACATTTGAGCGCTGCTCTATCAACAAGTGATGTTTTGAGTACACGCAACCTTTGTCATTGGCCAGAGATATCAATACTTGTTCAGGCACATTCTCGTGTTCCATGTAAGAGAAATATGTTCAAAATAAACACAAGCGAAGATATTCATCAAAATCTCTTAAAGGAAACAGAATGGTTCCGCAAAGAGTCTAAGATGTATTCGACGAAAATATAAAAAAAGGACTTACATTATGATATGAAAAGGCCAAGCAATAAAGATGGTAATGCGGCCGTATCTTCAGCACGCATCATTACCTGAAACAATAAGTTCACAGTCATATTTTATGCACACGGTTCAGCGACACAAGGAAAGCTTTTTAAATGTTGTATGAATCTTAGAAATATTGTGTAGATATCTACTAGCAAAATACACAGTCGGAAAACATTTCCCCGGGAGTAGCACGAAGCGCCCGCGGCATTTGCACGGAGTTTCAGCCACAGAGGAGATATGAACAAAGATCGAGATCTTATTTCATAATTCTCAAAGCTAAAAAGCTCCGAGCAGAGGCGCTTAATCAGAACTGGCCAAAGGCATCTAACCACATACCATTAAACAAGAGAATATAGATATCACCGCAAATAAAGTAATTGTTTCATGTAGAACTCATCCACAAAAACGTGATTCAATTTCCTCAGCATTCCTGGTATTAACTCTGCAAATGAAATAGAGAAAGATAAAAACCCGAAGAGATTTTGTGTTTTCGAAAATTACTTTTTTAAGTTCAGGCCATAGGCCACAAAACCCTAAGATTTAAAACTGTAAAAGTACCTAAACAGCTTTTCAGTAAGCGTAATTCGTATTGAGAAAGGGAATTAGATAGTCTCCCTCTCTGGGATTCAAGAAAAACCCTAGCCGGCGGCTACGCACCCAACTATCGAGCACTCTAGACATCTGAAATGCGCATAAATTCTCAAATCTTATAATGCCAACAAAATTAGTCGAAAATTTTACCCAAATTTTCATAGTTAATATTGTTGTGTATTGGGAAAACTGTATTTTATTAACACTCATTATCACGCTATCGGATTACGGAATAAAAGAGGGCGCCTAACAGATTCCATTAATCATCGAAAACAAATCAATCAAACGATAAACACAATAACGAGCCGACTCCCCCGAGACAGTAGGCGATTGTAACGGCTTCTTCTCCCACAATAGGCTCAACGAAATAGACAAAAACACCAGAATAAACGTTTCATATTATTCAATTTACAAAACCCGCGATGCTACAGCGGTCTTCAAAGACATTTCAAATCAAAACTCACATGGAAAGGCATTGCATTTGATCTCTATAAACACCCATCTCACCAGTGAAGAGGAACTGCTGCGCGGCCTCTTTCATACAAAACTTAATTTTGGTTTTAAAGTCAAAATACTCAAATAAAATGATTATATTATTTATTTAAATCAATTATTTGTGGTAGGTTTTTTTTAATCTATTTTTCTATTATTAGGAATTAAAAATTAAATAATTTTATTATTTAGCAATTAAAAATATATTAAAACATTTTAAAACTTTTTACCACTAATTTTATTTTTGACCGTTACCGGTTTCAGGTTTCGATTACCTTAATCCTAAACTATGGTTAACATACACAGCATTTTTTGGAGGAGGGGGATTAATAAGGGGGATATACGTTGATATTATTAAAATTATATATGCTACTGTTAAAGCCTGTAAATTGATAAATATTAGGTTTTACTAGTAAATCCTAAGATTTGCAAACATTAAAAGTTGGTAATTCTTAGGATTTACTGGAAAACCTTAAGATTTACCGTAACACGGGCTTTTTATGCGGGATACGGGATCCCATCTCCAAATGTTATTTATATAAACCATAGTTTAACCCTTCACTGCAGGAGTTTTTTGTTCTAGATAAAAAATTGCAGTGTCCTTATATATTAAAATTAGGGAATAATAATAAAAATACGTATTTTTCCATAAATTCCGATAATTTTGAGAAAATCGTTATTATATCATAATATTTCATCAAATTTAGACAGTCAAAATACATAATACAATTATATTTACATTTAAAACAGACAAACGTAACATTATTCGGCACGAAATAATGTAATTACGGCTCAACAACCGTAAAAACCACATTTCTTGATATCATTTTAAACGTCATATTGCACGTTAAACACTAAAATGTTCATGAAATTTTCATATTGACATAATTGAAACCACCTATTCGAATTCTTTGCTTCAATAATTATGCATTACTAAAACCTTACTGCATTACTGAAACTAAAGCAGAGGTATCAGGATTTTTAAGATTTAAAAATGTCGATTATTTAAGATGTGACATACTATGCAGTAAAGGGTTGAGGAATAATTGTATCAGTCTGAAGATGGCCTTAACAGTCTGAAACCCGTAACGCTAAAAAATAAAATAAGTGGAACAAAGTCTTCTACCCATCTACCGGATCTGCCCTGATGATGGACACTGTAACGCTGTCCGAAACGTTGGCCAAAGAAGGAGGTAGCGCAACACGGCATAACACCCCAAAAACAAAAAACGAAAAAAAGTGGAAAAAGTTTACGACTGTTTTAATATACTATTATAATGGAATTCCACCACGAATTATCAGTATCAAAAATGAAAAAAATACAAGATTTGTAAACTATTGATAAATTATTTACAAAAATAATTTCGCCATGAGAGAATCCATGGGTAATTGAAATTATGCTCTGGTTAGAATGATTTAAATAACTCTGGTAACTAAAGATGTTTACCACATATAAATTTATTTATAAGTCATCCCCGGAGACTTTGGCAAGCAGAGATGTTGGAAGGAAAATCATTTTTTGAAATTACACATCCGACGAGGCCTGCATCAGAGATTTGCTTTAACAGTTATAGGATGAGGTATCATGGGAGAACGAACGAATAGGTAGTGTCAAGATTATAATTTGAATTAGTGCAGTCACTGCCCTCTGTAGGTTTTTATCTAGTTTACTTGCCGACAAGTTGCATGTCGATAATACAGGTTTCTGTTGTGCGTCCAGATGGCGCTAGTGTCAGTCAGGCGGGTATAACTCCGATCCAAAAAGTGAACCGAATCTTTGGTGATATCATAAGTCCCCTTCGATTTGTTTATGGTCCCCAGCTACCACCTCCACCAATAGGAATCTTGGATTTTTGTTGCATTTTTCTGCTTTACTTTCGTTTGACATTTACAATGCATTCACATTTCCGACGCAATAAGATGGCAATAAGTGTGAATATGGATTTTGGGAATTCGCGATCGAATGAAAAATGGAAGAAAGGACCCGTAATTGGGACAAAATTACAGGTGGGAAACTTCCTTTGGTTGATATTTCAGTGTTCCTAAAGTAGGTATGTTATTTAAGTTGTATTTTAATCGGTGTTGTACATGTTTCCGTTTTCAGAACATATTTATCCACCGGAATCTAATAATTGACGCAGCCGAACATCACGATTACATCTTAAAAAGGTATACATGTTTTGTATATTGCATCGACCTATCTCATTAATTTAATCTTCCCCAATTTCCTCTGGATTTTGACAATAGTGCTAATGTTTTTTTTATTATATAAAATAGATTTTAACAATTAGCATTTCATTTGCTTTTTTCACAAGTTACTTATAGGAGTTAGGTTTCTAAAATACCTATTATGATTTTCACGGCAAAAAGTATTAAAGAGTTTTTTTAGGGTATTGTGCCGTTTTACACATCAACCCTGATGATAGGAACAACACATTTATCACTACGCTTGTACTTTCTGTTCTTATTTTTAACATTTTTTTTATATTTTTATCAGTATTAATAAATGTATTCCTATTTTTCAGTGGAATCTGAACCGACAAAACTTTACTTGTTTACAATAAGTATAACATTTTATATCCACATCCCAATACATTCGCTTCTGTTTCGGGAGATGGTTAGATGAGGTTAAGGGAAATACTATCAGTCATGGAGAATGATGCAGAGGTAATTATTATTTTTATTACTTACTTTCATTTTACAAAAATGTAATAACGTCAGACAAATTTAATGCATTTGAGTAGGTTTCTTTATATAAGTAAGTAAGTATCCTAGAACTTGATTTAGTATGAGAGTAATCATAAATTAAATGACATGAGAGGAAATGTAACTACAAACATACATAGATATGTACATGTACACAAATAAAATAAAAATTTAATTTTTTAACTAATTTCCATATACACAATACATGTACATGTACCATACCGTGTACATGTACCATACCATACATGTACCATATACATGTACACAAATAAAATAAAAATTCAATTTTTTAACTAATTTCCATAAGTGAACCAATATAGTTTTTATAAAATATAACTTCTTTAGTAATATTTTTTGTTTTTGTTTTGAAGAGTTTTAATTTTCAATGTACATTTGTTACATTAATTTTAATGATGTTTTAATGATTTCAGGAAAAATATGATGAACTGAACTAAACTAAACTCTAAATTAATAAATATCATACATATTTGAGCCCCGAATGAAACATCAAACATCTTATGTAAACTAATGTCTCCATGGACCTTGGTTATATTTTGGCAATATGATAAATTTATTTTACACCTGACGAAAGATATAATAGGTACGTTAAGTAATTTATCTTTAAAACAATGTCTTCGTGTGGCAATTTGCTACAGAAATATAACCTGCTTACATTGTATTCTTGTCTAAAATATGTACATGTAATTCTGAGTTCATGTAGTTCATGTAGTTCTGTTATAAAATGAAATTTTTTAAAATTCAGTAGTTTTGTAGGAACGCACAATCATATTGTAATTACATGTATTTCCTGTTGGTATTTCAGTTTTTAATAAAATTTCTATTATGTAATTACGAGTTTTATTTTTAAAATAATATTTAAGGCTAATAATTTGGGCGGTACTGGGTAGGCCCCGAAAGAAAATAATATTGTCTATGGTCGCGCCTTTTTTGTTGTTGCTTACTCTATCTTCGTCTATGGTGTGTGACGTCACGAATCCCCGTCATCATCATCATCATTCGAAAAATTATTGCATTTTGATGGTGAAATAGTGACCAAATTTTTCTCGAACAAAAGCCTGAAGTTATCAATCTAGTGGGTGGTTTGTATATTTATGGTGTCAGTTCTATCAGATGACAGTGCATTGTTATGAAGCAGGGTTTTTGATATAAAAAGCCGGTTTCTCGTATCTTCAGTTTCTTTTTCATCGCTAATCGTAGAACACTAAACAAGACTTGTTTAGACATTTAGTTAAAGAACGTGGAACCGGGCTGTACAATAATTGTCACATGTCGAAGTGTTTTAATCATGTTTTTATTAACCTGAAAGTCTGTAAATAAATTAACTCAGTGAAACTTGTCAGTGTTTTAAATTGAAGAAAGGACCCTACTATTTCCTAATAGGTACCATTGTACGGACTAAAGATATAAATAATAAAATTAAGGTACATGTTCGTACATTGGTAAAGCTTTCACGTATTAGGCTGTTGCAAAAACGTTTGTATGCGAAATAGGAGCAGGCTTGGCAGACGCGTTCTATTTTTTTTTATCTAAAGAAATACATGACGTGTGTATGAAGATTTACAGCATCCTCCTGTGATACTATATCGCATTGTGATCAGATATTATATTAGCGAACACAACACACCTACTAGGAACGTGCGTCTATTGTACATCAGATACATACTTACATTTTACAAAGCTCAGAATCTTAGCTCTTGTACAGAATAGCGCAAATACAGAGTAAGGATGTCACGAATACCAAAGGCGAATACGTAAATTAGTTTAGGACACTACGATTATTCCACGCCTCGCCAGAATATCCATGAATTTGCGTCCTTGTTTTAATTAGTCTAACTTTTATTCGGTAATTGAAAATATTTATTGAGCCAGTCTGATGGTTTTTCGCAATTAAATTTGAACACTACATTTTATAGTGAATATAGCAACCCTATTTGAACAATTTGAATAAATAATTGACCGGTCGGTGGCTGAGTTTGCATCGCGTTTGGATCACACCCGGGCGCCGCGTGTTCGATTCCTTGGCAGGCTAGGTCCTCCATCACGACACAAGCAACACTTTGGTGGTAGTAGGATATTTTCAAATATTGTCAGGTTATTCGTAACCCGGGAATATTTTTGTCTTTCTTAAAAAAAAATTATAAATTTCATCCGTCATTTAACTTTCATTTTTTTAGATTAACACCACACTCTCTTAAGTCTTCATTGGTGATGCTGTGTGAATGGTATTTTTAATGAAAGGAAAGAGATGAAGTTCTGGGAAGGAAAAAGGTATTAGGGGTGTGGGTAAGAAGAATCTAGGAGTCCAGGTGTGACGGAATTATTGGAAGTATGAATCCGTCCCTCCCACTGCGGTGCAAGACGATAGGTCGATAGAGACCAGTGGGAGAGGTCGAAGGGTCTCCCCAAACTGGGCTTTCCCGATCTGGCTCGCTACGCAGCTGGTCGGCAGGCGGATCCGCCGCCAAGGCCTGATCATACCTCAACATATTTACCCTGGCATCCCTGCTAAGTCACCAAACGACTAGGGGTGACCTGAAGAGGTGTAGGTAATTACGACTTCAGAGAATCGACATAATCAAAGAATGATAAAAATAATTATTGATTTGTACTACCAACTGCCGTTCCTAATTTACATTTTTTAATCCGTAGCTGATATCAACAATATTTTTAAAGTCACGTATTATTTTAATCCAGTAATTTCTCAAATTTATTCCACGTTTGTTGTCAGAATATTTGCAAGTAGAAATGCGAACTCGAACATATGCAAAAAATTCGCACAAACGCAAATATTTGTAACATCCCTAATACAGAGTAACAGAGGGGTGGGTGCAAGAGGTGAAAGGGTGACTCGGGGAGTGCCTAACAATGGGTAATTGGCAGGGCGAAGGAAAGCACACGGAACAAGTTAGGCATACATTTATTTATCATCCCCTGAAAGCATGAATGGGTACAATGAATATAAACGAATATTTAATACTGATCATACGAGTCACAATAGAATTTAAACACATTATTAAGGCATTGTTGACTGTCTGTCAAAACTTATTTGGCAGGGCGGGAAATTTTACCCTTCTGCACCTTTTAGAGATTTTACATGAATTTGTAAAGCCAAACTTCGTAATTGATTTGATTAACAATTTATTTATTTATTTGAGACACAAACAGGATATTTGTAAAACATTTTTGTAGGTAATATAAAACAAATTAAAATACAAATATAAATATCCCTAGACTAATGTGTCTGCAGTAATCACATTTGCATATTCACAGAAGCAAACACGTGAAAAACAATGTAAGTATTATTTATACATAACTTGAAAATTAAAATCCAGGATTAAAAACATGTGTTCCCAATCATGTCCTCTGCGTGCGAACTGTACGTAAATTTCTTTTATTTTCCGAGTATAACTAAAACAATACATGAACATTTTTACGAAGCATCGCGTTCATTGGTCACATCATTTTACATATAGTTTCGTATCAGAGATCGATGAACCAGTGGAAGCAATTTTTAGCCACAAGTTGTTATAATGGCTTGTCTAGATTGCAGTTGGAAGTAATATTGTAGAAAGATTGTAAGCTATAAGTTATTATAATAGTTGTTCTAGTCGGTAATTAAAAATTGTAGAAAAATACTATAATTTTGTACAGCGCCCTTGAGGTGGTTTTTCATAAAAACGGCGCTATACTAATTATCGAAACATTATTATTATTAAATAAATAAAAATAAAATATATGGTTATTTCCTTTTGGGGTATTATGCCGTGTTGCGCTACCTCCTCCTTTAGCCAACGTTTCGGACAGCGTTACAGTGTCCATCATCAGGGCAGATGTGTGATGATGGACACTGTAACGCTGTCCGAAACGTTGGCTAAAGGAGGAGGTAGCGCAACACGGCATAATACCCCAAAAGGAAATAACCATAAAATTTTTGGCCGTGAAAATCTAAAATCATATCCAAAAAGAAAATACTTTGTTTTAGGTCACTTTACTGTTATTATTTAGTCTACCGGTTTCGGTACCTCCGTAACACCATCATCATATAGTATTTTCATAACAGTCCTAATGACGGTACGGAGGTACCGAAACCGATAGACTAAAAAATAACAGTGAAGTGACTTAAGAGCGTTTAACCAGCCAGCGGACGAAAATCCATATTTCGTCGAAAGTTGTTCTTACGATCATGCAGGGCGGTTCCAATGAGAAAGATTAATTATTCTCCGTACCAGCTTTTTTAAATTATAACTCAATATCGATTTTATTTCATTCCAAATTTGCTTTAATTTACACCTACATCCAAAAATGCCGAAAGGCGTGATGATAAAACCATTAAAATAATGTACTTTTTGTAATATTTTTTTGATTATAAGTATTTATCATTTTTCAAAAATGTCTAAGTTAAAAAAGAATGTAAAAAAATCTGAGTTTTTTAGTTTGTAAGTGCGCAAATAAATACACAAACGGACCAATTTTCGTCAAGAAACACACGTACGTATATATTTTTTAATGATTTTGTTTAAATTGCGATACCCAGATAATGTATTGATTTATTTAACTGCATGATTATATGATTTGAAATGGGTGTGGTATAATACAAAATCTTTTTTGAAAATTTAACAAATCTTGCCAACGACCAATGGTATAACCTTATTTTTATTTATTTAAGTTTTTATTCCAGCAGGACTGGGAGGGTAGTGCAATCCCAGTCTGCCATATTACATAAACAACTATAAAAGAAGAAAAAAATGTTTAAATATTAGGTATGTACCTAATTAAAACATAAAATGAAAAATACAAAAAACAAAAAATAGGCATAATATTAAAATAAATAATAAGCAGACAGAATTAAAAATAAAAAGATAAAAAGATATTTTGGGATCGTCCATCAAGGAGGTCGCCTCATCATCTGCATCCATCGCTCATTTAATGGGGAACTGAGCCACTCGGATGCAGCCACGACAATGATATTGGTTGAAGTCCGTATCCTGCTCCAGAAGCTGGCTAGTCGGTGGCGAAGTAAGGCTGAGAATGAGTGCACCCTCCCCTCGGTGAACATCGTGGAGGCACTGCAGAACCTCGGTAGTTGCATAAGTTGCCTATATGCATTATTGTAGCACACCCTCAGTTTGTCCCATTGCGCTGCTGGGTATTGTGTCCACAATTCAGACGTGTACAGGGCAGTACAGTATGTCTTGAATAGTAATTTTCTGACATTTTCGCTGCAGTGGTAGAACCGCCTTGAGAGCATTCCGGCCCGTATGTTAATTGCTCTTCTTTGTCGTTCCATATCTTCTATATCCTTCATGTCTTCGGTTAGGATATGTCCCAGATACTTAACCTGTGAGGCCACAAGCAGTTCATTTCCTTCTAGATATATTGGAGGAATATGTGATGGCTCCTTATTGTGTTTGAAAGCGACGATGACTGACTTTTTAGAATTGTACAACAGGTTATGAGAGTTTGCGTACTCTTCGCATATTTGCACAAGTCGTCTCATCGCTTTAATCGAAGGTGCAAGCAGCACCATGTCATCGGCGTAATTAATGTTGTTACTTCCTTGTCCACAGATATGACAACCGATTCGTGTATCGTTCAACTCTTGTAAGAGGTCGTTAATGTACACATTAAATAGAGTTGGAGACATATTTCCCCCTTGCCTGACTCCGCTCTTAAGGAATAAAGGTCTTGAAGAAGCTCCTGCCCATTGAATGTGATTTTCCTGTTGTCCGTACCAAATAGCCAGCATATTGACCACTGCTGCTGGAACATCTCGCTTTATGAGTTTTTCCCATAATAATTGATGGGAAACACGATCAAACGCCTTGCTTAAGTCAAGAAAACACCCATAGACTGTGGTTTTTCTTTTTTTGTAGTAGGCTATTGTTTGTTTTACTCCATAAATGGCCATATCGGTTGATGAGGCGCTCTTGAAGCCGAATTGGTTATCAAGGGTAAATAGTTTCTCTTTGACTAGTGCGAATAAGATTTTTTCAAATAGTCTCGAAAGCATTGTCGCCAAGGAAATCGGTCGGTAATTTCCTAATACCGATGCATCCAGCTGATTGGATTTCAGGATTGGTACGATAATAGTTTTGCTCATATCCATCGGCATATGTGTGTGTCTTAGGAGGCTTGAGTACAGGGCGGCTAGAATAGTATGAAGTTGATCTCCTGCGTATTTTAAATGCTCAATACCAATGGCGTCGTATCCTGGACTTTTACCATGGGCGGTTTGCTTAATTGCGCTTTCAATCATTTCATGAGTAACATTCATGACCAGGTCATCATTGGCCGCAGGCGGGCATGCCATTATTAAACTAAAAATAAACATTTCTTCTCAAAAATTAAAACATGCGAATATGCTAGATAAAAAAAACAGTCTTTCGAAATCCATTTATATTTTTTTGTGGAAAAGAGTCAATACGTCTAAAATCTGATTTAAAAATGACATATTTCTGGTTTTCTCTGGTAATACCCTCTCAAAACAAAGTATTTTCTTTTTATTTATTTAAAATGTCAAGTCACAATTCACAATGCATTTGCTTCTTTTGAAAAATTATTATTATTATACAATAGCGCTAGTCAAAAAATGCGTAACAGATTTTTTACCTTCAATGATGTTTATAACAAATATTACTTTTAAATAATGGAAATTTATTCATTCATATCATATCCAGCTAGCATTATTTGTAGTAAAAAATGTAAATGAAATTTTGGTCTCCGGTGGCTTTTTTGGAAGTTTTTTTTTTCTTCGAAATCAGACAAAAAAACCTTCCACACGTCATCAATAGTTACCCAGTCAAGTAACCGGCCAACCTCTGACCCCGACCCTAACCATCTAATACCTACTATGTTTTGATGTTTTAAGTTGAAGAAAAAAAACATCAAAAATGTCACCGGAGACCAAAATTTCAATATTTTTTTTACTTAAAATAATGACAGAAATCACATCTTAATTAAAGAAAGTCAAGTACATCCCTTAACACCTTGTATATAAAATTTGGTATCCGCGTTGAATTACGTATTGCCTAGGTGTGAAACGTCTCCATTATTGTCACTCTGGTGTATTTTTATTACACAAATTTGATTTACGGTTTTTAACAGAAATACTAAATATGTTAAATAAATAAAAAAAAGAAGTTCCACAAAACTAAGCCCAGTGCGAACAGCATCCATTAATATAGACGTGAACAGAGCAAAAAGGATATAACTTTTCCAAGCAAAGAATTTGTTCTTGATATTTGCAGTTCGGCACGCAATAACAACATATCATATTTTGCACCGCGTGGGATGGATGGTCTTAACAAGGCAATATAACGCACATAAAAAAATAATCGTCTAAAATAACCCTATTTTCCGTGAATTTTTTCTCAACTTCATTTCAGATTTAAGGAATAGCGCAACAAGTACATACTAAAATACGAACGAGATGGCAAAATGAGGAGGATTGTGGAGGCAGTAGAAAGTTTCTTCCAATAAATAAGAAGTTAGGCTTTCTCCAACAAGGGGCATCGAATAACATCTTCGAAGCGAAGGATCATAAAACTGGCTGGGAAAGTAATCTGCCAATGCAAAAGTTCAACATTTCAATTTCGAAACACGCGTGTCTGAACTTTACTTTAGTTTGGCCAATCGATGTTTGAAATAAGAATTATTATTGAAAGCTTTTAGCTATGACAAGATAAGTCGGTTATGTAGATTCAAGTCAGTGTTTTACGCATGAATAAAAACGGAAATCAGTTTTTAAAGTTTTTCATTCTAAAATTGAAATATTCAGGATAACGGTGTATCCACATTATTCACGGAATAAACAAGAGCTAGTGAGAACGAGCAATAAATGATATAATCCATCTAGGTTTCTATATGCGACCGAATCTTTATCCGATTTTTCCGTTTCACGTTTTTCGTTTGAGAGTTGTTAATATTATCTTCTATATTAAATATTATCTACAATTTGAGGTTTTACTTTTTATTAATGGAGGACTGAACTGGCACCAACCAAAAACTGTCCAAAGAAGCCAAGCTAGCCGTCCATAACGGAGTACTGGTACCTACCCTGATGTATGGCAGTGAGGCATGGAACTGGCAGAGGAAGGATGAAATTAGACTGAATGCTGTAGAAATGAGATCCCCAAGGCGTATGTGTGGTAAAACCATGTATGATTGTGTGAGAAACGTGGAGATCCGAAAAGAATGCAAGGCTGATGTAAGCGTAATGAGTAAGATCAAGGAACCCTCCGATGGTTTGGGCATGTAGAGCGAATGAACGAGGAAAGAGTGTAAGGAGAATATATGACGCAAATCTGAATGGTAGAAGAAGTCTGGGACGCCCGAGAAAGACATGGCACGACTAAGTGAATCAGATACTTGAGTCGGCCATGTCAATAGTCAGAATAATAGAGGAGGCAAGACCTAGTTGTTTAGCGATCCGTCCTCTCTGCCTACCCCTGAGGGGAAACGGCGTGATGGTTAGTTAGTTAGTTTAGATTTTACTCAATAAGTTATTCCACTACAAGAAAAAACAAAATAGGTCACCAACGAATCTGTTTATGTTATCGTTCGTCCTCATAACGACACTAAGAGATTCGTGCGAGCACTTGGTTAATACTTTAATTCTCGTGTAGCTGGAACATTTTGATCCCCGTAGATTCTGTTTGCTTTAGGCGTTTATTTACCGAAAAATCTTTTACGTCCAAGTAATCTGAACGGGCTTTAACATGCGAAAAGGACTTTGATAGCGCTAGAGGAACGCGCGTCACTTCTGCCGACGACAGATGAATTTCCTATTAATTTATTTCGCGATTTTTTTTCACTTAATTAATTAAGGCGGGATTCGGGGGTTATAAAAATGGAAAGGCAAGTCAAATAATTCAACCAACGAGATTTTTTAATCTATTTCAGGATTTTTTTTCAAGGGAATATAAAATAACTTCATACCGTTCAGAATAAGTACAAATAGCAACAAAGCACAGGAGTTTCGTCATAAAAAAATGAAAAACGTAATTTTTATAACAAACAACAAAAATAATCATTACTGGCATAAACTTGTACGCAAGGCATTTAGGTTTTAAAAATACGTTAAGTGTACACCTGTATCCTGCGAAGCTAATAAAAGAAGAAACACAAAGCTGAATTCATCTTTTCAAGCGATACAATGAAATGCTTTCAAGCCAGGGGGCTTGTTTCTTTTTGGTATTTCAGAAGTGATACCAACTGTAAAAGTTCAGGGTGGAAATGTCTCGAGCTGTACCTTAAGAAGGCACTTGGGATAAATTGTGGACGGTGGGGAGGAACAAGGATCACCCAGTCAGGAGTGGGCTTTAAATAACCTGTTTAATTTATTTTAATTCTGCGGGGGGCGAGGGCCCTTGTTACAGTAGCCGACTTCCTCGGCGCCTAGGGGTCTCGAACCCTGAACAATTCTCAGCGTATTATAATGACATTTCAAAATCTATTGCGTAAGGTTCTCGTGCCGGGGGCTATTTTGTTTCGTTTCCGCTGTTTCAGTTGGAGATACAAAGGTGAGGCTGTTTTAAATGATAAATCGCTTTCCGCCTGCCTTTACTCCCGTGGGCTACCTCAGTCACCCCCAGCGCCCGTCCGCACCGGCGTTATTCATGCCCAAACCTTGGGTGGTGCATTTGATTTTAACATAACAATTCTCCCATTACATTATGCCTGGAGTGTATATTGTACGCTTCGTTTCACTAACGTTGATTTGAGCATAAAGTGAAGCAAATGGGAAAGGGCTAAAAAAACATGTGGCGAAATATCTTGTTGTATTCGATAACATCAACATTCTTTTCAGCGAAAAATTCAATATTCGGTATGCGTGGAAAAACTGAAAGAGCGCAGAGATAAAAGGTTATTCTAAAAACTAGGATTATTTGAGCTTTGAGAAAATATGTATTCCTTTCTTCCATACAACCCGTATGGAATTTTAATCGAAGGCATAAACTTCGAAGCGACTCAAACAAAAAAGCCTTTATTTGCTTTACTTTTGGGTGAAGGCATTAATAAAGATTAGCCGGAGTATAGCTTCTGTTCGGGATGAGACTTTCCTACATTTATGAAAACCTACGTTGTACTGTAACCGCAGGGAACGCTTTTTTCAGTCCCAATAAATCAGTTGGTCATACGCAGAGGAGGAATGGAAGGCGAAGGGGGCTGAACAGTGAACACTGAACAGTGAGCACCCTCCTAATCCTAAATCCCAGATCAGGCTGAATGTCAAATAGGCCCAAGGAAAGGTGGAAACGAGAATTGCTATTTGGTCTAGTGAAATACACTGAAATGGGGGCACGATAAAATGCGGAGAGATTTTTATTATAGTCATACAGACATCGTTGAAAAACATTGATATTCTTGCTTAATAACAAGATATCGTTAAGGAAAAACACGAATTCATTTCACTACTGTTGTAGGTTTTCATTATTTTAATGTTGAAAATGAATACTTATTGAAGAAGAAAAACCAGGAGATAAAAGTGCTGTTCAACATTCTAAAACCTCAGGATTCTAACAGCCATATTCACTGGTTGGATCTGAATATTACTTCTGCCCGGGAATACAGCTTTTATCACCATCCAATCTCTTCTCCTAATATGATTCATATGTGACCTATCATATCAGAGACGTGACTTTAAAATCCCATCACACCGTGTCGCTAGAGAGAGATGACGGATAATGCGCCAAGATATATTTCCGGCTTATCAAGATGTAACCCGCAGATGTAAACGAAAAGAGATATCGCGGAAACAGAGGAAAACGGATTACATTCAAACGTAACCAAGTACGTGACAATCGATAGAAATGGCAAAGATAAAAACGTATTACGGTACGAATTTGATCAAGGTAACATTTGTAGCAGTTAGCTACCTGCTTCAGGAATTACAAAGTGCCTATCCAGTAGATTGCATGGTCGCTACGCGGTTACTTGAGAATACTACTCTAGCCGTTCGTTACCTTTTGGGAGCTAAAGGCTTTGGCTTGTAACAGTGATGGTATGTCTAGGGAAATTTCCCTAGATCTAGGGGCGAAAAATATTTTTTAGGGAAAAGGGAAATCAGCACAAAATCTAGGGAAATTTCGAACTCTGGCAAAAATTTGATTACATATGACAATATTACTGGTATAATAGATTTTTTTGGAGTTCCCATCAATCTTAAATAGTGTTGATGTATTTTCGTTATTTGTTTTTGGGGTGTTATGCCGTGTTGCGCTACCTCCTTCTTTAGCCAAAGTTTCGGACATCGTTGCAGTGTCCATCATCAAGGCAGATCCGGCAAATGAAATGTGTGCTTATTTATTTCGATAAGTGTTGATGTACTTACAAGGAATGTTATTTTTAACACTGACAACTCAAAATGATATTATGTACTTATCTAAAAAGATAAATGGAGACCTCTGAAAAAAAAATTAAGTTTCGAGTTCCGTTTTTTCGGTGATTGCTGTTGATTTTTATTTTGCAAAGTGATTTTTATATGGAATTCCGTTTCTAATTCAGCGGTAAGTGTATAACTTTGAAATTATTATTTCATTTAGCAAAAAGTGTTTTATTTGGAAAAGCACAGTATTATATGTAGATACATCTACTGAGTTCCGATATCTTTTCAATTAATAAACATATAACAGGATTAATGTTACAGTCAGGTGATTACGTACTTGCGTAAATGTGATTATTTGAATAATTTGACTGCTTACAATGTTATAACATGTACAACAAAAGTTGCCCCCTCCCTCCCCCCCGCGACGCAAGTTTTGATTTGCCAAGGTGGTACCCCCAAAATCTAGGGAAATATTTTTTTTGGGCAGAACATCCCTTGACGGACTACGACATAACGTGAATCACTTTTATTTATTTGTTTACCACCTTTTGGTTGACTTAATTTTCAATATCTACTTGCCAATTATGTAGAACTCTTATATATATTCAAAATCGTCTGGCGCCCTGAAACTATAATCTTAATTTCAACCATTTTTAATTTTTTTTTTCAGTTGTTTATTTAGCACAAGATTATACATTTATATACATAATTTATTAATTATTTTGACTGCCCAACTAGGAATATTCCCGTTTTCGGACAGTCAAATTATTATGGGTGTGAACATGTGGAACATGATTTCTACAAATGCCATGCACAACCGATTTTAAATTAACCTAAAACACGTGACATATTATGACTTTTTCTTCGAGCAGCTACCTCGCCCAGATATCTTTAAATAATTATAAATTTATAGTCATTCCTATCAATAACTTGATGAACGATTTTATTTCAGTTACAAAATGGTGAACTAAATTTTCATGCTACCTTTGTTTTGAGCTTTCACTATTTTACACAAAAATCTTCTTACACATCAAATTTTATACACACAATCATAGCAAACATGTATCAATTTTTAATTGTTACACATTTATGAATAAGAAAAGATGCGCGGTGGTTTCCACATGAATCAAATCTGAATTATACAAAGAATCTTTAAAATGTCTGCCATGAATTCCAACAGTATATTTTAAACTAGTGAGGACAAGAAGCTCGAAAGCATTTACTACGACATAATGCAGATAATATATCAAATTGGAGTGAAATTGAGAAGTTTACGTGCTCGTACCAGGGAAGGTTTCTTTCGAGGCCCAAATGTTAATCTACGGTAGTATGTCACGTTCGCACATAAACGTAGAAAGACAGTTTTTTATGACGACTTTGAAAACTAGAAGCAGCCCTGGATGGCCGCCAATTAATGCCATATACCATATTAAACTTGAATCATAAATCCAACCTTCGAGAGGAGTACAACTGAGTTATATCTTGGAATGGATGGAAAAAAAAATCGGGAGCAAAAGTTTCAAGTTTATTCGGGCATGGAATGTAGAGATCAGGGAGAGGGGGTATGAGTCGCGGTTAAGGCGCCGTATCCCCACTCAAAAAGAAGAAAATGGAGATATATGTAATTAGTATTTACGAATGTTGGAGAGATTAGCTGAAGCGAAAATTGTGAAAATATTTGATAAAATACGACTCGTATAAATAGAGCAAAAATCTCTTGGGGGCTATCTAAAACAGCAGTTAAAGAAACACTGTGAATTTTTTCATACATATAACTTACATAAAAAAAATTTCGGAGCATACTTTGCGATTTTTTTCTATTGAGGGAATTTCATATAATTTGCGTTTCGGCGTCGGGAATGTATATTATCTTAAAAAATAACACATATTTTTTAGAGCTTAAAAACTTGAAATGTTTAATGGCCATTAACAAACCAGCGGCCAAGAATTCAAATTTCGTCGAAAGATGTTCTTACGATCGTACAGGACGGTTCCAGTGAAAAAGATTAATTATTCTCCGTACCAGCTTTTTTAAAATAATAACTCAATTTCGATTTTATTTCATTCAAAATTTGCTTTAATTTATACCTACATTCAAAAATGCTGAAAGGCCTGATGATAAAACTATTAAAATTATGTTCTTTTTGTAATTATTTTTTGATCATAAGTATTTATAATTTTTCAATGTCTAAGCAAAATAACAATTTAAAAAAATCTTAAACATATTAGTTTGCAAGACCGTAAATAAATATACAAACTGAAGTATTTTCGTCACAAAACACATGTGCGGATTTTTAAAAAAATGATTTTATTTAAACTAAAATAAAAATTCTGAAACATAGCTTTCCCAGAAAATTTATTGAATTATTTTACTGCGTGATTATATGATTTGAAATATGTGTTGTATAACACAAAATTTTGTTTGAAAATTTAACAAATCTGCCAACGACCTACGGTAAAACCTTATTGTACTAAAAATAAACATGTTTTCTCGAAATTTAAAACATAGCTTTACTAGATAAAAGAACAGTCTTTCGAAATCAATTTATAATTTTTTGTGGAAAATAGTCAATATGTCTAAAATTTGATTTAAAATTGACATATTTCCGGTTTTGTCTGGTTATTCCTTCTTAAGTTAAGCCTGTACCGGTGCCTATACTGCTGTACACCTAGTCATGCACCACCCGTAACAACTTTCAAAGGCCGAATTTCCTAACTAATTTTAGATTAGAATAATGAAATAATTTTACTTTGTATAAACCACTTATAACCTATATAATTTTAGATTATTGAACGCGGCGGGAAGCATTCCGATTAGATTATATATGTCAGGGAATGGGAGAAAATTACCAGCCAACTTCATGTCGCTTTAATACTTAATATGAATGAAATAATACAGAAAGATAAAACTGTCATATTCGAAGAATTGATCAAAATAGTTGATTAGAAGATTATAATTTGATGCTCTACTTCGAGAAGCGATTGAAACGAGGGTCTAAACCCCTCAGGCCTCGAACCTATTTTGTCGGAAGGTCGAAATATCCGCTTTGCAAAGAAATCCAAATAAATGGAATATTTTTAAACGCCTCCGAAAATTAAAAAAAATTTGAAGGATGATGAAATACGTTTTCAAAATTTATAATTCGAAATAAACACATATTTTTTTGAAAAACAAAAATTTTGAAAGCAAAAATTAAAAAAAATTAAAAACGGCTCACCTTACGCTATTTTCTTAACTAAAATTACTGATAGTAAAAAAAAAAACATTTTGTTAGGCAGGTTAGACAGGCGTAATAAGCGTTATCGTAAACTCACTTTTCTGTGGTTTTAAGTAAAAATAATTAATTTAAAAAATTCCAAAAGTTTCATTAATTTTCAGAATCTTTGTGATTAAATATAAAGTGTGGTATATTCTCTTTCTAACACCGGTTAGATCATATTTCCAACCACGATAGAAAGAAACAACGATTTCTATGAGACCTACACGAGTTGTTCTGAAAAGAGGACACGAGGGGTTAAGACGATTAATTATAAGTTATGTATCGTAAATACGCGTGACTTACGTTCACAGGCCATTATACCCACAGAGACACACTTTCAGACACAATAACAAATTGAACACTATTAGAAGATCTTATCGTTCGAAAATATATTCGTGACTTGAAGCTTTTGCTACCACCGGCACCGGCACGTGCCATCTCAATTTTCAGTAACAAATAAAGTAACTTAGAATGAATAATAAGACATAACATTTGGCAATGAATTTCAAGCTTTCCAGTAGAGCTAACAATGACGCTCATGTCGCTCATGCCTCGAAGCGCATTACAAAGAACAGAGTTGAAAGATTAGGAGCGCTCCGCAGACAATGGCGGTAGTGGATGAAATCGCTAATAGCTAATCGTGATCGACAGAAGCAGTTTAGTCTTACCCTAAAGTTGGAGAGAGTCGTGGCCCGCTCCCCGCTCCCCGCTCGGCTGATCACTGTGGGAAAATGCAAGCTCGGGGATTTGACGGCCGGGGGGTACGTCATGAGCGACTCGCGACTAAAGCTGGCGATACGGAGACTAAGCCAACTTATGTGAGTTGCTTTTTATCCTTTTGCCTACACTCGGGAGTTCTTTGGCCCAGGTTCGGAAATTTCGCTAAAAGAATGGGTTCGCCGCTTTTAAATTGCGGCGCTAAGTCGATTTAAAGTCGGGATGTGCTTGATAGGAAATATAATGAAATAAAACATTGAAAGAGGGGAAGTAGACTTCCGCAAGGTAGTTTTTATATGTGCTTTTAAAATAAATTAAAATATAGAGGATGCAGAATACATTCAGAATCAAAATGTCGCTGGTCTTCTACATAACCCGTAGTCTTTGCGACGTAAGCGAGATAAAGTATTGTTGTCTTTTTTTATTATTTCGCAACGTCTGCCCATCAATGCTGTCTATCTCAGTTAGCTCAGTTGTCGAGCAGAGTTGCGCGGGCGGCTGTGTCACCACGGTAAGTACAATAATTACGGAGACATACGAGTACATATACCATACTTGCGAAAGACGTTTGATTATCTTTTGTGTAACTTTCGGACTTCTTTATTTACGGACTTACTTAAAATAAAACATTACTTTTCATTAAAAAAATATTTATGATTGTTTTGTAAGAGATTTACAGCATTTTGTTATTTTTTTTTATTACAATATATTTTTTATAACTATTTTCGTTTTATTTGAAGTACAAAAAAACTAAATTAACGATTCAACTACCTTTAAACTGATTAAATACGATAATATGCCAAATATACACTTTTAAACTTCAGTACGTCTTTAAGACGTATCATATTTAACGTAGGTCAAAATAAATTATCTTGCTAGGGTTTTAATAAATTTTATTGACCATATATATGTAGTCAAGTACGTACGTGCATTCAAACCTTCCTCTTCCTCTCCCCATTATTTAAGCCTCACAATATACCGCAAAAATGGGGACATCCTAGACTAAAAATAGCAGTCAGTAAGTTTAAAAATTGGCAGGGTCAGAGTGAAAATGTTTTTAAAATTCGTTAATGTGAGGATAATATGTACCCGTATTTGCTACCATTAAAAAAATAATACTAGGTTAAAGGGACGAATAAATTTCACCAAAAATAGTAGTGAAATTCTTGTTTCCACTAAATAAAGGCCTAAGCCTAAGGTTAGGTTATAAACAAGGAAAATGCCAATGTAAGTCACGTTCTATAAGCTAGGTATTTCACAATTTTGTAGACAGCAAAGTATTTGGTGAATTCAAATACAGGATTTGCCAAAAAAAGATTTCTAATTCTGTTTACTGACACCGGTCAATTTCCATTTTCAAGAAAGGTCAATCAAATTGGTCAATTTGCACTTTTAACGGTATTCAGGACTCTTTTTCTTTCTGCAAAGTGCCCCGATAGCTAGAATATTTTGGTCGGCTCCGCGATAGATTGAGAGGGGGCGGTGTCGGAAGAGGATCGACCCCTACGAATAGTAGAAAGCATTCTTGGCAATTGATTGATACGGCGAGAATTCAAACACCAGCGGGAATCCAATAATGTTCGCGCCATTGAGACGGGCGTAATGAGATATGAGGGAATACAAGGAAGAACCAGGAAGCAAGTAATGAAATCGACGGGACAAAACATTCCCAGTTTATTGTCGGGTTTCAATATACGACTGCAGATGCACTAACTTTTGATATAACATGCTGACACGCTTCAGAAAGCCAAGTAGCACAGTCCAGGAATAAGAGGTCAGAAGTTCAGCGTCACAAAGGAGGCTTTTCCTCAGCCGGGAAATATTTCATTACTCGACCGTTCGGAAAATTCACCTGTACCGCAGTGCATAAAATATGTACATCTTGTACGTAATAAAAAAAAACTGAATAATATACATACATACATCACAATAATATACAAGTTCTGGCATTATGAAATTTGTATAAAAAATTGCAATGGGTGGCACGCGAGCTGTTTGAAAACTGAATGTACCGGAATGAATGTATGGAATGCGGGAAGGGAACCCAGGAAGGGGAGGGGAACTCGGGAGGGGGGTTCGCGGGACGGGAGGAAGGGGGGAGTGGAGTGGGGAGAGGGAAGGTGGAGGAATCGGAGTGGGAACGCGAGAGAGAAAGGGGACGCGGGAGAGGAAGGGGAGGCGGAAGGGGATAGGGACGACTGAGTAAGGACACGCAGGGAGAAACAATTTCTTTATTAAATGGCACTGCAACGCATGCCGGGAACCAACTTTTGAACTAACCGAACTAACGAAACTTTTCAAAGCACACGGATGTAACAAAGGAGCGTGAACTCATTTCTGGGTTCTGATAATTTTATTCAATTCAATTTTTATTGGAATAACTTTTTAATAACGTTTGAAGGATAGACCCATCAATGTAATTGGGACGGATGCGGCCGTTACCTTTTTATTTTTCTGTGTCTTGTTATATTTCATTTAAGATTTATTAATATTATCTTCTTCTTCAATGATTTATTCCATTCCTTAGTAAGGAGTGGACTTGAAAATGGGTCGGTAATTTGGAATACACACCAAGTTAAGTATTCCCTCATGTTGGAGAGAGTTCAGAATAAATTTCTGAGATTTCTTTACGTGAAAGAATATGGCTACTACTCGTGGCTGTATCCTATCGACTTTCCTTTGGAAATGTTCGGAATAAACCATCTACGGGTCAGAAGGGATGTGCGCATTGCTACACATTTCTTAGGACCGATTCGTGGATTGTCTGAAAACTCGGCTATCGTTGAGAGCATTCATTTCTATGTTCTCGATGGTTATCTCTGTCACCGGTAGCATAAACTGTTCTATCTCGAAGCCTGCAGGACTAACTTGCCAATAGTCATGCCGGTTGGGAGAGCAATCTTGCTGTTGAATAGAATCAATTATCGAACAATTTTGTATCAATGAAGTTGCCTTTAAAAGGCAAACACTATTGCTACTAGTATAATTGAAATACCTACTGTTTATATTTATGGAAAGCCCTCTTACAAATGCGTTTAAAAACACACCAAATTGAACAATTTTGTAATGTTTTTAAAACAATAAATTGAAGTGAATTGATTTCTAAGATTGACACAACTGCAGACACTCTTCATTACATAAATAGGAGAGACTAGCCGAAATACCCGGGCTTTACACAAAGCATTTTCGTTATCAGATGTATATAGTGACCTTTGCCAACGACACTCTTATTTATATAAATAGAAGATACACAGATAGACAGACTAACTGAAGTCCCCGGCGTTGCCCGGGTTTTGCGCAGAATGTTTCGAAATCTCATGTAGACAGTGAACTTTCTCTTTTTTTAAAGATAAAGAATAAAACTCTAGATTTGTGTAAAAATTAAATCCACGCCGCCCGCCACAAACACTCTTATTTGTACAAGTAGATAGATTGGGGGATTGCACAGAAAGGATGAGCAAAAAACAAACCATTGGTAAAGAAAGAAATGAAAGCTGTTAACAAAAATTTTAACCGTAGATAGGTTAAAAGTAATGTTCAAAATGAAATATGTGGAGAATTAGCATAGATTAACCAAAATTAACGCCACGCATATTAATTAAAAATTCATGTCAATTTTCGCGGTTAAAAGTTTTAATTATTCAAGTTATACCATAATTTTCACCGAAAACGAATATAAATATAAGCCATGATGTAAATTCGGCCAAAATGGTTTGCATAAGTGCGAAATAATGTTTTTGTAAACAGGAGAGCTTTATAGTTCATATGAACATGTCGTAAATACAAAACATAGCGGGCCCTTCCCGGGGGTACAATCAGCTTCGAAAAAGCGCCCCGTACCTTCAAATTCAGCACAATATTTCACTAACGGTGCTTCAAGGAATACAAGCGAAAATAGCAAAAGCCCTAGAATTAATATACCTAAACATTACTAGCTAGTTCCCGGCACGCGTTGCAATACCATATTCAAAGAATTAAATTGTTTCTCCCTGCGTGTCCTTTCTCTTGCGTCCCCGTTCCCCTCCTGCATCCCCTTCCCCTCCCGCGTTCTCCTTCCACCTTCCCCCCTACCCTCTCCCCTCATCCGCTCCACCGTCCCGCCAAAACATTTCGAAATATCCTACTAGTGACCCAGACAATATCAACATTTTGCTTAATTCACTACAAGTTTTTGTGCATTATAATTGATTTGGTGGTGTTTTTGAATATCTGAGAATTAGATAGATGGAGATAGAGGGTACACTTTTACATATAACTGCGTACTTAACTCAAATTTCGTATTTTCGGAGATGTCTGACTAATCAACTACAATAATAAAATACAAAGTTTCCTTTTCTGTGTATTAAGTATAATTTAAAAAAGCAGATCTCTGTAAGAACAAACTCCTACAGTTGGACTCACCCCAAGGTTTCTATTCTCAAATAACGCGAAGTGAAATTCGTAGTTACATAAACTCTATGATATTATGTTTATTTTATATAATTATGTTTATCTAAAAAAAAACCATTGCTATACCGTGTTTCACTCATAAAAGACTTGATGCCTTGGGACAAAAGCATTCCACATTAGCGATGAGTAGGCTCAACGTTTTGCCGGAGGCTTCCGAGGAGTGGTTCCTCTTAAAGGAACTCGAGTTCCAGGAGTAGTTCCAGGTTCCAAGATATTTGCACGAACTGGGTACTGGGAGCAGTGGCGGGTGCCGAGACGCGCCGTTCCGGCCCCGGACCCGGGTATGCGGGTGTATGTGAACTCCGACCCGCATGTGAACTCAGTGTGAACTCGAAAGTTACGCGAGCGCGGGTGCCGAGCGCTGGGTAGAGGCATTCGGGCATTCGGGTCCGAGATTTATTTGAAAAAGGGATGGGAGTGGGATCCGCTTCCCGCAAAGGACTCGAGTTCAAGAACTCATTCCGGCTGGACCTACTCATCGCTATTCCACATGTACATGCAATGAGTGAGTTCTATATTAATCAAACGATGGACCTTTAGTTAAAAAGTAATAATATCCCACAATTCGCTCCTTATAATCTTGAATGATAAATAATGAGTATGCTAACTTTAAAAATGTGTTAAATAATTATGAAGACCTTTCGAATATTGATACTAATACAAGAATGTGACCAAAGCAACTAATTATAAAAATCGATGAATAAATTTTAAAAAATGTAGGACTGCCTTTATAAATACTAACTACTAAAACTTCGAAGACAATGTTGCACTTTGAGACATTTGCGGTGTACAGAGACTCGGCTAATGTGCGAATACCACCCCACTGAGATATAGAAACTAACTAACTAAACTAACTAACCATCACGCCGTTTCCCCGCAGGGGTAGGCAGAGAGGACGGACCGCCAAACAACTCGGTCTTGGCACACACTCTTTGCCTCACTCACATTCATACATCGTCTCATACATACTCTTCTATTATTCTGACTTTTGACATGGCCCGTCTCAAGTATCTGATTCACTGAGATATAGAGTCAAAGAATTATCTTTGACCCAATATTTGAAGAGTAAATTAGCCCCCATGTTCAGTCTTACATTTTATCGATAGGTACTAGAAAGGAAAAATGGCCAAACCGCCCGCGCCGTACAACTGTGAAATTAAAGATCAAGCTTTCAATTCAAAATCAAGTTTTCTATGAGTTTCCCAGAACATGTGGTAAATTCTCTAAAAATTGATTTGATGAACTCAAACACAAACAAAAAATATGGACAGCTCTGTCAATCTACAATTTAGTTAAGCAGTAATTAAGCAGATAAGTTTTAAGATTTTCACGGCCAAAAGCATTTTCGTTATTTGTTTTTGGGGTGTTATGCCGTGTTGCGCTACCTCCTTCTTTAGCCAACGTTTCGGACATCGTTGCAGTATCCATCATCAGGGCAGATCCGGTAGATGTGTGACACATTGTGTGACGAATTGTGTGACGAATGTGTGACACATCTACCGGATCTGCCGGATCTGCCCTGATGATGGACACTGCAACGATGTCCGAAACGTTGGCTAAATAAGGAGGTAGCGCAACACGGCATAACACCCCAAAAACAAATAACGAAAAAGTAATTAAGCAGTTTATCAACAGGATAAATGTTCAATCATAAATTTTACAATTGCAACGATTATTCAATTACAATTCATTTTGTTACATTACAGTGTAAAATGTACATACATAATATTATTATTAATTATACTGTTTAATAACCATGTTTTTAGCGTATACCTAAATCTGCTTGGTGAACCGCAATTTTTTTATATTACTTGGTAACATGTTAAATATTTTGGGCACGTTATACTCCAGGGTTCGCTGTCCGTAGTTATTGTTATATTTTGGAACAAGCATTCCTTCGAAATAATTTAACTAATATGATAGTAGAAAATGTGGGACGGGGAAAGACACAAAAAATGAATCAAAGGGTAAGACTGATAGAACACTACACTATAGAGACCTTTATTAATATTCAATGCAGCAATTCGTCACAAAATTTGGTACCCGTTCATCAATAAATTCCATTGAACATGAAAATTCTAAAAAAAGTACTTTCAAAATCTGGTTGACTGAATTGCACGAATGCAATAAAGGCCTGCCGACCTGCAAAATTTGCGCACGCGAGCGAAAATTGATTCACGTATTTTTCAATGACGTTATAACTGTCAACCAAATTACGACATGGTGAGTTTTATCCATATACAAAAAAAGGATGATACACGAATATACAGATTTTCCTTTTGTGTAATGACTGTCCTGAAAAATGAACGGCGGTATCCAAAACCACAGAGGTATTTTTAATATCAAATAACGTAGTGTCTACCTACATAAAAAAATGTTAAAAAGAGCTAACGACTTCTTCTCAACACTGAAATTGAAAAGGTAGCAGAGGGGATTAAATTCATTTATGGAATTAGTTGTAACCGAGAACCGCTGACGTTAAAAGTTCCTTAGAATTAATATTAATCTGAGTTCGGTCAGCATTGAGGGAAGTAAAACGTAGCGTAGACGGAGTTCGCCTGCAGGCTGTGGCGGTGGACGTACGTTAATTGGAGACCTACCTAGGTAAAGGTAAGAAGTAGGTCTGACTTATTCCACAGAGAGATTGTATAATATACATACCTATTTGCGAGAGCTTTATTACTAAACGAAGACAAGCAATATAATACACATTACGTGCTTTGTGGGGTAAATGGATTAATCAAAGTATGAACTACCGACTCCATGTGTGTAGTGTGTTGCGTGTTTATTTAACCCGATTAATCAGAGGACACCAAATATGGCCCAACACACATAAATCTCTTATAAATAGCTGTATCTCCCTTACTATCACAGTGAGAAACGTGATTTATAAGGCGTTAAAAAGAGAAAACACCACGCTGTATATTAAAAACTAAAAAAACACAAAAGTAAAATGGACACCTTTACGCAACCAAAGATTCGATTCGCAATTTTAAATTTTGGAAATCTTTAATTAATTATTTTTACATGGAACAATAAAAAAGTGAGGTGACAATGACGTTTATAATACATTTTTCTAATAAAATATGTAAGTATGTGGTTTTCTCTTCGTTATCAGTAATTTTAGTTAAAAAACGTAAGGTGAATCATTTTTAATACTTCTTTGTGTTTGCATACAAAAATTTCATATTTTAAAAAGTGTATGTTTATTTCAAAATATAAAATTTAAAAGCGTTTTTCATCACGTTTCAAAAACAATTTTTAATTTTTAACATGTTCATAAATATTCCATTTATTTGGATTTCATTGCAAAGCGCAAATATTTTGACCAACTGAAAAATATGACTGTTTTTGAAGGGTTAATTATGTTGCAAGCGATTATTCTAATTCCTGTGAATGAATGGATTTTAATGAAACTTTACATCAGAATAACTAATAGGTTATAATTTATAAAGCTAGCTAGGAATGGGATGCGGGAGGGGAACAGGGACGCACGGGAAAGGTGATTCAGGGAGAAACAATGTATTTCTTTGAATATGGCACTGCAACGCATGCCGGGAACCAGCTAGTAAGTAATAATTCTTTACTTGAAAGGGTATTTGTTTTTTTTAATTTTTGTCAGATTTATCTGCAGGTCAATTCGCATAAAGACACTTTTATTAAATAGTTTAAACTTGGAGAAGAAACTACTTTGCGCGCAGAGGGGACACTGCACAGTGCTTGATTTGCAGTTCAATTTTATCTTTCATTTCTATTGATAAATACAATTACAAATTAGATAGATTTAATAATATATAAAAAAAAATGTCAAAAAAATATATTATTACATTGTAAAGAAACTTGACAATGTTTTTTCTTGAAAGTTCGGTTCGTTACGTTACAATTCTTCAATGTATGCCCTAGAGACTCTAACTAGAAAGAAATTATAAAACTACAAAAGATTTTAGAACTTATGGTAAAAAAAACAGTCTTTAATAGTTGTGTTTTATGTTTAAGGGAACGTACCCAAACTACGTGACCAACTTTTTGCAATTTTTAACCCCCCCCCCCCCCCCCCCGGTGACCAAAATCCTAAGGAACCCGCCGCTCATTTGTATGGAGCGTGACCTTTTGAAGACCCCCCCCCCTAAAAGTGTCACGTAGTATGGGTACGTTCCCTTAAACAGGTGCAATACTATAACTAATGATTATTCAAACAATAAACTTCGACGACAATAATTTTTTTTAGGCATTTAGTTATTCTAGAGGCAAACACACGCGCCCGAGTAAAGCCGAACGTTATCCAATATTCAAACAATAAACTTCGACGACAATAATTTTTTTTAGGCATTTAGTTATTCTAGAGGCAAGCACACGCGCCCGAGTAAATTGAATAATAATAATAAAAGACACATTACGAACACAGGTTTCGGCTGAATTTAGATTAATTTTTAACTCGTTTATTGGCCGAAATCAAAACCGAAACTCTGATAGGTCACTACTATTTATACCAGAAACTTTACATAAAATGAAATAGTCGAATAGCGTCCTATCTTTATCTTCCACTTTCCCACTTTCATCAGCCCTGCAAGAGTGGTAGATACTTCATAAAAAAAACGATTTCGATGTAATTTAATATCTTTTCGAAACGTTGAAACGATAAAACGAATATGACGTAAATAGTAACGGCCCGTTAATTGCGTGATTCTTAATTGAGTACGATCGTAGTAGATAATATAGTATTATACAAACGATTGACAATCATGCGACCGATGTTGTAAGGCATCCCCCATCGGGCATCTGTAATTAAATTGTGACCGTCTAACATGTTGACATTTCGCAGGCAAGCCATATCCCATTACAAACATAGTTGAATGTAAGAACTTTATAATATCTTCCGGACATTATAAAGTGGATGGACTATATTGGATGGACTGGGTTTGAAGAGTTCTCTGCGGAACAAGAATTTGAAGATGAATGTACATTATCGTATGCTAGAGTGCTGTGTCCACTCCCATATTGTATGGAATGGAAACTAGGAAATTGAAATCTAGAATATATCAGGATTGGAGGTTTTTGATATGTGAACTTTGAAGGGATCTTTACAGCATAGACTGTTTTATCTCCCGGCTTTCAGAACTAACTTGCCAATGGTCATGTCAGTCGGGAGAGCTGTCTTGTTGTTAAATAGAATCACTTCGACTATCGATAAGTTTAACATCAATGAAGCACAATTTAGCCGTCAAGCTTTGTTGCTGTTAGTCTAATTGTGTTTCATTGATGTTTAAATTATATTTTTGAATGTAGCTATTACTTTGTGGTTATCCATTATAGAAAAATGAAATAATTGAACTTTGTATAAACCACTTATTTGATGCGCAAATACGACCGGTTTCGGAACAAACGTTCCTTCGTCAGGGAAAGCTTATACTAATTTGACAGTTTCATGTTTAAATTGCTTAAATCTGCTTACGTAATTTTCATATTTTCTCTTTTTAAAAACGCTTTAGAATTTTAATTTAATAATGAAAAAAATGAATTGAATTACAAGTATGCTAGAGACTTGACCAACGAGGAAGTGTTACTTTGTATGCACCCTGAAAAGGAGCTCAATACATAAGATAAAAGCTGTCACAATAAATAAGATACAAGGCGCGTAAAACAAAGTTGTCTCCCTCAACTTGTTTCGAGAGGAAAGATTAAAGATAAAAGGCGTGAATCCGAAAGATAGGATTTTCTAAAAAACTTGCAAGTGATTCATGTTGTTTTATGCAATTGTTCAAAACAATTTTCGCGAATTCACGAAAGATAGGATTTTCTAAAAAACTTGCAAGTGATTCATGTTGTTTTATGCAATTGTTCAAAACAATTTTCGCGAATCTCCGCTAATAAATGGCACTGAAGGATAAATCTGAGGCCAGTTCTGATTAGTAATAAAAACGCACACCGGCGTCTGTTTCTAACCAATCTCAGCCACTACAAAGGCGTTAACGGTGGTTGTCACCGACCAGAAAAACTCCTGAATGTCGCTTTACGAACAACGAACCCAATTTTCAGACACGCAATCGAGATACAAAAGGAAACATAATAAGAAGGAAGAACGGTTAGATACATCCGTTTTAATTGTTGAAACTCAGGTGATTTAAGCCTGACTGATTAAAGGCCGGTTAATTAAATTAGCCAGAACAAAACACACCACTTCCTAGGTAGGATTTTAAATGAAAATAATGAATACGAATAAATAATTGCGATATAGGAAGGGGCCTTAGCTTTATAATGGCACTAGAAACAGGCCATTTGAGAAAAAATAAAAGGCGAGAGCATTAGAATGACCTAATTACAAAGAAGAAAGAATGGAGTGAAAATAAAATAATATGTAATTACTTCATTAACTTCGAACAAAAGAACAGAAAATTAAAAGTTTGAGAAGTAATTGAGAGGAACAAACCAATCTTCATTAAGAGATCATTTAACGGCATCGGAAATTTTCGCAGATCTTGAGAATGATTTTATAGATTTTCTGCTACCAAATAAAATCATTGAATGCCCTTAGGAAAATCAAGATATATGTTAATAAATAATAAGAATTAATTGGAAACTTTCACAGTTAAATGATTTATCGACGCTCTAATCAACTAATAAATCGCTAATTACCAAGTTGTTCAAGTTAAATCTCACAACTCAGAATAGATATACCTAAGGGTAAAAATATGGACGTATCTTGGCATTTAAGTACCACGCTCACGGATTTTAAAAATGCCGAAATACGCGCAGAATTATTAAACGTCAGCAAAAATTAAAGGCAGGAAATAAAAACCAAATTCAAAAATAATTATTAATTATAATTAATAGACAAACAATGTATTAAAGGAAAATGTTGTGTGATATAAATACATTGTTTATTCAATGAGTTTTCGTGGTTATAAACAAATATGTAGAAGTAGGAAAATGTAAAGATAGTAATTTATAAAAAAAAATTGCGATTGTATAATTCAAAATTTAAAGATGTGGCGTAGAGAAATACAAAAATGTTTTTCTTAGTCCTCTTAACTAGGATGAGGCGGACGTTATTTAATTTAATTAGATATGTTCACTTCTTCTAAAACAGCAAACTTATTTTGTGGCACCATTATGATTGAAGTTAATGAATTACTTCGTTTTTACCACTTTTATGTTCATTTCCTTGGTCAGAGTTCTTCTCGTACGTCACTTACCGAACCACAATGATTCTAAAAACGTATAACAGATACCATAATTACTTATTTACCGGGGTACTTAACATATTTTTATTAACAATATGTTTTCAAAACATTATACGGTAATGAGAAGAAGTCGGGGACGCCCGAGGAAGACATGGCACGATCAAGTGAATCAGATACTTGAGTCGGGCCATGTCAAAAGTCAAAATAATAGGAGAGTATGTATGAGACGATGTATAAATGTGAGTGAGGCAAAGAATGTGTGCCAAGACCGAGTTGTTTGGCGGTCCGTCCTCTCTGCCTACCTCTGCGGGGAAACGGCGTGATGGTTAGTTAGTTAGTTGGGCCTCATTCACATTTATATTAATAAGTGTGTAAATAAAATTAACTATATTGAAATATATGTTCTTATTAGACATCTAGGTCTAAAACCGAACGGTCTTTTGAACGGCTACAATAATTTCATTTAAAGCGATGATACTTCGGTTTTTCTGAAGACATGCCAAAAAATATCAGAAACATATCATCACATTTGAGTATTTTTACTTATTGATGGAAAATAAATTTAAAACAGGGCTAACTAGAATTTTTAAATAATTATTTGGCGATACGGCGAAGTCCTGCGATAAACAGGACATTTTGACGAAATGAGGCAACGATAAACCGAAATGACTTAGCCATAAAACGGACATCAAATATTAATGTGTATTGCCGGATTTTCTTCTCTCTACATAAAAACGGTGAATGTGCAAATGGAAGATCCGTGTCAGAGTGAGACGATAAATTCTTCCTGGACAAGGGACAGAAATGAGCTCTTTATATAAATGTGTACAAAAGATTTATGTCTCAATCTTAACGGTCGCCATATTATTATTAGCCAATATAAAAGATAATATTTATTATGAGAGGAGACGTTCATCACATTGCCAAATTAAGATGTGGATTTATGGTGGCAATATTACGTTCACAGCCTTATGAAAATATGTTGGTAAAGACAATATTGAATAAAATCAAATAACTCTCGGAATATATAAGCTTTCGGAATGTCAGTTCCGGTGTAGGTATATTATTTATATGTCCAATATTTTGGTTTTTCTCGTTATTCTACGAAAGCTTTTTAGAAAATTTCACAAAAATACTGAAACTTGCTAACAATATTTCATACTGTATTGGACAGTCAGGTGGCGCAAAACAAAGGATCGGACGAACAGTACATAAACATAGAAAAAAACAAAATTTTCAAGCTGTAGCTTTACTAACATTGTTTAGCAAACGGCTTTTTCAAGCTGTAGCTTTACTAACATTGTTTAGCAAACGGCTTTTTCAAGCTGTAGCTTTACTAACATTGTTTAGCAAACGGCTTTTTCAAGCTGTAGCTTTACTAACATTGTTTAGCAAACGGCTTTTTCGGGAAAATTCCGACTGATTCGGAAAAATCTATTCTCAAACGTGCCGCTCATGCGATTTGCCTAAATATTTATATTTTTGAAACGATTCGTTGTGGAATTTCACCGTAAATTTTCTTCTTTATACAATGTACAATGTTGATTAAAAACACTAAAATACTACACTTTTCCCCTTAAAACTAAAAACTCTATGAAGGTAACGATTTTAATCCTGATAGTGGTAAATTTTCATGAACCTTCGCAGAAAGTTCAAACTAATCGCCAGGGTTAAAGGCCAATTGTGTTAAATGAAAGGGTCGAGATGGCCAGATGAACCAGGAGTCCAGGAGTTCAGCCAGGAGAGGAGAACGCGACCAGATTAGGGTGGCCGGGGGCGACTAATGAAGGTCGGCAGTGTTTTAGGCCCTATCATAATAATGGTTTGTTCCGTGCTTCAAATTTGGGGCATTGAAAATACGCCGGCGCTAATATTATAAATACGATAAATTAATACCATACAGGACGCTGCACGTGACAATTATACACGATGAGAGCACGCGTTTCATGATAGTATTGTTTAAATAATTTGATATTTATTAAATCTAAATAATGAAGAATCCAAATTAACGTAAGATGTAATGAAAACTAAATAAAATAAAACAACACAAAATAATAAATAAACAAAAAAAAGACAGAATAATAGGGAATGAATAACCGTATAAATTGTGGCAAAAAATGCATTTAAAATTAACGGATCGTTGCACAGGCTGGTCGCCGAATCATCTGCATCCAGCGATCATTGAGTGGAGAGTTGAACCACGACAAAGACGTCGGATGAAGTTTTGTTTTGAGCTTTAAGCTTAAAGCTTTTAGTTTTGAAGTTTTAGCTTTGAGCTTAAAACTCGAACTTTGAGCTTAGGGATTTTACGATTTTACTCAAAACACATATCTTTGAGCTGTAAGATATGTGCTTTGAGCTATTTTGTGTGTTTGAACATAATATTATCAAAACTTGAACATAATATGGTCTTTAAGTCTGTCAAGAAAGTCGAAGAGTGTTTTATGTCACCCGCGTTGCTCAGGCTTAACGCAGAGTTTTTTTAAAATTCAGATGGAGACAGTAATTATCCTCCTATGTATTATAAACGTGAAGTGTGCAAAATTTCATCACGATGTATCAATTCTGGTTTAAGGGGTGGATTTACAAAATCTCATGAAGTCTGTGATCTTCCTCTTGTTTAGAAGTGTGCAAATTTTCATCAACTTTGGAATAAAACTACAGGTTTGTATACAAATCAAATCCACGCCGCTCGCCACAAAGCCGTAAGGAGACAATCGACTTTATACATTGGAAGATTTCACCATATCAAATGGAAACAAATTCAGAAAAAGGTTTTAAGAATATTGAAATAATTTTAAAATGTGGCGAAAATTCTTGAAGGCTGGATAGACTTACAAACAGAGGCATCCAACACAACGTCGTTTTCCACAAAAAACTTTACAAAAAGCCAAACAAGAAAACAAGTACATAGTTAACCGCATAAACGAACCTTTCTTTCGTTAAAAGGAAACTCCTTAGATATAACCAATTCCCATACATTTTTGGGAATGTCGAGCAAGTTGTCAAATAAACTAAAAACTGTAAAAACAAGTTTTAAACTGAACTAAGACACGATCCATATAACGTAAAAAGCGCACTTCACGAAAAACTCGCATCATAAAAGCTTTTTGTACGTGGTTGGCCCATGGGATTAAAGTTTTTTACGATTCCTAGTCCTAAAAATTCGGCAAAAAGGCTGCAGGTGATTTTGTCTGTGGTCCATACGTGTTCCAGTAAAAAAAAACTTTTCACGTCGAGAGCTTTTGCCCGGTACATAAACGACAAAATGTCAGTCTTTAACGGGAAGGGAGTGAAACGGGCGATAGCATTTAACAACTAATGAGATAAATTTGGTACAGAATGATATTGGCCTTTCGGTGTGTACTGAGAATTACGTTAAAGTCGTTTTTTCCGGTTGGATCCCGTTTAACGTCGGTTGAGGTGACAGATAAGTGGGAATGGGCAGGTGTGTGGTAAGATTAACAGTATGAATCGTTTGAATGTATGAAGGTAGACCCAAGGTAGGAAATGTTAGAGAATGTAAACTCACGGCAAAGTCGTTAAGGTTAATTCAGCGTGTCGGAACTTTCGCCGGTGGTGTTCCTCCGACATAAGTTAAAATCATTTTATTTTTTGGGTCCCCAAATAATTACAAACAGTTTTATTTGATCGAGTAAGTTAGAAAAGGTGTTTAGTTTCGTGAAACAGCAGATTACGGTGAGGGGAATTATATTACCGGGTTATATTACATTACGAAAGATACGGGCTCAAACCGCGTAGGGTTTAGCAACTTAAAATTAAAAATGGTGGCAAAGCTTTCATTATAAAATGCAAAGTGTTTTTCAAGTATTATGATAATGTTCCATTAGGAGAAAATAATTTAGTATGCAATTCTGTGGACGGAAGTATTTCCAAGTTTCTGATAGGTAGAAGAAGAATAAAACAAGAATGAACATGACATTAACATGAAAAGCGGCTTTCGAGGGTCACATTGAAAAGAATTTTAACAATAGACGAATTGAGAGAGTTCTTGAATATAAGCGAAACACACCACGGAGCATTATTATTTTTCAAACCAAATAAATGGAAGATTGTAATCTTTGAGATTAAGCCACGAACAAAGTGGGCAAAACAGAGCTTTTTCTAACATTAAAAATTATTCACCTTTGTGTTTTAGAGTCTACAGGGGAGGGGGCTTTGAGGCTTTAGAAATTATCATTACATTAGTAGAAGAAAAAAATAACCGCAGATAAACCAATGGAAGATAAAGAAATAAAGGATATTACGGTGTAATATCTGAACTTGTGTGCCAGAACAAAAGTTCGGCAAGTTTGACTTGGCGAAGTAGATGACGACTATAGCATATCTCTTAGCAAACCATGAATATGGACTTTCCCTTGACTTGAGATAAAATGAGATAAATAATAAATCCATCATTTACTTTGGAGTTAGATTATAAAAATTTGGATTTAAGATGTAGGATCTCCATCTTCTCTCCATTAGGGAAACATTTGAAAGTTTATTTTCCGAAGTTCAGTAAGTAATTTGATGAAGTAAATGATTTTAATTCAACTTCGGCGACGTTTATAATAAAATCCAACCCCCAGGAACGTGCCAGCAGCTGCCTGCTCTCATCGAATGGGAATTCAATTACTCGTTTTGTGTACGAGTTTGTCAACTTCTATTAACAATGGCGCACAAAAACAAAATGGTAAAAACTTTTATTATTAATTAAAAAAATTACTTTGTAGACGATGAAGACTTTGACGACGAGGAATTGAGACTTAAAAGAAAGATCAGATACACGGGGAGTTGAATGCCATGTTTTGGATCCAGGAGACATTGCCGAACACCCAATAAATCCGGGCAAATTTCATTAAAGAACTGGACGACTGTCAAAGGAATACGGTGAAGCATGAGAGATCCTTGAGCGTTCACGGGAGACATGTAGACGCCGCCGTATATACGAGTATATAATTAATTCATAAAACCTAAACCAAATTTCCGAATTCCAAGTGTTCCATACGTCACTGAAGAAAGCTGTTTCTATAGTATGATGAAAACCACACTTTTGATTTACAATAATCTAAATTCTTGAGATAAAAATGAAATGAAACTCAGCCCCGGGTTACAATTCTCCAATAAAGATCAAGAGTTACCTACTACTCGTTACGCGCCATATACGATGAAAAATTATTCGTCGCCTCGACGAACTTTGCCGAATGTTTCATTTTTACGTATTCTTCAATGTCGAAGGGTTGAACAGATGACTATACTGGCAGCCCTGTGAGTATTGTATATGTATCTGATTTTTGACGTTTCTATGGTGTGAATTTGAAATTGAATGGCTGGCGGGTATAATACTCAAAATCAAAAACAGCTGATAAAGGCCGCAGAAAATAAATTTAATGCTTCCAATACATGCAAAACGACAGTACAACAGATAAATTATGAAGTTAATTTTCACGTGAAAACTATCTACCCTTCCGGCGAAATATTATTGTTGGTCTCAAAGCATCTGCTTCTTTTTAAAAATATACATATGATCAAAACTTTTTAAAAATATACATATGATCAATGTCAGAGTGCGCACGGGAAACGGTCTTAGGTTAGGATACAAAAATAGTAGATTTTGACAGTTATGGCGAAGACAATACGGTGTCGACTGGTTCGACCCGTTGTTCGAGTGGAATGACTTTTGACGTTTGGCGTCTAAGTATGTAACTCCGACGAGACTCGGTAAGTCAAGCAACGAATTTTCGACGGCGATTGGAGAATCGAATCCCAGTTCGCTTGAAATTTCATATCCTTTAGATTCTACCCTTTCAACATTTATTTCTGTCCTTTTAAAACTTTTTATTCATCAATACTCGGTGACTACCTCCGGTATCTGCCATCGCCCTGATCTGACAGTCGGGGCTGTCATGGGGATTTAATTACTCCGCGTTTCGTTTATGCTCCCGGCGGCGCCAGAGATGATTTACGCTTTGATAGGCCACCTAATCACAAAATCCCCGCGCCTTTCTTACAAAAATTCCCGCACACTAATTAACTGTCGATATAAAACTTCATGGAGCAAAACATGGGGGTCTAAATGCACTAGCATCGATAACTCGTTCCGTAAGGCGAACTCGGTTCGTAAAAGAGGTAATAAAATAAATTTGGAAGAGGCTAACGATAAAAGCAGTATTGTATAATTTGCGGGATGTAAATAATAATATGGTCGTTTCAACGCCTTGAGAGGATGTTAGAAGGGTCTTGAATGTTGTAAAAACTAAGTATGGAGCCTTTCTGTAAGTGGGGACATACTTCCCATAATTTGTATTGCATGCATTATACAAGTTCTTGAGCGTTTTAAGTTCTTACCTGTTGTTAAATGACTAATGAAAGGTAAGAAGACTGTATGAAAATCTCTCATAGTTACAGAAATTTCGACAAAAATAATTAATTATAAAAAGATGATAATAATTTTCAAAAGTATGTTGAAGACTGATGTCAAAAATGGTTTAAACCAAAGATTAAAGCCTACACGAAACATGGACACCATATACTAAATACACTGCCACAGGTCACCTAAAGTGGTTCCCTACGTTTGGTGACTTAGCAGGGGTGCCCGGGTTCATGGGATGAGGTTTGTCTAGGTCTTGGTGCGGAAGTTGGTCACGTAGTATGGGTACGTTCCCTAACCAGTGGCGGTCCGTGAGTTTTCAGTGAACTAGAGTGCTAAGATTGAAAAACACGACGTTATTGACGTTGTTGTAGTTTTTGTATGAAGCTATACTGAAATGTGGATGCGGCGCATTCCCAAACTGAAAGAATCATGAAAATCTTCATACAAAATATTGAAATTTTGTAAAAAAAAAAAAAAAACATTTTCAGCTACAAAAACATGAATAACGTCGTATTTTTCAATCTTAGCACTCTAGCTCACTGAAAACTCACGGACCGCCACTGATATACATATATCTACATACATATTTTTTAAAATTTATCTATATATACGCCTTGGCTATAAAATTGTTAAATTAACCTGCTAACAAACTGCTTTGGAAGTTTAACGGAATTTATTTATAATTAAGAAATAAAAAAAAAAATCTAATTGCAAATGACCACTTTGACCACAACAGAACTTTAACAATAAATAAATATATGATTTTAGATTTTCACGGCCAAAAGTATTTTTGTTATTTATTTTTGGGTCTTATGCCGTGTTCCGATACCTCCTCCCTTAGCCAAAGTTTCGGACAACGTTACAATGTCCATCATGAGGGCACATCTGCCCTGATGATGGATACTGTAACACTGTCCGAAACGTTGGCTAAAGGAGGAGGTAGCGCAACACGGCATAACACCCAAAAAAAAAAAAAAATTGGTATGGTTTAAAAATATTTCATTGATTATAAAATATTTTTAAAACCAAATTTTACGATAGCGTAATATAATGAACTATTCATTTTTCAAAATGGTCTAACATAATAACCTTTAAAAGGGGTTTGACGTCAAAAAGAAAGTTTTGTGATGGAAATGCTTGAAATATAATTGATGAGTTGACTGTAAAACTTTGAGATAAAGTACTCAAAGCAAAAAGTGAAATGGTTTAAACTAAATCCATACTTCTAGAAGCCATAATTTTATTTTCAAAATTTTCTGAGATAGCTTCAGAATAAAGTTAAATACAAGTTTCTATTCTGCAAAATAGTAAAAAATAATATTATTTTAAACATAACTGTGGGAAATAGAACCACTTCAAAAAAACTAAAGTACAGTAATAGTAATAAAAGTAATTACGAAAGATAATGAATGTTTATAAAATGAATTTGAATCGTTAAACAGGTTTTCCTCGGAGTCTAGCTTAAATCTATAAAGAAGAGAGTGAGGAAATACCTGAACGAATTGTTTAATGCATTCGTTGCCATGCTCCCTCAGGAATACTTGGAGGGTTTCCATCCCCTGCGCAGACAGCAGCCGGTATCCATTGTTGTTGTTCCCGTTGATGGTGTTAAACATGTTGTTGGAGGCGAGGATGCTGTCGTTGTCATTGTTGTTAGGCGTTGAGGATAGGTTGACGGACATCTGATCGCTTGTGGAACCTGCCGAAGGAGGTCTGTCGCGTTCCAGAGAAGATGTGTTACTCAGAACCACATTTCCGTTCTGAGACGGTGGCACCGGTGGGTTATCGTTTTTCATTAATTTTGGACTATTTATTTTGGTTGGACCATTGCTTGCACCTACGCGTGGGTGCATACTCTTCGGTGAGAAGGTATTGTTATTGAGAACTTTTTCGTTGCTTTGTAGGGGTCCATTTTTGTAAACGGGTGCATTTATATGAATACTGGGAGGTCCATTGTTGATGGGTTGGTGTACCCTGTTCAGGATCTTGGGGCTGTTGGTTAGTCCCTGGGGACCAGAATTAACCATCGGTGGCCCGTTACTGAGCCTTCCGTTGGTCATCATTCCAGGATGCCCCATTGTCGGTGGGTTATTATTAGCCGTAGGCATATTGCTGGGTGGACGATAGGGTCTGATTGGACTGTTGTTCACAGGTCCAGGCCGATTTGGAACAACCGGTAAGTTGTTATTTCCATTATTATTGTCACCTCCTGCACCCGTTGGCGGCAATTGGAAGAACATCGTGAAGTCTTGTCAAAATCTTAAAATTTCTTAAAAAAGGTATGTTCTAAAAATTAAATCTTTTATCTTTTTTACGTAATTTTGAAGCGAAGGCAAAACGAATATGTGGCCTTTTCCATCGTTATTTCTTTGAGCGACATGGGTTTAATTATTTGGAAGGATTCATTCGCACATAATGTGGAGCACGCCCAGGTGCACTGGGGCAATACATATCGTAAATTGGATTGCGGCTGCAAATCCATGAAGATGTATTTGTCTGCGCCGCGGGTAGTGAGTGTTGCTGAATGAAGATTGGCAGTAATTAACGGACCTCCCCTCAGGAGTTCAGGCGCCCAAGCGAAGGGGTAAACATTTTATTCGCCTAATGCAATTTCCCACCACATGTGAAATATCTGTGTAACGTTCGACGATACAAATGTATTTTATTGGGAAACTAACTTGATCGAACTGTCACTCTCACAAATAAACACTAAACAAGTAAATACAATTCACCTTATCCAATAACTCAGTAATGCCATAAAACCAGTAATTCACAATGATCGGCAGAATATTGGAACCACAACGGACACGTTACAATAAACGCGGCACATTTAAACGACAACGACATTTTTGCTAAAATTGAGCACACCAACTAGAGCCATACGTAAAAACTTGTTGTAGAACAACATATTGACACTTTCTAACCAATTAACCGCTCTATCAAAAACTTTGCAACACAGACTTGTCCATGATTTATTGAAATCGGGCTATGTTCCGAATCGGAGTGGGGTTACGAAAGACACGACTCGACGAATTTGCGACAAGAACCGAACTCCGACAAATTGACAACACCGACCGGCAAAGCGGCAATTATTACAAAACCGTTTGACGAATCTCCGACTTGAAATTAAGTCAAAGTTGTAAGTCAGTATCTAATGAAATGAAGAAAACGCCGGCTTCAAGAATAAAATCAAACAATTAGCCGATTTTCAAAGGAAACTCTTGTTCAAATTGAGCGAGAAAATTCAATGCATCTTTCCAGAATTCGATGATCATTAGCAGATGACAAAACTGCACTCATAAGAATATGCACCGTAATGGTATACATGCATTTTAATTAGTTTATTAATGCTACTTAGTAAAATTAATCAAAAAAACAAACAACTAAGCGACTTTCGATTGATTGAAGAAAAATAAGGCCGTTTTATCAGATTGTAAACAATCCCACGACAGGCAGGCCGGTGCAGTAGGGCGGCAGTTAGGTTAGGTTGCTGTGCACTGTGCTCTGTGAAGGGTGGACCGTATCGCGCGGGAACGGCAGGCCGACTGTCCCCCACGGTTGGGGGCGGCCCGCCCTCGCCGCGGGCGGGAGGACCCTGCGCGCATGTCCGCCTTACCAAATGTCAGGTGAAGGTTCGCAAGATGTGCGAGGGTTCCTTTCGGATTTATGGCCATGTGAATAGAATAACGCAATTGGGAAGTATTTTTTGTGACTGTAAAATGTACACTTGCGAAGTATCGGAACAAAAATTCAATCAATAATTACTCTCAAATATCCTTTCGATCAACAGGCTACCGGCAAGCGGCTAGCCCAATCAATTTTAGGATTTTGGTTCGCAGATTGACTAGATACGCTTTCAAACCTACCAGACCCAAATAAAAATGTTAAATTTCTTCCAGTAGTATTTTAAACATGCTACACTTGAACCGAGCACTTAGGAATTCATCGGAATTGACTTGGACTCACCCCGATCCGTTCGCAAAATACAGCCATTCAATAAACATTATTATTTACTGCTTTCGAATAAAGAATTCACATAAGAAATGAACCTTGACTGCCAATGATACAAAATGTTTTATTTTAACGAAGGTAGTTTTATTAGGTGGTAATAAACTGTAAAAGCACCCTTCAGAACTAATTGAAAGCCAGAAATGGAGAAATTAAGAAAATTTATGCAAAACAAGATGCTTAAAAATTAAACTCAACTCTAAGTTCTTCCCCTAAGAAACTCTCCAGATACATTGTATCGATAAAGTAGTAGGAAGTAAAATTATAAGTTCAATGATGAAGTTTATTTTACTGAGAGCAGCCAAAGCAATCACTGCACCACTTATTTTTTATTAATGTCTACAAGTAGCTACATTTTACAAATTATTACCTGATTATGTTTGCCAATGCCTGAGCTGTTGAACTTAGGACTATAATCAAGTGATAATTTTTTGCGCAAACACGTGGACACCCATAATTTTCAACCGACTCTGCCACGTGCCGGTTTGGGACTTTATCTTGGTTAAATTGGCACATCTCTACATTTATGGTTTGTATATAAATTATGAACGGTTTTCTGGTGAGATAGCATTAGGTGAAGTTACCTACATTGGAGTAAAGAAACCCCAGCTCACGTTATCTTAACCGAAGAATGTTAAATATATTATTAATGTATTAAACATTCTTCTATCATATCTGTTGTCAAATAAATTTTAGAAAGGTTTATATTATAGTCTCACACATTATTTAAACTATTTAAATGATTTGATTGAAATCTGGGGAAACGCATGTGAAACATACATAAATGAATTGCAGGTAATACAAAACAAGGTAATCAAAAAACTATTAAACTACAAGCCAAGAACATCCACAAAAAAATATATATGGAAACAAAACTATTAACATTAAGAAAACTACACGAATACAATACACGTCTTCTTATTTACAAAATAAACAATAAACTCTTACACACAAGCACAGAATTCATTAAAACGTCTCATGTACACAAACACTTTACACGACAACCCGATAACATACATTTAAACACCATCCGCACTAACTATGGTAAACAATCCATTGGTTACGAGGAGGGAAACTTACATAATCGCCTCCCAAACCATATTAAAAATGAAAAAAAGCTGGGTACATTTAAAAAAATATATTAATATTTATTCTTGATAAACAAAATAATGAAATAGAATGGCGCTGAACTGAAATATTTAGTTTAGTTTAAAATCTTTAATTATTTCAAGTTAAATTAGTGAAAATGTAATTTTCTTTTTACTGGAATAAAAAAAATATTGAAAAAAATATATTTTATAGAAATTGTAAATACTTAGTTATAAAAGTACGTATACGAACGTCGATTATAAGAAAGTTTGATCGAAGAAAATTCAATAGAAACAGGTTTCAACGATAACCTCAGTTAAAAATGTAAGGGCATTAACTTTAATTTTCCATTGAAAAAACAGAACTTAGGTAAAACAGTTGTGCTGGGCTTAAGAAAATAAAACAAAGCATTCCACCGGAAACCGTTTAATTATTTCTCTTTGAAAAATAATTGAAAAACTTATTTCTTCTCGTCGAAAGTTGTTTAAAAAGATTTCTTTACAGCTGTACCGAGTACCGACTGAAATTGTTTTGCCAGATTTGAAAAGGGTCCTAGCCGGCATTTAGGTTACATGTTTTAGGAGAATAAATAATATAAGGGATGGTATGTGGTTCACGTATTTGGATTATGTTTCCATACTCCGTCTCCGTCGAGTGCTCGCCCGCGGAGTGAGAGCTGTGAGCAATGCGAGGAGCGGCTTGATACGGAAGCGACAGACAACTGAATGTAAGGGAATAAGATGGAAAGGAAATAATAAAGTAGACAGGAAAATGTGTTAAGACACGTAAACAAGTGAACCTACTAGAAGCCCGTAAAGACGTTTCGCCAACAATAAGACGGCGAAAGGCTGCATTATTTCATTTAGGTTAATTCAATAAGAACAAGAAGGCCAGCTGAAAATTTGGAATAAAGTTACATAACTCGAAGAACATAGTCCAAATCATCAGAGATCGTCTGAATTTGTCAAACGAATAAGTTCGATGGTAGTGAAATTTCTGATTCATTAAATAAATGATTGGCTAAATAAAATTTTCATCATCCAGGCCAGGAAGACGGGAATAAATTACAAACGATAAACATCAGTATTTTCACGGTTTAACCCTGTTCAGGCTTGGAGTTCGCCGCCAGAACGTAGAAGAAGGCAACGTTCATATCATTATATTATAGAGCCCAAGTGCGTGAAGGCTTTACATAAACGGCGGGGTAAAAAATCGTAGAAGAGAAATGTCAACCTCCGCCTCTCAAATTCTGGCAGGGGCCAGAGGCGCGGTTCGCCCGAATGGTAATAAAGTGATAATGCTGGGAAACGATTGAGATTTTTTACGAAATGCGAGCTGCTTTTTAGTGATCTTTATCGCATTCGCTTCTCTGTAAAAACCCTCATCAAAACAAGACGTGCCCGGTGGCAGAGAGGACCAGACCAAAATCGTAATAATCTGCCCAGAAACAAAAGCACTTTTCGACATTTCTTATAAATACAGAAGAAATATTGAAAGGCAATAAATACGAACTTTGATGATAAGAAGATAAGGAAATGACTCTGTTTACACAAGAATTATGTAGGAGTCTCTTCGCCCGAAAAGCCAGAAAATTCACATCTCTAAAATTATAAAACATTGTGAGGCTAAATTAAAAAAAATAGTATTATTGTTTAAATTATTGAGAGGACGGGAGAGTGAAATGATACAAGGGCGGGAAAACATGGCTACTCAAATCTAGGCACAAAACATAACTGAAGTACATAATTTGAAACAACGTTTAATTCTGAATAGTGCCAAAGCGAAAAGAAAGACAGACAAAAGAATAAAAGAAAAAGATAAAGAAAGACATGGCACGACCAAGTGAATCAGATACTTGAGTCGGGCCATGTCAAGAGTCAGAATAATAATAATAATAATGTATGAGACGTTGTATGAATGTAAACGAGGCAAGGAATGTGTGCCAAGACCGGGATGTTTGGCGGTCCGTCCTCTCTGCCTACCCCTGCGGGGATATGGCGTGATGGTTAGTTAGTTAGTTAGTTAGTTAGCCAAAGCGTCCTTGACGAAATATTTCACAAAAAAATTGTGACCGACCGAAGGTTCTGTTTCGGTTTCGGGTTCGGCAAGTTTCGACAAAAAATTTAGTTTCGGCATCAGTTGCGGTTTCGGCAGACAATCAGCCGAACCTTCGGCCGCATCGAAACTCTGCGTTCGTGAATTATCGAGGGTTGTTCGGCTGACTTCGGGTGAGTTCGTAGCTCGCGTGTCACCCGCCATCATCAGCTGAGTTCGCCGGCCGGTCCGAATGCTGTGATTGTAAACGTAATTAAAATTAAAATACTCAATTAATGAGGTCCTTCCTTTATAATGTAAGTATTGATTATTGACATTTTTTGTTCCAAGAAGTAGTTTCAATTTCACACACTTCAATTATTGTTTTTTTTTTATTATTTCATTTAACACGTGTTAACTATTTGTATGAGTGTAAAAAATAAGACAAATTTCAGTAAACAGTAGATTTTTAACATGTCTAAAAAAGGTTGCTTTCGTTTTCGGTTTCGGCCGAAACTGAGACAGATACCGAAAATTCGATTTTGGTGGAAAGTCCTGTTTCGGTCGGACACTACAAAAATTGAATTTCTGGTCACATGTTATTATTGTTATTTATAAAAGTATCACATACCCTATAAAATATTTTTGAACGCAAATAAAAGCTAGCTTCAAGTATTTTTATAAATGCCCATTTAGTGGGGGTTCGGAGTAGGGCAGGGTAGGGGTTTTTCCAGTTCCATTCTTCGAATTCTGTTATGCAAACATACTCGTAATTACTTTATTTTCTCAATTACGTTCATTTTTCTTTCCATTGAAATTTAATGAAGAAAAACAACCTGGTAGAACGGGTAAATATTAAATAATGTAACGAAGGATCGCTCACGTGAAATACGTGGTTGGTACAGAAATTATTCAGAGTGAAACCATCAATAGTCGGCAAATTGACAGTATGTACTGAAGATCGCAAATTTTCGGCGGCAAATTAGATATGCACATTGCACATGCATTTACTCCCAGCCCGGACACGTGGCCAATATCACGGGTGAGTGCCTAAGAGATGTAATAATTTGACTGCATTTGTTAATTGTTAGTGGTTTGATGATATTATGGCCATACATCTGTCGTAGACATAAAATCTAGGTCCAGACATAAAATCAGTCTACTGCCGAATGAATCTATATTGTGGGCGGAAGCACACCGGGAGGGCGGCGTTTCTTTGATTTTTATACAAATCTACAGTTTTACTGGAAAATTAATGATATGTTGCACACTTGACCCTGAAAAACTGTGTAAAGCCTGCCTGGGCCACGCCGGGGTCAGTTAGAATATCAATAAACTTCTTCAATAATTGTACATTCCTTTTGGGGCATCATTTTACATTAAATGAAAATATAGTATAACTGATGTCGGAAACTTGTTTCATAAAGGTATACATTTTAATTATTTTATGGTTAACTTTTAGATTTGATTTAAAAGCGTGGTATTTTCCCTTTCTATCGTTTTATACCGTTTTTCTATCCATGATAGTAAGGGGGACAACGATTTCTATGAGACCCATATTCCGATAAAAAAAAAACAAATTAGCCTGAGGGGTTGATATCAATAAACATCGAACAGAACAAAAAAAAAACAAATGTAAGAAATCAACTAGGGGTTTAAGGAGCTATCGATAACAAGATTCATAACAGTGGGACGACTTTCCTTGGTAAGATATCTCTAATAAGGATGGATGATCATAATCATCTCAAAAGAGGGTTTGCAACCACTTGCAGGGTGTTGGGGGGCATAATATTAGTTGGCTGGAAGTTGAGGAGATAATTAGAGTGAATACAATCATGGAATTGGTGGCGTATTAACAAGTATTGAGTTCAAAAAGTTTGTTTAATTTAAGTTGTTTTTTAATGCTGTTAACATTTTTATATACATGCTCCCCACGGGGGGCTGTGAGGAAAATAATTCCCCTCCGGATCAATGTCATCTTTGGGGATACTGTGTGGAGGGTCTTTTTTAGGAAAAGAAAAGAGGAATTTCTGGGAAGGAAAGGGATATTAGGGGTGTGTAAGAATGTGGGGGTCAGTGCGTACAGGAGTGAGGGACATATGAATCTATCCCTCCTACTGCGGTGAAGACTTTGTTCTGAGTGAGTACGGCTGGAGAAGTCAAACGCTGGCAGTGTCCACCGAACGAAGTTGATATCATTTTGCACCCATGAAAGAATATATTATAGAAATAATTGAATCGTTGTCTCTATTATACGAGTAGCACTGATTCAATTCACCTATAAATATTTTGGAGTAAAGTTTTTTAATACATTACCAGAAAGCATCAATAATATAAATAACAATTTAAAAAATTAAAATTTCACCCTACAATGAAAATAAATATACCAGGCACAAAACATATCTACCGCAGAAAGGCTAATTGACGTAACCAACAAGTTTTAGATTTTCACTTTTTAATGCAAATTCACTTGTAAAAAAAATTACGTCCGTCTGTATCATGGAAATACCTTCATGATCTGTATACTCGAGGTTTATATAATTTTCATCATTTATAAACCTCGATAAAAACTACCGTCGATATATACCTACCATATAGTAAAAAAAAAACCTGTAAAAAAATTTTTTAATTATAATAAATGTTTCAATAAAAAATAAAAAAAACATATACCACGCATACACAGCTTGGGTAACCAATATGTAAAAGTAGCAGATATTTTCAATAGCACCGAAGGAACTTACAAATAAGCATTTCACACATTTTTTGAAAACAGTTATTAGTTTACATTTTATTTCCAAAATTTTAAATTTCAGTTAATTTAAATCATATACATACATTGTGTAATTGTTTTTAATCCATGTTTGTGTAAAAAAGTTTTATTTTGTATTTAAAGATATTTGTACCGAAAATATATTAATAAATTAATACACAATAACAATCCCCACAAACTTAGCATTATTATAGTGGTTAAAAAAATACATAATAATAATAAAAACGTTATATATAGCACAGTTTTGTGTCGTTCCACTTCAAGTGCGCTTACACTGTGTATTCCCCGCAAGAAGATACAAAAATTCATTTACGTTTTGGGAGGCGGGTACGGGTATCGCCGTCCCGGGAACCATTTACTGGATAACCAACAACTCTGCCATAGGTCGCTACGTTTGGGTGCACGGGTTCATGGGGTGAGGTTTGTCGGGTCTGGCGGCGATGCGTCTGCCCACCAGCTGCATGGCAGACCGGATCGGGAGAGAATGGTTGAAGGAGTCTCTCGGAACATCGCCTTGCACCGCAGTGGGAGGGATGGATTCCCCCCAGACTGACCCCCAGATTCCTACCCAACCCTGATACCCTTTTCTCTACCAGAACTTCCTTTCCTTTCTATCCTAAAGAGACCCTCCACACAGCATCCCCAAAGATGAAATACGTCCAGAGGCGAATTATTTTCCTCAGGGCCTCCTGTGTGGAGCTAATAAAAAAACAAACGAAGGAGTGTAGAAATCCGACAACGGCAGTTAAAGATTTTAACAAACGTCAATTAATTATTAGAGATGAAACGGATATCCGGTAACCATCCGGTATACGGCCTATCCGGTTAAAATTTACTATCCGGCCGGATACCGGATAGTAAATCAATATCCGGCCGGATACCGGATTCAAAAATTACGAAAATTTTCTATAATAAAATACAATATATTAATCTTTGTGATGTAAATGGCTTATAATTATGACGACTTTTATTTAAAGTCGAAAAAGTTACAAAAAAGCCATAAAGCCTTCCACAAAACTAAAATTTTCTTCTGAGATATTCACTCTAATGATAAATACATAAATAGTAAATATCTAAAAACTAAAAACTTACAAAAACCTTGCAGAGTAGCGAAAACTTAAATTAACATGATTACGCAGCAAGTAAACAACTAATTTAATTATCGCTATTCATCACACACTCACGCGATCACTCACGAATACTCACGATGGCAACCGAAACCGACCGAATTGATCTGATCGCGTTCTGTGCGGCGCTAAACTCGTCACGACATGCAACAAGACAATATTGCCAATTGCCAGATATCCGGCCGCCGGATATCCGGCAATCCGGCCTCGCAGTTCGCCGGATATCCGGTATCCAGCCAAACAACTATGCGTTTCATCTCTAGTAATTATAAGCAACGAAACCATCAAGATAATTTCAACAATTACTAGTTCCTTAACACCCGTTGTCCCATTTTTTCGTAATGATGATCGGCGTGAACCAACTATAGCCGAGTTTAATGATTAATAATATAAATTTCCCGGGAACTTGAGATCCAGGTAGTGGGTATACAGGTACCTGGGGGCACGTTCGCGGAATTAGATTTAATGGAACTCTGAGATGCTGGACAGGAGTTCGTCTTACCCAACTTTTTAGACATCTAACAAAATGGACAGAAAGAACTCGTATACTCTGCGGAATTGGTGAAACTAATAGTTGACCATGGAAAAAGCTGGGGAACATTAACTTGATAGTTTACTTTATGTGTTTTTCACTGTGTCACCAAGGTGATAGATAATAATACTTGGCTAGTTTTGTGAAACATTACTTACTCTAAGGGCGCTCATACATTGTACAAAGTCAGTTTGATGACTGACGTGTTCTAGGGGTAAATCTCTTGACTTGCAATCCGAAGATTGAGGGAACGAATTTCGCCGTGGGTAAATACATTTCATTATATTAATTTGTGTTATTTCACTATTAATTCATTAAAATAATATATAGTATATTTGCGACACGTACCAGAGTGGTAGTTACTCTCAATATCGCCCTGGTTTAAGACCACCATTCAGAATTGAAACGTTGCTTAAAATGGTTTTAGCCGTGTTTGGTGACCAGATCTGAATAGCCAGGTATTTCTCCACCTTCCTCTTCCCCATCTCCTTGCCCTCTCCACTACCTTAAGCCTCACAACATACCCCAAGTGGGGAAGCCATAGTCCCACTCGCCCCAGACAGGAGCAGCTGCGATTCTTGTGAGATATTATGTATTATAAAACAGACAGTAAATAATTTAAAACCATAGTCAAATAATCAATATTAAGCCTTTCATGTAGATTTAACTAACTAACCATCACGCCGTTTCATCTCCGCAGGGGTAGGCACAGAGGACGGACCGCCAAACAACTCGATCTTGGCACACACTCCTTGCATCGTTCACATTCATACATCGTCTCATACATGCTCTTCTATTATTCCGACTCTTCACATGGCCCGACTCAAGTATCTGATTCACTTGGTCGTGCCATGTCTTCCTCGGGCGTCCCCGACTTCTTCTACCATTCACATTTGCGTCATATATTCTCCCTACACTCCTTTCCTCGTTCATTCGCTCTACATGCCCAAACCATCTGATCATTTCTTAATCTTACTCATTGCGCTTACATCAGCCTTGCATTCTTCGCGGATCTCCACATTTCTCACACGATCGTACATGGCTTTACCACACATACGTTTCAGGGATCTCATTTCTACAGCATTCAGTCTACTTTCATCCTTCCTCCGCCAGTTCCATGCCTCACTGCCATAGATCAGGGTAGGTACCAGCATTCCATTATAGATGGCTAACTTCGCTTCTTTGGACAGTTTTTTGTTGGCGCCAACGGTGTTCAGTCGTTCATTAATAGAGTCGCCTGCATTTACCCTTCTTTCGATATCTCTATCAGCCTTCCCATCTCTCGTAAGTTCGTCGTTCATGTAGATTTAATACACAAAAAGCGCTATTTACATACTTACAAATGTCACGGCTAAAAAAACTACCGGCTAGTTATAATATAAAGACAGTAAGTCTTAGATTTATATGTAAAACCTTGAACGAGAGGTAATAAAATTCGCACTTCGGATAAATCCATTACGGCAGCATCTGCAAATTGACATTAACAAACGAAGAAAATAATTCTGAGGGTAAAAGTTACGCGTTTTTGATTAAGTGTTCGATTGACTTTATATTATCTTCCCTAATGCAGTTGGGTAAAGCGCCTACCCGTCAGTCACCCCCTTGAAACGAGGTACGAGGTAACGGAGCGGCACCGGGCGAAGGGCGACAGTAATAAATCACTAGGCGTGTCGCCCTGAAAATCATAAGCCCCACAATTCAGTAGGTACGAAGAGAGTTCTAGCTTCCCAAAATTTTCAGCTAGGACAAGTAAGAACTGTTTCCAGCCGAGATGATTGATGGATCCGAAATCATTAAGGCAACAAATTCATTGGGAGCTTTTCACTCTCCGCTCAGGTGGAATAAACAACACTATTTCTCTCTATCCGTTCATTCGGGAAAACAGAGATAAGTTTTTTCATCTCTTTTAGCGCGATCATACATGATAGATAGGGGCGAACATCGATGTTCATTCATCAAGATTGACAATCGAGTTATGGCGCTGACACACAATGCTCATTAATAAGCCGGCTTATGATTATGAGCGTGCTCAAAGACTGTACACATTTGCTTATAAATGAGCAAGCTTGGTTTGAGCTTTCTCATGAATGAGCATGCTCGAAGCCAACAATTGAACAGAGATGCTCTTTAATGAGCATGCTCATGTCAAAAAAATGTCAACAAATGGAGACAGTTCCATTCGCCCAGAAATCTTTATCTTTACCTAGTATAAAATAAAGTCGCTCGCGCTGTATGTGCGCTTCTAAACTACGCAACGGATTTTCGTGTCGTTTTCACCAATAGATAGAGTGATTGGTGAGGAAGGTTTTTAGGTATATAATTTGTCAAGGTTTTGTGTAAATTGGTTGAAGTACATAAATATACCTGGCCAAGGGGCAGCGGGTAACGAACAGTGGGCTGACAAACGGGCGGCGTGGATTTGATTTAACATATGGCGTTGGTTATAGAGGTTTCGTTAGCCACAGCAACGTATGGCCGGGTCTGCTAGTAAACAATATACTGCTTGCAACGCAATTATTTAAGAATCTTCTGACGAAAGAAAATAAAACGGTTAATTTAGGTCGAAGATGTCGATCAATCCGAAAATGACTAAATAATAAATAATGAATGCTAATTTCAATAGAATGTGGTTTCATTTTGGAGGTAAAGGACCTTTTCGGAAATCTATTGTGGGTATTTAAGTAACCTTATAAAAATAATAATCCAAAAACATTCGTGTTTCCCATAATAAATCACGAAAAGCAAGGTTTTTTCATCTCCGCAGCGGGCCATATTTGATATTTTTGCAAAGAATGCGCAGCGCAGGCGCGAATTGAGATCGGATCGAAATGAGCACGCTCATAAGCTAGCCTGTTCATACATGCTTAGAGGCTTCCCCTTCCGCCCGATAATCCAAAGAGCATGCTCACAAATCAAACGGCTGTCGATTTGTGAGCATGCTTATTTAAAGTCTCAATACTAGCAACGTCATTGACACACACGCTACTAGGTAGTAATTGCTCTCTGGCTTCTAATGAGCATGTGTGTTCGTAGCATTATTGTGACGCAGACGGATGAAAGCGCCGTTTTAAAAGAGTTAATAATATAAATCGCATTTAATCAACATTATGTTCTCAAATCCACGTAATCAAAATACGATCATTGTTATCTAGTGACGGGCGCGCTCTGCGTAACACTAATAGAAACTAATTGCCTTTAATACACGCAATAATAGCGAGAGATAATAACGTCGCCCCGAGGAAGTGCGTAATTACGTTACAAGGGAATAGTATGACATCAATAAAAGAGACGTTTCCGGCAATAACTCCGAGAAAAACGTCGCGACGTTTATTTCCTCTTAGGCCATTTTCCGCGACGGTGAACCGTAAAAAATCTCCCGGATTAGGTGAGTCTTGTTTCTTGTTACCAATGAACAAGGCGAGGGAGATAAGAGTATGAGGGGAATCATCTGTAATAAAAATAAATAAAGGGATGGGCTGGAGCGCCGATGAAAGCCGTAAGGGTATGTCTGCCATGTCGCTGTAATTGGCCGTTCAAACTAGGCGCTGTCAATGGTTTTGTTTAGCTCTAGTTGTGACAGGAGGTATTTGTCGAACATCGGCCAGCGTTGTGGGAAACTAGATAATGTTCAAAAAACGAAAAAAAAATAACACCAATAAAAAAGGATATAATACGGAACGTTTCATAGATATAGTTTTCAATAAAATCATACTTGTGAGGCAGAATTATGGGCGAACAATTTCTGGAGGTTTTCTTTGGGAAGGAAGCACCATAAAATTAGGCCATTGTTTGCGATTATCTTGACACGCGCTTTTCCGGCTGTTAGATTTTTTTTACATTAGCACCACACAGGAGGCCCTGAGGAAAATAATTTCCTCATCTTGGTATATTTAATTATGTCATCTTAGGGGATGCGCTGTGTGGAGGGCCTTTTTAAGGAAGGGAAGGACATGAAGTTCTGGAAAGGAAAAGGGTATGAGGGATGGGTAGGAATCTGAGGGTCAGTGCTTCCAGGAGTGCAGACTTATGAATCCATCCCTCCGACTGCGGTGCAAGGCGATGGGTCGAGAGTCTGACTGGAAAGGTCAAAAGCCCTCCCTCAACCAGTCTCTCTCGATCCGATCCGCCACGCGGGCAGACGCATCCGCCGCCAAGACCTAGACAAACCTCACCTTACGAACCCGGGCACCCCTTCTACCAAACGTAGCGAACCACTTGGGGTAACCAACCTATGGCAAAGTTGTTGGTTATCCAATAAATGGTTCCCGGGGTGGCGTTACCTATACCCGCCTCCCAAATTGATTTTTTTTTTACATATTTTTAAAAAGCATTAACTTTGTGGCTCGCCATAATTTACAATAAAAAAATACATAAATTTGTTTAAGACCACTTTTATTTTAAACACTCTACCGGTTTCAGAAGCACCCTTCCTTCGTCTGATTATCTCCTGATGAAGGAAGGGTGCTTCTGAAACCGGTAGTGTTTAAAATAAAAGTGGTCTTAAACAAATATATGTGTTTTTTTAATTGAAACATATAACAAGGTTACAATTTTACAATATAATATAAACAACAATATTTTTTTTTTTATTTTTTTTTTATTTTATTTTACTTTATTTGGGAAACAAACAGTTGTACATATTTTATTAAATAATTACATTTGACAAATTTGCATGAACCAGTGAAGTTTCCACATTTGAGAATATAGAATTTAAAGAAAAAACAAAAAACTCATTAATATAAGAAGTTATACATACATAATACCTAACTAGATTACAGAAAATCAGATGAAACCAACATAATAAAATCAGATGAAACCAACATAATAAAATCAGATGAAACCAACATAATAATTCATACGAAAATCAGATGAAACCAACATAATAAGAGAAAAACAATAAAATAAGGCACACAGCAGGATTTACGATCAACAATCTGTTTTGATCTTCTCCGTTACATATTTTGTGAATTGAACTGAGGACAAATGGAAAATATCAGCGTCTGAAAGGATATTGTTATATTTTGTGCACGTCCTTTTCAGAAATGTATGTTGTGAGTAGTTAGTTTTTGATAGTGGGATGTGGAATAGTTTGTTTGTTCTTGTATTACGTACTGGACAGTGAAAATGGATGTTTTCCAGAAGATAGTTGCTGTCAACAGCGTTGTTGATGATTTTGTATAAAAATTTCTGGTCGGATATATTTCTTCTCTCTTCTAGTGATGTAATTTTATGGAATGCTAAGGAATCTTTTACATGTTCTGATATTCGGAACGATTTAAAGTCTAAGTATTTCAAAAATTTTTTTTGGATTCTTTCTAACCTTTCAATATATTTAATAATATACTAATAAAGCAGCTGCAGGAGGGGGGCAACGTAATATTTTTACATCTGTTTGATTAAACAAAAAAATATTAGTAAAATCACAAAAAATATTAGTGATTTTAGGAGACAATACAGATAAAAGTAATAAAAATATAGGTTAGTTAATAAATTATTCAAAGAATTGATAAGGCAAAAACATATTTCTAAACAATAGGTAAAGTTATGAGGTGGTACAAGAGTATTTTAATTTAATTTAATTAATTATTGATGAATCCATTACTAAAATTTCGTAGATTTAACTTGAATACGCTATCCATCACTCGTATAAGATGATGTTTCTCAATTAGAACTAAATTGTATTAAGAGATGTCAAATGAACGTATGTAAGAAAGATCGGAAGAACTTTGTTAGGTAACATCTGTGCCTGACAAAGGTCGGGACAAGAATAATTCCCGTTGCTAAATTACTTTACGTGTAAAAAATGAAGCACAGATTCGTCTTATAATAATAATTTTAATACTGCTTTTGACGGATAGAACGTTCTCGTCCATAATTAAACAAACGTTCTCCGCAGTCTTTAGAAAAGAAATTAAATTGTCAGAATAAAGAAATCTAATCAACCTCTCTTTTTAGCATAGCTGGAGCATAACTGGAAAATTCAGAGTAAAATGGGGTACGAGAGTTTTAAAATACAATGAACAGGACTAAAAGGACGCCTCACAAAAATCCTTTTGATTTTTTACATGCTAATGCAAAAGTTTTGTGATGGCTTGTCGAGCCGGGTAAGTTTTGAAGGAATTCTGCAAGAGTGAACATTCGTAATGGGTTTACAAGTTTTCTTTAAAATTATAATTTAGTGAGCATTATCCCGAAGTGATTACGAAGTCTTAAAAGCAGTTGATGTAAAACTTTTAGATTTAACTTTATCAAAAAAGAAATATTCAAATTGAAAAAGTTGAACGCAAATTATGTCACGTCTCTGATTTTTAAATACGACCATCAAATACTTACTCTCACTTGATGTTTTGCATTATATTTTATTATTTTTTTTTTTACATTAGCTCCACACAGAAGGCCCCGAGGAAAATCTTTTTCCCAGTGCCTATATCATCTTTGGGAATACCGTTTGGAAGGTTTTTTAAATTAAAGGAAGGAGAGGAGGTTCTAGGAAGGTAACATGTATCAGAGGTGGGTAGGAAGGGTAGGGGTTCAGTGGGTCAAGAAGTGACGGATATATGAATCCATCCCTCCAACTGCGGTGCAATGCGATTGATGGGTCGATAGAGTTCGGCTGGAGAGGTCAAACAAAAGGTCTCCCTTAACAAGTTTCTCTCGATCGGGCCCGCCATGCAGTGGGTGGGCAGGCACATCCGTCGCCAGACCAAGGCAAACCACAACCAATTATTTTTGGTAAATCAAGTATTTTTGGTATTTAACTCATTGATTCGCGTGTTCGAAGTCTGCTACAGTGAGATTTAGAAAGGGACCCTTGGATTTGTATGTAGAACGAGGAAGAAATAAAAAGTGGATGGAAAAAGAAGTTTGCGACGGCCCAGGAAGACACGGTTTAATCAAGTGTACAAAAAAAACGGGCCATGTCTAGAGTCGGTTTAACAGAAGAGTATATATGATGTTTGAGGATTAATTAATATGAATGAAGCAAGGAATGTGTACAAGAAATATATTTAAGCTGATCTCCGGTACTGTACTGAATCCATCTACGTTGAAGGATCTGCCGGATCTGCCCTGATGACGGACACTGCAACGATGTCCGAAACGTTGGCTAAAGAAGGAGGTAGCGCAACACGGCATAACACCCCAAAAACAAATAACGAATATGTTGAAGGAGATTAACCTTTATGTCCCTAATGCGTATACTCGTGGGAGATCCCACGCACTTTTTTATGCTCCGAAAGCGAGAACTTCTTCCTTTCAGAATGCCCCATTAAACAGAGCAATTCAACTGCTTAACGATTCTGCATTGAGCATTGACATCTTCAATGTTACGTATAGAGATTTCAGTAACTATCTTTTGACATACGTCTCAACATAGTGATACTGCCCCCTTGGACTTTTTTTTCTCTTAAATTTTGCAATCTTCTCCGTAATAATTTGGTGTATAACTGTTTTATGGAGAACCTGAAAAAATAAATAAATACATATATAGTTGGATGGCGTATCTGTACCCAAATGAGACGATATGGGTAACGGTTATTTAGCTTGAATTTCAGACGAATCGTTCTCTTTTCTTGAATGGTGTGGAAAGGCCATGCAAACTTTGTTATTGCTATTGAAATGTTACAGACAAAAAAATAGCAATGACAATTCTGGTCCGCGGGGATAAAATACAAACACACAATAAAACATGCACAATTTTCAACAACAAGACGACAGACACGTTTGGACCGCTTGACCGGCGATGACCTGAGCGGGATCCCAGGTTTGTTCATGTATTCAGGCTCCCACGGGAGGAGGGAAGTGAAAATTAAACGTGACCTCCAAATGTCCGAAGGGATGACAGTGACATACGGAGGAAACTCGAAAAATAACAGTGTTTGGCGAATTCGTCACGTAATGTTTTTAGATGCACCGGACTTTACAACTTAAATCATCTGGCAAAGAATTCGGTGCTGATTTCTAACATCCACTTAGATTTCTTAGATTATAATTTAAAGTGAAAATAAATAAAGTAGCTCACATCCGTACTAGGTATTTAATATACCTTTTGATCACAAAAATATGTTTTTAGTTTGGTTGGGTATTGTGATCTCAAATCCAAAATTAAGATTGCTATGAAACGGGCAGAAACTCGCCGTACGTTCCTCAATTGAGGACAGAACGCCAACTAAAAACAGTCCAAAGAAGCGAAGCTAGCCGTCCATAATGGAGCACTGGTACTTAACCTGAAGGATGGCAGTGAGGCATGAAACTAGCAGAGGAAGGATGAAAATAGACTGAATGCTGTAGAAATGAAATCCCTGAGGCGAATGTGGGGTAAAACCATGTACGATCGTGTGAGAAAATTGTAAAACGTAGAGATCCGCAAAGAATGCAAGGCTGATGTAAGCGTAATGAGTAGGATTAAGAAAGGGACGCTCCGATGATTTGGGCATGTAGAGCGAATGAACGATGAAACAAGTGTAAGGAAAATATAATATGACACAAATGAGAATGGTAGAAGAAGTCGAGGACGCCCAAAAAAGACATGGCACGACCAAGAGAATCAGATACTTGATTAGGGCCATGTCAAGAGTAAGAATAACAGAAGAGCATGTATGAGGCGAAGCATGAATGTAAACAAGTCAAGGAGAGTGTACCAACACCGAGTTGTTTGACGGTCTATCCTCTCTTCCTACCCCTGCGGGAAAACAACGTGATAAGTTAGTTAGTTAGCAAAGAATTCATTCTTCACCTCCATACACTTACGTAGCTTTTATATGCTTGGTAGATTTAAAAAAATAACAAAACGAGATTCAAATAACAACTTTATCCTACAAAGATATGAATAAATTTGCAAGTTATTTTGCTGACTTGGGAACTATGCTCAAATCTAAAAGTTCTCAGCTTCGTCAAGAAGTTTCTTCTATCAAAGAAAATTTCGAATTGAATTTATAATGTATTCGCAGCGGGTTTCCATCACTTATATTGCGCATCTGGGTGCAGTTAGTAATGCAATCGGATTGCATACAGACGCTTTTGCAACTCCAAAAGCTTCCGAGCATCGTATGCAAGATATAATACTGCTAAAGGACCATAGCTGGAAAGCGTTTCTATAATTAATTGTGAAGCTACGGTAGTACTGGGTTATTATTGCTTGTGTTTAAATTCCGCATAAACGTCGCATTGTTTAGTTGGCAGAACCTCAAATTAAAATAAAATACATATTTTAAGTAAGATTAGTCTAATTTAAAAACATATCTTTTATTTATAAAAATCTCGTGTCACGTCACGTTTGTTCGAGAAAAACTCCGAAACTAAAGAATCGATTTTGATCAAATTTGGCTTACTGTGTGTAATTGTAATTTGGTACAAACTTAAAATATAAGATGGTTTTTATCTCGATTATTGACCTCAATATTTATTATTGCGAATAAAACGTTCATTAAATATTTGTCATATGACAATTTTTTATTTTACTTTTTACCTTTATTTTTCCCAATTTTATATTTTATATTTACATATTTTGAAAACCATAAAAATAATAGGAATCCACTAAGGCGCAGCCTGTGCATGGGTAATATAGTTAATATATTTTATTTTAGTACCTAGAAAAAAACAAACAGTGGTATAAAGAAAAAAATGATTAAAATATGTTTAAACCGCTTTTACAAAAAGGGTATACAATAGTGTACAGGGTAATAATAAATGGTTGGTAATTTTAAGTTCCATAAGTTTCTAACAGATGGCGGTGTGAGTTAATTTATCGACACAACACCTGGTTATCTAGGTTAGTTAACCATTCAGTAGATGGCGTTGTGTTTCGTTAGCCACAACAACGCGTGGCCGGGTCAGCTAGTATTTTTATAATTTCTTTTCAGCAATCTTCCTACCTGAATGAACTACCACACAAACGGGACAATGTATTATTCCGGAAGGTCAAAATATTTCCGCTTTGCAATAAAATTCAAATAAATAGAATATTTCTGAACGAATACTAAATCAGAAAACTAAAAACTGTATTTGAAAGGTGGTGAAATATGCTTTAAAATTTTATAATTCAAAATAAACATAATTTTTTAAAAATAAACATTTTGAATGCAAACATTAGAAAGTTTTAAAAATGGTGCACTTTACGTTTTTTCTACCTAAAATTACAGATACCGAAAGAAAAACTGATATTTTATTCGGCAAATGTGTTATAAAAGTTATTATCCCGCTTCTTTTCTGCCGTTCCATGTAAAAATAATTATAAAAAATTCCCAATGTTTCATAAGTTTATTTCAAAATGCGATTCGAAGCGTTAGTTTCATAAAGGTCCACATTTTAATTATTTTGTGATGAATATAAAAATGTGGTGTTTTCTTTTTCTAACACCGTTTACATCGTATTTCTAACCATGATTGCAAGGGAGACAACGATTTATATTGACGAAAACCGAACAAATTAGCCTGAGGGGTTAAAAATAATAAAATTATCATTAACTTTAAACTGTAGTTGTTCTAGTTTGGTCAGATCCCACACAAAAAAACGTGGAAAATTTACCAAAACTATTAGTTTTATCGATGTCTACTTGAACACAAGTTTATCGAAAGAAATAAACCAATCGATAAAAAAATGTTACACGACGCTTTTCCTAAATGAAAAAAAATATATACAGAAGGAAAGAAACATATTATACAGAACTATCCTAGTTATTTATAAAATGTATCCCCAATTTATCCTGAACGACCAAAATGAAATATGTTTTTTTACGGTACCGATAGGTTATACGCTTCATACGAATACTGGGAGCTATAAGGCAAGCAAAAAGGATAAACAAAATGTAGTGTTATCGAAATATAGGGGTGGAGTTACATCCTCGTTCTCGGCTAATACTAATAGATTTCTGTAGTTACGCAGTGTCAGCAATACATTAAATTAAATTGTCAGAGCTAGTACATGTTTGGCTGCGTACCATACATAAAAAATGAGTACCTATCCACTGCTTTCAAAGCTTGCTGGTTCAATTCTCTTGCCATTTGATACGACCTACTTGCTAATTGGGGTTTTAACTTGCAGTAGCTTAGCAGGTAATTAATTCCAATTGTATGCAATTTTTATACAATAATATATATATTTTTAAATTAATGCTGGAACTCCTATTAAATTTAAAAATTTTATTTCCAGGTGAAAATTTGTCGGCTATTAACAATTTATATAGATTTGACACCTAGGTCATCTTCGGGGATGCTATGTGGAGGGGTCTAGTTAGAACATAAATAGACCCCTTTAATGTAAATCTGAATGTAATGGAATCTCTCAGTTCAATTTTCAGCCACTTTCCGAACTGCCAAAATATGTGAATTTTCGCACACGTGATAAGAATAATTACAATACAAACAATAACAAAAATTAACCAATAATAAAGTTTACTTTGCTGTGATTAGCGTGTTTTTTGTTGTCTTTTTTAGACCATATTTTTTTACCTGTCCACCTGTGTTATCGCCCACGTTGAGAACCTATGATTTGGGTAAAAAGAGAGAACCTGGTCTCGAAGGGATCCATGCAGAAAAGAAACACAAATTCCTGTTTGTCATAATTCTAGTACGTTCTAAAAACGACCCCTCATCATGCGGGAAATATCGTGTTCGAATGTTGGGCGGATGTAACGTTTTGCATGAGTAGGCTTTTTCACGCTTAACTTGTCGTTAGAAACCTGCTAAATGATGATAACTCACTCTTATCATATTTAACATATCCTCCATTAGTCGGGTCAAGAATTTCAGGAAGTCGGCCAAGATTTCGACAAGACCTGCAGGAATGCTTCTTTTGGGCCTCGGTGCATTGTAAAAGACAAAATTCAAACAAGATATAAAAAATGGATTGTAAGTATTCGAAGTCACACTACTGCAAACATCTGTAAAATAAATTACACATAGACAGTAATAACAATTTGCATACCACCTAACCCATATAAGATTAATTAAAATAACAGAATCCTGTCAAATCTAATCCATAAATAGATTTGACAGGATTTACTACTTCACTTCATCTCTTCCTTCATTTAAAATATAACTCTCTTTATGGGATTTACCCACACTTCCAATGTTTTAATTGTATTCAAATTAATATGTATTTAACCTTAAATATTCTTGTAACTATGATATTCATAGTTACAAGTACCCTATCTTTAAGATAAAAGAGATAATCTGGAAAACTCTGGAGTCTACTAGGTGAACTGCTCGAACTGCCCTGCATATTACGTAGGACAAACGCAGCAGGACAAATGTAGGGAAGAGCAGTATCAACCCGTATAAAAGAAATTTTCGCTTGTCGGGTTAATCAAAAAGGGGATTTATCGAACGTCGCCTTGCATTTACTAGAAAACCAACATACTTTTGATAAAGATAGAGATGTCAAAATCCTTCACGTTTGCAACAAAGGACCAAAATTAGACAGATTTAGTCACTAGAAAAATCGCCTAACGAAGAAAATAGATCGTAAATCTGTCATGAATAAACAGTTGGAACATAATGCTCAATCACCGTTAATATATCCATTATAATTCACATAGAATAATTTTACTTCAGAGAGCAGTGGTGTAATTTAAAAAATGTAATAACCCCAATATACGGAGAACCCTAATCATAATAAATACCACAGTGCATCAATATTTGTCAATTAAGCCCTAAGCAACAAGGAGGGAATATACCAACATTGCCAAAATAAAATAACAGTAATCACAAACCTTTTCAATTATACATATAAATTCATTTACATATATTCACGTGAAGTAAAAATATCTATTTACTATGTAACATCATTCATAATTTTAATAATAAACTTTATAATTACAAATATGTACCTTAAATTATCAAAGTAACTTATAATACCTTAAATTAACAAAATAGAAACATTCATTATATACATATAGACAATGTTGTGTACCTCTGCCTAAGTTTGTTTAAATACCGTAGCATAAGAATTTCAACTGCCAGTCTGAAAATGTCCGTAGTAGTATGAAACCGGTCCTGGTGAAAATAAATGAGTGGAAGAAAGTGCAAAAGTGTTTTAATTTCAATTCTAATACAATGAAATTCCACCACGAATTAACAGTTCAAAAACTAGACTCATACTTTCTATAGATAAATAAATAAAAAAGGTCCAGTACCAATTTGTTGTTTCGTCAAATCTAGTTATATTCCCTGAGCCGATTTTAACAGTAAATTACTCCCGGTATAAAATATTAATGCCACCTACATAATTCGTGCTACGTAATGACTAATGACGTACGAGGTATGTACTGCGTAAATATCCATCACGGGAGATATCATAATTATCAATAATTTTAATTTAAAGTAGAGAACGTCATTAAAACTCCCATTAAACCAGATAATTTTAAATATATGATAGTAATTACTTATTACTTATTACGTTTTGATTTTAATAGACCCTGCACATTAATTGATAGTTGCATATCTATACATCCGCAGCAAAACGTCAAATGATAATAAATATTATAAATTAGTATGAAGAATTATATAATACAAACAGTGAAAATGTTTTAAAATTTTATTAACATTAAATTTAATATTGTTATTTTCAAATTCTGGAAGTATTTATTTTTGTTACAGCTGTTTCGGCTTAAACGACGATTTTCAAACTGTGGTGAAACCACTTTGAGACGACTTGTTTATACAGTTTTAAATATCAATTTTTGAAGGTGTCTAAATTGATTTACTACCGGTTAAAATAATTTGCTGAGACACTAATTGAGACAGTGGACACTCTGTTACGTGGGGTTCTTCGGAATCTGTTTTCCCCGCACTATATGTTAGGGTTTTCTTAATTATTTTATAATGACGTTACTGCTTTGACTCAGTTAAGTGCGTTATATTGTTCTGGTTTTGTAACCATATCAAAGAGTGGGGAATAAATAATTTTCCTTTGTTTATTAATTAGCGTTACATTGATAATCACATTTTTTTTTTTTTACATGAGCTCCACACAGGAGGCCCTGAGGAAAACAATTTCCCTCAGGGCCTATGTCATCTTTGGGGATGCTGTGTGGAGGGTTTTTTTAAGGAAAGGAAGGAGAGGAGAGTTCTGGGAAGGAAAAGGGTTTAAGGGGTGGGTAGAAATCTGGGGTTCAGTGTGTCTTGGTCATCCGTCTCCAAGACATAGACAAACCTCACCCCATGAACCCGTCACATTATTAAATATAAAAAAAACGAGTGTGCTTTAGATCACACGACTGAAGTAAAACTTCACTACCTTGTATCTTCGCTCTAAACTTCCGTTCGCCTCGCCCTACCGTTCGTCTCGCCCGATCACACTTTTCAAAACGCTGTCGTCATGCATTCACCAGCTTACTCCCCAAGATAAGCGTGCGTAAAGGCCTGACCGTTCGCCTCGCCCGCTTACACTTTTCGTAACGTTCTCGTCACGCATTCACCAGCTTACTCCCCAAGTCAAGCGTGCGTAAAGAAGTTTTACTTCAAAAAGGAGTTCTACGAATTAAACACAAAAACAATTAATAAAAACGAAAATGTTCATAAAGCACAGTATATTATGTTAACAATAAAGCTGTTTGCACAAGGTTTGAATTATTATATGCGGGTATTTAGTTGGTTATTAGTCAGGGTTTCGTAGGAAGGAAATATTCAAATTACTGGTATAATATTTCATAACGTTTTTTAACAATGGTTATATGAGATACTTGTTCCTTGTACGGAGACTCCATTAATATCCCTGTGGATCTGTGGGCCTCCGGAATATAATTAGTTCCAGCTCGGAGCCAGATTACATTCCATTCTATATTCTGATAATACCTGGACGTCCGCTTTAATTATATTATTAAATCATACCCTCAACCCCCAACCCCTTCCTAACACCAGGCTTTAACCACGCGATAACGTGTTCGTAACCCCGCAATGAATTTCCCAAATATTATTCTTCACACGGTTAATTTATTCATTTTGACAGTGAGAAGGAAAAAAAAAATAAAAAAGAAGAAAGGGTTAATTTTGAAAAATTGCAGTATCCTTAAGGCCTGGTAGTAAGCGCTCAAAAAGAAGAAGAGATATATGTAAATATGAATATTAGAGGGAGCGCGCTAATATTAAAAACGATAATATTGAAGCGAAAATTGGGAAAATCTTTAATAACACACTACTCGTTTAAAATAGAGCAAAAATCTCATGGGAAAAGTCTTAAATACCATTCAAACTTGTAAAATAACACAAAAACGTGTTTATAATAATTTTCGGCGCGTACTTTTTACTGATTCGACTCGCAGCAGTAACTTACCTACGTTACGTGTTTATACATGTACCGTATCTACTATAACTAATAACGTAACAACCCCGGCAAACCCTACTCAAGTATTTTTAAATGTAAATCATAGGTTAGTTATAACTTTAAGTCATACTTGATATGAATGTTGTGGAGTCACCAGTTTTACGTCAGTAGCTATAAGTCTTAGATGTAAGTCACTAGTTATAATTGTAAATCTTAGTTGTAAGCCAGTAATATTATATCTTTTATATATTTATTTCTACAGCTCCCTCGAGGTGATTTTTCACGAAAGCAGCGCTATTTAAATTAGCTAAATATTATTATTATTCTATTTTGTTATTTTTTTTCGATCTAGGGAATTTCTTATAATTACCGTTTCAGCGCGCGGCGCGGCAAATAAATCTAAAGATATTATCTTCAAAAAAAACATATATTTTTTTAGAAACTTAAAACTCAAAGTGTTCAAGAGAAATATGTCATAAATTGGTAGAAATTCGGAATGCCGCGGCTTAAGTCGAGTTCCCAAGTGTGAAAGAAAAAGAGATATTTCTATAATAAATACGGCTTTTTTCTGGGATGCAAAATATAACCAAAATTCATCATTAAGCCAACATTTGTAAAGTTAATGAACTTTTCTGAAATACTTTGCAATGTCAATCATACTGATTCACTCCTTTACGGACACGAAAACAGGATCCAAGAAAAATATTTGACTAGACTCTGGAGAGTCCAGAACCCCTCAAAGACTGAAAGACCGGAACAGCCGCAGACTTAAAGATTTAAATATATAATAAAGTGATGCCGCTATTTGTTAATTAAGTCACTGCCTAGTATGTTTCTTCAGGAAGACTTTCTATTTAACCCCTTATGCCTCGGTCCTATTTTGTCAGAAGGCAAAATATATCCGCTTTGTCATAAAATCCAAATAAATTAAATATTTCATAAACGCATTCGAAAATTAGAAACTGCTTTTTAAAGATAATGAAATGAATTTTATAATTCGAAATAAACAAATAATTTTTTAAATATAAAATTTTTGAATGCAAACAATTTTTTTTTGAAAATGGCTCACCTTACGTTTTTGCTAACTAATGTACTGAGTTATCGTTAGAAAAAAAAACTCACATATTTTATTAGGCAAATGCATTTTAAAAGTTATCGTCAACACACTTTTTTGTAGTTCCAAAAATTTCTGAAGTCGGAAACTTTGGATTCATAAAGGGGTACATTTTTATTATTTTGCGGTTAACTTTTAGATTTGAATATGAAGCGTGGTGTTTTTTTTTTTATTTCTAACACAGTTTAGATTATATTTCTAACCATGATAGTAAGGGAGACAACGATTTCTATGAGACCTATACAATTGTTCCGAAAAACCGAATAAATTAGCCTAAGGGGTTAAATTAAATAATTTTCGATGTGCTCGAACGTTATTAACACGTGTTAAAACTGCACCTTCGCAATAAGCGACTAGTATTGGTATTACTATAAGGTTTCTACAATCCTGGAAAATTAGTTGATTGAATTCCTATTATTTCCACGCTGAAAATGAAAGAAACAAGCATCGCTCTGAATTCAGAAAGCTGTCACCCAACCCTACCAACATACGAGACGATATTGACGTAAGGCTGGCATCTTTAGACACCTACAAAGGGGCGACCAATTTGAGAATACTACAAGATTGATCCCAGAGGGAAAGATACATCGCAAGAAGCGGTCGGATTACTTCTAATACCAAGAGGATCACCATGCCAACGGGGCGGCTGAAGCGTGTCGCAGATGACGGAAGGGAGGTTCGTCTCAGAACAGAAAACCATTGCGAGGAATAGGTATTACTCAATGGTTCCGCGCGTTTTCATCCCGCGACAAAATATCCCCGACAAAATATCCTACTAAAACCTAATTACACCTAACCTAAAAAAAAATGGGAGAAAAATAAAACAGACATCCAGTAGGAACAACAAATTATTTATTGTTATCTGTATTATTTTTGAACTATAATGTAAGAAATTAATGTAAACATATTATTATTATTATTGTTTTTACAGGATGCCTGTATTATTTTTGCCGCATTTTTTGTTGGGTTAGGTTAAGTTTTAGTAGATATTTTGTTGGGGCGTTTTGTCCGTAGGATATTTTGTCGGCAATATTTTGTCGCGGGATGAAAACGCACATTACCTTACTCAATATAAACTTTACATAATATGATTCTTTGTTATACTCACTTTTGAGTACAACATTTAAAAAAAACCATTGCTGAATGCTCAACTTCAACAAAAAAGCAACTGCGAGGAGAAAATGTGTTATTTAATTGATACTGACAAAGGTACTTAAGAGGGCATTTCCAGAGAAAACCAGAAAAACGTCATTTTCAAAAAAGTTTTTAGACGTATTGACACTTTTCCACAAAAAATTATAAATGGATTTCGAAAGATTGTTCTTTTATCTAGCATTCGTATGTAATAAATTTTGAGAAATTTTTTTAATTTTTAGTATAATAAGGTTATTCCATAGGTCGTTGGCAGATTTGTTCAATTTTCAAAAAAGTTTTTGTATTATACCACACCCATTTCAAATAATAAAATCATGCAGTAAAATAAATCAATACATTATCTAGCAAACGCATGTTTTAGAATTTTAATTTTAGTTTCAATAAAATCGTTAAAAAATATGTACGTACATGTGTTTCTTGGCGAAAATTGGTCCGTTTGTGTATTTATTTGCGCACTTACAAACTAATATATTTCAGATTTTTTTAACACTCTTATTAAATTTAGACATTATTCTTTAGACAGAACTTCCTCTTCTTCCTTTCCCTTAAAATACCTTCCACACAGCATCCCCAAAGAGGCCACAGGCCTTGACGGATTGTTTTTGAGGGATTTCTAAATGGAACAAAAAATAAAGAAAAAGCAAAAACAAAATTGTACATTTTATATTTATTTTTTTCATATTTTGTGATGTGGCGAGTTAGATTTACAGGTGGATAGAATTTGCTTGATAATAATAATAACTAAGTTACACAATTTAAAAAAAGTTATTAATATTTTACATCTTAATTAAATAAGGAAAATTGGATAGGGAATGTGAGAAAAGAACGAGGGGAGATAAGTGTAAAATGTATAGGTGTTATGATTGAAATGTATTGCAGACCGATCGAAACAGGACTTTCCACCGAAACCGACACCGAATCTTCGGTGTCTGTCACAGTTTCGGCCGAAACCGAAAGTTTTTTAGACATGTTAAAAATCGATTGTTTACTGTTATTTGGCTTATTTTTTACTCTTATTCAGACAGTTAACATGTGTTAAGTTAAACAAATAATAAATTTTAAAAGTTAAAACAGATGCCGAAACTAGATTTTTTTGCCGAAACCGAACCCTCGGTCGGTCACTATTGGATATATTAAAAGAAATTTAACTTGATTTCTTATCATTATTAATTTCTTATTATCTAAGAAATAAGTTAAATAATACCTTAAATAAAATAAAGTTGTTGTAAACAAACAAATTTTTTTCATTTGTATAAAGTCAAGCTACAAAGTGTTTGCTTTCTTCGATATTTAAAATACAGAAATACATTCAAAAGCGAAAATACTTAATTAAAAAGATTTGTTTGCATATTATGTTAATTTTTGCTGTGAATACTTTCGCAAAAAGCATGTAATTGATCGTGTTGATATTTTGCTGATATTTTTCTTATTAAGTGTTAATGTTAATAAAAATATATTATTTCTTATCCATCATAGTTACGTGCTTTGGAAAGTTTAACGTATCTTATAGACGTTACCTATGTGATCTAAGAACTGCACGTTTTAACATTAGCTTCCACAGAGGAGACTCTGAGGAAATTAAATTTTTATGAATCACATTTCCATACATTTTGAAGCCAAAACTCCGGCCTTTCTAGGGCCATAATATCTATTTCGATCATGTCTTATGGAAAATCCTACCCTATTATTTCCAGCCAACATTGAACGAATTTCAATTCATAGAAAATCCCCTACAATTGCTTTTTTATACCTCTAAATTTGTTTATATCTCGAATGGACCGTTCCAAATTGCTTTCAGACTTTTTCCTAACAAACTTCTTTCAATCAGGCGCACGTATTGTGTGCCAAAGGTCTTGGATTTTTACATACATTTCCGCTCGACATGAGAGAAACTTGAACTTACCCGGACGGAGAAATCCTTATTCAGTGTTCATAAGTTAGATTTATTAGAGACTTCAATTTTGCACGTCCTTCGTTAGAGAATCCGAGTATCATGACTTGAACTACGTTTGCTTAATATTCATGTAGGCGTGAATGTTTCAGAATTGTTAAGGTGTCTATTTATAGAACAGATATCATCAATGAACAACAGATTTTCCAAAGCACGTAAAAGTGGTAGATAAGAAATAATATATTTATATTAACGTTAACACTAAATAAGAAAAACATTATCAAAATATCAACACGACCAATTAAATGCTTTTTGCGAAAGTATTCACAACAAAAATTAACATAATATACAAGCAAATCATTTTATGCAATTGCACTATATAAGTATTATAAATACAAGAACAACATGTCAACCTACTAGAGACCAAATGGGAATATAATTCACCGACTCCAGATATTTTCATATCAGAGGGTTCGGCTCTGTGGCATTTCAAATTGAACCTATAAATCCTACCGATCCCTCAATATAAATATTTAAAAAATCCTTTGTAATCCTACATGTATTTAAAATGACTGATTTTTGCATTTTTATATACAAATTCTTTGACAAATCTAATATGCTTAAATTTTGAATCAGATTCCTAGGTATTATGCCAGTGGCCGAAATAACAAATGGCAATATTTTTATAGTCCGAGAATGCCAAATTCTTTTAATCTCATTTCCTAAATCTGTGTATTTTCTTATTTTTTCAGAAATAGTTTTTTGAATATTACAGGAATTTTGAATAGCTACATCAATGATATAAGTTATTTTTTTAATTTTGTCATGTAAAACTATATCAGGTCTATTATGACTAATTGTTCTGTCTGTTAGTATAGTTTTATCATAATATATTTTATAAAATTCATTTTCTATAAATAAATTTGGTTCATATTCATAATATGGTACTATATTACGGCAGTCAATCAAGTTATGTTTAATTACCAAACTTTGGTGAATTATTTTTAAAACCTGATTGTGCCTAAATGTATACTCGGAAGGCGCTAATATAGAACATCCCGATATAATATGTTCTATAGTTTCGGGAAAAGCCAAACATTTTCTACATAAATCATCAATTTGATTTATATCTTTGATTATATGCTTTCTATAATTTTTAGTATTAATGACTCTATCTTGAATGGCAAACACATTTGTGATTTGTATTATCCAATTATTATTATTATTTGTATGTATTTGTGCACACCGATAGTGGTTCAAATTGTTTAGAAATATTGAAGAAAGCAAACACTTTGTGGCTTGATAATATACAAATGAAAAATGTTATTTGTTTACAACCACATTATTTTATTTATAGATATACGTCATCCATTTCAGGTTGATCCTTCATCTGAACAATAGGTTTATGTTTAATGTCCTGATGAAGGTTGAGAACAATCGAAACCAGTTGAATATACAAAGTGGTTTGAAACAAAGAACTTCTTTCATTTGTTTAGAAATAGTTTGGAACAACCAACTACAGACCCATCATACCCCGCAATTGTTCTACGAAATGGTACACCACCACCAGCGACATGCTTAAGCAAAAAGTCGCTTTGAAATGATTCTACTGTAGGTCCTTTGATGATTTATGTAAAATGTTATTTTATAAAACTTTATGTAATCATTTGAATTTTTGTGCCAAACTTCGGGAAAGAAAGCATCAAATTTGAAGCTGAGTGTTTGAAACTTTGAAAGCGACTCGAAGTTAAAGCGTGAATATGTCGTACAACTAGAAATCTTTATGTAACATAAATATTATTTTGCTTTTTAAAAGTCGTTCGACATTGGAAAAAATGTCTGCGAATATCTTTTAGTTTTCGGTGGAATAGTGATTTGTCAATAGTGAAAAAAAACTTTAAAGTTTATATAATAACATGTTAAAATAAATTCTTTGAGTCTAACTTAATGGAAGCTCGAAAAACAAGTGCAAAAATTTTATTAGAAAATAAATTGTATGGCATGAATACAGATTTATAAAATAACATTATTAAAAAAGGTTTGAGTAAATTATAATGTAAATTTTAACGCTCTTAAAGTTCTTCTCCTTTGACGGAGCTTTAAAAACGTTAATTATTGAATTATTGAAAAAAAAAAAATTAAATACAGCGTTGAAAATATTAGAGTACGACTAATATTTCCCGAACATATTTTGCAGCTGGTACACAAAAAAATATATATTATTGACTTCTAATAGTCCTGTGAACAGCGGTAATGCGCGTTTTCATCCCCCGTCAAAATATCCCCGACAAAATATCCTTTGAGAAAATATCCTCTGAAACAATATCCCAAGGATAAAATGTATCTCCAGTACGCTGAATTCTTTCTTATAACTATTTTTAACAATAATTTATTGTCTTTACAGGATGTCTGTATTTTTTGTCCCATTTTTTGTTAGGTTAGGTTTTAGTAGATATTTTGTCGGGGGATGTTTTGTCGTGGGATGAAAACGCGCGGAACCGTGAACAGTAGATCTCACGTCCAAAAAAGTATGTTTCAATTTTGTCTTATTTAATAAATCTAAATCAAAACTATCTCTAAAATCATAAGATTTGTAAATGGGTTCTTAAATACCTACCCACTTTATTATAAACCATAAGTATTTAATGTAACATTGTTAAAATTTTAAATAAGGCATTTTGTTCAAAGAATTGTCACTATCTCAATGACAATTCCTATTCCAAACATTCTTAAGGCCTGTAGATAACATAACATTGATAATTTAGTAGAAATCACGATCATCACGAATTCTGGCGGTGCAAATAGGTAGTGTCCAACAAGGCCATCATCTTGAACCGGGACCGAAACGTAACAAACAAATTTACACACAGATAAAATGCCAAATGGTCGATCTAAAACAGAACTTCGCTAGATTCAGCCAATCATGCCTATATCTATTCACGATAGGTAATTTAAATACAAATAAGAAGATATAGGGCCATACATGAATTACGTGAGCTCAAAAGGGGGGGGGTGGGGGGTTCAGCCAAATCTCACGTTAAAGAATATAAGAAGTGGCCCAAATTTATCTGACCAAGGGAGGGGGGGGTCTAGATTGGAAGAAAAACTGCTCACGTAATTAATGTATGCCCCCTATGGTTTTAAATAGGTACTCGGTATGTTATTTCAGAGCTTCGTAAGATGTCCCTGGGTGATATGTTACAAAAATGGCGTTAAGAGTAATTAGCCAAGTATTATTATGGCTAGATTAAAAGTAAAATTAGTGGGCACAGAGTCTCTACCGGGATGGGGATCATTAAGAGACCCTGATTAAGGGCTGTTGGTCGGTTTGGCTGGCAGGCTGGTGGGTCGGTGAGACCTAATGTTCCCCGCGAGTGCCCTTGGATCGCGGGTTTACCGATACACGAGCACTTACCAGTTACCCTGCACTTAGGGCATTAAACTTTAAACGCGCTTATCGGAAGTGTGGAACGAAGCCCTCTATGAATATTGGATCGTCTACTAAATTTGCGTTCAGTATATGAAAAATGAGAGGTGGTAGACACGAAAAGCTTTGCGATTCTCAGGTAAAACTAGAGAACTAAACTAGAATAACAGTGACAACACATTTTATTTATTTGTTTATTTGTTTATTTGTAAGAAACAAAGAGCTTTTACGTAATATACAGTAATAAATATAAAAGTAAACTGAAGTCAAGTCACAGAAGTTTCTTATGCTAAAGTTCATTGGAAATAAAGTTTTAATATCTTAAAATTAATTTTAGGTTATAGGAAGGGGAGAGGAAGAGGAATATAGGAAGAGGGATATAGGAAGAGGATAGGACACGCTCTAATGAATACAGCCGAAAAAAAGCTTTTTTGTTTGTTTCAAGAATGTCTAGATTAGATAGTAGACTAGAACGTGAAGAGAATGAACCCTTTCAGACCGTGCGTATATTTGAAATTACACAGATTACAGAATTTGCGGTTAGAAAATTGGCGGATTTCGTTGTCGCTGGTTTAACTGGCTTTAACTTAACTGTTTAACTTTTCACGCCATGTTTTTCAATTCAATTTTAATATTTTTGTGTTTAATCTTGACCGAATTTTTGCTCCTAATTTTATCGTGATATATTTTTGAAGGAAATATTTAAATATTTAATTTTTACGTATTTTTTTAAATATAATATTTTTGGTTTACAGAGAAAGATTTGTCATTTTATGTGAAACAAGCTCTCTGGACCTACATTCGTTCGAATGAAAGTAGCAAAAACACCAACATTTTTCTAATAACCTCTACCAAGTGTCATCAAGCATCAAATATTCTCTATCAAGTGTCATCAAGCATCAAACATGTTTTACCACTGCCAGTTTTAATTCAGGTCTGAAAGGGTTTAGCTTTCTCGGGTAAAGATGTTTGACTCTGCGAATAATTTTAAATTGAAAGGGACGGTGCCTGCTACCCACGGTTTACTTTTAGGACGTAAAATTTGCTCCAGAGAATAATGTTGTGAGACATCAGAGATGAAATAATGGATCCGCGACTTTTTATCCCGCGACAAAATAACCCAGACAAAATATCATCCGATAAAACATCCTACGGACAGAACATCCCCCAATCAAATATCTACTAAAACCTAACCTAACCTAACCTAACAAAAAATGGAACAAAAATAATACAGACATCCTGTAAAGATAATAAATTATTGTTAAGTCTATTATTTATGTCTCATTTTACTATTTTTGAAAAAATAGATTATTTCTTTGTTATTTGTTTTTGGGGTGTTATGCGGTGTGGCGCTACCTCCTTCTTTAGCCAACGTTTCGGACAGCGTTATAATTATCAAGGCAGATATGAAATGAGGGCATCTGCCCTGATGATGGACACCGTAACCCTGTCCGAAACGATGGCTAAAGAAGTGTCCATCATACAATGTCCATCATCATCACGGCAGATATGAAATGAGGGTATCTGCCCTGAGGATGGAAACTGTAACGCTGTCCGAAACGTTGGTTAAAGAAGGAGGTAGCACAACACGGCATAACGCCCCAAAAACAAATAACAAAAATACTTTTGACCGTGAAAATCTAAAAATGTATCTAACAAATTATTATTTCAAAAATAGTAAAATGGGACAAAAGTAATACAGATAACAATCATTTATTGTCTTTACAGAATGTCCGTATTATTTTTGTCGTTTTTTTGTTAGGTTAAGTTAAGTTTTAGTAGATATTTAGTGAGGGGATGTTTTGTCCGTAGGATATTTTGTTGGAGGATATTTTGTCGAGGATATTTAGTCGCGGGATGAAACGAGCATTACCGATGAAATAGCACAAGGGTAACTAGTCCCAATTCCCATCCGGTAAATTGATCCACGGAAAAGTCCCTGGGACTCAAAGGAAGATTTGTATGAACGAGGAATATAAATTTTCCTTCAATCATTAGTATTTTTAGAGATTGGATATTTCAGGTTTAAAAGGCTCGTTTGAGAATTGGGAGCAAACCTTTGAAGAAGATTAATATTCGGACCGGGAACATAAACAAAGAGAGAAGAATCATTCCTATCTTCGGATTAATGGAAAGTGATTTCGGAGGAAAGGTTAAGAGCAAAATTCTCATTTACCTTAGATTCTAATCCATCAAAAAAAAAAGCCTACCTAACTACCGACATGTAAGTCAGTACAGATAAATTTGAAAACAAATATTTTTTACTTTAGATTGTAGCTGTAACTTTGTGTTTATCCATTATAAACAAATGAAACAATATTACTTTACCGGTTTCGGAACGACCGGACCGTTCCTTTTTCAGGGCAAACATATTATAATGACTTGACAATTACAAAACAGTGTGAGTACAAAGTATTACTAAGTGTTGTGGTAGCGGTGGAGCGTGGCTAGGGATTAATGAAGAGTGGGGGGAGTAAACAGGATAGACATTGAAAGGGAACATATCTAAGATAGGGCTACGAGGTAATATTTTTGTTTATTGTGAATGGACTCATTATTTTGAAGGGATTTTTTTTTGTTTCAAAGGCTTCTTAGTCATCTAAGCGTTTTCCTTTATTATTAATATGATGAATAATTATCCCAGTATTTTTTCAAAACTATGGTTATTTGTAAGCGACAGCGGAAAAATTATTATTATTAAGATACCATAAATCCGTGGTCGTCAAACTGCGGCTCGCACAAATGTCTGCCGCTTTCTCTTTAAATTTATTATTTTTTATGTACAATTATTTTAACAGTTATTTTTTCAAATATTTCTTACACCCTTATGATTTTAAAACTTTGATTTTAATTGATTGACATTTGATTTTAAAACGCTCAGCTAGTTTTTGAACACATCCTAAGTCTTTTTCGTTATTTGTTTTTGGGGTGTTATGCCGTGTTACGCTACCTCCTTCTTTAGCCAACGTTTCGGACATCGTTGCAGTGTCCATCATCAGGGCAGATCCGGCAGACACATCTACCGGATCTGCCGGATCTGCCCTGAAGATGGACACTGCAACGATGTCCGAAACGTTGGCTAAAGAAGGAGGTAGCTCAACACAGCATAACACCCCAAAAACAAATAACGAAAATGCTTTTGGCCGTGAAAATCTTAAAACTTATCTCACATCCTAAGTCGATTTTGAACGCGCGCATAGTGTACTTCATAGGTTCCCAACGTGGGCGACAACGCCCCCTTGTGGGCGTTTGAAATTTTCAGGGGGCAGTAGAAGACCCAGAGAAAATTAGAGGGCGTTGAGATGGCACACGACCAAGCTAATCATGTACTATTAAAACAAAGTAAACTGAAATAGTAATCATTTTTATCACGTGTGCGAAAATTCACACATTTCGTTAGTTCGGGAAGTGGATGAAAATAAAAATGAAAGATTCCATTGCAAATCTACATAATTTTTTTTTATATATAATATACCTTACGTGTATTATTATTAAGAATTGAAAATATATCATGAATACAAGAAGGAAGGAGATAGAAATCCGTTACTTAAATACAACACATTGTCCTATGTGGCCCTTGAACAGAAAAGTGTGACGACCATCACCTTAAATGTTCTTTGATTCTAATTTCGAAATTACGAGTTGTTTTCCCGGTATTTATTCGTTCCGAAACCGGTCGGCGTTAATAAAATATATATAAGTGGTTCTAACAAAGTAATATTGTTTCATTCATTTAAATTTTTTTTTTGCATTTGTATTGGTGTACTGTTTCATACGCCGGTATCGTAGAACTACAGAGGGGTAAGAGAGTTCATTCAACGTTCATGTCTTTTTAATAATCCGACACGTCGTCATTTAAGAGGAAATACTAGCTGCGCTTTTCTATACAAACGTATTCCCCGTTTATCTCTCTGGATTTTGACCCTAGAGCAAAATTTTTTTTTAAATAATATAGATATTGACCACTAGCGTGTCGGTACGTTTTGTTTTTTTTGATAATTTACTTCTCATAGAAGTTACGACCTTCCAAAAATGAATAAAATTGCCTAATTTAAACGCCGTCAAAAAACGTTCAGTATACAAACTAAACAATGTATTTTGAAAAAAAGCAAAACGTACCGACATAGAATATTTTCTTTTAATACAGTTAGTAAAAAAAAAATTTTAAATCCGTCCAGTTTTGGAGAAGAAAAATGGGGAATACAAAACATCGATTTCGAAGATTTTATTTAGGTATTTTCGGCCCGACGTGCAGGTGTCCCTTTCGCTCATTTCTCCTGAGGGGGGCCGGGGAACGTGGGTTTTGACAAATACATACATATAATGCGAAGTAGTGATGTAAAGAATTTTATCGGTAGACTAGTGTTGTCCTTGCCCGAGTAATCGATATTTTTTATTCGTTTTTTTTCTGTTTAGTGACTCATCGCGGTATACCAATACTGACCGAGCTTTCATACTAAAATTGTGCAAAATTAAATTTTTTTATGTCAAGTACTATAATAAATTTTCAATTTGGGAGGCGTTTTAGGTACCATCGCCCCGGGAACCATTTATTGGATAACCAACACCCCCGCCACTTGGTCACCGCAAGTGGTCCTCTATGTTTGGTGACAGAGCCTGGGTTCCCGGGTTCACGGATGAGGTCTGCATGGGTTTTGGTGGCGGATAATTTTGTCCACTTACTGCGTGGCGGGCCGGATTGGGAGAAACTGGAAGAGGAAGATCTTTTGATCTCTACAGCTGGACTCTCCACCATCATTTCATACTTTTACCTACCTTTTCCCTACCCAAAACTTCCTTTCCTTCCTTATCCTAAAAATACCCTCCACACAGCTTCTCCAATGATGTCCAACAACTTCTCCAACAAAGTCCCTGAGCGATTATTTTTCCTCGGTGCCTCCAATGTGAGGTTTATGTTTTAAAAAAAAATCTGTTTCAAATTTTTAGTTGAGAGTCGCTTACATTGCCTTCAGTGATTAATTGAAATTTTTTGTTTGTAAACACTTTATTGTACAAAATTTTTTACCACTATACAATGAATTTTAAACAATTTATGATTTAGATCTTTCTCTCGCCGGTAAATTTCTTGATATGCGACCGTCAATTGTTTCTGGTAAAAGGCATTGGTGGTAGAAGTTTTTCTAACAGTGGTTCAATTTTTTGCCAGATTGAATCGTCCCTTTCAATTTTTTCATACGGCAAACCTTTAGGACTCCACACGACAAAATAACAGTATTTACGACGAGTAATGTGTAACTGGCCTTGTACTTGGTAGAAGTAATTGTGATTCCGTTTTAATGTTGAAGCATTGTCTTCAATTTTACAGTTATCAATTTTTTTTGTTCAAATCCTTCTTCTGGTGACATATTTACTATACTATATGGGCATTTCACTTCAATTATAGAATCCTTGCCAAAAAGGCCATCCGGACTTGCCGCTAAAAAGTTTTTGTTTTCATCGATAAATAGTCCACAGGCGAATACCTCTAATTTTGTTTCTTTTGTAAATTGCTCAATTGCTTGGTTTTCATTTTCTTTCCCATAATTTGTGGCCATATTTCCTTTAAATGGCGAGTACAGTAGCGAGTTTAATACTCTCGCAACTGAAGTTTTTGGCCGTAGCTTACATATTTTTGTCCAAAGTTAGAAGCTGTAAGCCGCTTACGCCTTTCAATTGTCCACAAATTATTATTGCTTTGGCCCACCGTATTCCTTTCGAGTTCATCCTTATTCGATGGAGATAATTCTTTGAAAAATTCCTCTTTATCGTTTCAAATAATTCAGCTGGCATATCTGGATCTAATTCCAATTGACCATAATTTTCATCAGGCCCTGTAACTTTTTTTCTCTTTTCTGTCGTGTTTTCGTAATACCTTAGTTTTATTTTTCGACACCTCTGTATTGTCTCCTTCGAACGTCGTTTTCTTTCAATAAAATGCTTCGTGTAGTTGCCAGGACTGTGGCCTTGGATTTTTTTTGTATTCGTGAATGGGTTGTCATTTCACTATTCCACGAAGTTACTGCTCAAGAAGCTCAACTGCTGAAGTTATCCCATTTTTGTAAAATTTGCTCTTTTTCCGCCTATAAATTTGGCTATAACGTTGTTGAATTGCTCCACAGTGTTATTTGTCACGTTAATAATAAGACTTTCTGCATTTGCTATTAGAGACGACAATAATTGTTGAATATCAGTCCTGTTCCACAATCTTGAAGATCGCTTACTAAATTTGGATCATTAGTATACTTCTCCGACTTGCAATAGTATGACGAACATTTTGTATGATCACCAAAAACATGGTTTGCGGCATTTTTTTGTCCATTTTCAGATTTTTTACTTTATCACTTTGTGCCGTGTTTTCTTGCTCTTTTCTGTAATTTACTGCTCAAACTATAGCTTTTCTCATACGTAAAACGTTTGCTTCAACCTTTTTCCTTATGTGAACTGGTACAAAGCCTTTAGCGTTGTTGGTTTTTTTTCTAAGTGCTTTTATTTTATTGCAAAAATTGCGAAGTAAGTGATTTTTGCACTTTTTTTTTGTACTATGAAGTTGGGCCTGAAGCCTTGGGTTGAAGTTTCGCTAATATTGTCTTCATGTAATTAAATATTACAATTTAAGGTTTTATAAAGTTGAAAATAAAAATAAAAAGTTTTGAAGTTTAAAAAAATTATATATTTGTTTCCTTTATTTCAAACTGACTGTAATAAATATTTAAAAAAAATGTGTAGGTAAATCTATCTATAGGTAAAAGACCAACATTTTTTATTGAATTTTGAACGAACTAACACATCCTTTTTTGTATTTACTGCTTAAAGAAACTCAAAAATACAGGAGTACAAATCAAACCTCAGCAAGCGATATATCTAACATTTTAAACATTATTATTTACAAACATGTCAACTCACACGTATGATACACACAACACAATAAATCCATTTAGATTTAATTGTCTAATAAAATATGTAAGTGCTTTTATCTTTTTCGTTATCGTAATTTTAATTAGAAAAAAACTTAAGGTGGGCTATTTTTAAACCTTTTTTATCTCTACATATTATAAAGTAAAGTCCCCCGCGCCGTCTTTCTGTCTGTCTGTCTGTCTGTCTGTCTGTTCGCGATAAACTCGAAAACTACTGAACGGATTTTCATGCGGTTTTCACCAATAGATAGAGTGTTTCGTGAGGAAGGTTTACGTATGTAATTTGTCAAGGATTTGTGTAAATTGGTTGAAACATAACGATAATTGTTAGAAGTGTCGGAAAAATTCCAGCCGCCTGGTAGCTTTCATCGAAAACGCTGCCTAATCCTTTTGGGATATAACAAAACAACGCTTGGTGGGATATTCCTCTTTTATAGATCTACAAAAAAGTCCGCGATGGCATATATCTATCTTTTACTATACGCATTCTATCTTCTTATCTTATTATTCTTATCAATTGCATTTTAGATATAATGTGTATAGTAAGCTATCCGTAAAAGATAGATATATGCCTTCGCGGACTTTTTTGTAGATCTATAAAAGAGGAATATCCCACCATTAATTGTTTTGTTATATCCCAAAAGGATTGTGCAGCGTTTTCGATGAAAGCTACCAGGCGGCTGGACTTATTTCCGACACTTCTAACAATTATCGTTATGTTTCAACCAATTTACACAAATCATTGACAAATTGCATACTTAAACCTTCCTCACGAAATACTCTGTATATTGGTGAAAACCGCAGGAAAATCCGTTCAGTAGTTTTCGAGTTTATCGCGAATAGACAGACAGACGGCGCGGGGGACTTTATAATATGTAGAGATAGAGATAATCGGTCAAAAATACATTTTTGTTGCATATGCATTTTTGAGTTTTTTTTTTAATAAGATAGGTAAGTGCCAAATTATATGAGTAGAAATTTAAGTTTTGTGGTATCATCATTACATAGTATAAAATGAAGTCGCTCAAAATGTATGTGCGCATAAATCTTTTAAACTACACAACAGATTTTCATGCGGTTTTCACCAATAGATAGAGTGATTTAAGAGGAAGGTTTATGTGTATAATAAATGCTTATTATAGTAGAGAAAAGCCAAGAAATTCAAATATTCAATTTAGGCAAAGGGCAGCGCGCAGCGGGCAGCTGGCGAGCGGATGGTGTGGATTTTATAAAGGTTGGGTAAATGGCGTTGTGTTTCGTTAGCCACAGCAACGTGTGGCCGGGTCTGCTAGTTATTAATAAAATAAAAACAAAATTATATGTTTATTTCGAATTATAAAATTTGAAAGCGTATTTCATCATCTTTCAAAAACAGTTTTTAGTTTTCGGATGCGTTCACAAATATTAAAGTTATTTGGAATTTATTGGAAAGCGGAAATATTTTGACTTTTCGAAAAACAGGCCCGAGGCCTGAGAGGTTAATACTAATTTTCAATAATAACTAATGTATCATAGAGAATAATCATATGTATGTATATAATAATTCGATGTAGTTGGTTTGACTGCATATTTATAAACGCAAATACAGTGAAAACTTTAAAACTACTAACCTACATAGAGTTCTAGTAAAATAATTCGTAATTTGTCGGTAATAAGCGTGAACAGAAGACATTGTTACAATACCTATCGACGATATTTATAAATAACCGACAATAGCAGACCTCGTGCGTTTAAAAATAATGGGCCCTTTTTCTGTCACACCGCAAGGCCGATTCAAAAACTTCATTAGCGACGAAATAAGTCGAAACATGCTTTATCTAAACAGAATATTGGATATGGCGGTATGAGGCGAAAGACGGTAGGCATGAGACGTAGAGGGGGCGAGAGGGTGTACAAGCCAAACACTCACGTGGTCTCACCAACACATCGATAGCTAGATCTTTTTTGAGCGCGGTGCGATAGCGAGAATTTTTTAAAATACCTACCGTCGAGATTTCTCACCGGTGCTATTACCTCTTAAGATAGAAACAAATATTTCCTAAAATATTACGTACCAAATCCAGAATTAAACAAATAAAGAAATTTGCAAAATAGGAATTGCCGGAGGATGAAATAGCATTCAAAGAATGCCAAGTTGAAGGCGCGGAGCACATAACAGAGTTTAATTAATTTCATAAAAGAATATCTTAAAAATTTTGGAAGACAATTTACCAAAAAAATACTTACAGTGGTGCGGACCCTATTCTTAGGGCGAAAGTGATTAAGTAAAAAAGACATCTCATTTGCATCAAATCAGCATTCCACCCCAGTCCGGATTCAATCCCCTTACCTGAAACAACACAGAGATAAATATTAGTCAAGGGGTATTTTGCAAATAATGGAATCAACGAGGAAATGCGTGGTTTTATTTCACGTAAAATCAAAGAATCCGATCAGAACAATAGATTCTTTTGCAATGTTCAGATTGGGATAAAAAAAACCGTCGGGTGTCTTTTTATAGCAACCACTAAAACATCGTCCGTACATTGACGACACTTTTTAGAGACTGTCATTGCCTAGAAAAAGACTCCGGGGTGGTTTTTTTTATTCCAGTCAGAATGCTGTGTTTCTGCAAAATAAAACTTTCTAAACTGGTTGTCATTTTGTCGAAAACAGTCAGCTATGCCTATAAATCAGTGGTTCCCAACCTTTTTCTGACCCGGGACCACTTGTACGTTTTTTTTTCGACAGGGACCACAAGCAGTGGCGTAGCGAGGGGGGGGGGGCGGCGCCCCGGTTGATTTCAATTTAAAGTGTTTCCCCCCCAGAATGGACCAATTTTTTATGAAGTCGAAATTTGTGCTTTGTCAACTTTAATGGGGTGGGGGGGGGGGGGTGACACCACGTTATCCGCCCTTTCCGTCCCAGGTGCCACCCATGCTAGCCTAAGCCACTACTTGTGGTCAGTGGCGTAGGCTATCATGGGTGGCACCCGGGACGGATAAGCACAACGGGAGGGGGAAGAACGGGGTAGGATGGGGTGGGGCGAAACGGAATACCACAATGGCCACAAGGTACAATAATCATAAACAGAATATTGTCCCAATTTTTTTTATTCAGACTTCTCGACCAGGGACCGCCCGCGCGCTGGCTCGCTTATTTACCGGCGGACCATCGCGGACCATCTTCTCACCTCAATAAATGGTCCGCGGACCACTGGTTGGGAAACCCTGCTATAAATGAACCAATGATTTCTTAAATAACTTACTGCATAAAACGAGGGCCTAAATAAATCATCTATCAATTAAATCTATGAAAATACTATAAGTTTGATCAGTTCATAACTCATTTTCACAAAGTTTTATGGATGTAAGCCTCACTAGGCAAATACACAAAAGTATGGAATCATTCCTGGAGAAGGGGTTACATTGGAAGTACCGTTGTCTAGATAAAATAAAAGAGAAATTCATTCGTACATACCGAATTATTTATGATTGTGGCGCGATTCTTTATTTTTGTGATTTTTTCAATCGTCCTTTATAATTTCATAATGCAATATTTGTTTCCTTTTTATTTTCGTCTCGGTATGGTAAGACTTTTACGTATTTAATCAAAGCACTAAAACGGATTTCCACAACGAAATGACAATTTCAAAAACAGGATTCCCGGAATTACTTCGAGTATTGAGATTTAGATTCTAGTCTAGGTTACGCGAGTTAAAATCGCTGTCTGGGAACTCTGAAGGTTCAAGGTTGGAAATTGCGCACACTAAAGAAGTAAGAGGATCGCCTCTAGCGGCAATAGACCGACACCAGATATATCAATGTTCCGTAGAATATGAAGCAGCCAGAAAGCATTATCTCGCATCGAGAGAGCGCTACTTTACTTAGCATACTTGCAGTCGCAAATATACACGAATTTAACATTATCTCGACAAGGGGATCTCTAAGGTGGGTTACATGAAAACTCACAATAGGAAGAATGCTAAATAATAAATTGCAAAAAATACACTATAAAGTCATTGTTTATTTTGGGCTGCCTGCAACTAACGTCGAAAATAGTTAAATGAGATAATTTAGTGATTTCTTAAAATATAAACAGATTTTTTTTAAAAAGGTCCTTTAAAATTTTAAAAAAATGTGCAGTTCACATGCAGTAGAATTGAAACCTTCAGAAAACTAAAGTAGACAAGAGTGGGGAGGCTACAAGGCATCGCACAAAGAGGAGACCGATTTTTCTATCTCATTCTCTCGCAGGCTAAATCGTGTAGATGAATGTGTTGTCTCTTTTTAGTGTCGCAACGGTGCTAAACAAGTTCTCACCTCAATAAAATGACGCAAAGAAACATAAAAACAAAGAAATCAAATTAAAACTTAATTTTATTGTCGTAAAAACGTTCTTATGGTAAAAATTAACGTTCATGTACAAATAATGATGCCATCATGTGCCATCATTTTCCATCATTACCACCTATCACTTAAAATTGTCAATCCGACCAAGTTAAGGTTTTTTCAGCCTACCTGGTACCTGGGGCCTTCAGACCAGTAGCGGCTAACAAACTCAACAGTACGTAAACTTATATACTCGTCACGATTCACGACTGCAAGCTTTACCGCGAAAACTAAAAGAGACTAGACTACCTTTGAAATTCATAAGTTACAAGGGTCACGGTAGAAACACGAATGCCCACATTTGAGTGGGCTGTGTGGACAAGCAGACAGTGAGCGGAGGAATGCTAGTTGTCACATTTAGATGCAAATTAGACTTCATACGAGCGAAAACATAACACTGAAGTAAATCACATACTGAAGCTGGAGTTCTCTCTGACGGTTATGCCTGAACTTACCCATGTGCCCACTAAAATAGCAGAGTTCACTTATATTATAATGTAACATCTGCTCCTTGGCACGAATATGATGAAACAAATATCCTGCGAAACTTGTGTCATGAAGACAGTATTGAAATTTACAAGAAGAACAAAACGTGAATTTTAAATGTCTACGTTATACCGGAGTTGACATGTTTTTTCCTATTTTCAAGCCATGTTTAAGTCGTAAGATACGGATTGAATTGACTGAAAAATTGAAATACGAAAACATCGCACATTTTGGGGAAAACCACCCTGTGACTGTGAGCGTAAGCACGAAAAACTAAATTTTATGGTGGCAATGTAAATAATAATATTTGGATGTCTTGTATAGCACCGGTTTTGTGAAAAGTCACCTCAAGGGCGCTGTACAAATTTATAATATATTTCTACAATCTTGCTTCTAACTGCAAACTAGACAAACCATTATAACAACGGCTAAAAATTGCATCCACCGGTTCATAGATCACCGATACGAAACTATATGTACAATGATTTGACCAATTAACGCATGCTGTGTAAAAATTTACTGTAGAGGCAGAATATACATGACCATACTTACATTTCTAAGATAACCGAAGCTATTCGTGAAAAATAACCATTCTTGGGAGAACATTCAAAATTGTATTTTATTTAATCGTAAAGTGTAAATTGAGCAAAATTCAACACTGCGAATGCGAAATCTGGTAAAAATACGCTTAATACTCCGCTAAACATCAAAGCCACAAAATAATTAATGAACATACCTACCTGAGCGAGAATCAAAATAATCACCGACCAGAGGATGGAAGAAATACGGCATTTTCGCCAACCAGACCCGTGAGCAAATAAACATAAATTTCAGAGGGACGTCGGGGCACCAAATAGGCTTCTGGGGAAAATGTTTGATAGAGTCATAAATAATAAGGTTAGGTTTGTGCGTAGCCGAAACTATGTCCCCTTTGTCGGTCCGAATGCGCGGTTCATTGAAACTTAAAAAGGTTTCATGTTACTGGTAGATGAATAATGTAATATATGGAACGGATTCAAATCCGTTCAGCCTGGCTACTTGCTACAAGATGACAAAATATTTCCCGAACCCCATTGCATTTTTATTTATGGACTTTGTATTTAGTTTACAGAAATTCACCCTTTAAAAGTCTTAAAATTAATACCTTTTACTTCTAATCGTTCTAATTGTTTGGTTTGGAAATAAGAAAATGCTTCGTTCAAGGGGTGTCATTTATCCAGTTCCTATGCCTCCCTGACTACTTGCAGGAAAAGTATTTGAGATTTGGAACAAAGGCAAGAAAAATAGTGCAAATATTCGAGTGCATTTGTTTTGAAAACAGAAAAAGTTTTGGAAGCAGATTGTTGGTGTTTTTCGTGTAATCTGGTTTTTAAGTAAAAGCAGGAATTTGACCATCTCGGAAGTACATAACATCATTCAGTACTCATTCGTTAATTACCACTAGGTATCGCGGTGGAGCTATAGGTATAACTGTATTGTGAATGTGTCGTATTCTACTTCACAGAGACACAGTGGTAAGTGAGTGGTCATCCCTTTTCCTTGCACACCTTGTTTTTCCATATTATCACCCAATATTATCAATCACGCATACCTACTATCATTCAATTCCAGCAAACACCACCTCGTCTTGTTGCGGTTTTAGTATATACAGTCCATTACAAGTGCACCTGAAGCTGTAGATAATTCGAAAGCACTTTCGGATGCCACAATAAGTGTACTTCTTCTTCTTCGATGGCGCTACAGCCCATATCGAGCTTTGGCCTCCAATAAGTGTACTAGAAGGGCGAAACGGCTAATACACGAAAAGGTATAGACAAGTAATAACAGATCTAAGATAACTTTACGATATTTCAAACGAAGAAAAAAATGTTAAAATATACTGACAACGAATTAAAAAAAAAAAAAAAAAAAATATTAAAAAAAAAAACTTGTGTGACGAAGTGCGTTTGAAGAACATAAAAAGCATACTTTCATGACGAAAAAACTACCAAAGAGGTCGTGGAATAAAAACTGAACCCATTTGTCTCGATAACGACCGCAAAGAATCCATAGTTTTTTTTACAATAAAATTGCGGGGAATGGAACAGAGAGCCATTTATCTTTCGTTAAAATAAGAGATTAAATTCAAATTGAATGTTCAGAGATGAAAAATATTTTCACAAAACCGGGATAATTTTAGGACGCGCTTCTAAAACAACGATTCTCAAACTCCTAAGTGCTTGTCACGTAAAAGTTAGTGGAAATTCGATTTAACTAGTTCAACGCAGAACCAAAGTTCTTTAATGCGATGAACTGTACTTTTGAAGCATCAGAGGAGACAGGATAAATTTATAAGTACGACACGAATAATCGCGATTGAGTTATAAGGTTATCTAAAACAAACGAAAAAACTCTTTCTCAGGGGATTTAGAAAACTACAAATGAAAAATAATTTCTCGAGTAGACAAAGTTGTGAAGAAATTTAATATTTGCGGTAGCGAACGATGCAGCTATTTTAAATCGCGGAATCATTCCTATTGCCTACATGCCAATAGCGATCCCTCAAATTTCCTCATAGTCACCGACTGCCAGGACAAATTAAGAGGAACCATTCTGTTCCAGACTGCCGAAGACATAACAGCTTGTAAATCGCAGTTTGCTTCCACTTTTCGTACACGAATATTATGTAATTATAAATTATGGTACGGATTTAATTGTTATAATAAACATGTAAATACAGTGTTAAATGTTTATTTGATGTATACACAAAAAATAATTGACCCCCGAAGACCTCTCATCAGGGGTTGTTATAGTGCAGGAGTATATATTTTTTTTTACATGAGCTCCACACAGGAGGCCCTGAGGAAAATAATTTCCCTCAGGGCCTATGTCATCTTTGGGGATGCTGTGTGGAGGGTTTTTTTAAAGGAAAGGAAGGAGAGGAGAGTTCTGGGAAGGAAAAGGGTTTAAGGGGTGGGTAGGAATCTGGGGTTCAGTAAATCCTGGTCATCCGCCTCCAAGACCTAGACAAACCTCACCCCATGAACCCGGGCACCCCTGCTGAATCACCAAACGTAGCGAACCACTTGGGGTGACCTATGGCAGAGGTGTTGGTTATCCAATAAAGGTTCCCGGGGCGGCGGTACCCATTCCCGCCTCCCAAATTGTAAATACGGGAGGGACTAGTATGGTAGCGAACGATGCAACTATTTTGAATCGTGGAATCATTCCTATTGTCTTCTTACGTGCCAACAGCGATCCCTAACATTTCCACATAGCCACCAACAAAATAAGAGGAACCATTCTGTTCCAGACTGCCGAAGACATAACAGCTTGCAAACCGACATTATGGTAGGGATGTAAATTGTTATAAAAACTTGCAAGTACAGTGTTAGATGCTTTTTTGATTTATACACAATCGTACATCATAACCCCCACTGGAAAATGTAAATAAGAAATATTTTCTATAATATCAGGGCTGTGTAAAATGTAAATAAGCAATATTTTCTATAATATCAGGGCTAAAGACAAAATAAATGTTCTTTTGCAATATTCACTGGAGGGTGAGTTATCGCCGAGTATAATAACAATAATATGAATGAAATATTGTAGAGAGAATCTTCACCAAAAGACTTCAACGGGCGAAGATTTATTCATCACGTCAAATAATGGCTGTGAAGAAAGAAGTTTTTTAATAAGCTCTGAACTGAAGAGGGATATTTTAATAAAACTAGCGAGGAAAAGATTCCACGTAATAAGTAGCGCAATATTGACTGTATAATGTACACAAGAAGTTCAGTGTATTTCACCAATCTTCTTACCGTATTACATTTTTAAGAATGGAGCCAGCTTTTTTAAATTGCATAAATTGCTTTCGTGTGGACAGAATAAGGAGACGCTACTGCAGTGCGGAAATGTTCGTTAGCACCTCGAAACTACATTTGAGAAAAAAATATTACATCAGAATAATCTTTAAAGCTAAATAAAATACAGGACAAATAAAAATAAAATAGTTTTTAGTTCACCGATAATATATTATTATTTATACACCACGCGTTAAAAATTCTACTAATACTCTAAAAGATAATTGGAATTAATAAGTTTTAAATTCATTACGCGCTTTTATAATTACCGTGACGAATCACGGTTACGGTACCGTGAAGGCAAAAAAGGCAATAATCATACGTTCCTTACCCTTCTCCCTAAAATGCTACGAAGTATGATTTTAGATTTTCACGGCTAAAAGCGTTATCGCTAGTTATTTTTGGGGTATTACGCAGTACCTCCTTCTTTAGCCAACTTTTCGGACAGCGTTACAGGGTCCGAAAAGTTGGCTAAAGAAGGAGGTAGGGAAACACGGCATAACACCCCAAAAATAAATAACGAAAAAAGTTGCATGAGGCTTTTCCGTAGGTAAACATAGTACTTAAGTACAGACATTCGAAAATTAAAAATTGTGACTATTCTATTGTGTGTTGACTATTCTGTTGGTAAAATAATACATATGTATATTCATATTCTAGAATACTTTCAGTTTTACCACGACAATTTTTTCTATTGTTTAGCTGACATAATAAACTAAAGAAATATTAATAGATAAAATAAGAAAAATGAATTTGAAAATGAAAATGAATGAAGAAATTCTGTTGGTAAAATAATACAAATATATATTCATAAACTAGTATACTTTCAGTTATACAACGACATTTTTTACTATTGTTTAGTTGACATAATAAACTAAAGAAATGTTAATAGATAAAACAAGAAAATGAAAAATAAAAAACTGATAGTAAAGAAGGAACTTTTCCTTTATTTAGATATACCTATTATTTTCTTACCAAGCGAATTAAATTAATTTTAGTAAGCTAGGAGAATTTTTTATGGTTCATGCAAGATGTAACCAACAAATCACGACCATTACCCAACGTCACGAAATAGTTCAAAATATCCAAAAATTGAGGCAAGTGCGGTGACTTCCTAGCAAAAACCGTTACGGATCCGCTGGCATTCGAAGGGTTAATAAATTTAACGCAGAGAATTTGTTGAAATAACGTGTTATCTGACTTTGTTTCGGGCACAAAATACATTTCTTAAGCGCTCCGGCCTTAGTTTCAAAAATTTTGCGTAAAAGCTAAAAGGCATTATCGAACTGTCACATCAAAGTCGTACGAAATCATTATTACTATTATTAGAGCGAAGGAAAAATTTATCATTGTTTTCTTCGGGCGTCGCGACGTTACGTAAACACGGATATTAGAAAATTAAGAATACAGAATGCATTTTCTATTGAAAATGTTGATTCAATTCATACGAGTATTTGTAAAGTGGAAAATTAAATTTGTTCTATGGCCAGGTAGCATAACCCATTTAGGAGTCAGGCTTAGTGAAGTATAGGCACAATACAAAGTCAGGAATTGCCGCAAATTCTCGGAACAAACGAACCAAACGAAGCCCGTGCCAATTCCCCCCTTTCCCCGCCCATTTCCCTGGAGAAATTTGCAAAAGGAAACTGGTCGTGAAGTTGGAACTCGAGTTTAATATAAAGCGAGGGTGCAGGCACAGGGAGCAAAAAGCAAGAAAGTAAGGCTGGCGGTGGTATGTTGGTTCGATTGCCGGAAGAGCCGCTAATGGAGATTAAAGGGGTCCTTCATTGGTGCAATCTACCATCACCGCTGGAGGACACCGAAACAAACATCACAATAAAAATAAAAATTGCATTGTAATAAAATTTCTTTAAATAGTACGTGTACCCAGTACTAAAGATTTTGATATCGCGAATACGTATTGTATCCTTGTCGCCAATATGGTGATATTTTTAGTTCGTGTATAAAGACAATAGGCCACTTGCATGGATTTCATAATGATTTGGAAAAGATCGTGTGGATAGATTTTTTTTACTAAGACTACGAAAATTTTAATAAAAAATTTTTGAAATGTAGAGTTTTTTTAAATAAATAAATCCATTACTTGGGTTCGTAACGTCACTACATGAAAATGTCCTGTCTCCGAAAATGTTCTATTAATTTAGAAAAATTCCACTCTGATTTATTTTTTTATATGGTAACACTTTGATTTCAGGCGAATTTTTGAATTTGATATTTAACGTTCACTAGATTTAATGTTTGTTCTCTGCGAACTTATCATTTGGTTTGACGTTTTGACAGATGTTATGAAGAGAACCCTGTACATTTTATGCCTTGTGTGCCTGTTTTGGAGTTGTAATGGTAATGGTGCTGATTTTAACAAAATCAAATTTTATAATACATATTCTCATTTTTATTATAATTTACAAGTACAAGTATATTACATTGGATTTAGTCATATAAGACGTTGAACATTATAATGATTTATGATCAATAAGATGGATCAAGGAAAAAATATATGTGAGATATAATATTTTTGGTATGCCTCATTATTCTCCTGTGCCATTCGTGTCGAAAACATTATTTATATTTAAATGATTTTCGGCTATGTAATTATCGTTTTTTCCCACCCATAAATTATGTCCCGTCTTTCCGGTTTATAAAAAACGGTCTGATTTTTCGAATTAAAATTTTCAAAAAATCACCAGGGTTTCAAAAATACGATTAAAAAAAATATAGAATGTCTTAGAATATTTGCCTAAACCGGATTTTTTTAAAATGTGATGCAAGTGGCCCATTATTGTCGGATTCAGAATGCTTAGAATCGACAAACCATTACTTACTATAGATATAGAAACACAGAATAAAGAGCTTGAATTTTTATACTCAAAATTCATAGAGATCATTTTCTTTAAACAGCCATCATTCCAATTAAAGCAATAAAAAATAAATGTTTATTTGCACATCATCGTGCATAGGTACTAATAGTTTTACAAACATAAGTAAAATTTTAAAAAATTTAAGAAACCCCCGACAGAAAAAAGAGGTGATGAACTTGAAACGCCTGAACAGATTTTCATGACATGTAGCTAAGAACCATCTCGATCACGTCAGCTTTCAAACAAACAAAAAAACGCACCATAATCGGAACATTCGTTTAGGAGCTACGGTGCCACACACAGACAGCGGTCAAACTTTCCGTCCGGTTGCGTCGGGGTTAAAAATCTAAAAAAACTAGAACTAGCGAGAGCTCGAACGTCCTCTTCGTCCTCTTCATTCACATGCATCTGGTTTGAAAACGAAAAAGACACAAGATTTTAAAACGATGAAGTTACGGACGATCTCTCGCTGGAATTGGTATAGTTAACCAATGTTGATAAGAAAGGGATGGCGAATATTTGAGATATAGCGCTTTTACGTGCCTTCGGAAGAACCCTTGGAAGGACCCTTGGAAGGACCCTTGGAAGGACCCTTGGAAGGACCATTCAATGGACATTGCCATTTCAGCTAGTAGTTGCTGCTGGTGTGATATCCAAGATAAGATACATAGGCGTATAACGACACATAATCAAGCGAGGTAACTGGCATAACGCTGATAGCTCCGCTGTAAGCTCTCCCTCGTTAGCCACGCCTAACAGCGGTTACAAGGGAGCTCTCGCGAGCGGGACCTCATCGACTCTCTAACAAAATGTTGACGCCACGTAATATTATCATATCGATAGTTTATTTATTACTATCAAAATGCGTACTTAATATAAGAGTCATTATATTATTTTAAAAACAAGTATTCGGAAACTAGAAGCGGGAAACCGGTGAATCTTTTAACAAGTAAAAAAAAAATCGATCTGTGCAATGTGATTTTAAAACCTTATTTTTATTTTTTCCCGTTTCATTCAACAAAAAAGGGTTAAGGCGAGACTTAACCACGTTTACCGGGGGTTTGCCCGAGGTCCACATTTTAATTTATTTCGGCGAATTCGTAATTGAATTATCATTTTTATTTCCATGCCTCACAAGAGATGCGAATTATTTATTTTTTAGATTAATAAAAACAGTATGTTGCAATCATTTTTTTAAACGTACAACGCCTTTAATAAATTCTAATACGTTGTACAGCTAAAGTTAGCGGTGAGCACCAGATTTTATTTTTCTAGACGATGAATTAATAACTTCGGGAGGTATTCATTTAGGAACATCTTAAATATTAGTAACACGTTCCTCAGAATTAATTAAAATGAACCCGGCGGAAAGGTAGAATCTCCAGGCCTGCTAGGGTGAATTCGGCCGTACGTCCGTCCAATACGCCGTGGCGCGGGCGCATATTTGTTTACACGCTTTCTTCACTTACGTCGTTAAGATTGCCACATTATTTTTCTTCTTCTTCTTTTCTTTGATAGGGAAAATTTGACAGTAGGTCCGTCCAATACACGGGTCGCGAGTCGTAATTTGTATAAACGACTTATTTATTTACGTCGTTGAGATTCTGAATATATTTTAGGGTATAGTGTCGTCTTAAAACAATTACAAGTGTGCAATTCAATTCACATTGCGGTAAAAGTGAAACCTTCAGAAAACTAAAGTAGACAAGAGAGGGGAGGCTACGAAGGGAGGCTACAAAGAGAGGCTACAAAGAGAAGACCGATTATTCTGTCTCGTTTTCTCGCAGGCTAAATCCTGTAGATGTATATGTTCATCTCTTTTTAGTGTCGCTTTTTCGTTTCATCGAGTTTCAAATTACAGCGGTGCTAAAGAAGTTTTCACTTTAAACAATATCAGACCGTTTTTTTAAATGTAACCTTAAAAAAATCCAGCTTCTGACACGATTTACCCGAAAACCTAAACTCAAATCAAAATAGATACACTACAAAATCTACTCCAAATGTGATGTAATTTTGCCAGTTTCCCGCTTGTACGAATTTCCAGACTCCGTGTGTAATCTCGGAATAAAAATATTATATTCAAACTATTTTCTTGGGTTTTAATCGTCTCGTTTTTTTCCAAATGTAGAGGACAGTTTAATAGTAAAACCGATGAAATAAAACGGGATTTTAATGCGAGACAACTCCCAGATCTTAACTTTTCTCTCAGTTGCTTTACGTGCAGTTTGGTGTTTTGTGTGACTGTCTAATTTCTAATTTATCAAGTTTGGGACCTCAGGTGTAGCTCGCGGGTTCAGTCGTATTGGGCACCATTCATAAGGCTGAATATTTAAAGCCCCTTTGTAAGTGAATAACAGTAAATTGTAATATTATATCAACGAGATTTTGTTGAAAATTGGGGAAATTGTCGTCTGCGGTGGGTGTTGCAAGTTTCAAGCACCGATATTAATGTCTGCGAATGTTACGGACTACGTAAGGGTAGGACAACGCCTGGATATATTTTTCTAAAGCAATCGAAGTAAAGTCCTGGTTTATTAAGGAATATTATTGGAGACAGTGTTTCGTTTTCTTGTCGGTTCATCTCCTATTGGAGGTTGGACAACAACTGCACCACATTCTTACAGCCACGATAATTGCAGTCTTATTTTATTTTTTTCCAACTGTTCCTACTGCTCCCTACCGAGTGGAGCCATGAGACTATGACATCCCCAATTGGAGTAAGTTGTGAAGCTGAAGGTTTTAGGGAGGGGAAGGAAATAAGGAGATGGGGAAGAGGAAGGTGGGGAAACTTAGATCTGATCACCAAATAGGCCTTTTCAAGTAAAGTTACGAATCGAAATGGTGGTTTTTCACCAAGGCGTGAGAGTGTCTTCCATTTTGGAACGTACCGCAAATATGTCGCAACCGGACTCAAGAAGAAGAAGATGGAGAGATATGAAATTACGAATGTCAGAGGAGCGCGCTAGTATTTAAAGCGACAAAATCGGTGCGAAAATTGTGAAAATGTTTAATAAAACACGACTCATTTAAAATAGAGCAAAAATCTCGGGACGGTTATCTTAAACAGTATTTAAAGAAAAACTGTGATTTTTTTCATACATATAACTTGTAAAAAAACTGCGATTTTTTTCTATCGATGGAATTTTATATAATTCGGGTTTCGGCGCGGGGAATCTCTAGATATTATCTTCAAGAATAACTTATATTTTTTTAAGAGCTTTAAAACTTAACGTGTTTAAGGGAGATATGTAAGAAATCGGTAGAAATTCGGGTAGCGGCGATTTAAAAGCCCTAAACTTCGACCACGGGGGCCGAGGTACGTTTAACTTTTCATTTCTGAGATTCTTCACTTTTTGATTGCCAGGAAGGGGTTTTTTATACAAAGGTGCATATTAAAAAGATAATCTAGTTGCTCTCCGATGCATTAAAATTAATATGACAATCCTTTCTACTTTTGACACAACGCTACAGATTTGCCTTAACCCCTCAGGCTAACTTGTTCGCTTTTCGGAACAACTCAAATAGGTCTCATAGAAATCGTTGTGTCTCCTTCACTATCATGGTTAGAAACAAATCTAAACGGTGTTAGAAAGAAAAAACAACACGCTTTACATTCAAATATAAAAGTTAACCACAAAATAATTAAAATGTACCTACACCTTTATAAAACCAAAGTTTCCGACCACAATTTGAAAAAAATTATAAAACTTGGGGAATTTTTTAGATATTTTAGTTAGAAAAAAAGTAAGATAACCTATTGTATTTTTTTTTTTTATGTTTGCAATAAAAAAATATATTTTTTAAATTATATTATTTTTTCGAATTTGAAAGCGTATTTCATCACTTTTAAAAAAGAGTTTTTAGCTTTAGGATGCGTTAAAAATATTTCATTTATTTGGCTTTTTTTGCAACACCGAAATATTTTGACCTTCTGACAAAAGTTAAGTAACAAAAAAAATTGAGGATTCTATGGCAATTGTGAAACATGGTCGAACAGGCTCATCCTCCCTAGAGACCGTCATCTTTGGGAATGCTGTGTATTTGTAAAATTGAAATACATCCCGCGATATCCAGCATTAAAAACTGCTTGCTATCTGCACACTGTTGTAGAGGTGAGCACAGTTCTCCATTTGCCCGGCGGATACGAGGGGGCTTAATGTAAGCGAAGTGGGGACATAAAGCGGCCGACTGGTGGGGGTGGGGGGCGGTCGGTGACTTATGCGCGCTTCGGACTCGCCACGCGTCCCCCCGATTAGCGAGCCCGCCGGCAGCGCGCAGCGGGCAAAATTATCACGCCTGTTCGGGAAACCGGCCACTGGGAATTATAATTGATATAGGGGGGTTGTACGGCGCGAACTTCTACTTTCCATATGAACTGCAGTTAACTGTTTGGTTTTTGGAGGAGAGAGTTATTTTCACGAGAGAACCAATTGACGGAGTGACGTGTCATCCCCATAGGATACTATAATGTGGTTCCATGACAGTTGGCAATTGGCCGACAATTGGCCCCCCGGCGGCGTACTTATACACAATGTGCACTCTGCTTATGGAAAATACGGTATATCTAAATCTAATTACACAAAATATAACTAAGTGATCCCGAAGAGATGATGTACCGCCGAATAACAAAAGTTTAAAACATTTTTTTACATTAGCTCCACACGGGAGGCCCTGAGGAAAAAATCCTCTCAGGGCCTAGGTATTATTTGGGGATGCTGGGTGAAGGGACTTTTTAGGGAAGGGGGAGAAGAAGTTCTGGGAAGGAAAAAGTATTAGGGGTAGGAATCTGGGGGTCAGTATGTCCAGGACATGTGAATTCATCTCTCCCACTGCGGTAAGGCAATGTTCCAAGATAGTCCTGCTGGAGAGATTAAATCATCTCTCTCAATCATTTGGTGGTGGGCAGACGAATCCACCGCCAAGATCCGGACAAACCTCACCCAATGAACCCGGGCACCAAACGTAGCGGAACTATTTAGGGCGACCTATGGTAGAGGTGTTGGTTATCCAATAAATGGTACCCGGAGAGGCGGTACCCATTTCCGCCTCCCAAATCGCCTCACATATTTTCATGCAAATGCATCAATGAAAATTCTGCTTCTCTATATACTGTATATACCGGCGCATAAGACTAAAAAAATCGACACCGTGCAAAAAGTCGTTTGATATTCATACCAACTTATTATTTATTAAGGGTTTTATTAATAAACATTGTTTCCATGAATAAACCGCGTTACCGGCAACCTGCGACCCGCCCGCGACACTAGTGAGTCGTGTTAAATGATCGATCGGCCCAGCTCTAGTCCGAATTCTTAAAACATCAGAGCCAATTTTGAAAACGACAAATGAAATAATTTTTCGTGAAATTTTTTATTTTATTTTTTTGATACAATAACTTAACATATTTTAAAACATTGTTTGATAATGCTGGCCTCACTGGGTACTTTACCCGTGCAGAGACTGCTGAGGCCTCTATTTTAAAATTTATTATTATGATATTTATACTACAGTTTGTGACAGAATTCCGAGGAAGACACTGAGTGCGATCCCAGAGGGTAGACGTCCAGTAGGCCGCCCCAGACACAGTTGGGCGAGGCAACTCCAGAAACTGTGTGAGGAGACGATGGGTCTACCATGGACAGAGGCCGAACAATCAGCACAAGACAGGGACGTATGGAGGAGCCTTGTCGATGCAATGGGTCGCCGACCCGAATAGGACAAGGGGAAGAAGATGATGATGATACTATTTAATTTATCGGGGGGCTAGAATTCCAATAATCCATGCGCTTGATAGCTGCAAGACGAGTTGTTATCTAGCCTCCTACATAGTTAAGTAAATTCTAAAGTAAAATCCATGCTAATTTGTACAGCGCTCTTGAGGCGATTTTTCGCAAAAACAGCGCTATAAGTTGTCCAAATTTATTATTATTTATTATACTACAGTTTATCTTATGTTTGATTTTTTCACTAAGTCAATTCCAATTTTGAAAACGACACTCAAATTCAAAGCAATTCATTGAACCAGAGACACAAATCTCTCACAGAGTTACAGACTCATAATTATTAAGAAATTAGTACTTAAAATTATTATTATTATTATCATAAATATAAAACCTGTTGCATTTAATTAAAAAAAATAATAATTGAACGTTTTTATTACTGATGTTATGAGTTATCACGTATCAGTATTAGGAAGGAGCCGATACAAAACCCGATACAAGCCCGCGAGCTGAATGTGGCTTTTTGGATGAAAAAAAGCTACACTTAACTTGTTGCAGGAGCAAAACGAAAAGGTTTTACTTCAAAGGAATCTACAGGAAAATAAAACTAACGTAGCTTTTATAACAAATTCTTTGAAAACCAAAAGTTGCGAATTCAATTAGTCACATTTAGGTTGGTATGAGGCAAAAATACTCAACAAAACTGAAAAAATATTTTTTCAATCAAAAGGTTAGGATGTGGATTATTTTGGAAGGAAAACGTTTGAGGGGCGGGTAGGAATCTGAGGGTCAGAATGTCCAGGAGTGACGTACGTATAAAGCCTCCCTCAATCAAAAGGTTAGGATGTGGATTATTTTGGAAGGAAAACGTTTGAGGGGCGGGTAGGAATCTGAGGGTCAGAATGTCCAGGAGTGACGTACGTATAAAGCCTCCCTCAATCAAAAGGTTAGGATGTGGATTATTTTGGAAGGAAAACGTTTGAGGGGCGGGTAGGAATCTGAGGGTCAGAATGTCCAGGAGTGACGTACGTATAAAGCCTCCCTCAATCAAAAGGTTAGGATGTGGATTATTTTGGAAGGAAAACGTTTGAGGGGCGGGTAGGAATCTGAGGGTCAGAATGTCCAGGAGTGACGTACGTATAAAGCCTCCCTCAATCAAAAGGTTAGGATGTGGATTATTTTGGAAGGAAAACGTTTGAGGGGCGGGTAGGAATCTGAGGGTCAGAATGTCCAGGAGTGACGTACGTATAAAGCCTCCCTCAATCAAAAGGTTAGGATGTGGATTATTTTGGAAGGAAAACGTTTGAGGGGCGGGTAGGAATCTGAGGGTCAGAATGTCCAGGAGTGACGTACGTATAAAGCCTCCCTCAATCAAAAGGTTAGGATGTGGATTATTTTGGAAGGAAAACGTTTGAGGGGCGGGTAGGAATCTGAGGGTCAGAATGTCCAGGAGTGACGTACGTATAAAGCCTCCCTCAATCAAAAGGTTAGGATGTGGATTATTTTGGAAGGAAAACGTTTGAGGGGCGGGTAGGAATCTGAGGGTCAGAATGTCCAGGAGTGACGTACGTATAAAGCCTCCCTCAATCAAAAGGTTAGGATGTGGATTATTTTGGAAGGAAAACGTTTGAGGGGCGGGTAGGAATCTGAGGGTCAGAATGTCCAGGAGTGACGTACGTATAAAGCCTCCCTCAATCAAAAGGTTAGGATGTGGATTATTTTGGAAGGAAAACGTTTGAGGGGCGGGTAGGAATCTGAGGGTCAGAATGTCCAGGAGTGACGTACGTATAAAGCCTCCCTCAATCAAAAGGTTAGGATGTGGATTATTTTGGAAGGAAAACGTTTGAGGGGCGGGTAGGAATCTGAGGGTCAGAATGTCCAGGAGTGACGTACGTATAAAGCCTCCCTCAATCAAAAGGTTAGGATGTGGATTATTTTGGAAGGAAAACGTTTGAGGGGCGGGTAGGAATCTGAGGGTCAGAATGTCCAGGAGTGACGTACGTATAAAGCCTCCCTCAATCAAAAGGTTAGGATGTGGATTATTTTGGAAGGAAAACGTTTGAGGGGCGGGTAGGAATCTGAGGGTCAGAATGTCCAGGAGTGACGTACGTATAAAGCCTCCCTCAATCAAAAGGTTAGGATGTGGATTATTTTGGAAGGAAAACGTTTGAGGGGCGGGTAGGAATCTGAGGGTCAGAATGTCCAGGAGTGACGTACGTATAAAGCCTCCCTCAATCAAAAGGTTAGGATGTGGATTATTTTGGAAGGAAAACGTTTGAGGGGCGGGTAGGAATCTGAGGGTCAGAATGTCCAGGAGTGACGTACGTATAAAGCCTCCCTCAATCAAAAGGTTAGGATGTGGATTATTTTGGAAGGAAAACGTTTGAGGGGCGGGTAGGAATCTGAGGGTCAGAATGTCCAGGAGTGACGTACGTATAAAGCCTCCCTCAATCAAAAGGTTAGGATGTGGATTATTTTGGAAGGAAAACGTTTGAGGGGCGGGTAGGAATCTGAGGGTCAGAATGTCCAGGAGTGACGTACGTATAAAGCCTCCCTCAATCAAAAGGTTAGGATGTGGATTATTTTGGAAGGAAAACGTTTGAGGGGCGGGTAGGAATCTGAGGGTCAGAATGTCCAGGAGTGACGTACGTATAAAGCCTCCCTCAATCAAAAGGTTAGGATGTGGATTATTTTGGAAGGAAAACGTTTGAGGGGCGGGTAGGAATCTGAGGGTCAGAATGTCCAGGAGTGACGTACGTATAAAGCCTCCCTCAATCAAAAGGTTAGGATGTGGATTATTTTGGAAGGAAAACGTTTGAGGGGCGGGTAGGAATCTGAGGGTCAGAATGTCCAGGAGTGACGTACGTATAAAGCCTCCCTCAATCAAAAGGTTAGGATGTGGATTATTTTGGAAGGAAAACGTTTGAGGGGCGGGTAGGAATCTGAGGGTCAGAATGTCCAGGAGTGACGTACGTATAAAGCCTCCCTCAATCAAAAGGTTAGGATGTGGATTATTTTGGAAGGAAAACGTTTGAGGGGCGGGTAGGAATCTGAGGGTCAGAATGTCCAGGAGTGACGTACGTATAAAGCCTCCCTCAATCAAAAGGTTAGGATGTGGATTATTTTGGAAGGAAAACGTTTGAGGGGCGGGTAGGAATCTGAGGGTCAGAATGTCCAGGAGTGACGTACGTATAAAGCCTCCCTCAATCAAAAGGTTAGGATGTGGATTATTTTGGAAGGAAAACGTTTGAGGGGCGGGTAGGAATCTGAGGGTCAGAATGTCCAGGAGTGACGTACGTATAAAGCCTCCCTCAATCAAAAGGTTAGGATGTGGATTATTTTGGAAGGAAAACGTTTGAGGGGCGGGTAGGAATCTGAGGGTCAGAATGTCCAGGAGTGACGTACGTATAAAGCCTCCCTCAATCAAAAGGTTAGGATGTGGATTATTTTGGAAGGAAAACGTTTGAGGGGCGGGTAGGAATCTGAGGGTCAGAATGTCCAGGAGTGACGTACGTATAAAGCCTCCCTCAATCAAAAGGTTAGGATGTGGATTATTTTGGAAGGAAAACGTTTGAGGGGCGGGTAGGAATCTGAGGGTCAGAATGTCCAGGAGTGACGTACGTATAAAGCCTCCCTCAATCAAAAGGTTAGGATGTGGATTATTTTGGAAGGAAAACGTTTGAGGGGCGGGTAGGAATCTGAGGGTCAGAATGTCCAGGAGTGACGTACGTATAAAGCCTCCCTCAATCAAAAGGTTAGGATGTGGATTATTTTGGAAGGAAAACGTTTGAGGGGCGGGTAGGAATCTGAGGGTCAGAATGTCCAGGAGTGACGTACGTATAAAGCCTCCCTCAATCAAAAGGTTAGGATGTGGATTATTTTGGAAGGAAAACGTTTGAGGGGCGGGTAGGAATCTGAGGGTCAGAATGTCCAGGAGTGACGTACGTATAAAGCCTCCCTCAATCAAAAGGTTAGGATGTGGATTATTTTGGAAGGAAAACGTTTGAGGGGCGGGTAGGAATCTGAGGGTCAGAATGTCCAGGAGTGACGTACGTATAAAGCCTCCCTCAATCAAAAGGTTAGGATGTGGATTATTTTGGAAGGAAAACGTTTGAGGGGCGGGTAGGAATCTGAAGGTCAGAATGTCCAGGAGTGACGTACGTATAAAGCCTCCCTCAATCAAAAGGTTAGGATGTGGATTATTTTGGAAGGAAAACGTTTGAGGGGCGGGTAGGAATCTGAAGGTCAGAATGTCCAGGAGTGACGTACGTATAAAGCCTCCCTCAATCAAAAGGTTAGGATGTGGATTATTTTGGAAGGAAAACGTTTGAGGGGCGGGTAGGAATCTGAGGGTCAGAATGTCCAGGAGTGACGTACGTATAAAGCCTCCCTCAATCAAAAGGTTAGGATGTGGATTATTTTGGAAGGAAAACGTTTGAGGGGCGGGTAGGAATCTGAGGGTCAGAATGTCCAGGAGTGACGTACGTATAAAGCCTCCCTCAATCAAAAGGTTAGGATGTGGATTATTTTGGAAGGAAAACGTTTGAGGGGCGGGTAGGAATCTGAGGGTCAGAATGTCCAGGAGTGACGTACGTATAAAGCCTCCCTCAATCAAAAGGTTAGGATGTGGATTATTTTGGAAGGAAAACGTTTGAGGGGCGGGTAGGAATCTGAGGGTCAGAATGTCCAGGAGTGACGTACGTATAAAGCCTCCCTCAATCAAAAGGTTAGGATGTGGATTATTTTGGAAGGAAAACGTTTGAGGGGCGGGTAGGAATCTGAGGGTCAGAATGTCCAGGAGTGACGTACGTATAAAGCCTCCCTCAATCAAAAGGTTAGGATGTGGATTATTTTGGAAGGAAAACGTTTGAGGGGCGGGTAGGAATCTGAGGGTCAGAATGTCCAGGAGTGACGTACGTATAAAGCCTCCCTCAATCAAAAGGTTAGGATGTGGATTATTTTGGAAGGAAAACGTTTGAGGGGCGGGTAGGAATCTGAGGGTCAGAATGTCCAGGAGTGACGTACGTATAAAGCCTCCCTCAATCAAAAGGTTAGGATGTGGATTATTTTGGAAGGAAAACGTTTGAGGGGCGGGTAGGAATCTGAGGGTCAGAATGTCCAGGAGTGACGTACGTATAAAGCCTCCCTCAATCAAAAGGTTAGGATGTGGATTATTTTGGAAGGAAAACGTTTGAGGGGCGGGTAGGAATCTGAAGGTCAGAATGTCCAGGAGTGACGTACGTATAAAGCCTCCCTCAATCAAAAGGTTAGGATGTGGATTATTTTGGAAGGAAAACGTTTGAGGGGCGGGTAGGAATCTGAAGGTCAGAATGTCCAGGAGTGACGTACGTATAAAGCCTCCCTCAATCAAAAGGTTAGGATGTGGATTATTTTGGAAGGAAAACGTTTGAGGGGCGGGTAGGAATCTGAGGGTCAGAATGTCCAGGAGTGACGTACGTATAAAGCCTCCCTCAATCAAAAGGTTAGGATGTGGATTATTTTGGAAGGAAAACGTTTGAGGGGCGGGTAGGAATCTGAGGGTCAGAATGTCCAGGAGTGACGTACGTATAAAGCCTCCCTCAATCAAAAGGTTAGGATGTGGATTATTTTGGAAGGAAAACGTTTGAGGGGCGGGTAGGAATCTGAGGGTCAGAATGTCCAGGAGTGACGTACGTATAAAGCCTCCCTCAATCAAAAGGTTAGGATGTGGATTATTTTGGAAGGAAAACGTTTGAGGGGCGGGTAGGAATCTGAGGGTCAGAATGTCCAGGAGTGACGTACGTATAAAGCCTCCCTCAATCAAAAGGTTAGGATGTGGATTATTTTGGAAGGAAAACGTTTGAGGGGCGGGTAGGAATCTGAGGGTCAGAATGTCCAGGAGTGACGTACGTATAAAGCCTCCCTCAATCAAAAGGTTAGGATGTGGATTATTTTGGAAGGAAAACGTTTGAGGGGCGGGTAGGAATCTGAGGGTCAGAATGTCCAGGAGTGACGTACGTATAAAGCCTCCCTCAATCAAAAGGTTAGGATGTGGATTATTTTGGAAGGAAAACGTTTGAGGGGCGGGTAGGAATCTGAGGGTCAGAATGTCCAGGAGTGACGTACGTATAAAGCCTCCCTCAATCAAAAGGTTAGGATGTGGATTATTTTGGAAGGAAAACGTTTGAGGGGCGGGTAGGAATCTGAGGGTCAGAATGTCCAGGAGTGACGTACGTATAAAGCCTCCCTCAATCAAAAGGTTAGGATGTGGATTATTTTGGAAGGAAAACGTTTGAGGGGCGGGTAGGAATCTGAGGGTCAGAATGTCCAGGAGTGACGTACGTATAAAGCCTCCCTCAATCAAAAGGTTAGGATGTGGATTATTTTGGAAGGAAAACGTTTGAGGGGCGGGTAGGAATCTGAGGGTCAGAATGTCCAGGAGTGACGTACGTATAAAGCCTCCCTCAATCAAAAGGTTAGGATGTGGATTATTTTGGAAGGAAAACGTTTGAGGGGCGGGTAGGAATCTGAGGGTCAGAATGTCCAGGAGTGACGTACGTATAAAGCCTCCCTCAATCAAAAGGTTAGGATGTGGATTATTTTGGAAGGAAAACGTTTGAGGGGCGGGTAGGAATCTGAGGGTCAGAATGTCCAGGAGTGACGTACGTATAAAGCCTCCCTCAATCAAAAGGTTAGGATGTGGATTATTTTGGAAGGAAAACGTTTGAGGGGCGGGTAGGAATCTGAGGGTCAGAATGTCCAGGAGTGACGTACGTATAAAGCCTCCCTCAATCAAAAGGTTAGGATGTGGATTATTTTGGAAGGAAAACGTTTGAGGGGCGGGTAGGAATCTGAGGGTCAGAATGTCCAGGAGTGACGTACGTATAAAGCCTCCCTCAATCAAAAGGTTAGGATGTGGATTATTTTGGAAGGAAAACGTTTGAGGGGCGGGTAGGAATCTGAGGGTCAGAATGTCCAGGAGTGACGTACGTATAAAGCCTCCCTCAATCAAAAGGTTAGGATGTGGATTATTTTGGAAGGAAAACGTTTGAGGGGCGGGTAGGAATCTGAGGGTCAGAATGTCCAGGAGTGACGTACGTATAAAGCCTCCCTCAATCAAAAGGTTAGGATGTGGATTATTTTGGAAGGAAAACGTTTGAGGGGCGGGTAGGAATCTGAGGGTCAGAATGTCCAGGAGTGACGTACGTATAAAGCCTCCCTCAATCGACCTCAGCCGACGCTGCTTTTATATTTATTTGCAGATTGTTATTACTTATTACTTGATATAGTTAACTGTGCAGAAGGACTAACGAACAAATGAAACATTTTTTAAATTTAAATATTTTTATCTTCAAAATCTACATTTGCAATGCCAAAGACAGCAAAGTTAAATCTATTATTAATTGTAAGAGGACATTGATTAATATGAAAATTACACAAGTGCAATAATGCAGCAAGTACAGATGCACCCGAGTACAGAGTACAGAGTACAGGCGCGCGTGCATGCGGCCGATTCGTCTTCGGCTACGGACGTGCTAACAAAGCCGCACCATTCACACTACCACTGAGGCACTGAATCTTTCGGTGAACGGGTCGTTACTTAGATTAACTGCTCCGTTCGGTTCTGCAAACCTGCACAGATATCGGCGGTAAATCCGCACCTTATCAACGTGCACAACAATGAAGCCAATAAAACAAACAAACATCTTTAATTCTTAGTCGCTAGATATAATTTTGAGCTTCTCTAGTTCAAGAGGTAATTTTTATTATTATATACATTTGCTGCACACGGGATGTCCTGAGGAAAATAATTCCCCTCACAGCATATTTCATCTTTGGGGATGCTGTGTGGAGGATTAGGAAAGGAAGGAGAGGAAGGAGAGGAAGTTCTAGGAAGGAAAAGGGTATGAGGGTGTATGGTATGAAATCAGGGAGTCAGCGTGTCCAGGGGTGACGGACTTATGAATCCATCCCTCCCAGGCGATGTTCCGGCTGGAGAAGTCAAAGGGATTCCCTCAACCATTCTTTCTCGATCCGGCCTGTGCAACTGATGGGCAGAAGCATCCGTCGCCAACACCCGGACAAACCTCATCCCATGAACCCGGGCACTAATGCTAAATCACCAAACGTAGCGAACCACTTATGGTGACTTTTAGTAGAGGTGTCGGTTATCCAATAAGTGGTTCTCGGGGCGACGGTACCCATACCCGCCTCCCAACTAGACTTTTAATATCCGATAAGTGTCCTCTCACATCGCAGGTTGGCTATCATGCAGGTTGGAGCAAAGAGTATGTTATGGAATAAATAAATATATAATTTAAAATAATAAACATGTTTTCATTTCAAATTCGTATCGGTTGTAATGAAGTAAGGACGTTTGTCCACCGCCGCCGTCACCCTCCTTCAAAAAAATCTTATTAGACATGAAAGGCGTTAGCATTTTTGTTATAATTGTGGCAAACTTTTCTTTATCTATGTGCAAGATAAACTATCATTGGCGTAAGAGGAATGTAATTTACCCGAACGGTCAGTGAAATTGCATAACAATAATGAAAGATTCATTCGCCGTTGGTACTGTAACGGTATGGTATTAGACACCGATATTGAGTTACAACTTCAGTAAATAATTTGCTCTGATAGCAGGATTTATAGCCAAGTTATAGGCAAATTGATACATCAATCGTAAATTGCCCGTAACTTCCTGAACTCATTCAAATGCAACTACTCAAATCCAAAGAAAACTAATTTATTTGTCGCAGAATACAGATTTGCAAACTGTCAGTTATACATATTTAAGTTAACACCTCACAGCTTAAAATCTCAAAGGCACGCTTTTCGCCACATAACATACATTTTAATTCAAATAAATTCACCTCTTCACCAGCTAATCTCTCTCACCATTATACCCTAATAATGAAATAATTTGTAGTGCGCCGGTTTTAATAATAATAATAATTGGCTAATTTATATAGCGCCGTTTTCGTGAAAAACCAACTCAAGGGCGCTGTACAAATAAATATATAAAAGAATTAATATTACTGGCTTATAACTAAGATTTACAATTACAACTAGTGACTTACATCTAAAACGTGTTAATGTTCCCAAGTCACTTTTTTTGTTTGTTTTTAAATTAAATTATTTATTATCAATTATTATCGAGTTCTGCAAGAATTTTAGTAAGTATTTGATATACGTAAATATTTTAAATGAGTCGTCTCAATGTGGTTCAACCACAGTTTGAAAATGGTCTTGTAAACTGAAACAGCTGTAACAAAAATACTTACTAAAATACTTGCAGAACTTAATAATAACATAATCAAAATTAATTTTAATTAAATTAAATTGGGTTCTACGAATTAAATACAAAAACAATTAATAATTAATTAATTCACAAGTCACCTTTATTTACATATTTTTATTCTACTTAAGATGGAGCTATACGCGAAATCCTATTTAGATTAATCTTTACGACGAATCAGTTTACAGTATAAACATAAAAAAATATGCTACGGATAAATTGAAGCTTTTAATAGCTTTTCTATGTATTGGAATTACAATAAAATTATTATTTACACAACAAAAAATATATGCGTAAACCACCAAAAAAAAAGTTTTTTCATGACGTAACTATGAAGTAATGTAAGAAACAATTTTTTTTAATACCCCTTCTTGGCTAAGACTATTTTCGAGGTTTTGTATGTTTTAACTTTTTTTCATTCTTATAAAAATATGCATAAAATAAATAACAAACACCTTTTCGCTTACTTGCCTCGTGCAAATAGACGCTCGATTTTTAATTTTGAAGGCAATGAGAATCGAAATATTTCTAGCGTTTATATTCCTCTTAAATAAAATTAAAATATTATAATAATTGTAATATTGATTAGTCATTTTAAATACATGTAGGATTAGAAAAGATTTTTTAAATATTTATATGGAGGGATCGGATTTATAGGTCCAATTAGTTCTGATATGAAAATACCTGGAGTCGGTGAAGTATTTTCCCATTTGGTCTCTGGTAGGTTGACATGTTGTTCTTGTATTGTTTTGTATTTATTATACTTTTTATTTTATTTATTATACGTTTTGTATTTATCATCATTTGAGGAAGTGTGTGAAAGGGTTTAGTTTTTCCTGTGGGGAAAATTTAACCCGGACATTTAAATCTGGTGCATAAAAACATTGATATTATTTTTTTAGTGTAGTAACAGTAGTTTTACTAACACATAATAGTATATTATACCGAAATACTTGCTTTTATCACACATACTTTGTTAAATGTACATTGTTATTTTATGATTATTGTATTACTGATACCCTCCTGTATATCACTGTGTAATCTCATGTATCACTAGAATGAAAAAACCAATTTATAGCGTTTAGCAAATAAATAAAAATAAATAATAATAGCACAACCGTCACATAAAAAAAACAAAAAACCAAAATAGAATACTGGCTACTCAAACAATAGTGCGTTTTTCTGTATTGTCAAACATATCTGCTAAACACTTTAATATTGACTTTTGAAATAATTTATGTTCTCTGATGGGAAGGGAATTAGCTAAATTAATATTATTTTAAAATCATTTATTTTAACCAATTTTTCATTATTTGAGATAAGCAACAATTACGACTAATTCCAAATGAAATACAAAAGCAATTTTCAGCAGGGACCAGACATGCGTAGGTTGAAATGTGTGAAGTATTTAACGAATGATTGTTTGAAGACAGGGAAAAAAGAGGGCATAGGGGTGAGGCCAGTCCGGCTGAAACGGTCCCACTGAAAAGGGCGCCATGGTATACGGCAAATTAAATTTGTCTCACGTTCGGTGCGCGCGTTACAAAGGCCACGTGCCACGATCCATAATGGAGGCCTCCAAACGGGCGGTTTTAAAACGGAAGGTTTCGAAACGGACAAGTCAATATTAACACTTTCCGGTACATCCTACACCAGGGATGGCCAACGTTTTTTTCATATTGCAACGTCAAAGAATATTCCAAATTCTTATTTTTGCGTGTCGTGCACGCTGATAATGCAGTCACACTTTAAAAACTACCCGCTGTTTTTGAGGAGAAACTTCTTTAGCGCCGTTAGTGACTTGAAATTCGGGTGAAACGGAAATGCGTTACAAATCAGTTCTACACAAATACTCGGCTCTAATATAAAACTGTAAATTTGTATCTCGGCGCGTGCCTTCCATAGCGTAGTTGTCAATGTGCCTGAGAAGTCTCAGCGGCCAAAGAAACAGACATCAAGCGACCGGGGGTTCGAATCCTACGAAATCCAAAAAAAAAACCACGTTTGTTTTGTGAAATCGATATCCAATCTTCAAACCACTTTAAAAAAATAAGCATAAGAAAAGAAAGATACATCTAGCGACTTTCTAGTTGCACTTCTACCGCGTGTGAATAACACACTCTGATTTTTTTTGTATTTTATGCACGGCTATGAATTAATAATGGTAAGCTGGCACCTGCTCTTGCACAGATACAGGCCCGATATAACAGCCAGTCCCTATTCTCGCTATGTACGACATTCCTCGCTCAAATTTAAGCGGGTTAAATCTGCAGCTCAAGCCTTGATATGCCGGAGAATAGTTCATTTTTAGACGCTGAATCGCTAGCAGTTACATGTCAAATCTGACATCAACGTAACACTTCAGCATTATAATTTGCAAGCCTGGGGGGTGTAAGTTCCCCAGGCTCTCCAAGTCAGTTGTCAAACTTTAAACAACAGGAGTTAAATTCACAATGATTTTGCAAAAAAATCAGACCAAAGGATAATATGAATTATTGATAGGTTACTATAATAACACCTTATTCCATAACATTTCACACTGCATTATTCTTCCAAAACGACTTCATTGTAGTTAATGATACGATGTCTTAATTAAGCTGTTCGAACCATATTGTAGTGTCGCTGGAAATCCACAGAGAGTGCGCCAATCTCCATTCTTGTGACATAAATGTATTTAATTATTATGTTCAAGTATGAGTCGAATAAACAAAACAAAAACATATTACAATGTATAACCAACTTCAATATCCTCTGTAAATTGCCTAATTTTATTAGTATGGACTATTATATTCACCGAGCGATGAGGAATGTCGATATTATTAATTGAAATCAATCTAAAATAGTCTGACGATGTTAATTTAATGAATAGTGTACGACTCCGGCAAACAAATATTACTATTTAAAATCAACTTCAACATCAATACAAAACAACATTCGACTACCATAATACGGGCACGTGACTAGTGTGATAGACGAAAACCCCGTAAAAAATAACTGTATACAAAAGTTATTAACATTTTAATTTATGGTGGAATCTGAAAAACTATTAAATAATGTCACTTAAAATTTTACACGGCCTATTAACGGCACATTTAGTAAAAAAAAATTAAAAACGTATATTATTTAAATAAAAAAAATAAAAACATTTTTCTTTTCTTTTTCTTTTTTGTTACAGAATAAATTTTCTGGCATCCTTATTAATGTATATTTAATTTAAAAAATTAAAATGAACATTTTGTTAAAAAAAAAATATATATTTTTTGCATTCTCACCAGCATTTGGTTCCTTAGAACGGGCAATCTGCCTAGCTAGGAACTAATATCGACCCACAAGACATAATAACACTTGTACACATTTTATAGTTATTTTTCAATGTTATTATTATGTTATTTTTGCCATACAAATTTATCAAATGTAATGTTATAAATAAATAAATAAATAAATTTATTTTTTTAAATCAACCCGCCTAAAAATAATTTAGGTTCATAAAATAAACTGCCGTCCTTAAAATTTTCAAAGATTGCGATCTTCCGATGACAGTAGAAAGCGTAGATATATTACTCACAGACAGTAGTTTGGTTTTTCAAAGAAAAAAGAAACACGTCCCTCTATTAAAATCATAAACAATCCGTGTAATATTGATGATATCCAGGCTTGCGACCTATCTATGAATTATGTTCCAAGCCGCGCTAAGCTCGACATTTCGACCAAGCCGAGCCGAAAATAAACTGATATACCGGGCCATAGAGAAGCTTAAAATTGCCTGCGTTTCACGAAGTGTCTCAGGTTTGCCATCCCTGTTCTGTACCCAATATAGGTAATAAGGACTGGGAATAGTTGGAATTTTTGGACCGATATGTGACATTTAGTGCTTTACCACCTTTGACCGACAAAAGGTAGAAAAATAGCTTTAAAAAATAAAGGGACATGTCGAGAGATAGGGTGCAAAGAAACGATTAGTTGACATATAAAAAAGTTGGGGTAAAGTTTTAAAGGCGAAAAAAAAGCATTTTCATGATTTTTTTGGGGATATGAATAGTGTTGGATTATTTATAAAAAAGTTGGGGTAAAGTTTTAAAGGCGAAAAAAAAAGCATTTTCATGATTTTTTTGGAGATATGAATAGTGTTGGATTATTTATTTTTTATACAATATCTATGAAAAAATTTATTTATTTCTTATGAAGTATATTTGAAAAAATTTTCAATTAAAAATATCTATAAATAAGTCCGTGAGAGCGAATCTATCGAGGCGCCTCGAAAAAAAGTTGTTATGCAGCGAACTCCATAACTCGTTACCGGATCATCTCAAACAAAAAAGTCGAAATGCCTTTAAAATGTAAAATGTTTTCCTAAGTAATCAGAGAGTTTTTTCTTTTTCGATTTTTTTATTTTTGGCTGCATTGTGAAGTGAAAATCGCGATTTTCGCTAAAAAATTTCGGTGAATTTGTTATTATAAAAGGAAAAAAACGGTAAAAAAACTCCCTCTGACTACCTGCTGATTTGTGGAAATAGTGTACAAAATTTCAAAAGGATCGATCAGGCAGATTTTGAGTTATGATGTTCACGAACTTCAGAAATGCTTTTGACGAGAAAATCGATTTAAAGTTTTTTATACTCGAATCGAGCATGAGGGCCAGTCGCTTGAAACGCTGTATCTTCGTTATCTTAGTTTATTCCGATTTACTTGAAATTTTGACAGAATACTCTCGACATGTTGTTCATTCAGAATATTTTTTTAAATGCAAACCAATCGTTTTGAGATTTTCACAGCCAAAAGTATTATCGTGATTTATTTTTAGGTTATGGCGTTACCTGCCGTTTTGCGCTACCTGCTTCTTTAGCCAATGTTCCGGACAGCATTATAGTCTCCAATAACAGGGCAGATAATAAAAATAACATTTGGATGATTTGTATAGTGCCGTTTTTGTGAAAAATCACCTCAAGGGCGCTGTACAAACTTATAATATATTTCTACTATCCTACTTCCAACTAACTAGACAAATAACAATGTATAGATAAAAATTGCATCCACTGGTTCATCGATCACTAAATACGAAACAATATATGTATAATGATTTGACCAATGAAAGCGATGCTGCATAAAAATGTACATAGATTGTTTCATTAACACTCTGTACGGGCAGAAAATATACAGGACCATACTTACCTGGGAAATCAATTGAGATTAACACTGCTCATTGTTGTAAGATGAGTAATCACAGCTGGTAATGAGAATGTAATCACGTCGAATCAATAATTACACATATGCCCTGATGATGTTGCAATGCTGTCCGAAACGTTGGCTAAAGAAGGAAGTAGCGCAACACGGCAAAATAACCCAAAACAATAACGATACTAACCAATATTTTTTTAAAGAATTTCTCTGTATATATTTTATGTTTCATAATTTGTTATTAGTACCATGGAGCACCCCCACGAGATATGCGTAAATAATGTAATAAGATTTCAGAGAATATTACAACAAAAATATACCTTTTTAATGTTTAGAGCAAACAATATTTACAAAATAATGAAGTCTCATTATTTCCAGCTTTAAAAATTTTAATGGTAGGTACACATACTTTGAATGCAAATCCGAAAGGTTTTTTAATATTCCATACACAAAATAAATATTTTACCGAAGGGTAAAATCAACAGTCAAAATGTAAATGTGAAGAGCGAACAATATATTATATTATTCACAAAGTCTTTTATGACGGAGAAGGTTATCTGAATTATCCACTCTACGCGAAACTTTGCAGTAATAGTTAAATGAAAACTTCAAAGACTATATTACGCTTTATTTGTGTGAATAAGAGAAGATTATAATAAACTCGCCAATTGATATTACAAGGAGCTTTTATTAATTTTTATTTGGTAATGGTAATGTGGGACAGAAAGAAATTAAAGAGAAAAGAATGTAATGCTGATTTAAGCATAATGAGTAAGATTAAGAAAGGGACCCTCAAATGATTTGGGCATGTAGAGCGAATGAAAGAATAAAATAGTGTGAGAAGTATTATATGACGCAAATGTGAATGAAAGAACAAGTCGGGGACGCCCGAGGAAGACATGGCACGATCAAGTGAATCAGATATTTGAGTCGGGCCGTGTCAAAAATCAGATTAACAGAAGAGTATATACTAGTATGAGACGATGTATGAATGTGATTGAGGCAAAGAGTGAGTGTCAAGACTGAGTTGTTTGGCGGTCCGTCCTCTCTGCCTACCCCTGCGGGGAAACGGTGAGATTGTTAGTTAGTTTAGCCACATCATGATCTGCGAGGCGCATGATTTTACGATCGGCCGACGACATATACTCGTACAATCAAATCGTAAATTTCTGTCGCACATCGAGCAAGAATCACGGCACTTGAATCTGTACCGCATTAAAAAAGCATCCTGCGAGAAGGTACACACATTGAGAAATGTTCGTTAAACCATCGAGCATGGACGTGCGTGGGTACATAACTTATAAAGCAGTTGGAGACGCTGAGGAAGATCCTGCACAATCAAGCGTATCAAATACTTGAGTCGGGTTATGTCACGACTGTCACGAAATAAAAATTCCGAATAACATAAGAGTGTGTGTGAAGACGACGCATTTTTATGCAGCGGTCCAACCAATCTGCATAACTATGGGGGGAAATGGCTTGACGACCTGTCGGTACAGAAGTACAATATCGTTACTTGGAGGCCTCTAACGGCAAAGTTGGAAATTGGGATTTCAATGGGTAATCAAACTAACAGGCATTGCAATGAGAGGAACAATGCAACGAGGCGAGCGCGTGCAATACACTCTCGCGGTTATTCGAGGTCTCACAGCGAGAGCAGAGCAGGAATCACATGAGAATAAGAGCATGTTTCGAAAAGACAGGTGGTACCAGGCGACCAGCAACAGGAGGGAATCAAGCGAAGTAATTCACATTGTCCAAGGGCGGGACTATTTAGAGCCAGAAGGGAGGGCTAGTTATTTGGGCCACCTGCTTTGCTTGCAACTAAATCACGGAATAAGCCCGGAGAGATTATCCCGCTGGACCGGCGAAGTCTCCAAAGGAATTCTCGCGAAGATTTAAGGCGACATCATTGCCTGAAAAATTCATCCCATGGAGGCCGAAGGATTATTCAAGGAGGAGACATAACAAGAACAAGTTTGCTCGGGCTTTGGCAAAACTAAAAGTTTGCTACAATTTTGTTCGAGACCCTAAAGCCGAAACTGTTGCCTTGGCGTGATAATGTAGAGTTAAGAGTTTAACACAATTATTCTAATTAGTTAAGCTCATATTAAATGTAATCGTGTAATAATAACAAATGGCTTACTTGTTAATTTTTCAAATTATGAAAAACACCTGTTGGTTGTGGATGAGATTGTGATAAAGAATTAAAATATTTACAGAATCAAATGAAACTTTTACCACTTTCAAAGACGTTGATAACTTTTTTTTAAATCTAAATCTCAGGGGTCGTTTGGCGGCCACCTCAATCGCTTGTGTTGAAAACAATAGTGCCTTGCTTTTTTTTCATTTTTAAAGATATTTTAAAGCTCCATAGCAGAAGCTACTGATGGAAATGACGATACAACAAATTCATTGTCTATATGTGTATTTATTACTGTATATTGAATAATATCGCACATTGCGTTATTTTTTACCAGCTAAATTGATAATTTAAAATTCCACAGCTCACGACGGAAATGACATTGGGATCGTAAATAGTTGACCAATAACAGGGGTGTTTTAATCTTTGTTTCCTCCCTCCTACAACATAGGTCTCTTCAAGACCCATGTTTACTCCTTCCTTTCCCCAAAGAGACCCTCCATACAGCAGCTTCAAAGATGACATAGGCCCTGATTGAAATTATTTTCCTCGGGGCCTCCTGTGTGGAGTTAATGTAAAAAAAGCATGAAGGGTGGGAGTGATGGACATATGAATCAATCTTTCCCACTGCGATGCAAGGCGATGAGTCGATGGATAGCTGGAGAGGTCTCCCTCAACAAGTCAGGACTACCGATCCGGCCCGCCACGCAGTGGGTGGGCAAACGCGTTCGCCACCAAGACCTAGACAAACCTCAACTCATGAACCCGAGCACCCATGCTAAGTCACCGAACGTAGCGAACTTCTTGGGGTAACCTATAGCAAGGTCGTTGGTTATCCAATAAATGGTTCCCGGGGCGGCGGTACGCATACCCGCCACCCAAAGTGGAAATTATTTCATTAAAGCAAACACTCACTTCTATGAAGGTATTACAAATGAATGATGTATGTGAGAAAGGATGCTGTCTGAAAGAACCAGAATTGCGATGTAAGATGTTAAATTAATACATTTAACATAAACAGGTGATTTAAGAGCAATCTAGAATTGGGTCGGTTTATTAACCTCCCTTGCGGATATCTTCCAGACAATGGTACAATTTACGAGCAGATATAACTCCCAATTGGCCAAATGGGATTCAAACGTGATTTGTCGGTTCTCTAGAATGGTGAAGGTTCACGCCAATGGACCTCGATTTAGAAAATTTGTTGTCAAAACAATTTTTCAGTCGATTTATGTGGCACAAATGATAACACAAATAGGCAAACAAAACCTGAGGGCAAAATAACTGTGTAATAATGTATCGTAATGCCATACAAAAATACAAAAAGTACTATTTAGAACCAAATCTGTGTAACCACCTATACAAAAAGTACTATTTAGAACCAAATCTGTGTAACCACCTATACAAAAATACAAAAAGTACTATTTAGAACTAAATCTGTGTAACGAGGTACCTACCATATTTTACTCTCATAACTGTTTTAAATAAAACTGTTTTTAAATACGAGTACATCTATTTGAATTTCGATTTTGTTTACGTGAATGAACGAATAAATGAAGTGGAAATTTGAAGTGAAAATCGGAAGTGGAAAATAACCCACTTCCCGACCTCCGATGGAGCTGAAACTCGGCAGATAGACTTTGTCGACGGCAATGCATGCTATCAGTTTGGAGGCACTCATACACACACATGCATTTTTCTGAAATCGGATGACATTATATTTAAAAATTTTAAGCAGTTAATGTACGAAATAAATGTCGGCAGTTTCCAATTAGGATTTGGCTTAGGTGTGAGCGGTGTTGACTGTCCCTGGGGAGGAAGGTTCAATCCTCTGTCACAGCTTCATTTAAAAACAACATTAAAGAAATTTTAAAAGTTTCGAGCAGTTTAAGAGCCAGTCCCTACGGAGGAAAGTTGAATCCTCAGTAAAGAAAAAAACTTGAAATCCGGCCAAGGGATGGCGCAACTAGGTCAAAAATTGAAAATGGGTGCACCCCAGTAACGAACTTTGTTTTTTTTTAGGGTTGATTTTTTTACCCCAATGAAAATAGCAAATAACACTTTTATAGAAAATAAAATATTTAATAAAAAATCCAAACACATCGGTAGCGGAAATTTGAAATGCCGTAAAGGACAATAAATCTAAAAAATAGAATTACGTAATTTTTATACGTTTTTTCCCTCTTTCGATCTGCGTTTTTAACGACGTACACTTTTAAGAGGATTTTTTCTGAATAAATTAAATATTCTTATTAAAGAAATTTAAAAAAAATTTCCTGAAAGGTCTATTCAATTTTATTTTATTATAAAAAAATCATAATTATAGGTATACAAAAACAGGAGATAAGGTTATTTGAAAAATAAAAAATAAATTCTTTTCGCTTTCCTGAACAATTAACATTTTGTCCTTTAGAGCAATTCAAATTTCCGTGACCGATATGAAAATACACTTTAATAAAATATAACAGTGATTATCACAAAACTCGCCTTTGTGGGTTAAGTAGTTCTCCCACCTGTTTCCTCAATTTATTATTCTCAAATACAAACTAATGCAATCATTTAAGCTACCTCTACTTATTTCCATGTAACCGTAGACATCCAAATTAAATGTTAAAGCAATTATTATCAGCTGACGTATTTTCCAATCCGAGCTATAATATCCTTTGAAGATTAAATTGGTAACAGAAACTACGTACATTTCCCGGCAACCCCGGAGAGTCAACGAGTCGACTGACGTAATATGTTTCATTATATATAATGTATTTAGCGATTATAAATTAGAAATTAAAACGAGGAAATCGATAGAAAATGTATTTACGTCGTGTTAACAGAGCCACATTCTCGATTTTCTTGCGATTCACAATTTAAATCTTCGATTTAATCTTAGAAAACTTTTTCAAGGGGGCATTAATTATGTGACCAGTTTTTCTTCCAATCTAGACCCCCCCCCCCTCTTGGTGAGATAAATTTGGGCCTCTTCGTATATTCTTTTCAAGTAACGTGAGATTTTGCTGGAACTCCCCCCCTTTGAGCTCACGTAATTAATGTATGCTCCCTAACCTTTTAACTACATACAATACATTTAACTACTTTAACCTTTTAACTACTACAATACATTTATTGAAAGGAAATTAAAAAAAAAATTATTTGTCCATACATTTTATTACAACATATTAATATTGAATTATATTATATTTTATACACTCTCCTGATAAAGCAGATGCTTGTGCTTAGGAGAGGAGATCTCATATATTTCAACTACATGATTATATCATTGTGTGAAGTTGTAAAGCGAAAAATTTCAAACCAAAGTTCGAAGAAAAAAAACCTGATCGTACTGAACCGTTATTGATTCAAATCTTAATTATAAAACAGAAAAGCCGTTTACAAGATGCAGCAAAATTAAACTATGAGCTCGGGTCTGATAAATTTTTAATAACTTCCCCAACTGAACTGCAAACTATTTTACAGTTCGCGGCAACATTTATTTTCCTTTACGAGCCACGGAACTTTGAGATATGGTGTAACAAGGAAAGTGTGTACCACGTGGTACAAGTGGGTCGGCTGAAATTTCTAGCCAGCAGAATATGTAAAGAAGTATTTTGTTTACATTCCGTTACATATTGTAGGTATAGGTATGTACATGTAAAAAAGACATTTTATATGGCTTATAATACGACGACCTCCGTAGTCCAGTGGCTAAGACTCTTGACTCACATTCCGGAGGTCGCGGGTTCGAACCCGGCATGCGCAAATAAATTTTATTTGATTAATTTGTGTTATTTCACAATTAATTCATTTAAAATAATATATAGTATATTTGCGGCATGTTCCAGAGTGGAAGATACTATTAGTATCGCCCTGGTGTAAGACCACCATTCAGAATTGAAACGTTGCTTGAAAATGGCTTTAGCCGTGTTTAGTGACCAGATCTGAATAGCCAGGTACTTCCCAACCTTCCTCTTCCCCACCTCCTTCCCCTCCCCACCACCTTCAGCCTCACAACATACCCCAATTGGGGATGCCATAGTCTCACTGGCTCCAGACGGGAGCAGTTGAGATTCTTGTGCGGTATTCACTGTAAAAAAAAAAAAAAAAATAATATGATATTATCATACATTTCAATTAAAACTTCGGGCAATGGCGGATAGCAAAGTAAGTTTTTTTAATAAAAGCAATGAAAGCAGTGGTCAACTCTGGTCCGGAAAGGACCCGCCAATGTAGCGCATGCAGCCTGTGGGACTGTGGGACTGTGTGAGTGTGGGGTAAAGACAGTTTGGGGGATGAATGTCTGAAAAGATACTCAGGGGGGGGGGATGAAACTTAGGAGATAGTGTGACATCGCGGGAATGGAAGAAATAGCGTCTCTTGTCCCCTCCGTGGCTATCGCACCCTAACATTCGCCCGATTCCTATTATTGCCGGAATTCCTACATGATTTATGGCCCCCTTGCGGTTTGTATGGGACGCCAAGTTATTTCAGAGAGTCGAACCAATGCGCAATGTACTGGATACAATCACGAATGCGATGTCCAAAAAAGGCTATATCAGAAAATATATTTAAGGTTATTAATGATAAAAATACGAGCAAAGGAGACTGCTTCTTTTGATGATCAAATATGAGAGTTCTAGACTAAAAAAGATATCCAAAATCAGCTCAGAATAATTCATCGCCAAATCTAATCTAACATTGTGCACAGATCTTTCAAATGCTCTCAATGAAGATAATAATGTGATTTCCTCCTCGCCCGTATCTGTCGAAATCGTATAAAATGATACAGATTGACTCGGTAGTCATTCGATTTGGTCACATCCTTTGATGATGACGGCCTGGGAAGCATAATAGGGGTTCTCGGTAGAGAAAATAACTTCCGAGGAAATATTTCTTATAAGCCGAATTCAAAGCTTGAAAATAATATATCTAGGTGTGCGAAAGGGATCTTTGCGAAGTTCGAAAATGTTAAAACCTTTTATAGAAAGGAAACACACACCTTAAACGTGTAATTTGAACGGACACCCCACCCCAATTTGAGACGAAGACATTTTATTTCAAGATATAATCTTATCCAAGAAAATCCAAAGAGATCCGAAAAAATGCAAGGTTAATGTAAACGAAATAAGAAAGGTTCGAAAGTGTAAAAATAATAACAATGTTAATGAATCGAATATTTTGTTCACTTCAATAAATTTTGAAAAGCAAATGAGGCAATTATGGCCGAATGATTTAGATTCTGTGTTGAAACACCATTCCTATTTTTTTTTTTGTAAACCCATATGTTTCATTTTTAACAACTACCAATAACTTTAAAATTTACATTATATACTTCCTAGTTATTTTATTTAAATAATACATACATCGTGAAATTTTCATGCTTAAATTTTTCACCACAATAATTACAATAATAAAATGTAGCAAAATTTTATATTATATACTTGATTGTTGGTGAATTACGGTACTTTAGTTTATTTAAGTGAATAAGCAAATTAAATTTATACCTAGGTACACAAGTACAATATGGGGCTTAATGTGCTAAAAGTGCTTGTGCTAAATTTGTAAATCGCCTAGGAATAAAAATTGTTTATCGACTGCTAATCGAAAGCGTAAACAAATTTTTTGACTTCTTTATTAGATAGGTAAGGGAACGTACCCATACTACGTGACCAACTTTTTGCAATTTTTAACCCCCCCCCCCCCCCCCGGTGACCAAAATCCTAAGCAACCCGCCGCTCATTTGTATGGAGCGTGACATTTTGAAGACCCCCCCCCTAAACGTGTCACGTAGTATGGGTACGTTCCCTAAGGTAACTATTTCATCAACCTAAAGCAGTGGTTCCCAAACTTTTTCTGACCAGGGACCACTTGTGCGTTTATTTTTTCGACAGGGACAACAAGCAGTGGCGTAGGCAAGCATGGGTGGCGACTTCTCAACCAGGGACCGCCCGTCGCGGACCATCTTCTAGCCTCTTGCGGAAAACTAGTGGTCCACGGACATCTACAGCAACATAGATATTTAAAGCATTCAAATAAGGTATGTTTTGGAAAACTTTTTGATACCAAAATCGAATTATCAAAAACTGCATGGCAATTCTAACATTAACCCCTCTTAAAAAACTTTATTTCATGAATTCTACGTAGGTACTTTGGATAAATTCAAGTGATTTTGAATTTTAACACAGCTTACTTTTAACGCCACTAATAAGGAGATTTCACTAGACCTAGTATTTTACAACCATAAAAAATAAAAATGTTTTATATTTTATAAATCAATAAATGATACTAACCGGTGTAATTATTTTTTTTAAATGTAGGCTGTCTTATGTAAAAATAATGGGAAAAAATAATAAAAATCGAGTGCAAGCCACACGCGGTAGAAGCGAAGCTTCACCAAAACAATCTCAACCAATAGGAGCCATGAAAAGTGAGATCATAATCAAATGTCAATGTCAATGAGCGCAGCTTGACGCTTCGTAGGTACTCGTACCAACTGTAATGCGAAATTTCCGTTTCATGCGAGTTTCAACAATCTCAACCAATAGGTTAAATAAAAGTGAGATCATAATCAAAGCGGCCAATAAGCGCAGTTTGACGCTTCGTAGGTACTGTAATGCATCACTTCCGTTTCATCCGAGTTTTAATCACAACGGTACTAAAGAAGTTTCAGTTCAAAAAATACGCTAAAAATTAGCTTCAATTAAAGAATAACTGATGTTTACGTCAAAGTATTTTCATAATCTGTGAATAAATCGACCCAAAAGTGTATAAGAAACGTATATTTTCCGTTGGGGGTATTAGGCAGTTACAGAGGTAAATAGGAGAAAAATAAATAATGAAGTCATGTCTAGGATTGTCACCAGAGTGACGTTACATTTTCTTTCGTTTCGCTTTAGTTACAGCCCGAGACGGAGAGTAAAATCGCGGCTAGGTGAACCCAACAATACTAGATCGGCAAAATGAAGATTCCCTTTATCTTGGTGAAAATTCCCACCGTCTACGTTCCAGATTACTTTATTCAGATTTACTGATAGGACCTTCGAGGAGAGAATGAAATGTAATGGAAAATATGGAGATTAGTAGTTGCTTTTGCTCCGTGAGAAATTCTTGACAAAAAAAACAGACAAAAATATTCCATTTTACATTTCATTATCTCGACACGCTTAGAGAGAATGAATAAGCAACTTAAATCATATGGTTTTAGATTTCAACGAAAACAGATCCTGTCAAAACATATTTTTAGTGAAGAAAAGATAATAAATTTAAAATAAGCATATTTAATGAGGCTGAAAAATAAAATATTGGATTGCGTCACCGATACAAAATTGAATTTTTCAGCCTTTCTTGAAAGATTTGGGTTTGTTTATGGACAAAACTATTTATTTATATTCATATTAAATATGTTCGGGCGCAAACAATTAAATTACCATAATATTTTAAAGCGTAACGTGCAAAAAGTATTAAAAACCTAAAATAATTTAATTGGCACCATCCAAAGATATTGAAATATAAGTAGATGTGCTATCTGCTGTTTTTACTATGTGGGTCTGCGCTTCGCAGACCGATATTGTTTACCAATTAACAAATAAACTAAAAGAACAAATAATTAACGAATAAACCAAACGAACGTTAAACTAAATGAACGAATTCTTTCCTTATTAAAAATATATTGTTAACCAATATTAATGCACATTTTAAAAAAAAACTACGAAATGAACTAATTCTTTTTGTATCAAAACTACACTAATTAGCGCGTAGTCCGGCGAAAGTTGCGCGGACACCATAGCATATCTCTTCTGTATTTGAATATCTTTGGCACCATCTGTGAATGCGTAGATTATAACGTACATGACGTTTAACCTTAATAATATTGTTAGCGCCAGAGAAGAAGGAAGTTCGTACATAATATTACTATTTTATAATACGTTTGTGAAAATGATTTTAAAGGGTTAACTGTTTTTAAAGGAAAGCATAGATATCTTAAATGAATACATGAAATTAATAGTCGATCTCAACCGCAATAAGATAATTAATCGCTCAACAACAGAGTGGATAGCAATGTTTGAATGGAATATCGAATTTATGTAAATGAGTGTTTGAAAAGGTGAGTTTTAAGTTTGGATCTAAATCCTATTGGGCTGGTTATGCTTCTTAATTCCATAGAAAGTTTATTTCAAGCCTCGGGGCCGGATACTCCGAATGCACGATCACCAAACTTAGTGTTCTGATTTCGCTTAGGTTTTTTCAACCTTCCGATTGCAGATGATGTCGCTGATCTAAGAATTGACTGCCTTAGACCAATATTTTCCGGAATGCTACCTAATTGATTTTCTTACTTTCGAATATATCAAGAAAAACGTATAGTGTAGTAAACCAAGAAAAGCAAGGTAGGCTGATGAGTTTTCATGATTCCAGTTATTTTATTTTTTTACACGTTATTTTGGCCAGAGAATTTTTTTTTCTAGCGCCCCCATTTTTTTTTATTTACCATCTGTCGCGAATCTGAAACAGCTATTGTCACGATTATATTTACCACAAACGGGGGGGGGGGGAGAGAACCGGATTGCTACCTCGTTCCTTCTTGTATTCATGATATAGTGTCTATTCTTAATAATAATAATACACCTAAGATTATTAACACGTGATAAGCGTATTTTTTTGTCTTTTTAGATCATATTTTTTTACCTGCCCACGCCCTCACTGTGCCATCTCAACGCCCCCTAGTTTTCTCTGTGTCTTCTACCGCCCCCTGAAAGTCTCAAACGCCCACAAGGGGGCGTTACCGCCCACGTTGAGAACCTATGCGTTAAAGCGATCTTGTACGAACTGGATACAATTGTTATTTTGTATTTAAATGTTTAATATACGTATATTTAAAAAACGTTTTTTTACTATTATATGCCCATCACGATTTATAAAGAAGCTAGAACACTTTTGGAAATAATAACAACGGCATCGCATTCCTTGTGAGAAACCACATCAGAAGGCATTCACACCTAATTCTTTACTACGGAGAACATTGAAATTCAACGATTCAAGTCATTTTAAATGTTACTATTCCAGCAAACAAAAGACTCCACAAATTAAGCAAACAAATGAATGTTTTCTGTTTAGTTACTTAGTTTATCAAGAATTAGTAAAATATATTTGTATTGCTGTTGAACGGGGTATTTCCACGTTTTTATTGCTTAAAAAAATTAAGCAAAAAATTACGATGATTACAGCATTTTTATTTTATTTTAATGTTGTCGAATAAATTTTCTACAGCCAATCAAAGTTTCCTATGTTTGAATTACCGCCAAAACGATAATTTGGGGTGGGGCCATCGTGTGACGTCATGAGCGTGGACGCTCACTGACAGCGTTAATTTATGCTGGCTCAGATGAGCGACGCCTTTGCTGTCACATTCCGATTTTCAAACCATGGGCCGTTTTGATTTTGTCAGTTTAAGACCGTTTTTAAAATCAATAATATTTAATGAAAACATATAAAACAAACATTTCTAGTAGGATGATTAAAATCAGAAAAATGATCTTTAAATATTCCGTACATTTTCAACAGAATCCCTCGTTTGTAGAAATACCCCATGGACGATGAATGTTATTTTCATTTCGACATGCATACCAAAACAACGGGGTTTACGAAATAAACACCTACTGGCATATCGGAGGGTGGTAACACGGTACAGTTACTTACCAGGCGAAAACAAAGCCGAGCAGCGCCATGATGACCAAGCAGAACGAGGAATATTTCTCGAAGAGTCTTAACCACTCAGGTATTTTGCCATTCTGCAAGTTTCTTGTTTTTAACGAACTGTAAGATTTATAAAAACTTTGTGTTAGTTCCGCTTCGCAATTACCTAAAGCTCTATAAATGACATCTTTTTGAACGTAATCGAATACTAAAAACTATTTTTGAAAAGTTATGAAATAAAAAATTAACGATGTCTAACTGAGCTTAAGCGATTTGGCGGGTGAAAACTGTTTCTACAAAAAGAGTCCTTTTTATGTATTTCTATGGACAACTTTGAACATAGATGTGAGGCTTGATATAATAAGAATCTTTTACGTTTTGTTTTAGGGTTGTCACTAGAACAATAACGGAGTTATAACGATTTCTGTGTAACACACGCGTTAGCTTGAAAACAAACTTATTATACTAGATTGCTATTGTTATACGTCGTGTAAACTAGTTTAGGGGTCGGAGTGGTTAAAGAAACGCGAGGTTTACAATAATAATGGATGGATGCGAAGAATAAGAAGAGCGAGAAAGGCACGAGACACGAAGTTTGGATTAAAGTGCAGGGTAAGGATTCCAGCCAGGAATAAGAAATAAGAATGTTGCCCGGAAAGCAGAAGTCAGAAGAGCAAGGTAGTAAAAGAGTTCACGTCAACGCGGGATAAGAATAAGTGCGGAGCGCGCCGAGCCGTCACATCACGGGAATGCAGAGAGCATTTTTCTACATCAGAATAGAAGCGGCGTAATTGGACAAACAGCCTGGGAAATGTGAGTGCAAAGAGCCATGTGTTTGAATGACCTAAATTTTTATTCAGTACATGCCGGGAACACTACTTACGTAAGGTTACCTTTCCCAAGAAACCTGAAATGTTGGAGGTGTAATTTTTGTCCCAATTTCAAACATAAAAATTCTGCCACCTTCCTTTATTGAGAGAAAAAATAACATTTTTTAGAGACAACGAAATTATTATTTGGTGTCGTCGTTTTTTAACAGAATCAAAAAGAGACTGGCGTAGTTTTAGGTAATAAAAATCGATACCTATCTTCGTTTGTATTTCCAAGTGATACTAAATAAATATTCTTTAAGTGCTTCCTTCGGGACCATCGCTAATTAAAATCACAACTTTGCCCATGGAAGGAGATTACTTTTCAGGTCGGAAATTATGCTTTCAAGTATTGGCAGTTTTTCAAACAAAAATATGGTTTAAGAAAAAATTAATGGCATAAAATACTAAGCATGAAATACTAAAGGTATTTTTAAAAACCGCTGGAAATTTGTAGCGGGTGCCCAACGGAGAATCAAGTTAGTTATAATTCCTAATCAAGAGCAACATTTACTCACGGATAAGAGACATGCTAAAGGAGCTAAATTTTATGACGGCGAAGCAAACCATATATTTGAGCGTACTCATTTTTACACATAAAATTAACACAGGGGTGGTGTCACGAGATACACGGACACGGGACACGAAATTCAAAACAAATTGCCAACAAGGAAGAAAGCAAGCATTCAGAAATAAGTTGTGTACCAGGCCGTTAGATTGAAAATACGTTTAAATTTAAAAAGGAATTAAGAATGTATGTCCACCTCAAATATTGATGTTTTGTTGGTGATTGATTTAAAGTTACACATAGTACGTTAACCAAAATTTTGTATTTTATATATACCTACCTAAATATGTTTCTCAAATTATTAGTACACATGACAATGCGAGCTAAATTAAGATTAATAAATAAAAAGCTTATCAAATAGAAATTCGCAAAATTCGTAAAAGTAAAGCTGGCTCCAGGTTATAAATTTAAATACTCGCAGCGGACCACCAACAGCCGACCAGAACAACCAGACCAAGGAAGCAGCTGAAAAAACCAAAAACTTTTCATTCGCTTTGTGTACGCGAAATGAAAGCCATTAAATCATCCCGACGTTTAGCGAAGCAAACGGGAAGTGAATTATGTATTATTTTCCGGAAAATGTACTATTTGTATGTGTTAATTAACATTTTTCCAAACGGTACTCGTATATGAGTCAATATACAACGATGCTCTAAGTAAATACGCCTTCCGTCATAACACAACATATGAATCTATTTTGTTTTTCGTATAAGTAGTGTTCAGTAACCTGTGTTCAGTAGTGATGTTATATTTTGTATTAGTCAGAAGTACACTGGAATATGCCTCGTCAATTTGGAACACGCAGTACAAAGGATACATAGATAGCATAGAAAATATTCACAACAAATTTATGAAATATCTTACCTTCAAATTCAACAATAACTTTTAATTCACATTTCAAACCTTGCAACAAAGGCGAGCAATAGTTGATTTAACATTTATACATAGAATTTTAAATATTAACATCGACCATACCGAACTTCTTTACCTAATTAATTTTAACATACCCTTAAGACGTACATGTCATACAGAACTATTCCACATGCTTAATTATAAAACAAATGCAGCAACTAACTCGTCAATTAACCGTGCTTTTCATACGTTCAATAATATTTACATGAACTCTAACATCGATATTTTCTCCGATTCACTGCCCAAATTTAAAAAGAGCATAATGTCAATAATATTATCTGTTCAATGCGCATCTATATCCTTTCAGACATCACCACTTCGCACATCTACAAACATACTCGCACATACACACAAACCTACCCACTACGCACATCATCCGATAATTACTAAATATACACACAATAAATAAGACACTACAAAGAAACATATAATAGGTACCAACCATGAAATATTACTTAATATGTGTAAATTTTCTCATCACTCATCACTGTAACCAATGTACTGTTTGTTGGTTTCTATAAATAAATAAATAATAAGTACTGTGTAAAATCTGCAAGGACGCTTTTATGCGTGACAGTTACGAGCTAGTGAATCTGACATATTGTCTCTTTTAAATTCACAAGTCAACTTTGCACTATAAAGCTTTTAGCTTGCAAACCCAACACGGTATGATAAATACCCCGTCACGCATTCGTAGGTTTGCTCATGTTTTATTTTATTTCTCTACGATATTCCTGTCATATTAGGCGCTATCTCAGAGTTTTGCATTAGTTTCTCGCAAGCGAATGCCTGTTCTGCATTCCTTTTTCACTTATATACTGAAAAATAGTGTTCATTGAAAATAGGATTTCACCGAGGATATTTATAAAACTGAGTGAGAGATTAATGATGTTTACTCGCTGGCCTTTAATTCTATCACGTAGTATATTATTATAGTTTAGTTCTATCATGTAGTTATAATATTAAAATTTAAGAAACGTATCACAATGTAATTATATTAGAATTTGAAATTAAAACACTTTTGTACTTTCTTCCACTAATTTATATTTCACCGGTCCTACAAGAAAGTACAAAAGTGTTTTAATTTCAAATTCTAATACAATGGAATTCCACCACGAATTATCAGTGCAAAAACTAGAATGTAATTATAATAAAACCGTGCATTTATTGAAGCAGAAAATATTTTTCTTCTTAAGCTAAGAGTCGGAGATTTGTTAATTTATGAGATATATAATTAAAGGCCATTAACCAGCCAGCGGCCGAGAATTCACATTTCGTCGAAAGATGTTTTTTACGATCGTACAGGGCGGTTCAAATGAGAAAGATTAATTATTTTCCGTACCAGCTTTTTTAAATAATAACTCAATATCGATTTTATTTCATTCTAAATTTGCTTTAATGTATACCTACATTCAAAAATGATGAAAGGCACGTTGATAAAACTATTAAAATTATGTACTTTTCGTAATTATTTTTTTATCATAAGTATGTATTTATAATTTATCAATAATGTCTAAGCAAAATAAGAATGTAATTTTTTTAAATATGTTAGTTTGTGATAAACTGAAGTATTTTCGTCATAAAACACGTGTGCGGATCTTTTTTTTAAATGATTGTATTTTAACTAAAATTAAAATTCTGAAACATAGCTTTCCCAGATAATTTATTGATTTATTTTACTGCATGATTATATGATTTCAAATGTGTGGAGCGTAATACAAAATTTTGTTTGAAAATTTAACAAATCTGCCAACGACCTACGGTAAAACCTTATTGTACTAAAAATAAACATATTTTCTCGAAATTTAAAACCAAATTATAATAAGCACAATAAAATAACTTTGTTTCAATTCCACTTTATACATTATAATACATATTTTTATTCACCCTGTGGAAGGTTCGGGACGAACCGAAACCGGTTGGATTAAGAAATAATAAAGTGGAATTTAAACAAAGTTATTTAATATAATTATGTTTATTATAATTATGAATCCACAAAGTTTTTGCTACAAGTGAAGATTTAAAACATAGCTTTACTAGATAAAAGAACAATCTTTCGAAATAAATGTATAATTTTTTGTGAAAAAGAGTCAATACGTCTAAAATTTGATTTAAAAATGACATACTTCCGGTTTTGTCTGGTTATTCCCACTTAAGTTAAGCAGAAAGTTTAAAAACGGAGGTAGCGCAACACGGCATAACATCCCAAAAATAAATAACGAAAATAATTTTGGCCGTGAAAATCTAAAATATATCTTACGTTGAGCACAAATTTCCACAAATTCAACAAATAATAGTACGCAGTGGTGTTCAGTTCATAAAGGTCGAAAATCGGCGCCCCATCCTCAGAAAAACAAACTACATAAATAAATTAAAATATAATAGGAATGATTTTGGATCATCATATCCACGTAATTTTTCATCCAACTTTTCCGCGTCTTTATATTAAAACGAAAGCATAAAGTTCGTATAGTTTCACAGGTTAAGGGTAGTTTTAGAGAAATGTCCATTAAAACCCATTAATCAAAATTTAAGTATTTATAATGCGAACTTGTATCAGATTCGGTCGTTCCAGTTGTTTATGGTGGTGGCGGCTGTGCCACATGGTAATACTGCTTGAGCGCGACCGCAAGATAAGTCAAGCTTGAGATGCTGACTATTACTGTCAAATCTGTGCTGGATACCATGTTTTCCGAAAATTGTGCTCTAAATTCACGTGTCATTCAGGCATTTAAAAAATGATGAATTCATCAAATATTTTAAGTTAATTTTCACAATATGTGGATGTTCTATTCAAGTTCTTTTATTATAGCATTATAGGTCAGTTGGTGCATGAAACTCAAATAATCACAGAACTTTAATATAACTCACACAGAACGTTAAAATTAACTTCAAATATTGGACGAAACCATCCATTTCTTTCAATCAAATTAGATTTTTTTCAGAAATTAACTTGAAGTACTTTATGAAAAGGAAAATTATTACCACTAAAATTCCAAATTTAATATAGTGCACCAATGGGTATATTCAAGTTATTGCGTTAAATATTATAAATCCAAGAAGATTTTTCAGCGCAAAAAATATTTGTATTCAGGAAAAGGATATTCTTACTGCCTAATATTTTATATTAATGTTCCCGCAATTTTTTAGGTATGGTTGACAAGAAAAACAGAGGTCTCCTAAAAACACAGACGACATTGATGTACAATACTAACGACGAGGCGGGTGTGGGTACCGCCGCCCCGGGAACCATTTATTGGAAAACAAATACCTCTGCCGTAGGTCACTCTAAGTGATTCGCTACGTTTGGCGCGTTAGCGGGGGTGCCCGGGTTCATGGAGTGAGGTGTGTCAGGCTCTTGGCGGCCGATATGTGTGCCCACCTGCTGCGTGGTGGGCCGGATCGAGAGAAACTGGTTGAGGAAATCTTTTGACCTCTCCAGCCAGCATCCCGTGTCCCGTCGCATTGCACCGCAGTTGAAGGGATGGATCCAGAACTTCCTCTTCTTCCTTTACTTAAAAAAAAACTCTCTAGGTACATCCTCTCTCCGACGACCTTCGTAGTCCAGTGGCTAAGACTCTTGACTCACATTCCGGAGGTCGCGGGTTCGAACCCGGCATGCGCAAATAAATTTTATTTGATTAATTTGTGTTATTTCACAATTAATTCATTTAAAATAATATATAGTATATTTGCGGCATGTTCCAGAGTGGAAGATACTATCAGTATCGCCCTGGTGTAAGACCACCATTCAGAATTGAAACGTTGCTTGAAAATGGCTTTAGCCGTGTTTAGTGACCAGATCTGAATAGCCAGGTACTTCCCAACCTTCCTCTTCCCCACCTCCTTCCCCTCCCCACTACCTTCAGCCTCACAACATACCCCAATTGGGGATGCCATAGTCTCACTGGCTCCAGACGGGAGCAGTTGAGATTCTTGTGCGGTATTCACTGTAAAAAAAAAAAAAAACGCCCCTTCAGGGAAACTTAGTTATATTTTGTGTAAGTAGGTATACCGTATTTTCCCTAAACCGACTGCATAATGTGTATGTAAGTATGACGGGGGGCTAACTGTCAGAGGATCCACTGTCACGGAACTGGAAAGGAGATTGGAGTTTAATCAGTCGGTGTTAGAACTTCCCTGGAAGGTAGGAAAACTGGATAGCATAAAGATGCAGCAGCAGGATAATGGTGTCACTTCTCCAATATCTTTGGGTGTCATCTTTCACTTTGCACCGTTTAACACCAGTTGTAACTTCGCAGTTTTTCACTAAACTTGTAATTTTATCAAGAAGTCAAGATACAACATAAACTGATCACAGAACGGCTTTCACTTAGAAGACTGTCAAGGCACTGAACTTGTGACTTCACAGATCTAAATAGGAAACTAACTAACCATCATTATTATTTCCCCGCAGGGGTAGGCAGATAGGACGGACCGCCAAACAACTCGGTCTTGGCACACACCCCTTCCCTCGTTTACATTCATACATCATCTCATTTAATGCTCTTCTATTATTCTGACTCTTGACATGGCCCGACTCAAGTATCTGATTCACTTGGTCGTGCCATGTCTTTCTCGGGCGTCCACGACTTCTTCTAACATTCAGATTTGCGTCATATATTCTCCTTACACTCCTTTCCTCGTTCATTCGCTCTACATGCCCAAACCATCTGAGCGTCCCTTTCTTAATTTTACTCATTACTTGCGGATCTCCACGTTTTTCACACTATCGTACATAGTTCGAATGTAGGTAGGAATCAGGATAATAGTAGGAATAATTCCTAACAGTCGGTATCCGTAGCAACCTAGCCTCAGCATAATGTTAAAAGAACGAAGTTAAAAGTCGGATTTAAAGTGTTAAAAAAGTAATAATTCCACCCGAATGGGAGATATGTCCATAAGAGCCGATCAAACGAGCTCGATAAGCGACAGGCATTTGCAATGTTTCAGTTTGGCAATATTAATACACCGGGCCAAAACGGTATTGGAAATACATGTGTCCACAGTTCACGCTACGGTTTGAAAGATTTATGTACAGAGAGACGGGCGAAGTATAGGGTGAGCCATAAACATTTGCACTTCTGTGGGAGAGCGGGGTCACTTATGCGTGGCTTCTTGCTTCTTGGAAATTTAGTCACAATGGATCGCTTTACGGGAGAGCTACGCGCTTTCTGGGTAAAACATTTTTATAAAAAAATGATTTTGTTCTTTTCTGTTTTTTTTTTTTTTTTTTTTTTTTTATTTATTAGATTAAATATACATTTAGTACAAAAATTTGAGTAGACCCACAAAGCTGTCATATGACAGCTTGTCTGCAGGTTCTAACAATTTAAACATTCTTAATATAATATCTGAGAAAATATTTGTAAATACATTTATAGTTTTAAGGAAACATTAGAATAGATCACATAGTAATATTGGATATTTTAACTTACAATCATAATATATAAGATATTTCAATATATCTGCCTAATAACAAGATATGTAGGCAGCTATATTAAGATATTCAAAGATACATGGAGTTTTCTTTCATTAACCATAGTTTTATCATTTTAGGACTTAGTCTCTCATTTTTTTCAAATTTTATGTTTTTATTGATTTTATTGAAAATCACTGGTATTAGATATTCAAGAGTACGGCTTCCATATTTATTTAATATTCGAGGAGTTTTTAGGCCCTTTCCTTCTCTAAATCTTGTGGTATGTTTGTGTACAAGGAGGTGTTTGTAAGGGCTTTCCCCCATATTATCCATAATAGTAGTGAACCAGTGGAGACCTTTTATTGTAAGTAGGCTCTCTGAGCCATACAGTAGTTTTAAGTTATGTCTCTGTTTGTAAATATTTGTTGTGACAATTTTTTTTATTATGGCAGTTTGTAAATTTTCAATATATTTAATGTAAGTAGTGCTTGCATGTCCCCAAGTTCGAATACCATATCTAAGGATGGATTCGACCATAGAAAAATATATGAGTTTAAGAGTACAATGAGGCAAAATAAATTTTAATTTGTAAAAGTTACTAGCTAAGTACTAATTCTATCCCGTTTTACAGAACGATGATGAACGCCGCCTATTTAGTTTGCATCATTAATTACAGAGTAATAACCAGTGCCCAAGTGTTAATTAAAAAAATATATATATATTTTATACGATTTTAGATTTTCACGGCCAAAAGTATTTTTGTTATTTTATTTATTTCTTCCAGCACCGACCGCCACCCTGAGCGAGCGCTGGGCCCGAGCTACCTCCAGACCACGTCCTACATTATAAGTGATTATTTATTTTATTTCTATTATCGCTTGTTTTTTTTTCCTATTCTATTCACTTTTTTACTTTATCTGTTGTGTAAATATGTACAACTTTATGGGACATGTGGGATTGCATTATCCTCCCCACATCCTGGAATAAAACATTATTATTATTATTAATTAAATCATGGTTTAAAATGTCGAAGAAACCAGCAGGAAAGCAAATAGGACTGCCATGGAGCAAAAGAAATCGGTTAAAGAAATTTTTCCCTAACAAACTGATCTCACGCAGAGGAGATATTCCATGGCCTCCCCGCAGCTCGGATTTAACCCCAGCAATTTTTTTTTATGGGATATATTTGTACATATATACTTTATCTTACAAGTCAAGTCTACGTAAATAAACCAGCGATTATACTCCAATTAAAAGGACAACATTCATCAAGAAATGGTCAACATACCCTGAGATTTGTGTCGAAAATCTAAGGGCCTGATTTGAGGAATGCCAGTGTCGAGATGGCGGCCATTTTGACGAAATTATTTTTACGAAATGAGTTTCCAGCAAAATTTAGTTCTTATCTCATTTATTTAAAAACAATCTGTATTTTTTTCACGATTATTTCAAAAGTGCAAAGATTTATGGCCTACTCTATATTAGCGCTGAAATATCGAACTGTTCCCACTGAAGGTTCCGAGAGAAGTAGGTGCCATAATGGGCCAATGTTACAGCGGATGGTGATTTGGATTTGCATAGCGTTCGGCAGTTACAAAGGAGGGATGAGTGGTTTGAAAGCATTTAGAAATGAAGTGAAATTAAATCAATCATTAACATAAAGCACACATTCATTGGGAATAGCGTCGAGAATGCTTTTTTTCAACCAAAGCACACCATTTAAAAAAATCGTTAAAATAAACTCATTTTAGTATTTACAAAGGACCGCGATATAAATAATTCTTAAACTCGTAAATGTAATAATCAACACAATTTTCCAAACTTTACTATATATTAATCGCAATAGCGCCATTCTCGTGAAATATGCCCAAATACCGCTTTAATTTGTATTTTAATTTTATACTTTCTACAGAGTGAGGGAAGTACTTTACTTACTTTAACCATATTACCGACATTATTTTGAGTAAAAACTGTAAATAAAATTTATTTATATTTTTCAAAATTTAAAAAAAAAAATCTCTTCCAAATGTCGTCTCCGGTCACTCAGTCGAGTAACCGATCAAACTCTCACCCGCCCCAACTGTCCAATTCCTAATCATTTTTAATGTTTTTAGACTAACAAGAAAAAGCTAGCTTTTAGATTAACAAAAAAAATTAAGTTAAGTACGGTCAAGTACGTCCCTTGACACTTTATATAATTAACTTTTTACGCTAATAAAAGATATTTTGTAAATTCTAGCTTTGTAAAACTCGTTTAAAACGAAAATTCAAATATCACTGCAAAAATGAACAAATATTATTAGACAGATTTATAGATAACACGGAAAATAGCGCAGTGGCAATGATCCGCAGGATACAGGACAAGCAAATCGGTTACTTTATCGTCCATGCTAGGTAAAATGTAAAAGGTTACAAAAATACAAAATATATTGAAAAAAGGGGTAAAAAATTCACAAAAAGTAAAACGGATGTAATATTTAAACAAAAAAAGATAAATACATAAATGAGTAGCCTAAAATCCTAAAAGGGACGTTTAAAAAATTGTGTGTCCTTGAATGAGTGCGCGGGAGGGCGGGCCAGTTGAGCATCGCCTAATCGGCGTTCTTCCCTATAATAAATGGTACTTCCAGGATAATTAATTTGCGCGAGTGTCACATTTTTTAAAACGGTGAAAAATATATATGGGGGAGGCCTTCCGGACCATTAGGCGAAATAATTTATTTGAAAAATCGAAGGGCTCGCGAAAAAAAAAAGATTTATTACATAACGTAGGAACTTATTTATAGACAGTTAAATAACCTCAGTGCTATGGTTGTATCATGGAAAAATAATACTTTATATTATTATCTTACGTAATATATTTTAGAATAACCGTATTATATTACAGCTCAGCTTCATTTTAATTTACCTTCACTTTAAGGATATAAAAGTAAGAAATCATATAATTTCTTATTGTCATTTTTCATAAATTAATGAGCGTGGTCGGGTACGATTAGCTAATAATATGCAAACAATAGTAATAATAATAATTTGGATGATTAATATAGCGCCGTTTTTGTAAAAATCTCCTCAAGGACGCTGTACAAACTTACAATACATTTCTAAAATCTAGAAAAAATACAAGCTAGAAGCTAGAGAAACAATTAAAACAACTTATGGATAAAATTTGCATCCACCGGTTCATTCATTGATCACCGATACGAAAATATAATGTACAATATTTTGATCAACGAACGCGATGCTGCCTAAAAATGAATGAATACAGGACCATACTTACCAGGGTGGTCGCTTGAAATTAACATTGTTTATTGTCTATTTAAAGAAATTCAGACGCAGTCATTATGTCCTTCGCACGCAGAGGACATAATTGAAAACACATGTTATTTAATCCTGTATCCGATTGCAGCATACGATCGTAAGAGATAATCTACGAATCTGTTTATATAATCTGGTACATACCTGTGAACAAGAGAGAAAACTTGTATTAGTGGAAATGTAACACGTGAAAACATTGAAATAATTGTTAAATTGATGTTTGTAATCTTAAAACATAATATTTTACATTTCATACGAGTAGCATAATCCAGTAATGTTGGCCTCACTGGGTGGCTTACCCGTGCTGAGGTCCCCATTTTATAATATAAGAGTTTACTTATACACATAATATATTTTGGAAAAAAAAATGTTGGTGACGAAAAAACACTTATATTTTAACAAAATTTAAACAAGAATAAAGATTAAAAATTAAAATAAAGTTTAAAAAAAAAATTAAATGAAAATCGGCAAGTAGGTATTATGATTTGTGTGTTTGTGAGTGTTGCGTGTTTTATATTGGTTTTGTGTGTTGCGTGTATATGTTTTATTCTTTTACGTTATAAAATTTTGGTAATATTGTCTTTTTTGTTCTTTAATCCATTTTTAATTTTTTATTTTTGTTTTCCTCAATTTTTGTTTCAAGTGAAAGACTATTGAATGCTTTTATAGCATGGTATTTATGGTGTCTTTGTCCTTACCGTCAGAGTTTTAATGTTTTCTTTGTACGCTTGTCTAACTGGCCTGTTAGTGATATTTTGAGTTTGTTGGAGTTTGTTTTTTTAAGTCTCCACTCGCAAACTAAGTGTTCAGAGATGACCATAATAATTGGAATATATCAGAAAAAGATCCTTATAACTTAATCATTTTGGGAGACTAGTATGGGTACCATCGCCCCGGGAACCATATATTGGATAACCAACACCTCTGCCATAGATCACCCTAAGTGATTCGCTACATTTGGTGGCTTAGCAGGGGTGCCCGGGTTCATGGAATAAGGTTTGTCCAGGTCCTGGCGGCCGATACGACTTTTTACAGGGACAAAAATTTACAGGGATGCAAGACGGTCGAGTTGAAACAGGACTTTGTTACGTTCAGCCAATAAAAAATAAAGAAAATAATTTGTATTTTCTCATGTAAACGGTTTAATTAAAAATTATATTATTACTATCCGACTGAAGCGACTTTAGACGTTATTTTACAGCAGTAAATACCGGAAAAGTGATTATTTAAACATTGTTATCGTTTCATTTGTACGAAAATACATTCCCGTTTCCAGCAATTCCGCAGGGCAAAGAAGCAGACACGACGTGAAGTCGCAGTTCGCAGTCCGAGGCAGGCAGTACAACATTACCCGACGCAGTGGCGTAGCTAGGGAGGGTAATGGAGGCCACCCAATGAGGGGTGACACCCGACCGTAGAAAAAAATTACGTAGGTAGATTATTGTCACAAAAATATTTCACACATAAACACGGTCCGTTTTTTTATATTTTCGTAGCTCAATGCCTCGGTCGGTCAGGAATTCCCCAAAAATGCAGTTGTTTTATTTTCGTTCCTAGCTCTAACTATTGCTCGGTTGGGTATTCCCCTGAAATATTCCTCGCTTGTCACCTGCATCATTCTCATTTCTTTCATACATTGTGATTGACGTGAACTCATGAAGGGAATTATTAGCTATTGGTTGTTGAAAAAGTTGTTATTCTGTTAGTATTTTTAAAAGCGTTGAAAGACATCTTTCAAAAAGCAAGGTAAGTGGGTTAGATAGTTAATTTTTTGTAATAAACTCGATAATTGAATGAAAAAAAAATATCAATCATCTGAATGCTTTTTTTCTGTATTTCATTATCTGTGTACGTAAATAAATAATTAAGGAATAATAATAAATAATAAGTAGGTAATTTTGAAGATTTCGAAATTTTTTTTTACACATTTGACTAGCTAGTGATGGTTTTATTTTTTATGAAGTCGAAATTTGCGTTGAATTTCTCAAACTTAATTTTAATGGGGTGGGGGGAATGCCACCACGTTCTTTCTTGGGGTTACACCACGTTATACGCACCGGGTGCCTCCCATGCTAGCTACGCCACTGACCCGACCGCTCCTTTACCTGCTTCTGGCCAAGCACAGTCGGCGTTCTAACGGAAAGGGTTACTGGTGACCACAACGCGAAGGAAACTTCATAAAGTAAAACACAGGCGGCGGGTTGTTTGCCCAGTTATTGGCTGTAAATAAAGGCTGAATTTATTTATCAGGTGCTGTAAAGGACTGCGGAGTAGTAAGGAAAAGAGATTTAACAAGGTTTTATACGAGTTCCAGCTTTATTACCCTGCTTCGTCATAGATGTAGAATGAAAACTATAAAACAAACAACATGTAGCATCCAATTTTATATCATCACAGTTAAATTGATATTTCAAGCACCTCTTCTAATAATGAATTTAGAACTAAACTTAAAACTCACCTTTTCAGACAATCGTATCCATAAGTTAAAAAACCTTTCACCTTCGTCTACACTACCCGCGGCATTGTAAATAACTAATTGTGTTTAAATATAAGCAAATTCTTATTTAAAGCTTTTGTAAACATCATTTCGATGAAATCTCTAGTCCTAAAGAGTCCTAAATTCTCTAGTCTTTCAAAATAAATATTAACTCAACTTTGGCATTAATCTTCTTATAAATGTAAAAACAACAGTGATGAGGGTAGCAAGTGAAAAATCATGCAATGTCCAGCGTTTTAAATATAATGTCCCCCACGTGCAGTACAAGTAGATAGTATCTTCTCCAAGCATAAACTTTATATTAAAGTGTGTTTATCGGAAGTGACCTGCTAGGTAACTATGTCTATGTATCTATTTGTAAATAATAAATTTAGATAGAGCCTAAGAATTCATAATAAACTGTACAGCGCCCCCTTGAGGTGATTTTTCACAAAAACGGCGCTCTACAAATTATCTAATTATTATCTCAACTCATGACGATGCAAGCTGATTGCAAGTGAATGTGGAATTAGTTCTCTGCAATTTATTACACTGAAAGGTGGGATGATTCTACGGTTCACTATATTTTTAATGATTTCACTACGAATATAAATAGTTTACAAAGAAATCTTGCGATGCTAATAAAAATGTTAAGCGTTATATTAATGAGACGATGTATGAATGTGAGTGAGGCAAAGAGTGTGCGCCAAGACCGAGTTGTTTGGCGGTCCGTCCTCTCTGCCTACCCCTGTGGGGAAACGGCGTGATGGTTAGTTAGTTAGTTAGTTAACATTTTTATTCAATATACTTAACTCTAAATTTGACTGTTGCGAACTCCTGCAACTCGTAACCTCACGAATACCGACAGTAACTACACGACAAAATACACTATTCTACTGTAGCATTCATAAGCGGAACTGCATTGCCCACTCTCCGATACAATGATTTCACACTATGGGAAATCAGTACTTAGGTGATGTTGACATATTTAACATAAACTTGGCGAATTTTGTTGATCTTGTAAAAAACTTATTTCAAAACTATTCCTAAACATATCTGTATTTTTGTAAACCTAAGAAATAGCTGTTTTTTGTATTTTTATGACTTGTGTGCTTTTTTATCTAATTTTATTTTTATTATTTTTTATCTGTTTAAAAATCATTTTTTTTATGTTTTTGTTTTTTCAAATGTTTTTCTAATACCTAGCTCAAGTTTCTTTTTCTTGATAAACAAAAGATAATAAACGTTTGTGGGTGGATGATGATTTTTAGGACGAGATTTTAAAAGAAATAAGACGAGATTAATAATTACTGATAGGGGATGAACATTGTTTACGCATTTCTGGAGATCAAATCGAAGAAGTTCAATTAAAATTACCCGTTCTTGTCGATTATATCACACATGTCAATCACATTGCCCAGTATTTCACATTAGAGTGTTTCTATGGTACTAATTGTCTGAAAGGCGTTAAAAAGAATTCATCAGTGGTGAGGTACCTATCAAATAAAGCGAGCAATTAGTTTTTTAATGCACGGCGTGCTTATAAACACGGTGGAGTTTCTAGCGATTAACGGTTAGAGTACTTTTTCTAAAGCACCATTAAGACTTGAGGTGCTGCAAATGGCCGAATCGCCTGCTAAGCGAGTCAGTCGTGATGGTCTTCTGAAAATAAAACCTTCAGGTGCTTTAACCCTTCAAAAATCGGGCGTATTTCGTCAGACGGTAAAAATATTTCCGCTTTGCAATAAAATCTAAATAAATGGAGTAATTGTGAACGTATTCGAAAACTAAAAACTGTTTTGGAAAAGTTAAGAAAAACCCTTTCAAATTTTACCGCTAGAAATACATATTTTTTAACGTGAACTTAAAGTTATAAAAATGGCTCACCTTACGTTTTTTCTAACTAAAATTAATGACAACGAAAAAATATATAAACACATATTTTTTTAGACACATCAATTATAAACGTTATCGTCATCACTTTTTCGTCGTTTCATGTAAAAATAACTCATAAATTTTCGGTCGGAAACTTTAGTTTCATAAAGGTGTAAATTATTTTGTGGTTAACTTTTAAATTGGAATATAGTTTAGATTTAGATCATATTTCTCACTATTATAGTAAGGGAGACAACGATTTCTATGAGACCCATGGGGGCTGGGACAAATATGGTCTCCAGTCATTAAACGGGTTAAAATACAAATCTACGTGATCATTAAAAAGGTAACGATGCAAAATACTGGGAAAAGTGTTTTTTATTTGGCGAAACTAAATAATACATGGGTTGATTCGATAAACGAGTCCCAGAGAGAGCTCGTACGGACATCATCGATGTTCGTCCTCTTCTTCTCACGCGTCTTGTTTGAAAATGGAAAAGACACATAACGATGACGCCATGTACGATATTTCGACTAGAATAATAGGTGCGCCCTAAAGGGGGTTCTACTAATCTAGAAAGACGACTTAAAATCACAGTTAAAAACACAGGTTAAAACCAATAATTCTGTGATCAGTGGACCTCCCGTAATATTGATTAATTTGATTTGACAGCTCGTAACACTCGTGTGAACTCTTGCAATATAAAAAGGTACGAAACTTCGTAAACTTACCACCTAGATACACAAAACTCATCCACCCGCTCCAAGTATTCATCATTCACAACTATATCTGTTTTCGAACTCTCTCTTTCAAATACCATGACTTTAGACTTACTTAAATTCATTATCAACTCATTCTTCATCCATACTTCGTTCATAATGTAGATCTTCCATACTATTAGAAATCAGCACCACATCATCAGCATAAAACAGGCAACATACTTTCAGATTACTCAATTTCGCACCCTCCTTCAATTCTTGCATACAATTATCCATGTATAGATTTAATATTAACGGTGACATTACGCAGCCTTGCGTAATACATTTTCAAATGTCAAACCACCCCGTAAAACCCTAATAAGAAAAATAAGCGTGACAAAAAGTGTTTCAAATATTGGCTACGGACCCGATGCCTGAGTGCACGTATTCTGATTACAAAGACGAAACAAATACGAATACTGTTTGCAAGAAACCTTTCATTCAATACTAGATGTCCATTAGCGGTACTTCTACCCCGTGATCCCTCTTACCTTCTTGTAAGGACGAAAATGTCAGCGTTTATTTAAGATACAAAATATCAAAGAAAGTCGTGCCTTATCCGCAGGAAATAAGCGGCAAGGAGTCAAGGACGAGGGACGGGAGACAGGAAACACTTATCGAATTAATTCGACTCTAAAAGGTAACAAGATGGTGATTTGATAGTTTTAATTAAATTTCGTTGATTGTATGAAAGTGGGAAAATGTTTTCTTGGAATAAAATTAGATTTTAGGAGACTAATTATTCCGTATTGGTGGTATCTACCCTTCCCTAAGAATTTACTAAAACAAGGAGTTGGAAACATTTTTCTATACATACTATATTGTGGAAAGCGTGGGATTTACCACCCTTTCCACATCCTAGGGCAAGCAGTATATTGTTAATAACAATAATAAACGCGAATGTTATTATTGTTATTCAGATAAGTTTGGGTACAGTTTGCTATTATAATATAATATTATTGATTATATTATATTCGATGGTCTCTCCAAGATTGATACAATAATACCAAACTTTAAACACTTATGTCCAGATTACCTAAATACTTACTTTATTGTACTCTCGTTAAACTATATATTATCGCGTTAAAATATTTAAGTTTATCGAACCTTAATTTACCTTAAACTTATTCAACTCCTTTGTACAACTTTGTCACATCGACCTGATGTAACTTAACATGTCGTTTGAATTGTAATTCAGTAAGCACTAATTTTTTTTATTTTTTTTAATCTTTTCAAAGATATAATGTATTTAGGTATATGAGTAAATTTTTACTTTTTTAAAAACACACAAGTATACCCACGAACTGGCGATGCCTATGTTAGACTTTTTTGGTTAATCTGCTAATTTGTATTATTCTCTACTTTGTAAATGTTTATATAAAAAAGCCTGTATGTATTGTAAAATTACCAATGTATGTACCAAAAAAAAAATTTAAAAAAAAAATTAAAAAACTTTATATGATTGTGAAACTAACTAACTAACTAACTAACCATCACGCCGTTTCCCCGCAGGGGTAGCCAGAGAGGACGGACCGCCAAACAAACTCGGTCTTGGCACACACTCTTTGCCTCACTCACATTCATACATCGTCTCATACATACTCTTCTATTATTCTGACTTTTGACATGGCCCGTCTCAAGTATCTGATTCACTTGATCGTGCCATGTCTTCCTCGGGCGTCCCCGACTTCTTCTACCATTCACATTTGCATCATATATTCTTTTTACACTACTTTCTTCGCTCATTCGCTCTACGTGCCCAAACCATCTGAGGGTCCCTTTCTTAATTTTGCTCATTACCTACCTTTAGTTTACCTGTTAACATTTTTAATGTTCAGGATATTACGTTATATACAATAAGCTTTTTATTATACTACTGAACAACTTGTGTATCTATAATAATGAATACATGTAAATGCCTTCAAGGCGTGAATAAATAAATAACACAAATAATGTATTCCAATAATAACTCAACACTAACAAACATTTTTTCCCAAAAAATATATAATTTATGAATAACGTCAGCTAAAAATAATAAAAATATAACTAATAATAAAAATGTAATTGGGTGTAATTGTAAGTGCAAACATTTTCAGTCCGAGCTTATTATAGGGTTCACTCAAACTATCTGTGGGCAGAAATTGGAAGCTCAGGAAGCTTTCAAAGATTCAAACCCTTAACACAGGAAACTGCTTTACCGACACACTTCGGGGAAAAGTCGGAAAAGCGCTGCCGGTAATAATTTATAACAGCGGCCGCACGGCGGCGCTGGCGTCGCTAGAAAGCCAGACTAAACCGCCGAATTTTCATCAAAACAAAACCATTCAGCAAAAAGGAAAGGAAAATAAATTCCATTTAAGACGGGCTTTGAGGGTTAAGTGAGGTACTTTTATCGAATGCCTAGCTTTACTCCACCTCTTTTTATGGAGCATTCTAGTTCCTAGAGAACATTAATTTTAACGATCATTCGCGTCGGGGTGCTCACCCGGAGCGGGCGTCGCCAGGGATGATTGGCATGACTGCCGACTCGATTCGTCGGTCGATTAAGAATAACCGGAACATTAGATTCTGATTTTTTGAACAGCAGTAATTTAGTTAACCTCTTAGACATAAAAAACAGGCAGGTTTCAATATTTTTTAATGGGAACGAATCACGTGTTCGGGTGTCAATTCACACGGGAAAAGGGACCAAAAGCCGTCTTTGCGCACGTGTCTAAGGAAATCGTACAAAATAATACATTCACCAAAAGAAATACTTTTACAAATAAATAATCGCTTTAAATAACTTTTTTTAATGAGTGTTCAAATAAAAACATCAAAAATGTCTACTAACACTAAACCTCGTTATCAGCCTATATTTTTACATTCGCAAACATCTGATGTCAGAATCGACACATTGGGAAAGAGAACAAAAAATACCTTCCGCTTCGAACGGATCAAATAATTCAAACTGTTACAGACCGGGCAAAAACCGTTGAAATTTTCCCATCCGCGTATACAACAGACTACGTCCGGCATTACCCGTAGCGGGCAATAGGAAATTAGAGGAAACTGAAACAATGCGAGACCGTCCAATTTTCTTTTTTTGGCCTCCCGTTAGCTTCCGATTCGAAAATACAACAGCATCATTCCCAACAATGTTCGGTCACTGACAATGATGGCGCCACAGTCGGGCCGCCAGTTTACGTGATAGTTTCGTTTTGTAATGCCGCCGTCCGCCTTTGGCCTTGACCGCAAAAAAGCGACGGAATCAATCCGTCAGACAAAAGTACATTATGTAGAACTGTAGACAAGCTATGTAGTCCCGCGAACAATCTAGGTAGATTCAACGCAGATTGAGCCGTAGAAATTCAATTATGCGCTGTATCGATTGGAACTAAGTAGACTTTTTTTCGATGGTCGGCCTGTGAAAAGAAGCATCGCATTCGAAAGCAATAATAATAAAATGAGAATTATTGTATTGAAATCTACAGTCTCTCGAGTCTAGGATGAACGAATTATAATTATGTATGAAGAATGAGTTAATGATGAATGCAAGTTAGTCTAAAGTCGTGGTATTTGAAAAAGAGAGTACAAAAACAATGTGCAACATAGTTGTGAATAATGAATGCGTGGAGCAGGTGGATGAGTTTGAGTATTTGCGAAGTATGTTTACTAGATATGGGAAGGCTTGTAGATAGTGTTGAGTACCTCTTACAAGAGGCACTTCAAATGTCCCATACAAACACGTAAAATGTCCCCCCACCTCACAATATGTATTTGTACCAACTCTTTTTCTTTGTATTACTACAAATATGAAGGGGGGACAAATATGAAGGAGGGACAAACATGAGGTGTGAGGTGGTTTGTTTTGTTGGACTACATTCATGTCATGTCATGTTTATGTTCGCCACTTTAAAGAATTCATGAGTTCTAACACTACATTTTAATTATTAATTTTTGCATTTCAAAATTTTAATTTCCATTTGTATTTCTATTTTACTTTAAAATGTTGTTATTTTTTTCTCTTAGTTTTTCACTAAATTTATATATGTTTTTAATTTTGATTTATATAATTATATGTTTTAATTTATACAGAACACTTGAGTTCTTAACATTTAATTTTTATTATTAATTTTTGTATTTCAAAATTTGAATTTGAATTTTCATTTTTACTTTTCTTTAAAATATGGTCTTTTTTTTTCTCTTTAGTTTTAAGTATTTCTTAATATTTTTTGAAATGTTAAAATATTAAATGTATGACTACCACAACACGGGCTTAGCCTAGTGTGGTAGCCAAAAAAAAAACCCAAATATCTGTTACTAATAAAAAATATATGAAATAAAAAAAAAATAAAAAAATGTACAGGACAAATATGAGGTGAGGTGTGAGGTGGTTGGTGTATTGGACTACATGTCATGTCACGTTGTCACGTATGGGACAAATATGAGGTGAGGTGTGAGGTGGTTGATGTATTAAACTACATGTCATGTCACGCATAGTTTGGGACAAATGTATGAGGTGGTGAGGCGTGAAGTGTTTGTATATTCTATGACATTTTTGTATTAGAACCGTGAGGTGGTGATGGGATAAGCCAATTTATATATTGTGAATACCGCAGAAGCGTCCCAGCTGCTCCGAAATTTTTATTTTTTTAATTTTTTTTCTAAATTATTGTTAAGTGAATACCGCACAAGAGTACCAACTGCTCTAAAAAAAAATTTTTTTTGAAATATTTTTTTGTTGTAAATTATTGTTATGTAAATACACAAAACAATAATTTATGAGCACAAGAGTCCCAACTGCTAAAAATTTTTTTTTTTAATTGGGCATGTAGAGCGAATGAACGAGGAAAGGAGTGTAATATACGACAAAAATGTGAATGGCAGAAAAAGTCAGGGAGGCATGAGGAAGATATGGTACGACCAAGTGAATCAAATAAATGAATTGGATGTTAAGAGTCAAGAGTCAGAATGATAGAAGAGCATGTATGAGACGATGTATGAATGTGAAGGAGGCAAGGAGTGTGCGCTAAGACAGAGTTGTTTGGAGGTCCATCCTCTCTGCCTACCCCGCGGGGAAAAGGCGTGATGGTTAGTTAGGGGTAGTCCATTAATCACGTGATGTTTTTTAGCAACTTTTTAACCCCCCCCTGGTGATATGTGATGAGGTTTTAGACTATCCCCCCCTCCAAAATCACGTGTATTATTTTTAGTACAAAGTATTTAGAAATTTTCAGAATATTATCACGAAAAATAAATACACGTGATATCTCATTATACCCCCCCCCCCTCGTGATTTTTTCCGAACCCCCCCCCCCCCCCTTTCGAGCCTCACGTGATTAATGGACGACCCTTTAGTTAGAATTATTATTTTGAAAGTAAGTAGGTATATTATTAATTTTATTAGATCACAGCGGAAAACGTTAAGTTACACACATACATACTGATCTATGATGTCATTGAGTAGGTACTAAATATGGTTACACAGTATTAGATAAGCTAAATCCCAGCATTTCTCCGTATAACTTGTCGCGATACAAATATTCTGCTGAATTATTACAATTATATACAAAACTGTATAAAGTAGAATAAGGAGCATGCAGCAGCAGCAGCAGCACGACTAACGGCTGACACGTGGAAACGGCGAAAAGCATAATTCGGTAATGTCCTTGAAGAAAAACAGATAACTAATTATCTTACCATCACGCCATTTTTCCGCAGTAGGTACAAATAACACAAGGTCACACAACTCCCTCTTTGCACACCATAATTCAATTTCATTTGTCTTCTCAAATATACTATTTATTTTGGAAGGCGGGTATGGGCCGCCACGGGAACCATTTATTGGATAACCAACATCCCTGCAATAGTCACCCCAAGTGGTTCTCCACGTGATGTGATTTAGCAGGTTCCGCGACTTTTCATCCCGTGACAAAATATCACGGACAAAATATCCTCTGACAAAATATCCAAAGGACAAAACATTCCCCAACAAAATATCTATTAAAATCTAACCTGTTAAAAAAATGGGACAAAAATAATGCAGAAATCCTGTAAAGATAATAAATTATTGTTCAAAAATAGGACAAAAATAATGCAGACAACAATAATAATTTATTATCTTTACGGGATGTCTGTATTATTTTTGCTCCATTTTTGTTGGGTTAGGTTAAGTTTTAGTAGATATTTTGTTAGGGGATGTTTTGTCCGTAGGATATTTGGTCGGAGGATATTTTGTCACGGGATAAAAACGCGCATTACCGATTCAGCAGGGGTTCCCGGGTTCATGGGGGTGAGTAGTTTATCCAGCACTTACACGTCCTGGTTTAAGTAACAGATGGTAACTCCTTCAAGGCTCCCATAAGATTGTAATTTTTTTGTTAAACGAAGCAACATTTATTTATTTTGAACGAATCTAGACCTAAAGTGTCCCTGCATACGTTGTTAGAAAGCAGTACGCAAGTGTTTAAAAGGAAAAAAATACATAATATAACAAAATCATAAGGTTAGTAATATACGGTTCATGGGGGTGAGGTTTGTCTAGGTCTTGCCCACCTACGCGCGGACGGTCAGATCGGGAGAGAATGACTGAGGGAGGCCTAGCCTAGACCTCTTCAGCCATACTCTCTCGACCTCTATCTAACTTGCACCGCAATGGGAGGGATGGATTCATACGTCCATCACTCCTGAACACATTGACCCCCATATTCCGACCCACCCCTTATACTTTTTCCCTTTCTCCTTCATTTTCCTAAAAAAGACCCTTCACACAGCATCCCCAAATACGACAGGCCGAGGATTTTTTTCTCAGGACTTCCTGTGTGGAACTAATGTGAAAAATAATACTTTGTTTACACCACTTATTAATAAGTGGTGTACACAAAGTGATTTGGTTTCATTTAATTAAACATATTTGAGTTTAATAATCTTACACAAAACAGGACTGCTCCAAATACTATCTGCAGAATGGCAGCCTTTGAAGAAGCGGCGTCCCACCCCCACACATTGTGTGCTAATTCTCATGGACACACACTCACACAGCTGCACCTATATGGCTCAAATGTACTACTCTAATTTAGTTTAAAATATAGGTATACGGGGCCGCCGAGAGGAGCCATGGCGCCTGTCGCCCATTATGGACCTTTTCAAATTTGGCAAACGCTGAAGAGGTCCGAAATGCGTGGGAGAATGGTTTATAAAAGACCACTTTCGTGTTTCTCGTGTTATGTTACAATTTATTTCATCATTTCTCTGTAAAGCCTTCTGAAATTAGTGGTTGTTCAAAGATGATAGAAAAAATAAGTTTGACCAAAATATTATTGGCATTTTTATTAGATTTAATTTTTATTGAATGAAAATATTTTACTTTATTTAATCTTTATATTTCAGAACCAAGTGTCCCTTTACTAATACAAAAAACATACTTTGTATCCTGATAAAGGAACCTTTGGCTCTAAAACATGTAGATACATACTTTAAATTAAAAAAATGATTTTAAAAATTAAAACGCCTCGGAAACCATTTATCTGATAACCAACATCTCTGCCATAGGTCACCTCAGGTGGTTCGCTACGTTTGGTGACTTAGCAGGAGTACCCGGGTTCATGGGATGAGGTTTGTCCGGGTCTTGGCGGGGGATGCGTCTGCCCACAAGCTGCCTAGCAGGCCGGATTGGGAGAGGACGGTCCGTTAAATAACTCGGTCTTGGCACGCACTCTTTGCCTCATTCACATTAATACATCGTCTCAGAGTATGTACTCTTCTATCATTCTGACTCTTGGCATGGCCCAACTAAAGAATCTGATTCACTTGATCGTGCCACGTCTTCCTCGGTCATCCCCGACTTCTTCTACCATTCACATTTTCGTCATATATTTTTCTTATACTACTTTCTTCGTTCATTAGCTCTACATGCCCAAACCATCCAATTTATTTAGTAATAATAAACTTGAATTAAAAGCACTCTGCGGTTTCAATTACACCCTCATTTAAATTGAAAAAAAATGCGGATACCGCACTAGTCTTTAGGATATTTTCATAACACATCCCCCTGGCAGAGTCCGGGGGAAAATTACGCAGAGATGATCTGGAAAGAGGAAAAATGGGTCAGCGGGCCACTCAAATCCATTTCACAATAATATCTAGGGAGGTAGGTACTCCGATCTAATGAGGAGGCAGTGCCGGGAGTGCGGGAGTGCGGGAGTGCCGGGAGTACCGGGGCGGGAGTGTTTTACGCCACAACGATTCAAGAGTAGTATATCATTAAAATGCGAATAAAATACCTCGCCGTTGAATTTCATTAAATTTAATTTCTCGTCGATTATTTATTCATTTAAATGTTTTCGACGGAGCTGGGGTGCTTTTGAAACGCTTCAAATGGACAATGATATATAGCAGCGGTTTTCAACCTGTAATACGCATACCCACCGGGGTACGCGAAGTAAAAATTGGGGGTATGCAATATCGTAGCACGCATGTAGAATCACTTTCATGTTACACTTTACATAAAACTGCATTAATTGTATTTGTGTGACTTTATTATTGAATTCATGTAAAAATGAGAGAATTAAAAAATTATACATGAAACGTGTCTTTCATTACACGTGTACAAAATATAATAGAGGGTACGGGGAACAACAAATTTGTAGTAAGAGTCAAGGGGTACGCAGGCTCAAAAAGTTTGACAACCGTCGGTATAGCTGCTTTATTTATACGGAAATCACGGCATGTTTTATCGTGCCTGGGGTTTGTTGAGACAAAAAAAAATCATTTTTAAATAGAAATGGTTTCTTAACCAGAGTAACTAACTAATAATTAACCATCACGCTGTGTCCCCGCAGGGGTAGGCAGAGATGACGGACCGCTAAACAACTCGGCCTTGGTACACACACTTTGCCTCACTCTCATTCATACATCGTCTCGTACATACTCTTCTATTATTCTGACCTTTGACATAGCCCGACTCAAGTATGTGATTCACTTGATCGTGCCATATCTTCCCCGTACGTCCCCGACATCTTCTACCATTCACATTTGCGTCATTCTTCTTATACTGCTTTCTTCGTTCATTCGCTCTACGTACCCAAACCATCTGAGGGTCCCTTTCTTCATCTTGTTCATTACGCTTACATCAGCCTTGCATAAATAGTTTTAGCACACATACGCCTCAGGGATCTCATATTAATAGCATTTAGTCTACTTTAATCTTTTCCAAAGATATTAATCCTTCCTCTGCCAGTTCCATGACTCCTGCCATATATGTGTAAGTGGTATATATGTGGTAAAGGTACGGGCACTCCATTGTGGACTGCTAGCTTCGCTTCTTTTGACAGTTTTTTCATTAGCGCCAACCAGAGTAAACTTAAAGAAAGAGGCAAACTTACTTCACGACGGGTTTGGTGAAGTAATAGTAATTTTAGCACAGAAATATTTGGCGTACGAAGGGATGAAAATCACCATCATTAGTACCAGCGCAAACTTAGATACTAAAACCCTCACCCCCACACGGAGCCAGTAGTGAAGATATAAAGGTATATGTAGAGGAAAAAATTATATTTATATTTTTCAGAGGAAGAATATTCGGCTAAAAATAGTTGATTGTAACCACTTGGACGGAAAAAATACAGTTATACGATATAATATGCTAAATTAATTTTTTTTAATATGGTTGACTGAAAAGGGAAGAACAGACATTCGAAATATACTAAAGAATTAACAGGAGTACATTTTATAGACATTCTCTTTTCATATAATTACTCACTAAATTTTATAAGGGAACGTACCCATACTACGTGACCAACTTTTTGCAATTTTTAACCCCCCCCCCCCCCCGGTGACCAAAATCCTAAGCAACCCGCCGCTCATTTGTATGGAGCGTGACATTTTGAAGACCCCTCCCCCTAAACGTGTCACGTAGTATGGGTACGTTCCCTAATATTCAAATATAATAAAATATGCCGGGTACTTTTTTTTTTTTTTTTTTTTTTTTTACATGAGCTCCACACAGGAGGCCCTGAGGAAAATAATTTTCCTCAGGGCCTATGTCATCTTTGGGGATGCTGTGTGTAGGGTTTTTTTAAGGAAAGGAAGGAGAGGAGAGTTCTGGGAATGAAAAGGGTTTAAGGGGTGGGTAGGAATCTGGGGTTCAGTATGTCCTGGTCATCCACCTCCAAGACCTAGACAAACCTCACCCCATGAACCCGGGCACCCCTGCTAAATCACCAAACGTAGCGAACCACTTGGGGTGATCTGTGGCAGAGGTGTTGGTTATCCAATAAAGGTTCCCGGGGCGGCGGTACCCATTCCCGCCTCCCAAATTGTACTGCTTGCTAGCAACATTAATTACACAACGTGTCCCAAAATTTAACGATAAGCTGGCACCAGTGGGTGGGCCTGCTCATGACTCCTCGGCAACCTAAGTAGCACGGCTATCCACCACAAGCCTTAAAATCCATGAATGCCTGTGGTTTTTACACAAAAATCAATCAACATGTTTTTTTTTAAATTATGAAAGATTTTTATTTTCAGTCGACTTTCACTCATCGTGGTGTAAAAAGAAGTATTGACACTACTATGATGACAAGTTTTTTCAAAAGCTTACGTACGCATCTAATCAAGATTCTAAAATGGTATAATACTCTGGGAAAACTAGCCACAAAAAAAATATATAAAATAAAATCAGAAATATTTGAAAAATTGTGGTCATGGTAGTTAAAAATATCTTAAGAGGTGTCAATTCTCAAAGGATTTCAATTTTTTTTGTACAATTCAAAAATTGAGAAATATTTTTTTTCTATTTTTTTCTCAAGGAGTCATGAGCAGGTCCACCCACTGGTGCCCGTTTGTCGTTGAATTTTGGGACAAGTTGTATAATCATGTACCTACTGTATTTACATTTTCATATCTCCATGTGTAATCTTATATTACACGTGCATCCTTTTTATGGAAATTTATCAGGTAATTGGTAAAAAAACATGTAAATACTTAATATTACAACAATACGTATGTGCATGTATGTGTACATATATGCATATAATTTTGTCTTTTTATATACATACAAATCTTTTTAATAAATATAATATAATATTTACCCGCCTTGGAACAGATACTGTCTAGCGAGGTGGGTAAAAGAAAACAATGTAGGGTCAGTGGGTCAACAGTGAACCAGCAGGACACAGTGAACCACCACCTCTACAGCCCTAACTGTAAGTGTGTTAGTGTCAAGTTTTTGCTTGAAGCACGGGCTCAGAAAAAGACAAGATTTGATTTAGTGTGTGTTAGTGTGCAAAGGCGGCAGGTCATTTGACAAGCTAATATCTGATTTTTGCAAACCTCGACATCATTTTCACGTAAGTGTTTTTGTTTTATTACTAAATTATGTTATTGCCAACGCGAGAATCTTTAAAGTTTTTCAGTTTAGTATTTTGTTTTAATTGTTACCTATTATTAGAAATTTTCAATATCTAATAGGTTTTAGAAATATTGGCTAGTTATGTCAAAATGGCTTTATGGTACACACTGAACCAGAGTAATGTGGGACACAGTGAACTGGTTCTAAAATAATCTTCATTCACAGAATAAGATCAATGTAAGTGTTTTCTTTGGTCAAAAGAATGGGGCAGAAAAAAATAAAGAAAATCGGTAAACACACGGAGGAGATGAAAAAACGTTTGGAGACGGTGAAAAATGGGCATAGTCTTCACAAATCTGCAGAAGCTGCTGGCATCCCCTATCCAACTTTTCTGCGCTACTGGCTTATGTCGAAGCTTTCGGAACAGCCATAAGATTAGTTCCACATTACGACATTAATAGAATATTTAACGAAGATCAAGAACGGGCCCTAAAGGAGAATATCAAGAAATGTGCATCTTTGTCCTATGGACTATCAATCAACGAATCAATATTTTTTTAAAGCATCAATATTCACGTGAGTCATGGCTCATGGGAATGCATATCCCACCATTTCGCCGATCTCGTAAATAATCAGTGGAATACCAGGATTTTTCAGAAGCCATGAATCTATTGCATTGTTGTACTAGGCTTTGAATGGGCCGAAAACACCAACATCCAAAGGTTGGAGCTTAACAGACGTGTGCGGATGTAATATGATAATCGTTACTCCAGATACTTTTGCCAGATCAAACGCTTCAATTGATAAATGAGATTCATGATTATCAAATATCAAAATACTCGGATGTGGGGGTAAACTGCCAGAATGCTTGATGAAATGCTGTATCACCTCCACAAATGAGTCAATATTCAATGGTCGGTCTAAGAATCCCTATTTCCGAAAACCTATTTTATAAATTTGCTGTTACCTTCGCTAAAAACATTCGCTAAATCTTTTGTTCTTTATGTAAGACATTATTCTACTTAAATTGTGCGAGTCTTCATGTTCGAAATGTTCAAAAAGCTCTAGTTATTTTCTTATCCTGCTACTTTTTTGTTATGGATTTTTCATATTGTATAATTATGTTTATAAAAAAGCCCTTATTATTTAGTTATATTGTAGTTTCATTGCGAGGCTTATTAGTACAATTTTCAGGAGAATTATCATGTTGGTCCACTGTGTACCTCTTCGGCTCACTGTGTGCCAGCCTAGTACACAGTGAACCAAAATGCCATTTTTTATGTAAATCATTATATCTAATTAATAGTAAACTGCGAAAATGAGTTTATGCACATAAAAAAACCAAAGAAGTACTGAAGACAACAAAATTTATTTGACATTTCTACATTAAATTTTGGTTACTCAAATTGACTCGAAAAAAAAAGTGGTTCACTGTTGACCCACTGACCCTACATAAATGAAAATAAAATAAACGCCCGGGTTGCCGGCACTGAAATCGAAGTTACAAATATTGAAGTGAAAACTTTTTTAGAATCGTTGTGATTTAAAACACGATGAAACGAAAAATATCAACACTAAAAAGAGATAAACACATTCATTACATTTATAGGATTTAGCCTGTGAGACATTGATATATATACATAGATGACTAATGACCGCGCCAAAGCGTTGCCACCGTAGTACCGTACATATGCCCAAAAGCAGATGCTCAGCTAATGTCAGTTTAGTGCTCACTGAGACGCCGACCAAGTTTAACCGGACGGTACGCGATCAAAACTATCTTTAAAATGGTTAAATGCGTCGTGAAGAAGTGCAATTCAAGGTCAGAAAAACATAATAAATCAAGCGGAATTACTTTCCACGCGTAAGTTTATTGTTTACATATTCATATTTACTTAAAAAACACAGAAATTGAAATAAAATGTCAAATTCCGTAATATAGGCTCAGTGTTGCCACTAAAAAGTCATTTTGGTTTTCTCATATTAATGGGAGAATACATCATTTATGTAATAAGTAACTATGGAGGTAACCTTTGATTTTAAATATTTTGGAAGTAGTAATAAAAATTATATTTTAATCTTTATACAAAAAACTTCTTATTTTTATTTTAGTTTATTAATGAATAATCTAGTAATAGGGTACATCCAGTAAATATAATGTGTTTTCAGTGCATTTAATATATGTAAAAAAAAATTAACCTCGAATATCGTACTTAAAATTCCCCCAAAAAATTATTAAATTAATTAATTCACTTTTAAAGTTGTATGAAAATTCAAATACCAAAAACGAGTCATGATTGACTGGCTACATTGTGACGTCACAACGCCGAGTCCCACGCCGAGTCAACACCTTATCGAGTCCAACGTGAAGTTGTTTTTGTTGCAGTTGCCGGTTTGAATAAATTTGATAGTCATAATCGTTAGGGAACGTACCCATACTACGTGACCAACTTTTTGCAATTTTTAACCCCCCCCCCCCCCCCGGTGACCAAAATCCTAAGCAACCCGCCGCTCATTTGTATGGAGCGTGACATTTTGAAGACCCCCCCCCCACCTAAACGTGTCACGTAGTCCGGGTAGGTTCCCTTAAGCGCGAAGAAGGCGTTTTAGCCCTAATTTGAAATGTGAATATTCAAAACGTTGTTGAAGCATGCAGTATTTTTTTTTTTATATTCCAGTTTGTAATTTATTTCTTTAATTTAGAGAAAAAAAAGTGATTGAACCCTATTATATTTTTTTACGTATTTTATAATAATTTGCAGGGTACCTAAAGATGTAACACGTCGTGAGAAGTGGGTGGAAATTATTCGATTACTGAGAAAAAAGACAGACTGGATGTCTACTAAATCTTCAATCATTTGTTCGAAACACTTCCGGGATCAAGACAAGCAAAGACCAAAAAGCGATTATGGTCGTGTTTATTTGTCTATCGAAGCGATTCCAATGCTTTTTGTAAGTAAAAAATTAATAGGTTAGGTAATTTATATAGTCACAAAATATTTAATATTTGTCTAAAATACCTGCTCATAAAATAACAACAAACTGCTTTAGAGCAACTCAAACTAAATTTGGTTCCATGATGAACTTTTTTTTTAAAACTTAGTAATCAGGTTTTATGTTGCTCTTTTGACTACAGCATAATGTACATTTTTCAGGACGAATCTCATTCTGAAGAGCCATTGGAACTTATAGTGGAAGAAAATATGGATGCGGATATTGTGGAAACCGATGAAGAGATAAATGAAATAACTGAAACGCCGCGAAAGCACAAAATGAGAAAAATAATTCACCGTTTGGAAATTTTATCCGCACGAAGACTAAAAAAAATTAAAAATATAAATAGAAAAATAAAAGACTAGAAATAAAAAATAACAAATTAAAAGATGTTATAGAAGAACTGAAAAAAAGCGTTTATTGAGTGAAGAAGAAGAAATGCAGCTGAATTTGAATGAAGAAACAGTGCAATTGATAGAAGAATTTAAAAAATCCTTCAAAAAGAAAAGGACTTTTAAAAAATTTCCTTATGCGTTAAAAAAATTTCGCCTGCGGCGCTTTTTCTATTCATATTGTCACGCATTTCATAATGAAGGGGGGAAGGGGCGTTAAAGAAAATACTATACTTGGATAGTGCACAGTGAGCCAGATGGGCTAGGAAACTCTGATATACACTGTATATAAACGTTTGAATAGATATGGATTCAGCATGCATTTTATGTTTTGTAAAAACCCCCCCGAATGTTTTTTCTGTGTGCGCCACTGTTCTCCGCATAGGTTTCAGATACTGTTATTTTTGTAATGTCTATTGGTAAAATACAAAATATTTAAACAAAAAATGTCTTAATTATTTCATTAGTTATGCTTAGTTTTAGTCATATAATAAAAAAAACACATATTTAAAATAATTTAAATTAGTTTATCTTATTACAAACTAACGTTAAAAAACCCCTCTATTTTATTGCTTATTTTGGGTAAAATTTCATAAGGTAGGCAACACTACCGCGCCATCACAGGTTTGGGTTTCTGTCTTTGTCTAATCCTGGCGGCGGAGTTATTCTCGTGACTTGTGTAAGTGAGACAAATGTATTTTTATTAAAATGTTTCGTGTTCTCAGAGCTACGTCGGCGCGGTTTTAGAATGGTTACGCTTTTTTTGAAGCGCGGTGATGAAGTTTGCTTCTCTATTTATTATACCTCAATGCTGTGAGAGAACGAGTTAGTATAATCGGTTTCCTCTTTGTACGGTGCTTCGTAGCGTCCCCACTCATGTCTACTTTAGTTTTCTGAACGTTTCACTTCCATCACGTGTGAATTGCAAACTATGATTTTTTATTGGGATGGTCTGATGCTCTGTAGGGAACCCGTTTGCACAGCGCTGGTGTACTTATTTAAACTGGGCGCCTAAAGTTAATGTTTAAACATCAGCTTAATTCAATACTTAGTTTGTGTGTAAACACTGTGAAACTACTTACGCAAGGATTACAAATTAATTTTGGCGGAAATATAACTTTGGTACCTCATAATTTGATAAGCTTATAAATGATTTTACAAGATATTTTCGTTAGGTTAGGTTAATCAATTTGGGAGGCGAGAATGGGTACCGCTGCCAATGGAACCGTTTATTGGATAACCAACACCTCTGCCATGGGTCACCCCAAGTGGTTCGCTACGTTTGGTGACTAAGCAGGAGTTTTAGCGGCGGATGACCTGGACACACTAAACCGCAGATTTCTACCCTCCCCTCATACTTTTTTCCTTCCCAGAACTTCCTTTCCTTAAAAAGAGCCCCCACACACCATCCCCAAAAAGCCTCCACACACCATCCCCAAAAAGCCTCCACACACCATCCCCAAAGGCCCTGAGGGAAATTATTTTCCTGTGTGTAATGTAAAAAAAAGAGATTAGGTTATGTTAGGTTGGCAATATGCGGTAATTTGACATTTGGAATAATAATTGTACAATTTGCACATCCCATTTTTTTTGTAAATCACCTCAAGGGTGCTGTAATTTAACATTTGCGGCAATTTGACATCTGCAATAATTTAACATTTGCGGTAGTTTGACATTTCCAGTAATTTAACATATTATGCGGTAATTTGACCTTGATAAACCCAAGCCACATAATAAAGAAACCATACAACCCTTAATTAATTCGTTCATTTGCTCTTATGATTGATTGACGTCTAATCTCGAGATCGGGTCGAGCAAAAGCACATAATGGGTCCAGCAGAATCCGGCTACAGGTCGGTCGCGGGTCGGTCAGAAACAGAAAGGGTCTCTGGCATTAATTAAGCCTGCCAGCACCTATCGGCAGATAAATCGCCACGTGTACCGGGGTGCTGTGGTACCATGGCACTGTGGTGCTGTGGTATGGTGTGGTGTGTGGCCGCTGATCACCGCTAGGTCGCACGACAATGGCGCTGCACAATAATAATGCCATTGACGTCACCGTCGGACAATTAATTTATTTGCGGTATCGGCCACCGAATCGATTGATAACAAGCGGATCGAAATAGGATTGCGTGGGAAATCGAAGAGTATCGCTGACAGGCGGCAAATGCGAACAAAGGGAAAGACAGGAAAAAAAAAATTAGGAATTCTGAAGTGTTCGGGAAACTCAAAGGCATGGAATTTAGAAGAACCTACTTTGGAAAGAGACTCGCTCGGAATGTTCAACTATGTTTATTTATTTATTTATTATGAATTAACGTCGATTAACGGCTTTTACATAGGAATTGCAATAATTTGAAAGAATATACATAGTTAAGAAGAAGAAAAAAATGAATATGACAAAAAATAAAAAAGCACATATTGAAGGACAGTAAAAAGCAAAAATAGTAAGCTATAAAGTACGTAGTAATAAATTTAAAAATTCCAGAAATAAACATTGTTGAAGAATATTAACATGCAAAGTTTATTAGATTATAATCTAACTGAGAAGCGCTGACAAACAGCTTTAATTAAATAATATTTATATGTTGATAATCTTTCAATATTTATCACATCATCAACATATTTATCACACATATATGCAGGCGATTTATTATGGCATATACTTCAGCATTAGATCCTGTATTATTACAATGGTAAGGTAATTTGTGACGAACTGATCTACTCGGTGCATGAAAATGTTCCTTGGAACTGAGATATTGGTTCTACTTTACGAGATATATTTTGGAAACTATTAGTGTAATTATAGTCCAAACTGTCCAGAGCCACTACAAATATGTTATTTCCAATTGGGGTAGTATGTTTTTTTTACATTAGAACCACACAGGAGGCCCTGAGGAAAATAAATATTGAAGGAGCCTATGTCATCTTTGCGGATGCTGTGTGGAAGGTCTTTTAGTAAAGGAAGTTCTGGGAAGGAAAAGGTAATTAGGGTTGGGTAAGAATCTGGGGTTAGTGTGTCCAAGAGTGAGGACGCATGAATCAATCCCTCCCATAGCGGTTCAAGGCTGTGTTAAGAGAGAGTACAGCTGGAGAAATCAAAAACAATAACAAAAGTGTTTTTTACTTTTGTTATTCGGCGGTATACTTTCTCTGTACATCCCTTCGGGGGTACTTATTTGCATTCTGTGTAAGTAGGTACAACGGATTTTCTCTAAACCGACCGCATGTTTTCAATAGTTGTCTTTGGGGTGTTATGCCGTGTTGCACTACCTCCTTCTTTAGCCAACATTTCGGACAGCGTTACTGTGTCCATCATCAGGGCAGATGTGTAATGCACACTATAACGCTGTTCGAAACGTTGCCTAAAGAAGGAGGTAGCGCAACACGGCATAACACCACAAAAACAACTAAAGAAAATACTTTTGGCCGTGAATAAAATCATATCTGACCGGAAATTGTATATAAGTATAACGGGGGACCAACTGTCAGCGGATCAATTGTCAAGGAAGCCTCAAAATTATAGAAATTATTTAGATGTGCGTATTATTTTGAACTGATATTGTGAATGTCGCCAAAGATCATTCAAAATTATTACGTCTGGACAATAGGCGAGACAGTCAATTACCCACAAGAGTTAAGACCCTTGCGATGCGTACTGGCTTTAATTTGCCTCATTATTTCATTATCGTTACGCTGCGCTGGAATGAACTCTCAACCAGTTTAATAAATATTCTACGGATAAATAAACATGCTCGGGTTGCTAAAGTTAAAAATGGAAGCGGAACTGGAAGATTTACCCGATACATAGTAAATTTGCTAAAAAAACGAATTGTGTGGAAATAAGGAGAATTCCAGTGAAACATATTATACATTTGAACCAACGAAAACAATTCCTTTGGGAGGCGGGTATGGGTACCGCTGCCCCGGGAACCATTTATTGGATAAAGAACACCCCTGCCATAGGTCAGTTCCTTAAGTGGTTCGTTACGTTTGGTGACTTAGCAGGGATTCCGGTTTCATGGGGTGAGGTTCGTCTTTTATATGTAGTTAAATTTTTTACATCTTAATCTAGTGTATTCTAAAACTACTATAATAATATTCTATTACCTAAGTACTAAAATATGAACTTCACGGCATTGAGACATAACTTACGAAAAACTCAAATTCCATTATATTTACAGGGAGTTCGTTGAATATTTTAAAACTTTATAATAAATTTGTTTTAGGAAGCCTAAAATCGATGCAGTTTCTCAACTGTCTGGGTCTTGGTGGCAATGCGTTTGCCCAACTACTGGTTGGCGGACCGGATCGGGAGCGAATGATTGAGGCAGACCTAACCCACACTTCTCCAGCCGGACTCCTTCGATCCACCGCCATGCATCGCGGTGGGAGGGACACATTGACCCCCAGATTCCCACCCCTCATACCTTTTCCTTCCCAGAACTTCTTTTCCTTACATTCCCTGAAAAGATCCCCCACACAGCATTCCCAAAGATGAGATAGGTCCTGAGGGATTATTTTTTCCTCAGAGTGTGGAGTTATTGTTAAAAAAAATGTCAGCGGTCAATTTAGCTTTGCGTTTGAGTCCCACTTGCCGTCGTAAATTCAATTCCTCGATTGGCTACGTACCACGAATAATGGTAAAGGAACGGTGCAACCACAAATGGCACGAAACGCCGCTTGCGGTTGCTTACAAAACATACCGACAGAATTCAATCAGCGATTCCTGAGCTTATATGTAGTAAGAAATGTAGTAATTTAAGTCCTCAACTTAATAATCAGTGACTTAGTAATTTTTGACATTGGTTAGAACTTTAGGCCAGTCAACTTGTACTTTGATAGTCAATACATTGCTCTATCTCATTCTAAAAAAAAATCTTTATAATTGTATCTTCTTTGATTGCCAGAAAAAGTTAAATTGACTAAAAACTTTGTCCTTTAGGTCACAAAATGCCCGTAGAATTTTCCACAAGCAATTTAAAGTGGTCGTTACAATATTAGAAGTTTGTCTGTCCATCCTGCCAAACGGTTTCCTGTACATTGTTTTGTTGTCTGCCAGTGATTGTGATTATTGCCTACACGAGTGAATAGCGCATGGTAAACGAAAGGGCGCGACCTGTCCATGCCCGCGCTCTGTATTCTGTACGGGACAATTACACGGTGGTTGGGCACCTGGATACATCTGAACTTGAATGCTCACTTATATTGACAATAATTCAATTTATGTATGATTATACATTAGACACTGTATGACTCAATTCAATTTATTCATTTTAAAAACATTACAAAATAAAAAATTTCAAAGCGTTTTTAAAAAGAGAAAATATTAAGATTAGATAGGCAGATTTAAGCAATTTAAACATTATTGTAGCAAACTAACAGCAACAAAGATTGCTGTCTAAATTGTGCTTCATTGATGTTGAATATATTGATATTCGAAGTGATTCTATTTAAAAACACGACAGCTCTCCCGACCGGCATGTTAGTTTTGCAAGCCAGGGGATAAAACAGTCCATGCTGTTGGTGACAGAGATAACCATCGGGAACATAGAAACTAATATTCTTCGTGGTAGTCGAGTTTTCGAACCATCCACAAATCAGTGAAGAAATGTGTTACAGCGACTCGCAGATGGTTCATACCGAACATGCCCAAGAGAAAGTCGCTAGGGTAGAGCCACGGGTAGTAGCCATACTCCCCCAGGTAGAGAAATCTCAGAAATTTCTTCTGAACCTTCTCCAACACGAGGGAATATTTCACTTGGTGCGGGCTCCAAGCCACGATCCACTCTCAAGCCTATTCTTAACCAAAGCATTATATAGTACTGTGAGAACTGAGAACCCGGGTATCTCTGAAATTTCTAGCAGTGCGTAGGACAAAACCCAGCATTCTCGGTGAAGTACTCTACACGTCATTACGATATGAGCATGAAAAGTCAACCTACTATCAAACACAACACCAAGATGATATGATTTACATACGAGTGTTCCGTATTTCCACAGAATTAAAACCTAACGATTATAATATGGCACACATTTTTCTTTTAAACAAAATGCTACATCGCGTCCGTCGTAGCCAAAATTGGAACTAAAAAACAAATAAAAGCAGCATGTGGAATCGTTTCTTAACAACGAAAGTATATGCCACGACTAATACCTCATAGCATATACATACATGTTAGATATACATACATATTTAGAAAGACACTAGTACCATAAGAAAAAAAAAACAGTGTTTAATAAAAAAACAGTTCTAAAACGTTAAATCTAAAGTTTCTATTTTATATGAAATAGAAAGCTTTTTTTCAAAGGATCATTAGATTAATTATCATTCTACTACATATTACGAATAATTATTTTTTATCTTGGTAAACACGGCCAGTGCTTTATTTGACAAGAATATGTGAAGCAATACGCATGGTAAAATATGGATAGTGAAATTTTGCCGATAAGGTTACAAGCGGGATTTAAAAAATTCTTTCGGTAAATAAAATATTATGTCCATATAAATAATTTAAAGATAATAATATAAACGTGCCTACCACCCAGCTGTAATTTAGGTTTGAATAACACATGTACGAATGCGACTACTATGATACGGGCATAAGCCCAGCGCGCAGCGTGGTGTTTGAGATAATGCAAAGGGGTCGTCCATTAATCACGTGAGGCTCGAAAGGGGGGGGGGGGGGGGGGTTCGGAAAAAACCACCAAATATCACGACGGGGGGGGGGGGTATAATGAGAAATCACGTGTATTTATTTTTCGTGAGAATATTCTGAAAATTTCTCAATACTTTGTACTAAAAAAAATACACGTGATTTTGGGGGGGGGGGGTTAGTCTAAAACCTCACCACATATCACCAGCGGGGGGGGGGGGGGGGTTAAAAAGTTGCTAAAAAAACATCACGTGATTAATGGACGACCCCAAATGAATTGTGATGTGAAATTTATGAAACTAGCGAATACCCGGCATGCGTTGCAATGTCACTCAAAGGAAGAAGGTGTTTGTTTTAATACTGTTTATTGAAATAATGAAATGATTTGGATATACAATATTTCTTGTTTTTCCGTCTAGTTCGTACGAAAATAAGCCACGAAATACACTCCTATTTCAACCAACTCGCGCGCCACCTATTTTAATTTTTTTATACAAATTATAACACCAGAGCTCATCATTATATACAGAAACCTTCGCGGGTGTGCACACAATAGCTCACCAAAGTTTCATCGCAATCGGATGAACAGTATAGGAAATATTTTCATAACGCCAGAGCTCACCATTATTTTTTTTAGAAACCTTCGCGGGCATGCGCACAACAAATCACCGAAGTTTCATCGCAATTAAATGGGACAAACAAAGAAACATTCATTTTTATATATTAAGATTAAAAAAACGTGCGTCATTTGTAAGTAAATTTTTTTATCATACATAATATCATATTATGTTTATATATGTGCATTTTAAAATTCCACAAATTCCATTCCAGAATGTCCTAGTGAGATAAACGGCTTGTGGTTTTATTGTATTACACTACTTTTTAAATAAATAAATAAAATATACAATGATCTCTTAAAATAATAATACAACTTGTGCTGTAGTAGATATGTACTATAGACCAAAGAATAAAATATATTCGTTCCCAAATATATACCCAATCCTTGGCGTGCGGTTAAATCTGCTTCCAAATAACAATTAAGTACCACCAAATCACATTCATAAAAGCAGTAAACTAAGTTGAGCGGGTTGTTTAGTGTTGGAAGTTGGAAACCATCTTAAGTTCTTGAAACATGGCTGACTTAAAACTTTAATGACCCTAATTTGACTGTTGCACATTTTCTAAATGCAGGTCGAAATAGTATCTAATATAAACTATAGAAAAAAAACTTTAATTAAATGAAGACAATATTAGCGAAACTCAATCGAAAATCTGGAAACAGAAAAATCAAAAAAAGATAAGGGGAACATCTGGGACTCGAACCCAATAGATAGCAGTCAATAAAATATGCATTAAGAAAATGAAGATAGAGTCGGTAGTTCTTAGTCGAAGTATGATACAGTTAAAAATGACCGAATCGGATAGGGACACATTAGATCAGTTGACAGAGTTGGAAAGCGAAGGTCCGTCCTGGGTTCGAGTCCCAGTTGCGCCCATATCTTTTTCTGATTTTTCTGTTTCACTCAACGAAATAGTTTTTAAGTATAAAAAATCGAGTTACTTTCTAATAAAACCCAAATCATTTTGTGTAAAAACGAGTGTGCTTTTAGACCACACGACTGAAGTAAAACTTCTTTAGCTCCATCTGTATGATAGGAAGAGAGAAAGAAAATGTGCGCGCACTGCTCTCTCTTGCTCCTACAGCGCGATACAGACAATAGACCTGCACTGTGTCTTAGATATACATATACATAAAGAGAGAAAGAAAATGTGTGCTCGCACCTCTCTCTCTTGCCCCTACAGTAAAATACGAAACGTAACTTTGTCTCTTTCTTCCTTCACTAACTTATATCTCTCTCTCAACTACCGTTCGTCTCGCTTTTCGTATCGCTCTCGTCACACATTCACCAGCTTACTCCCCAAGTCAAGCGTGCGTAAAAGTTTTACTTCAAAATGGTAGAGAGTGATTTAAAATAAATGATAGTACCAACAAATTGTATTGTAAACATTTTTACATACAGTGTAAAGAAACAATAAATAAATAAATAAAAAATAAAAATAAACTTTCTTGAAAGAAGATCGTTGAAGAAAATTCGAAGCTTTACAGATTATTGTTTTATTTTTAAAATTTACAGTTAAACACGAGAAACGCAGTAAGTCAATCCCCGCTGTGAGAATAGAAATCAATCCGCCTGGCTGCTAGTCGAACAACCCAACACTCGAAAATCCAACTTTTCAATCCGCCTGGCTGCTAGTCGAACAACCCAACACTCGAAAATCCAACTTTTCAATCCGCCTGGCTGCTAGTCGAACAACCCAACACTCGAAAATCCAACTTTTCAATCCGCCTGGCTGCTAGTCGAACAACCCAACACTCGAAAATCCAACTTTTCAATCCGCCTGGCTGCTAGTCGAACAACCCAACACTCGAAAATCCAACTTTTCAATCCGCCTGGCTGCTAGTCGAACAACCCAACACTCGAAAATCCAACTTTTCAATCCGCCTGGCTGCTAGTCGAACAACCCAACACTCGAAAATCCAACTTTTCAATCCGCCTGGCTGCTAGTCGAACAACCCAATACTCGAAAATCCTACTTTTCAATCCGCTTGGCTGCTAGTCGAACAAACCAACACGAAAATCCTACATTTCAATCCGCCTGGCTGCTAGTCGAACAAACCAACGGGTTTCGGGAGGTGGGGTTCACGGGACGGGGGAAGGGGGGAGTGGAGTGAGGAGTAGAAAGGTGGAGGACTCATGGTGGGAACGCGAGAGGGGAAGGGGATTCGGGTGAGGAAGGGGAGGGGGAAGGGGAACGGGATGTATGAGAAAGGACAGGAAGGGAGAAACAATTTCTTTATTAAATGGCATAGCAACGCATGCCGGGAACCAGATAGTATATTTATAAATCTCGGACATTCACGGTTTGAACTCTGACCATCCATATTTTTTTAAGATTTAAATATTATTCTAGGAAGTTTGCGTATTTCGGTTAGTATCCATATATTGTACATTCCAACGGAAATGTATACTCCAAAAACATATTATAAATATTCCAACGAAAATATACTCAAACAAGATAAAATGGAGATTCGCCTACTTATACAAAGAAAAGGATCGAAAGAATCCCAATTTTCCTCTGGCATAAAATGGAGATTAGGGTGGACGTCAGCAATAAAGTTCCACGATTATTGGCAGACGATGGTAAAAAATTGAAATATTCCTACAAAATAAAATAATACAATCTCACAATAAGAAAGATTATTTTCCATACATATTTCTCTACACAGATCATTAAGGAAAGCCTTAATTAAAGCCTTAAACACCGTTTTATACTAGGTTTAATTTTTAAATGAAATAAGCATTGACGGCCAGTGCGGTCTAGCGGTAATTTGACTCGCAATCCGAAGGTCGCGAGATCGATCCCGGCGTGGGCAAATAAACTTTATTTCATTAATTTGTGTTTTTTCACGATTAATTCATTTAAAATGATATACAGGATATTTACGGCACTTTCCAGAGTGGAAGATACTCTTAGTATCGCCCTAGTGTAAGACCACCCATTCAGAAATGAAAGGATGCTTGAAATGGCTTTAGCCGTGTTTGGTGACCAGATGTGAATAGCCAGGTACTTCCCCACCTTCCTCATCCCCATCTCCTTCCCTTTACCACTACCTTCAGCCTCACAACATACCCCAATTGGGGATGAAATAGACCCACTGGCTCCAGACGGGAGCAGCTAGGACTTGTGGGCTATTCATATTTAAAAAAAGCATTCAATTTGGGAGGCGAGTATGGCTACCGCCGCCCCGGGAACCATTTATTGGATAACCAACACCTATGCCATAGGTCACCCCAAGTGGTTCGCTACGTTTGGTAAATAAGCAGATGGATTCATGGGGTGAGGTTTGCCCCATGAATCCATCTGAATCAATGAACTTTCTTGGCGGCTGAAGCGACTGCCCACCTGCAGCGTGTTTTATCCTCTCTAGACAGAATCTCTCGACCCATGACCTTGCACCGCAGTTAGAGGGATGGATTCAAACGTCCGTCACTCCTGGACACACTCACCCTCAGATTCCTACCCACCCCTCATACCTATTTTCTTCCCTCTTCTTCCTTTTCATAAAAAAAAACTCCAGACAGCATCCCCTAAGATAACATAGGCTATGAGGGTAGTTATTTTCCGCTGAGCCTCCTGTGTGGAGCTAATGTAAAAAAAAGCTCTCGTTTATTTTATCACATTTTATGACAAGTTGGTGGCCGAATGGTCCAAAGCGTCAGTCGTGGCGGTCCGCCATCATTACACTTTTTTTTTACACGAATACCGCACAAGAGTCCCAACTGCTCCCGTCTGGAGCCAGTGGGACTATGGCAACCCCAATTGGGGTATGTTGTGAGGCGGAGGGTAGTGGTGAGGGGAAGGAGATAGGGAAGACGAAGGTGGGTAAGTACCAGGCTATTCAGATCTGGTCACCAAACACGGCTAAAATCACCAAACGCCATTTCAAGCACCGTTTCAATTCTGAATGGTGGTCTTACACCAGGGCGATACTAAGAGTATCTTCCACTCTGGAACGTGCCGCAAATATACTATATATTATTTTAAATGGATAAATTGTGAATAACATAAATTAACCAAATAAAATTTATTTGCCACCTTCCCGCGACCTTCGGAGTGCGGGTCAAGAGCCTTACCGCTGGACTACGCCGGCCGTCGATAAACAACACAATCAACATTTTCCGTTTATAATAATGGGAGTAGGGAGAATTAATGCACTCTCAGGTAATTCATAGTTAGCCTCTTAGGGGGCATACATTAATTACGTGAGCAGTCTTTCTTCCAATCTAGACCCCCCTCCCCTTGGAAAGATAAATTTGGGCCACTTCGTATATTCTTTTCAAGTAACGTGAGATTTGCTGGACACCCCTCCCTCCTTTTGAGCTCACGTAATTAATGTACGCCCCCTAATTGTATTTTAAATAGCCTAAAAACAGTACGTTTTTAGTTTTACGAGCTTGGAAAGCAAAGTTTCCGATAACGAATTGTTTCACGGAACGTGTCTACTTGGATAGCCGAGGCAATATTGCACAAAAATATCCAGAACTCAGAAGATTGTCGTGAACCCCTTTTAAAGTTAACAAATAATTTGTGGAATCGGGTAAATCGCGGAACGGATTCGCCATACCTACCTAAAGAGGGAGGAAACCCAAAAACGTAGTGACCTACGGCTGTTCTTCGTCCTATCGCGGGAAAGTTGGTATCCGAGTTGCCCATCTGTCACCTTTTAAGGGCACTTAAGTCGGTATTATCATTTTAAATATATATTGAAAAAGATCCTGCGCGACATTATGCAAATACGAAACATCGAACATCGACACAGTTTGCGGTGTTTTCCCGAAAATTGCCACTTAATAACAATTCCGTCCATCCTGATTCCACTAAAGACCGCCACATTAATAGATTTTTAAAAACAGTTCCCGACCATACCTTTTTTTTACATTAGCTCCACACAGGAGGCCAAGAGGAAAATAATTCCCCTCAGGGCGTATGTCGTCATTGGGGATGCTACGTGGAGGGTGTTTTCAGGAAAGGAAGGAGAGGAAGTTCTGGAAAGGAAAAGTGTATAGGGGTGGTTAGGAATCTGGGGTCAATGTGTCTAGGAGTGACGGACGTCGGAATCCATCCCTACCACTGCGGTGTAAGACGATGTTCTGAGAGAGTACGGCTGGAGAAGTCAAAGGGACTCCCTCAACCATTCTCTCCCGATCCGGCCTGCCATGCCAGCTGGTAGGCAGACGCATCCGCCGCCAAGACCCGAAGAAATCTCATCCCATGAACCCGGGCACCCCCGCTAAGTCACCAAATGCAGTGAACCACTCGGGGTGACCTATGGCAGAGGTGTTGGTTATCCAACAAATAGTTCCCGGGGCGGCGGTACCCATACCCGCCCCCGAAATTGAGCCTGATTTCATTAAAGACCGCCACTTTAACACATTATTTAAAACAGTTCCGGCCATACCCGATTCTATTAAAGATGCTGTAGTTTGTTAAAGAAGACGTCTGATCATTACCTGAAACAAAGAAAAAAAATCAGGTTAGAAAAAAAATTACCACAGATATTTTAAAATCAACAGATGTCATTTCCATCTTACCGAGTTTTTAAAGTAATAAGTGTAGTCGCTTAGGAATGAAAATACCCAATAAATAAGAAAGTAGGTCAATTAGTGGTTAAGCATTTTTTAAAGCTTGGAAATTCTTACTATTTTGTCCCAATTCTAACAAAAACGCTTCGTTTATAAAAGGAACGATTTGATAAGTTGTTGTTCGTCACATATTCTACCTATTAGAAACAGGTAATGAACTACGATGTCAGTGGGGTGGTGATTAAGGGTCGACCGAGATCTCGGTCATGGTCTCGGTCTCGGCATTCTCGGCATTCTCGGCTACAAATTCTACGGAGAACTCTGTCTGGGTTCTCGGCAAAAAATCGCGGAGATTCCGGGTCATAACCGAGACCGTTGTAAGTAGGTACAGTATAGAATAATCGGATTCAAATCTACCGCGCGCGTCCTCACAAACGCAGAAAAATTACTTTTTATGTGCTACATCATGTTGTTCAATTTTGATTATTAAAACCATTTAAAACAAATTATTATTTTACATTCTTAAACATACAATATTATGCAAAAATAGCGCATTTTCATTTTTTTTCAATGTATCTACATTGTGAAGAGTCAGAATAATGTGAAGAGTGTGAAGAGTATATGTGAAGAGTCAGAATAATAGAAGAGCATGTATGAGACGATGTATGAATGTGAACGAGGCAAGGAGTGTGTGCCAAGACCGAGTTGTTTGGCACGGTTTGAAACGGCGTGATGGTTAGTTAGTTAATGTTGTGTACTAGAAGGGGTAACTATTCCTTATGGATTATCACCACGGCCGAGACCGAGATATTAATATATTCTCGGTCTCGGTCTCGGCCGAGAACGAAAAACTTGTCTCGGTCGACCCTTAGTGGTGATAATCCACAAGGAATAGTTACCCCTTCTAGTACACAACATTAACTAACTAACCATCACGCCGTTTCCCCGCAGGGGTAGGCAGAGAGGACGGACCGCCAAACAACTCGATCTTGGCACACACTCCTTGCCTCGTTCACATTCATACATCGTCTCATACATGCTCTTCTATTATTCTAACTCTTCACATGGCCCGACTCAAGTATCTGATTCACTTAGTCGTGCCATGACTTCCTCGGGCGTACTCGACTTCTTCTTCCATTCACATTTATATATTCATATTTATTTATTTATTTATTTATTGTTTGAAACATTTACAGAGTGTTAACAAATTATTGCATTAATATTATTACGTTGGAATATGAACTGATATTAACACTCCAATTAGAAATGTTCACAGCATGCGTAATTAAGGTTTAGTTGTTGCTAGACGGAGATGCTAATAATGAAAAGAAAACAGAAATAATAATAATAATAAAAAAGAAATATAAGACATGAAATTTAAAACATGGTAAGTGTACAGAGAAAGAAACGTTTCTGGAAAGGATAATAAAGTTAAAATAAAGAAAAGACATAATAATAAAGCAATTAACAATCGTGACATATCATTAATCCTGACATATCATCAATTAACAATAATTAAAAATCTTCTTCCATGACATATCATGGTAGAAGATTTTTAATTTGTTTTTTAAAATATTCGAGACTGTTTGCGAAGATATCAATAAGGTCACATTCAATTGTGTTATACAAACGACACATTCGAGACAGTGGATTGAAGTATGCAATATTGTTATTAAATATTTCAATATGGAATATATTTTGACTTCTTAAGTTACGTCTATTAGGAACTTTAATATGTATGTTGCTCAGACAATGGGTGGTTAAAAGTTTATCATGAATAATTTTATATAAACATATTAAGTCAGCAAATTGTCTTCTTTTTTCCAATGTTGTAAAATTAAAGTGTTGTAATCGTTCCTCATAGGATTGGAGTATGGCATTAAATCCAAGTTTAAATGATAGCAGTCTTAGGAATTTTTTTTGCACAGATTCAATTGTTTTAGAATATTTTAAATAATGTGGATTCCAGATAACACTCCCATATTCCAAATTACTTCTGACCAACGAGTTGTACAAGGTTATAATGGATTGGGGGTATTTAAATGGTTTTGATATTCTATGGATGAATCCAATCATTTTCAATGATTTACTTATAATTTTACTGATGTGTACATCAAACATAAACTTTGAATCAAGAGTGATTCCTAGATCTCTTATAGTGGTGACTGCATTTAATAGAACATTATTAATGGAATATGCATAATCCTTTCGTCTTCTGTTACGAGTAAAAGTAATAGTGTAACATTTTTCAATATTTAAAAACATATCGTTTTGAATGCACCAGTTATTTAGTGTGTAAAGGTCTTCTTGAAGCTTAACATGATCAGAATCAGTGGAAATTTTACGGTAAATCTTGAGATCATCGGCAAATAGAACAAAATCACAGCGTAACATGGGGCCAAGGTCATTAATAAAGATTAAAAATAGCAGAGGGCCAAGGTTAGACCCCTGGGGTACGCCTGATGTTACAATTACGGGAGGTGATTCGTACCCATTAATAAGTACTAATTGTGTTCTATGTTCCAAGTAAGACTTAAACCATCTAAATAGATCACCGTGAATACCAATTCGATCAAGTTTCTGTAGTAAAATAGAATGGTTAACTTTATCAAACGCCTTTTGAAAATCTGCGTAAATGGCATCTACTTGAGTTCTTTCGTTAAAAGCATTACAAACGTAATCACAAAAGTCGAGAAGATTTGAGTTTGTGGATTTGTTGGGAACAAATCCATGTTGATTGATGCATAATTGGGGTTTAAAGTGTGAAAATACAGAAATATAAATTATAGATTCAAAGGCTTTTGCAAAACACGATAAAATGCTGATAGGTCGATAATTTTTCACAAAAGATTGATCACCAGATTTGTGTATTGGAACAATATTTGCATTTTTCCATAAATCTGGGAAAGTTCCTGTAGTTAATGATTCATTATAAATTATAAAAAGTGGCTTAATCTATATATTCTCCTTACACTCCTTTCACTCCGTACACAACATTCATAACCAATATTATAAGAGCATTCAAACTAACCAACTAGTCACGACCAAATCAGTCTGAAACAAAGGTACGTAGGTACTTTTTTTTTTTGACAAACATTCCCGGGTTACGAATACCCCAACAATGTTTGAAAATCTCCTACTTCCACCACGGAAAGCCGAAAATGTTGCTTGTGTTGTGATGGAGGACTTAGCCAGCCGAACCTTTTGAAAATAAGAACATTGTACGAATATAACATATGTCTTTTAATCTACAAAATACAAAATGGACTTATACACACAAACACAACATTTATAAAAACATCACAAGTACACGAACATTATACTAGACAACACAATAAATTAATAAATTAATAAATTCTCTGTATTATCTCGTATTATGTTCATCATCACTAACTCGTCATCCCATTTTCAGACTAACTCCTGTTTTACAGGGACATTTGAGGGTTTAGCTTCGTGCATCATAAGTGTAGCTTCGTTTATTAAAAAAAATAGAGTCCTTGTGAGATCCCTGAAAGAGTAACCATCTGTTACTTATACCGGGGCGGGAAAGCGGTTGGATTACCTCAAGTGTACTTAAGTATGCCGGGAGGTCAACTGTCGGCGGATCAACTGTCGGCGGATCAACTGTCGGCGGATCAACTGTCATGGAACCAGAGTCAATAAATCATTACATAAAGTAGTTAAATGTAACCCAAAAGAAAAATATTCATTTGTAATTACTATAAGGTATTACTTTATTTTAGTTTCGGAAACCAGCGCATTTCATAAGGAAAATATAGTATGGTAATATAATATGGTACGAGTACATCTGAACCGAAATTAGCACCGTAGTAAAAATAACCCTAATATACGGGGCAAATTTAATAAAATATATATTATCATCGTGTACCGAAAATTCATTATCTTAATATATTGAACAACGTAAAATAGAATTAAAATAAATTAGATTACAAACGTTGGATACTTGCGTAATACAAAGGTCGATCAAGACGAATAAATAATTAGCAATTTTACTGAATTTAGAAGAATATGGTCGTTAGTGTGGAGAACCGTACACAAAGTGAGCTAATGTTGGGAATATTTTTTCACAGTCGAAGTTTACGAAATTATAATAATCGAACGATTTATTTGTCCAAAATAAACAACAGTCACCAAAGGAATGAATTCAACCGGACGTTGATTGTAGTAATCTAGCCTCCTAAGGCCCACAGATTTTAAATTGACTTACGAATTTAAAACCCGCGGTAATTTTTAAACTCTTCAATGAAACAATGCAGTTTTTTTTCAAAAATTGGAGGAAAGTCGAGATTTTAGTAAGAAAACTACTGAAAAAAAATCTTTCTACCAACAAAAAAACTGCGGGTCTGTATTGAAAGACTGTGAAATAAATACCGTAGTAATCAGCGCTTTTTGTTGAGATCTACATTTGATGCAATTTATTTCTCTGCAATTTGACGCTGATCTAAGGAACGGTTAAAATAAATAAAAAAAGTGTTTGAACTTCGTAAATGAAATCCACTAGTAAACAAAACGTGCTTTTTACAATTAGTATGCGCTAAATATTCGGTTTTAGCTTTCGTTCAGAGTCTGAAACATTAAAAATCAAGGATTAAGTCAAATTAAAGCATCGTAATTATTTATATTTTGTCCGTAAAAACATTAGGTTTAGGTGTTTTTATAAATAGACAGAAATTGTTATTGGGAAAAGAACTCTACCAATTCAGCGACAAAAAGAAAGAAACATTTCCGGGTTACGAATAACCTGACAGTATTTGAAAATCTTCTACTACCACCACAGTAAGCGGAAAACGTTGTTTGTGTCGTGATGGAGGACTTGGCCATCCGAGAAATCGAACACGCGACGTCCGGGTGGGAACCAAACGCGATGCAACTCAGCCACTGACCGGTCCACTAAAAACGTCACTAAACGACCTTTTAAAACGTGTAACGATTTAAATTCAGTTGAATAACTTGCACTTGAAATGGTCAAGCACAGAACTGTTTTATAAAATACTTTATTTCATATTTTAAACGCGGTTTTCTACGAACTCTTCGCACCGTTTTCAGCCCTTCATTTGTAATTGCCGTTGAAATATATTTTTTAATAATGCCGTAGGTTCGGACCGAGGCCATCTCGATGGCGAAGGGCTCTTGTGATTTGAGGGCCGCGGGTCCAGAGTTTCCTGTATGGCCCAGGCCCTAGGATCGGTAAATTTAGAACGGGTTCAAGTCAAGAGGGCTTTCGGCCCTCACGAGGTTGGAAAGAGCACAAGATAAGGGAAGTTTATCAGCGATGTAGGCTATTGGACCTCATTAGACCGTACCTAAAGATAGCAGACGAGGAAAGGATATAGAGTGAATTAATTGAGCTCCTTTTAAATCCAGTTACAGTGGGGCCATGAGAAAGAAATACCAACGCCGCCCGCGCCGGTAGCAGATAGTAGGTAATACTTACAAATTACACTGATACTGGAATAATATTTATCATGCAGTGAATTCGACTAAATTTGTTAAAATATGGATATATTCTAATGATCGATCCTATACTGGTGCCCTCACCCAAACGCCCTGTCATTGATGTTTGTTATTGTAGTAATAACCTTGCAGTCTTTGTATATAAACTAACAGATAAAATTGTGAGAAACAATTTACAAAAATTCTGCCTCAATACAGGTTCACCTAGTGAGGCAGGCTATGCACAACTAAAAATATTGTTTAATTATGCTACTTCTGTGTAACCGATCTCATATTACTTTCTACTTGTTAATTTTTTTGTACTGATGTAATCTACATTGAACATGTACTTTTTTAGTTGTAATGTTGCCAATTTCATTGAATAAAGATATATTATTATTATTATTAACATTATACATTTATAAAAAAAACCATAGATAAAATTGCGAGAAACAATTTACAAAAAATTCTGCCTCAATACAGGTTCACCTAGTGAGGCAGGCTACGCACAACTAAAAATATTGTGTAATTATTATGTTACTTCTGTGTAACCATACTTACATTACATTCTATTTGTTAATCTTTTTGTACTGATGTGATGTAATCTATTTGTAAACTATATTGAACATGGACTTTTTTAGTTATAATGTTGCCAATTTCATTAAATAAAGATATTAGTATTATTATTACTTATTTAAAACAGCACGTCACATTTTCAAACCTAGATCCATCCCCTTTCCCTCCCTTCCACCATCCCGTCCACACGGACTAATGTAACACTTTTCTCTTTTATATTCACCAAATGAAGATACCCCAATGAAAACCTATTACTGGTCGAATACATATTTTAGCATAAATTAGAGAATATTACAATTGTTGGTTTTTCTAATAAAATTTAAAAAAAGTAAAATTATCGAAATATTAGCATTAGATTCTTCTTTTTTGCTTCTGTTTTTTTTCTTATATTTTTTACTACAGTTTGGTTATTAAGATTGGCTATTTAACTGGGAAGACTTCGGTGGCTAGGTCATCTGAAGAGAATGACCGATCATCAAGCACCAAAGTCCCTGCTGAACCCAAGACCGATAGAGCGAAGTAATCTGGGAACGCCAAGATTAAGATGGAGCGCCAAACATTTAAGATAAATCTACCTGGAGCTTCTAAACTGGAGAGAGCTGGCACTAAACCGAGATGAGTGGAAGAAGATTCCTGAAGAGGCCAAGACCCACCAAGGGTCGTAGAGCAAGGGTGAGAGTGATTGGTTATTATTAGTTACTTACAAACAAGGCTCAAGATTAATAAAAAAAAACTACATAATAACCATATTATATAACCATATCTTGTAAAGAGCTGTATTAAATATTGATGCCAAATTGAAATTATATTTCACATCTTAGAATAGACCTAAATACTAGTACAAAAAAAATTTAACTTCAAAATATTACCAATAAATTCTTCTATTTTAGTTCCGTTTTTTCTTCTATTTCTGTGCTAGGTACCTATTGGTGATTATTTGGTAACCGACGAGTTCATCGAAAATCAATTCATCGAAAGCAAATTCATCGAAAACGAGTTCATCGAAAATCAATTCATCGAAAGCAAATTCATAGAAAACGAGTTCATCGAAAATCAATTCATCGAAAATCAATTCATCGAATGATCAATTCATCGAAAAACATTTTTTTTTTGTAGATATTAGAGCTGTCAAAATTAAAAATCCAAAAAGGTCTCAATCCAAAAGGATCCAAAAAGACCAATGCTTTTTTAACTTCTGGGTCCGCTCGGCATTTCTCTCAAATATCAACAAAATATATTTTTTCGATGAATTGATCATTCGATGAATTGGTTTTCGATGAATTGATTTTCGATGAATTGGTTTTCGATGAATTTTTATTTTAATTTTTTATTTTATTTATATATTTATTTTATTTTTTATTTATAAACTAACGTTTAGACGTCCCGTTGGCGGCAAGTATCTTTTCTCGGAAGATTTTTCAATGTAAATGAGTGTTTCAGGCTGACAATTATTGCTTATAATAATTGTTCGATGAATTTGCTTTCGATGAATTGATTTTCGATGAATTCGTTTTCGATCAACTCGTCGTGAACCGATAATTTTGTTATTGTATGTTTTATTTGGATTCAAATTCACATTACGTACTGTACTGTAACATGCGTAATGTACTGATAAAAATGTTAAAAGTATAAAACTACATTTAGGCGTAAATAAATAAATTTAATTGTAAAAATGTGGCTTGTGTAATGATAGAGGTCTTAGTTAGCACAGGATTGAACACGCAACGCCTGGGTAGGAACCCGACGATTTGGAGTACTTGACCACTAACTGGAAGTTAAATGGCCAACTATTGGGTTGCAAATTTAAAAAAAATATCAGAGTGTGCAATTCACACGCGGTAGAAGTGAAACCTTGACAAAACTTAAGTAGACAATGATGGAAAGACTACTAAGCACTTTTTTATCAATGTGAGGGATGATTTTTTCCTAATTTTTGTCGTCGAATTACAGTGCATCTTTTCCTATGCATTTCATCATCTTATTTTTATTTGTGTTTTCTTCTACGGAGTCGCTAGATGTCGTTTCCTTTTTTGTTTTCCATTACCTGTTAATTTTAAGTGGTTTGAAGATTGGATATTGATTTAAAAATATAAGTACAATATATTTTTTGGGGATTTCATAGGATTTGATCCTTTAAGACAGCGATTCTTAACCTCGGGTCGCGACCCAAATTCGGGTGGCGAGAGGTATTGGGTTGGTTCGCGGAAATCGCGTATTGATAGCTCGATCGATGTCACTAAACTAGTAGTCACTATTATTACTACTCACAGTACAAGGACTAAAGGCTGTGTTACTGCCATCTATTGATTCAGCTGGATTACAAGAAGAATTACTCGAAATGCAAGGTGATGCACTTTGAAAAGAGATTTGCCAGAACGAGTCTTACAAAATTTTGGGCACAATTATCTGGGAAGCCTGTTCTGAGCAATGAAGCTGAAAAAGCCCTGCTACCTTTCCCAACTACTTATTTATGTGAAGCAGGATTTTCATGTCTTGCTGTTATGAAGAATAAGTACAGGAATAGATTGGATCCTCAGCATTACATGCGGTGTGCACTTTCTATATAAACATAACTCCACGTATACATGATCTTTGCTTAAAAATACAACACCAGGGTGGTCACTAATTATTTTGCTGTAATTTTTTTAACTGTTTTAATGCTGAATTGTCTGATTTTAATACAGAACATTTAAGTAAAGTTGTTTATTTCTAATTTTATAACTACACCCTATAAATTTTATTTATTATTTTATAAATTTTATAGGATGTAGTTGTAATTTAATATTATAAAATTACATAATACATCATTTTAGTACCTGTCACTGGAGAATAAAATAAAAAATTAGATTAGGGTTGCGTACTTCAAATATATTCGTACTTTGGGTCGCCAGCCAAAAAGGTTAAGAACCACTGCTTGAAGATTTCACGTCAAAAAAAAATATGTGCTATAATATATTAGATATATATACGATTATATTGCATAACGCTCCAATGCCAAATCACCTCCTGAAAATGCCGATATTACACCCAATACACGTTTGAAAAATGTTCGCTATTATTTTCAAAGAATCAATCCTATTTATCTTTCGTCTCTAAGCCGAGAGCACAGAGCATGGAGCGGTAAGTACTGCAGTAAGCAGCAACAGTCTAAACCAGTGATTCCCAAAGTGGTCCAGGTGGACCCCTAGGGGTCCACGGGAGACTCGATGGGGGTCTACGTTGGCGTGATAACAAAATGGGGGTCCACAAGTTGTATGTGGGGGTCCACGAAAAATTATCTGGTTTGATAGTAAAGAACAAAAATGATGGCTTGGCTTTTCCTATCAAAGTAGGGAGATAATAAGGCAAAGTAGGCAGAAAAATTAAGGGAGCAAAAAAAATCCATATTTTTGACAGGCTGTATTTCGGTGAAAAATTGTCATATTGAGACTTTAAAAAAAGCATTTTAAAGATTTAACTACATTTTGAGCTACGGTTTTCATGCAATCCTAATAGATAGCGCCAAAAAATAATTTTGCAAATTTTTTGGTTCACGGGCCTGATTTTTTTTCAGTTAGGCCGGCTTATGCATCAGATAGCCTTAATATTTAGCAATAATTACCTTTTTTTAAAACCTCCCTTAATTTTTTTGAGAATTGTATTTTAAGAAGGTCAGCGACTGTTACTTGTAAAAACTTGCATATTCGATATTTAACTCTATTAAGGTGGGAAATACAGGTACAGGACTCGTTTTTTTAATGATTTTCCTGATTTTTTTAACATGGAAGAAACGTGTATAATTTATTGAAACATTGTGGCCATTTTATACATCTATTTAAGAAAATATTGTGAATTTTTCGAAACATTTCCTCGGAAAATATGAAGCAGCTATGCATCGAACATCACCATCAGACGTAGCTTTTTGTGCATTTTGGAGGCCATAGTTTTCATCTCAAATCAATAGGGTATTAAATTTAATTTAAGAACATGTGTCTCTTCTATGAAAACCTTACTTTTCCCAAAAAAATGGAAAAAATTTTACAGGTGTGTAAACAGGAAACCTTGATTTTTTGCCATTTTTTTAACATTTTTTTGCATTTAAAAATACTTTTGACAATGATATTACTACGAATTTCGGTTCACATAAATAGAGCGTAATTATGTAACTAAGGTATTTTCAAATTTTTTAAATGTTTGGTTAAAAACTTCGTAAATTCAAAAAAGTCGTTTCAAGAAAAGTGCGTTTGAAGTTTACCACGCGGTTCGGCACAAACACCTTCATAACATCGGAACAAATTGAAATTTTTATTTAAAACTTTGGGAACAAATTCAATAGGTACTAACAATTTATGAAATAAAAACATTTTTTTGAGTCATCTACATGTATTTCCCCCCTAAGTCTGTAATCATATTATTTTAATAAATAGAACACAAGAAAATACACTATTTTTCTTTTTATTTATACCATCCGAATTTAGGGTTGGAACTCAGCCGCGACCCGCGACGCAAATTTCCATCGTTAGATCCGATCTTCACATTTTTTAACAAGTTTTGGGAATGTGATAGAAATGTAGCAGCAGGGGGTCCACCGACATCAGTAAAATTTTGAAAGGGGTCTATGAGAAAAATAAGTTTGGGAACCTCTGGTCTAAACTAAAGTCTCCAGTCCCGTGGCAGGACGCAATGGACCGTGTGGAAACTCAAACGCCCGTAACCCGTAAGGCGCCCTCGAGCGGTTTATTCAGCGAGTGTTCACTTCAGACTTCAGATGGAGATCGTTCTGCCGACTTCTGCGGTTATTCCTGCAATCGACGACTTGATCAGACTTTGCCTCGTTACTTTATAGCTGAATTCGATTTGCTCTTCTTGTGACTTGCCAACTGAAGATTCATACGAAGTATTTTATATTTACTTTTATTCTTCATCTAGTATTCGTTTATATAGAAAATGTAAGTCACATATTTATTGTCTTATAAATATAACAATTGCTAGGATTGTAGGCAACCAGCGATAATATCATAAACGGCATCTTTATGAGCAATAAAATGGAAATAATTCGGAACAGAGGCATGAGTTCTATATTGTGGTGTAGCAGATATAGTAGGCCTAAAACCATGCAACGCCAACTTAAGGTGTGGCAACGATTACTCTACAATACCCTAGTATTTATTTATAAGTCAAAACATAAAACGTCACAGATTATATGTTGTATAATGTTAGAATTAATAGTGTAGTTCATTGCTATCCTACGAGAAACTGCAACGATCACCTCCCGTAATTGTAACATCAGGCGTACCCCAGGGGTCTAACCTTGGCCCTCTGCTATTTTTAATCTTTATTAATGACCTTGGCCCCATGTTACGCTGTGATTTTGTTCTATTTGCCGATGATCTCAAGATTTACCGTAAAATTTCCACTGATTCTGATCATGTTAAGCTTCAAGAAGACCTTTACACACTAAATAACTGGTGCATTCAAAACGATATGTTTTTAAATATTGAAAAATGTTACACTATTACTTTTACTCGTAACAGAAGACGAAAGGATTATGCATATTCCATTAATAATGTTCTATTAAATGCAGTCACCACTATAAGAGATCTAGGAATCACTCTTGATTCAAAGTTTATGTTTGATGTACACATCAGTAAAATTATAAGTAAATCATTGAAAATGATTGGATTCATCCATAGAATATCAAAACCATTTAAATACCCCCAATCCATTATAACCTTGTACAACTCGTTGGTCAGAAGTAATTTGGAATATGGGAGTGTTATCTGGAATCCACATTATTTAAAATATTCTAAAACAATTGAATCTGTGCAAAAAAAATTCCTAAGACTGCTATCATTTAAACTTGGATTTAATGCCATACTTCAATCCTATGAGGAACGATTACAACACTTTAATTTTACAACATTGGAAAAAAGAAGACAATTTGCTGACTTAATATGTTTATATAAAATTATTCATGATAAACTTTTAACCACCCATTGTCTGAGCAACATACATATTAAAGTTCCTAATAGACGTAACTTAAGAAGTCAAAATATATTCCATATTGAAATATTTAATAACAATATTGCATACTTCAATCCACTGTCTCGAATGTGTCGTTTGTATAACACAATTGAATGTGACCTTATTGATATCTTCGCAAACAGTCTCGAATATTTTAAAAAACAAATTAAAAATCTTCTACCATGATATGTCATGGAAGAAGATTTTTAATTATTGTTAATTGATGATATGTCAGGATTAATGATATGTCACGATTGTTAATTGCTTTATTATTATGTCTTTTCTTTATTTTAACTTTATTATCCTTTCCAGAAACGTTTCTTTCTCTGTACACTTACCATGTTTTAAATTTCATGTCTTATATTTCTTTTTTATTATTATTATTATTTCTGTTTTCTTTTCACTACTAGCATCTCCGTCTAGCAACAACTAAACCTTAATTACGCATGCTGTGAACATTTCTAATTGGAGTGTTAATATCAGTTCATATTCCAACGTAATAATATTAATGCAATAATTTGTTAACACTCTGTAAATGTTTCAAACAATAAATAAATAAATAAATAAATAAATAAATTATAGGCTTCCTAAAACAAATTTATCGGGATCACAAAAGAATATTCATCATAAAGGTTTTAAAATGTTCAATGAACTCCCTGTAAATGTTAAGGCTCTGCAACCGGGCCCGAAAAGAAGAAGATGGAGAGATACGAAATTACGAATGTTAGAGGAGAGCGCTAATATTTACAGCGACAAAATCGATACGAAAATTGCGAAAATGTTTAATAAAACACGACTCGTTTAAAATAGTGCAAAAATCGCGCGGGCATTACCTTAAACAGCATTTAAAGAAACACTGTGAATTTTTTCATTCATATAACTTGTAAAATAACTGAAACAAACGTGTTAATAATAATTTTTGGAGCATACTTTGCGATTTTTTTCTATCGAGGGAATTTTATATCATTTGCGTTTCGGCGCGGGCAAAGTCTAGATATTATCTTCAAGAATAACATATATTTTTGTAAGAGCTTTAAAACCTACCGTGTTTAAGGGAAATATGTAATAAATCGGTACAAATCCGGGTTGCGGGCCCTTAAGGTGGCTAAAAGTTGTGCAGTTTTTCGTGGATTCTGTCTAAATGTTGTGAGGTCCAAATTTTAATAAGTAGGTAGTAAATAATATTATAGTTGTTTCAGAAAAGAATATATTAGGAAAATAGAAAATTGAAGAACCTTAGAATTTGTTCAAATGCCTATAAAGTGCAGAGATCATAAATATATTTTTAATGCAATTTTTATTTAGTTCTTATTAGCAATCAAGGTGGGGCCCGTGACAGAATGTAGATAATGATATTTTTTTTTTATATTCTTGTCATTTAACATCTGTATCTGTATTTTTTCCTAAATAAATAAATAAAAATAATGCGCGCTTGTCATATTTAATAAAATAGATACATCAATGAGCAAAAACACTTTAAAAGAAACGCTTCTTTAACAGTTTTTGATAACTATTAAAAAGGGTTAAAAACTTCTCAAAGCAACAAACTTTTTTAAAGAAAAACTTAGTTTTTGAATCGTCGTGAATGGCACGATGTCGATTGTACCTATGCTGTGCGCAATAAACTCGGTTTAGACTCTGTCTACAAGGCGAAAAAACACGAAACTAGACAACAGAGAGACGGTGTGCCCGATTTTTCCGATCGAGCCATTAATGTGGCCGTCAATAATCCTGTCAGCGTCCAGGGGGCGGAAAGAGCCCCCCACCGCCACCTGCTCCCGTCGACCCCCCTGCAGTAAGGGCTGTTTGTAATGTAAGGGTATATTTATATATGCCTGCCACTGCCACCCTCCCCGTCGAAACGTTAATGAGACAGATGACGTACATGGGTGAAACGATCGATCAAAACGTTCACAAGCGTTAACTGTTTTTTTGGGTTACGCGGACAAGGGCAAGGCGACCCGAAACGTTTTTAACGTTGAATTATGAATATGTTACCCTCGAAAAAAACATAAAATTATGAACCCAAAAGGGATGTTGACATAATGGATAAATACAAAATCATTGACTGGAAAAGCACAACGTAAAACGCTTTAGTTGATTAATTTCAAGCTTTAATAACAACATTGATTGATATAGTATTGAGTGTTGTTACACCTGAATATATGTGAGCTTTTATCCATAAATAACCGATTTTTGCTGAAAGCCATTAATATCACTCACTATTGTCTATAGTGCCTTTATCCACGATAGTGCGCTTGTAACAAGGTTCACAATAAATACATTCCCGTGCTGAGGGATCTGCGCGGTAGGTAAATAAATCGAGCAGTTATTTATTCCGGACTAACCGATAAAGGACGACTGGGGAAGTGACAACTCAGCCGTTTGGATTGTTTGACGGTTGTATTTTTTCACTCGGACACATCAGGGACAAACTCGATACACGTTTACACTTATTCTGAGAAATAAGGTTGTATTTTACTAAAGACATAAATTGGGTTAATGATGCACTAGTTGTGGTTAAAGACGGTAGAATAAACTGTTCTATTTCACCTCCGTAACGAGTCATACATTTACAGAGCGCCGACCCCGTGTACGTGTGAAGGTGGCTCCGTCAAAGTTGCCGGGCCAACTCTCACAGAATTGAGTGGGCAAATAAGAAATGGTAAATTTTTCCTCGCATGAGCCATCAAAGGGCATTTGGAATACGTAAAAGGGGTTTCATACGAAGACGATTGTAAATTGGAGGCTTACTTTTTATGGCTCGGCTCAAAGAAAACGCGCACACAAGAAAATGAAACAACTGTCAGATGGAACAATGAAAAATGCTATGCACTTTATGGCTGTGAAACTCTCCCAGTCTTTTGCGTTTCTTTGAAAGTTTACACTGAATACGCGAACATGAGAAGCTTCGAAATGAAAATATTTAAAGTAACAATGTAGCACCTACTCATTTTATATGAAGTGAGGCTATCCTGCCTCAGAAATGAGGCAGGATGGCCGTATCACATTGCACGTAATATTGATATAAATCACGAAAAATGGAAAATTAGAAATTAAGAACAGATAAACCACGAGTATCTGAAGCAAAAGCAATTGGGTTTTTATAAATCACGAATAACGAAGTACCGAAGATATATTACAATAGGTGACAGGACAACTCGGAATGAAACAAACTCAGAACCATCTAAGTTAAGTCATTAAGAGTGATAAAAAAAATTGGTTAAATAGGTTAACGTTAGGTTAGGGAACGTACCCATACTACGTGACCAATTTTTAACCCCCCCCCCCCCCCCCCCCGTGACTAAAATCCTAAGCAAACCGCCGCTCATTTGTACCAAGCGTGACATTTTGAAGACCCCCCCCCCCCGAAGAGGTCACGTAGAATGGGTACGTTCCCTTAGGGTTATCCTAATTTAAATTTATTTTTTTCATAGCTTTCAATGACTTTTCTAGAAGGTGTTAAGTTGAATTTCTTCTCTGTTGGCGTGGAACCATTATAATGAAGACAACCACAAAATTAAATAAAAAAATCCGCGATATACTTAAAAAATTCCATTTCAACCAAATTTTCCAATAATAGATTTGATTTACGACTAGAAACATAAATTCAATGAAGATTAAAAAATCATAAAACAGAATTACATATTGCCAAAGATAATAATTATAATGATACGAAATCTTGCAGTAAAAGTAAATAAATCGAAGAAATTGTTACACCTTTAATAAATCAATAAAAGCTTAATCGACGTGGCAAACCCCTTCGGAAAACAAGAATTGGAAAGGTATTTCCTGTACGTTTAATGGAATATTACATTATTGGACTTAGGTATCTGGGTCACGATGGCAGAAGACAAAAGTAAGATGGCAAAACTCGAATGCATAAGTTTTATAAATGGCTTGATTTACTGGACTAATAGTCACAAAACACAAAAAAATTGTTTGGTTGAACAAGACAGTACATAATTCTGTGAACAGTAGATCTCGCGTTATGTTGATTTTTCCGATTTGACAGCTCCCAACGCTCATGCGAATTCTGGCGGAATAAAAAGGTACTATTCAACACGGCTACCATCTGGACATTATGGTGACCCGACAATTCGTCCTGCGACAATTCATCCGGCGACAGTTCATCCTGCGACAGTTCATCCGGCCGACAGTTCATCCTGCCGACAGTTCACCCTGCCGACAGTTCATCCCGCCGACAATTCATCCGGCGACAATTCATCCTGCCTGATCATTTAGAAGATTTTTCCTTCAAGTAAGTATGCAAAAAGGATATACGGCCGTACAACCAAAATCGATATACTTATATCTGAAGGCATCTTGAGTGGAAATCCGCTGTAAAAATATTTTTACTAAATAGGTTAGGTTAGGTTAGGTTAGGTTGTACGGCCGTATATCCTCTTTGCATACTTACTTGAAGAAAAAATCTTCTAAATGATCAGGCAGGATGAATTGTCGCCGGATGAATTGTCGGCGGGATGAACTGTCGGCAGGATGAACTGTCGGCAGGATGAACTGTCGGCCGGATGAACTGTCGCAGGATGAACTGTCGCCGGATGAATTGTCGCAGGATGAACTGTCATGGAACCGGACATTATAGACCGAACGGAACAAGCAAAATTTACAGATTCAAAGAGAGACAAAATACAAAGCGGTCGCGTTAATGCAGTTAAACAGCAAAAAATAAGGTTTGTTGGTCCTTCAGCATAATAACTATAATATTTCCTACCCATAGGCAGTTATTTCGATGTATATTTCTACGACATGTCTAGTATCCATTTTTTGTCACACAAAAGATAAAATTAGATTCTCAAGATACCGTATTGAATGTAAATCGAAAAGAACTATCTGTAATTTGGTCGGATTTTCACAAGAAACTCGCACATGTAAAGGGTTATAGAAAATCAAAGCGCCAATATTCAAGGAAATGTGGGAAACCCGACGTATCCTGCGGTAAATTCAAACGAAATTGCTAAAAGATATAAGATTTTTCAAAGCCGATATTTATAGGACCATCGAACATAAATTTTATTACATATAACGTTATGGGCATTGTAATAAGGCTTTGTGTTTGCCTATCACCGCCGTGGAAGGAATGGATTCATACGTCTGTCACACTTGGACAAACTGACACGCTTAGACTTGGACACTCCTGGACACATTGACACCATTCCCATCCATGCCTCATATTTTTTTCGTTCCCAGAACTTATTTTCCTTCTACACAGCATCTCCAAAAATGATATACGCGCTGAGGGGAATTATTTTCCTCAGGACCTCCTGTGTGGAGCTAATAAACAAAAATAACAAATAAACTAGGAAACAGTTATATTTTACTTCTTCTAACACAGCAAACTTATTTTGTGGCACCATTTTGATTTCAATTAATAAATTACTTCGTTTTTACCACTTTTATTGTTTACAAAACCAACATGTTTCGTGAGCTCACTTCTTCAGGGTTTTTTATTGATACTAAAAAAAAAAGTTATATTTTATTAAAGTTCAATTGACGACTACTATTTATTACAAAGTACAGCATGCGATTGAAGTGACCTATGAGGTGCATATTGTGGTCTTGAACTGGTCTATCCAACGGTTTGGAAGCCTTTCTTTCTTGTTGATGCAAGGAGTCCTAAGTATTGGAGAACATGTCTGAGACATACTGTTAAAGACCTAATCTTTGATTAAACACAAGTAGGATGGATGGGTTTGAGATAAATGCATCCAGCTGTTCACTGAAGCCCGATCGTCATCGTCAAAGGGCATGGTTTTTGAAAACATGTTACGAATATATCATCTTAAGAGGATATAACCAGAGAAAACCAAAAATATGTCAGATTTTAGACGTATTGACTCTTTTCCACAAAAAATTATAAATTGCTTTCTAAAGATTGTTCTTTTATCTAGTAAAGGCGTGTTATAAATTTTGATAAAAAATGTTTATTTTTAGTTTAATAAGGTTATACCATAGGTCGTTGGCAGATTTGTTAAATTTTCAAAAAAGATTTTGCATTATACCACACCCATTTCAAATCATATAATCATGCAGTAAAATAAATCAATACTTTATCTAGTAAACGCATGTTTCAGAATTTTAATTTTAGCTTAAATAAAATCATTAAAAAACATATACGCACATGTGTTTCTTGACGAAAATTGATCCATTTGTGTATTTATTTGCGCACTTACAAACTAATATACTTCAGATTGTTTTACATTCTTATTTTGCTTAGACATTATTGAAAAAAATGATAAGTAATTATGATCAAAAACTAATTACAAAAAGTACATAATTTTAATAGTTTTATCATCACGCCTTTCAGCATTTTTGGATGTAGGTATAAATTAAAGCAAATTTGGAATGAAATAAAATCGATATTGAGTTATAATTTTAAAAAGCTGGTACGGAGAATAATTAATCTTTCTCATTAGAACCGCCCTGTACGATCGTAAGAACATCTTTCGACGAAATGTGAATTTTCGGCAGATGGCTGGTTAAACGCCCTTAATAACACACTGGTGCGAGAATAAGCTACGTGAATCTGAGATTATCCGAATAGAAAGCAGGCTAATTCTAATATCCCAAAGTTAACAAATAGATGGCTTTCTTCTGATTCAAGAACGAAAAATTAAAACTATGTATTCATATCACAAAGGTGGTTGTTTGACGGTGTCTATGTGCTTTCAGGGATACAAAAATGTATTTTGCCCGTTTGAACTGCAAATAGACCACAGATGTCGTTGGAAGTGTCCTTTTCATACCAAATGTAAATTATGCAGAAAGTTAATGTAACATGAAAAAACACAAATTGCCAATTAATTGAAATTTTGAATCATTGTGGATTCACACACTCTATCCGGATCAATTTGGTGACCTAATCGGTGTCTATCATAAAACATTATGAAATTGTGCACCATACTTGTTCTACCGGTATTTAAATGGAAGATGCTCCGAGGAACTAGCGTCATTGATCCCTTCAGCACCGGTGTGTAGTCGGGAAACACGCTAAACGCGTGCCCAACATAATATGTACACCGTTGACATTTGTCACATGAGAACGGGTCGCTTCTTCGACTCGTTCTTGTGTTCAACAGCTCAGCTGTGGAACGATTTGCCGGCCTTTGTGTTTCCTCCTTCCTACAACATGAGTCTCTTCAAGACCAATGGTCATTCCTTCCTCTCCTCAAGACATGACATAGGCCCTGAGGGAAAATAACCAAAAGGCCGCCTATGCAGCAGACGATCGCTCTATAAGGTTAGTGTCTTTTTTGTACATTTAGACCAGTGCCGAATGTCATTCTGTTGATATATTTTTGTCCGCGAGTCGATTCATTTATCAAATCATTTTCTAATGGTATTATGCCCTACGAGTTTGGGGTTATTTACATACCCCAGGCGTACATATTGTGATTAAAAAATAATTGCAATTACTCGCGAACATACGCGGTAAATCATGAAATAATTGACCTATCTTGTGACGCACTCACTTTAATTAACTAAAACACAGGTAAAGCTACGTATAAAAGATAATAATGGCAAATTTCTTCCAGTTATCGAGGAGGTTCCTTAGCTTCAATCATGCCTACTGAGTGGGCTTTTTCAAGCAAAACAATGTAGCCCTAGGCACGTAGGCCTACGCTCCCACGCCCTAAAGAAAATCTTCCTCTTTCACTCTCATTTATGGTACCAAAGTGAAGGTTTAATTATATTTAAGGGGGATGCCGGGGCCAATCTCGAATATTGTCAAGAGTAAAGTGGAGCTAATGGACACTTGGTAACAAGGTGTAACCAAATAAGGACTCCACCAAATTAATAATAAAAGAATAGATCCCATGAATCACATTTTTTCTTCCTTAGGTTGTGGATTTTTATTTTCAGAAACAACGCAAAGTGACTTCTCTTTGTTTGTCTGTTGAAAAAGATCCCTTTGCTAAAACAAAGTCCGATACCCCTACTTTGTTACTATTGTTTTAATACTAACGATAGCTTTTTTTATTGATTTAAAGTTTATCAAATTCAAATTGTAGAACTAATTATGGCTAAAACTAAATATGGCTGAGAGATCAAAGTGATAATAAAATTACAAACATCATGAAGACGATATAAAGACAATCCATAACCAAATACAAATATTTTAAAAAAACTACAGGCCACCTCAGAACAGGAAATCCTAGTGAGGAGGTCTGTGAAAAAAAAAATGAATCTATACTTATTATATACATCATACATACATGTACAAACCTTGTTATTGAAATTAATAAAAAATAAAAAATAAAAAAAAATTAACTCAACTCTTGAAGAATTCAATACAAAAAATTTTTTTATAAGAAAAACTATAACAAAAAATTACAATAATAATCTAAACGAAAAAATGAGAGAACAAGACACAGAAAAATAGAAAAAGATAGTGGTCGCAACTAGGACTCGAACCCAGAATCTGTCATCTAACCTAGAATGATTGTTTCCAATAAAAAGGGTGGTTTTTGTTATTTGTTTTTGGGGTGTTATGCCGTGTTGCGCTACCTCCTCCTTTAGCCAACGTTTCGGACAGCGTTACAGTGTCCATCATCAGGGCAGATGTGTAAATGTTAGTGGTGAAGTGTGTGCATAAGTACTTCGAAGCAATACCGTGTTGCCAGCTCCACTGCGATCTGGCATTACAGTATACTTGAAGATGGTTTTCTGCATTTAGCACGGAGTTGCAGAAAACCATCTTCAAGTATACTGTAATGCCAGATCGCAGTGGAATGGAGCTGGCAACACGGTATTGCTTTTGCCATTCCACTGCGATCTGGCATTACAGTATACTTGAAGATGGTTTTCTGCAACTCCGTGCTAAATGCAGAAAACCATCTTCAAGTATACTGTAATGCCAGATCGCAGTGGAGCTGGCAACACGGTATTGCTTCGAAGTACTTATGCACACACTTCACCACTAACATTTACATATCTGCCCTGATGGTGGACACTGTAACACTGTCCGAAACGTTGGCTAAAGAGGAGGTAGCGCAACACGGCATAACACCCCAAAAACACATAACAAAAATACTTTTAGCCGTGAAAATCTAAAATCATATCCAAAAAGGGTGGTTGCTTATAATAGGGAAAAAAAAATAGTTGAAGATATTATTGTTAATTCTAAAATTTGAAATATGGGATTGACAAATATGACGGTTTAATAGAAGGTGGCAATGGCGGAATTGGTAAATGCGCACGTCCCGGTTAGTCGAGAGGTTCTGGGTTCGAGTGAAAGTTGCGACCTTTATTTTTATTTATTTATTACATTGCATTAGATACATCTTTCTACATTACATTTTTCTGTGTCTTGTTCTCTTTCATATTTTCGTTTAGTTTATTGATGTTATCTTCTTCTTCAATGATTTAATACTTCATATTACCTATTTACATATACTCGTATACTATTATTAATTAAAAAAAAGTGTATTTATAAACAAGTTCTGCAGTGTAATCTTTATTACGAGTGTTAGCTATTTCGCCTTCAGAAGGTATATCAAATTGTGGTTAAGCCACTTACGAGGGTAATAAAAATAACCATTAATGTTTGCCGACAATTTACTCTGAAATCATTATAAGCATTAGCAATAAAAATAAAATCAATTTGTCGAAAGATTTTCATTATAAGTACCCATATAAATCATATAAAAAGAGAAGGGCATTCACCGCAGATACAAAGTGCCATCGGAAAATGAGATAGCTTTTGGATTGTTTTCTGGATGTTTAAACATCACTTAGGATGGGTTGTTTCACAGAATTTGAACAATTCATCAAAATTCAAGTTTTGTGAAAGCCCTAATAAAGTTCTGTAAAACAACAGCCCATGATGAAATAATAGAAGAAACACGTAAAACTACACGTCCTTATTCCTCTTTAATACAAAGAAAATAAATCATGAAACAATTTTTTTTCTTCATTATGATGGAGTTTTATTTGCCGAAATAATGTCAAATTTATTCTCTTTTTATAGACTGATGTTTTAGTGCTAATGATAGCTTTCGGCTTGTTGTCTGAATATTGTAAACATCACTCCTTTCTTCTCGGTAGGGAGGTACTCGGTATAAATACCATTATGCTCAAAGAAAAACATTAAACCTGTCTCAGAATTGAATACAAAGGAACATAATAAATTGGCCTGCCGCTTCCCACCCGTTATTTCCATACACATCGATCGCAGGAGCGCGGCGAGCGAAATTACTGAGCTCAGAGCAAAAAACAAGGCGCACATCATGTAAAGAGATTTAATCAAAATAGTAATTATTTAAACTTTTTTACATGGTGTCTGCGCTATCTTAGATTCCTGACGGATAGAATTTTGTATGGACTGTATGGAGTGCGCTTCAGGCCCGAGGCATCCGGCGAAACAGAATAAGAATATCCTTCCCCCTTTACAAAGACACTTCCTAGCTCTTTCCAACCCTCCGCTTCCTTACCTGGCTAGTCACTCGATAAGAGGAGTCCGACAATCATTCCAGGGAGAAGCTGTTATTATTTGAATAAAAGTACCTACGCTGATCATATTCGCAGGATGTTAAAAAAAGTAAGAACACAGAGACTGGCTTTTATTTTAACTCCTCAGGCTAATTTGTTCGCTTTTCGGAATAACTCATAGAAAACGTTGTCTCCCTTTCTAGCATCATTAGAAATATGATCAAAGCCTCAATTACATTGAGCGAGTTTACAAGCTAATAGCCGGAAAGTTTAAAAGTGGGCAATCGGCGAGTGCGACTGTGATGATGATACATAAAACGTTTCACTCTAAAGCTGATCTAAAAAAATGACTCAAGCGCGAACTAATATTGTCGACATTTTGAAGAAAACTGAGATTGGAGGTTGCCCACCACTTTCCCATGGCGTTCTAAGGAAACAGATGGTTTCCTCCTTCACCGTACTCGTCAGGACTCTAATTTTTTTATTTATAAAGAAGCTACTTTTTATTTAAAATGACTCTAGACCCCCAATGTCCGGGCATACATTGTTAGCAGGCAGTATGCGAGTGCGTACATGTTGTTAGTTATTTATTTCACAGTATCACGTCTCATCTCCGCCACCTGATATAGCTGTAATAAAAGTTTGTTAAAATGCAAAAAAAAAATTTAAAAAATTACATAATTTGATGAGATTGTTTAACTTAACCAAAGCAGCTGAGCTACAGTCACCCGGCAGTCCCGCCGAGGATAAGCGGAGCCATCAGTCCAGTCGCAAGCAAGACTCGGTGTCCGCGCCCCTAAGCTGGCTCCCCGGTAGGCCCTCGAAGAAAGTGTTGGGATTAAGGGCAGAAAGACCTGAAGACACTAGGGATAAAAGAGAGCATCGGGTCACCGGAGGCAGGGCGGAAGGGCACCGGTCCGCTACGGTTAAGAAAACTGAGATATTCCCAGTTTGTAGTACAACGAATAATCCAGATCAAGCAGAAGTTTGAGAGTTACGAAATCAGCTGTTCGAGGGCCGCCATCCAGCCACCCGCCGTACACGCTAGCGAGTAGCGAGCAAAGTTAACCCCATTTCAACTTTTTTCATAGGTTGTTCATAATCTGCTAGTTAGCTAGTAATACGATTACACTGAGCGTGTTTACTAGCAAATAGTGAATTTACCGGCTAGTAACTTGTAAAGTCGCTCAACGTCATCGAGGCTTTAACGATGTTAGAAAGAGAAAACATTACTCTTCACATTCAAATCTAAAAGTTAACCTCAAATAGTTTATTTATTTATTTTATTTATTTATTTAAACGCCCATAGGGCTTTTACATAGAATGCAGTACATTTTTTTTTTAATTACAGTGAAAAGAATAGGTTTACAAAATACAAGTAACATAATATATGTTAAAAACAAAATATAGGTTACATAAAATATAAGTGTTAAAAGAAAAAAAAATTAGGTTTCATAAAATATAAGCGTTAACAAAATACAGGTAACATAAAATATAAGAAACAAAATATAGTCCATAAAATATAGGAGTTGAGATAAAGTAGGTAAGGTTAAAATTGTTGTTCACATGAGTTTATGGGATAGGTAGAAATAAATAGTTGGCACATATGGCGTTTGAAGTTTGCTAAGTTCAAATTAAATGTATTAATAATTAATTAGTTAAAATGTACGTACACATTTATAAAGCCAAAGTTATCTTCAGCAATTTAAAAAAAAATTAAACTTTGGGAATTTTTTATTAATTATTTTTACACGAAATGACAAAAATACATGTGCCTGATAAAATACGCGTATATTTTTATTTATTTTTTCGTTATTAGTAATTTTAGTCAGAAAAACTTAAGATGAGCCAACTGTTTTATATTTGCATATTTTTTATATATTTAAAAAAGTACGTGTTTAATTCGAATTATTAATTTTATCACCTTTCAAAAACAGTTTTTAGTTTTCGGATGCGTTCAGAAATATTCTATTTAATTTATTAAATATTCTATTTATTTTATTGCGGAGCGGAAATATTTGAACTTCCAACAAAATAGTCCCGAGAGGTTAAAGTCCCGCGCTAGAATTTGAAGTGAGGGCACGCTTTTAGCTTTTTGTAAGTAAAAGAAAACTGACGGTGTCAACCCTGAGAAGTTCTTAGACGGACAACCGGATTTTAACCGCTGTTAAAAATATTAAAATGGTGTAAAAATCGTATTGTACGAAGTGCGGCAAGTAAAATCGTCTACTTTAATTAAAATATCAAGGAATGAAAGACCGCCTGGCGAGGAAAGGTTGGGTGCCACTAAAGACCTGAACTCCAGTTGTTGAGTATCATGAAAGGCGCCCGGCTAGCGGCTGGCGGCTGTTCTACACAAAATGAATTGAGAATAAAGGCACAGTAGGAATGACGGTATATTTTTAAATTATATTGGTCTTTTGTCATCACTTTGCACCTAAAATAGGTATGATAATTGTAGCGCGATTTATTTTGTGCTCGATTAACAACTAGCTAATAAGTAAAATACACGACAAGAAACAATAAATAAACAAAATAAAAATTAAAATAAGTTAAATTTTCAAAAGTTAAAGTAACCCCTGACCGAAGAGTACACGTGATTTTGGGGAGGGGGGGGGGGTGTTAGTCTAAAACCTTACCGCATATCACCGGGGGGGGGGGGGGGGGGGTTAAAAAGTTGCTAAAAAACATCACGTGATTAATATGGACGACCCCTTACATCAAACGGTTCCTCGACAACTCAACAAAGTGGCATTTCAACACCCCTTTGAAAAGTCGTCACAAGTTATGAATTTTTTTCCGCAACCTATTTAACCAATTTTTTCATCACTTTTAATGACTTTTCAAAAAAGGTGATGAAGTTGTATATTTTTTAGTTGTCCGGTCATCATACCAAACGTACACATCTCATTTCTACTGCATTCAGTCTCGGCGCATTCTTCCTCTGTCATTGTTGGCAACAGAACTCTGTTATAGACTGCTGATTTCGATGCTACGACAATTAGGTGAAACACCAAAAAATCCTAAATAATAATCCTGATGCTTGGAAAAATGAAAACACAGGTGTTCTTCGTAAATTGACCACTACTTGGTTTCATCGAACTATCGAATCGTCTAATCGAACTTTCTAGGTCAAATCGAGCTGTTTACTATTATCGCTCTTTTCATGTAACGGGCCCTCTCATTTGGAATAAACTTCCCTCAACTCTTAAGCAAGGATCATACTGAGCAGACGCAACGCCACGCAACGTTCCTGTACCGTTCACACTGGCCAGACGTACGTACGCGTCGCTGTGACCACGTGACAAGGGGTCTCTGGTTGTGCGCAGGCGCGTTTGATTTGACACATTTGACATTTATTTTTTAGGTTATGTTTATGTGATTCTCTTAGCAGATGACAGCTTTGCCATATCTTGAAAGTGAATTTGAAGATGATTTGCTACGATTATTATTGTTAAATCAATATTCTCGTAAAAAGAAAAAAAGTGAGAAGTATTTGGGTCCACAACATTAACAAACAAAGACAAATGTTTGGAGAGTTCCATACTTTAGTAAAGGAACTAGAATCTGATGACGGACGATTCTTCATGTACTTCCGTATGAGTAAAGTGGTATTTGAAGAGCTTCACAGCATAATTGAATTATTGAATATGACATAAAAAAAGAAAACACACATCTTCGAAAGTCAATTGGGACCAGAGAAAGATCTAAAGTTTGATTGACATTTATTATAGGGGTATAATATTGAAAATCATGCCATAAATGGCTGAAATTTCTTCCTAAGTTGCACTGCGTATGCAGAATCTCTATAATCCTGTAATTTGATTTTATAAATAACTTCGTGCCGTCTAAAAGCTTCAATAAACTGTTCGTCATCCATTTTTGAATAATATCTGTCAAAAAAACAACCATAGATATAGCGAAACAACGTTAGATGCTCAGATAACACCAAAAAGATGTAAAATCATCTCGTAGTAGGCGTGACCATACCCCCTCCACCTTCCACATGGCCCACGCCGATCTGGCTGTGGCAGATCAACGTCGCGTAGGGGGCGTCGGTTTGCGTTGCGTGGAGCTAGTTTGATTCTAAAGCATCCATTTCCATAGAAAATGTGTGGATGGTAAGCAGTCCAGATATGGAAATGGTGACGTCAACCCACGTGGCGTGGCGTTGCGTGGGCTTAGTGTGGTCTTACCTTTACTAATATTCAGAATTCGGCTGAATTTAAACGGGCTTTAAAAACAAAATTATTTAAAAAATCATACCATTCATGAATCCTAACATCTTTTCAATATACGTAATTATAATAAGCCACGTTCTCAAGCTTCCCGTAATTGTTTGGTTTCGGTTTCCTAATAATTGTATTTTTATTTTATGTTTCGTATCCGAATTTATGGCAGAATATCTCTCATTTCTAAACGCAAACTGCCTTTCTGTTAGTATATTATATTTTAGTTTTAAAGTTCTTGTTTTGTCCTGTGTTACAATAGCACCGCTATTGTCTATTATTATTATTGTCCCGTGTGTGCTATAACAGCACTATCTTTGTTAATTTTGTTCTTCTGTCATTATTTTGTAAATACTGTATATTGTTTTCTCAATATTATAAGGAGCACTGTAGGATTATTTTTAAATTTATTATAGTTAAGCGCACTTGAAGCGAAATGTCACAAAACTGCGCTATATAAATATAATGTTATTATATTATATTTGAACAATTAGGGAGAAAGGAGAGTGAACTTTTACTACACAAAAAATAAAATCAAACACAAACCAAAAACAACAACAAAAATTCCAACAAAAAATGAACTAAGTAAAAGCTACCCCTGTCTTCTAATCTATATTATTATGTGTATCTACCTATCTGTATGTACCTACCTATTACTTTTAAATTAGAAATCAGCTGTCATTCTTATGTTTTAATTGCATATTTTATTTTATTCTATCTCTTCTATTTTTATTCATATTTATACAAAATATGTATGTAGGCTTATAATATGCAATGTAAACACCAGTTACAAGTAATATATACCGATTATTATATTATTATTTAAATAACTACGCTTAGCTAACTACAGTAATAATCAAGCAATGATTGTTTATTTTATTTTTCTTTATTGTTTTTGTTCTCTTTCTAGTTCTCACTATGCTAAATGTGTACGTAGGACTATAATATGAAATGCAAACACCAGTTACCACCTTATATATTAAGCATTTGCCTGTTAATACACTTTTATTTATTAATTATCATTTCAACAACTATGCTAAATAATCCACGGCTATTTTATGTTTTAATTGGTTATTTCATTTTTATTTTATTCTTTCTCTTCTCTTTTTTTTTTACTTTTGCTATGCTAAACAAATAACAGTTAGGTACTATATTTTAAACTTTTTTTATTACCATAATTATTTGACTGTCCTAAAACGGGATATTACTCCTAGTTGGGCAGACAAATTTAATAAATAATGTATATAAATGTATAATATTGTGCTAAATAAACAAAAAAATAAAAAAATTGAGTCACCTCTATTGTCGTACCTTCGACCCGGCATTAAATACCGTAGCCCTGACATGTTCACATTGTGGAAATTAAAAAATAAATTACAGATGTGTGGGAAAATAAACAAACAGGAAACGCAGTTATTGTTGGTTATCTTGAATAAGGGGTTTGGTAAATTAGTTTCAGGTGAGTAAGTCGTACTACAAAAGGGGACGTTGAAGGTGAAATCGATTTTCTGAGGTAAAGTTTGATTTTTTTTTCAAACAATAAGTAAACACGTAATGACACTCAAAAACAACTTCATTCCCAGTGAGGTGTTGATTATGATTTACGCACTGGAGAAATGATGTTCATGAACAAATAAAAAAACTATTTACCAAGCGCCATTTAAAAAAAAAATCATCTCAAGAGAGCTTTACAATAATAATTTAGAGTCGAACGAGCGAAAAGCTTATAAAGTAAGCTTTTGAAATCAGAAGTACCTAATATTATCTTAGTAGCTATAAATATGTTTTTATTTACTTACAAATTAATAATAACTTAACTGACAATTAAAACCTCGACTATCCATGCACTATAACTATCTAAATCAGGCTTGCCCAACCTGAGGCCCAATTGAAGATTTTTTGCGGCCTCTATGTTTATGTTTTCAGCTCTCTATGTTTTGGATTTCTGTATTCACGCAAAAAAAGAAAAAAACGTTTTCGTAAATTTATCACATTTATATTATACTAGCAGATCCGGCCACACGTTGCTGTGGCTAACAAAACCTTTATAACCAACGCCTACTGTTAAATCAAATCCACACCGCCCGTTTGTCAACCCGTTGCCCGCTGGCCGCTGCCCGCTGCCGCTTGGCCAGATTTATTATGTATTTCAACCAATTTACACAAAACCTTGACAAATTATATACGTAAAAACCTTCCTCATGAATCACAGTCTATCTATTGGTGAAAACCGCATGAAAATCCGTTGCGTAGTTTAAATGATCTAAGCGCACATATAGCGTGGGCGAATTCATTTAATACTAAGTAAAGATAAAGATTTTGTGAAAACAGAAATTTATTGTTATTAGACTTCGGACTGTCGATGGGGATTTTTGTTTATTGTTTGAAAAGTGCCAGGCGCTTGGTCGCACTAGTAATTTATTTTCGAAAGAAATTCCAACAAGTATACTTTTCAACATTTTCTCGGAAGATCGAATGCAACTGACCTGATTTTAATAAGTGGAGGGCGAGTGCAAAGGAAACACATAGGCGCGTGTATAGCGGAGAGTCCTATCTATCAGATATTGTTCGCGATTTCACAATAGTTGAATTTTTGGACACCGAATTACCGCCATTTACCTGTGTACATGGACGGACCTAACGGTCAGCATTTAATCAAAAGCACCCCTAAATAAACGACAACATTTATACCTACTCAGTTTCACCTAGTATGTTAAATATTTTTGTTGCTAATAAGTAAACATTATATATAACACTTAGAACTAAACTAATAGCTTCGCGAAACTGTACATGGTATTCTCCACATGTAATATACCATCTAAACACTAATAAGCTTATTAGAGAAATTGATTATTATTCGTGAAAACAATTGATTAGAGATAAGCATTTAATTAATTTAAAAACCCAACATTTTTATTAAGCCGTACGAAAACTAAAAAAAGGCAAATTGAAAACAAAAATACGACTTATAAACAACCACTCAACAAGTGGAAAATACTGGCATTAATATTTTGAAAGCGGTCTATTTTCCGAACCGATCTAAGATTCGATCTAATCTCGCGCTGGCAAAATAAAATAATATGGGAAAATAGAAATTCTGACTCTACAAGCGATATGCGAATTTTTACGAAATATAAAATTGAGTGTTGAATGGAGTACACGCACACTGCGAGAAAGTAAAAGGCGGGAATGAACCCCAGGTGGGGGACTGTTGGAAGAGTAACACCAACTGCATAGGAAATGAGGGAAAAGGAGCACAAATAGGAGGGATGGACGGAGATCGAATCGGCATCCTCATATCGGCTGAAGGAAGTAGAGTAATAATCTGTGTGTAGTCATAAACTAAGCGATTCACACACGGACAGAATTAAACGTAAGAGTGGATACAGTGTGACAATAAAATCAAATTTCTTCTTCGTGTGCCCTATCAGGTCCCCCTGAGGTTGGCGATTACTCTGGTAAATGTATCTCTATCTTCCGCTGCCTGGAATAGCCTTCTAATACCGGTCCACTCTCGTAAATTTTGCAGCCATGACATTTGTCACCTATCAGGCCCTCGACGACCCTCTAGTAAAATTTAATAAAGTTAAATTTTTCACTTCATCTAACACTGCCAAAGACAATGCTGAGTAATAACGTGGTTTATTTTTGGGGTTTTACGCCGTGTTGCGCTATCTCCTTCTTTTGCCAACTTTCGGACAGCGTTACAGTGTCCGAAACGTTGGCTAAAGAAGGAGGTAGCGCAACACGGCCACGATAAAACGTTTGGCAATAATGATTTTCGAACAAATTATAGCACCTAGGTACCTACATTCAGATGTGAGGTTATGATGGAATCACAAATTTGGAAAGAGAATTCATTTTTTTGCTTAGTGCGTGTTTACACCGCATAACTAAATTTTGATTTAATAAACGGCATCTTTGATGTGCACCTTCATTTAAAAAAAAAACACAAATTCGAGAAAATAATAAATTATTACTTTAGCATTATGTCTCAGAATCACCTTTTTTTTTAAAAGTACCACCAAATTCTGAACAACGTTTATGTGTACATAATTAATAATGCAGTTACACTACATGCATATTGCTTTCTTAAACTTACAACCTTTTACATTTATACGATCTCGGTGTTGTCACAAGTTAAACTATTTTGATTTAAATTAATAAATGACTTCGTTTTAACCACTTTTATTGTTTACAAAACCAACATGTTTCGTGAGCAATGCTCACTTCTTCAGGGTTTTTTATTGATAGTATATAGTATCAATAAAAAAACCCTGAAGAAGTGAGCATTGCTCACGAAACATGTTGGTTTTGTAAACAATAAAAGTGGTAAAAACGAAGTAATTTATTAATTTAAATCAAAATGATGCCACAAAATAAGTTTGCTGTGTTAGAAGAAGTAAACTATTTTTTTATACTAGATATTATTCGTCAGACCGTCTGTGAAGATAAAAACTAGGAATCGATTCACACACGCAAAAAATCTATCGTGAAAAGTTTAAAGATACTTAAGAGATTGGAGACCCACACACGTAATTATAATTTTATCAGGGGAGGAGTGTTAACCCTTAGTATGCCTAGAAATCCAGAGTGGATTTCTAACGGGTATACCCGTAATTTGCCGACGAATCCACCGTGGATTCGCTAGTGGTTCACCGCACTTGCCTCGGTTCCAGGACCGGCTGCGCCTGGTGCTAGGAAAAAACCCAAGGGCGCTATATTAGACGTTAGGTGTTGTCAGCGCTTTGGCAATTGCGCCTGCCTAGGGCCGGCTCTGCCCGGTTTTACTGTATTTTGTAACATAACAATAGCACCGCCCGGCAAGGAAATAAGTGCAGAATCGTAATATTATTCCAGACTCCTGTTTCTGATGAGAAATGAAAAATATTTCCGATTTTCTACTCTATTTGTTTACAGAAAAGCCTCATACTATTTTTTCACTACTTCTTTAGCTTCGTGGAAAATACAATAAAACCGGACCGAAAAAAAATATTGTCGTCAAGTTTAATTTGTAGAATTCATTTTATTTTTATTACTGTTGAATTTATAAAAAAAAACAAGTTACATAAACAGTTCGATAATGCCTACAGAAGGCGAAACAGTTGTTACGAGTAATAATAATTACACAGCAGAACTTGTTCATGAATAAACTGTTTTGAATAATAACATCATTGAAAGGATTAAAAAAACAACAATATTTTCGAATTTATTTATTACATATATTTAGCATTAGGGAGAATAAACCATATCAATGAACACAAATAGCTACCATGGGGTAATATGTAAGACAGGTATACACTTTTTTATAAATATACAAATTATCGGGTAAGACGGTACAGTTTACAAAAACATAATTTTGCGAAAAACAAGTAAGTTATAAAGAAATGCCGAAAAAAGGACGGCGTTTCGAGGGTTAAAAGGGTTCGTAAAGAAAACTTTTTGCGTGCGTCGGGGATTCGTTTGAAAATGAGGCCCCGTGCATCGATTCGTTTTATTTATTTACGCAGGCCCTGAGTGCTAGGTACCAGGTACTGTAAAACCATTTGGCGAGGTTGGAGTCAGGGAATAAAAGTCACAGTTAAACTGGAACTGCGGTTTACAGGCTTTTGAAGGCGACGCCGCGCCGCACTAACGCCCCAAAAGCAAAACCAATCGGATTTAACGATAAAATTCCATGTTTTATAAATGACCATTTTTTCCGAAAAAATGCCGAATGCCTGCTTATATAATAAGAATGTAATAAAAATAAGCCTTTTTATTCTGAACTTCTGTTAGGTATGAATGCTAGACTTTATCTTTTTGTTATAATATATCCCGAAGGGTGACCAGACAACTCAGAAGCACCTCAGAAAGGTCATTAAGAGTGATAATAAAAATATATTAAAAAATTGGTTTAATAGGTTAAGTTAGGTTAGGGTTAACGGCTATTTTAAAATTATTTTTTCATAGCTTTTAATGACCTTTCTGAGGTGTTTCTGAGTTGATTTAATTCTGAGTTGGCATGGAACCGTAATTTAATTTGATAATAAATTCATTAATTTGATAATAAATTCAAATTCAATTACATTCAGGAAGTTTTGGGAAGGTAATAGGTATAAGAGGTGGTTAGGAATCTGGGGCTTAGTGTGTCCGAGAGTGACGGACATATGAACCCATCCCTCCAACTGCGTTGCAAGGTGATGGGTCGAGAGATACTGGCTGGAGGATAAAAGAACTCCCTCAGCCAGTCTCTCTCGATCCTGCCCACCACGCAGCAGGTTGGCAGACGTATCGGCCACCAAGACCAGGACAAACCTCACCTCATGAACCCGGGCACCCCTGTTAAGTCACCTCACGTAGTGAACCACTTGGGGTGACCAATGGCAGAGGTGTTGGTTATCCAATAAATGGTTCCCGGGGCGGCGGTAACCATACCCGCCTTCCAAATTGTAAGTTACTTTTTTTTTAAGTCTTTTAATTTTCAAAGTACATTTGTTACTTTAATTTTAAATTTTCTGCGATCGGTTTCGACACATCCGTGTCATTCACATATTAAGAAGCAAGCAAAATTTTTAACAAAAAAGTATATTTATAGTAATTATTAACTTCAAACCTAGTAACAACCTAATATATAAAATAAAACTTCTTTGTACAGGCTATTTATCTTTAAAAATATCCCGCGTATTACTAGATCATATTTCTCCAGCTTTCTACACTAATTCTAAAATAAAAAAAAAAAGATTAATAACAAGGATGTTCCTAATAAATTTAAAAAAAAACGGGATATACACTATAGAATGTAACGATTGTGATGCACAGTATGTAGGGATGACTACTAGAAATTTTAAAACAAGAATCGGGGAACATGAACTTTGTTTACGAAATAATAACTACTCCGAGTTTGCTAACCATCTAATAGAGACAGGCCATAGCTTCAAAAAAGAAAATACTAAGTTTAAACATTGCAATGTAAATTGATCTGGTAATATGCTGGATATTTTTAAAGATAAATAGCCTGTACAAAGAAGTTTTGGTTCTACATATTAGGTTGTTACTAGGTTTGATGTTATTAACCTCTATAAATATACTTTTTTGTTAAAAATTTTGCTTGCTTCTTAATATGTGAATGACACGCTTGTGTCGAAACCGGTCGCAGAAAATTTAAAATTAAAGTAACAAATGTACTTTGAAAATTAAAACACTTAAAAAAAAAGTAACTTACAATTTGGAAGGCGGGTATGGTTACCGCCGCCCCGCGAACCTTCAAAACAAAATATCTAGAAATTGTTACATAGCTGCCCAAGAAACACATTTTTTTAAAGTTACGCTATACATTTTAATAGCCATACGTTATATATTTAAAATAAAACCTCAACATTATAACATTTAAATTTCAAATAAAAAACTGGATACTAAATATAGGGAGATCAGAAATAGAAAATATACTGAAATCAAATACAGACTAAAACCGAATCTAATGAACTGAATTATAAAAAAACACTATCTTATTTACTTTATAATTATAAAAAAAAAAATACTACATGATATATTATGTTATGTCGAATTCATATTATTCTTATAATTAAATTATAAAATGTAAATGAAATCCTCAGCACGGGAGATCCCAGTGAGGATATCATTATCTCTATTTGTTATTAAGAAATGAAGACAATAAATCATTATTATTATTATTATTATTTCTTTAGGTATGGCTGAGTATTGGGCTGCATAAAATCATCTCCCACATTACTTGTCACGATTTTTTTCAGTGCTTGCGGGCGGCTTTCTACGAAAGAAAGTCATTTTCACGCTGAAACTGACCTTGTGAATGTTTAATCTAGTCCTCACCATGATTGAATAAAAAAAATGCAGTGCCTTGGTAGAACAATATTTAATGGCATATTTGATGTGCTACCACTGCTACCCCCAAAGAAAATAATTAATTAACCCTTTTTAGCCAAGCATAGGGCGTATTATGAAAATTTTTGTTTGTGTCATAATTTTTTTAGCTTTGGAGTTCATAATTATTTCTAATTTGAGATTTATTTAAATGGTTTTATTTCCATATAACTTTGAAAACAAGCCAATTAAGTTATAAGAAAATACAAATTTAGTTCAATAAAGACAAGGGTTCATATATGTCATAAAAAAGATTATAAGAAAAGCGGATAATAAAGTTCAGTTGGATCTGTCATTGGGACCACAGTGCGTCGGGGAGGCATACATTTTAATGGGAAGGAACAGATTTTTGTGCAAAAGTATCGCTTTTTGTACGAATTTCGCACGTTCGCTCTAGGATTTATCGAAAAGTTCGAAAGACGCGGAGATTTTTATTAAATAATTGAAAAGATGAATAAAAGAGCGAAGTAGAATTGTAAGTACGGGCATATAAAGAAATCATCAAATTGTCAGGCAGAATAAATGATAAATCAATTAGTTGATATTTTTTACATTAGCTCCACGGAGGACCTGAGAAAAATATTTTCCCTCGGGGCCTATGTCATATTTGGGAATGCTGTGTAGTGGGTCTTTTTAAGGGAAGAAGTTTTGGGAAGGAAAAATGTAAGAGGGGTGGGTAGGAATATAAGGTTCAGTATGTCCAGGTCATCCGCCATCAGATACAGACAAATCTCACCCCATGAACCAGGACACAAACAATATTTTGTCTTTAATCGATTTATGTATGGAAAAATTATCACACACGAGTGGAATTATATTCGAAATCGATTCAGTAGGGTAACATTGTACCTACCCCTTGCACAACATAAGATCATAATTAAAAAGCGAGATAAGTTGCGATAGAAGCAGATATATTAGTCTAAACCTATTACAATATATTAAATTTGTTAGGTCGAGTCCCGGCGACGCGCGGTCGATAAACTCCCCAACCCACTGCCCCGGCTACCCGCTCGCTGTGCCCGTCTGCCGCCCTCGCCCTCGCCCCCCCGCCCCCGCCCCCGCCTACAGGCATTTCCCTAATCTCGACAAGAGCCGAGGCCGAAATAACCGAATGATTCCCACAGAGCGGGTAGATGGACTGTGAAGGATGAACAATGCAGCCGAACAAACATCCTCACAACTCAAAACAATACTATATTATTATTGAAGAGGTAGATTTTCTATTTTTATTTTGGTTTATAACATCTTAATATATAAAACAAAGTCGGGTTAGTTACACCATTTATAACTCAAGAACGGCTGGACCGATTTTTATGATTTTTGATTTGTTGGATTTGTCTCCGCCCAGAATAGCAGAAAAGTTATTAAAACATCGGAAAAATTCAAGACAAAAAGTTATGAAGAAAATTCTTTTTCCTCATACATTTTGTACGGAACAAATTCTCATCTTTTGAAAGAGCTGCAGCAATAATGTGATAAGTATAATATTGAATAGTGAGTGAATTGCAAAAATTCAAAAACGTCAAATGTCAATGCGCTGATTGTTTTGGTTTTGTTCTTAAGCATATAATGCTACCCCTCTTTCTTACACACTGAATGACAACAGTCGAAAATGAGACAAACGGTGAACGTATGTCTGCCCCTTCAAAGGAATAATACAATAATTATAATAAATCCCCCTCACACGTATAAAATAAAAGAAACACAATTCCTGTAGGTAAGTGGAGAAATAAGAAAATCCGTAAACAACGCCATCTCTGATAATGACAAAAACAAAACACGGGCAGTAGTTGCGCATCAATAATTGCTTCATTGTGTAATTTTTAACTTAATAAAAAAACTGAATTTAATTTAGCTAATAAGGGAACGCACCCATACTACGTGAACAACTTTTTGCAATTTTTAACCCCCCCCCCCCCCCCCCCCACGGTGACCAAAAACCTAAGCAACCCGCCGCTCATTTGTACCAAGCGTGACATTTTGAAGACCCCCCCCCCCCCTAAACTTGTCACGTAGTATGGGTACGTTCCCTAAGTTAACACGACAGTTATTGATTCTGAGGCGGTACGAAGTTCGCCGGGTCAGCTAGTTTTTCATAAATTGCGAAATTTACATAAATATCATCCACTACCTCAGAGGATGGGTCATCTCCCAGGCAGACAGTAGGCAAATAGAAAAGGGTTGGATAGTTCAAGTAGGTATTATGTCTGAGTAAATAGGTATTTTTATTTCAATTTTATTTATCTGACACCTCACAAGAGCGCCCTGTCTGTGAAGACAGGGGAACTATGTTACCACTCGGTTGGGCAGCGTTGTTAGGCCAGTTAAGGTAGAGACTGTAAAAAAAATTTGCAAAACAAATTTTGGAAAAAAAAAATGTGGAAAAGCCGATTTTTTTATCTGAATACCGCACAAGAGTCCCAACTGCTCCCGTCTGGAGCCAGTGAGACTATGGCATCCCCGATTGGGGTATGTTGTAAGGCTAAATGTAGTAGGAAGGGGAAGGAGATGGGGAGAGAAAGATGGGGAATTACCTATCTATTCAGATCTGATCACCAAACACGGCTAAAAGCCTTTTCAAGCAACGTTTTAATTCTGAAAGTTGGTCTTACACCAGGGCGATACTGAGAGTATCTTCCATTCTGGAATGTTCCACAAATATGTATTATTTCAAGTGAAATTATTGTAAAATAACACAAATTAAATAAAATTTTCCGCGACCTTCGGATTGCGAGTCAAGAGCTTTACCGCTAAACCACGCCTGCCGTCCCGTTATTTGGATTTGCCTGTCATAATAAAATCGCCGTTATTTATTTTACTATTTTACATTAGCTATACAGGACGCCCCGAGGAAAACAATTTACCTCGGGGACTATGTCATCTTTAGAAATGCTGTGTGGAGGGTCTTTGTGGGGAAAGGAAGGAGAGGACACTCTGGGAAGTAAAAGGGGATAAGGTTAGAGTAGGAATCCGGGGGTCAATACGTCCACGGACCAGTGACGGACATATGAATCCATCCCTCCCACTGCGGTACAAGGCAATGGGTCGAGAGAGTCCGGCTGGAGAGGTAAAATATCTCCACCAACCAGTCTCTTCCGATTCGGCCCACCACGCAGTAGGTGCGCCCGCCATGCGTTATTTTAAACCAGTCGTTTTTTATCAAATATTGTCTCTTAAATGAAATAAAACAATAACTTTGTTTTATAACCACGATTTATTTCATTTTTATAACTGTCATCAGTTTAATGTTATACCCTGAAGATGTTTGACTAAAGCGAAACCGGTCGATATTATAAAAATTAAACAAATCGTGGTTAAAAAACACACTGGACTGTATGGACTCGACCTAACAAATTTAATATATTGTAATAGGTATAGACTAATATATCTGCTTCTATCGCGACTCGCGATAGAAGCAGATATATTAGTGTGAGTCGCAGTTTCGCGACACCAATAATCGTTTTTAAGCGCGCTCACTCTTACATTCGTATTTACATATCTCCCTTTCTTCTTTTTGAACGCTTACTACCGGGACTTTTACAAAAAAGCGCTGCGCTAAGAACGATATCAAAAGTGCAAAAACTTACGGCACAACCAATACATAATCAGCGTTCTTTTCTTATTTTATAACTATAAAAATATGAAAATTCCTAAGAAAACCCTTCCAACCATTCATGTAATGACATCAAAGAAACAAGAGCTCTGGGCGAAGGTACAGTCTCGTTATTCCGTTTTAAGATATCGCCGCGCGCCGGTCGGATATTCTAAGAAATTTTGAGAATGGTATTGTCATAAAATTAATTCAGTAAAAAGTTCTGAGAATTGTTGGCAAAATTTCCATTGTAGGTAGCCGCTAGGAATATGTACCTACTATCTGAAGAATTGTCATTAATTCGGAAGATGTGCCTACAAAGAGGTGGATTAGAAAATTCGAGAGAAATTCATTCGGTTAAGAAGAACTAACATACATTTTGAAAGATAAAATTTAATTTGTGTGGATAATTTATTGTACCTGGAAATTTTCTTATGAAGGAAGACCTGATTATCCAAGAAAGACTTCGAGGAAAGTATTTGAATCGAGCAAAGTAACAAAGTAGAATTGAAGTGAATTGTTTTTAAATCCTTAAAAAAATGAAAATGACTACAAAATTTGACTGAAAACGTTTTTACCTTCTTTAGGTTATGTCAGTCAAGTATAATAATATAAATGAAAGCGCCTTCCATTAGACCAGTGCCAGTGGTTCCCAAACTCTTTTGGCCCATGAAGGGTCGGTCCGTCCCCCGTATGAAGCGCCGCGCCGTTAAGTGTCGACATTAAGCAAACAAGTCTTCATCTCTATTTTGCAATTTTGAAATATTTGAAAACTGAGAACATTCTCCTCTTCCCAAGTTTTGTTTGTACAGCAAAGGTTTTGCAGCAATAGCAGTAATATAACAATACAAATAATTAAATTCTTGTTGTCTAAGACTAGGAAAATTTGTGGTATTCACTTAACATCACGCATAACACAGAACCAGGCTTGGACCTAATATATTCAAAACGGCAAAATTATTAGGTAATACAGTCATCTAACGATATATCGATACCGAATCTACAAATATTAGCGTTCAACGGTACACACTGTGCCTACGTTTAGGGCCAAATATTTGCAAAATCAAATCCAAGGTAAAATCAATAATAATCCCCTAAACCCTCAATACTGATCACCAGAGATCCTGGGGTATATTATATTGATTAGCTTTAGAAAACAAAAAAAGATGACACAATTTTTTATATTTTATATTCAACCTTGTGTGGACCCCGTGACGTTGTTCAGGGACCCCCAACACAATTTTAATTTAATTTTCCACGGACCCCCTGAATGATTCTGAGGACCCCTGGGGGTCCGTACGGACCACTTTGGGAACCATTGCATTAAACGCTATCTCTAGTTCTCCCGTTCCGAAAATAATATCTTGTTATTTTATAATAATATGTTATGAAATGGCATGGTAACAGGTATAACTATTTATAACAGGAACATTTACCGTAATTTTTCTCATACTACTCGTAATTTGTTCGGTTTTCAAGAAATCATTCAAATCATAGAAATCATTTTCCCTCCTTACTATCGTGGTTAGAAATATGATCTAAACGGTGTTAGAAAGAGAAAACACCACGCTTTATATTCAAACGTAAAAATTAAAAGCAAAATAACTCAAATGTATATATAATATACCTTTAAGACAAAAGTTTACGACCGCAATTAGAAAAAAAAAATGTAACTTTGGGAAATTTTTATTAATTTTTTTTACATGAAACGACAAAAAAGTGAGCGGTAATGTTTATAGGTAATACATTTGCCTAATAAAATATGTGTGCACTTTCTTGTTGATTTTTTTTTCGTTATCAGTAATTTTAGTTAGAAAACACATAAGGCGAGCTATTTTTAAAACTTTTTTATGTTTGCATTAATAAAATATGTATATATTAAAAAAATACATATGTTTAATTAGAATTAAACAAAAGCGTAATTTTTAGTTTTCGGATGCGTCCAGAAATATTTCAAATATTTGGATTTTATTGAAAAGCGGAAATATTTTGATCGTCCGACAAAATAGACTCGAGGCCTGAGGGGTTAAGATATGATCAATACATGTCACTGTTATATTAGGTCATACATATGTAGTTCCACTTCCAGTTCCATTATAATATTATTAATAAAATATAACACTTTTCAGTACTTACAATTTTCCACATATATGTATAAGTAAGTAAAAGGAGAAAAATATGGAAGCAATATTATTTTTAATGATATGTTTTGTCGAATAAGAATATTTGTAAACTTCAGCCACTTCATTCCAATTCTTTAACCATTACTCAAATTTAATGATGCCAAAAAGCTATACGTGAAATAAACTCGAACTTTGTATTATTACCCCGTAAGGAAAATTTACCCTAACTTTGCATGTCATTAAATAAATATATCGCCAAAACGCCGACATAAATTTACACTTTTACCCTACGAAAATTGAGGAAGTCAATGTGATGTATATGGTATCGAAGAAAGCGTGACAGCTTCCTGTTGTAAATATACCAGGTTGTTATTTACTCCAAAAACTGTTTCACTTCAAACATGTCTACATCCATGGGATTACCAATCTTCAATGTTTGGAGGTGCTTATAAAGGGGCTCACAGCTACCTTGACACGTGTTGAAGGGATGCTTTGGTCATAAATAGTGAAGCGAGATGGGACAAAAACAGATTTATGATGTGGTGAATTAAATAAAATAATTATAAGATTTCCAGTTAACCACGGAATGTGATGAGATTACGAGTAACATACAATAATTATTAGGCGCACTAAATATTTGACTTGCAATCAGTGCAGAAAAAAATATTGTGGACATTTTTTTTATTTTACTTTGAAATATAAAAAAAAATATGAGTTACATGTACGAGTATACATATATATTTTACAAAATATTATAATAAAGGTCGTTTATGGTCATGTATACCTGTTTTGGTCATGTATACCTTATCAGAAAAGAGGAGCTCTTGTGCCTAATAAAGGACCCACGATTCTTACTTAGTTTGTAAGTTAAAATATATTTTGTATAAAATATTTACTTTTTACTGTAAGTTTTTTGTTAAAAGTTGTTTAATTTTATTTTTTTTGTTCTGATTGGTGATACATTATACAGTAATTCAGAAGGGAGGTTATTAATGTTATTATAACATTTTATGGCTTGGAAAATATAATGATTTTGCATTTGAGTTGTTTTAAAATTAGGTGTAATAAATTGGTTTTCATATCTGTTAGTTTGTAAAATTCTTGATATTCTTTGTTATTTTTTTCTTTAAACGTTTTTATAATGGAAGCTTGCTTGAATGTGTCATCGATTTGGTACTGGAAACAGTTTAAAAAGTGATTCTATTGAGAAGGTGGATTGTTTTTTTAAATATTACTTTAATGATGATTCTTTGCAAAACTTTTACTGGGTTTAGAATGTTTTTATAAGATCCTCCCCAACCTATAACTCCGTAGATAAGTAAAGAATGAACAAGGGCGTAGTATACATTTTTCATTATTTTTACATTTAAAATATTTCTTAACCTAACAAATATATAAATACATTTCCTTATTCTCTTCACTAGCTCTGAAATGTGACTATTCCACTTCAGGTTTTGATCAATGATCACACTGAGATATTTAATTTCGGAAGAAGAGTTAGGGAACGTACCCATACTACGTGACACGTTTAGGGGGGGGGGGGTCTTCAAAATGTCACGCTCCATACAAATGAGCGGCGGGTTGCTTAGGATTTTGGTCACCGGGGGGGGGGGGGGGGGGGGTTAAAAATTGCAAAAAGTTGGTCACGTAGTATGGGTACGTTCCCTTAATTACGGTACAAATAGGATTAAGTTGGTTAAAGTTATGAGTATTTACGGTGCAAATGAAAATTGTTAAATACTGTTAAAGTGAAAACCTTACTATATAAAAAATGAATGTTTCTTTGTTTGTCCCTTGCGTGATCCTAAACCACTAATCAGATTGCGATAAAAAATTGGCGATTTGTTGTGCGCATACCCGCGAAGGTTTATATATACAATTGTGAGCTCCGGCGTTGTGAAAATATTTCCTACGCCATTCTTCCGATTGCAACGAAACCTTTGCGAGTTGTTGTGCGCACGCCTTCGAAGGTTTCTATATATTATTACGAAATGGTTAGCTACGAATTTACAATAGGTAGCGCGAGTTGTTTGAGAAAATGTATGTATCTCATATAGATATTGTCAATGGTCTGCATTTATATCGACGGTCCCGAAGAACAAAGTCGGATCTGATAAAAATTTAAAATCGTCTTCTTGGCTTATTTTAACTTCCTTTTGATGATTAGAAAGTCCGTATTTTCGGAATTTACCATGAAATATAATGAAATACATATATAATTTTTATACGCTATTTTTCTTGATCTCAAAAACAGTAAAAATGCAGAAACGTAACTTTAAAAAGCCCTACTGCAAAACCACAAAATCGCACATTCGATATTGTTCTTCGGGACCAATATGTACTCTCCTTTCATTGTCATCTCTTTTTTTATTCGTGTTATTGTTATATTGTAAATGGACAATTTGTCCGTAGTTTACCGGCAGGGGTAGAAATATTCAAAAGCACTTTAATAAAGAAAAATAAACACTTTCTTTCCTGGAATGGCATCGCAACGCATTTTACGCAATAACCACACTGTTTCGTGATCCCCTATTTAAGAACATAGGAAAAATAAGGGATTATAATCTGGAAAGAATAAACATTGGTCACTTTCTGCGAAATTTAAAAATAACGTTAATAACGTATTATTTGAAACATACGACAGAAGGCAATTTTTTGCAATTATTCAATCTTTAATATTTCTATTTTTGAAACCGACAATTCATCTTCTTCAATTCATCTTCAGACCGGTACAAATAATTGTACATATTAGAATTATAATTCTTAGTCTACGGATTATGTACATAACATATGGGGGAAGGGAAGAGGGGTGGTCTACAAGAACTTTAATCAATTATATTTGTTACCAAGTCGTTTCAGACTGTCGAATTTATAGTTATTTTGGTAATTCCAGTAGGCTAAAACCCATGGTAATTAGCCTACTGGAATTACCAAAATAACTAGAAATTAGACAGTCTGAAAAGACTTATGTAGTAACAAATGTGATTAAAATCCTTATAGACCACCCCTCTTTCCCTCCCCAATATTTTATGTATGTAAGCAGTAGACTAAGAATAATTTGTACCAGTCTGAAGATAGCTTTAACGAGCTGAAACCGGTTACGGTCAATAAAATTAATTGTAAAAAAGGTTTGTATTTGTTCTATTACAATACATTATTCAATCTTTATTAAGAAACCCACAAGAAAAAGCTACAGAATTTCTCTCTTTGAATATCATTAGATTAGATATCTTTCCGTATTTTTTATCGTATCACTTTCGTGTGATTTGTTTGCATTGGTAGTGTCTTCGGGTACTGAAAAAAAAAGAAAATAAAAAATGAGTCAAGCAAGAGTGCCTAATTTCACTGTTTTCCCTTTAATAACTTGTCGCCTTCTGCTTTCCGACTTCCTTTCGATATCCAAGTTGAGAAAATGATTTATATTAGTGTCCCAAGTCCCATCAATATGCTGAACAAGATAGCCAATATATTCCAAAGAGCCTTAAAGTTATTCTTCCGGTTCATTCATAATTCATACCCAGCGACTAATTTGCATAACGCGATAGGACAGGGCGGCAAAATCGCAATTTGTTCCGCGTCGCGTAAAAACTGGTAAAAAGCTCTAAAAAGCGCGTGGTCTTTTATCACTGTTGTCGTGATACGGAGCGACTACAACTGGGTTATTGTTATTGCGGGTAATGCGCATTCATCCTGTCATTTCATCCCGCGACAAAATATCCCCGATAAAATATCCTACGGACAAAACATCCCCCAAACAAAATATTTACTAAAACTTGATCTAATCTAACAAAAAAATGGGACAAAAACAATACAGACATCCTGTAAAGACAATAAATTAATGTTAAAAAAAATAAAATGGGGCAAAAATAATACAGACCATCCTGTAAGGACAATAAATTATTTTTTGTATTTCTTGGGCATTAACTATGTAACAATTTCTAGACATTTTGTTTTTTTAAAGAGTTTTATTAAATGTACATTTGTTACTTAAATTTAATTTTTCCGCGACCGGTTTCGATACAACCGTATCATTCACGAGCAGAATTAAAACTAACTTAAAAATTAAATGCAAGTACCAAAGATTAATTAGGTGGGAGTAGTGGGAGGGATGATTTTGGGGGGAGGGGGAAAACGGTGGGAGGAGTCAATATTACACGGAAACATGGTTAGTAGAGGAGATTTGCAAGGGGCTATTATTTTATTCACTAAATTAATTTTAGATTTAATTTTTTTTTTTTTTTTTTGTTTTTTTTTTTTTTTTTTGTTGTTCGCGGAAAAATTAAATTTAAGTAACAAATGTACATTTAATAAAACTCTTTAAAAAACAAACTGACAATAAATTATTGTTCAAAAATAGTTAAATTTGACAAAAATAATACAGACCACCTGTAAAAACAATAAATTCAAAAAAAGTAAAATGGGACAAAAATAATACAGATGACAACAATGTCTGTATTATTTTAGTCCCATTTTTTTGTTAGTTTAGGTTTTAGTAGATATATATATATATTTATTTACGGACAAAAAGTCCAATTATATATTTTAATAGTCCAAAAATATATGTATATATATTTTATATGAATACCTCACAAGAGTCTCAGCTGCTCCCGTCTAGAGCCAGTGAGACTATGGCATCCCCAATTGGGGTATGTTGTGAGGCAGAAGGTAGCAGGGAGGGGAAGGTGGAGAAATACCAGGGTATTCAGATCTGGTCACCAAGCACGACTAAAGCCATTTCAGGCAATGCTTCAATTCTGAATGATGGTCTTACACCAGGACGATACTGAGAGTATCTTCCACTCTGGATGTTGGGGGATGTTTGTCCGTAGGATATTTTGTCGCGGGATGAAAAGTCGCGGAACCGTTACTGCGACCGGGGGCGCAAGACAAGCCGACAAGCGCCGTTATTCGTTAAGCCTCGATTACATTGAGAGAGTTTACAAGCTACTAGCCGGAAAATTCACTATCTGCTAGTAAACTCCCTCAGCGTAAAATCTACTAATTAGTTAGTAATATGATTACACTGAGCGAGTTTACTAGCAGATAGTGAATTCTCTCAATGTAATCGAGGCTTTATTGGCGGAATAGTGAAGTACGCGACTATCAAGAAGAGCAGAGTAACTCAGACGGTGACAAACATAAACACACTATTGGGCGTCATCGGCGACGGTCGCCTAAAATACAGCGAAGGGAAGCCGACGCGGATTCAATTCAGCGCGGTGTAAAAATAACCTTAATTTTGAAGTGCGCGAACAGTGGCGGAACCTCATGTTTCTGGACCCGGGGCTCAGGTAAACATATCTTTTGGTATTTTTTATTTTTTTAGATTAGCTCCACACAGGATGCCCTGAAGTAAATAAATTCATTTAAAATATCATCTTTGGAAAAGCTAAGTGGAAGGCCTTTTTATGGAAATTTGAGATGAGAAGTTCTGGGAAGGAAAAAGGTATTGAGATGAGAGGGGTGGGTAGGAATATGGGGGTCAATGTGTCCAGGAATTCCGTCATTACGAACCAAAACATTCCTCCCACTGCGGTTCAAGGTGATGAGTCGAAAAAGTCCTGGTGGAGAGGTCAGAAGGTTTCCCTTACTCTCCTGATCCGGCCTGTACGCAGTAGGTTTTATTTGATTAATTTGTGTTATTCCACAATTAATTCATATAAAATAATATATAGTATATTTGCGGCACGTCCCAGAGTGGAAGATACTCTTAGTATCGTCCTGGTGTAAGACCACTATTCAGAATTGAAACGTTGCTTGAAATGGCTATAGCCGTGTTTGGTGACCAGATCTGAATAACCAGGTACTTCCCGACCTTCCTCTTCCCCATCTCCTTCCCCTCCCCACTACCTTCAGCCTCACAACATACCCCAATTGGGGATGCCATAGTCTCACCGGCTCCAGACGGGAGCAGTTGCGACAGTTGTTCGGTGTTCATATAAAAAAAGTGGTTGGGCAAACACATCCGTCGCAGATATCTACATAAACCCCACCCCATGAACCCGGGCATCCCTGCTGTGTCACAAAACGTAGCGTACCACTTGGTTTTACAATGTTCAATGAATTCCCCTCAAATGTTAAGAAAGCTAAATATTTTCAGTTTTTCGTGGGTTAGGCACGTCTCAATTTTGTGCGTTGGTAAAAGATAATAATTATAGTATTTTTAGAATAAACGTACACTAGATATAGCTAAATAAAATAAATATCAGAGAGTGTAATTCACACGCGGTAGAAGTGAAACTAGAAAGTTACTAGATGTCGCTTTCTTTTCTTTTGCATTTTTATTTTAAAGTTGTTTGAAATAAAAAAAAAAGTTTCAAGCAAACCTCTGTTGTAGAACTGAGTTGTGACGCATTTCCGTTTCATCCGTTTTTAAATCACTAACGGCGCTAAAGAAGTTTAAAAATTGAAAGTTCCGCCACTGTGCACGGTACCGGCACGCTTCAAGCCCCCGCGCCGGAGACATGCGTAGGTACTTGCTTTTATTACTTTAAGTTAAGTGTTCACGGGTAAATCCAGGTATAAGTTATTATCGTAGGTGTATTGAGTGTTCAGGGGAAAACCCGCGGAGCATTAACGATAGGCAACGCACTCAATATTCCAAGCTCGAGAAATTTCGACCCCGTGACTCATGTTTATACATTATGTCGATATTTCACTGTTTTTTTTTCAATAAAGGTGTTAATTATTAAGAATGCCGCAATTCGATCACATAGCTAAATGCATTTCGCCGAAATCCAAATATAACATTGTCTATCAAGCGCCAATTTGGTTTTAAACGACTTCAAAAAGAAGGAGGTTCTCAATTCGACTGTATTTTTCTTTTTATGTTTGTTACCTCAGAACTTTTGACTGGGTTAACCGATATTGATGATTCTTTTTTTGCTGGTGCTTCCCGTGTGGTCCCATTTTAATTTGGTCCAGTTCCGACAATGGCATCCATGAGAAAATCATATAAGTCTTAAATTTGCATTAAGTATGTGCGCGACAAATGGACGAATAACTCAACATCACGCCAACCGATTTCGATGATTGTTTTTTTATTGGAAAGGATGTACTTCAAGGGTAATTTGAGGAGAGTTTGGTTAGGTTCTGATTATCGGATCCATGACTCTCTTAATTTGACCCTAACGTCGCTATGATCAAATTATGTAGCACGTTTAATAGGTTTACTCATATTCAGACAAATTAGTTAGTGTACTTCAGATTCACTAAAAATCAAAAAATATACAAAAATTTTGACAAAACAAAAAAAACGACTTAAAAAAATGCACTAAAAAGTAAAAAAATAATTTCGTATTCTTCTACAACTTCATAATCAACTTACTTTTTCTAATCATCAATATGTAGGTACGATTGTTGTTTTTGGAGTCGGTGTCAGCGAAGGTACCCGACCCGGCGTGTACACTTGACAGCTCCCCGCGCCGCCGCGGCCCCGCTCTCGCCTCGTCAAGTCGCTTGTGCGAAACAAGCACATCTCAATTATGTATGTAGTTACAAATCTACCTTTACTGACACCGACTCCAAAAGTAACAATCGTACCTACATATTGATGATTAGAAAAAGTATATGAAGTTGTAGAAGAAAACGAAATTATTTTTTTTAATTTTTAGTGCATTTTTTTGAGTCGTTTTTTTGTTTTGTTAAAATTTTTGTTTATTTTTTTAAATGTCCCCGCTAAACGCCGATTCCATGTGCGTTTCAGCTTTTTATCAAATTGTAATAAGCTGACAAGCTTAACAACATGACAGTTGTTCTCTGCAATTTGTTTAAAATCTGAAACGAACCTAAGACCGGCTGCGTATTTACAATCCCTACCGCGTTTCAGTCGCTTTAAATTTTCAATATCAAAATTTAAATATTTTGAAATAAAATTATTAATTTCTAATATACACATTGGAAATATTATTTTATCTAGATTTTAGAACAATTTTTGTTTTAGCAAAGTAATAAAAAATTATCAATATAGAGGTGTATTTTCAATATATGGGAATAATATAAAAATTTAAAAATTTAGAAATAAAATTATTAATTTCTAATATACACATCAGAACGATTATTTTATCTAGATTTTGGAACAATTTTTGTTTTTGCAATGTCATAAAAAATAACCAATACAGAGGTATATTTAAAATGTAAATTGTCGTTACCGCGACTGAATCGGTATATGTAGGTTTTGTAAATACGCAGACCGGCTAGGAATCTAAAACCGGCATCTATCACATGTGAATTTCTGCGAAACAACTGGGCCAAAAAAAGTATCTCGCTAGATGTGTGAATAAAGTTTTTTTAAAATATATTCTTTCTTAACTTTCTACACTTGTTATCTTGACTATTCGCAAGCGATAGCGATGAGAAATACCTGAATAAAATTATAAACGATTTTAAATACCTGTTATCATGTCCCCCGGTTATTTAACTTACTTTTTAACCCATATTATATTGTTTACGATTAAAAAAAATGGATTTTGTTGTTTAAAAAACCGTAATAAAATCGATACAATAAAATCATTCTGCCCCGATTTCAGGAAATGAACGCAAATTTTTTTTTGTGGGCTAAGATCGAGTTGTTTGGCGGTCGGTTCTCTCTGCCTACCCCTGCGGTAAAACGGCTGATAGTTAATTAGTTTTTTCAGCTAAAAAAGAAAATGAACAAACTTATAACTTCGCCAATTTGTATCATATGACCATTTTTTTAATCAAACCGCAGAAAATAATTTGACGGCCTCCGGCGTCGAGGGACAAGACTCTCGACTACGAATTAATTTTTTTTTGTATATTTCATTTAGCTATACATTTTTAACGTTTTATATCTAGTGTTTCAGAGTGGAAGATACTCTCAGTATGGCCCTGGCGACAGAACACCTTTCAGAAATGAAACGTTACTTAAAATGGCTTTAGCCGTGTACGGTGACCATATCTCAATAGTTAGGTAATTCCCCATCTTTCTCCACCCACAACTCCCCTCGCCACTACCTTCAGCTTCACCGCCTACGGTTAGTAGGGAGCCTTTAAGACTTTTATGCGGCATACGCCATCAAAGAACACTCCGAGGTTAAAATAGATGGTTAGGGGTCGTCCATTAATCACGTGATGTTTTTTAGCAACTTTTTAACCCCCCCCCCCCCTTGGTGATATGTGGTGAGGTTTTAGACTAACCCCCTCCCCCCATAATCACGTGTATTTTTTTTTAAGTACAAAGTTTTTGAAATTTTCAGAATATTAGTACGATAAATAAATACACGCGATATCTCATTATGCCCCCCCCCCCCCCGTCGTGATATTTCGTGATTTTTTCCGAACCCTCCCCCCCCCTTTCGAGCCTCACGTGATTAATGGACGACCCCTTAGTTATAAATAAAAGGTTGTACGATAAAATATTTTTGGGGTAATTTGCAATGTTGCGCTACCTCCTTCTTTAGCCAATGTTTCAAACAACGTAGCAGTGTTCATAATCAGGGTAGATGTGTGATGATGGACACTGCAACGCTGTCCGAAACGTTGGCTAAAGAAAGAATTATTTGGCATAATACCCCAAAAATAAATCTCTATAATACTTTTGGCCGTAAAATCTAATAGCATATGACTACTGTACTTCGTTTTTTTTTAAATAATCGTCAAAAAAAATAAAATTTAAACGAATGGATTAAGCTGAACCTTCCAACGATAGCTGAGGACCACCACAGTCTGAATTCGTTAATCTGTGAAAATAAATATCTATACATATTAGACGTGGGCAAAATTGAATGAATGAATTAAATGAATAAATTCAATTTTGTAACACACTCGATCTGATTCTCATTTTCAAAAGGAATTAAATCAATATTCCTTACCCTTGGCCTTGCATCTTACGATTTTTTAACAGCACCATATTTATTTTAATTTCGATTAATTTATTTTACTGTTAAATATTTCATGTTATATTGAGGTAAGAAAATAATAATGTACTCTACTAAATATTGTAGTGTTTCGTAGGAATTAAATTAAATATTATTCTGGATATTTGTTGCGCGGATAGGTACACCTACTACAGGCGATGCGCGCCGCGAAATTGCCTATCACGTGTACTGTGTAGTATCCCGCGCAGTAAATCTTATACCTACAAAAAACCCCGTAGGCCAGAGTCCCCGTCCCAATCCAAGTGACAAAACCGCCAAGCGAGTCAAATAATTCTGAGCTCCGAGTGCCGCGTCTGTTTCACAGTCGTCCCGCCAGTCCCGCTATTGTCATAGTCACGGAGGAATGAGGAATCGTTCCTACAAGTCTGCGCGGACTGTAGCTCTCAATCTGCAACCCCAATCTCTGTTTCACTTATTCAAGGAATCAAAACATTTATTTCTTATTCATTTGTGACGTTGTAGTCCCACGGGTCCCCCCGGGTCACACGTGTCGAGTCTATCCAGCCGGTCCGCGGAATGCAAGTTATTCAAGTCACAGCAAGATAAAAGACACTTTATTAGTCAGAAGTTCCTAATTCATTTCTGGATGCCCGCAGAAAATCGGTTCGTCGTTGGTAACTTCCCACTTCGGACTCTGAATGTTAATAAAAAGACTAAAAAGCGAAAGTTAATGCTACATTTTTCTCCCTCACACGTGCGTAAATTATGCAATGCGTGTAGAAACAAAACGATGTTTATTTATATTATTGTTTTTTTATGGTATCTGTTTACCTAGCCGTAAACAAAACATCAGTCGGGGTTAGTATATTATATTTATGCATCAGTCGCTGTCGAACCGTGATACTGATAAATGATAATTGATTTTATTTTTGTAATAAATTATATGACGCGTGTCGCCCAGACTTTTAATTAGTTTTTATTCGGCGCTTGGTTTTAACTTCACCATTGAGGTAGGTGCATTTAAAAATATATATTTGAGTGATCCAGGTGTATTGTTATATTGTAATCGTATTTTTGTTTCATATCATAGTGTTTCCATACAAACGAAGTATTGAAAATCTGTAAGGCGCAGATGCCAATCAAATACTTCATCTCACCTCCGCTCACCCCAAATCAACTTTGATTCGAATGGAACTTTGGACGCCAATCTTCGACTATACAGTCGAAGAATGTCAATCTGCGGCAAGCATGAGACTCACCCTTCACGGCGTGGGCATTCCTAATGTATCATCCCTGGAAAGGAGTGGGGTGTTGGGCTATTGCCATTAAAACCCACTTTTAAATGAACATAAGCATAGTATATTGTTTAAAGGAATAACTGTTAATAAATGACATATAAAAAGGACTCACCCGGGACCTTGAATCAACCTAATTCTAACTATCTACTAATTTACCCCCCCCCGGACTGCAGCTGCGAGTTGGAGGCCCTTGTGGCCTCTCCCGGAGACGCCTGGTGTGAATTTCTACCGATTGGGAGGCCCAAACTCTCTCCATCAATCGGTAAAACTCCGCTCGACTGTGGCAGGCGGAATCCTATGACCCTCCGCGGGATGCCGATCCTCCTGCTTCCTCTCCTGGCCTCGGCTCTGGAGCCGAACGATCACCGATGGAGGGGACCCATGAACCTCTCCTGACTATCGGTCCTATTGCAAATGGTGGCGACACTCTTACTCCTTTACGGCGCGAGTTCTCCAAAAATGGCGAGCACCACGGGATTGTCGGCCGCGGGAAAATGATTATTGCCAGCGTACACTACTTGTTACCGACAGGATGGCTCTGCTCACTCCCGATTACTCTTTGTGAGCCCCGGCCACAATAACATGCCGCCGAATTATTCCCGACTCGATTAAACACGATCTCACTCGCGATTTTGAGGGTTTTTCTTTGAAAACCATTAATAAGATTTCACTAAAAATCCATTGTCGCCCGCGTATACTTTCTTAAATTCTTTTTCGTACAATTAGCACATTTTACTCGCAATGTGTGACTCGTCGATTCCAAAGCGGGCCGCTCTTCTCGCTTCGAAATCAAAGTGTGCGGAACCGGAACAACGCCCTCTCGCGCCTCGCCTAGACACCAAAAATCCTGAGAGTGTCGCCAACATTATCATTTTTTTAAAGTACTTGACGGAATAATACATTTTTAAGAATTGCTTCATAACAGTATAATAGTATGTTTTTTTTGTGAATACCGCACAAGTCCCAACTGCTCCCGTCTGGAGCTAATGAAACTATGGCAACCACAATTGGGATATTTTGCGAGGTTGAAGGTATGGGAAGTTTAGATCACGTGAAGTGGAACGATTTTAAGTTTAATAAATAAATAAAAAAATAGTAAAACTTTAGGAGTTAACCACAAAAACTGTTCAATTTTAAGATTTAATTGCTAGCTTAGATATTATTTTGCCTTTTGGCAAAATAATATCTAAGTACGCATTGAAATATTTCGTTAACCCCGTCGCGAGTCGTTTTTAGTACCTACAATTTTTCAGAACAACATAATTCACCCTAAGAAGAGTGCTTTGCGAAGTGAAAACTTCCTTAGCACCGTTGTGATTTGAAACTCGATGAAACGAAAAATAACGACACTAAAAATAGGCAAACAGATGCATCAAAAGGATGTAGTCTGCGAGAGAATGAGATAATATTATCGGTCTCCTCTTTTTGCGGTTCTTCGTAGCCTTTCGGTCTCCTCTTTGTGCGGTGCTTCGTAGCCTCCCCACTCACGTCTACTTTAGTTTTCTGAAGTGAAAACTGCGCATTAGATAATATATCTATGTATACATACATATAAACGAAGGTTTTTTTTTTTTTTTTTTTTTTTTTTTTTTTTTTTTTTTTTTTTTTTCTTTTTTTTTTTTTTTTTTTTTTTTTTGGAATTACTTGAATTAAAGGATTGAATAAAAGGAATCAATTCAAAAAGCCGAGGGAATCAGACTGAATCGATTCTCTCCTGGGAATGAATCTGCCCATGTCTAATACATATATATATATAAAAATCAATTGCTGTTCATTTAGTCAGGTAGTAAACAAAATCAGAAAATGAATATATATATTTTTAAGAATTAGAAATTTTCTTTCGATAAAAAATCTATATTTAATCTACTATGCCTTAGTTCAACCCACTTTACAATACGCTATTATTAGTTGGGGATCCGCGTATAAATAAAACCTTCTTCCAGTAGAAATTATACAAAGAACAATTATTAAAATTATATTAAAAAATCCTGGGATTACCCAACAGAACGCCTGTTTGAAGAATTTCAAGTATCAACATTTAAAGATTTATATATTAAAAATTCATTAATTCAAATTATAAAAGAAAAAGATAAATATCCATTTTTAAATGAAAACAGAACTCGACTTAAACATGTTTTTATATGCCCCAAACTAAATACGTCTTTTGCACAGCATCATTACACTTACCAGGGAAGAACTTTTTTCAATCGTCTACCAGAAGAAATCAGAAGCATTAATGATAAAACCCGAATACTGCTCTCTGTCAAGAGACATTTTAAAAATATTCCCAAGAAAAAAACTACTGTCAATTAATCTTACAAATATCCTAAGTTTTTCATAACATTCTTTCTTTTTTTTTAAATACACACATTATCAAAATAAATACTGCAGCTCACATATATTTATGAACAATGAATTATTTAAGTACTAATTTATGTATAACTAATAACTAATAGCATTTATGTACACTACCCTTCCATACACAAGCAAGTGCTTTTAATGGAAGGGTAGTAAAAAAAAAAACCTGAGATGTAAAATAATCATGTAAATACCATGTAAACCTTATTATTAAAAATAAAAAAAAATGTATATGCAAAAAAAAAAATAATTTGTCTCGCTAAAACTCGAGAACGGCTGGGCCGATTTAACTGATTCCGGCTCTGAAATGTTTGTCGTAGTCCAGGGAAGGTTTAAACGGTGATAAAATATGGAAAAATTGCGAGGAAGATAGTAAAAACCACAATTTCATTTTCCCATATAAACTGTTCTACCCACTTTCCTGTCAAACATTTGACGTTCGTCCCTTCGGTACGGTAGACTCGGGTCCAAGCGAATTGAAGCAAATAAAATAATAATAATAAGCTTTTTTAAAGATTTTTAATACTTGAATTGTCAATTATTGATAATTTAAATATGTACTTGTGTTAGGTGCCAAATTTGCGTGTTTCCGCCCCTCCCCTCCATGAGGAGGGAGGGGAGGGGAGGGGACTCGGGAAAGTGTATTCGCGGGAGGGGCGGGGAGGGGAACCCGGGAGGGGGGAGGGGTGTTCACGGGACGGGGGAAGCGGGCGAGGGGAGTGGGGAGAGGGAAGGCGGAAAAGGCGGAGTGGGAACGCGAGAGGGGAAGGGGACGCGTGAGAGGAAGGGAAACGGGACGAATGGGAAAAGACACGCAGGGATAAACAATTTATTTATTAAATGGCATAGCAACGCATGCCGGGTACCAGCTAGTAATAATATACGTAAGATGAAAATATTTATATCCCCATTCACAATACGTTCTACAATACGCAATCGCGGGATAGCGCCGATTAAAAGTACCTCATGCATTCAGACTAGAGACCAACGCGAATGAATGAGTAAAATAATCTCAACGAACACAATCTCACACTCGTGTATAGGCACACACAACATACCAACACACTCATACGGTGAATGCATTCCGGCTTTTCACTTTCATCGCAATAAATCGTACACATTTAACGTGGGCAAGCCGGGAATACACTTTTAAATCAGCCAGCAATGCGAAATAAAACAATTGAGAGCAAGGTTATAAAGATCGCCACTTTGTAAAGAACCTTTTAATAAAACAAGCAACCTATGACATATCAGAGAAACGGAAGAATCTTCCAAATGAAGGCGTAACGGAGACTATTAAATAAAATTCCTCTTTTGTTGAGTGCGCATTTTTCCTGGAGCGTTTGCGCCAGGTGAAAAAATCCGCGACACATTGTGAAAAAGGCGGAGGCTCAACCGCGCATTCTGAATGAAAATCATTGATTCAAACTGGTTTTCTGGTGAGTTTGCTTTACTTTGAAATGCTTTTAACCAGGTACAAATAAGTGACATATTGCACGTTACGGAGACGTTCGTTACGTAACCCAATTAATCGCCAAAACTCTTAACGTTAGCGAGTAAAACTTTTTCTTTCAGCATTTGCCGTTTCATTTGGAGACTTTACAGATATACACCGCGGTTCAGAATAGCCTTCCCAATACTGAAAATAGACACCGCCAGTTTACAGCGATTTGAACAAAAAAAGAAAGATTAAAAATACTCGAGAATAGCCACGACACGGGAATGCCTCACGTCTCGTGTGTTTCTTAACATAATCTTATTTTTAAGTAAGGCCAATAATAACATATCGGCATAGTATTCTATAAATGGTTATGCTACAAAATAGGTATGGCAACATGAGTTCATAATAAATAACTATATAATAAAGTTGACAAACTGCATGAAAATTTGCAAAGTTAGAGCTATCAAGAATCATCAAAATAAAAATAGGTACAATTTTAAATTGAACATTCCTTTTTCAGGAATACATAAATTAATTAGCGGGCGTGGTCGAGGGGTAATGCTCTTGACTTACAATCCGAAGGTCGCGGGATCCAATCCCGGCGTGCGCTGATAAATATTATTTGATTAATTTGTGTTATTTCACAATTAATTCATTAAAAATAATGTACAGTATATTTGCAGCACGTTCCAGAGTGGAAGATACTCTCAGTATCGCCCTGGTGTAAGATCACCATTCAGAATTGAAACGTTGCTTGAAATGGCTTTAGCCGTGTTTGGTGACTATATCTGAATAGTCAGGTACTTCCCCACCTTCCTCTTCCCATTTCTTTCGCCTCCCCATTACCTTCAGCCTCACAACATACTCCAATTAGGGAAGCCATAGTCTCACTGCCTCCGGACGGGAGCAGTTGGGACTCTCGTGAGGTTTTTTTTACATTAACTCCACACAGGAGGCCCTGAGGAAAATAATTTCCCTCAGGGCCTATGTCATCTGAGATGCTGTTCGGTGGGTCTTTTTGAGGAAAGGAAGGAATGAACATTGGTCTTGAAGAGACCCACGGTGTAGGAAGGAGGAAACACAAAGGCCGACAAATCGTTCCACAGCCGAGCTGTTGAACACAAGAACGAGTCGAAGAAGCGACCCGTTCTCATGTGACCAATGTCAACCGTGTACATATGTTGGGCACGCGTTTGGCGTGATTCCCGACTATGTACCGGTGCCGAAGGGATCAATGACGCTAGTTCCTCGGAGCATTTTCCATTGAAATACCGATAGAAGGTATTCACAAAAAAAACATATAATACGTTAAAACAAGCAGTTTTATAACGCAAGAAATTATGTCGGCTGATGATTAAATAAGTTCAATGATGGAAAATGCAGGCAGAATTTTAACGGGAATTAAAAAAACACTGCCCGGAATCGAAAATAAAAATAAAATCGATATAATGACTTTGTCATGCCCGGAATTTTTTTCCATAATTATTAATTACAATTAGAATCGTACTAGAACTGTACTAAAACTGGCCAGAAACAGTTGCGCACACATCGGGTCAACAACCTCTCTGATTTTGTCACTTTTGTGATTACAATTATTAATTAACTGTTTCTCGCCAGTCTTAGTACAGTTCTAGTACGATTCTAATATTTGGAATTTTTTTAGGCGATCCAAAAAACTGTTTTTTTTTTGCCCGATTCTTATTCTAATTTTATAAAAAAATGGGTAATTAAAAGCCCATTAACGAAACATGTAAAAAATGTTTAAGAATCCGGCAATTAGAACAGTTTTTTTTTATTTTATAATTATTTTATAACTAATTTTACAATTAATATGAGATATGCATGCTGATGAGACCGACGATATGACAATAATAATATCGATAAACATTTTTTGTCGGTTAATTTTATACAGATAAAAGGGATCATTCCACGCGTGGTCATCCTATTGCATTATAGTACGGGCGGCCTTGCGCAAGGCCGGCACGCGTGCGCTAAACGGCGCGGGGTACTGAGAGGGCAAGAAGTGAAAGAGCGGGAACCCCTCTCAACCCCCCAATCCTCAGCCATCTCCCCCGTCTCCTTGGCCAGCCGCGAGAGGACATCGTCCGAGATTTTTTACACACCACCACACACAGACCTCAGAAGTCCTTTGAACGGTGTAGTATTTGTGTATCGGCAGGTATACATATGTTTTCTACCAGAGGCAATATTTGTTTTGGTATCTCGTGACTTGATAAAAGTGAACGGAGAAATCTCAGAGTTTTTTTTACGCGTCTCTATAATTGAGGGACGATTAGTCGGGCATACCAACGCGTTGTCGGTCCACTGTCAAAACTAGATTTCTTGTTTGCTAAACTGCTAGGAATTTATAAACAAGAAATGCGTTACTGATAGGGTTGCCAGATCATCGTAGAGAGTTATTTTATAAATGTAGGAATTTGTTGTATGGCATTGTAGCATTTTTTATGCGAGTCGCAGCTGTCCGTAGTCAGTGGGGACTAGGTCATCATATTGTGAGGCTGAAGGGAGTGATGAGTTTAAAAAATATATAATGTGAATACCTCACAAGAAGCTCAGCTGCTCGCGCCTGGAGGCAGTGATACTAATGGGCTCTACACACCGTACAATTTCTAGTCACTTCTTGCTGGCCTGCTTGCTGCTGCCGCAGAGAGTCCCTGCATGCGTCTCGTTCTAGCGGCCCTTTAACAAACGAGACAGCGCTAGTTCGCTCAACTCCACGCTCTCTGCAGTCACTGCATGTACTGTCGTGTGTAGGCAATCTAACGTATCTTTAATGGGGGTACTCTGTGAGGCTGAAGATAGTGGGGAATGGGGAGGAAAAGGAGATGGGAAGAGGAAGGTGGGGACGTACCTGGCTATTCAGATCTGGTCATCAAACATGGCTAAAGCAATTTCAAGCAATGTTTCAAATCTAAATGGTGGTCTTAACACCAGGGTGAAACCGATAGTATCTTCCAACTCTCAAATAAAAATTATTTGCGCACGCCAGGATTTGAAACTATGATATGCAATTATTGTAAAACTATGATATGTAAATAAACATCGCAGGGCAAGATAGCAAGATGCACGCTTTTGTTAAGTTCAAAATCCTAGCCTGAGGCCGGTCTCATTTTAGTTCTAGCTCATTTTCAAACAGGTAAATAGGCACCATACACGAGATGGTCATTTTGACAATACGCTGCCGTTTTCATTTCGAGTCAACGTGCAGTGAATAGAAATGGGGATGAAGCATGTACCTATATGTTTACAAAAATAACAGATTCTTCTATCCTGTGTCCTCTGGGTGGAACTCTACGCTAGGTATTCTAAAACTGGAAAAAATATCACGGCGCTTTTAAGTAAGGGAACGTACCCATACTACGTGACCAACTTTTTGCAATTTTTAACCCCCCCCCCCCCCCGGTGACCAAAATCCTAAGCAACCCGCCGCTTATTTGTATGGAGCGTGACATTTTGAAGACCCCCCCCCCCCTAAACGTGTCACGTAGTATGGGTACGTTCCCTAAGCCTTTCCATGACCAGGAAATATTTCTATCTTTGACCGTTTTTTGTCATAATAGTCACCGCAGGCCTAAAACAATTCATTCATACTTTTAAAGCTTCAAAACGCCTCAAGATGCATTACAGTGACAGATGACATTTTAAGGGCCCGCAACCGGGCTCAAAAAGAAGAAGATGGAGAGACATGAAATTACGAATGGTAGACGAGAGCGTTAAAGCGCCAAAATCGATGCGAAAATTGCGAAATGTAAATACGACTCGTTTAAAATAGAGCAAAAATCTCGTGGGAGGCTTCTTAAGCATCATTTAAAGAAACATTGTGAATTTTTTCACAAATATTTATTTATTATAGATAGATACAATTTATTATTTATGAGATAATAGAAACAGACTTGTTTTTAATCATTTTTGGAGCAAACTTTGCGATTTTTTTCTATCGAGGGAATTTCATATAATTTGCGTTTCGGCGTGGGCAGCATCTAGACATTATCTTAAAAAATAACATATATTTTTTTAAGAGCTTAAAAACTTCAAATGTTTAAGGGAGATATGTAAGAAATCGGTACAAATGCAGGTAGCGGCGCACAGTGGTTTTACTAGTATGGGAGCGTCGGAAACAATTCGAAATTTAAAATTGCAAGGATCACTAAATTTGGTTTCTATATCTTGACACCACATACCAGCGCATCTTTCCCCATACCACAAAATTCAACAAAACGTTTCGTCACTGCGTAACACGTCAGCAAAGATTGACTTCCCGTGCAGTCAGGACGTTTGTGTATAAATGCAACGTTTATTATATAACATTTAGCGACTGATAACTTTTTACACCGCTTGCTCGCAAATTTTTTTTAACTTGGATTCAATACCTTCAGGTGTTTACTAAAGATGTTAAGTTTATTTTTTTCATTTCCTAATGCGACAAATTTGGGATATTTTTTTTAAAAAACATCTCGTGAATTAAAAAAAAATTACGAAGATTTCTGGAATACTTAAGGATAAAGTTAGATATAATGTGCTGATGTACTTTTGTAGCTGAACTATTTACGTATCATATTTAAAAAAAAATCTTGCGCATTTTTGCGGTTCTACGGCCCAGGAATTTTTACGTAATTTACTTACTGTCAAATTTGAGTGCTTCATAAACATTATTTTTGTCACAGGTTCGGTTTCAAAGGATTTGTTCTTAAGACAAAAGGAGTTATTTGGCATAATGATGAACTCGAAGTGTCAAAAGATAGAAAAAGATTTTAAGATTTGAAAAAAATGTATATAAACCTCACCAATTGCCTTAAAGAGAGGTTGGATAAATTCAGCAAAAAAATCACGGGCTTCAAATTTCGCATTAATACAAGACGGACTATTGCTCGTCGAGATGATGCTAGATTTGTGATGGAAAATAAAATAAAAAATGACTTGAGACTCCGATTGGTTTTATATTGTATGCGATTTATCCTGAAAACGGCACGTGATGATCGTAAACACAATTTGAATGTAGTTCAGACCAATCCAAACGCTTGAAAACCAAAGATCTTCGGCAAAAGTGCACCTCTTTCTCATTTGGTGTTTGAGAAAGAGGTATATTTCTCGGTCAATCGGTAACATCAAAATTATTAGAAGACATTATTCTAGGCGCTCATCTATTTAACAGACAAGTGTACAGATATTTGATGATAATCGCTCTTCTTAATAACAAGTGTTCATTGGAACGCGAGAGGTGCGGATTATTTTAGTATTTTTAAATCTTCAATTGTACCTACCTTTGCGATTAGTTCGTGGGAAGTCTGACAATATAAAGGTAGTGTGGCAGAATCCTTGCCCATCGTCCATCAGATATTGCCACCCGATTAAGAATATCAGAAGAGGCTCAGGAAGCTCGGAACAAAGATTTTTTAAAAATATCGCGAGAACTGTTCTAGAAAATGTTTGCGTGAGAAATTTTATGAAGGTGTTTTTAATTTAATGTTAGTTACATCTGATCCTATCATAACTAGTTACAGGCAACCCCCAAAGAAACAATTAAATCGTTTTCCTGAGGAAGTTTTCAATTTAATAATTCCTCCGGGTATTCATTCTTCAAATATCTTTAGCACCGACGATGATGATGATTGTTCATCGTCTGCCTCAGAATGTTAAAAAGCAAAATTAAACATTACTCGGCCTTTATTTTCACATGGATATGGACATAAATAATATTAATTTAAAGAAAAAAAATTTTTTTTTTTTTTCGATGATAAAAATATAATAAAATCCAGAAATCATTAATAAAATCCAGTAAAACTTACTAAAACCGAATATTATATTTTTTTTAACCATGCCGAAAAATAATATCACATTCTTTCCCCGTTAATCCTCCCTGTGAATTGTTTCCAACTTTTGGGGTATTTGGAACAACTGTGCGGCGCCTTAATTAGAGATGCAATTTCATGAGAGTTTCCGATCCATTTTATGATGTTAAACTGTCTTACATAAGTATTTCAAAAAGATTATTTGTTCATATGAAGCGGATACTTTGTGATGTGACATTATTAATTTAAAATCAAACAATAACTTTGTAAAAACCACTTTTTTTATTAATAAAAGTGGTGTTAACAAAGATATTGTTTTATTTAAAAAAAACTTTATTTTGTGATCAGTTCACTTATTCTACTTTCAACTTGGAGCAACCCTTGGTAGGTACAAACAACATCAAAGAATGAAGTTGATATAATTACACTACCAACTTTTGGTGGTCTAATCCAAACTTTACAAAATTTACGTTGACGGTTAATCTCATAAGATTTAAAAAATCTACAAATCTACAAAAGTGACTGTTCCTCGCCACCTCTTTGGGAGGCGGGTATGGATACCGCCGCACCACTTACCGGGCACCACTTATTGGATAACAAATACCTCCGCCATAGGTCACCCAAAGGGGTTCGCTACGTTTGATGTCCTAGCAGGGGTGCCCAGTTACTTTTTCAAATGGGGTGAGGTTTGGCGGAGTCTTGGCAGGCTGGATCGGGAGAGACTGGTTGAGGAAGACCTTTTGACCTCTCCAGCAGAACTCTCTCGGAACATCGCCTTGCATCGAAGTGGGATGGTTGGATTCATACGTTCGTCACTCCTGGATACACTGACCCCCAGATTCCTAGTTATCCCTCGTACATTTTTCCTTCCTTTCCTAAAAATACCCTCCACACAGCATTCCTAAATTAGACGTACTTAGGCTCTGAAGGGAATTATTTTCCACAAGGCCTCCGGTGTGTAGTTAAAGTAAAAAAAACGCCACCGGACACAACGAGATGCTGCACCTTAATAACAGAACGTAATAGACGACTAGTAGATTGAATAAAAGTACTAGACATAATTTACAAGTTGTAAGACAAACACAGGCTAAACAAAAAGAAAGCTGTAATGACCCGAATACGAATACAGTAGAACACAGCCTCAGAACAAAAGCCACGAGGTATAAAGTATAATGGCCTATAAATTATCTCAATACGAAAGTCACGATGGTGCGTTTAGTACCATCCTGATAAGGCCAAGCGGTACTCGCCTGGCCTATTCAGGTGTCCACAGTTATCATCAGACTTGTAAACACTGGTTCCTAGGCATCTTCATTCTTGCTTGGTGGTCATAAATCTGTAATAGAAGGGGGTTTGATGGCAACGAGATACAGATAGCTATGGGAACGCTGGAGAATTTCTCAATGTTAAAGACCAATAGCATTGATCTTAGTTCTTGGCATAATGGAAGAAAATTTAATTAATCGTACCTAGACAGAGTGGAAGGGAATTATTGGAAGGGAGCAGGTCGTGAACGACTGAGAACTGGCCACGGCCTTCGTGGTCGAGAGGCAAGACTCTCGACTAGCAATCCAGAGAACGCGGGTTCAAACAAATTTCATTTGATTAATTTGTGTTACCTTTACATAGTATAAAATGAAGACGCTCCCGCTGTATGTGCGCGTAGATCATTTACTACGCAACGGATTTTTATTCTGTTTTCACCAATAGGTAGAGTGATGCGCGAGGAAGGTTTTTAGGTAAATAATATGTCAAGATTTTGGGTAAATTGGTTGAAACATATAAATAAAGGGAGCGGGCTGGCAAGCGGGCAGCGTGCTGGTAAGCAGGCGGTGTGGATTTGATTTAACAGATGGCGTTGGTTATAAAGGTTGGGTAATGGCGTGGCGTTGTGTTTCGTTAGTCACAGCAACGTGTGGCCGGGTCTGCTAGTTTCACAATATATAGCACATTTGTGACACGAGAGTGGAAGACACTTTCAGAATCGCCCTGGTGTAAGACCATCATTCAGAAATGAAACTTTGCCTAAAATGTCGTTAGCCGTATTTGGTGACCAGATCTGAATAGGTACTTCCCCACCTTCCTCTTCCCCATCTCCTCCTCTACTACTTTCAATCTCACAACGTATCCCAATTGTGGATGTCATAGTCTCACTGGCTTCAGACAGTTCTCTTCAGCTCTCAGAAACACTGACTTGTAAAAATAATCCTACTGTCAATTCATTCGAAATCAGAAAATTTCGCTATGTGTAAAAGCTAATTAGGGTTAGGATGGTTACAATGAAAGCAAATACAATATAAAGCAGAACGGATTTCCGACGAACGAAATTCCATCATGAGCTATGGAAATTTTAAATTTCCGATAAACTTTTCTTTTTCTATTGTCTAGTTTCCTTAAAAAAATGCATTCTCATTATAAACTTTGTACTATAATAATTTTTCTAATTTTCAACATGTTTAGATATATATTTAATCCATTTGTTGAAACTAGACACCACAAAGTAACTATATTCCATTGGTCACCATGAAACAGGCAGCCACCTAGTATGGTGTAATCAAAGATATTGAAATATAAGTAGATGTGCTATCTGCTGTTTTTACTATGTGGGTCTGCGCTTCCGGGTGTCGCCAATATTGTTTACCAATTGATAAAATAAACTAAAAGAACAAATAATTAACGAATAAACCAAACGAACGTTAAACTAAATGAACGAATTCTTTCCTTATTCAAAATATATTGTTAACCAATATTAATGCACATTTTCAAAAAATCAACGAAATGAACAAATTCTTTTTGTATGAAAACTGCGCTAATTAGCGCGTAGACCGGCGACAGTTGCGCGGACACCATAGCATATCTCTTCTGTATTTGAATATCTTTGGGTGTAATGTATCATGTATTTGAAAATGTTTTAATGAGTTACCATGTAATTTATAAAAAAAAATAAATAATAAAAAAAAAAAATAAAGACAATTAGACGAGACAAGATGGCCAAATCGTTTGATCAATTTTATTTTTTTTTATTTTATTTTATTTTTATTTTTTTTTTTTTTTATATCAAACGTTTATTGATTATAGCATATAAAATATAATGTACATTTAGATGATGTGTTAATTTGCTTACATGTTCATATTCAAATATGTTAATACCACTCTTCCATGGAAGCGTTAGCTTGTGTCTGGAAGAGTAGTGTACATTTTTTAATGCTATATTTAAGTTCTTAAATTACAATGTGAATGTAAAAAACAATAAGTTGTAAGTTCGGTGATATGTAATTATAAGTATTTATCTACTATCAAAACAATTTTACTATTTGGATAATGTGTCCAGAATTATTGTAATTAGTTGCTAAAAACAATACAAAATTTAACTTATTTGAAGAATGGAGTATCACTTGGAAACTGAGTTATAAGTAGATTAGATTAGTCGGAAACTGTTTTTTTTTTTTGTGATTATCTTTAAAATATTTTTTTACAGTGTTTATTAATTGGATTTTATCATTAATTTTTCTAATTTCATCCGGTAATCGGTTGAAAATAAGTCTTCCTTGATAAGTATAATAATTTTGTGCAAAGGAAGTGTTTAATTTTGGGCATGAAAAAATATATTTATGTCTAGTACGGTTTTCAGTTATAAATTGATATTTTTCTTTTTCTTTTATAATTTGAATCAATGCATTTCTATTGTATAGATCTTTGAAAGATGGTACTTGAAATTCCTTAAATAATTGATCCGTTGGGTAGTCAGAAGGTTTTTTTAATATGATTTTAATTATTAGCCTCTGCACAACTTCAATTGGGGAAAGATTAGTTTTGTATGCTGATCCCCAGCTAATGATAGCATATTGTAAAGTTGATTGAACCAAAGCGTAATATATTAGATATAAGTTTTTTACAGATAAAAAATTTCTGATTCTTAAAAATATATAAATCAATTTTCTAATTTTTTTTACAACTTGACAAATTTGTTCCTTCCATTTCAAATTTTTATCGATAATGACTCCTAAATATTTGATTGTGTTTGTTGTTTTTAATATTGTGCAGTTTTGGATACAATAATTTTTACTATGTGTTTTGGAATTATCATGGATGATGATGTCAATGTTTTTAGGGGTATCATTTTTGTGTATTGCAAATGGAATTACAAATGTTTTATCACCATTTAGTGATAGTAAATTTACGTCGAAGAAATTCTTTAAAATATTTATGTATTCGGTGGCTTTAAATGTTACTTTTTCCCAAGTTTTATCGCTAATTATTAGTACCGTATCATCGGCGTATGAAGTAATTTGGCCATGTAGTGGTTGAAAAAAAATGTCATTAACATATATGGTGAAAAGGATTGGTCCGATTACTGTACCTTGAGGGATTCCAAAGTCTGATATTTCTTTATCGCTATTAATCTGATTTATTTTTACGACTTGCGGTCGATTTTTTAGGTAGTTCGAAATCCATTTAATTGCATTGTCTTTTATACCTATATTGTTTAGTTTTTTTAGTAGAATCTCATGGGATATACTATCAAAAGCTTTTCTGAGATCAATAAATATACCGGCACATTTTTCACCTTTATCCAATGATTCATTGATGTATGAGGTTACATTAGCAATAGCATCTTGTGTGCTGAGTGACTTTATAAAACCAAATTGGTTTTGGTGAAGAATTTTATTACTTTCTAGGAAACCGACCAATTGGTTTTTCACAATTTTTTCAAAAATCTTTCCAATGTTTGAGATTAGACAAATTGGGCGGTAGTTAGTTACTTGTTGAGGATCTCCAGATTTATAAATAGGTGAAATAATTGTATTTTTATAGTTTGTCGGAAATATTCCCTCTGTTAAACTTAAGTTTATCAAATGAGTAATTGGTTTTACCAAATGAATTTTCATGGATTTTAGAAAATGTACTGTAATAAGGTCAAATCCGGGAGACGAACCTCCTTTCATGCCTTCTATTATTTTTAAAACTTCACTTTCTGAGGTTGTTTCAAATTTTGATAAATTATTTTGATTTTGTACATTTTCAATCGTTTGTTTTTTCGGGTTAAAAGATTTATTGATATTTTTCGCAAGATTTTTTCCTACATTAGCAAAAAAAGAATTAAAGATGTTTGCACATTGTTTAGGTTGAATATTAGCATCTATTATTTTATTTTCATGTTCAATGTATTTTATTTTTTGTGTTTTTTTAGTGTTATCCATGGCTAAGTTGACTGTTTTCCATATTTGTTTATTGTTATTGTCTGTAGAAAGTATTTTATTTTTGAAATAGTCTTCTTTATTTTTTTTGATACAGTTTGTTAATTTATTTTTAAATTTTTTGTAAAAAGTGTATGCTTTTTCATTTAGAGGATTATTCAATGCTGTTTTATAAAGTTTTTCTTTGTTTCTAATTGATATTATAAGTCCTTGTGTTATCCAAGGCTTTAAAATTCTTAGTTTAGATTTAATGCGGACTGTAGTTTCAGTAGTTGAATTTTTTATGTGTTGAGACAATATATTTTCAAAGTTTTTTGAGCAAGTCTCGGTATCATAACTATTTAACACGTTGTTCCATTGTTCATTTCTTAGTTTTTTGGATAAAATAGTCATATTTGTGTAGGATTTTGTCTTTGTTAGATTAAATTTTTTATGTTTAATTTTGTTATCATAGAGAAGAATGCATGCATGGTGGTCAGTTATATTCGTTTTCCAAACAATTGATTTGATTTTGTCGATATCTTTAATATTTATGTTAGTCCATATATGGTCTAAACAAGATGGAGTGTGATTTTTTATCTCTCTCGTATTTTTATTAATGCACGATATGAAGTTAAATTCAGTCATACAATTAATATATTCATTTTTGAAATTATTTTCTACGTTTTCATTAATGTTTAAATTGAAGTCTCCTGCAATAAAGCAAAGTTTATTACTAAATTTTAACAGTATTTGTTTAAATTCATTTATAAATGACGAGATATTCGAACCGTGTGTTCTGTAAACAGCTATTATGTGGTAGTTTGTTTTGTCGAGTTTTAATTGTATTTCAATACAGTTTACTAGGTGTATAGGATGTTCAGTTATTTTGACAATACTAAATTTATCGTGAATGAATATGACGAGACCACTATTTTTATTGATGTTTATTTTGGTTGTAACATAATTATATTCTGGTAAATGATAGGTGGGTGATTCGTCATTAGTAAAAGTTTCTGATAATATTATGATGTCAGGTTTTTTATTTAGATTGTTTAATTTTAGAATTAATTCATCCCAATTTCGTTCCATACTTCGTATATTACTATGAAAAATGAAAATATTATTGAGATTCTTTGAGATTATGTCATTACATGAATCGGTGTATACACACTCATATTCTTGTATTTTAAAATTATTTTCTAATTCATTAGCTATGAAGTCATCCATTTAGTAAAAATATTAATGTGATATTGATTTCTTTTAAATATGTAGAGTATTTTCAAAGTAGAGTGTGACATAGAGTTAGTAATACAAATACGGATTTTATAATGTGTAGAGATTGTTGAAGAATGTTCCGGTTTTTTATTGATCATATATTGATTGATCACATCTTTATCATTACTAGCATAATCATTTACAATATTTAAATGCATATCTCGTAAAATAATATTATTTATATTTCTAAAATTCAATAAAGCGTTTTTTGATTCTACTATAAATTGTTGTACTGTAGACTTATGTGTAGGATAAATAGCAATATAATGCGATAATTTATTTACGTCTTTAAATTTTATATTTAAAATATTAACATCATAATCATTAATTACTTCATTAATATTGAGAACATTATACTGGTTGGAAATAGATATTCCAATATCAGAGTTTTTGTTTATTCTTATTATTGTTACCTGGTACCCTGGAATGGAGTAATTAGTTTCGCCAGTAGAGTAGGTCTTTGTAAACCCAATCAAGCCCGGGAAAAAAAATATTTCTTTTAAAAATATTATTAATTTTTCAAAAAAAATTTTTACGCTTTTAATATTTTTATGAAATTGAGTAAATCTTTTTTGAGTGCAAATAAAATAGAAATCTCTTATAGAGTGATATAAGTTTTCTTCAATACATATTTTTTTATCTAATGCGTTACATAAAAAATCATTCATTGTTAATTTATAGATAAGAGTTTGAGGAAATGAAAATTTACAATATTTATTCGTAGTCAATGCGTTCTTTGGCAATTCGAAGCATTTTTTGCCGGTAAAGGCATTTTATGCTATCGACTCTATGATCGGTGGAATAGTTCATATCAAACCTTTTGTTTTGGACACAGCAGTTGTTGCAGATTGGAGTTTGTTCTTTGTTTTCACATTTGGATAGTATATGTTCCTTAGTGCAATGAGGGCAAATGGGAGGCTGCGTCCTGGCGAGACATCTTTGAGCTGTGTGGCCGAACTTGAGGCAATGGTAACATTGTGTGAGCGGGCTGCAGTCGCTGACGTACACTCTTTGGAATTTGATGTTTAATTTTTTTTTATCAATTAGTTTTTTCCTTAATTGTCCAGTTGTTTCGATAATGTAGTTAGTGGTGTCGTTTTCTTTTCCTTCATTGTACTTATTTTTTAATTCCTTGATAAGCTTAATGTCTTTTTTGTCTTCTAGGGTTAATCCTTCATTTTGTTGTACAATCCCGTCTATAATTTCTTCTTCAGTCAATTGGCATTGCAGGCTTTTCAACATTAAGCACGGTTTCCTTTTTTTTATTTCTTCGGCCGATACTTCTTTTCCAATTACTTTATTTATCTCTTCGGTTAATTTTTCTGCATCTTCTTTTTTTTGGCAAGAAATCACTAATTTTTGTTCTCCGATCTTTTTTACTCCATTTACTCCAACTTTTATTTTTGTTAAATTAATATTTTTTTGAATTTTTATTTTTATGTCCTCGGCCTTCAAGGTGTTTTTTGAGGTAATTAAAATGGCGTATTTCTGTTCTGCATTATATGAAGTTTCTGCGAAGTTTTTATTGTTACTTAGTGCACTCGCGTATGATTTTTTGTTATTTATCAATTTATTGTTCATCCAGAAGAAAAAGCTTTAGATTTAAAAACCAGAATATGAATGGCAAGAAACTCGCATATATTACATCAATCTTATAATGACATTAAACAATTATTACATATATATGAGTAAAAAAGAAACCTGGGTAAAACGATGATAAATTGCATTCCGGAAGTACAAATTACACATCGTTACATAAATTCAAGCAATCTAGAAATTAAATCAGCAATTTTACTTTCATATACATCGCATAAAAATCATAAACAGGTACCTACGCACATATTATTATCATAATGTGAAACCAAAACTGCGTCATGATTCGCAAACACGCTACTCAAATAAGCCATTGTAATGTTTTTATTACTGCTTTTGTGAAGGGAGTCATTAATGTGGATAAACGAAGGCATTATATTATGTAAATTGATAAAATTTAGGTAATTTAAAGAAAGGTTGGTAAAAACCGCATACCAAGATGCTGAAAAAATGGTATATTAAGAGGGTATTACCAGAGAAAACCAGAAATATGTCATTTTCAAATCAGATTTTAGAAGTATTGACTCTTTTCCACAAAAAAAATATAAATAGATTTCGAAAGATTGTTCTTTTATCTAGCATTCGTATGTTTTAAATTTTGAGAAAAAATGTTTATTTTTAGTATAATAAGGTTATGCTGTTATACCATAATAGGTCGTTGGCAGATTTGTTAAATTTTCAAAAAAAAATTGTATTATACCACACCCATTACAAATCATATAATAATGCAGTAAAATAAATCAATGCATTATCTGGGTATCACATGTTTTTAAAATTTTAATTTTAGTTTAAATAAAATCATTATAAAATATCTACGTACATGTGTTTCTTGACGAAAATTGGTCCGGTTGTGTAATTATTTGCGCACTTACAAACTAATATATTTCAGATTTTTTTTTAACATTCTTATTTAACACTAGCAGACCCGGCCACACGTTGCTGTGGCTAACGAAACACAACACCATTACCCAACCTTTATAAAATCCACACAATCTGCTTGCCAGCTGCCCGCTGCCTGAATTGAATATTTGAATTTATCGACTTTTCTCTACTATAATAAGCATGTATTATACATATAAACTAATTAACTCGCCACTAATTATACAATGCTTGCAATGCAACACTGGATATTTGAAAAGGGAAAATCAAATACCTACTTACTCTAGGACATCTATTTTCCAATTTCTTCCGTAGAACGAATTTCAAAAGTGACTATAGTACGGCCCGCCAGCCGTTTTAAATCGCACAAAAATATATTTTCTTTGAATTTCTCGGCTTTTCTCTACTATAATTTACATGTATTATACATATAAACATTCCTCTTCAATCATTCTATCTATTGGTGAAAACCGTATGAAAATCCGTTGCGTAGTTTAAAAGATTAACGCGCACATCCGTTTTGAACGACTTCATTTTATACTATGTAAGGATAAGGAGGATGTAAGGATAAGGATAGACATTATTGAAAAATGGTAAATACTTAGGGAACGTACCCATACTACGTGACACGTTTAGGGGGGGGGGGGGGGTCTTCAAAAAGTACAAAAAGTACATTATTTTAATAGTTTTAACATCACGCCTTTCAGCATTTTTGGATATAGGTATAAATTAAAGCAAATTTGGAATGAAATAAAATCGATATTGAGTTATAATTTTAAAAAGCCGGTACGAAGAATATTTAATCTTTCTAATTGTAACCGCCCTGCACGATCGTAAGAACAACTTTCGACGAAATGTGGATTTTCGGCCGCTAGCTGGTTAAACGCTCTTAAGATATTTAATAAAAATAATAGTATTCTTTTTTTTATACGTTTTAAGATTTTCACGGCCAAAAGTATTTTCGTTATATGTTTTTGGGGTGTTATGCCGTGTTGCGCTTCCTCCTTTAGCCAACGTTTCGGACAGCGTTGCAGTGTCTACCTACCGGATCCGCCGGATCTGCCCTGATGGACACTGCAACGCTGACCGAAAACGTTGGCTAAAGAAGGAGGTAGACACGGCATAACACCCCAAAACACAAATAACGAAAATTATTTTTTTTTGCTTATTTATTTGATGATATGTAGTGACGTGTATCAATGGTTAAGCTTATGAAAAAATCATTTTTAGTCGGTCTTTAAACAGTAGGTAAATATTTTCATTGTTTTTGTCTAGTTGTAGAAACATACAAATCGTTTTGATGATCGTCAAGCCATCGCCATCGCCATCGGATTACCTAACAAAGTGTCGGCTAAACGCTTTCACGTCATACTTTCCTAATACATTTCTTACAATGAGGTATTTATTCAATTAAACTTAATTTGATACAATTACAAGACACAAATAGGTTACGTAAGATAACATTACAATACAACTAGCTCGTATATAATATTATGCGCCCAACTAAGCAAGAATACTAGACTATTAGAACTAAGACTATTTTTGAGGAAGTTTAGAAAACGATTTCCTATAATTATTAATATCTAGCAGTTAAAAACCCGGTCTGCAGGTTCAGGTCGAGGCCCTGCGGGCGGCTTTCGGTTCGGCTTCGCCCAGTTAGAGTGTTGGTGATCATTTTAACTGGTTCCAAAAATAGCCGGTTCCTCGGATCCACTGTATCCAGTGACAGCTAGTCATCGGGACAAAGTAACCGCGACAGGTAATGACGTCATATGTAATATATAGCCGTGCGGTATTATTATTCACAACTGCCAGTTACAATAATAATCATACTATCGTCAATCTCTCCATGTCCGGAAAGATATACGAAATTACAAATCCGTAGTACTTACGCCTACCAGTATTAATCACGCAAGCACCTGTTAACGTAGGTTGCGCCATCTTTTGGCATTGCTTGAATGGTTCTATTACAAAAATACATTTGTATACAAACTGCACTTACGAAAACGGTTTTGTGTAAGGCGCGGCGTCAGAGTTGTACTGGTAGCAGGGTTCTTAAATTTCGACCGTACGGACGTTAGCGTAATAATAACGTCAGATTTTTTTCAGTTTGACAATTTGCAGTTTATCACAAGCGTTATGTTGTAAGTCCATGTCAAAGACATCCAATTTGTCTATATTAAAGTCTCTCGGAAGTATCATATAGCCACAAAACTAGCGCGCGATCAGCATTTGCGAAACGTTGTTAACATCGCTGCCAGCGAAAGTCTATCGTCCAGTGAAATTCTGAATGTTTATTGAAATTACTATTAAGGTCATTCGCCGGAGGCTGTTGATTAACGACCACAACGAGAATTTTCACAATTCAGAAATGATTTTTTCTGCGTATTATGAGAAACAACACAAATTAAAAATGAGGAGATTAAATTTATTTGAGCTGGTCGGGATTCCCACCAGCTATTTGAAGTATAATTACAAAACAAAATACTAGTAATAACCAGGAGAGTTTCAACACTGTTTTACGTAATGGTCCTAACGGAACATAAAACATGTCATGGATTGCAATGATCTTCTTTTCTTTTAGTGCGACAGTCAAACTGACAAAAAATGGTGCAAATCCCATGACTCTAGAGTTTTTTTAGTGTTACAAATAAATCTTATGATGGATATGATTTTAGATTTTCACGGCCAAAAATTTTATGGTTATTTCCTTTTGGGGTATTATGCCGTGTTGCGCTACCTCCTCCTTTAGCCTAAAGGAGGAGGTAGCGCAACACGGCATAATACCCCAAAAGGAAATAACCATAAAATCTTATGATGATTATTACCGAACGTTATTAATAGGGTAACGCCTGTACGGTTGAAATTTAAGAACCTAGCTTCGAGTGTATCTCTGACGCCGCGCCATACAAACATTTTTGTACGTGAAGTTTCAAACAAAGCTACCGTTGTAATTCGGTTTCGAATTCAGGAATTCGTCAAAGGATGGCGCCACTTATGTTAGCAGATCGCATGAGGACGTGTCCCTCGCAGGTAAAAGTATTACGAATTTTAAAATTTGAGTATATCTCTGGATATGGAAAGATTGACGGTAAAACTGAGAGTTGTGAATAACAGTATCACGCGCCTATATATTACACACTAGACGTGGGCAAAATGATTCCCAGGAGTGAATAGATCTCGTCTAATTCCCCCGGCCTTTTGAATTGATTCCTTCTATTCATTCCTTTAATTCAATTAATTCCAAAAAAAAAAAAAAAAACTGACAACAGCTGATCGGCCTTATAATATATACAAATTTACATATTACATCTACCCAAGATCCACGTCTAAAAGTAGGTAGGTACTTGTATTCCAATATCTTTCATACGTGCCAAAAAAACGATTACAAGTGCACTATTTTTGCTTCTCAATTTTCTAGCCGATGCCGCGATGTTCGGATTCAATGTCGAAAGTTTTCGGCTAACTATGTAATGAAATTGAAGGCTTGGCCCGCCGAGGATTTGGTGAACCGCTGCGCTCGGACGGATTAAGGGCCGGCACTGAGCAATGAATTAGTCACTTTTGACTAGTGTCTTGTGTCTTACCCCGCAGAGACTCGCGAGGAGCTGCGTTTCGGATACACTCGAGCCGAGATTGACGTGAATCGATGGCGATGAGACGATGACATCTGACGTCATTTCTAAGTCTGAGGTTAACTAGAGACAACAACGTCACAAGTGAAAAAGACTTTTAGTTTTAATTCCTGAATAAAGCGTTTCGGACAATTTCCGATAGCGACAGACTAGCTACGAGTACCTGGGACGCGGACGGGACGGGACGCGCGGGGACCTTAGGACAATCTCAGGACATTGACTACGACAAATGATTAATTCCTTGCGTGAAAGGGACGCTCGGACAATTCGGCTGAATCGCGGCCGGGTTTTGATCTACGGGTTTTTAGAACGGCGGCCGGCGACAGCGGGATACGAGTCGTTCACAATACCGTCGACAACTTCGCGGCGCGCCGCCCATTGAATAATATTTAAATACGGTATTTAATATATTTTAAAAATACCTATGAAACATTATAATATTTAAATCGTTTACGGAACACATTATTCATTGAAATAATTTAACAGTAAAATAAATGGAAATTAAACATTTATGTTGCCGTTAAAAATCGTACGATACAAGGCCAAAGGTAAGGAATGAAGAATCAATTCCTTTTGAAATTGAGAATCAGATCAAGTGTGTCACAAGATTGAATTTATTCATTTAATTCGGTCATTCAATTTTGCCCATGTCTATTACACACCTGTTCTTCTCATTCTCTCGCAGGCTGAATCTTATAGATCTTATAGATCATAGGTTCTCAACGTGGACGATAACGCCCCATGTGGGCGTTTGAGACTTTCAGGGGAGCAGTAGAAGACCGAGAGAAAATTAGGGGGCGTTGAGATGGCACAGTGAGGACGTAAAAAAATATGGTCTAAAAAGACAAAAAAACACGCTAAACACGTACTAACAATAATAATTACTTTTAAGAATTGACATCATAAATACAAGAAGGAAGGCGGTATTAACCTAAGAAACCCGGTACTTAAAATACAAAAGAATTGGTTTTTTAATTTGTTGAACGAAAAGGTATAACAAATAATTTAATATATTTTTAAGGAATAATTGATTTAGTGACAGTAGAGCACCCCCTCCCTCAATAACAAGTTTTGGTAAATATAATTGTGGTAATAGCTGTTTTATATTCGCGACAGATGGTAACTAAAAAAATATATATAGGTACATATTCTCAAAGTGGGCGGTGGGCAAAATAAGGTTGAGAACCTATGCTATAGATGTATATGTTTGTCCCTTTTTAGTGTAATTATTTTTCGTTTCATCGAGTTTCAAATCACAACAGTGTAAAGAAGTTTTCACTCAAAAAAAAAAATACCTGCTCATCGCTCGCAGTTGTTTCTGAACGACCTGCCACGTGACTTTTAGTGAATACATTTTTACGAAATGCTATTTTAACGTACATTAGTCATTAAAACTACTAGTGTGATACATCATAATATTCTCTAGAGCGCGTATTTCAACACACGAACGATAATACATCAAGCATCGAGTTATTCCTGTCTTTATTTTCAGTCGGCAAGGTCGGCCAAGTGCTCGCCAGCATTTGTAGTCGAGCACACCTACATTACCTATACATGCAAGAGCCATTCAAATCTGTGGATACACACGCTTTCCAGCTTGTTAATGAATGGTCGGACATCAACACAAAATCAGTGGAGTAACGAAAAAAAAAATGCAATTCTGCAACCTTTGCAAAATGAGGTTCGTTAACCTCTTTAAAAAAATCGAATCTTACTAATATTATAAACGCGAAAGTTTGTATGGATGTATGTGTTTGTTACTCTTTCAAAAACTACTGAATGGATTTTAATGAATCTTTACAATAATATAGTTCATATATCAGAATAACATATAGGCTATAATTTGTAAAGCTAGCTAGGAAGGGGATGCGGGAGGGGAACGGGGAAGCACGGGAAATGTGATTAAGGGAGAAACACTGTATTTATTACACCCCCCATACACACAAACACCCCCCCCCCCCCCCCATACACACAAGCCCTGCTTATTTATGGGGGTACATCAAATACATGTATTATGTAATTAATTATTATAATTTACGTATCTTTTTGTAAATAAAAAAATAAAACATAAATGTTCTTTTTTCGTTATCAGTTATTTTAGATAGAAAATTCGTAAGGTGAGCCATTTTAAAATTTTTTTTTGTTTGTGTGAAAAATTTTATATTTCAGAAATTATATGTTTATTTCTAATTTAACATTTGAAAGCATATTTTGTCACCCTCCAAAATCAGTTTAATGCATTCAGAAAAATTACATTTATTTTGATTTTATTGAAAAACGGAAATTTTCTTGTCACGATAGGTTAAGGGCCAAGAGAAAATTGGTCAAGTAAGGCATCATCAGCACTGAGATACCGAAGGCCGGGGACGCTAGAAGCGGTTGCCACGACACTGCATATAAAACTTGACTTCAGTAGCTTTTAATATTTTCATCCAGTAAAGTTCTTCTTACATAAAATACTTAGAAAATGTTCGATGTTGCAGGTTGTCGGTTCGCAAGAAATCGATTTTCACACCTTCATGTCTCCATGCCTCGGGCCATTGCTAATCCGGCTCAATGGTTTCTAGTTTCTTAAGCTTATTACCGAAGGCGCATGCATGCATACAGTTTTATTTCTACCTTATCAGAAAATACAAAGATCTGGCTCGCCTCAACAAATAATATTGCAAATCGGAAGGAAGGAATCGATATGAACCGGTTGCACTGAGAATGCGGGCAATGGAAGTACGCTACACCGTTTCCGTGTACCTACAGGCAGATAGAAATATATGAAACGGAGGGCTCTAAGTATCACGCTTTCTTACTGCAATCGGTTTACGTTGATTCCTTACCGACCCGTAAGCGTGAGGGATCATGTAAAAAATAATATTGATATGAGACATTTTTGTATAAATATTATCTAAACATGTAAAATGAAGCCCGCATAATCTTATTATACAGTAGGCATTAATACAACATCTGCTGAAAGTTGTTAGGGTCATTAGAATAGCCAATAGTTGGCATATTTATTAAAGGGATTTAATTATGGTGAGTGGTCGAAATGGCTTTGCCGGTTAGTACCGGACGCGCCAGGATCTGATCCCGAGGAATCCTCAGCATCAGACCCGCCAAATCGACCAGCACAGCGGTAGAGCAGAGTTCCCCCCTCCCAGAGCGGGGAATTATGTTCTAAGATGTCAGGCATAGGCAGGAATTACCAGGTTTTGTAAATAAAATAAGGTTAATTATAAATGGACTAACCGTATAGGTTTATTTCAAATATTGCATGTAATAGTACAGATAGGAAAGAACTTACCCCCACAGACCATAACCGAAAACTAAAGCTAAAGTAATCTGACTATTAACGCGGTCGTTTAGACGATGAGGGATCCACCCGGTGACTAAGGTTGGTGCAACGGCCCACGTCCCACGGTGATGCGAGCTGACTATATTGGTGGCAGGAATCCTCTGGCCTCTGCAGCATGAGCGAATACTCTGGCGCGAGCAAATAAGGCTACTCCACGTCCCACAGTGAAGTAAGCTGGCGCTGATTGCAAATAATGTCCTCTGCAGCATGAGCAAATACTCTGGCGCGAGCAAATAAGGCCACTCCACGACCCACGGTGAAGTAAGCTGGCGCTGATTGCAAATGATGTCCTCTGCAGCATGAGCAAATACTCTGGCGCGAGCAAATAAGGCTACTCCACGTCCCACAGTGAAGTAAGCTGGCGCTGATTGCAAATAGACAGAGTCACGCACGTGTATGGTGAATTGATACACCAGGAGATTTCCTGGCGGAGATCGGGTAGAACATTATATTAAAACGACAATTAACCTATGTTTTATACATAACAAAGTACCGACAAAAAAGTAGCACGTGTTATGGTGTGCATTAGAGATTGATGACGATACTCTTCGATATTCAACGCCAAAGTATTTCCGCAGATACTTGTATGACGAAGTTTTTAAAGCTACCATTTATTTTACAAGGTTCGAAAGTCCTTTGAACCTTTTGTAATTGCCATTTTGTTTATATTTGACAGTTCAACGTGTTTTGGTGACCATTTTAGAGATCCAATATGAACTGATTCCAAAAACAGCCCGTTCCTCGGATCCACTGTAGCTAGTCACCGGGTCAAAGTAACCGAAACCGACCCGTCCGACCTGCTGACGGATGTAGCGACATCTTGTGTCGAATTCTTGAATTCGAAACCGAATTATAACAGTAGCTTTGTGTGAAATTCCACGTACACAGATGTTATTTATGGCGCGGCGCGTATGGTGTGGCGTCTGACATGCAATCGTATCTGGATTCTGAAATTCAACCACGCAGACGCTACGGTATTAATACTGTTCGATTTGGTTGGGTATTTTGGCATCATATCCAACAATACAGGCTGCTGGTCCTAGTGAGGTTAATATTTTTGTATGTAAAAAAATAAGAACATATGTATGGTGAGAAATTATAAATAAATAAATAAAATTACGTTTTTTTATGAAAAAGACCACACAGCCATTCCTTTTAAATTAGCCCGAGATAAAAATATGATCACAATACATTATTATGTCTGTTTTATTTCTTACATCCGGATCTTATATCAAATTATATAATATCATATTTACAAGTTCCGGCGGGCAACACATTGACCTCGAGGAGACTGTCTAATAACAGAACCATTATTGTTTTATTCTTGTTATATTATCATGGTCTCATTCTGGGCAAAACTCTCTCCAACAATTCCTAAAGCGGGGTCCAGAGCTCGTTATTTGTCTCAATTTGTCTTGATAAAATCATTGACAGTCTCACAACAAGTCAATGATTTTATCAAGCTTGTCAATGTTTCGAGTTTAGTTGTGCTTCCCGTGTTCGACGGAAAACATTTCCAAAACACTTCATCCCGGGTGAAACGGGAAGCAGGCGGGAGCCGGCGGGGGGGTATAATTCATTTAATTGACAGGAGCCGCGCGGTGTGGTCGTATTTATGGAAGAACAAACCGAACGACTTTTTGAGGTTATGTGTAATGTATAATGAGCGAGCTTAAATAATCACGAGTTTAAAATATTATTATACTTACGTATAATATTATAATAAATATATTTGATAATATAATTATAATATAGTAACAAATATTAACATAATTATTCGGTATCGAGAAACGCCTGAAATATTCTCCGCGCCGCACGGGAACGTGGATGCGTAACATGTCTTTGTACAGTAATGTACAGTGCCCTTGAAATGATTTTACACAAAAACGCAAATTTCATAAACAGCCATACATTGTTATTATGTACTTTATTATTATGTTATGTAGGTACTACTTGTCAAATTGTGTTCACCATGCCAACTTGAATAATCAGGAAAGATTTCTGACTAATATCGATTACGGCACGACCTAAAGTTACGAATTTAGAGTGCGTAAATATTTACGTCAAAAACAGAATAATTATAAATATTTGATATTATATTATAATTTTATTATCAAATATATTTATTATAATATTATACGTAGTATAATAATATTTTAAACTCGTGAATATGCCTGCTCATTGCACATAACCACAAAAGTCGGCCGTTCCGTTTTCTCCCCACACGACCGCATTGCGCGGCATCTGTCAAAAAATGAATCCCCCCCCCCGCCTGCCTTCCCGCTTCACCCGGGATGGAGTGTTTGGGAAATGTTTTCCGTCGAACATGGAAAGCACAACTAAACTCGAAACAACAAAAGTTGAGAATATTTATTGACAAACTTGATAAATTCATTGACTTGTTGTGACAAATGACGAGCTCTGGACCCCGCTTAAGCCATACATGTATTTATGTTGCAAAAGACATTTCGAAAATGAATTGTCTAAAACACGCCATAGCCCGATTTGGAGGTGTATTTTTTCTTCTTATTTTTCTTAACAGGTTCGCGTGTTCAGATTAGTACCCAAACTACACAGAGAAACTAGTGCATTAGGGAGAAATAAAAGCGATTAAAATCGACACTGAAAAGCTAGGTAATACTACCTACTCAATAGTGATGGGAATAATACAAATGTCCGTCATTATGACTGCAAATTTTAAAGAATTTGTTAATTTTGATGTCGGGATTATTTTCATATTTAAAAAAAAAACCATAATTTTTTTATAACAATACAAAAAAAAAGTGTTACGTAATGAAATTACTAATAAACTTAGGGCCCCGCAACCGCGCACAAAAAGAAGAAGATGGAGAGATACGAAATTACGAATGTTGGAGGAGAGCGCTAGTATTTAAAGTGACAAAATCGATGCGAAAATTGTGAAAATGTTTAATAACACAACGACTCGTTTAAAATAGAGCGAAAAGCTCGCGAGGGTTGCCTTTAACAGCATTTAAAGAAACCCTGTGATTTTTTTATACATATAACTTGTAAAATAACTGAAACAAATAATAATTTTTGGAGCATACTTTGCGATTTTTTTCTATCGAGGGAATTTTATATAATTTGCGTTTCGGCGCGATGAATGTCTAGATATTATCTTCAAAAATAACATATTTTTTTAAGAGCTTAAAAACTTCAAATGTTTAAGGGGGGTTTGCAAGAAATCGGTAGAAATTCGGGTAACGGCGTCTTAAGACAAAAAGCGTTATTCGTACCAAACGAAATTTCCATAAGTTTTTGTGCTTTAAAACTTGAGAACGTAATTTATTATGAGCATTATATACGTAGGGGGACCCAAAAGTAACGGGACTCGGACGGTAGAGGGGAGAAGTGGAGGGGGAACGGATTTTGTGTGGTCGGCTGTTGTAGGGTGACTCTCTCTCAGTCAGTGTGCGAAGCCGCGTCGCTGTGGGTCCACGCGTTCGTCCAAAGTTTAGTTTTGATGAATCACGGTGTTATGGGTACGATCCCGAAACCAAGCAACAGTCAAGCCAATGGAAGAGTGTTCTCTCACACCTTGAGAAAAAAAATCAGGTGAAATCGAACATCACGACGATGCTCATTGTTTTTTTTTCAGAGATGTTGTGCACACAGAGTTTGTTCCTCCGGGCCAAACAGTTAACCGACAGTTCTAAATGGAGGTACTAAAGAGGTTGCGAGAGAGCATCAGGAAAAATCGACGAAAAAGGTCGAATCCTTGGCGCACAGGAGACTGGTTCTTTAACCAGGATAACGCACCTGCTCACACCGCGTTGAATGTGAAGCAGTATTTAAGCAAGCATTGTTCACCCAAATTGTTCACCCACCCTATTCACCCGACCTGTCTTTCTGTGACTTCTTTCTGCTCTCTAGGATGAAAAGGGAAATGTTTTCATACTGTTGAAGAAGAGAAACAAAAATCACTGGAGGCCATAAAGGACACTCCAATCAGTGGATTTCAAAATTGTTTTGAACAGTGGAAAAAAAGGTTGGACAAAGTGCATACACTCTAATGGTGGAACACTTTAAAGGTGACCAAATTGTGGTGTAAAAATATTGAAAAATAAAAAAAGTTATAAAGAAAGCCCTGTTACTTTTGGGTCCCCCACGAATATATTTCTTCATAGATTTTATCAATCAGTTTTTTAAGTAACTTACTCTCGTGTCTCGTGTCCCATAGTGTATATCTTGCAGTCTGTAAAATGATCGAGTGTTTGTTTACCTGTAACAAGAGAAAATAAAGCATTATTAGTAACGTTGCATTAAGAAACTCATACAGCTTATCAGATCTACCGCTCCGCTTAAACACAATATTATAAATGCAGGTTGGTAATGTACATTTAGCTTTTATTAAGCAGTAATTGAAAAGCATAGATAATTGACCTTTTGTATAGCAGTTTTGTATGCAGCGTTTTAATTGACATTTGATAAACCTATGAGGAAATCGGTGATACCTGCTGCATTTTATAACATTTATATTTTACTCCCAGTGACTTGGAATAACGTTTTTTTTTATGCGAGTACCAAACGACTGAATTGTAACCAAAGATTGGTTGTATTTGAATATCTTTGGTTGTAACTGTTAGTTAGTGGGATTATAACATCTCAAAGCACTATGTTATAAGATTGAGAGAAGAGGGGGTTGGGAAGTACTTGGCTATTCAGATCTGGTTCCAAAAAATGGCTATTGCCATTTCAAGCAACGTTTACATTCTGAATAGAGGTCTTTCACCAGGGCGATACTGAGAGCGGTACTGGGCGTTTTCATCCCGCGACAAAATATCCCCGACAGCATATCCTACGGACAAAACATCTACTAAAACAAAACCTAACCTAACCTAAGGGAACGTACCACTACCACGTGACCAACTTTTTGCAATTTTTAACCCCCCCCCGGTGACCAAAATCCTAAGCAACCCGCCGATCATTTGTATGGAGCGTGACATTTTGAAGACCCCCCCCCCCCTAAACGTGTCACGTAGTATGGGTACGTTCCCTAACCTAACCATATTTTACATTTTACCATTTTTGAACAATAATTTATTGTCTTTAAGGATGTCTGTTTTATGTTTGTCCCATTTTACTACTTTTGAACAATAATTTATGGTCTTTAGGGGGCATCCATTAATTACGTGAGCAGTTTTTCTTCCAATCTAGACCCTCCCTCCCCCTTGGTGAGATGAATTTGGGCCACTTCGTATATTCTTTTCAAATAACGTGAGATTTTGCTGGATCCCTCCCCCCCTTTTGAGTTCACGTAATTAATGTATGTCCCCTTATAGGATGTCAGTATTATTTTTTCTCATTTTTATTGACAAGGTTAGGTTTTAGTGGATATTTTGTTGGGGGATGTTTTGTCTGCAAGATATTTTGTCGGGGATATTTTGTCGCGGGTTGAAAGGACGCGGAACCACCGAGAGCAGACTTACGATATTTCAACAAAACATTTTTGGTAATTTTTTTTCTGTACAACATTGAAAACTTCAATGTTGTACAGAAAAAAAAAACAAAAATAACAGGAATAATGAGCTAATTTGCAGATTGTTCAAGATGGCTGGCCCATATAGATAGGGCGCAAGATAAATCGATACCGCAGCCCGTTTTATGTGTGTTCCGAGCAACAGTCCTGGAGCCGGGAGCCAAGAGCCGGGAGCCGGGAGCGGGAAGGGGCCGGGACTTCCAGGATGCTGGGATGGCCAGGATTACGTAGTTTGAGCAATAAAACCAATAATAATAGCGGAAACCGCACCGCTTACAACAAACACCTCCAGGACACTTCAGGAAGAACAGGAGTGTTAGGCAGGTAAAGTAAACATTATAATAATAAGCGTGAAATTCTACAAACAAAAACGCTTCACGAGAGAATATCACAATTTTTCCTTTTCTGAAGGTAAGAAGGATTCTTAAGAAATTACACATTTAAAATTATTAACAATAGATTTAAGAAAAAAGTATGTATGGAAGATGTTGTTGAAATGTCTTTTCCCAAAACGGCAAACAAAATAAATAAAAATATTCGGTAATTTGCAAATAAATCAATCGTAAAATCAAGCCAGCAATCACAAGCACACATCGTAAGGAACAATGAATAAACAAAAAAATAAAGATAAAGTTTTCTGTTTGGAAGTTGAATCTTTGCAACGACATTTTAATAAGAATTAAAAGTATTGAGAGCAGGGAAATAATTAAAGAATTTCGGTGTTCTGTGACCACAACGGGCTATGTTTTTTTTGTTTTTTGAGGGTTAGCAGCATTGAGTGGTAGAGGGGAATCTCCTGAACAGGGCAAGCATCGCAGACACATAGTAGTACGTAAACTCACGTTGTAGGGTTCAGTTGCGTGAAAGATGTCAGTAAAAAAAATCCCGCTAAGTGCTGTGATAAGCTTCTTATTCACGGAAGGAATAACACCTACAAAAAAAAGGTGAGGATTTCTGAGCTCTATTGTAACTGGAGATGATAGTGGGTGGCTCATTACACGCCTGGGAAAAAAAGACAGTAGTCAAAGTGGCGTCATACCAATTTCCCGTCTACCAAAAAAATCAAAACCACAATTTCGGGCAAAAAATCGTGGCCTCGGTGTTTTGGGACCGAAAATGCATGATTTTGGTAGAGTTTCTGCCTCAGGGGGAGACCATCAACGCACAACGATATTGTGATACCCTAAAATACTCACAAGGAGCATTCAAAATAAAAGGAGGGGAATGCCGATGATATGAGTGTGCTTGTTTCACGAAAACGTCCGTCCTCACAGCCTTAACCACCAATACGCTCTTGGACTCATTTGATTGGTATGTTTTCAACCACCCCCCCGTATTTCCGTGACTTGGCGTCTTCGGATTATCATCTTTTCATTACCCTGAAGGCACATATGAATGAATTAAATTAAATATTCATCCGATGAGCAGGTGCAGAAAGAAGTTCTGAAGGAGCTGGCGGGAGAGTTCTTCAAGGAGGGCGGGCAAGGAGGACTTATTTGTACAGCGCCCTTGAGGTGATTTTTCACAAAAACGTGGCTATATAAATTAGCCAAATATTATTATTCTTAGGGCATAAAGAAGCACGTGCTATGGCTCACCACATGCATTGACGGGATCGCGATTTGTGGAAATAAAGTAAACATGTGTGTATCAACAATATCCTGTAATGTTTTTTTTTACACTTTTTCTAAAAAATATATAAAAATCTAGTACACTTACTTTGTGAGCGAACAGTGAACATCGCATTTTAAGAACTTTTATTCAGATTTCGACATATTAATTTTAGTTTTTTCTTATTCATTATTGTAAATAATTAAGTTGTAACATGTGGTAGATATCTAATACCCTTTACCATAATTTAAAAATTATTATTGCGAAGTTCAAATTTTATAAATATTTACACTGAAACTTTTGAAGCATACAGACAATATCTTCCAACATTTCACTACATTTTATCCAATTCTTAACTTCAGTCAGGCGACAATATGACTAAAATATCTACGGAGACCTACAAAGAAAATATGTATTCATAGATCCAAAAAATTCAATTTCACTGCGCAAATAAACCATTCCATTCATTGTAAAAGTCGATAATACCAGGGAAATTGATTTCTCAGTAGAATTTATACGAAGCCACCTAAATATATCAACGAACATCGTTACTCCCAGCCGATAATGAAAACCGTAAGTTATGTCTAGTTTATTGGAAAACCGAAAATAGATTAAATGCAGACTGAAAAATAAAGTGCATTCACTGCAACCAGGGGAACTAAAAGGTATGGGGTGATATGGGGAAAACAAAGCCAAGACAAACCATATACCAGTGGCGAAAGAATTACCGAGGGTTTACGGCTGCTTTTACCAATTGAAACTAAGCGAATGCTATGTATAGTAAAACATTAGCTTTAACGAAAGATTTAGCACCGAAAGATTTATCAATTCAATTTCAACAACATTGTTGAACTGAACCCCCTACAGGCAGAAAAATGCCATTAAAGGACGATTTTAAACAAATCACGTACAAATGGAGAGGTTCGAAAAGAATGTGAGGAATATTTATGTATTTATTTTTCATATACTCCGTAAAACGGTTACACGCCAATATATCATGAAGAAGATTATAAATCAAAAAGTTCATGGGGGCAGTTTTACCATTTTGTGACATGTGTCAAAAGATAGTTGCTCGATGTCATGGTCGATGGTCAAAGCAGAATCGTTAAGCAGATGAGTCGCTATGTTTATTGGAGCGTTCTGACAGGCAGAAATTCTCGCTTTCGGAGCATAAAAAAGTGCAAGGGACCTTTTACGAGTATACTTGTTAAGGACATGTAAGTTAATCTCTTTCAAAATAGGCGGATTGAGTATAGTACGAAAGATTAGCTTAAAAATGTTTGCAATGTTATTTAACTTTTTAATATGTAAGCACAATGAACAAGATTAGGGGCGTGTAGATGGTTTGGCCATGTAAAATTAATAAACGGAGAAAGTACCAGGAGAATGACAACATCAATGACAACGATAATGAGAATGACACGTTAAAGAAGAGGGTGGAGACGCCCCAAGAAGACCAAATTCATCAAACAGTTCAGAGTAAATGAAATACTTCAATAATTGGGTTATGTCAAGTGTCTGAAAAACTGAAGAGAATTGATATTAATTTTAATGAAATATAAAGTATGAAGCAAGACAGATTTGTACAGCGATTCATCTTCTGCCTAACACCGCGTGATTATTTTTAAATATTGTTGGTCAGATTAAATACTAAGTATGATGAAATACCTCCAGAGAGATGATTATTATTTTAGGTGAATAAATTATTAGACAATTCAAAGGGGTCGTGATTTAGCCTCATGCATTTATACAATCCATGTGCCATCGGCTATACCGCCAGGCTGTTTTATTGTTTACGAGCCGGGGTGGATTACGATGGCGTGCGGTGCAGTCTCGGTCTCGATCGAACGGCAAGATCAGGGCCAACGTTCGCCGCAGCCAGGAGCGTCACTCTGCTCAAATTCAGCCGGAGAGGCAAATAGCTGGCTTCTAGAGCCATGTCCCTTCCATCTGCGGGACTAAGTGATTACTTACGACCTCTCTACTATTCTGTGCTCATGGTAAAATACTTAGACCAGACAAATTGCTCGATGATCCGATTTTTTAAAAAGTGAATTTGAAGTTATTTGCTATTATCTATGGTATTAAATACTATTCTGTGCTCACGGGAACCGTGCAAATAGCTCGATAATCTAAACGAAAATGAATTTGAAGGAATGCCAATTCTTATTCATACTATTAAATGCTACATATAGCGTCAAGAAGTGAAACAAAATTTCATATTAGAAAAATAGCGACATCACACGGTTCAACCAAATTGTTTTGGTTGAATGACGCAAAAGTGAAAGGGTGTGGTGTTATGAACCCTGAAGAAGTGAACTATTCGATTCACATTGCTGAGGATGTCTTCGAATCAGGTCGTAGCTCGGGAATTACGTTAAGGCTCTGCAACCGGGCCCGAAAAGAAGAAGATGGAGAGATACGAAATTACGAATGTTAGAGGAGAGTGCTTTACATTTACAGCGACAAAATCGATACGAAAATTGCGAAATTTTTTAATAAAACATGACTCGTTTAAAATAGAGCATAAAACTCGCGGGCATTATCTTAAACAGCATTTAAAGAAACACTGTGAATTTTTTCATACATATAACTTGTAAAATAACTGAAACAAACGTGTTAATAATAATATTTGGAGCACGCTTTGCGATTTTTTTCTATCGAGGGAATTTTATATAATTTGCGTTTCGGCGCGGGCAAAGTCTAGATATTATCTTCAAGAATAACATATATTTTTTTAAGAGCTTTAAAACTTGCCGTGTTTAAGGGAAATATGTAATAAATCGGTACAAATCCGCGTTGCGGGCCTTAACTTATGATACAATACAATAAAATAAAGGCCCAGGTTGCCGGTATTTAAATTGAATTGCACTGATAAAATAAATCAAAGAGTGGGTGACAAGACATAGTTGTGTGGCGGTCAGCCCTATCTGCCTATCCGTGTGGAGAAACAGCGTGATGGTTAGTTAGTGTTGTAGTTCTTCAGGCAAATAGTTCAATAATCCGAACTCAATTTATCACGAAACTGAATCAGTTGAGAATTTGAGTTGAGAGAGCTTCGGAACACGGGAAACAAGGTTTTGTGTATCGTTGTTTCAATAAGATTGAAAAAGCAGTATAATAATTATTCGCAACGTTCTCTGAATAAATTAGCGAAGTCCATTAAAAGATAAAATCGTAACACGGTTTTGTTTTTAAGAGCCATAGAAAAGATACATCGAGATATATTCGTAATCTGACGTCGTTTTTCAGTGAACATCATGCATCACAATTTAACAATGCAATGCAAATTGTAAAACAGACGATGTGAGAACGAAGCTTTGATTTTTTCTTTTTTAAGTGAATCTCTTTGGATTTGATTCTAATCTTAAAATTTCAATGCCTATTGCCTAATGATTCTAATGAATACTATGATCCATAATATGATACTCAAATATTGCATTAAAATGTGACTTACCGTAAGGTCGGGATCACACGTATATTAAGTGTATTCTATGATCTATTCCGTAGAATCTCTAAAACAGATCAATGAGAAAAGGCTTTCTATGGAATAGACCCAAAGTTGAATCGCCTTCAACTGACCTTCTGTAAAATGACCATAGATTCTCAAAGAAAAATGAGAACATGCCATTTGTTTAAACTTATTACTGTCACCCCCCCCCCCTTCCTTTTTGGAGGGTGGGTGATAACTCCTATAAGAAGTAACTTATCAAAAAAAGGTAGGGACATGCTAATGGTAGATGTCTACATTATATTTAAAATATTTGCACTAATGTCAAAATCCAGAGAGGAAGTAGAGGAATACGTTTGAATGAACAAAACGCAGCCCGCGTCTCCTCTTAAGACCCGGCACTCCGAATTTACTAACTAACCATCACGCAGTTTCCCCGCAGGGTGAGGCAGGAATGACGGACCGCCAAACAACTCGGTCTCGGCACACACCCCTTGCCTCGTTCACATTCATAAATCGTCTCATACATGCTCTTCTATTATTCTGATTCTTGACATGGACCGACTCAAGTATCTGATTCACTTGGTCGTGCCGTGTCTTTCTCGGGCGTCCCCGACTTCTTCTACCATTCACATTTGCGTCATATATTATCCTTACACTCCTTTCCTCGTTCATTCGCTCTACATGCCCAAACCATCGGAGCTTTCCTTTTTTGATCTTACTCATTACGCTTACATCAGCCTTGCATTCTATGCGGGTCTTTACGTTTCTCACACGATCATAGATAGTTTTACCACACATACGCCTTAGGGATCTCATTTCTACGGCATTCAGTCTACTTTTTAATCTGCCTCTGCCAGTTCCATGCCTCACTGCCATATATCAGGGTAGGTACCAGTACTACATTATGGACGGCTAGCTTCGCTTCTTTGAACAGTTTTTTGTTGGTGCCAACGGCGTTCGATCCTCCATTAACAGAGTTTCATGCATTCACCCTTCTTTCAATTTCTCTACCAGCCTTCCCATCTCTCGTAAACATACTTCCCAAATAAACAAACTAATGATTCCGAATTTCTTCTGCTTTGTAACATATTTTCCTTGGACACTTCAAGTTTTTTAGTTCTTAAAAAATTATATCTTATTTTTAAAGATAATATCTATACCCTTGCTGAGCCGAAAAGTTAATTATTGTATTAAATTCCCTCGATAGAAAAAAATCACAAAGTATGCTCCGAAAATTATTAAAAACACATTTTATTCTGTTATTTAACATGTTATAGGCTTGTAAAAAATTCAACGTATGTTTAAATGCTACTTTACACATATGCCATGAGATTTTTGCTCCATTTTAAACGAGTCGTGTTTTATTAAATATTTTCACAATTTTCGTTTAATTATAATCGTTTTTCAATATTAGCGCGCTTCCTTTAACATTCGCATTTACATATTTATCTCCCTTTCAAACCATATCTTCTTCTTAATAACACAATTTTGTTCCCCAAGCCAGCCAAAAGAGCCGTTTCAAATTTACTAAGGCCTCGGAGAAGAGCGGGACAAGGGGTGAGGCCGAAAATTGTGAGAGCCTTCGCCTCTTGAGATATTTTAAGTATTCTTAAGCTGTGTGGGAAGAACTTAACGCCCCTAAATAGCTGAGATTAACTTGTAACAAAGTTTGAGCACCCGATGTACGCTAATAATAAACAATTTACATCGGCTGATATAATAGGGCAACCCGCGGATCAGTGGTCTCGAAACTCAACAAGTATGGGAGCCACTTTGGAAATTCAAATTCTTCGACAAGCTACAAGTACCGAATCCTGAAGCTCACGTTTCAAACAAGCTAAGTAGGCACAGAAAATGTCACCGCAACCTACTACTAGCGCTACCACAATCTTGGGAGAAAATGTATTATCTAAACATAACATTTTGTAAGATATTCATTCATGTCCATTAACAATAATATAACAATAACACGAATAAAAAGAAGAGAGATGACAATTAAAGAAGAGTACATATAGATGAAGAGCATTGACAAAATACATCTTCTCTATAATATAAAAGTACATTCAGAAGATAACTACAAGTAGCTTGAAGATGGATTTAAAAAGACTTTAAAAATTCACATTGCGTATCGAATGCCGAAAGTCATTTAGGCTTACACCACAAAATTCAATGCTTTGATTTGCGTCGACAAGTCTCGACATTCTGGATAAAGGAGAATGATATCCATAATTAGTAAAATGTTGATTGAGGAACAGCAATTAATTATTTCGGAGTCTACGGGAAGGGATGTTGAACTGGACGAGTTGTAACAAAGCAGGTGTGTCAGTAATACTGTTGATAATTTAAAAAATGCATATTAGATCAGAGTCCTTTCTACGTTTTTCTAAAGAAGAAATGTTTAAAGTGAGTTCAATTTCATCATACGAGTACTCGCCTCTTTCAAGTCCCAACCTCCAACCTGCAAGCAATTCCTCGTAGGAAGCGATGTTGTACAGATTCGATGTGACAAATGTGGACAGCATAGAAAGGAGACCAAATGACACTAGCATATTCAAGGTGAAGACGAACCAGCGAAGAGTAAAGAGTTTTAAGTATACTTATATGTTTAAAGGCAGAGGTAATTCTATGAATGAAGTCGAGTAGTTTAAGTGATTTGTTTACGATGTTATTAATGTAATCACGGTAAGAAAGTTTGCAGTTTAGAGTGACCTCAAGGTCCTTGATAGATGTGACAGTAGAGAGACAAACATTATTTAGTTTATAATCAAACTGAATAGGTTTTTTGGTTCTATAAAAGGACAATGTTAAGTTCCGTGCAGTTAATTTTGCACCAATCATTAAATGAATCAATATCAAGTTGAAAAAGTAAACAATCAAGATGGGATTTAATTATCTTAAGAATCTTATTGTCATCGGCAAAACTTTCAAAACATTCATGAAAACTTTATGGTAAAATACATTTTTTATAGTTCATACACTATGGTCAAATGCATTGTCCTCATAAGACCATCGAAATTAACTAGCCAACAATGTATCCATAGACCAAAAAGTAATTATTATTATTGTCTATGTCTTGTTTCAAAATCCTTTGAATCACAGGAGACCACAAGGGTCGCAGCTAATACAGGTCTCATATAAATCGTTGTATCTCATCTCCCTTACTGTCATGGTGAGATACATGATTTTAACGGTTTTAGAAAAAGAAAACTCTACGCTTTATTCTGAAATCTAGAAATTAACCAAAGAAAAATTAAATTGTACACCTCTGTCAAACCAAAGTTTCGGATTACAATTAAAAAAAAATATTATGATACTTTGGGAATTTCTTATGAATTTTTACATGAAATGACAAAAAACTGAGATGACAATTATGTTAATAATACATTTGTCTAATAAAATGCGTATGTGTTTTTATTTTGTTTCGTTATCAGTCATTTTAGTTAAAAAAAGCTAAGGTAAATCATTTTCAACCTTTTTTTATTTTTGTATTAAAAATTTTAATACTTCAAAAATGATATTTTTATTTCTAATAATAACTTTTGATTGCATATTTCATCAGTTCATCACCTTCCAAAACTGAAACATTGGTTGATGGCCATGTTGGCGACCAGATCTGAATAGCCAAGTACTGCCCAAACTTTTTTTACATCATCTCCACACAGAGATCCTGAGGAAAACAATTTCCCTCGGGGCCTATGTCATCTTTGAGGATGCCGTGTGGAGGGTCGTTTCAGGAAATGGAGAGGAAGTTCTGGGAAGGAAAAGGGTATGAGGGATGGGTAGTGTAGAAATCTGGGGGTCAGTGTGTCCAGGAGTGACGGACGTATGAATACATGCCTCCCACAGCGGTGTAAGGCGATGGGTCGAGAGTTCAAACGGAGAACCAGTCTCTCCCGATCCGGCCCGCCATGCAGTAGTTGGGTAAACGCATCTGCCGCCAAGATCTAGATAACTTCCCAAACCTCACAATATACCGCAATTAAGGATGCCATATTGGCTCCGATTAGCAGGGAACAGTTGGAACTCTTGTGCGGTATTCAAATAAAAAATAAACCAAGCTGTGTAAACTTTAACAGTATTTCAAAGATCTTATTGTCTATTATTATGCCAGAGCAGTCCAATTAGCTTAAAAGCATCGAGGATAACATGTGGTTTAGAGTAATGGACCGTTTGATATGATTTTAATGACAAAACCTGAAATCACTTCCTACTCGCTTCGTTTACGTATAGGTTTGCAACCCATCACAAATTACCGGCTTCAATCAAGGGTCGAGAGCACCCTATTCATCAAATTTTATGGTGCAGGACAATAAGCAGTGTGTGTGGCTTATGGCCTACTAATTGAGTCCTGAAAACGCGGATTAGATTTCATTGTAGTACAAAAATAAAAGACATGGATTTTCAAATTTGATTTTACGGGCGTCGTCAGTCTGTGAGATTTATGACATATAATGACAACAGTAGAGGCAGAGAAGACTACCACATTTAAAAAAAGGTAAAACCAGACAGAAAGAAAAATACAAAAAAGTATGATTTAACCTCTCAGGCTAATTTGTTCGGTTTTCGGAACAACTCATGTAGGTCTCATAGAAAACGTTGTAATGTCCTTACAATCATTTGGAAATATGACTTAATCTAAACGTTGTTAGAAAGAGAAAACATCACGCTTTAGATTCAAATATAAAGTTAACCACAAAATATTTAAAATGTACCTTCAGTTTCCGATCAAAATTTGCATTTTTTTTATTGTGAATTTTTACATAAAACGAAGAAAAAGTGAGGTGTAAAAACAATTATAAAAATTAAATTTTTTCGTTAACAATAATTTTAGATAGAAAAAATGTAAAGTGAGTCATTTTTAAAACTTTTGAAAGTACCTATGCCTATGCATTTAAAATTTTAAAAATTACACAGGTATTTTGTACTAATAAAATTTGAAAGTGGATTTCATCATCTTTTAAAGACAATTTTTCACGTTTTCGGATACGTTCACAAATAAAACATTCAATTGATTTTTTACTGTAAAATGGAAATATTTTTTTTTTTTGCAGTAAAATGCCGCCCCGGGAACCATTTATTAACACCAATGCCATAGGTCGACCCAAGTGGTTCACTATGTTTGATGACTTAGCAGGGTGCCCGGGTTCATGGGGTGAGGTTTGTCCAGGTCTTGGCAGCCGATGCGTCTCCCCACCTGCTGCATGGTGAGCAGGATCGAGAAAGATTGATTGAGGGAGGTATTTTAACTTCTCCAGCCAGAATCTCTCGACCAATCACCTTGATAGTTGACGGATGGATTCATAGATCCGTCACTCCTGGACACACTGACCCCCCCATTCCTCCCCACCCCTCATGCCCATTTCCTTCCCAGAACTTTCTCTCCTTCCTTTTCTTAAAAAACCCTCCACGCAGCATCCCCCAAGATTGTGAAACAGGGAAATTATTTTCCTCAGGGTCTCTTGCGTGGAGCTAATGTAATAATCCGAGGCTTGGGTGTTCATAATAAACGTTCCAAAAGTACAAAAAAAACAAACGACCGAAAAACCGGATTCAAAGAAAATACTATTTACCACTTGACCACAGAAACACGTAAACTACCGGGTTCAAAGAAAGTAATATTTACCACTTGACCACAGAGGGCTATTGGACAACAATGGAAAACACAACGAAAAGACAGCTTTATTTATTTTTCACAGAAATATCTTCAATCGGTGGTCTCCATTGTGGAAGTTACGAAGATAAAGAACTCCAGAGAACAAATAAATTGGTTCGGTAATAAAAATGTTTTTTTCCGTTGAGGCGCAACGCGTTTACCTTGGTTCATTTAATCTATACAACTTGAAGGGTTTCGTGGCTAAGGAGGAAATGTGCTGAATTATGTTCACAAACTTAACATCCTAGTGTTGAGTGTGTTTTTATCGTCTTGAAACAATTTTGAGTTTAGGTTTTTAAAAAATATCTTGGCAGACAAAACGATGTAATTTATAGATAACACCAAAATACGTATTTTTTTACATTAGCTCCACACAATGGAAAATGTTTTCCTCTTGCTCAGGAAATGCTCAGGAAAATGTTTTCACTCAGGCCCTGTGTCATCATAAGAGATGCTGTGTGGTGGTTTTTTTTAAGGAAAAGAAAAAAAATTGGGAAGGAAATAGGTATGAGGGGTGGGTAGAAATCTGGGGGTCAGTGTGTCCAGGAAAGATGGAAATATGAATCCATCCCTTCAACTGTGGTGTAAGGCGATGGGTCGAGGAATTCTCGCTGGAGAGGCCAAAAGACCTCCTCAACCATTCTCTCGATCCGGCCGGTGAACAGGCACAACGGCCGCCAAGATCTTGACAAACCTTACCCCATGAGCCCGGGCACCCTTGCTAAGCCACCAAATGTAACGAACCACTTTGGGTGACCTATTGCAGAGGTGTTGATTATCCAATAAATGGTTACCGGGGCGAGAAATTGAAATCGTTAAAAGAATGAAAAGCACATAAAATTTTGTTTGCGAGTGAAAATTCATCGAAAAATATCAGAGAAATATAAGCAAAAGCCCCAGCAAAGGCGGGAGATTAATATTACCAATTAAAATAAATCGTACCATTAATCCGACACTTAGCAAACGTTTTATCATTAAACTGACTGCCATAGATTCTTCAACTCATTATATTTAACGATCAATAATAAGAAAATAAAGCAAGGTTTGCGTTACACCTTTAAGGCAACGAAACGGATATAAATCGCGTTTTATGTGAGCTTTTACTGCTGGTTAAGTTGATGCAACTATTCTGACATACATGCAGCTAGGAATTTAGTTGCAGTTTATTTATAAATAATATCGTATGGTGTAGATCCCGAAGAGTTTTTCGTTACAAAGAAAAGAAGAAAAATGATATCATTAATTGTGGAAAATTTAAAAATAAATCTTTATCTTATTGATTGCATTATAATGTTTCGATGTCAACCAATATTTTGCGAATAACCCTATAATATAAATAAATACCACATCATTTTATTTTATTACAATAATCAAAGATTACATGGTAATCCGTGCAGAAGTGGTCTAGGGATAAGGCTCTTGACTCGCAATCCGAAGGTCGCGGGATCGAATCGCGGTGTGGGCAAATATTTTTTATTTGATTAATTCATTTAAAATAGCATATAGTATATCTGCGGACTCCAGAGTGAAAGATATTCTCAGTATCGCCCTGGTGTAAGACCACCTTTCAGAATTGAAACGTTTCTTGAAATGGCTTTAGCCACGTTTGGTAACCCGATCTAAATAGCCAGGAACTTCCCCACCTTTCTCTTCCTCTTTCCCTCCCCACTACCTTCAGCCTCACAACATACCCCAATTGGAGATGCCATAGTCTCACTGCCTCCAGACCAGAGCAACAGAGGCTCCTGTGAGGTATTCACATAAAAAAGAAGTAATAATAATTGTAACCGACGTGTTGCTCTCCCTCATATTTTTAACCTTTTTAATTTATATGTCTTTTTATTATGTACAATGCCCCGGTGCAACCAATAAAGCTTGCGTGCCAAGTTGCACCGGGAGACATTCTAGACTCTTATAATTTAATAATTTTAATACTTGATACCTTATTTATGCTTATTTACGCCTCCAAAGGCAACCAGGCTAACTAGCCTCCTTTTTAGTTATGGCCCTGAAAAGGGCCATTATTATACTGGCTCGCAGTCGGCTTCACCAAGCAGGCTGTTTTGCCTCCCTATTTAGGCGGCCCTAACAAGGGCCATTATTATACTGGCTCGCAGTCGGCTTCACCAAGCAGATTGCCTTTTATTTTTTTGGCGGCCCCTTTCAGGGCCTCTTTTTCGTCCTGGCCGCTAGGTTCATGAATACCGTGCCGCCAGCAACGATCCTTTGCCAAACACATTTTACCATTGCTAAAATGTTATTTTTCTTTGCACACAAAGTAAAACAAGTAAAACTTGCATACCAGGTTGCCACCGGGAGACATACTAGAGTTATGATTTTATCGCCCTCAGGGCTATTTTTCCGGCTACAAAGCCAAAAAACCAGTTTTGGCGGCCCCATTCAGGGCCTTCATATTGGTTAAAAACACATCATTTTATAATATAACTTCATTTAAACACCCCGTAGGACGCTGAAACTAAGACATTTCAGTGCAGAGTCCTACGGGGCATCCATAGAGCCATAAATAAACATTGTAACTCTTAAACTGCCAGCGCTATCAGCATTTGCGCAGATTTTCGAGACATTAGCATCATTTCACGTTTTCTCCATTTTAAAAATCCCAGGACCTCGTAAGGCGACGAAACCAAAAGGTTTCGATAGCCAGGCTTACGGGGGACCTGGGAAAAATACTAACTTCTTTGTAACTATTCAAACACCTTGTTAAATAACAAATACCTACCGACAAACAGTCAAACTTCCTTAAAATCAACCCAAACTCATCAAACAAAAAATCTACGAATGCAGAACATCCGTAGAAACACTGTAGTTTTAAGAAAAACATTGTAAATACATTAACCTGACCTGTATAATTATTGTAAAAACCTAATTTTAATCGACCACTTTCAAGGAAATGGTCGGCAAAACCAGCGGCAACAGAAAACCGCCCCTTATATGCAAAACGGGATAGGTAAAATCCCCCACTCTAAAATTGTACCACGTGACCGTTTTTTCACCCGAAAACGGGTATAAAAGGCGTGATTTTTTGAACAATAAATCAGTTCTTCCATCAACGTCAACTCGTGTTATTATTTCCTTCTGGGAAAAGTTATTATCATCTGCTGCCTCCCGCCGACCTCTGCCTAGGCTTTGCTCCTGGTGCCATCAGTCTCCTCCAGAAAGCCGGCCCTACTTCAGGCAACCGCCACGCACCAGGACTGGGCAGAGGATTAGGCACATCCAGTGTCCTCAACTCATCAGGCACTGGGTGCACGGGAGGTCAGTATTTTATTATTTTATTATTTCATCCTGGTCGTGTACTGAAACCGGTACCCTTTTTTTACAGTCTTGTACAGGCTTGATACGTCTGGTACAATAATAAATAAGAGATAACCGTAAATAATATAATTTTCCTAAGAAAAATTTAATTAAACCTAACTTTAGTCAAAGTTTTACCTTGCATCTTATCTAGAATGTTCTCGATATTGATCTGGGCTAAGCTTTATCAAATTGAATCTATTCACTACACAGTACACAGGTTTCACGTCACAGGGCGCACATGCAGGCATCGAGGAAGTGCACGATTATTTAAGCTGGGTTTTGTTAAACCAACTTTGATGCCATTCAGTAGAAAATCTGAATTCGTAAATTAATTAGCGATGACAGTAGAAAATTCGCCATTTTACATTACAGCACTTATTTTATTGATGGGCTTTTCCTTATTTTTCAGTTTAGATGATTTAGTGCACAGAACAATTTTAACTTGCATGCACGTATCAACTTTATCTACTTATACAAATTACAAAAAGCTTAAATAGATTTGACATCGCTACGAAAGCCTGATGCTAACAATATTAGGCATTGCATCCAACTTAGACATTCTGTCTCAAGTTGGTATGCCGCTACATTATAGATTAGATTGGAATTTGGAACCTTCGTAGATTCCTGATGCACAACAGCCTTGACGGTGGTGGCACATTTCGCATTTCAGCTGCAGCCACATAATTACAAACTAGCTCAAGGTGAAGTAAGTGGCGGCATTGGTTTCCATTCAAATCTATTTTGAAGGCATTTCTAGTGTTCTTCTTTTGTTGTATGATTATGTCAATATAAACCGACGATGTGTAGGTATGTAAATTGATAATTGGTAAACAAACAGAGGTTTCGTGATATTTACTCATGTGGTAAATCCTTTACTCGGTTAGTCTTCCAATTGAGAGCATTTCAACCAAGCCTACTTGTGACTAATTAACCATCACGTTTTCCCCGCAGGGGTAGGCAGAGAGGACGGACCGCCAAACAACTCGGTCTTGGCACACACTCTTTGCCTTACTCACATTCAAACATTGTCTCACACATACTCTTCTATTATTCTGACTTTTGACATGGCCCGACTTAAATATCTGATTCACTTGATCGTGCCATGTCTTCCTCGGGCGTCCCCGACTTCTTCTTCCATTCAAATTTGCATCATATATTCTTCTCACACTATTTTCTTCTTTCATTCGCTCTACCTGCCCAAACCATCTGAGGGTCCCTATCTTAATCTTACTCATTATGCTTACATCAGCTTTACATTATTTGCGAATATCCACATTTCTCACATGATCATATATGGTTTTACCACACATCCGCCTCAGGGATCTTTTTCAACAGTATTCAGTTTCATACCAAATAATAATGTACCTATAATAAATAATTCCTAATGTTTATTATATACGTTAATATTGATGCGCACCACGTAAAATATTCGTTTTTTTTTCATATGATTACCTCACAAGAGTCCCCAACTGCTGCAAATCATCTGAAGCTAGTGACGCTGTGGCATTCCCAATTAGGGTATTTTGGGAGGCTGAAAATAAGTGGGGGGGGGGGAAGGAGATAGAGAAAAGGAAGGTGGAGAAGTTCCTAGCAATTTAGATCTAGTCACCAAACACGGCTACAGCCATTTCAATTCTGAATGGTGGTCTTACACAAGGACGATAATCAGAGTATCTTCCACTTTGGAACGTGCCGCAAATTGGTATACCTTGTATTATTTTAAATGATTAAATTGTGAAAACGCAAATCAATCAAATAATATTTACTTGCACACGCCGGGATTTGAACCCGCACCCTCCGGATCGCTATTCGAGAGTCCTGCCCCTCGACCACGGAGGCATGAACAAGGCGTAAATTGGAGGTAATCTTTTACATAGCGGTCGGAAAATCTCTTGGATAATTGGTTTTCAGAAGAAGCTTCATGTCACAATAACATTATGATTCAAAAACAAACTTTTTCCCGTCAGATTCTTTATTGTGTTTAATTATGTAACTGTAAATAATTCTTAAATCGTAAATTTCAACGCATCAAAATAATTTACGACACAACTATTAAAAGATAAGATAAAAGCTATCTACAGCAAACTTTAATCTTTGTATATCGCGTGTCTAATTTTCAACCGAATAAAATTACAAAAGTGACATACAAATGCACAATAAACCCAGCATTTTCCAGCAAAGCTCTCCGTTGCACGAAATAAGCCTAAAATGACGCGGATGTGAGGAACGAGCTAAACGACGGAATGAAAGTTATATCCGGCGACAAGCGGAAGTGGAGTAAATCGAGCATGTGTGTGTCGCCCGCGGATACCGGGAACAGCGTGGCTTATACGAAAAGGCAAGCCGCTGATAGTTCCACTGTAGTCTCTCCTTCTAACTAATAAACACCGCACGTGACAAAAAGAGAGGTTGCAGCGAGCTCTCGGCGGTAGAGCCATAATACATTGACTCGTAAGTGGATGCGAAATATTCAAGTATGTGGGAAGAGCCAGAGTGCAATAACCGAGTCTATTAAGAAATTTTTTTTTTTTTTTTTTTTTTTTTTTTTTTTTATTGGTTTTTATATACATATACATGTAATATAATCATGAGTAATTACATTTTCAGGTTACAAACGGATTAAACTCAAATCATTAAATACTAACATGCAACATTGATTATAAACAGTATAAACATATATATGTATATAATATATAACCTTTACGAGAGTGTAACTACTCGTGTGTAAAGGGAAGAGAAAAATATATATATATATATATTTTTTAAATTAAAAAAATTAAAATTAAAAATTATAACACATACATTATATTTACGTACTTACATAAATCGAATGTGTAAAAAAAATAAAATATATTAAAAAAAAATAATAATTTAAAATAAATTTTTGAATAAGTATTGTTAATTAAAGGTTAATGCGGTTCTAAGTGGCTAAATTATTTAAGATATTATTGTTTAATTTATTTTTGAATTTATTGTAGTCAGGTTCTAATCTCAGCTCTATTGCTAGTTGATTAAACCACACCACTCCATTGTACGTGTAGTAGTGTTGTGCAAAACTGGTATGCATTAATGGCGTACACAAGCGACCCACTGTGTTTTGCCTATTGCTCTCAACGCGGACCATGGCGTGGTGCGACTTATTAGAATAGTCTTTGTGTATTTGAAGCAGTGTATTTTTTATATATGTATTTTTTAGAGGTGGGACTTGAAAGTCTTGAAAAAGTTGAGAGGTTGAATAATCTGATGGTTTCTTAGTAATAATTTTGATTATTAATCTTTGAGTAATTTCCAACGGTAAAATTGAGGTTTTGTAAGCTCCTCCCCATGCAACAATACCGTATTGTATTATCGAATGGGCTAGAGCATAGTATATATTTTTAAGAATTTTTAAGTTAAGTATATTTCTTAAATTAATAAATATGTATATAAGTTTTCTTAATCTATTTATAGTATTGGTAATTTGAGTCTTCCACTTAAGGTTACTATCTATTATTACACCCAAATATTTTATTTCTTTTTTATTTGCTATGAATAGACAGTCATTATTTTGGCATGTTAATATTTTAGTGGTGCATTTTTTTGAATGAATTTTAATATTTAAGGCGATAGGAGGAGATTTTTTGTTATTTATACTAAAAGGTATATAATAGGTTTTTTCAATGTTTAATGTTAATAAATTTTCGTCAAACCATTCTTTCAAGATATTAATATCATGATTAGCAGTTATTTCAAGTTCATTCCATGAATTTGCTTGGAATATAATTGCAGTATCATCTGCATATGAAACAAGTTTTCCTGTTATTGGTAATTCAAAGATATTATTAACATACAAGATGAATAGAAGAGGGCCCAAAATCGTGCCTTGTGGTATTCCAAAGTCGCTTGTACTCGGTTCACTAAGAATGTTTTTTATTTTTACATATTGATTTCTAGAGTTAAGGAAACTTTCTATCCATGTGTTAGCGTTATCTATAATTCCGATTTCGTTAAGCTTGTATAGTAATTTTTTGTGACTTATGCTGTCAAAGGCTTTCCTTAGGTCTATGAAAATTGCAAGAGATTTTTTGCCTTTGTCTAGTGCTTGATGTATTTTTGTTGTTAAATCTATGATTGCGTCCTGTGTGGTTATTTTTGCGCGAAAACCAAATTGTTGGTCACTCAGTATATTATTAATTCCAATAAAATTTTGTATTTGCTTTTTAGCTACCTTTTCAAAAATTTTTGAGATATTTGATAATACTGATATAGGTCGGTAGTTATTAATTTCTTTAGAGTCACCTGATTTATAAATCGGTGTAATAATAGTTCTTTTATATATTGATGGAAAGATACCCTTTTTAAGACTATTGTTTATAATATATGTAATAGGCTTTTTCAAAAAGTTAAGATGTGTCTTTAGATTTTCAACAGTGATCCCATCAAACCCTGGTGCTGATTCAGTTTTTAGGTTTTTTATTATATCAACAATTTCTTGTTCAGTTACCGTATCGAATTTTCCTATGGTTTTTTTTGATGATGTTACATCATTTTCTGCGGTAGATGTGGTATTATCTACGATATTAGTTATTTTGCTTGCGAGATTTTTTCCGACATTAGAAAAAAATGTATTGAAAGCATTTGCACATTGTTCAGGGTTATCCAAAACTTGTACCATATTGTTATCAATACGTAGCTTTAAAATGTCACTTGTTTTCCTTTTTTTATCAATTATTTCATTTATTGTTTTCCAAATTTGTTTATTGTTGTTTCCTGAATTCAATACCTTTTGTTTATAAAATTCCTCTTTGGTAGTTTTAATTAGTGCCGTTAGTTTGTTTCTGTATTTTTTAAAGTATGAGATGATTGGATTATTTAGTGGATATTTTTTAGTTAGTTTAAATAGTTTTTCTTTTTCTCGTATAGAAACCACGAGGCCATGAGTGATCCATGGTTTAAGTTTATGAAATTTATTTTTATATGTTTTGTTCGGTATTTCATAGCTTGAATCTTTTATATGTTTTTGAAAGGTGTCATGAAATTGTGATGCACTTATATTCACATCTTCTGTGGTAAGTACAGATTCCCACGATTCGTGAGACAGTTTTTCATATAGTTCTTGTTGATTTATTTTTATTTTTGGAATGGCAGAGTCATTACTATTATTATTTATTTTTTGTTTTTCTATATTTAGGTTTAGTATGCATGTATGATGGTCCGTTATGTTGTTTCTCCATATTATTGTTTTGAGATTATCAGTGTAGTTGGAATTACACCATATATGATCAATACACGATGGCATTTGATTGTTAAATTCTCTAGTATACTTATTTATACAGGGTTTAAAGTTTAAAGCGGTCATCATGTTTATATAATTGTCTTTTTCAATAGTATGGTTATTTTCAGCAATGTTTATATTAACATCACCAATTAGAAAATTGTTTGCACATTTATTGTTTAGGATAATATCATTCAGTTCGGTTATAAAAGTTGGTATTACAGCTGAATGTGTCCTGTAGACTGTCATTATTTGTATATGCAGTTTATTATTAATATTCAATTTTATAATAATACAGTTTGCATTGGTCATATTTATTTCAGCAAAGCATACGTCCTTATATATTGCTTTAGTGTATATTACAATACCACTATTCTTATTAATATAATGTGAACTTTGAAAGTTGATGTAATTGGGGAGAGTTGGAACGATCGAGTTAATGTTTAAATGGGCTTCAGTCAGTATGATTATGTCTGGTTTTTTTTTTAATAAATTTAGGTTTACTAGAAAATGGTCAAAATTTTTCTTTATGGATCGTATGTTTAAATGTATTACGGTAAAGGAGTTAGGAGTCATTTCAAGTATTGTGTTACAGTCATTTGTGTTGTCACAAATTAAATTTTGAACGTAAAATTTTTTTTCTAGTTGTTGAATAATGTAATCATCCATTTCTATTTTTACGTGGATTTTCTATATTATAACACAGTTTAAAATTAAGTCGCCTTGTCTTGAAGTGTGGCTTGGCTGAGGACCTTCTGCAACTACTCGGTTGGATCTTGTTACCGGAGGCTCGCGGTCCATCTTCTTGAAGTTTGCCTTCTTTTAGATTATGATGGGGGCTCATTTTGATCTTCGTGTCATATGTCCAGGTATCCAAATTTTGATGCTTGATAAATGTATGAGTTTCAAATTGAATTTAAGTACGGCGCGGCGATTATTAGCTTGCTGCGCTGGCTAAACAATACTTGGAAATTTCTAGGAAATTCTTGACGTCTCTTTCGGTTGCCAGTGAGTGTTTACCAAGTCGACCGTTTGCATCTGGCCGAGCCATGGATGGATAGAGAATTCGAAGGCCGAAACGGCCATCATGCGTTAAAATAATTAAAAACAAAAATAACGATTCGCGAGTTGTATATACGTATCTATTTATGTAATCTTTTAACTAGTAACCGACCGAAGGTTCGGTTTCAGTTTCGCCAAGTCTCGGCAAAAAAATCTAGTTTCGGCATCTGTTTCGGTTTCGGCAGATTTTCTGCCGAACCTTCGGCCGCACCGAAACTCTGCAAAAGATCTCAATAAATGGTAAATTTTGTCTTAAGAATGTTGTGATTGTAAACGCAATTTAAATTAAAATACTCAATTAATGAGGTCCTTCCTTCATAATGCACATAATTGTTGATTATTGACAAATTTTTGTTCCAAGCAGTAGTTAACATGTTTGTTAATTTTTAGTAATATAAAAAAAGGTTTTTTCACATACTTCAATTATTGCTTTTTCATTTCATTTAACACATGTTAACTGTATGTATAAGGGTAAAAAAATAAGCCAAACTTCAGTAAACAATAGATTTTCAACATGTCTAAAAAAGTTTCGGTTTCGGTTTCGGCCGAAACTGAGACAGCTACCAAAGATTCAAATTCATTTTCGGTAGAAAGTCCTGTTTCGGTCGGACACTACTTTTAATGGAATATTCTGAATTTCAGTATTTACTCCAGTAACTTTGTCGCCTGAATGTATGGGGTAGTATGCGTTAAATCCGGTAGTTCTGATTTTTTGCAGACTTGTTTATGATGTTGGCTTAATGAATAATCCAAGTTTTCGACCTCAAGTGCCGACCGCAACTTTGTCAAAAATCGAAAAAACCGCGAAAAAATCGTTATTTTTTCAAATTTTGGCGATTATAACCCTAAAGGACTAGTTTTTGAAAAAACTTTTGTGTGGCATTTTTAAAGTAGACTAAATTTGCTACAATATGATACTAGAGTTGTCTCTGTAAACCCAATAGTTTCCGAGATTAAGCCTTTCAAAATTTGTGACCTTGAGCGCAAACCGCGAAAAAAAAGGTTTTTTTTAAATTTTTCGATTATAACCGTAAAGGACTAGTTTTTGAAAAAACTTTTTCAGGGCGTTTGTAAAGTAGACTAAATTTTTTACAATATGATACTAAAATTGTCTCTGTACAACTAATAGTTTCCGAGATTAAGCCTTTCAAAATTTATCATTTTTTTCGAACTTCGCAATTTTTTGCAATATTTTAGATGTCACTCGAATAACTCTAGCGGGATGAAGTTTCAATTACCTCCGACGTGTGAAGTCATTAGAGAACTCAAATCCTACTAAAGTACAGGTCTAGATGCGCAATAGCCAAATTACTAAGAGGGGGTGAGAAAGGGCACAAAATCCACCTTGTATTCAGTATTTGAACCTGTAACCTTAAATGAAAAGCAAGGGTTAACGAAGTTTGTAGTAGTGGATGGAGGGCATCTACTTCACAAAGTTGTGTGGCCTCGAAGCTCATTTGGTGCGATAGCTGACAGATACATACAGTACATTACTGCCCACTATGGCTCAAATGTGGCAGTAGTTTTCGAAGGTTATCCCATAGATGCTGTGCAGAAAAACACAAAGTGCTCTGAGCGTCTTCGAAGAGCCAAGTTACACTCATCGCGAGAGATAATCGTTGATGAGAAAACCGTGGCATAGGTTCCGCAACAGAAATTCTTGTCAAATGACAAAAACAAGATTCGTTTCATAAAACTGCTGACAACCAAAATGGGAAATCATAACATTCAAGCACTCCAAGCAGAGGAAGATGCTGATAGGCTAATCATCACTACAGCTGTAACTGCTGCCTCTACCTATGATATAGTGGTAGTCGTTGGTGAGGACATTGACTAACTGATCATCCTCACTGCGATCTCCAACCAACGTGAATTTTTTTACAATAAATATGGATGAGGCAAAGCATCAGATGTCATATATTCCAGCATCGCTTCTTCAAAATCCTTTTTAAAAACAGAGCTTTTCCTCTTCATCCATGCCTTTAGTGGTTGTGACTCGACATCCTGCTTCTTTGGCTTAGGTAAGATACAAATGATGTCCATAGTCGAAAAAAATCCGGACGTTAAAAAGCAAGCTGCGATTTTTCTCGACACCAACTCTACACCTGACGATATAGCAGCAGCAGGAGAACGAGTCATAATCGCTCTATATGGAGGTAACCCCAACACCCATAACCTTGACGAGCTGCGGTACCAACTATTCGCCAGGGCTGCGACGAAAACCAGGTTCAATCTAGCCAGGTTAACTCCTGCACGAGACTCTGCTCGATTTCACTCCTTTACCATCAGGTAAAAAATTGTCCTTGCATCAGTAACATATCATTCATCCTTTTCTATTCTCATGTACAATCTTCTTACAGGTTCAGGCGTGGTTGGGAGTCACACTGAACCCTCTCTCCTGGGGGTGGATATCCACCCTGATGTTGAAGTAATAGATATCCCAGAAGGCGACGATCTGTCCGACGTCGAAATGAAGGATGACTTGTGGGCACAAGACGTCGACGATTCTTCACCATCTCCTGATGGGGATATGCCATCCCAATACGTCGATCCAGATACGGACGGACTTCAACCGGGACCTTCCAAGAGGGCTAAATTATTTTAATTTTTTACTTCATTATTCGTAGCTTAGCTTAAACATCATCATCTCATCATAAAAGTACAGGGCTTTGATATTATAATCAGGGTCAAAATTCATTCAAAACGACAGAATTGCAAAAAATTGCGAAGTTCGAAAAGAATGATAAACTTTGAAAGATTTAATCTCGGAAACTATTGGGTCTACAGAGACAATTTTAGTATCATATTGTAGCAAATTTAGTCTACTTTACAAACGTTTAAAAAAAGTTTTCAAAAACTAATCCTTTAGGCTTATAATCGCCGAAATTTGAAAAAAAATAAGTTTTTTCCGCGGTTTGCGCTCGAGGTCACAAACTTTGAAAGGCTTAATCTCGGAAACTATTGGGTCTACAGAGACAATTTTAGTAACATATTATAGAAATTAATTTAATTTAAAAACGTCATAAAAAAGTTTTTTCAAAAACTAGTCGTTTAGGGTTATAATCGCCAAAATTTGAAAAAATAACGATTTTTTCGCGGTTTTTTCGATTTTTGACAAAGTTGCGGTCGGCTCTCGAGGTCGAAAACTTGGATTATTTATTAGGCCAACATCATAAACAAGTCTGCAAAAAATCAGAACTACCGGATTTAACGCATACTGTGATGTATAAAGTTACTGGACTAATTGAAGAATCAACAGTTATAGCGATATTGAGCAAGACCACAATAAACTTACAAAAGAAAGATTGTTTAAAAAGGAACCAACTATGCTGTCGTAGGAATACTACGAACCAGAAACCTCTTAACGTTTACTTCATACTTTTCCCCCTACTTTCTTTCCGTCTCGCGTATTTGCAAATACGCAAGTGATTTAGGTACCCTAAAATTTCAGTTACGGTGACGACTATAATGGATTACCTAGCTTTTGTTTGTGCAAACCTAACCTAATCTTTTTTTACATTAGTTCCACGTAGGAGGTCCCGAGAAAAATAATAACTCTCAGGGCCTACGTCATCTTTGGGGATGCTGTGTATGCGGTCTTTTTAAGGGAATTAAGCTGCCGCTACCCGAATTTCTACCGATTTCTTACATATCTCCCAACACGTTAAGTTTTAAAGCTTTTAAAAAAATATGTGTTACTCTTGAAGATAATATCTCATTCCATTCATTAATAGACATTCCCCGCGCCGAAAAGCAAATTTTATAAAATTCCCTCGATAGAAAAAAATCGCAAAGTATGCTCCAAAAATTATTATTAACACGTTTGTTTAAGTTATTTTACAAGTTATATGTATGAAAAAAATCACAGTGATTCTTTAAATGCTGTTTAAGACAACCCCCGCGAGATTTTTGCTCTATTTTAAACGAGTCGTGTTTTATTAAACATTTTCACAATTTCGCATCGATTTTGTCGCTTTAAATACTAGCGCGCCCTTTTTACATTCGTAATTTCATATCTCTCCGTCTTCTTCTTTTTGAGCCCGGTTGCGGCGCCTTAAGGAGAGGAAGTTCTGGAAAGGAAAAAGGTATGAGGGGTGGGTAGGAATCTAGGGTTCAGTGTGTACAAGTCATCTGCCACCATGTCCATACAAACCTCACCCCATGAAGCCGGTGACCTAGGGGCCATCTATAAATTACGACACACCTGTAGGGGGGGGGGAGGGGAGTAGAGAAGTGTGACAGGGGGTATGGGGGGGTCATCAGCTCTGTGATATCACATGTAAAAAAATTTAACAGCTATTTAGATTATTTTTGGATGTAAATTTGCAAAATATGTGACGTCACACTAGGGGAGAGGGGTCTCACAATTGCGACGATGTGTGACAGGGACGGGGTAAAAAAAATCATGAAATTCGTGTGACGTAATTTATGAATGGCCCCCTATGGCAGAGGTGTTGGTTATCCAAAAAATGTTTCCCTAAGCGGCGGTACCCATTCTCGCCTCTTAAATTGGATCCAGACAAACCTCACCCCATGAACCCGAATAATTAATTATAAAAAAATTTAAAAATAGTAAAAATAGTAATTGATAAAAAAAATCAATATTTATAAACAAAATTATAGCGAATTTTCTGTTACGAATATTTGCAATATTTGCGAGAGCTTAAATTACGAAATTACGAGGATAAATTCATAAAACTAAAAAAAAAAACTAAGACCGTACATAAACTGAAAGCCTCTACACATGCGGCAATAAAAGAATTTCAACTGCTAGTTCACTTATCACAAACACTGTGTTTATAAGATTATCAAATTCTATTACGAAATTCAGCATAATAAAACACTGCCACTTGTTTCGTGTGATAAGAGGCTGGAAACCGACGTCTTGAACATTTCTATGGCGTTTTGCAGTCATTACGACTAACTTCACGTATTAATTCATCTGGAACAATAATTATCGTTCCCACGCAAAACAGCGAAATTTTACAACGAATGTTAAATGACACATTGTTATTTAATTGTGTGAAAAATACCATTCGTGAGTTATCTAAGAGGCGAATTATTATTTACGTTAATTTTATTACATCATAATAATTTAGTTCTACAAAATGGCCATGTTTTATGCTCCGTAGTAAGCGTTCAAAAAATGAAGATTAGGTACTGACGTTTTGAAAGGGAGATATATACCTAAATAAGAATGTTGGAGGAAGTTCGCGAGATATTAACCCCTTAGGCCTCGGGCCTGTTCTGTCAGAACGTCAGAAAATTTCCGGTTTGGAATAACGTCCAAATAAATTTAATATTTCTTAATGTATCCGAAAACTAAAAACTGTTTTTGAAAGGTGGTGAAATAAGCTTTCAAATTTTATTATTAGAAATAAACATAATTTTTTAATTATTGAACATTTTTAATGCAGACAATAAAAGATTTAAAATGGCTAATTTGATGTTTTTTCTAACTAAAATTTTTTTTTGTATGAATACCGCATAAGAGTCCCAACTGCTCCCGTCTGAAGCCAGTGAGACTATGGCATCCCCAATTGGGGAATGTTGTGAGGCTGAAGGTAGTGGGGAGGGAAAGGACATAGGGAAGAGGAAGGTGGGGAAGTACCTGGCTATTCAGATCTGGTCACCAAACACGGCTAATGCCATTTCAAGCAACGTTTCAATTCTGAATGGTGGTCTTACATCAGGGCGATACTGAGAGTATCTTCCACTCTGGAACGTGGCGCAAATATACTATATATTATTTTAAATGAATAAATTGTGAATAACACAAATTAATCAAATAAAATTTATTTGCCAAGCCGGGATTCGATCCCGCGACTTTCGGTGTGCGAGTCAAGAGCCTTACCGCTGGACTACGCCGGCCGTCAATGAAAAAAGAAAGAAAAATACACATGTATTTTAATACATAAATGTTAGTGTCACCTCACGTTTTTATCTCTTCGTAAAAAATAATATTAAAAAATTCACAAAGTTTCATAAATTTTCATCAAATTGCGGTCGGAAACTATGGTTTCATGGAGGTGCACATTTTAATTTTTCTTTGGTTATCTTCTAGACTTGAAAATAAAGCGTGTTGTTTTCTCTATTTAACACCATTCTCATCATGATAGTAAGGGAGATACAACGATTTCTATGACACCTACGTGAGCCGTTCTCAAAAGCGAACAAATTAGCTTGAGGAGTTAGGTAGGGTTTAAAAAACACTGTTTTTTATAAACGTAACATGTTAAATAACAGAATCTATGTGATTTTTATTATTTTCTGAGCTTACTTTGCCATTTTTTTCCACCGATGAATTTAATGTAATTACCTTTTCAACTCGGCCAATGTATAAAGATTATCTTAAAAAATAACATACACTTTTAAGAGCTTAGAATCTTGAAGCGTTGAAGGAAAGTATGTATACGAGTATGTATATCAGGCGCGGCCCCTCCATACATACTGCGGATGCGGCGCTTCCCTTCCTTATGAGGCGCATAATATAATAATAATGTTTATTTATTTATTCAGCATTAAAAAAAGCTTTAAGAACATTTTTTTCCAGCCGCAAACAGCAATAAATACTGCAATTTAACGACACCGTCCCAACCTCAGCGGCCAAAAACAACAAAACCCGACGCGCGGACCGGACCGAAGTACATAACAACACCATTCTTGACTCGATGCTAGTGTGCCGAATGTCGCATAAACGCATCAATACCAGCAACAGTGGATTCTCTGCTCCATTCCGTATCCACGATGTTAGACCATACCATGTTGAACACACCGGTTCTCGTCCGATCACCGAAGTTAAGCAATTATTAATTATTGGCCGCGGTCAGTACTTGGATGGGTGACCGCTTGGGAACACCGCGTCCGTTGGCCCTCTTCTTTTAAAGCGCCCTTGAGTTGATTTTTCACAAAAATGGCGCTCTATAAATTATCCATTTTATTTTTTACATGAGCTCCACACAGGAGGCCCTGAGGAAAATAATTTCCCTCAGGGCCTATGTCATCTTTGGGGATGCTGTGTGGAGGGTTTTTTTAAGGAAAGGAAGGAGAGGAGAGTTCTGGGAAGGAAAAGGGTTTAAGGGGTGGGTAGGAATCTGGGGTTTAGTATATCCTGGTCGTCCGCCTCCAAGACCTAGACAAACCTCACTTCATGAACCCGGGCACCCCTGCTAAATCACCAAACGTAGCGAACCACTTGGGGTGACCTATGGCAGAGGTGTTGGTTATCCAATAAAGGTTCCCGGGGCGGCGGTACCCATTCCCGCCTCCCAAATTGAGTATTATTATTATTAATATTATTATTATTAGAAAAGGTTTGATATTACACATGCGCGGTAGTTCTGCCTGCCAAGTTTTGCCTGAAGCAGTATACGCATTCGATGGGAGCATCCAACGCACAGAAAACGACTATAATGCGCGTAGGCATAGTGCACAGAATAGCGTAACAAAGCGCGTGGATTTATTCGGTACGTTTTAGAGAATTTGTTCGCGCGACCATTTTGACAATTTGCCTTGAATAATGGATGCCGATTGATACGTTCAATACCTTTCGAATTAATTTAATTTTAGAACTGTAATAAATTGATGTGAAGTATAAAGGGTTTATAGAGCTAATTTGACATACAATTTTAGTCAGTAATCGCATCTTCTTCGTGGGCTAGTCTGTAGGTATTTAAGTTTTAGGTAGGTATATACTTCAGCATCCCTTATACAAAAAGTCACCGACCGCCACTGATGTATATTAGTACAAATTCGGAATGCGGGGCCTTAATATGTCCTTTTTGCGTAAGTGACAGGTTTGAATCCATGGGTTGCGGGTTCAATTCCCCGTCATAATTTAGTAAGCAAAATATTTAATAATAAAACATCGTCGTGGATCTCATTACTGCAAAATTAATCCAATAGTTCCGGTCACCTTTATGCAAAGTTTTTATCGGATAGAAATTACTTATAATTAATAGCTGTTAAGATTTTATCTAAATTAGCCTGTAAGTACACGAAACACGCAACAAATTCACAAGAAAGAATTCAAATTTCTCACGTAATTCAGGTTCAAATGGTTATTCATTTAACCCGTTTAATCACAGGAGACCATATTTGTACCAACTCACTCAGGTCTCATAGAAATCGTTGATTCTCCCTTACTTAACGGCATTAGAGAGAGAAAACAACACGCTGTATATTCAAATCTAAAAGTTAACCATAAAATAATTTAAAAAAGTAAACCATTATGAAATTAAAATTTCCGACCGCAAATTGAAAAAAAAAAGAAACTGTGAATTTTTTAAGAATTATTTTTACATGAAACGACAAAAAAGTGAGGTGACCATAAAGTTTGCAACTAATTTTTCTAAAAAAACGTGTTTTTTTTTCATTATCAGTAATTTTAGTTACAAAAAACGCAAGGCGATTAGAGTTTGCATTCAAAAATTTTACATTTAAAAAATTACATAGTTATTTCCAATAATAAAATTTGGAAGCCTATTTAGTAACCTTTCCAAAACAGTTTTAGTTTTCGGATAAGTCCACAAATATTCCATTTTATTGCAAAGCGGTAATATTTTTACCTTCTGAAAAAATTACCCGATTTTTTAAGGGTTAAGGTGCGCTAAATCCGCTCAAAAAGAAGAAGATGGAGAGATATGTAAATACGAATGTTAGAGAGAGCGCGCTAATATAAAAAAAAACGATAATACTAAAGCGAAAATCTCGTGGGGAATGTCTAAAATAGCATTTTAAGGAAACACTTGAATTTTTCCATTCGTATAACTGTGAATTTTTCCGTTCATATAACTTGTAAAATACCTGAAATAAAACTGTTTATAATAATTTTCGGAAAATACTTACGAGATTTTTTTCTGTCGAGGGAATTTCATATGATTATTGTATCGGTGTGGGGAATGTACATATTACTGTAAAAGCCATTACTACGGTAAATCTTAAGATTTTCCAGTAAATCCAAAGATTTACTAGTAAAATCTAAGATTTTACAGAAACATATTATAGATATTGTATTCAAGAATAACATATATTTTAAGAGCGTTAAAACTTAAAAGTATTTAAGATGAAGCTGTACGTGAAATCCTATTTAGATTTTATTCGGATTAATCTTTACTACGAATCGGTTTACATTATGAACAAAAAATGCTACGGATAAATTGAAGCTTTTACTACCTTTTGTGTGTATTGGAATTACAATAAAATTATTATTTGAATACTAAAAAATATAAGCGTAAACTATTAAAAAAAATGTTTTTTCATGACTTAAAAATACCCCTTTATGACTAAAACTATTTTTGACGTTTTGTATGATCTAACTTTTTTTAGTTCTTATAAAATTATACACAAAGTAAAAAAACCACTTTGGCGCTTACTTGCTTCGTGCAAACAAGAAGCTGGATTTAAAATTTTGAAGGCTTAAGAATCGAAATATTTCTAGTGTTTATATTCCTCTTAAGGAAACTATGTAATAAATCCGTAGAAATGCGGGAAGCCGGGCCTTAAAAGAACTTATGTTCAGTCCAAACATGTTTTGGGTATCAAGTTGATTTAGGAGAGTGGCAGTGATTTCAACGGTCGGCTAAATTATCACATCCGTTCGTAAAATAGAAGCACATTAATGTCAGCAGATGGCGTCTCATACACGCCCTGGCAAATTAAAACTCACTTCAAGATGGATGCATCAAAGCAAATCATTTCTACACAGAAACACGTAATTATAGTTGTAACATGAACACGAACTGAACACGTTCTTAACCTTTTCATTACACGCAAACCTAAATAACTGCGGTTGTCGCAGAATCCAAGATTTAACTGTAGACAAGCAAAATAATATTTTCATCTGAAGTATGTGAGAAATTCACAAATACATACGATCTTATTTATTTCGACGGGTCTCGAAGAACAATGTCGGATCTACTAAAAACTGAAAATCCTTCTGTTCGCTTATTTATTGACTTATTTTATTAATTTAAAAGTTTGTACTTTCGGAAATTTGAATGAAATGCCAAATATCAAAACAACACTATCTTTCTTGATCTCAAAAACAGTAAAAACGCAGAAACGAAACTTTTACCAGCTCCGCTGCAAAACTACAAAACTACGAGATCGTTGATTTGTTTCAACGCATGATCGATTCAAAACCTTTGTTTCAATCGCAAAAATCGAAACAAAAGTATGTTTCAAATATAGTAGTGTGATTTATAATTTTATATAAAATTTTTATTAGTCGCACCTTTCGATGCACTTAACTTTATTGCTAAGACTTTTCATAAATAGCAGTATCGAAGAACAATGTCGGATCTGCTAAAAATTGAAAATCCTTCTGTTGGCTTATTTTGTTGTCTTAAAAGTCTGTATTTTCGGAATTTTTGAATGAAATGAAATGCCAACTATCAAAATAAAACTATCTTTATTGATCTCAAAAACAGGAACAACTACAAAATCGCACATCCGACATTGTTCTTTGGGACCGTCGAATTGTTTCAACGGCATGAGTTTTTGAAGTGAAACTTATTTAGCCACGTTGTAATTGGAAATTTGGATGAAACGGAAATGACGCATTCAGCACCTGAGAAGCATCAAACTCGCTCATTGGCCGCATTGATTTTGATGTCACTTTTCAAGGCTCCTTTGGTTGAGATTGTTTTGCTAAAGTTTCGCTTCTACCGCGTGTGAACTGCAGTCGATTTTTTTTTAATGTAGTATTATGATATAATTTTTTAGTAGTCAAACCTTTCGTTGAACTTAACTTTCATACTAAGACTTTTCATGTTAAATAACTGTATCGAAGAACAATTTAGGATCTGCTAAAAATTGAAAATCCTTCTGTCGGCTTATTTTGTTGCTTTAAAAGTGGAATTTTCGGAATTTTTAATGAAATGCCAAATCAAAACAACTCTTGATCTTGATCTCAAAAACAGTAAAAACTACATAATTGCACATCCGACATTGTTCTTCGGAACCGCCGATTTGTTTCAATGCCTGATCGATTAAAATCAATCGAGAAAATCTTTTGTTTCAAAGGCATGTATTAAGGCGGAATTACACTTGTCTGTCGTGTCGTGACACGTCAGAACGGTATCGGTTTCATACATGTAGTATGGTGACGTTTATATTAGTCTGTCGTGTCGTGTGGTGACGCGTCAGAACGGTATCAGTTTCATACATTTAGTGATTTTCATCACGACACGACAGACGAATGTAATTACGCCTTCATACTTTTTAATTTTATATTAAATTTTTATTAGTCAAACCTTTCGTTGAACATATTTTTTTTGCTAATACTTGTCATGTTAAATAGCTGTACCCGAACTCGGAACACGATTTTTAATTTGTTACTAAATTTGTAACATAAACAAGAAAGCAGATAATGAATTCGCTTGCAAAACTGTATGTGTTCGCTGTTCTTTCTTACTATTTTAAGCATATATAAAATTAACACAGTTTGAAAGCAGCGGGTTAAGATACGCTTTTCCAGATAATATCTCGACTCCCTGGGCAGTTCACGTCAATATCGCCTGATTATAATAAATGCAATTATGCACACCGACTGTGACTGAAAAGAAGAAGCCGGCTTTACTACTCGCAATAGTTTAGTAATTTGTAGGATCATTGCATCTAATTGGACTATCATATTTTTGCTCGTCGGGGAAATAACGCAAATCGCAAATGGCTCCGGCTATGATTTCAGATTAAACGCAGACGGGATGATTATATATTCACGTTTATAATGACGAAGGAAAGGCTGAACATTTGACGGCCCGCAGCGTAGAAAGTTGGTTCTCGCAAACATAAACATTGCCAGTTTTTAGCAATAAGATATAATAATAGGTACTGTCTGCCTATCAACATTACCATCATCTCGATTGCTCCAAGCACACCACCGCCATCGCCCTTCCACTTGCAGCAGACCGTGAAATGACGGCTTCATGCATCTTGCTTAATCACTGTCCGATCTAAAAGTGCTTCACTCAGACAGACAGGAAAAACTGCAACCATAATAATGACAGTATGGTCGTTCATCTGTCCTTCAAATGGCTTCATGCAGAAAATAAGTTTCAATGCGTTGCCATTTTCGCCATTCAGATTTTGAATTGAATCTGAATGGTTTTGGAATTGGTGACTAAAGTAGACGCAGAGAGAAGTCGTACGCACATAATCGACGATCTAGTTTTTGCACTGATAATTCGTGGTGGAATTCCATTGTACTAGAATTTGAAATTAAAACACTTTTGTACTTTTTTCCACTAATTTATAATAGGATGAATAGTAATAGGATGAAACCGGTCTTGGTGAAATATAAATTAGTGGAAGAAAGTACAAAAGTGTTGTAATTTCAAATTCTAATACGACGATCGTATGTTATAAATTATAGCACTTCCTTCTCACACGTCTTACCACTACACTAAGAAGTTTAAACACTCGGACTCATAAGTTTGTTTTCAAGCAACCTATAACATTGCCAGACATATGTAATGACAATGACGTATGAGGCATACCTGACTTATTAAGGGCTAAAGCTAACCACTGCTTCAATATTAGTAACGATTAAACATTTCCAATATTTCCATATTTTTTCCTCCTAACCACGTGTTTAGATTATTAACACTTGAAAAGAAACAAACATGGAATTTGATCATCTTTAATCTCACGAGCGTCGTGTACATATTAAATAATCAATGTGCAATTATTGTCAATCTGACTGCATGCTCTTGTAACACATTTCAAGTCCTTCACGTCTAGAGCTAGAAGTTTTTTTTGTTGTCTTGGATTTGTAGCACGAAAAAACACCTGCACAAAACTCCTGGGTGGCCAAATAAATTTTATTCATCAACATTCCTGACGACTTATCACAGATGTTGAGAAATTTCTGTTAAATTAGGACAATCAAGCATAATAATCGACATCGCGATGCTCAGACAGACAAATATTAGTAGAAAGTCTTCACAAGAATAATCGCAATTTTGTTAAACCTTCATAAAGTAATGATCTGGTCTGCGCTACTGACTTTTGGGAAAATGTGGGTCCAATTAGAAAAAACATCAAATAAGGAGGTTCCAATTCGTAAAATTAGAACGAAACCACGCATTCTTTACGCAGATGGCTGTAATGTTGTAATTTTCGGGGTGGATTTATGTAAAAAAATATTAAAATGATTTCCGATCATACTCTAAAGAACGTAATTTATCACATCATACAATAAAACTATATCCGGAAAGGGACTCGTAAGTAGTACATTTTACAAATCAGAGCATTTTTTTAAGAGCTTGATACTTAATTATTTATAGGCGTATAAAAATGCTCAATTATAGCAAAAGCCTAAATGTGGTCTACTTGCAGTTTTTAATTAAATTATCCATAATCTAGGCGATCATTTCAAACCAGAAAAAAATGATTTTGCATTACTCACATCGCCTTACGTTTAATTTGTATTGGACCGTATAATAAAGGGTTTTCAGTGGTCCTGAACAAAAATGGTGATAAATAAAGGTCGTCTGCAAAGAACCAAAATACTGTTTGAATAAATAATGACTTCATGAACCTTCAAATTGGATCATTAACCACGTGCTTATAAAATGCACGCTGGTACCACAATATACCTATCATCCGTCGAAAGCACTCCAGAGATTATCGGTATGTACATTGTGCCTATATGATAACGCAGATGAGAGATGTAGCCGATTAATGCCAGTGCTTCGTGTGTTCATGATAAGAGGACTCTCAATATGCCATTCTGGAAAAAGCACAGATAGTAGATCCACTATATTTGGGAACAAGAGACCGATGGCCAAAATGTTAACATTTTCGTAGCTAATTCTTAAAGAAGGTAATAGGTCCACCAGGTGTAAGCGAGTGTTGAGTTAACCACCATCCAGTGACAATTTTTTAAAACACACGATTTTTCAACAGAATTTGCAATTTCGTTTAAAAGTTATGTAAAAAAAAAAGAAAATAGTGGAAATCTTATTGAAATGAAACTTTTACTTAATCTAAATGACTGTTAGTCTGGAATAAAGAAAATCAAATTGAACAACCTGTTTTCAAACATAATATTTAGAATTGACGTTTTGATACGTGAAAACTCCAATCTTTTTGTACGGAAAAAGCTGTCTGGAGGTAGTAATAATTATTTCAGCCGATTTGCTGGAGTATTTTTTCAGTACAAACAGTTTAATTAAAAACAAATATTTTCTGCTAAAAAAAACAAATTAAACGTTTTGTTGGGGAAAATTGAGCGACTCGGAGAAAAGTCTGTACGACAATGGTCGACAACACGAAGCCGGAACACTTAAAAGCCATTAACCAGCGGCCGAGAATTTAAATTTCGTCGAACGATGATCTTGCGATCGTACCCTTGCAACTGTACAGGGCGGTTCTGATGAGAAAGATTAATTATTCCCCATACCAGCATTTTAACATAATAACTCGATACGATTTTATTTCATTAAAAATATTTTTGATAAATATCTACATTCATATATGCTCAAACTCGTGATGATAAAACTATTAAAATTATGTATTATAATTTTTCAATAATGTCTAGGCAAAAAAAGAATGCAATTTTTTTTTAATTAGTTCGTAAGACCGTAAAGAAATAGACAACCTGAAGTATTTTTGTTGCAAATATTTTTTTAAGGATTTTATTTGAACTAAAATTAAAATTCAGAAAAGTACCCAAAAAAGTTACCCAAAGAATTTATTGATTTATTTTACTGCATGATTAGGGAACGTACCCATACTACGTGACCAACTTTTTGCAATTTTTAACCCCCCCCCCCCCCCCCGTGACAAAAATCCTAAGCAACCCGCCGCTCATTTGTATGGAGCGTGACATTTTGAAGACCCCCCCCCCTAAACGTGTCACGTAGTATGGGTACGTTCCCTTATATGATTTGAAATGTATGTGGTATAATACAAAATGTTGTTTGAAAATTTAACAAATCTGCCTACGACATACGGTAAAACCTTATTGTACTAAAAATTAACAACTTTTCTCAAAATTTAAAACATAGTTTTAATAGATAAAAGAAGAGTCTTTCGAAATCAATTTATAATTTTTTGTGGAAAGGGGTCAATACACCTAGAATTTGATTTTAAAATGACATATTTCCGGTTTTGTCTAATTATTTATTCCCTCTTAACAATAATTTTGCATGGATTTATTTTCCTTTTACATACGAGTGCGTAGGTAGTCAAATATTGTCTTAGGTCTTAGGTAACGAAACGTGAACAAAACTTAAAATTTAATTAACCTTCACGCCGTTTCCCCGCAGTGGTAGGCAGTGACGACCGCCAAACAACTAGGACTTGGCATTCCTCTCATACATATTCTTCTATTATTCTGACTCTTGACATGGCCTTACTCAAGTGTCCGCTTCATTTGATCTTTTCTGATGTTTTCGGATGCCTTCCTAGGGCATTCCCGACTTCTTCCACCATTCACATTTGTGCCATATATTCTCATTACACTCCTTTCGTCGCTCTGTCCAAACCATCTGAGCGCCCTTTTTTGACAATTTAGTGTCTCCATTTATTTTTCTAATCAACATAAATCTGACAGGAGATCCCGTCCGTTATCTCGATAACCATCCCACAACAGATACAGAATCGTTCGGCTGGTTATACTTACTTGGGCTCCTGATTTGAAAAGAGGTAGTAGATTTTTAATTAGATTGCAAAAAAGATGTTTGTTCAATCAGATAGAACTCTAAAATTTGAATCGAATCAATCCCAGTCCATGTACCATAATTTAGTATGTGACTTCCTGCAGTACCCACGTTAGCAGCACCATACTAGGCATCAATGGAAGAAATGTTTTCATAGCTGTTCCGCTAAGGCTCGGACGCGGAGGTGACCGAGAATGGGTTACATTATTATTGCTTCAGGTGAATGAACATTCTTATATCGACAACAATGCTGGGAGCACGTGTTCAAGAGATGTTTGGTGGTCGCGGCAGGTTAGACTTTTCGAAGGCATTCCGGGCACATCAAAAAGAGAATAAATTTACACGCTCAAGATGCAATTGATTACCGTGTGAAAAAATGTCTCGGAAGAATATTGAATTCTGGAAATTGTGGACAATAGTATTAAGGTCTGTACTTTGTTCACGGAGACACTAAATGCAATACACATGTTGCAACAGGCTTAATTTGACTGTTATTTAATTATTTTTTCATGAGTTGGACAGGTGTTTTGATCTTTGGAGTAATGATATAACGGTTCTGCTGTCAAATCCCTGGTCTTACGAAATATAATTGACTGTTTTCAGGTCAATGGCTTCAAGTGAAATGAGTATGAACATTATAAAACGAATTTTCATTGTGATTAAATAAATGTACAGAACCTGATGTGAGGCATGGAACTGGCAGAGGAAGGATAAAAGTAAACTGAATGCTGTAGAAATGAGATCCCTGGGGCGTATGTGTGGTAAAACTATGTACGATCGTGTGAGAAACGTGGAGATCCGCAAAGAATGCAAGGCTGATGTAAGCGTAATGAATAAGATTAAGAAAGGGACGCTCCTATGGTTTGGGCATGCATGAGAAAATAAGACGCAAATGTCAATGGTAGAAGAAGTCTGGGACGCCTGAGAAAGAGATGGCAAGACAAAGTGAATCAGATACTTGTTTCGGGCCATGTCATGAGTCAGAATAATAGAATAGCATGTATGAGACGATGTATAAATGTGAACGAGGCAAGGAGCGTATGCCAAGACCGAGTTGTTTGGTGGTCCGTCCTCTTTGCCTACCCCTGCGGGGAAATGGCGTGATGGTTAGTTAGTTAGTTATGTTAAGGGACGTACTTGGTACTTTAACCAGTGATTCCTGACATCGTGTGGAGAAAAAAATTTTGGTCTCCTTTGACATTTTTTTTCAACTTACATCATAAAAAATTAGTAGGTATTGTGGACTGATGAAATGTGGAAGTGTTTTTTGTATTGTTTTAAGAAATTTAAAAAAAAAAGTCATCGGAGACCAAAATTTTATTTATATTTTTTATACTTCACACCCTGCTCGTTCAAAATACACGATAACGCAGAATTTCATTTATTGCATTTCTAACCATGCCTAGGATAATTATCATCATATTTGATTGCAGTGTTGCAAATTCCTGAGATCTTGTGATTACGGTTACACTGTTGGACGTAAAATCACTAAGAACAAATTTTAAAGAAGATTACAATAATTAATCGTTACGACGGAAAAATGTGTTTGCAGTACCATTATATTTATACTAAACACATATTTAATTAATGGACGACCATAATAATATTTTTTCTCATATTATCCGGCAGGACATTCCTAGAGTTCATCGCTCCAGCAGTCTGTTTATGGTAATTCAAGCGGTGCTGGAATCCGCTACTAACAACCATATTTGTGAGGAACTTGCATAATAATGAACCTCGCTTATAATAGCCCAAGCCAAAGTAGTAATACTCAATACTCACAACACAGATACTATTAAACGCACAGTAGATTCTCCATAAAGGGTGAAAACGTAGGTGGAAGTACGAACATTTATAAATCTATGCGTTTTACTGTTGACATTGTGTAGTGTGTTTATTATAATGCAAACCTTTTTACTCTTTCCAAAAAGGATATGTTCGAACGAGGAAACATTAAAAAAACACAAATGTGCAGTTCACACAGTTGGTGGAAGTAAAACCTTCAGAAAACTTAAGTAGACAAGAGTGGGGAGGTTACGAAGCACCGCACAAAGAGGAGACCGATTATACTAAAAAACTAGCGCAAACCCGTGAAAAATCACAGGATATTATAGTACCAATTTTGAAAAAGACAATTAAAATAATTTTCTATTAAAAAAATTTTAGGTGGGTACGTACTTTATGGCTTGTCTGAATTTGTTCGAACAAACAGTACCAATTTTGAAAATGACCATTAAATTCAAAGCAAATCCGATTTCCATAGTTGAACCAATGTTACGGACAGATACCACCGAAAGTAGTATTTTTAATTACATAAATATTATGAATTTTAAAAATTTAATTGGATAACTAATTAGATCTTCACTGAAATTTTAATAACTTTATTTAAACGTAGGTAGGTACTCCAATCTTTATATTGGGAAGAAAAAAAAATAGAAGAAATTATTTAATAAAATCAGGGAACATGATTATTTACAAGTAGGTTATTTAATAACACAGATTGAACAGAGATTCTGATCAGTTTACATGGCCGTCTAATTGGCCATTAGCAAAAAAAATGTCTATCAACGGACCAACCGCAGTAAAATTATTTAACCGCTCGATAATTTCATTCTTTGGATGTTTAAGTGAGAAATATTTTCACTCACAGTTTGAAATAGCGTATCGCGATGCGATAAAGATTGAGATTCAGAAACATTCCACTTATTTGGATTTTATTGCAAAGCGGAAATATTTTAACCTTCTGACAAAATACGCCTGATTCCTGAGGGGTAAAAATTAGCGATGTTTTAATACCTTTCAAGAAATCCTCATATTGTAAAACACATTTTGAATTATTAATCTTTTTGACACAACGAAAAGACATTTCGTTGAATTAAATTCTCATTGTGAATTGATAGCCATATCTATAAGGTTGCTTTAAATCAATGACTTAATTCATCGAAGGTTTTAATTAATTGTTTTGCTTTGTCAGTTTTAAATTAAAGTCAGAGTCATTTTCTGCCTTGGGGGCTTATTAGGAATGGTGATAAGATTTTAAACAAAGCGGGGCGTGAGCATTTTACCCTTTTACATTTGTTCTAACCCCCTTTCTTTGTATTACTACAAAGGTTTTGTATTAACACAAACAAATCTTAATACAAAACAAATTAATCCCGATCGATGTTTGGCAATTCAGGGTAGCCAGGGGGTAGTTTTGTATTGTCGCTAAATTTAGTGTATGCGACATTTTTGTATTAGCAGTTATAGTAAGGAGAAGTTCTGGGAAGGAATACGGTACGAGGGTGAGTAGGAATCTGAGGTTCAATATGTCCAAGAATGACGGACATATGAATCCATCCCTCCCACTGATGATGGGTGAGAGTCCGGCTGGAGAGGTCAAAAGGTCTAACTCAACCAGTCTCTCCTGATCCCGCTTGCCACGAATTAGGTGGGCAAACCCATCCGTTGCCAAAACCTACACAAATATCACCCCATTAACCCGGGAATACCTGCTAAGTCACCAAACGTAGCGAACCACTTGGGATGACCTATATATAACATTATGTACAGCAGTGCTACAAAAACGGCACTACAGTATAATATACAACTTGTTTTAACAAAGTGTTGGAGACCTCAGGTTTCAGATGAGTATGTACGTAGGTTACTTTGCGAAGGTAAGGGAGCGTACCCATACTACGTGACCAACTTTTTGCAATTTTTAACCCCCCCCCCCCCCCCCCGTCACCAAAAACTTATGGCCCCCGCCGCTCATTTGTACCAAGCGTAGTATTTTGAAGACCCCCCCCCCCCAACAGGTCACGTAGTATGGGTACGTTCCCTAACGTGCTTCATAAGACTGTGAACTCTCCAACACAACCTAAATGAAGTGTTTATTTAGTTTATTAATTAATCATTGTTATTATTTTTTTTTAATTCTCCATAATTTTTTACATTTAAATATTTCATACCCTGTCCTAATTCAGCAGATGCTTTACTTAGATTATTTAGTTACATGACAAGACATGGACCTCCAGACGGACAAATGTGTCCATTGTGGAAGAGCCAGCCAAACACAACAGGCTTTCAACTATCTGCCTATAACATATCTTAAGATAATTTGGACAAGTTGCTCGCCAAATTGAGAAAAACTCCAACTTGGAGAAACTCATAGTCACGGAAAAGTAGAAGACGAAGAAGGTCACCAAGCACTGGAGTGACCAAGTAACACTGGAGTCCGGTACAACAATGTCCACAGCTGGCGCAGCGCAGGACCGTGAGCAGAAGAGAAGCTTTGTCCAACATGGAAATTGGAGTAGAGGTCACGATCCTCAGGGATGAGGAATCGACTTGAGAAGAAGTAACGTGAATGGGCATTTATGTGAAATTATTAACGATGCGTATTGTTATGTATTTTTTAATTAAACACACAATTAAGACAACAATGGTTTTCACTGAATTTTTATAATAAAAACATAATTGTATTTTAAAAGACTTGAGACAAACATCACATTCATTGACCATTGATAAAAGAACGTCTTAACTAACTAACCATCCGCTGTTTCTCCGTATGTAATACGTAATTCTTATTTAAATTGCTATACCTTAAGGCGGTACACAACCCTAATAATTTTTGTTTGCTCGAAACTCACCGCCGCAGAAGGAATGCGAGATATTTATATTTTAGATTAACAAAAACAGTACCTCACCATTAATATATTTTACGTACAACTTTATAACCCATTTTCAACTATAAAGTTAGCGGTAAGCACCAGATTTTATTTTTCTAGACGATGAATTAATAACTACGGGAAGACAACATGGAAACACATTTAAAATATTTGTAACACGTTCTTCAGAATTAATTAAAATGAACGCGGCAGAAACGTCGAATCTCCACGCCTGCTAGGGTGAATTCGACCGTACGTTCGTAAAATACGCCGTGCCGCGGCGTATATTTGTTTACACGCTTTCTTCACTTACGTCGTTAAGATTCCTACATTATTTTTTTTCTTCTTCTTTTCTTTGATACGGCAAATTCGACAGTAGGTCAGTCCAATACACGGGTCGCGAGTCGCAATTTGTATACACGGCTCCTTTACTTACGTCGTTAAGATTCTGAATATATTGTCGTCTTAACCTTGGACACTCACATCATCGTGGGACACCTTAAAACCTCATTTCAATTACCTCATACAAACTCATTTTGAGATCGTTTACTACCCAACACTAGTAGGCCTATTCTTTACCCCTGTCACCCATATTGAGCGATTCGCACGACGACCTTATTAATGTTTTCATCTCGCACAATTAGAAATAACACCTTGATCAAAAAGTTTGAGGACTATAGTCATAAAATCGAAAATACAAATTTATACATCAAAATTGATATGGTTCCCTTCAAAATACTCCCCGTCAGCTGCAACGTACCTATGCCAGCGCTTGATCTAATCCTCGAAATACCGCTGGTACTCAATTTTCAGTATGTCCAAGAGATGTTTTCGATTTTTTCATGACATTCTCTCGGGTACTAAAAGTCGGTTGAACAGGAAAGAGTCGCAGGGAGACAGATCAGGTGAATTCGAAGGCTGCTGGGCAGCATTCGTGTTATTTTTGGTCAAAAACTCACGTACAAGGATCGCATTGAGCGATGGTGCATTATTTATGGTGCAAAATTGATGCCATTCTCAGACTTAAATAAATCACAACACGCACAAAAGTAGACGGACTTAGTACAGCGTAACTTTTACAAACGTCAAGCTAGGCCACTGAAATTTGGAGGGAAGTGTCAATAATATAAGTGGTAACCTAAAAAAAAGAATTCCAATCGGGTGACTGACAGCGTCACACGTTTTTGATCAAGCTGGTATAAATAATTTGTTGTGATGGCAAACAACGTATTATTCTTTCTTAGATACACCTATCTGCATAGCGATTCTATATCTTGTGGGATGGTTATCGAGATAACGGACGTGATCTCCTGTCAGATTTGTGTCAGATTTCACATATGTTAGATAATTTTAAACACGAATTTTTGAAAGGTGCATGACTATTTATTCATTTAATGTAGGTACGTTGTACATAGAAAAAGCAAATAAATCACACAAATCTGACAGGAGATCAAGTCCGTTATCTCGATAACGATCCCACAACAGATATAGAATCGCTCGGCTGGGTTGAAGAACAATGTTCGTCAATTATAATAATTTAAAGTAGTAATTTAGTGTTATCGGATAAACGACAAAAGGCAATTAACAAGGCTTGGTTATTTTATAAAGTACCATTATTACAAGGGCTCTTTATAAAATAATTATATTTTTAAAACTACAGTAGAATGACCTAAAAATATATATTTTATGGACGTACTGTGTATTTAGAAGATGTAAGTATTTTTTAAAAACACAATATACATATAATAGATATATTATACAAGGCGTACGGGGAAAGCATTCTCTCGCAGGCTTAATCCTATAGATGTTTGTCCCTTTTTAGTGTTGCTCGCTTCCCTTTCATCGAGTTTCAAATCACAACGACGCTAAAAAACTTCAAAAAATTGGACTTTATCAACATAAAATGTGAATATAGGTACATGAATTATAAAACAACTCTGTACATAAGTCAACGGATTCGTGATAATTGTATCAATAAAACGTTATTCTCGAGTAATTAGAAGAAATATGTACATACGAGTAGACATCTGCTCAAAACAAAGACGACATTCCACGAATTCTTGGCTAAGAATTTTCTAAATGCAGTGAGCAGCAGAGTAAACAGACAAAGAAACAAAAGGTTTCAGCTGGTAATACTAGTAAGTTGTAAGCAGTTCTCGTTTAGTGAATAATTCTCAATTGAATAAAGGTGCCCATGTAGGAACTTGATAAATCTCGACAAATACAGTTACAGAGATTTACGGGATGTAGTAAGGAGTTTGTTATTGTTCTGATAAGACTATCCACAGGATGTGAAGCTGGGCTTTCATAACTAAGCACTGCTAGGCTAAATATAGAGCTAGAAGCTAGGTACTACTAGAAATACTGTCATTCGGGCGCACAGTGGTTCCAAATACCCCAAAAGTTGGAAACAATTCACAGGGAGGATTAACGGGGAAAGAATGTGATATTATTTTTCGGCATGGTTAAAAAAAATATAATATTCGGTTTTAGTAAGTTTTACTGGATTTTATTAATGATTTCTGGATTTTATTATATTTTTATCATCGAAAAAAAAAAAAATTTTTTTTCTTTAAATTAATATTATTTATGTCCATATCCATGTGAAAATAAAGGCCGAGTAATGTTTAATTTTGCTTTTTAACATTCTGAGGCAGACGATGAACAATCATCATCATCATCGGTGCTAAAGATATTTGAAGAATGAATACCCGGAGGAATTATTAAATTGAAAACTTCCTCAGGAAAACGATTTAATTGTTTCTTTGGGGGTTGCCTGTAACTAGTTATGATAGGATCAGATGTAACTAACATTAAATTAAAAACACCTTCATAAAATTTCTCACGCAAACATTTTCTAGAACAGTTCTCGCGATATTTTTAAAAAATCTTTGTTCCGAGCTTCCTGAGCCTCTTCTGATATTCTTAATCGGGTGGCAATATCTGATGGACGATGGGCAAGGATTCTGCCACACTACCTTTATATTGTCAGACTTCCCACGAACTAATCGCAAAGGTAGGTACAATTGAAGATTTAAAAATACTAGAATAATCCGCACCTCTCGCGTTCCAATGAACACTTGTTATTAAGAAGAGCGATTATCATCAAATATCTGTACACTTGTCTGTTAATAGATGAGCGCCTAGAATAATGTCTTCTGATAATTTTGATGTTACCGATTGACCGAGAAATATACCTCTTTCTCATACACCAAATGAGAAAGAGGTGCACTTTCCCGAAGATCTTTGGTTTTCAAGCGTTTGGATTGGTCTGAACTACATTCAAATTGTGTTTACGATCATCGCGTGCCGTTTTCAGGATAAATCGCATACAATATAAAACCAATTGGAGTCTCAAGTCATTTTTGTTTTATTTTCCATCACAAATCTAGCATCATCTCGACGAGCAATAGTCCATCTTGTATTAATGCGAAATTTGAAGCCCGCGATCTTTTTACAGAATTTATCCAACCTCTCTTTAATGAAATTGGTGAGGTTTATATATATATTTTTTTCAAATATTAAAATATTTTTCCATCTTTTGACACTTCGAGTCCATCATTATGTCAAATAACTCCTTTTGTCTTAAGAACAAATCCTTTGAAACCGAACCTGTGACAAAAATAATGTTTATGAAGCACTCAAATTTTACAGTAAGTAAATTACGTAAAAATTCTTGGGCCGTAGAACCGCAAAAATGCGCAAGATTTTTTTTTTAGATATGATACGTAAATAGTTCAGCTACAAAAGTACATTAGCACATTTACTGAATATCTAACTTTAACCTTAAGTATTCCAGAAATCTCCGTATTTTTTTTTTAATTAACGAGATGTTTTTTAAAAAAAATATCCCAAATTTGTCGCATTAGGAAATGAAAAAAAAATAAACTTAACATCTTTAGTAAACACCTGAAGGTATTGAATCCAAGTTAAAAAAAATTGCGAGCAAGCGGTGTAAAAAGTTATCAGTCCCTAAATGTTATATAATAAACGTTGCATTTACACACAAATGTCCTGACCGCACGGAAAGTCAATCTTTGCTGACGTGTTTCGCAGTGACGAAACGTTTTGTTGAATTTTGTGGTATGGGGAAAGATGCGCTGGTATGTGGTGTCAAGATATAGAAACCAAATTTAGTGATCCTTGCAATTTTAAATTTCGAATTGTTTCCGACGCTCCCATACTAGTAAAACCACTGTGGGGCGGTTCTCAGTATTCATACTTAGTGCGAACCGATTTAAATTCAATTTTGTATTAGAATATCTCTCTATAGATAATTTCATATCAATGTAAATATCACCAAAGAAGATAATATTAATAGTGACCGACCAAAGGTTCGGTTTCGGTTTCGGCAAAAAATTGTTAGTTATCCGAATTATCGCGCTGTTTCGGCTGACTTCGGGTGAGTTCGTGGCTCGTGTGTCACCCGCCATCATCAGCTGAGTTTGCATCAGCCGGTTAAAATATTCAATTAATGAGAACTTTCCTTTATAATGTAAGTGTTGATTATTGACAATTATTTTTCCAAGGAGTAGTTAACATATTTGTTAATTTTGGTTTATTTTACAGATATTTATAAAATAAATAATTATTTTTTCAAACTCCAATAATTGTTTTTTATTTTATTTTATTTTTTATTTCATTTAACACGTGTAATAAGAATGTTGTGATTGTAAAAAACGCTATTAAAATACTCAATTAATGAGGTCCTTCCTTTATAATGTAAGTGTTGATTATTGACAAATTTTGGTTCCAAGAAGTAGTTATTAATTAGTAATTTTTATAATTTTTGTTTGTTTTTAGCAGTAATATAAAAAAATATATTTTTTAACATATTTCATTTATTGTTATTTTTATTTCGTTTAACACCTGTTAACTGTCTGGATAAGTGTAAAAAATAATTCAAATAGATTAGAACAATAGATTTTTAAAATTACTAAAAAAAGTTTCGGTTTCGGCCAAAACTGAGACAGATTCTGAAGATTCGGTTTCGGTAGAAATTCCTGTTTCGGTCGGACAAAACGAAATATGAAAAAGAACAAGACACAGATAAATGAAAGCTAACGATCGCATCTGGGACTGGAATCCAAGATCTCTCGTCTTACCGGGATGAACGCTTTAACCAATTCGACCACTGATATCTCTTTCTGACATTTACGTAATTTTTGTTTACGTATCATTTACGTAAACCTTACATTTCAATTTCGAACATTTCAAGTTTGAGTCCCAGTTGCGACTGTTATCTTTTTTTGATTTTTCAGGGTCTTTTTTATATTTCGTTCAGATTTGTCAGTAGGTCTTATTCTTAGTTTTATCTTATTCTTCAAAGATTTAAATTCGTTTGAAAAAAAATCATTTAAAAACGAGCAAAAACCACATTTATAAGACTAAGTAGTTCTTGATTGAACAAAGATAAGAAAAAAATTGACTAAGGCGAGTAAATATAAGTACCAAAAAAAAAATATATATATATAAATAAAACCCCACATAACGAGTAGTAGTTCCAATTTAAGAGGTGGGTCCAAACCCATGTACCGCCGCCTCGGGAACCATTTATTGGACAACCAACACCTCTGCCATAGGTCGTCAAAAGTGGTTCGCTAGGTTTGGTGACTTAGCAGGAGTGCACGGGTTTGTTGGGTCAAGTTTGTCCGGGTCAACCAGAGCAGGCCGGATCGGAAGAGAATGTTTGAGGGGGTCCCTTTGACTTCTCGAGCCGTACTCTCCCGGAACTCGGCTTGCACCACAGTGGGAGGGATGGTTTCATATGTCCGTCACCCCTAGACACACTGACCCCCAGATTCCTACCCACCCCTAATACCCCTTTCCTTCCCAGAACTTCCTCTCCTTCGTTTCCTAAAAAGATCCTCCACACTGCATCGCCAAAGATGACATAGACCCTGAGGGTAATTATTTTCTTCAGGGACTCCTGTGTGGAGGAAATGTAAAAAATAATCGAGTGCAGTTAACAAGCGGTAGAAGCGAAACTTCACCAAAACAATCTCAACCAAGGAGCCTTGAAATGTGAGGTCATAATCAAAGCTGCCAATGAGCGCAGAACTGGAGCGATTTCCGTTTTATACTCAACCAGTAGGAGCCTTGATAGGAGTTTCATGCTACGCAGGTGCTATTTGAATCATTTCTGTTTCATCCAGATTTCTAATCACAACGGGGCTATAGAAGTTTCACTTTAAAAATATCGTAAGAAAAACTTTGGCCAAGGCGCGAAAATTAAACACTGTTTTGAAACCCCACATAAAGAGTAGGTATTTGTTGACCAGTTAGAATAAAACAAATATTAACTACTTACTTGTGACGGCTTGGATTTATGTTTATCCTACAACAAAATAACTTCATAGCTCCTAACCCCCACTCAATGCAATTACGCCCACATTTTATTTACAGATAGTATAATCACATCGGCGTGAAACTACCATACTGACATCCTTATTCACGATCAGAACTTGCATAGATCTACACGCACATGTGTAACACAACTGTTTCGTTTTAATTAACTCCTCAGGCTAATTTGTTCGGTTTTCGGAACAACTCATATATTACTACGCGTTATGTCATTCTCGAATTGAATATGGAATTATACGATGGGGGTTTACTACACATAAATACATACACAACCTGAATACAATTCAAAAAGGAATTATAAAGACCATACTGAAAGTACCTATTAGAAAGCCTTCGATTTAAATTTTCAATAGCTTTGACGTACCAAATGTACAACGAATATATGCCAAAAATAAATTATTGAAGCTATTCAAAAATACTGAATCCTCTACTAGACCGCGTATCCATCACACTAGATCGAATAAAAATGACATAAAAACATTCCAAGTTATAAAACAACATTCGGACAAAGAAACTACACTCATTTTGCAACTAAACTCCATAATATTCTTCCCCAAGACACAAAACTAATAAAAAAAAAATAATGAGTACAAATCAAGAATAAAAACATGGCTGAAAGAGATCAACGAAAACACTCTAATTAAGACACTAAAAACGACATAGAAGACAAATAAACTATATTCAAACAATTTTAGTCCGCCTCGGCCCAGGAACCCCTAGTGAGGAGGACTAAGAAATACAATATCTTTACCTAACATAGCCATTATTTTGTATATTTATAGAATTATTTTATATAGTCACTTAAATAATAATAAAAAAAGGTCGGACAGAAATCTTTGTCTCACTTACAATGATAGTTAGAAATCATTGATATATATACATAGATGACTAATGACCGCGCCAAAGCGTTGCCACCGTAATTATGTCCAAAAGCAGATGCTCAGCTAATGTCAGTTTAGTGCTCACTGAGACGCCGACCAAGTTCAACCGGACGGTACGCGACCAAAACTATCTTTAAAATGGTTAAATGCGTCGTGAAGAAGTGCAATTCAAGGTCAGAAAAACATAATAAATCAAGCGGAATTACTTTCCACGCGTAACTTTATTGTTAACATATTCATATTTACTTAAAAAGCACAGAAATTGAAATAAAATGTCAAATTCCATAATATAGGTTCAGTGTTGCCACTAAAAAGTCATTTTGGTTTTCCCATATTAATGGGAGAATACATCATTTATGTAATAAGTGACTATGGAGGTAACCTTTGATTTTAAATATTTCGTGTATTTCACATTTTTAGAAACCTGAAATTTGCGTGCACTAGTCCCTTGATGAATATATTTAACTTTGGTTAAGTATATTTTAATATTGTATTATAATATTAAGCGCCAGATAAGGCTAGGAACCTGTGATATACACTGTACATTAGTATATAAACGTTTGAATAGATATGGATACAGCATGCATTTTATGTTTTGTAAACCCCCCCCCCCCCCCGAATGTTTTTTCTGTGTGCGCCACTGTTCTCCGCATAGGTTCCAGATACTGTTAGTTTTGTAATGTCTATTGGTAAAATATCAAATATTTAAACAAAAAATGTCTTAATTATTTCATTAGTTATGCTTAGTTTTAGTCATATAATAAAAAAACACATATTTAAAATAATTTAAATTAGCTTATCTTATTACAAACTAACGTTAAAAAACCCCTCTATTTTATTGCTTATTTTGGGTAAAATTTCATAAGGTATGCAACACTACCGCGCCATTACAGGTTGGGTTTCTGTCTTTATCTAATCCTGGCGGCGGTGTTATTCTCGTGACTTGTGTAAGTGAGACAAATGTATTTTTGTTAAAATGTTTCGTGTTCTCAGAGCTACGTCGGCGCGGTTTTAGAATGGTTACGCTTTTTTTGAAGCGCGGTAATGAAGTTTGCTTCTCTATTTATTATACCTCAATGTTAGAAATATGATCTAAACGGCGCGCGTTAGAAAGAGGAAACGTCACAATTTGTATTAAAATCTAAAATTTAACTGCGAAATAATTAAAACGTTCTCCTTTATGAATCCTAAGTTTCCGACTGCAATACGAAAAAAAATTATGAAACCTTGGGAATTTTTTATCTTTACAGTTATTTTTACATAAAACAGCAAAAAAAAACTGAGTTGACGATAACGTTCATAATATATTTGCCTAACAAAATATGTGGATTTTTATATTTATTTTTTTTTCAGTAATTATAGTTAGAAAAAACGCAAGGTGCGCCATTTTTAAAACTTTTTTATTTTTGCAACTCAAAATTTTTATATTTCAAAAATTACATGTTTATTTCGAATTGTAAAATTTGAAAGCGTATTTTATAACCTTTCAAAAACAGGTTTTAGTTTTAAGAAATATTCTATTTATTTGGATATTTTTGCAAAGTGGAAATATTTTGACCATCCGACAAAATAGGCCCGAGGCCTGAGGGTTAATTTTAATAATTTTATTTACAATATTAGTGGGTTCCACAAATTAAACACAAAACAATAAATAAATTAAACCGCGAGCCACAAATACCCGAATCGTTTTACTTACATTTCCTTAAATAATATCTAATAACGCGACCTGCGTGGGACCTTGCAGTTCGGCCCGGATAACATTTTTACTTTTAAGAGCCATTAACCAGCGGCCGAGAATTTAAATTTCGTCGAACGATGATCTTGCGATCGTACCCTTGCAACTGTACAGGGCGGTTTCGATGAGAAAGATTAATTATTCTCCATACCAGCATTTTAACATAATAACTCAATATCGATTTTATTTCATTCGCAAATAGCTTAGATAAATACCTACATTCAAAAAGGGCAAAACTCGTGATGATAAAACTATTAAAATTATGTATATTTTTGTAATTATTTATTGATCATAAGTGTTTATAATTTTTCAATAATTTCTAAGCAAAATAAGAATGTAAAAAAAATCTTAAATATATTAGTTTGTAAGACCGTTGTAGTATTAGTAAAGTAAAAGATTGTAGTAAAACAAATTGTAGTATTTTTGTCACAAAACACGTGCGCGGATCTTTCTAAGTAAAAGATTGTAGTAAAACAAATTGTAGTATTTTTGTCACAAAACACGTGCGCGGATCTTTCTAAAACATAGCTTTTCCAGATAATTTATTGATTTGTTTTACTGCGTGATTATATGTATTGAAATGTGTGTTGCGTAATATAAAATTATGTTTGAAAATTTAACAAATCTGCCAACGACCTACGGTAAAACCTTATTGTACTAAAAATAAACATATTTTCTCAAAATTTAAAACATAGCTTTACTAGATAAAAGAACAGTCTTTCGAAATCAACTTATAATGTTTTGTGTTTTGTCTGATTATTCCCTCTCAAATAATAATAACGCGACCTGCGTGGGAATAATAATTATTTCTGATTTGGTGAAAACGTATCAGGCCTTGCAATTCGGCCCATATAACATTTTTACTTTTAAAGCTAAAACGAATTACAGAGAAATATTACAATAAAAAACTAGCCGTAAATAATAATAATGTAGTGAACATTTAACAATGCGTTGAAATACCTCGTTTTGTGATACGGATCAAAGTTGCCAGTGATTAGTGAGGAACGCGGCATGAAAAAATATGACATTTACGCTTGAACTCTAACGAGCTTCAAAAGTGGGACAATAATTGACACAGATAATGATAGATTTTTATTAGTAGATTCCGTGAGAACTCCGGCTGGAGGTAGTGGAAGGCTGTAGTACCCACCAGGTAACACAATAGACCGTGGAAGGTCTGGCTAGGAAACCTTACACCGCATCTCCAGTCCCTAAAGGTGATTTGTGGCTGTTTCATGTTACAAGTCGTTCTTGGCTTTACTCCGCTCTGTTTCTCGCGTTTTCTGCTCACATAACGCGTGCAGCGTTCATTCATGAACCAATATACGGGTAGCGTAATGTTTAGTATGCAGTTACGGAGTGTGACGGTATTTGAAAGGGCAAGGAACCTAGAGTGCCAATCGGTTCCGCGACAAAATACCCCCGGTCAAAATATCCTACGGACAAAACTTCCCCCGACAAAGTATCCTACAAAACCTAACCTAAGAAAAAAAAATTAGAGTGTAATTCACACGCGATAGAAGAGAAACTAGAAAGTCGCTTTCTTTTGCCTGTTTATTTTAAAGTGGTTTGAACATTGGATATTGATTTACAAAAATCAAAATGTTTTTTTTTTTTTTTGGATTTCGTAGGATTTCTCCGTCCGCTGAATTTCTCTGGCCGCTGAGATTTGCGACGCACTATACCGCTGCTCTATGGGACGCGCTATTATATTCCGACGACAAGTAAAAAAACAAAGCGGCCAATGAGCGCAGACCTATCATCGTTTCCGTTTTACATCTCAACCAATAGGAGCCTTGAGCGCAGTTTGATGCTTCGCAGGTGCCGTAGTGTGTTATTTCCGTTTCATCCGAATTTCAAATCACTGGTAGATATTTTGATGGAGGATGTTTTGTCAGTAGGATATTTTATCCTTGGGATATTATGTGGAGGGATATTTTGTCGGAGGATATTGTGTCGGGGTTATTTTGTCGCGGGATGAAAACCCGCGGTACCGTGTCAATCGATATAGTATTATAGCGCGTGAAAACAGATTTATGAAAATGCAATTTTTTGAAAGAGCCAAAAGAAATAAAATATTTATATTTTTCACCTCCTGATTGGTTTCACGGGGTTGGCACACTACGGCAATAACAAGATTTCTCTCCATCAAAAAGTTTATTCGATAAAAAAAGCACAGGACTGGTACAATAGCTAACAAGTGAATTTGGGAGGCGGGTATGGGTAGTGGGAGGAATAGATTCATACGTTCGTCACTTCTGGACACATCGACCCCCGATTCCTACCCACCCCTCATACTTTTTTCATTCCCAGAACTTCCTCTCTGAATGAGATTTATGATTGTGTAGAGTGGATTGATATGTTTGTGTAAAGAAGACTGGCGAAGGACCTTGATTTTGTGTTACTATCACTGCTTGAAATGATAAAAATACATGTGGCATAGAAAGGAAAGGACTCACCGAAAAGGATAAAAGAACTTGTAGGCTGGCAATGCCCTCTTCTGCTTTCTCTCCCATCCAACAGGCACAAACAGCAATAGGCGTGAGTTTCGTTTATTTTATAGTAAACGGCGGAGTTATTTTATAATGGCGGTTCACCGATAGCGGAAGCACAATGGCTTTATGTTGCGGAGGGCGTTTATTACAGACTGAGTAAGAATTGACGGATAGGCAATAGGGATAGGTAGGAAAGGAATTTGCAACAATATTAATACCAATCCCAAGCAGTGACAGTATGTATGCGTGCTATGTAGGTATGTGTATGTGTAGGTATGTGTATGGGCGTAACCACTGTCTTTTCCTTCTTAAAAAGACCCTCCACACAGCATCCCTAAACCTGATATAGGCCCTGAGGGGAATTATTTTCCTCCGGGCCTTGTGTAAAAAAAGCTAAAGCAAAAATAAATCAAAACCGATTATGAGTCATTAATTAAGACATGACGTATGCCGTACGTACGTACTTTACGAATTTAATTGGTAGAATGGAAGCACAGATCAATGTCCAAAATATCAACATAAATGCATACCGGGAATATGATAAAAATACGTGGAATTATGAGCGACTAATGAATATGGGAGCTTTTAAGCTAAACAAGAGCTTTGTTCCACGGCTCAGTGAAATATAATCAGTAAGTGCACACGTATTATACAGAATTTCATATCTAGATACCAGATACACTAAAGCTGCGTACACACATAAAATATAAAAGATCATCGCACGCCAAATAACGCTCTCCATACAATCCCTTCAGACCATTCACACCTGAGCGGTTTATGCGCAGATCAACCGTAGACAATCTTACGCCGTAACCGCTCCTGAGGCGATATACGAAAAGTTATGCGCCCCCTTCTCCCCCGAAAACAGGAGAGGGGTCATTTTAATTACGGAGGATAACAGACGTCAAGTTGACAGATTCAGTACAAAGAAATGTGCATTCCGTGGCCTTCCTTTCCTTTATTGAAACATTTCCGCTCCCTTATTCATCTGACCACCTCTCCTACCATAGGAAGAAATATTTTATAGCGTCGTGTGGCAGTACAAACCATAAGTGCTCGCGGTTTTATAGCTGTGTGTGTAGCTTTAAAACCTCTGAATGATATCGCAGGACATTCGTATAGATTCCGCAACCTGCCCACGTGTCCGGTGATAAAAAACTTTATGCGCAGCGTTATTTTTGCTGCATTCGTGAATATGCAAATAAAACAGTTTTAAAAGGAGAAAAGTAATAGTAAATAAAACTATTACACAATAAATATGTCAGAATCTTCTATAGACTTTTATTGTCTACACGCAATTCAAACACATTCGGAGCGCAAGTTATGGACGATGTCAAAGATCGACCTTGTTATAATGCCTCTAACACAAAAAAAGCATTTCACAATGAATAATCCATAAAAAAAACTTATTAAATAAATAAAAAATACAGCCAATATTGTATGAATAGAAGTCACAAATTATTATAAATGAATGGCTTGTAATCCCCTGTTCACACTGGGAGTCAAAAAACTCCAGAACCAAAAAATGTAGCCAATGGTAGTCAATATTGCCATGTACAGTTATTACGTTATCAGTTACGACGGCTTTTTCCCTGTCAATATTGAGAAAACTCATGATTTGATTGTTTAGGTAGCCATATTTGGTAATCAGATCTGAAAAACTAGATGTCTCTCGAAATTTCTTCTTCATCTTCCACGTTTCCTTTCCCTCCCTACTACCTTCCAATTAGGGGTGATCATAGATTAACCGTTTAAACACAGGAGACCATTTTGTCCTAGCTCTCATATAAATCGCTGTAACTCCCTGTTCTAAACGGCTTTATAAAGGCAAAACACCACGCTTTATATTCAAATCTAAAAAATAACCACCACGTAAAACACCACGCTTTATATTCAAATCTAAAAAATAACCACCACGTACATGTACACCTTTACGAAATCAAAGTTTTAAATCACATGTTTAAGTATTTTCACATAAAAAGACAAAAATGTGAAGGACAATAACGTTTATTATTCATATTTCTAAAAGATTTTTTTTTTTACATTAACTCCACACAGGATTCCCTCAGGGCCTATGTCATCTGGGATGCTGTGTGGAGGGTCTTTTTGAGGAGAGGAAGGAATGAACATTGATCTTGAAGAGACCCATGTTGTAGGAAGGAGAAAACACAGAGGCCGGCAAATCATTCCACAGCCGAGCTGTTGAACACAAGAACGAGTCGAAGAAACGACCCGTTCTCATGTGACAAATGTCAACCGTGTACAAATATTGGGCACGCGTTTGGCGTGTTTCCCGACTATGCTTGTGTTTGTTTAAAATATGTTTGTGTTTGTATTTTTTTTTGTTATCGGTAAGTTTAGTTAGAAAAAATGTACGGGGAGCCATTTTTTAATTTTTTTAATGTTTATTATAATACAAAAATTTTATATTTAAAAAAAAATGTTTATTTTAAATTATAAAATTTGAAAGCGTATTTCACTACCTTTCAAAAACAGTTTTTAGTTTTCGGATATGTTCAGAAATATTCCATTTATTTGCATTTTATTGGTAAGCGGAAATATTTTTACCATCTGAAAAATCCAAATTTCTGAAGGGTTAAAGAAGAAAAAGAAAAACACCTTGTTGTCTTTCATGGTCTAAATTGATGAAATTTATTCTTCCTTAGAGCTTCCCATGTGGAGGTAATGAACAAAAATACAATGTAGATTCGAACCTTACAAAATGTTTTTTACCTTCGGCAGCATCAGAATCTGCGCTGAGGAGTGCATTCATAAAGAATTTTGTAATTAATAAAGATAAAGATTTGACAGTAACAGACGATAAAAATAATAATCTAGCCGGAGAGCAGGAGAGCAGAAGAGCAGGAGAGCGAGCGGGCCGGAATAGAACGCCATCTGGAGTCACGTGCCCCCAGCCCCCCTACATCCGGTGAAGACTTGAGACTTGAGACGGAACCATGGAGATAATAATATATCCATAGGTTTAAATTAAAAACAACCCGAATACGAGATATGGCCTGTATTGGGAGAGAAAAATACACAAAGAACATTTTATAGCTGACAACTAAATTGTGACCATTGCGCGGGTGCGCTTTAATAATTAACAAGGCGGTTACGGTACCGTTACGGCAAAAAGGCAAATAAACCTACGTCCCTTCTATAATTCTGCAGCTCTTTCTTACACATTAAATAATGGTGAGACACACAAAATGCGTGGGTTTCCTCCCAAGTAGTACTTTTTGCGACGGGAATTGCGTTTCATTTTATTTATACCTGTGTTGTATGAATGATTTGATAGCTGTATTATTATTAATGAGTGTAGTAAAGAATAACATAAATAAATATATCATTTTGGCATTGCGGATAAACACATTTACTTAATATGTATGGGTCGTTTTAAAATTTTGCGCAGGTAAACTTGTCCCCGAAGAAAAAAAGGCATGCAAATGACGGCCTCCAAAGAATTAGCTATCTGAGGGTCACGGGTTAAAATTAATTTTACAATGAATTATTAAAAATTATACACAGTAGATTTGCGTTATGTTTCAGAGTGGAAGACTCTCAGTATCACCCTGGTGTAAGAACACTATCCGGAATTGAAACATTGCTTGATATTGCTCCAGTAGAGTCACCGTGTTCGGTGACCAGATCTGAATAGCCACCTTCCGCTTCTCAATCTCCCTTCCCCTTTCCGCCATCTTCACCCTCACAACATACCCCAATTGGGGATGCCATAGATACACTGTCTCCAGATGGGACTCTTGTGCGGTATTCACATTAATATTATATTTTTTATCATCACTCTTAATGACCTTTCTGAGGTGGTTCTGAGTTGGTTTCAATCTGAGTTGGTCGGTCACCCAAATAAAGAATTATGTTAATATGTAAAAATTCTTTGTTTGTCCCTTACGCATTTCTAAACCATTTATCCCATTGCGATGAAATTTTAGTTTAAATTAGCTAGACACAGGAGGCCCTGAGGAAAATAATTCCCCTCAGGGCCTATGTCTTTCCTGGGGATCCGACGTGGAGGGTCTTTAGAGGAAAGGAAGTTCTGGGAAGGAAACGGATATTAGGGGTGGGTAGGAATCTGGGGGCCAGCATGAATCCATCCCTTTGGTGCAAGGCGATGTTCCGAGAGAGTACGGCTGAAGAAGTCAAAGGGACTCCCTCAACCATTTGACGACCTCCGTAGTCCAGTGGCTAAGACTCTTGACTCACATTCCGGAGGTCGCGGGTTCGAACCCGGCATGCGCAAATAAATTTTATTTGATTAATTTGTGTTATTTCACAATTAATTCATTTAAAATAATATATAGTATATTTGCGGCATGTTCCAGAGTGGACGATACTATTAGTATCGCCTTGGTGTAAGACCACCATTCAGAATTGAAACGTTGCTTGAAAATGGCTTTAGCCGTGTTTAGTGACCAGATCTGAATAGCCAGGTACTTCCCAACCTTCCTCTTCCCCACCTCCTTCCCCTCCCCAATACCTTCAGCCTCACAACATACCCCAATTGGGGATGCCATAGTCTCACTGGCTCCAGACGGGAGCAGTTGAGATTCTTGTGCGGTATTCACTGTAAAAAAAAAATAATTCTCTCCCGATCCGGTCTGCCATGCAGCTGGTAGGCAGACGCATCCGCCGCAAAGACCCGGACAAACCTCACCCGATGAACCGGGCACCCCTGCTAAGTCGCCAAACGCAGCGAAACACTTGGGGTGACCTATGGCTAGGGTTGCCATCTCTTAAATTTGGCAACCAGGACAAGACGCGTGAAAACCCCGGATTTTAGGGCCCAGAACCCGGATATGTCAACAAGTTTTTTTAAACATAGTCAGTGTAATAAAAACAGTTGAAAATGTCATAAATCACCTTTTTATTTATTTTAAAATTAAATTTAGTCATCTTTTATCATCATTTTAAATGTACCGAAACAGAATCTTATTACAGTTTGTTACAAATTGTTTTAATAATCAGTTAGAATTTTTTATTTTTAAAATATAAAAACACATTATTAATATACTCTGTTATGAAAACAAAACCTTATTAAAATATTAAGCCTAAAAAAATTCAATTAAATTTTTAAACAAAAAACTTAAAAGTACTGAGACCATTTTAGTATTCAGTCTTACAATTTTTGAGGTAACTCTTTTAACTCGATAATAATTATATCTTTAAATTTTTATCAGCAGCCATTTAAACAACAAAATATCTCTTAACATAATATGAACTAAATTCAGTCTTCTTAAATATTAAGCAACAAAACGGAATCTTTTTAAAGTTTAGACTTACTGTAATGTAAGTTACATTATTAATTTTTTTAAGCATAAAATAACCAAAAACTGTACTCATTTATATCACCTTAAAGTTTTATTCATCAGCCATATTTTATATTTCTTTTACTTAATAAAAACAATCACAACTCTACAAAAATGAAAAGAAATTATTGGACTCATTAGTGCATTATTTGATTATCTAGCTATTAAAGCATTTTCCTCAGCCTGTCGCCTTTTTACTTTTCAGTTTTTTTGTATTTATCACTCTTTCCGATAGCTTTTAGAATATCTTCCCTTTTTAAAAGGATTTTGTAAAAATCAGTGCAGGTGTAATCTTGGAAATTGAATTTAATTTTAATTAAAGATAAATGAAACAATGTTACTTTGTTTGAACCACTTTTATATTTGTTTAAAGTTTCAGAACGACCGTTTCTTCCTCAGGGCAAACGCATATGTTTGCCTTTAAATTATTTTTTTAAACCCCGACAAAAAATGAAACCCCGCCCGGACGCTCCCCGGACGCCCTCTAAACTAGGACAAATCCGGGGAAACCCGGACGGATGGCAACCCTACCTATGGCAGAGGTGTTGGTTATCCAGTATTTGGTTTTTGCCTTCACTTTCTAGAATGGTGAACCGCTGGTTTTGCGTGTTCACGAGAATAGGAATGCTGGGTTTTAAGAATAATGTAAAAAAATCTTGTATGCAATGCTTACCCAACCTCTGACCCCAAAACATCAACAGTTTGAGAAACTTACCTGTAAAAAAGAAAAACAGCAATTAATAAAATGTCAATGATACGGTTAAGGAGTATAGAAACGTACGAGTAACTTAAAACAAAATTGGAGGCAAAATATGAAATGAAAAAAAAATGTGAACAAAAATAAACGTAAAAAAATTAGTAAACATAGGATATCATTAAATTAATATTAATGATGTAACTACTTTGCATATTTAAAAAGTCATAATATGCGAGGCGAGTAGGTATGGATACCGCCGTCCCGGGAACCATTTCTAGGATAATCAACACCTCTGCCATAGGTCACCCCAAGTAGGTCGCTATATTTGGTGACTTAGCAGAGGTGAGTTCAGACCTTTTGACTAGAGGCGGCCCTAGGGCTCTAGGTATGGAAGGTCATTTGAACAAAAAAATTGTGATTTGAAATTATTTATTTGATATTATATTATACCATGTTTAAGAACAAAAACAAACGATCAGCGCATTGACATTTGACGTTATTGAATTTTTGGAATTCACTCACACTTCAATATTATCCTTTTAACATACAAATTATCGTCACGGCCAGTAATATTGGTAGGGGTTTACGAAGACTTCACTATGCGGTGTGAGAGGAGAGATGCAAGAAAAAAATTAACAAAAAAAACTGACTTCAAAAAAAAAAAATTCCAAAACTAAATTATATGCACTAAAAAGTGAAAAAATAATTGCGTATTCTTCTACAACTCAATAATCACCTTACTTTTTCTACTCATCAATATGTAGGTACGATTGTTATTTTTGGAGTCGGTGTCAGCCAAGGTAACTACGTACATAGTTATAGGTGAGATGTGCTTGTGTCGCATCCTTTCCAATAAAAAAAGTATCATCGAAATCGGTTGGCGTGATATTGAGTTATTCGTCCATTTGTCGCACACATACTTAATGCAAATTTAAGACTGTGAGTAAGATATGGTTTTCTCATGGATGCTATTGTCAGAACTGGACTAAATTGAAATTGGACCACACGGGAAGCACCAGCTTTCAAATAAAAGAAGAATCATCAATATCGGTTAATCCAGTCGAAAGTTCTGAGGTAACAAACATAAAAAAAAATAAAAAAAACAGAATTGAGAACCTCCTCCTTTTTTGAAGTCGTTGAAAAAATGATGACTTTTTTACTTTGGAGGTAACAGATCTACGTACATTGTGTATCCCATCTTTTTTGCCTTTTTTTGCGGTCACGGTACAGTAACCGTGAAATGTCACAGTAATTATAAAAGCGCACATTGGCGGCGCATTTTGAAAGCTTCAAACTATTTCGAACCAATTTGAAACAATACCGGTGTGCACAAAGCACCTTCCCTAATAAAGACTCCATTGAAATGCTCGGAATACTTATTCCGAGCATTTCATGAGATCGGCTCGAATATCGGGGCTCCATAGACCCGGTACATATATCAGCCAGTCCATATCCTTGCTATGTAGACATCCTCGCTCCAATTTAAGCGTGCTAAATCTACCGCTCAAGCTTTGCTAAGCCGCAGAATAGTTCCTATTTTAGACGCGCTAGCAGTCATATTTTATGCCAGATCTGACGTTTACGTAAATAATATTTTAATACTTCTCACCGAAATTTACGTAAATTGCCTAATTTTACAAGTATAGACTAATACGAGTACATTCATCGGGCGATAAGGAATGACGGCGTTCTTTTTTGGCGTTCGAGGTGATGTTCTCCAATGGATGACATCATACCTGTCTGGACGAGTAGCCTCAGTAATTTTCAATAATTGTACTTCACCTGAAACTCCCATAGAATGTGGAGTTCCCCAGGGTTCTGTCTTGGGTCCCATTCTTTTCATTCTCTATACGAATCGCCTCGAGAAACTCATTCAATCAGCTGGCTTTGAATCACAAGGCTATGCAGACGATCGTTATATTTTCAAGTTTTGTTCCCCGGATGAAAAAGACGTCCTTAAAAACGAGGTGGTTAGTTTCATTAACACAGTCTCAAGTTGGATGTCTGTCAATAAACTCAAACTTAATCCGACCAAGACGGAATTTATTTGGATAGCTTCTCCTGGAAGGCAAGCCCTCATCGACTCTAATCCAATCCATATTCAGGGCACAGATATAATCCCTTCTACAGAAATAAAGTTTCTAGGTTTCACTATAGACAATAGTCTTTCTCTTGAATCACAAATTTCAAAATCTGTAAGTTCAGCCTTTTTCCATCTAAGGCAGATAAAATCAATCAGGCGTTGCCTTCCCTCTGATGGAGCAAAGTCACTCATAAATTCGTTCGTTGTCTCACGTATGGACTATTGTAATAGTGCGTATGCTGGCTTGCCTAAAAAACAATTCAATAGAATCCAGTCCGTTTTTAATGCTGCGGCGAGAATGATTTTTGGTGAATCTAAGTATTGCCGTATAACCCCGCTTCTAAGGGATCTTCATTGGCTTCGATGCCCTGAAAGAATAGAGTTCAAGATCTGCTTAATGACCTTCAAAGCATTGCAAGGAATGGCGCCAGCCTATATATCGGAACTATGTGTCCGACAAAACTTAAGCGATAGGCAGCTTACTCTAAGGTCAGCAGATCGAGATGTTACTAATCGTTTAATCGAACTTTCTAGGTCAAATCGAGCCGTTTACTATGATCGATCTTTTCGTGTAACTGGTCCGCTCATTTGGAACAAACTTCCCTCAGCTCTGACTAATATCCAGAACTTGGCAGAATTCAAAAGAGCTTTAAAAACAAACTTATTTAAAAAATCATACCTTTTATGAATTTTAACTCCTTTTCAATCTACTATAATAAGCCATGTTCCTCAAGTTTCTGGTAATTGTTTGGTTTCGATTACCTCCTTGCTATAGTTTTATGTGCACTCTGAATTTGTATTATTTCTAAATGTTAACTGCCTCCTGTTCTATATAATTTAGTTTAAATGATTCTTGTTGAATGGCGCCGTGATGGTTTATCATTATATATTGTCCTATGCCAAAACAGCACTCACTATTGTTTTAATATTGTTCTTTAGGAATTGCTTTGTATATTTTTGTATATTCGTAATTTCACATTATTTAATTATTTTTTTAAGGACTCGTAAGGAACACTGTAGGTTAATTTTAGGTTTATTATAATTAAGCGCACTTGAAGTGAAATATCACAAAACTGCGCTATATAAATACTATGTTATTATTATTATGTTATTATTATTAACCCTTACTTACTCGCGTGGGGTGGTCCGACACCCCAGGCTGGGTTGGAAAGCCTATAACCTTTTCAAATTTGAATTAACCACGCTAGTTTACTTAGTAGCTTCGTGTAAGCTCGTGACCTTCGTAAATCAGTTTCGGGAGGTGCTCGATTGTGTGTGGTCATGCTTGGAAAGAGCTTTTGTGGTGTTAACACCCCGTGCGACTAAAGATGTATCATGGCCATCATGAAGTTAATGGCCATGATTTATCTACTAAAGCTATCCAACCACCCTCATACAAAAGATGTCATATATAGGTATAAATAACCGAAGATAGAAAAACAAAGACCATATGCTCCAAATGCCAAATACGTTTGTGCAATGGACCACATGATTGCTATCTGCCAAAATAGTGACAGAAAAAACTGATATTTTTTATGTAGTTATTACAAATATTATTGCTTTGTTTACTTTGAAAGAGTTAAAACGTTGATTAATATGTAAGTTCAAATATATTAATTAATTGAAGTCTGATTTTGCTTACATATATTGTTTTATTTCTATAAACTAAAAAGAAGTGTTTGACACCCCACGCGACTACTTGCGTAACTTTGTAGGTGCAAGTAACCAAGGGTTAATAGATAATAACCAATAAAAAACAGTCCGATAAAGAATTTTAAAAGTTTCAACGACGGGACAGTTTGTTTTCAGTGGTAATTTTTTCATTAATAGTGCACTCTAAACACATACTATTTAAAAATACTCGCTTATAGCACGACGCTGATTAAAGTGGGGAACTTTATAAAAATTATCATACATTAAACATACTTAAAAATAAACTGCCGTCGATTTTGAAAGATCGCAATTCGCAATCATAATATATCGCGATTTCTATACAAACAGTAGGTAGAGAGCGTAGACAGTAGATTTGTTATTCAAAGAAAAAAAAACACATTCCTCTATTAAATTCACAGACAATACACATATGGTGACATCTAGGCTTTCCACCTACATATGGATTATGTTCCAAGATTCCAATTCAAAATTCCAATTATCGTCAGTCAACCCTGAGGTCAGCAGCGTCATCAGCTATCGGAAGGTTAAAGGAACCAAAGCGCACACCAGATACTAAGTTCGGTGAGCGCGCTTTCGGAGTGTCAGGACCTAAAGCCTGGAATGGACTGCCATATGACTTAAGAATGATCACAGACGCGGCGGAATTTAGAGCTAGACTTAAAACTCACCTTTTCAGACAGTCGTATCCATAAACTCAAAATCTTTCACCTTCACATTCAATGCCCTCGACACCGTAAATAACTAACCTGTAAAAACGTAGAAAAAAAAAGAAAAAAAAAAGAAAAAAAAAAAAAAAAAAAAAAAAAAAAAAAAAAAAAAGGTCATTTCATGAACATTCTCCAGCCCTAAATATCAACAATACTTTTGCCACTAATCTCTAACAGTCCTAAATTCTCCAGTATTTTAAAATAAATACCAACTCTAGATACTTTTGCAACTAATCTATTCATAAATGTAATACTAGGGAAGCAAATAATGTAAAATCATGCAATGTCCAGTGTGTTAACTGTAATGTCCTCCGCGTGCAAAGCCGTATCTTCTCCATAAACTTTCTAATTAAAGTGTGTTTATCGGAAGTGACCAGCCAGGTAAGTATGTTTCTGTATCCATTTATAAATAGTAAAATTAGTTAGAACCTAAGCATTCCTAATAAATTGTACAGCGCCCTTGAGGTGATTTTTCACAAAAACGGCGCTTTATAAATTATCCAATTATTATTATTATTATTATTATTATGTGCTAAGCTCGACATTCCAACCGAGCCGAGCTAATAATCAACTGATAACACCGGGCCACAGAAGCCCGAGAAATCTGGCTATCCAATAAACTGGATGTTTTGTACAGGGCTAGCAGATTCTTCAATAGTGACCAGCCGCTAACCCTATACAAATCTCAACAATTGAATTTAGAAGGTACCTCTGGGCTGGAACCCCACAATACTTGCAACAACTTGATTCTGTGCAAAGGAGGGCGGTCCGTCTGATGGACAATCCGTTACCCGAATTTCTAAAGATTTCTTAAACATTTGAAGTTTTTAAGCTCTTAAAAAAATATATGTTATTTTTGAAGATAATATATATAGACGTCTTCCACGCCAAAACGCAAACTACATTAAATTCCCTCGATAGAAAAAAATCGCAAAGTATCCTTCGAAAATTATTATAAACACGTTTGTTTCAGTTATTTTACAAGTTGTCTTTTATTAAATATTTTCACAATTTTCGCATCGATTTTATCGCTTTAAATATTAGCGCGCTCATCTAGCATTCGTAATTACATATCTCTCCATCTTCTTCTTCTTGAGCGCGGATGCGGCGCCTTAAGGGGGCATACATTAATTATGTGAGCAGTTTTTCTGCCAATCTAGACCCTCCCCCCCTGGTGAGATAAATTTGGGCCACTTCGTATATTCTTTGAATCATGCGATTTCAACACCTCTTTGAAAAGTCATTCAAGTGGATAACCTATTTTTTATATTTCTTTTAATGACTTTTCAAAGGAGTTGAGGTTGCATGATTCTGAGTGGTCCGGTCATCATATTAGACCTACCAATTAAGAATATAAGAGACATTAAAGAGCTGAATCGAGCCGCTATTATTTGAACCTTGATCGTGCCGCATTTTCACCAAAAAATACATATATTTAAAAAGGCGTTGAATTTGGCGACTTGGAATAAATAGGCAGTTGATACAAACAAAAGTCCTCAGCGCAGATGTTCCGTGCGTAAAATAATAATTACGGATGCAGGACACGTACAAGTGTGAAGAAGGAAGAGGAAACTAAGCCAAGGCGGGTGGAGAGGGGTAGGAAGAAGGGAGACGGGAGGGGGAGAGGAAGGAGGCAAGAAGGAATATAGAAGAACGCAAGAAATGTGATGTGGGCGTGTTTCGTGACCATTTGCTTAAATTGCAAACATTAAAATAGGTTTCATTAAAATAAAATTTTCATTTCAATCAAAAACAATGGCGATATACTATAATCAAAAAACGGATCACCAAATTCAGAGCGATCCAAGCCACGAGCGAAAACGCTCTTGTGGTGGCAGCACTAGACTTCTGGCATTTACAAGTCAATTTCTGACATATGTATATCATAGATTTCTAAAAGATTTACATTACTTTAATTTCGTTTTTTGAAGTGAAAACTTCTTTAGCGCCTTTGTGATTTGAAAATCGATGAAACGAAAAATAGCGTTACTAAAAAGAGACAAACACAACATCTATAGGATTTAGCTTAGAGAGAATGAGATAGTATAATCGGTCTCTTCTTTGTGCAGTACTTCGTAGTCTCCTTGTCTTTTTTAGTTTTATGAAGGTTTCACTTCTACCGCGTGTGAATTGCACACTCCGTTTTTATGTATTATTTTATTTTAATTTTTTTGTTCTTTTCTATGCCATTTGCAATATTTTAATTTTTACTTTGATATTTTGTGTAGTGTATTATACGGAAATCATGGAATTGCAGAACCTCTCCGAGATCTGGATTAAAAATAATAATAATAAAATACTAAGTCAGTGGAGGCAACGGTTTCCATCCAAATTTTCATTTAAGGCATTTCTAGTGTGTTTCATCTACTCGGTGGTCCTGGCTTATCTGTGTTCCAAGCGCGTGCGGAGAAGGGCGTGCCCGATTCCTTTAGCGGGGCAGTGGTAGTCAACCCTTCGATCGCGAGCTAAATAATTACGGTACCTACCTTCTTCAAGGATACAAGTGAGGGAAAGGAAAGAGAAAGATAGAGAGGGATAGAGCGAAAAAGGATTAAAGCGATGGCAAGATTTTCAAATATTCATAAACATTTATCAAGTAGGCACCAAATAGTGTAAGAGATTCCTAAAAAGTCAAGTTATACTCTGGCGGGTATCTAAAAAGGTTCCGCGACTTTCATCCCGCGACAAAATATTCTCCGACAAAATATCCTCCGGACAAAGCACCCCCTATCAAACAAAATATCTACTAAAACTTAACCTAACAAAACTTGACAAAAAATGGGAATAATACACAAATCCTGTAAAGACAATAAATTATTGTTACCTGTATTATTTTAACCCATTTTACTATTTTTGAACCACAATTTATTGAGATACGTGTTTAGATTTTCATGGCCAAAAGTATTTGTTATTTTTTTTGGAACATGGCGTAACACCCCAAAAACAAATAACGAAAACACAACTTATTGTCTTTACAGGATGTCTGAATTATTTTTGTTCAATTTTTTATTAGGGTAGGTTAAATTTTAGTAGATATTTTGTTGATGTTTTGTCCGTTGGACATTTGGTCGGAAGATATTTTGTCGCGGGATGAAAACGCGCATTACCTCTAAAAAGGTTCAAGTTCCCTGGAGACGTAAGCCCGATGCGCCCATGGATGCCTATGCCTAAATACGTCCCTTCACGTAAGAAGTATTTTTAGTCGAACACCAAATAATAAAACAAGGAATGTTCTATTTTAGGCGGATTACCAAACAAAATACACAACCGCATCTCAAACGTCATGAGAACAAAAAACACAATCGAACCTCAAACATCACGAGAACTCATTTAATTGGAGGCTACCAACGGCTTCACTTTACTCGAATAAATAATAATAATGTAGAACGGACAGTGAAAGGTAACATGTCCAAGATGGGGCAATATTTTTTTGTTTATTGGTAATGGACTCATTATTATTAATAGGAGATTTTTTAAATTTATTTCTAAGGTTTCTAAGTTATCTAAGCGTTTTCCTTAATTAATATGAATAATAAGAATATTTATATTATACTAGCTGGTACTCGGCATGCGTTGCTATGCCATTTAATAAAGAAATTGTTTCTCCCTGCGTGTCCTTTCCCATTCGTCCCGTTCCCCTTCCTCTCCCGCATCCCCTTCCCTTCTCGCGTTCCCACTCCGCCTCCTCCACCTTCTCTTTCCCCACTCCACTCCCCCCCTCCCCCCTCCTCCCGTGAACACCCTACCCGAGTTCCCCTCCCCATTCCATTCAGTTTTCGAACAGCTCGCGTGCCATCTAATGCAAATTTTTAATACAAATTTCATAATTTTATTTTATTTTATTTATTTTGGAGAAAGTTGACAGCAGATCATAAATTACAAAATAATAAAATAATAGGATGTTATTTATGCCAATTATGAACTTTCCACTGATGATAATTATAATAATAAAGTGTGATATGTAAGTTTTATTTTGTAGTTACAAAATATAAAAAGGGGGGGGAGGGGAGTGAGGAGGAACATAGGAATAGGATTAAGAGGCAAAGGACGGGAATATATATAGGGATTGAACTTTCTAGTTTGAGTCATGGTGCTTGCTGAATTTCGTTTTATGTCACGTAAAGTTGAGTTAAAAATGTCAATGTGGTAATAATTTGAGTTAAATGAGTGTGTGGATCTGTAGATAAATGAGTTCTGTTTGGAATTGGTCTTGCAAATAGGGAGATTAAAGGTAAGTGACTGCCTGCTGTTGCGATTTGGAACATGGAATGATAGGCGTTGAAGAAGATCAGGACAATCGATTAAGTTATGTGTAATTTTAAATAACATTACCAAATCTGCTATGTTTCTTCGACAAGTTAACGTTTGTATTTTGAAGAAGTGCATAAAAATGCCAGAGCTCACCAGTAGTTTTATACAAACCTTGTCCTGACAATAACAAACACAAAAAAAAAGAATTATCCAATTTGGTGCAGTCGATGAAGAATGTATTTCAAAGAGGGAAATCTCCCCGGAATGTTCATAAACTAAGGGATAAGAAGTGTCAGACGGTGAAATCGTTACCTGGGGACATTTTGAAAAGCGAGTAATTTCGCTATTCACTGACCTGCGCAATTCGATCAGTCCAAGTAATAATGATAAAAATACTTGGCAGATTTTCACGGAGCTATTTTTGTGAAATATTAATATCTTAAGGGTCCGTAGTAAGCATTCCAAAAGAAGAAGAAAATGGTCTGAAAATGAGATATATAAATACAAATATTAGAGTAAGCGCGCTAATATAAAAAAAATAATAATTTAGCGAAAATCGGGAAAAGTTTAATAAAGCAAGACTCATTAAAATAGATCAAAAATCTCTACACATACATACATAGGTCTTTTTGTTAACATTTTTTAAACAGGAAAATAATTTCCCTCAGGGCCTATGTCATTTTTGAAGATGCTGTGTGGAGGGTCTTTTTGAGGAGTGAAAGGAGTGAACATGAGTCTTGAAGAGACCCATGTAGTAGGAAAGAGGAACCACTGGGGTTGGCAAATCGTTCCACAGCCGAGCTGTTGAACACAAGAACGAGTCGAAGAAACGACCCGTTGTCAAGTGAAAAATGTCAACTGTATACATATGTTCAGCACGCGTTTGGCGTATTTCCCGACCATGCACCGGTGCCGAAGGGATCAATGACGATAGTTCCTCGGAACATCTTCCATTGTAATACCGGTAGAACAAGGAGGGCATTTCCACCCGACGCCTGTGCTCTAAAGATTGTAATCCGTCTGTTAAGACGGGAGAATCTATCAAACGGACCGCCCGTTTCTGCACAGAGTCGAGGGTATTTATCAGGTATTTTGGAGCTCCAGACCAGAGGTGGCTGCAAAATTCAACAGTGGGGCGCACTTGTGATTTGTACAGGGTTAGCAGTTACTATTTGCAGTATCTGCAGGCCCTGTACAGTAGGTACACACAGTTTTTGAGAGGCTAACTAAAGTAGCATTTAAAGATACGCTGTGAAACTTTTCATACCTATAACATGTTTTATAACATAACAAAATGTGGTTTTAATAATTTTCGGAACACACATTGCGAGTTTTTTCTATCGAAGGAATTTCATATAATTACAGGTTCTGCTCGCCAAAGATCATCAAACATAACATTTTTTTTTATGAACTGAAAAACGAGTGTTCAAGGGAAATATATTACATCGCGGTGGAAATTCGGAATAGAGCTTAAAGGAGCTCTACAAAGTCGGAATTTTTTTTAAAAGATTAAAAGGATAAAGACAGTAAGGGATAAACATACATCTCTATTTCATCTATTGGTGAATGCCGGTAACTCCATTAATGGTGGACTGAATGCCGTTGGCGCTAATGAAAAACAGTCAAAAGAAGCGAAGCTAGCAGTCCATAATGGAGTCCTGGTACCTACCTTGATGGATGGCAGTGAGGCATGGAACTGGCAGAGGAAGGATGAAAGTAAACTGAATGCTGTTGAAATGAGATCCAGTAAAACAATGTATGATCGTGTGAGAAATGTGGATATCCGCAAAGAATGTAAGGCTGATGTAAGCATAACGTGTAAGATTAAGAAAGGAACCCTCAGATGGTTTGGGCATGTAGAGCGAATCAGCGAAGAAAGTAGTGTAAGAAGAATATACGACGCGAATGCGAATGGTAGAAGAAGTCGGGGACGCCCGAGGAAGACATGGCACGATCAAGTGAATCAGATACTTGAGTCGGGCCATGTCAAAAGTCAGAATAATAGAAGAGTATGTATGAGACGATGTATGAATGTGAGTGAGGCAAAGAGTGTGTGCCAAGACCGAGTTGTTTGGCGGTCCGTCCTCTTTGCCTACCCCTGCGGAAACGGCGTGTTGGTTAGTTAAGAAGAAGATAATACTAATAAATCTAAACATGAAACAGAACAAGAGACAAAAAAGTAAAAAAGTAAACAACTGGAAATCGAACACGGAATCTTACAGGGACAGCGTCTTAATCATCTCAGCCACTGGAACACATTCATTTTACGTCATTTTTGTCGATCTCATATTTCATATTCAGAATTAACAATATTATCTATTGTTAATTTTTTTCTTATATTTTTAGAGTTACAGCTTTAGAATATTGATACATCCCAAAAAAGCGTGGTCAAAAGTTTTTCACTACTGTCCACGAAAATTGAGTACAAAATAAACTTACAATAACGCCTTTCTTAATAATGTACTTAATCTTAGATCACACAAGAAGCCCGGTGGGAGGTCCCAGCCACCAGCCACCCCACAGGGGATGTCGCGACTTGCGGGGCGTATAAACCACGAGCAACTGTCCAATAATCCTTTATTTTAGTTGCCATGCGATACCGGCCTCTTAGAAACTCATAAATACGCTTTTATGGCCAGCTGAAAGTGATAAATTTATATCATGACATTTTGTCATATCTTTATTAATCATTCAAGATGCTCGGAACTGGAAAACAAACATCTAGATACAGCGTTAATTTTAATAACATCAGCTTAGCTTTCATTTCTGTCACGAAAATATTTCAAATATTATTATTTTTTTCGATGGCTCCATACAGGAGGCCCCGATGAAAATAATTCCCAGTCAGGGCCAATGTCATCTTTGGGCCTATTTCTAAATATGGGAGGCTAATAATTATTGGATGATTTTATAGCGCCATTTTCGTGAGAAAATCACCTCAAGGGCGCAATGTCATCTTTGGGCCTATTTCTAAATATGGGAGGCTAATAATTATTGGATGATTTTATAGCGCCATTTTCGTGAGAAAATCACCTCAAGGGCGCTTGTAAGCTGTGTGGAGGGTTTTTTTTTAGAAAAGGAAGGAGAGGAATGCCCAGGAGTAACGGACGTATGAATCCAATCCTCCCACTGCGGTGCAAGGCGATGTTCCGAGATACTCTTGCGGGAGAGATCAAAAGGGCTCCCTTAACTAATTTATCCCTGCCACGCAGTTGGTTGGCAGATGCGTCCGCCGTCAAGACCAAACTTTACCCCATGAATCCAGGCACCCCCGCTAAGTCACCAAACATAGCGACGCACTTGGGTGATCTGTGGCGGAGGTGTTGGTTGTGTAAATTTGATTTAATAAATTAATCAAAATTATTTTATTTAAACCACAATATTTTTTTTATATATACCGACCGGTTTCGGAACAACGTTCCTTTCACAGGGCAAAATACACTAACATGACATTTTGAAGTGGGGGTGGAGGGGTGAATAATAATTATTAATTAAATAAAAATAAATATTTATATTAACACTTCCAACAGCTGATTGTATTAATTATGTAAGCTATAATTAAATCAATTAAGCCCACAAGTTACAGAATGCAGATTAAATAACATAATAATGTTCTTGAGTACCAATTCAGGAGGTTGTTGAACTAATGAATTTATCAATAATATTATTATGGCTACTGATATTCACGTGGGCGATCCAGATCGGATACTATGAAACAATAACATTGACGTGTTAATTATGACATTAATTTTATTTATAAAAAAGTTTAGACCGGATTTCATAGACCTACCGCAAGTGGAGTCGGGTATAGTATAATTTGGGGTTAAGTCAACTACATAACTAACGATTAATAAAATCGAATTAACCGTTCTCGAAAAATTATATGAATCATTTTAAATACACGACAATATTTGAAAATCTCCAACTACCACCACAGTAAGCCGAAAATGATGCTTGTTTCGTGATGGAGTACTTAACCAGCCGAGGAATCGAAATCGAAAAGAAATAGAATTGAAGCCTGGAGGGAACCCAAACGAGCTGCCAACTCAGCTACTGACAGTACTTTAAAATAAAATAATTAAAACAACAAAAAACATAGCATTATAATGGGATATAATATTTTAGCCATAAGTTGTTAAATAGTTTGTAGCTAGCAGTAAGACAAATAATTATACAAGTATATCATAAGTTTGTGCAGGCCCTTTAAAGTGATTTATCACAAAAAAGGCAAATAATTAATCCGAATATTATTATTATTATTATTAAGTAAGAGTACAGACTTACTTGTAAGTACTGCACCCAAAAATTCAATACCGTCGAAATAAGTAAAGTGGCGCCACTTTTCAATGCTTTTTGATGTCGTGAACCAGTTTTCTAACAGAATATATTGAATCTTCATGGTGTAAATTTTTCTTAAGGCTAACCGTCACGTGCGTTATAATCTACGCATTCAGAGATGGCGGCAATTAAATTATTATAGGTTTTTAATACTTTTTGCACGTTACGCTTTAAAATATTAAGGTAAATTAATTGTTTGCGCCATTACATATTTAATATGAACATAAATAAATAGTTTTGAACATCAAAAAACCCAAATCTTTCAAGAGAGGCTGATAAATTCAATTTTGTATCGGTGACTCAATCCAATATTGTATTTTTCAGCCTTCCTTGAAAGATTTCGGTTTGTTTATGGACAAAACTATTTATTTGAATTCATATTAAATATGTACGGGGGCGCAAACAATTAATTCAAACTAAGGCTGAAAAATGGATTGAGTCGCCGATACAAAATTGAATTTTTCAGCCTTTCTTGAAAGATTTGGGTTTGTTTATGGACCAAACTATTTATTTATATGCATATTAAATATGTACGGGCGCAAACAATTAATTTACCTTAATATTTTAAAGGGTAACGTGCACAAAGTATTAAAAACCTAAAATAATTTGTTTGGAGCCATCTGTGAATGTGTTGATTATAACATGACTTTTAACCTTAAGTGGTCCTCTTCCCGCTGATGGGAAAAAGGAAGATGGGGAAGTGCTGGAGTTTCAGATCTGTTGAAAAACACGCCTAAAGACATTTCAAGCAACGTTTCAATTCTGAATGGTGGGCTTACATCAGGGCGATACTAAGAATATCGATAGAAATCCATTCTGGAACACCGCAGCGCAAATATACCTTATATTACGATAATATTGTGAAAATACAAATTAATCAAATAAAATTGGTCACCGCACCCCGGGATTTGAACCTGCGACTAGTCTAGAGGAGAGTCTTGCCCCTCGGCCACGAAAGCCGTCAAAACTGTATTTATTTAACTTTGTTTTCATGTTCGCACTATATACTAAAAGTACTCTTTAGACACTGATTGCGGTTTTTTTTGTAAAAAAACGTATGAATAAAATATGAAGGATTTTTTTTTATCATTAAAATATTAAAATGTTTAGTAATAGAATTTAGACCAAAGTGCATAAATATGCAAATCACTACCACAGAAATTAAATCCTCGACAATATCGTTAATTTCAAACCACGCCCGCTGCAGGTTGCATAACTTACTTTTGCTAATTCGACCAGAAGGTGGCACGTTTAGTAACGTTTGCAGTTTATAATCATATCGAACGAAACATGGGGTTGTTCGGAAACATCTGTCCATTTGCACACAACGCACATGTCGTGCCAAATCACGCCCCTACGCTTTTGGGGACACATGGCCCGTGTGGGTAACGGTAACCTAGATTTCATATTGATAATTTAATGGTGTATGGGCAATATAGGAAGTACCTACCACCGATTCCACCGAAGCGATAAACCAATAGAAGTGTAAGTAGTATTGTAAGTAGGAGTGTAGTAAGTAATTTCAATTTTCCTTACTTCTTCTTCGTGTGCCCTACCTGGGGAGCTATTCTCCAAGCCAGGTCGCTCGCAATCGCCATCGAAAGTATGTACATTGGTCGACTTGATTATTCTTGAGCCTCGTCGAAGGTACATACTTAGACGTCAAATGTCAAAAATCATTCCACACAACAACGAGTGGGTCGAACCAGTCGAAACGGAGTAGCGAGTGGTGGGTTGTTTGGGAATCGATGCAATTGGCTGTTAAAATCTAGTATTGTTTTCCCGGGCTAACTTTCGCACCCGCAAAGACATCGTATATTTTTATAAAGTCGTTTTAAGGTTCAATACTACAATGGCTGATTTACCAGCGATGTTTTGGTTGCTCAGCCTTGTCGAATATTATTAAATCGTAGAAGTTATACGCGGTAAAAATATGTGTATCAACTGTTTGACATTTTAAACCTACACCATTGAAATCTCAAAAACATCCAGAACACAGATAATATTCACAGGGCTGCCAATATAATCATCTCTTCGAGACCGTTCGATGTTCAAGAATACGTAAAAGTGAAACATTCGACAAAGTTCGTCGCGACGACGAGTAATTTGTCGTTCGTAGATGGCGCATAACGATCGTTGATGATCGTTGCTCGGGAATAGAAATACCCAGGTCCCCCCGATGTTGGCGAACACTCTGGTAAATGTATCTCTATGCGCTGCCCAGAAGAGCTAATCCACACTTCTAATACCGGTCCACTCTCGTACTTTTCTCAGTCAAGATAATTGTCTCCTACCAGGCCCTCGGCGACCCTCTATCTCGCCTTACCTCTATTTCTGGGAAAACTAAATAAAAAATTTCAAATACCAAAATTATTTTATTGAACAGAAAATCAAATTCATAGGCGGGCAATTTTTTATGTGAGTACCGCACAAGTCCCACCAACTGCTCCCATCAATCGCTTGTGGCCAGTGAGACCAAGGCATCTCCCATTGGGGTATGTTGTAGGGGAAGGAAAGAATATAATAATATTTGGATGATTTTGTGTAGCACCGCTTTTTTTTTAAAATCTCTTCAAACATATAATACATTTTTGCAGTGCTCTGTCTTATTACTAACTAAAAACCAGACAAACTATTATAATAACTTACGGCAGCAGATTGCATCCACCAGTTATTAGATCACTAACACAAAACTACGTGCACAATGCATTTTACCAATGAACTTTGTGGTGCATAAAATGTGCTTATATATAAATAATTTATTTATATCGTGGTTTTATATTAAGACGTCGTATTCCCGCTCAAAAAGAAGAAGATGGAGAGATATGTAATTGTAATTACGAATGTTGAAGAGAGTGCGCTAATACTTAACACGATAAAATTGAAGCGGAAATTGTGAAAATGTTTCATAAAACATGACTCGTTTAAAATAGAGCAAAAATCTCGTGGGGAACATGTAAAAGAGCATTTAAAGAAACACTGTGAATTTTTTCATACATATAACCTCTAAAATAAGTGAAATGAACGTGTTTATAAAAATAATTTACGGAGCATACTTAGCGATTTTTTCTATAGAGGGAATTTCGTATAAATTGAGTTTAGGTTTAGAATACGTCTAGATATTATCTTAAAAAATAACATATACATTTTTTAAAAGCTCAAAATCTTCAAATGTTTAAGGGAGATATGTAATAAATCTGTAGAAATTCGTGTAGCGGTGGCTTAAGATACTGAGAGTATTTTCCACTCTGGAACGTGCAGTATAAGTGTATTATATATTATATACTATTTAATTAATTAATTGTAAAAAAACACACATTAATCAAAAAAATTAACATTCGCAAGCCGGGATTTTAACCCGCGACCTACGGATTCGTGGCCAAGGATAGTAACCACTCAACCACGTAGTCCAGGAGTCGAAAGTTCTTATGTATGATATGTATACTGGCGATATCAGTTTTCCATAAAATTGATATAAATCACACTTCTTGGGATAATCTCTTCAGTGGGCTATCCATATTATTAAAATGATAACACATTGGGAGGGCTACTTGATTCATTTTGATGTGTTAATTTCATAAACCTAATATGAAATCGATTTTCCAATATTGGGGTAAAAATACACCATATCGTTCGTAGCCAGGCGCTAGTAAATAAATGAAGGCTGAAGTTGTTTAATCTGTAATAGGTGTATGCGTAATGAATAAACCCGTGTTTTTTTCTCATTACAAGCAGCATTATGGTGTCAAAACAGGTGATTAACATAGAGAGTAAATTAATGAGATCGATTATCTACACAAGTTTGAAGCGTGTGATAATAAACACATTTATTCATTACCAATAATTTAACAACACGTTTGCACAAAATGAATAAAATTTGGTAACGCTGAAAACTTTTAATATACTTCAATAAAATATCTATAACTATGCAACAAATTGTACCTAATAACCCGTTTAATCACGTGAGACCAAATTTGTCTCAGCTCACATAGGTTTCATGTAAATCGTTGTATCTCCCTTACTGTCATGGTGATAAATATGATCCAAACGGTGTTAGAAAGAGAAAACACCACGCTTTATATTCAATTGTGAAATTCAACCATAGAAACATTTTAATGTGCACCTTTATGAAACCAAAGTTTCCGATAGCGATTTGAGATTTTTTATTAATTTTTTTTACGAAACGATTAAAATGTGAGGTGATAATAACTTTTGTAATACATTTTTATAACACAGTGTTGATTTCAAGCAACCTCCCAGCTAAGTGTGGTCCTGTATTCATTCATTTTTAGGCAGCATCGCGTTCATTGGTCAAAACTTTGTACATATTATATTTTCGTATCGGTGATCAATGAACCGGAGTATGCAATTTTTAGCCATAAGTTGATTTCAATTGTTTGTCTAGCTTGTGGTTTTTCTAGATTTTATAATTTATAATTCAATTATTGACTGGAGTATCGATAATAAACTCGAATTCAACTTCCAAAAGTGTTCAGTTTTGTGTTTTACGAGGTCACAAAAAACCATATACTTTAATTATAAAATGAAAGACACGTCTTTGAAACACGTGGTGACTTGCAAGGACTTAAGAATTGTGTATGACGCTCGCTTAACATTTCATGCTCACATTGAAAAGATTTGTAAATCAGCCACAAAGATGTTGGGTTTTGTCATACACAATTCTAAGGAATTGACCAACCTTACAGTTATAAGGCTGCTTTACTTTAGCTTGGTGCGTAGCATTCTCGAGAGTGGATCTCAGATATGGGGGCCAGAGGACATCGTCTATGTACTAATGGTCGAGAAAATACAAAAGAAATTTTTACGATACCTCTATATGAGAGAGTTAGGTTTTTACCCATGGCTGTTTCCAACAGCATTTATCTCGGGAATGCTGGGTATCTGCAGCCTTAGTTCCAGAAGAGATGTCGCATTACTGCTGATGGCTTATAAGCTTCTAAATGGTTTTATATCGGTACCAGATACTCTAGCTGAAATAGGATTCTATGTCCCGGATAATTTCACGCGAGGTCGCCAACACAGACTTTTGATTCTTCCCAGATGCAGAACTAACTTACCAATGGTGATGCCCCTGGGAAGACTCACTAGGTTAATTAACTGCCTCGCAGGAAATGTGGATATTTTCCACATTTCCTACAACGATTTTAAGCGTGAAATAACACTAATGTTTTAACTAAATGTTTTACTTAAAATGTATTTATTATGTATCTTTTCTAACCGCTTTTGCAATGTATTGGTTTTATGCTGTTTTTGCAAATAAATGAATAAATAGAAATGTATTATAAGTTTGTACAGCGCCCTTGAGGTGATTTTTCACAAAAACGGCGCTGTATAAATCATCCAAATATTATTATTATTTGCCTAATAAATTATGTGTTTTTGTTTTTAATTTTTTTTAAAGAAAAAAACGTAAGGTGAGCCATTCTAAATAATAATAATTGGATAATTTACAGAGCGCCGTTTTTGTGAAAAATCACCTCAAGGGCGCTGTACAATTTATTAAGGAAGTTTACATTCAAGATGTTCATATTTTCAAAAAAATACATGGTCATTTCTATTAATAAAATTTTCATAATTTCATCACCTTTCGAAAACATTTTTTTTATACGTTAATAAATATTCCATTTATTTGCATTTTATTGCAAAGCGAAAATATTTTCACCTACTGATAAAATATTCCCGAATTTTGAGGGGTTAGGTCCGGTGATAAGCTTACGGAGAAGATCAATAAAAGTTTCTTTGCCCAGTACAGTATGCACATTAGAGATTAGGTCATGGATCACGCATAACTTCAAAATACCGGTCGGCACGTGAAATTCAATTCACAGCGCGCATCTGTTCGTAGGTCATTTATAGCCCGTGTGCCATACTAAAATATCTAGGTGTACCATTCTATGTGAACAATACACAACGTACACCCTACTTACGGCATTGATACTAATACAGCATTTTACCCTGTTTATACTGGAAGTCAAAAAGCTCTCAACGTCAAATTCCAGCCAATGACAGCCGCGGCAGAGGCAACATTTATTGAGGTGCAACCACATATTGTGAGAACACTCTTGCCAGATTTCAAACAAAATCAGGATGACAACAAATGCCTCGCACTAAAAGGCTCCCATGTTGAACGAAGCTTTTATGTTACACATTTACAGGGAGCCATTTCAAAAGCGCAACTTTATTGACTGGATAGAAGGGGCGTGCCATGTCTCTTTAAATACACCTCTTTGAATATAGATTTTGTTTTCTTGAATGAATGAATGGATGCAAATTTTAAAGAGGAAATTAACCCACTTCCTGACATTCGGCAGATAGACTCGTTAGCGATGACAATGCATTCTATCAAATTTGAAATTGAAATTGGATGAAATGCTGGGTCATGAATCTAGGTAGTTCCGTTCGGTGCATAGTACAGTGGCAGAAACTCGAAACTGTTTCACTGCAGAACAAAACTAGATGTAATATATTAAAAATACTTCGTTTTTAATGGTTGATTTTGTCCAATTTTCGATAGCAAAACGTAATTTTGATTTGAAATACGAATGAAATTAACGTTGAAACCGAGTACTCTAAATGCAAAATTGAATTTATTTTATTTCTAAGCAAACCTAGCTTTGTTACCAAGCCTTTCTTTACAAGCAAATTTAAAAAAAAATAAACAAGTTCACACGCGGTAGAAGTGAAACCTTTAGAAAACTAAAATAGACAAGAATTGGGAGGCTACGAAGCACCGCGCAAAGAGGAGACCGATTATAATCAGATAATTATTATATAACATATATTATTCTCTCGCAGGCTATATCGAGTTTCAAATCACAACGGTGCTAACTTCTAAAAATGCTGTTACCTTAGACAGGTTTAAAGTGATAATTCACAACAAAAATTGAATTAAATTGAAATCTCTGGACGGTTAACCAACTGATCATGAAGTTATTTCTAGTGTCCGACCGAAACAGGAATTTCTACTGAAACCGAATCTTCGGAATCTGTCTCAGTTTCGGCCGAAACCGAATTTTTTTTTAGTAATGTTAAAAACCTATTGTTCTAATACCTTATTTTTATAGACAGTTAGTTAACAGGTGTTAAATGAAATAAAAATAACAATGATAATTATTCAATTATTGAAGTATGTTAAAATATATATATATTTTTTATATAACTGCTATAAAACAAAAAAAATAAAAATTAACAAAACATGTTAACTAGTTCTTGGAACAAAAATTTGTCAATAAACAACACTTACATTATAAATGAAGGACCTCATTAATTGAGTATTTTAATTTTAATAGCGTTTACAATCACAACATTCTTATTACACGTGTTAAATGAAATAAAAAAAACAATAATTGGAGTGTGAAAAAATAATAATTTATTTTATAAATATCTGTAAAACAAACAAAAAATTAACAAATATGTTAACTGGGATGGTCCGATGCTCTGTAGTAAACCCGCTTGCACAGCGCGGGTGCCAACTCTGCGCCCTAAAGTTTAAGTTTAGACTTACGTGAATTCAGTATTTCGTTTGTGTGAAAGCACTATGAAACCACTCCTTGGAACAAAAAATTGTCAATAATCAACGCTTACATTATAAAGAAAGGACCTCATTAATTGAGTATTTTAACCGGCTGATGCGAGCTCAGCTAATGATGGCGGGTGACACACGTGCCACGCACTCACCCAAAGTCAGCCGAACGACGCTCGATAATTCACGAACGCAAAGTTTCGGTGCGGCCGAAGGTTCGTCAGATTCTCTGCCGAAACCGAAACTGATGCCGAAACCGAATCTTCGGTCGGTCACTAGTAATTTCACCCCAGAAGTTGTCAGAGAGGATAGAAATGACGGAATTCTGCACAATTCTGTTCAGACACTCATTCACTAAATTTAATGTATAACATTGTAAATTAATATTTTAGGAAAAGAAATGACAAACGGAAAGGGATAATAATTAACGCAGAGTAAGTAGAAACGTGAAAATTTGCTGTGATATTCATACTCTTTTATTACGCGATTAGGAAATCCGTGCATAATCACCCAACACATAACACCTGTAGTACTGATGATCAAACTCAGGTAGGGGATGATAGCTTTAATGTCAACACGTATGAAACAGGGTGTGTGTGTTGTCATTGAAACAATATTATGTTGACGGTCTGCTTTATCTAAGTTTGCACACTCTTTCTGCTGTGAGAGCATTACCCATTACACACAAACACCCCTCGACTCGTGTATTACCTGCTAAAGAGAATGATAAACTCCTTTATCTAATATTGATAAAGCGTTGATGGCAATGAAAGCGAAAGTCAATTAAGTTTGCAGTGCGCTCGACCAATTAGCGCACATATGATTTACAGCCATTGTTGCCATTCATAACAAAAAGGGATAAAAAGCTGAACGCTGCGACGATCGTTTTGTTTTATTGCAGCGCTTCGGAGTTCGGAGCAGAACCCAGAGAAGTATGGACAAATCGGTTTGTTACAATTAAGTTAAAATTAACGATAAATAAGTAGTCTGTATAACTTTTTGTTATTTGTTTTTGGGGTGTTATGCCGTGTTGCGCTACCTCCTCCTTTAGCCAACATTTCTGACAGCGTTACAGTGTCCATCATCAGGGCAGGGCCTTTAGCCAACGTTTCGGACAGCGTTACAATGTCCATCATCAGAGCAGGACACATCTGCCCTGATGATGGACACTGTAACGCTGTCCGAAACGTTGGCTAAATAAAGGAGGAGGTAGCGCAACACGGCATAACACCCCAAAAACAAATAACAAAAATACTTTTGGCTGTGAAAATCTAAAATCATATCTAGTCTGTATAACGTTTAAATCTTCAGAATTTGGTTGTCTAATAAGTTTCCTACTACAAAATAAACTGTGATTTTAATTTTTTAACATTGATCAAGCAACAAAATTGGTGAGCGGACAAATCAGAATGATTTTAAGGTGATTCTCAAAAGAATTCATAATCTGCTCTTTCATAGATGGCGCAAGTATAGTGATTTTGGGGAAAAACGCTTTTTACAAGTTATGCTTCAAAATATTAAGATGAATTAATCGTTTGCGCCCGTACATATTATGCAATATGAGTATGAATAAATAATTTTGTCCATAAACAAACTCAAATCTTGAGAGAAAGGCTAACAAATACAACATTGTATCAGTGATTCAATCCAATACTGTATTTGTCAGCCTTTCTTGATAGTCCAGTCAAGTTAAACATGAAAAGGGGGTTGTGCTTGCGAAAGGTCCAGTAATTCTGAATTTTTTATATGTTGTTAGGACCTAACCCAGTATTAAAAATAAAAATTTGCAACTTTGAAAGTGCTGTGCGAGCGGCGGTGGACCCAAAAACCAGGAAATTTTCGGATTTTTTTCAGTTTTTGTTCAATATCTCAGTGAAGGAAGGGTCCGACGTCCGACCGGTATTGGTTGTTAGCCCAGTCATTCCGTAGTTAAAAGGGCCTTTAGCTTGCAAAAGGTCATGTAGTAGCGATTTTGATATATGTTGTTAAGATTGGGACTCTAAAGAAAAAAAAAAGTTTTCGACCTCGGGAGGGTCGAGCTCGATCCGCCATCTTGGATTGAAGGTCCCAAAATTCGGTTTTTTCTAAATAATTATGAAATGGTTGATTTTACAACCAAGTTGTTCAAGGAGAACTTGAAGAAAACTAAATTAAGTACCTACATTTTATGTCGAATGTTTTTTTTTTAAAGTCTAATAGGTAACGAGTTACGGTGGCGGAAATGTGAATATTTTTCTAAAAAATGATGAAATTCCCAATTTGTGTTATTTTTCGGGTCATTCATTACATAACTAGCTGTTAAAAACCCGCTCCGTAGGGTTTTACTGCTAGGCCCTGTAGGCAGCTTTTGGTTTGGCTTCGCCCAGTTAGTGTTGGTGACCATTTTATACATAATTATATTATATAATATATTTTTTTATCATATAATTATAATAATTTTGTTAACTCATTTCCACACTACCATGAGGTAGAGAACATGGCGCATTTTTTATTGTGGTATCCCCTGTAGGTCTACTCCACAGATATACCAACGATGGTAGATTTCGAAATTATTTTATATATTGGCTATTGCGTAATGACATCTTAATAACACTCTTCATCAATGTCATCTTCTAATTCATTGCCTGTGGTACTGAGATTCTGGGCTTCCATTGATAAAATCTCTTCATCTTCTTCCTCGACATCGATATGAACCTCTGGCGAATTTCGGCATGTTTGACCATTACAGCACCCACACACAATAGAACAATTCAATACAGCTTTCCTGCAGCCACATGCAACATGCAACGCCGCATCCTTTTTTACAATTACATGAAATAAATTTCAATAAAGTCTCGGGTGCTGGTTTCTTTGTTCTTACTGGAACAAGCCCGTTGGTGCCACGTTTCCAGCCCCAGTTTTCTGGATTTTTTGGATTCCATATCATTTTTGGACTTGGTGGTACGTCCTAAATGCATGGTACCGTGCAGCGTCGTTCGTTGGTGGCAAAGAGGCAAGATTGAATTTGCTTTTTGTTGTTGACTTTGCGAAACGTTGGTAGCGGACTTCTTCCAAGGTTTCCTTATCCATGTCACCCCTGTACAAAGCAACAAGAAAGCGTGTTCCTGCATCTGCTATGTCTTCTGGTTTTGCATCATGTTGTTTGAAGATTTCTATCATGGCATTGAGTCTTGTGTCGTTCTGTACAAGTGAACAAAATTTTGTTTTTCCTTGGTTGAAGAAGGACGATGTTGTATCGCAGCCACTAAAGGCATGGAGAAACAGAATATTCTCAGCCGCTTCTTTGTATTTCACACTATTCGCGGAATACAGTCTTTCAAAACTTTTGCCTCTCCCGGGTTTGCGAAGATATATACTACTTTCGGGTGGTGCCAATGCTGTTAGCAGAACTAGGAGATCAACGTCTTCGCCAATAACGAATACAGCGTCAAATGATGAACACAAGGGAATCGCAGTATTGACAATCAACTCATCAGCATCTTCTTCAGCCTGCTTAACTGTAAAATCAGCCTGTATAAATTGCTTTTTAAGCATCGAAATCAGACGGACTTTGTTATTTTCATTGACTAAAAAACGTTCTTGTGAAACTTGAACTGGCATTGTTTCATCGAAAAGAACATCTGCAGACATATGCTTCTTCGATCGGCGAAGTCTTTCTGCGGTTTTTGTATTTTTTTTCACCATCATCTAGCGGATATCCATCGAAAACAATAACTGCATGTGATCCATAGTGATGTCTTACATAGTGAACGTACTTCTCGCAAATTGACCCAAAAAATCATTACCATTCCATACAACTTTATGTAAAAGGTATCCTCCATCCACAACATTAATTTTGCTACCTTCAAGTTGCACGCCTTCTGGAAGTTGTTCAAAAACACCATAAAATGATGATTTCGTACCTTTGCGCATTCCTTCTTCAGAGAAAAGCGACAAAGGAAATGGGGCGAGTTCGAATTTAAGGTAATCCTTCAATTCTTCGTCGGATTTCTTCAAAATACACACTCTCTGGAACAACATTAGCGGGTTGATGGAAATAGTTGTTTCGCCGATCTTGATGCTGCTGTTGAATGCCACTAATGGAATAACTTTGTCCTTACGTTTGAATTTAATAGATTCAAAATTTGTATACCTGGTAACCATGTTCGACATCCTCCGACGTCCAATAGACCGAGCGTCCAGGCATCGTCCAGTAACCAGGACTTAATCAGTGTTGCCAAATCAGCTATAGACTAGGAGCCCACTATAACAACGTCAATCAACGTAATCGAGCACACGGATGATGCTATATAAGTATATTGTTTGTGGGAATACGTTAAAATGATATTATGTAATACGTTCTTACAAAAATTTACCAAGAAAACTTGAGTTTTACAATTTTTTGTCAAAATTGTCTTCTTTCTTCAGCTGTAACTCGTTACCTATTAGACTTACAAAAAAAAACATTTGACATAAAATGCACATAATTTAGTTTTCTTCAAGTTTGCCTTGAACAACTTGGTTGTAAAATCAAGCATTTCATAATTATTTTGAAAAAACCAAATTTTGGGACCTTCAATTCAAGATGGCGGATCGAGCTCGACCCTCCCGAGGTCGAAAACTTTTTTTTTTCTTTAGAGTCCCAATCTTAACAACATATATCAAAATCGCTACTACATGACCTTTTGCAAGGTAAAACTACGGAATGACTGGGCTATGTATACAACTCTTCTGTTTTTGTCCGGCATTTAACGGTTGAGGTGATCGATGCCAGCGTGGTAACTTTATTTTTCCGTATATTCCGTATATTTTATTATTGTTTCAAACATTGTTCAGGAAGGTCGGTATCATAATATTGAAAAAAAAGGATTAAGTCCAAAAAACACGAAGATTTCGCACTTGAAACAATTATCTTAACTAAAACAGCCACCATCTTGAAACGTACGAACAAATTTACAGACAGGCGAAATACAAAACGGTTGACTTAAAACAGGACCTTGCACGCTCAGTCAATTATATTTTCACAATCCATGCGCGTGTTAGAAAGGGAGCTTCCAAAGAAACCCTCATCAGCCAGTAGGACAATTTTGTTTTTAATTTTGATGTCGGTGGAGCAATAAAAACGGACTTCGCCAAAACCTGTCATTCAAATATAATAACAGAATATTCCTACCATCTCTAAATAACATAAAGATGATAATAACACCATAAGGCACAAAAATCATACATTTCATTTTTTATATAATTACATATAAATAAATCCATGTTATTTGTGATGCTAAAACAACCATCGGACAGCCTCTGGCGCCAACTGAAGTCTGAAGTCGACCTTCGACCTATGCGTCTGTTTGCGTCGCATTCCAACACCAACTTGTTTTTATGGCAGAATTGAGAAATCTTTACTGCATGCACACTATTCTAAAGAAATTCATCAATGCAAATTTTATGCAATGGTTCTTACTTAATCAACAATTTGATTATGGAGGTTAGGTTAGAATATTTTTTATCGGGTTTATATTCCAGAAGGATGGTGCCATACCCATTACCCAATTACCCAATCTGCCATAACAATAGATAAGCGACATCCATGATTTAATAAAATAAAAAGTTTTTCTACAATAGCTCCACACAGGAGACCCTAAGGGGAAAAAATCACCAGGCTCTATGCCATCTGTGGGGATGCTGTGTGGAGGGTATTTTTAAGGAAAGGAAGGGAAGGAATTTCTGGGAAGGAACAAGGTATGAGGTGTGGGGTCAATGTGTCCAGGAGTGAGAAAAGTATGAATCCACCCCTCCCACTGCGGTGCAAGGCGATGGATTGAGAGAGTCCGGCTGGAGAGTAGATCATGTCTTTCTCAAGCAGTCTCTCCCGATCCGGACCGCCACGCAGTAGATTAGGAAAAGCATTCATCACTAAAACCTAGACAAACCTCACTCCAAGAATTCGGACACCCTGCTAGATCACCATGGGGTGACCTATGGCACGTGTGTAGGTTATCCAATAAATGGTTCCCGGGGCGTCGGTACCAGCGGTGGTCGAGGAATTACTTTAGCCTCCCTCCGCAAACATTGTAGTCTCTGCAAGACCTTGAAATTACCTACATGAATTGCTATATTAAACCAAAAACGTGACCAAGACGTGTACGTGTACAGGACAGTATAATGTGTCAAAAGACAGCAATTTTAGATTATAACTTGCATCACGGCATTACCTCCCAGGATGGGACTTGACCTTCTTCAAAATATTCTCTACTCGTTAGGGTCTCTTCTTATTCGCCTCTCGGTCCTTCCCGTCCTGCTGCTATCCCCTTCGATAGTCCATCCACCTCTTCCTCGGTCTTCCACTAGGTCACTTCCAATGGAGCACCTATTTTCTTTTTTGGCATCTAATCATCCTGCGAAACAGTCTAACTGTATACGTCGAGCCCAACGCAGTCTTTGAGACCTACGGAATCTTAAAATGGTGTCATACCTACTAATTTTTATACTGTATGATTAACGTGACCATTTATTTTTTTCCCCAATAATAAATTTGAACAACTTATATAGCGCTGTTTTTGCGAAAAATCGTCACAAGAGCGCTGTACTAAAGACGCTAGATTACAATTCATCTTGCAGTTACCAATCTCATGGACGATTGGAATTCTAGACCCTCGTTCAGAATTTAAAGATAAACTTAAAATTTCTACTAATAAACGAAATAAAGCAATGTTACAGTAAAAATGTTTTAGACCAAAATTAGCACGGATTTTACTTTAGAATTTACTTAACTATGTAGGAGGCTAGATAACAACTCATCTTGCAGCTACCAAGCGCATGGATTATTGGAATTCTAGCCTTTCATCTCATAAACATATTCGGTTTAGGTGTCTCACACTTTCGTACAATACAATTGACAAGATAGTATTTTTGTTTTTCATATCAAATTAGGATTAGCTATTTTATATATTCATGTATTTCAAGATTACTGGTATGTTAGTGTAGGCGCATAATGCTTTCTTTTCGAAAACGGAACATTTTGGGGTCCCGAAAACGAGACGTTTGGTGTCTGGTTTTTTAGGTGTTCTGGTGTTCTGGTTTAGATTGTTCGTACAATTTTACACTATATTCCTGATAAATATTATAATACCAGAATGGCTTTAAAGTTTGAAAAACGTTCGCATAAAGCTCCTTACACACTTGTGTGGTGTGGTATGTCGTGACTATAAATTAACCAATCATCGTCATCGCTTGTCGACACGCCACAACCTACAAATATGTCTCTAAACATAATAAATATATGAAACCGATGTGCTTCTGGCGCGCCACGACACACCACACCACACAAGTGTGTTTCCGCCTTTAGTAACAAGCTGGTACTACTGAGAAGAAAACTGTTGTAACATTTCCACAGGTACCTAAGGATGGATTGTTCGCCATTTAATAAGTCAGGTATGCCTCGTGTCATACATACGTCTGGTAGTGTTACATTATCGTGAAAACCCGGTTAAGCCCGTTTCAGCTTTTGAACAAATCATGATCAACAGAAGACGGCAACTAACATGCTCATCAGCTTATTACAATTTGATAGAAAGCTGAAAGGCACCTAGAATCGGCGTTAAACGGGGACCTTTCAAATGTCAAAAAACAAAATGGCGCCGAACGGACATTTGATGACAATGGTACCTTTGAATTTCTGTGAAACAACTGGCACTAAGCCAGTTTAGAATGCGTTGGTCAAGCGCGCAGTGCGGAGTCAAGGCAAAACAGCATATTATTATCTGGATTACTGTTGATCTTATTTCACATGACACCGGACACCGGAGTCCAAAGACATAGTTGGGAGAGCATGAACTTAGGCAGGCACTTGTGTAAATTGTGAGATTAAAAAAATGTATTCGTCTCACAGATATTAGCGCCTTCCACATGCACACTTCGGAGCGACCGAGTCCCGCGCCACTTCAGGCCGCCGCACAGAAAAGTCTCACAATGAACTGCGCTGTAAACCGATCGGTCTTTACTTTTCTGCGCGGCGGCCTGAAGTGGCGCGGGACTCGGTCGCTCCGAAGTGTGCGTGTGGAAGGCGCTATTCATTTCTCTCTCGAAATATACAATAGACATAAAAAAAGTGAAATTAGTTATGCAGATTGCAATAATGAGTTTTTAATAAAATTTTGTACAAAAGGTAAAACTTTTATTTTTCAATAGTTGACCAAATTAAGTTTGTAGATTTGAATCGTACATACAAATTAATATGATATCTTAATCGACTAAATCATAAACATCTCGAATAGACTTGAATAGTACCTACGGTAGTACTTAGGCTTTTGAGATGTGGTCCTATAGAAGACTATTAGGAATTTCCTGGAGAGACCACATCACAAATGAGGAGGTTCTCCAAAGAATCGAAGGAGGAAGGCACCTGCTCAGGACCTTGTCCGAAAGGCGCGCAAGATGGATCGGCCATGTAATAAGACAAGAAGGCCTCTTGCATGCCATAATGGAGAGTATGACCGAGGGGACAAACGCTAGGGGACGCCCACGCCGAGAGTACCTGGAGGACCTGCTGGTGGACGTGCGCTGCTCATCATATGCAGACTTCAAAAGAGCCGCACAAGACAGGGAACAATGGAAGAAACGTATAGATGAAATTGCTGCAAACCAATCCCACGATTGAAACCAGAGAGAGAGAATACCTACGAACGTAATAATCGACAACTATAACCTCACCTAACCTAACGATGCATTGTAACCGCAGGTTATATACAAAAGTTAATGGACGTACTTGACTTACTTTAACCAATGATTCCTGACATAATAATAAATTATTATTATTATTTTCAAATTCTGAATCAAATTTAGAGAAAATGATTAAGGTAGTTAAAATTTTTTCAGATGATATTAAAATGACTTTTGGTTTAGATAAATGTAAAACGATCCATATAGAGAAAGGCAAAATTGTAGATGGTGACGAGGGTATATTTAGAAATTTCAAAATTAAAAGTATGAAAGGGGATGAGGTTTATAAATATTTAGGATACCCGCAATCGAATAGATTAGATCACACTAGTATTAAAAATGATATTAGGATTAAATTTCAAACTAGGATCAGAAAAATTTTAAAATGCAATCTATCTGCTAAAAATTTTGTAAAAGCAATAAATACTTGGGCAATACCTCTACTAACGTACTCATTTGGCATAATTAAATGGTCCAATACAGATTTAGATAGTTTAGAACGATTAATTAGAACTACGTTAACAAAGTTTAATTGCCATCATCCAAATTCAGCTATAGAACGAATTAATTTACCTAGAAATTTAGGAGGTAGAGGTGTAGTCAAAATAACATCTTTGAAACACAATCAGGTAGAAATGCTTAGAAATTTTTTCCATAGGAAAGCTAATAGCTCAGAAATGCACAAAATAATTTGCAAGGCAGATAGAAATATTACACCTTTAAATTTATATGACGAGAATGCCAACATTCTTATAAATACTAACCAGGAATTATTAGATTCCTGGTCAAATAAAATTATTCACGCAAAACACTTCAATTATCTCAACCAAACGTATGTTGACAAACTTTCGTCAAACAAATGGTTGGGTATTGGAGAGTTGAGCGCAGAAATAGAAGGATTTATGCTTGCCATTCAAGATAGAGTCATTAATACTAAAAATTATAGGAAGCATATAATCAATGATATAAATCAAATTGATGATTTATGTAGAAAATGTTTGGCTTTTCCGGAAACTATAGAACATATTATATCGGGAAGTTCTATATTAGCGCCGTCCGAGTATACATTTAGGCACAATCAGGTTTTAAAAATAATTCACCAAAGTTTGGTAATTAAACATAACTTGATTGATTGCCGTAATGTAGTACCATATTATGAATATGAACCAAATTCATTTATAGAAAATGAATTTTATAAAATATATTATGATAAAACTATACTAACAGACAGAACAATTAGTCATAATAGACCTGATATAGTATTACATGACAAAATTAAAAAAAATAACTTATATCATTGATGTAGCTATTCCAAATTCCCGTAATATTCAAAAAACTGTTTCTGAAAAAATTAGAAAATACACAGATTTAGGAAATGAGATTAAAAGAATTTGGCATTCTCGGACTATAAAAACATTACCATTTGTTATTTCGGCCACGGGCATAATACCTAGGAATCTGATTCAAAATTTAAGCATATTAGATTTGTCAAAGAATTTGTGTATAAAAATGCAAAAATCAGTAATTTTAAATACATGTAGGATTACAAAAGATTTTTTAAAATATTTATAGGTTCAATTAGAAATGCCACAGAGCCGAACCCTCTGATATGAAAATATCTGGAGTCGGTGAATTATATTCCCATTTGGTCTCTAGTAGGTTGACATGTTGTTCTTGTATTATTTTGTATTTATAATACTTATATAGTGCAATTGCATAGCGTCGGTTGATTAGATGATCATTTGGGGAAGTGTGTGATAGGGTTTAGTTTTTCCTGTGGGGAAAATTTAACCCGGACATTTAAATCTGGTGCGTAAAAAAATAAATGTTTATTCCGGTATGTGGGGAGAATAGTGCAATCACACTCATTCCATAAGGGTTATAAATATAATACATATATAAAATATTTTAAGGAGAAAAAAAAAGAAAAGCAGGTGAATATGATTGTACATGAAATAAATGTAATAATAAAAGAAAATAAGAAAATAGTAAAAAAAATTGGCTTTTAAGATTCTGTGACACATTAGGAGCCAGAATTTTGTACTTGGAGTAAAAAATTAAATGAAATTTTGGTCTCCGGTGACATTTTTGATGTTTTTTTTTAAACTAAAAACATTAAAAAAAATCGAAGGTATTGTCGGTTAGGGGCGAAGTGAGGCGTTGGTCGGTTACTCGGTTGAGTGACCAGTGACGACATGTGGAGGAATTTATTTTTGTTTGATTTTGAAGAAAAAAATGCATCTAAAAATTCACCGGAGACCAAAATTTAATAATTTTTTACTCCAAGTAATGACAGGAATCACTCGTTTAAGTACGTCAAGTACGTTCCATAACACCCTGCACATAGTCACTTTACTTTTAAAACATTACTATAACTAAAAACAGTAAAGAAATACGGTAGAGCAGTTTTGGTTGCAAGTTTTTGCTTTCATCCGTGACATAATCGGAAACACATCGTGCCCAGTACTTACTTACCTATGTGCAATTTAAATAGCAGAGATTAATCTATTATAGTTTGCATTGACCCAATGACTTATGACGCGGTGTTTAAGACCTGTTTGCAGAAGTATTATTCATCCAAGGAGACTAGAAACTAAGGCTTGTATTATAATTGGCTATTGCTAGATAACTATTGCCTGAATTGTTTAGATCTTTACAAGAGTTTCTGCATCAATAAAACAATGTTTATTTATCAATGCTCCCTACCGCAGCTGTAAAGATTTGTCTACGTTCGAAGTTCGCATAAACTTGGCAGTGCGTATGCATATTAAAAAACGCATTCCGAACTCATTTGCTATAAAACAATGTAGATTTATTTTCGGTTTCACATTTTTAATCAATAAAAAAAAACTTTACATGTCTCCACTGGCTAGGACTTTAGACTAGAGCACTAAACTGCCTCCCGGAACACCCCTTACTGTCCAATACTACGGGAAAGAGACGGTGCTTACCACGTGGTTCAAATGGGCCGGTCTAATTTTTAGATTACTACGCTACGGAGATAATCATGTTATTCATCTTCTTCTTCTTAAGTCGGTTCCTTATTGCTGAAGATCGTGACTCCTAATCCAATTTCCATGGTGGACAATGCTTCTCCACTCAACTTTGCGCCGAGTGGAGATGCTATGACTACGCTGCGGACACCAGCGATACTTGGTCATTCCAGCGCATTGGTTACCTTCCTCTGCTTTTTCTGCCTTCCACGTTGCCAGTGACTAAGTTTCTCCAAGTTGGAGTCCTCAGTTTGGCGAGTAATGTGTCCAAAGTATTTTAAAATACATTGTAGGCAGATAGTTGAAGCTTATTGTGGATGCATAGCTATTCCAGAACGGACACATTTGAGCGACCGGCTTTCCATGGAATCATGAGCATTTTTCACCAGCATCACATTTCGAGGGCGTACATCCGTTTACTCTAATCTGGCTCTAAGTGTTTCTCATGCTTCCACGCCGTTTAGAAATATGGGGAAAATCAACGCACAAGCATTATTGTACTCTTAAAGGGTTTGTAATTGATTCATCGGTTACCAAGAATTAAGGTACGAGTATAAATAAAATTCGTGGAGAAGCATTCCTTAAGATGATGAATAGTGATTAGTAATCCAATAGAGATACAGGGGGTCGAGAAATATTTATGGCGACCAATTTAACACTTTATATTTAAGAGGGTATAACCAGAGAAAACCAGAAATATGTCATTTTAAATCAGACTTTAGACGTATTGACTCTTTTCCACAAAAATTATAAATTGATTGCGAAAGATTGTTCTTTTATCCAGGAAACGCATGTTTTAAATTTTGAGAAAAAATGTTTATTTTTAGTATAATAAGGATATACCTTAGGGCCATAGGTTTTGTTAAATAATCAAAAAAAGATTTTGCATTATACAACACCCATTTCAAATCATATAATCATGCAGTAAAATAAATCAATACATTATCTGGGAAACGCATGTTTCGGAATTTTAATTTTAGTTTAATAAAATCATTAAAAATATATATACCTACGCGTGTTTCTTGACGAAAATTAGCCCATTTGTGTATTCATTTGCGCACTTAAAAAATAATATATTTTATTTTTTTTACATTCTTCTTTAACTTAGACATTATTGAAAAATGATAAATACTTATTATAATCAAAAAATAATTACGAAAGTATATAATTTTAATAGTTTTATCATCACGCCTTTCAACATTAGGTATAAATTAAAGCAAATTACAAATGAAATAAAATCGACATTGAGTTACAATTTTAAAAAGCTGGTACGGAGAATAATTAATCTTTCTCATTGGAACCGCCCTGTACGATCGTAAGAACAACTTTCGACGAAATGTGGATTTTCGGCCGCTGGTTGGTTAAACGCTCCTAATAATAAACGATCAAATGTGTGGAAATATTATTGAAATTAATTTTATTTGGGTGAAGGGGGAAATACCAAACGACAAAGGGTGGTCCCACAAACGACAGCTAGGTTTATATTTGTATTGTTTTGAAAAACACCTCTTAATTGTAACCACCCTGTATACCTACAGCCTAGGAATAATTCAGGAGTCTAAGAAAACCACTTATCCAGAAATTACGAAATGTTTATTAAGAAATATATGTCATTTATATTATTAATTATTACCGATTGCCAAGCGCGTCCTTGTCGTGAAGCAGTAGAAATAGAAAATGCATTAAAGGCCGATAAGTAAACGTCAGAATTCCACAGCATTACACTAATGCTGGTAAGTACACATTCATTGTAAACGATTAATTGACTGCAGAAGTACGTTTTTATTGTAAAATATAAATATTATATATGTAGAATATTAAATTTTATTATTTATTATATTCAAGAAAACAACAGGACAGACATTACGTATTATATTTTCAAGAAGACAACAACATGACAACTTGCTTTTGTTTTAACAATCTAAATCTATGTAGATACGATTTTAGATTTTCACGGCCAAAAATTATTTTGTTATTAGTTTTTGGGGTATTATGCCGTGTTACGCTACCTACTTATTTAGCCAACGTTTCGGACAGCGTTGCAGTGTCCATCATCAGGGCAGATGTGAAATAGTTAGGGCTGATGTTTGTACTTATCTACTTAGGAGCGATACCGTGTCGCCAGCTCCACTCCTCTACGAGCTGGCGCAGCAATATACTTCAACATGTTTTTTTTTGCGTTTAGCCTTGATGGAACCGTCAATTACCGGATACCAAGAACTATTGAGCTTAGCTCCGTCGTCTCTATTAATATTTATAGGATTTTTGTGAATTTCAATTGCCTCCGTAATCAGGCGCGCTCTATGAGTTTTGGGTCTTCCCAGGACCTCAGGTTTCGATTAAGTGCTCGGCGATTGCCCATTTGTCAGGGTGGCCAAGTTTACAGGCACGAAAGTGTTCTGATATCCTTTTGGAGATCGTCCGCTCTGTTTGGCCTATATAAACCTTGTCACATCCAGAACAGCTGAGTTTGTACACTCCATCTGTTTCCAGAGGAAACTTGGTCTTTGCAGGCCTCAAAAAGTCTCGTATTTTTGTCGTGGTTCCGAAGACAGTCTTGATGCTTTCTTTTTCAATAGCCTGGCAATTCTGTCTGTCACATTGTGAACGTAAGGCAGGAAAGCGCAGCCCTTTGACTCTTGTTCAATTCTGTCTTCGTTTGGTGCAGATTTGGCTCTTATGATTTGCCTTTACTGCCTTGCTGGGTAACCGTTACGCTCCAGTGCATCGGTCAGTTTTGTAAGCTCTGCTCCGATTTTTTTTTCTTCACATATTCTGGTCGCTCGGGTCACCAATGTATGGATAAGTCCTCTCTTCTGCGCTGGGTGGTGATGGGAATCAGCATGTAGATACCGTTTTGTATGAGTTGGTTTTCTATACACTGTGTGTCCTAGACTACCATCTTCTTTTCGCATCACCTCCACATCTAGAAAAGGTAGGATCTTAGAGTCATTATCCAGCTCCATTGTGAACTTAATTTTAACTTGGAGTGAGTTGAGATGGTCCAGAAATTCGTTAAGTTTCTCTGTTCCATGAGGCCAAATGGCGAAGACATCATCGACATACCGCCACCATACTTTGGGAACAGCCGAAGCTGTGTCGAGTGCCACTTCCTCAAACTTCTCCATAAAGAAGTTGGCGAGTACTGGCGACAAAGGACTGCCCATCGCAACTCCTTCCACTTGTTCAAAAAGTTCATCCTGGAATGCAAAATATCCCGGTTTATATATGCAATATATAAACCGAACAAAACACAGAAAAATAAAAAGGTAACGGTGGCAACTGGGAATTAGGCAATTATTGTCGATCTCATATTTCAAATTCAGAATTAACAATATTATCCTAAAAAAAAAATCCAATTTTTATTTTATTGTATTTTGTTCGATTTAATTTTTACTTTAGGTTTATTAGTATCATCTTCTTCTTCAATGATATGTTACATAAACTAACTAATTAATTAACCATCATCCCCGCAGGGGTAGGCAGAGATGACGGACCGCCAAACAACTCGATCTTGGCGCACACAATCCTCGCCTCGTTCACATTCCATCGTCTCATACATGCTCTTCTATTATTCCGACTCTTCACATGGTCCGACTCAAGTATCTGATTCACTTGGTCGTGGCATGTTTTCGTCGGGCGTTCCCGACTTCTTCTACCATTCACATTTGCGTCATATTGATGGGTATAACCATCTAAAGTTATTCCAATAAAACTGAATTAATTATTACATTGTTTGCAGAGCGAACGTTTACACAGTAATTCATTATCGTCGAAGAGAATAATATAATAAATATGTACCTTCACCCGAGGGGCGATTCCGGTTCTACTTACAGATAGCCTTCCTTAACCTTAAAATTAACGACTTTTTAGCTGGCATTCGAGAAAACTGTATGGCAGTTAAAGAAAAATTCATTAAATTTAAGGTAAGGATAATTCCGCATCCTTAAGTATAACTGTAATCGGCCATAAAGTATTTCATCTTAAGGTTAAGGACAATTCCTTAACCTTAGGTAGAACCGTAATCGTCCATAAGTCTTTAATGTTAAGGTAAAGGATAATTCCATATCCTAAGTACAACCGTAATCGTCCATAAGTCTTTAATGTTAAGGTAAAGGATAATTCCATATCCTAAGTACAACCGTAATCGTCCATAAGTCTTTAATGTTAAGGTAAAGGATAATTCCATATCCTAAGTACAACCGTAATCGTCCATAAGTTTTTAATGTTAAGGTAAAGGATAATTCCATATCCTAAGTACAACCGTAATCGTCCATAAAGTCTTTAATTGGAATCGTCCAGAACCTTAAAATTAAATACATAAAGTCTTTAATTTTAAGGTTAAGGACAATTCCTTATCCTTAAGAGTTATGTGTATGAATGTATCTCAGTATTTCAAAAATCTCTATTCTTGACAATGCATCTTTTATTATTATTATTTATATTTTTTAACTTGTAATATCTATGTAATATCCATGTAAAATATACTTATATGTGTCTGTCCTTCCCGTAATGAGTTTGTTTCTTAACTCATTAGGAATAATGTGTTACCATGTTTTTTTTTTGTAATACATTATAATTAATAAAAAAAAAATAAAAAAAGGTTTAAAGATAATTCCATATCTTAAGTAGAACCGTAATCATCCATAGAGTCTTTAATTGGAACTGCCCTTAACCTTCAAATTAAAAACATTACGTATTTATTTTTAAGGTTAAGGACAATTCCTTATCCTGAAGTAGAACCAGAATCGCACCTCAGGAGTAATTATTAGAAAAACGTAAAATAATGTACCTACCAACTTCTTAAAAACAATATTGAAGAAAAACTTCCTTGCACCCAGTAATTAGCGACATTGAAAAACGTCTCTCTATAAAATAATTCAAGATTGCTGAGTCGTTCATTTGTTCTAATACATTATTTATCAAAAGTGATACCCAAAATAAACTGATAAAATACTCCCGTTCGATATAAAAACGCCAAACGTCTTACTACTTTATTGACCAATTGACATACAGACACAGGCGAGATAACATTGGTATATAATTAACCCACACGACCATCTCTGTCAAGCCGGCATGCGGCAGTCAGCAGTGACCTCGACAGAGGTGGGCGTTTCAGTTTATTTTTTAAAATAACCGAAACCGTTCCGGCTTCTCACAATAAACGGTTATTCGAAAATTTTTAAAAATAACGTAAGAAATTATAAGAAAAAAACGTTTTGTAACGACGGTTTACGATGCGACGGGTATAGTAGCAGTTTAGTAAAGGGTTACGGGAGCTATTTAGCCTCGACCGTATTATGACAGAGGGTCAAAATATTTCCGCTTTACAATAAAATACAAATACTTAAATTGAATATTTTGGAACGAACCTATCTGAAAACTAAAAAACTGTTTTTGAAAGGTGATAAAATACGCTTTCAAATTTTATAAATCGGAATAAAAATTTAATTTTTTAAATATAAAAAAATTGCACGCAATAAATAAAAAAAGTTAGAAACACATACATACCTTATGTTTTTTCTAACTAAAATTACTGATAAAGAAAAAAATTAAAAACACATACATATTTTATTAGACAAATGTATTATAAACGTTATCGTCACCGCACTTTTTTGTTGTTTTAAGTGAAAAAAAGATTAATAAAAAATTATCAAAGTTTAATAAATTTATTTCATATACCAATTCGAAACTTTAGTTACACAAAAATATACGTTTTAATTATTTTGTAGTTAGTTTTTGTATTTGACTATAAAGCGTGATGTTTTTTTCTTTCTAACACCGTTTATATTTTATTTCTCACTATAACAGTAAGGGAGATACAACAGAGATTTTTATGAGACCTATATGAGTTGTTTCAAAAACCGAACGAATAGACTTTAAGGGCTAAACTTTGGCATGGAATTCTAAAAGGAATTGTGTTATAACAGTCATCCCAAAACCCGTAACACTGTTACAACCGTTTCATAACTTAAAACGGTTACACGTTATTTTACAACATCTCTAAACCTAACCACGCATCTTTTATGAATCAGTTCATGACCGAATATAACATTTCAATGATATCATTGATAAACTTTTGTTAGGGAAATCCCAGATGAGGTGGCTGGCAAATGTGCTCCAGACGACAGCAGAATTAAACTAGTACATATAATTGAATCGAAAATTCCAGTTGGTCTCACACAAATGCAGAAACTCGATGAGTGGACTGGGGGCACAAAAGTACAGCACAGACGTTAGACGTGAATGCTGTTATTGTTCTACCGATATTTCTAAGGTCGACCTTGCAAGAATGGGTATCTTCTACAACTCGTTCTTGTGATCAACATTTCGGTTGTGGAATGATTTGCAGACCTCTGTGTTTCCTCCCTCGTACAACGTGGGCACCTTCAAGACCCAAGTTCATTCCTTAACTCCCCTCATAAGCATTCAGCGTACCAAAAGATGATATAGGCCTAGGAAAATTATTTCCCTATAGGCCTCCTGGCTCCTGGCTCCTGGCTCCTGGGTGAGGGACCGTGAGGTATAAATGATTTCATTTTAAGTATCGTAAAATTGGAACTCCTGGAGGCGCCTTGTAACATATTTTTATTTCTTATTTTATTTGACACAATCACTACTTTCTCATTATTTGATAACGAGGGCCTCTCTGGGTACTTTACCCGTATTGAGGCCTCAATTCTATTATTTATTTATTAAGTTCCTTCAAAGATTAAATGAAAAATAATAATAAAATACGTTAGGTACGTCTTAGACGTAGTAAATCGCCAGTTTAAAGTCTTAGTTGTATGTTACTAGTTATTTACATTAGGTATGTCTTAGATATAGTAAGTTACTAGTTAAAGTCTTAGTTGGAAGTCACTAGCTATATACGTTAGGTACGTCTAAGATGTAGTAAATCTCAGTTAAAGTATTAGTTGTAAGTCACTAGCTATATACGTTAGATACGTCTAAGATGTAGTAAATCTCCAGTTAAAGCATTAGTTGTAAGTCACTAGCTATATACGTTAGGTACCTCTAAGATGTAGTAAATCTCCAGTTAAAGCATTAGTTGTAAGTCACTAGCTATATACGTTAGGTACCTCTAAGATGTAGTAAATCTCCAGTTAAAGTATTAGTTGTAAGTCACTAGCTATATACGTTAGATACGTCTAAGATGTAGTAAATCTCCAGTTAAAGTATTAGTTGTAAGTCACTAGCTATATACGTTAGATACGTCTAAGATGTAGTAAATCTCTAGTTTAAGTATTAGTTGTAAGTCACTAGCTATATACGTTAGGTACGTCTAAGATGTAGTAAATCGCCAGTAAAAGTCTTGTAAGTCACTAGTTATTTACATTAGGTATGTCTTAGATATAGTAAGTCACTAGTTAAAGACTTAGTTGTAAGTCACTAGCTATTTACATTAGGTACGCCTTAAATAGTCTTGGTTTTAAGTCACTAGCTATTTATATTAGGTACGTCTTAAATATAGTAAATTACTAGTTAAAGACTTGATTATGTCTTAAATGTAGTAAATCACTAGTTAAAATCTTGGTTTTGAGTCACTAGTTAAAGTCGTATCACTAGTTATAAATCTCATAGTTAGTTGCTGGCTATAAATTCAAGGCTGCGTATACACATGCCGAAAAAGCGCGAGCCACGAATTATGGGAAAGAAATTTAGCAACCGCAAGCGTCATTTCGCACCATTTGCGGTTGCTTCGTTCCTTCGTCACTAGTCATAAATCAAAGATGCATTCGTTTCTTTGCCACTAGTTATAAGTCCAAGTTGTATATACCTAAGCCGTAACAAGTCTTAGCTTTAATTCATTAGATATAAGTCAAAGCGACTAAGTAATAAGTTACAGGTTAGATAAATTAAGTTGTAAGGCGCCCTGGAGAGATTTTCTTACAAAAGCGGCGCTATAATCAATTTATTATTACTAATAATTAGGCAGGTATAATTTTTAACGTTCACGCACGCGCCGCGCAACCCGCAACTAATGTGTAAGTCAAAACACTATATCAAACTAACATAATGGACTTTGAAGTTTTGCATCTTCACTGCGGATATGTACGTAGAAACGTTACATAATTCATTGTAGTATATTAAACATTATAACATCGGAAAAGATTTAAAACATTAACACTTTGAGCTGAGGTTTCAGCGACTGATAAAAAACGTAGATTGGTTTGAATTAATAATTATTATTATTATTTATTCTGGAATGTATACAAAGATAGTGCAATGGAATATATTTCAAAATAATGCAAAAAGAAATTAGACAAAATAACAATTCTTCACGATCGTGACCCCTACCCCAATTTCCATGGTGGACAAGGCTCCTCCACTACTCGCAGTTCTGCCCTGCGTGGCGGCTGCGGACACCGACGTACCGGACGCCAGTCGGCCAGTGATACTTGGTCACTCCAGCGCATTGGTGAACTCTGCTTTTTCTGCCTTCCATTTTGAGTTTGACTATGAGTTTCTCCAAGTCGGAGTCCTCAGTTTTGCGAGCAAGGTGTCCAAAGTATTTCAAAACGCGTTGCAGGCGCCTAGCTCTTCCAGAATGGATTTCATGAGTCTGGCTGTTCAGGGAATCCTGAGCATTTTTCTCCAGCACCACATTTCGAGCACGTCTATCCGCTTTCTTCTGTTTGCTCTAAATGTCCATGTTTCCAAAATGTAACAGACACCGTAAAGAAGTGGCCAGAGCCGGGGTTACGCCAGGTTACGCCGGGGACAAGAGTGTGCCCAGCTTGAAACCTTAGCGTTTACATCGCTGTGGCAACCCAAATGAGGTATTGCAAGGAATTTTGCTAAATTTACTGCTAAGTAAAATTACTCAAAAAATATAATCAGCTCACATATCTAATTACCCTAGCCATGGTTAATATATTTTATATATCTCAGTTTTGACACACAAAGGTAATCAATCTTATGCTCAAATTTAACGTACTTTAAATAAGATCTTTACAAATGTTTACATCTACACATTTTTCCCATTAAAAAAGTTTTTTTTTTATATTTGTATCTCGGAAATTGTCATACTTATACAGCTAATCTTATGCTCAAGTTGTAGCAAATTTACCCCACTTTCAAAAAGGCTTGAATATTTTTTTCCGACAGACGATTATTTTTTAAATATATGGCAACAATGAAAATAAGTGCCTTTTGGCTATTTTTCCGGGTAAGGCTGCGTTTCCATAGAAGCGGAGCTGCGCGGGGCTGCGCTGAGCTCAGCTAAGCGGGGCTGTGTAAAGAGGTCAGTGTTTCCATTGAAGCTGCGCAAAGATGAGTGGTGCAGAGCTAAGCTGTGTAGCTGGTTGAAGATGAGCCGAGCGGGGCTGAGCTAAGCTGCATTATAGCTAGCTCAAGTTAAGCCGAGCGGGGTGTGAATACATTTTGGTTGCAGTCAGTTAAACAGTGTGTGTCAGACATGATGGTAGAGTTCAAATAATAATGATATATAATATGATGGTATAGTTCAAACTGCAACGAACTCCTCAAGGAGCGTGACGCCACGTAACCCCGCACCGCCCCGCACAGCCCCGCCCGGCCCCGCTTCACCTAGCACAGCTACACAGCTCAACTCCGCATCGCTGTGCCTCGCTCAGCACGACAAAGCTCCGCTCTGCACAGCACGCTATAGGTACATTTTAATATAATTCTTCTCAACTCAGCTAATACTGTTTCCATTGAAGCGGAGCGGAGATGAGATGTGTGATTTGAGCAATATCATTGGTCAATTTTGTGAGTCTCAGCTCAGCTCCGCTTCTATGGAAACGCAAGGTCAAAAACTTGGTTTTAACATCACTATGACAACCCAAATTAAATTCAAAACGTCCTTTTGCAAGGAATTGCCATTTTTGTGCTATATTGACTGGACTTATTATCCTAGCAGTTACACATCAAACAGACTTTCAAATTTCCGTTTCTTTTCCAATTTTAATGTCTCCCAGTAACATGAGATGATGATCTTCGAAGTTTTACTCGATATCGTTTTATAATATTAACATCAGAATAAAAAATGTTGACCTGGAATACGTAAAAATTAATAAATATCAGCAATCTACCTACGTAAGTACACAAAAACTACAATGCGAAGTTTTGACGCATGTAAACGAGAATTTTTATTAAATATTTAGACAAATTTTGGAGATTATTGAATATTCATCTGTTTTTTTTTTTCAATTCAAAAGCTTGCGGCCTTGACATTTTGTTACGTTGGTCCCACACATCCGTTGGCCCGACATTTGTACACAACGGTGTTAGAGTGTAAATAGAGATGAGTGTAAACTTCAATAATTTTCCTCGGGGCCTGTGTCATCTTAGGGGATGTTATGTGGAGGGTAGTTTTGACGATACGAAAGGAGTAAAGGACGGCCGGCGTAGTCCAGCAGTAAGGCTGTTGACTCGCACACCGAAGGTCGCGGGATCGAATCCCGGCGTGGCAAATAAATTTTATTTGATTAATTTGTGTTATTTCACAATTCATTCATTCAAAATAATATATAGTATATTTGCGGCACGTTCCAGAATGGCAGATACTCTCAGTATCGCCCTGGTGTAAGACCACCATTCAGAAATGAAACGTTGCTTGAAATGGCATTAGCCGTGTTTGGTGACCAGATCTGAATAGCCAGGAACTTCCCCACCTTCCTCTTCCCTTTCTCCTTCCCCTCCCCACTACCTTCAGCCTCACAACATACCCCAATTGGGGTATGTTGGCACATACGCAAATGCCATAGTCTCACTTGCTTCAGACGGGAGCAGTTGGGACTCTTGTGCGGTATTCATATTTAAAAAAAACCAGGGTCTTAAAGAGATCCATGTTGTAGAAAGGAGAAAACACAGGTTGGCAATTAATCTGTAAAACACAAGAACGAGTCGTAGAAGCAACCCGTTCTCACGTGATTAAAGTAAACCGTGTACAATAGTTTGGACGGTTAGGCGTGTTTCCACGTTGTGCACAAAATTTAAATCATGAATGCAAGTTTAGTTTGGGAATTCAAGCCAGGCCAACAAAACAAACGATATTTAATTAATTAAATAAAAACAAATCACTTTGTAAACAGCTTTTTATTTAATCAAAATTATCAACATGTTTCGAAATCAATTGTTTCTTTGTGATGATTAAATTAAACATTTTTCAATTTTGATTAAATAAGTGGTGTGTATGTCGCAGGCAAATCGTAAAATCAGGCCGATCATGATGCGCCTGAGGCACTTTACAAAGTAGCTAGGCGCATCATGATCTGCCTGATTTTATGATCGGCCGCCGACATATACAAAGTGATTTGGCGATTATCGAAGAAGATATTTTATTTATTTCAGCTTTAATACGAGACCAGTCATTTTGTATCGGTAGCATAGTGACATTATCCAACCAAAGATTTTCCTAAATTTGTCGAAAGATGCACTATTTTTTAAATGAATGTCTTGAATACAGTGACCGGACAACTCAGAATCATGTCATCATCAATCATCACACCTCCTTTGAAAAGTCATTAAGAGTGATATAAAAAAAATTGACTGTATAGGTTACGTTAGGTTAGGTTATAGGATAATTTTCTTTTTTTTTCATAATTTTTAATCCTTCAAAATTCGGACGTATGTATTTTGTCAGTATGTAAATAATTTCGCTTTGAAATAAAACCCAAATACTTAAATGGAACATTTGTGAACGTATCCGAAAACTAAAAACTGTTTTCGAAAGGTGATGAAATACGCTTTCAAATTTTATTATTAGAAATAACCATGTAATTTTTTAAATATAAATTTTTTTAATGCAAACTTTAAAAATGGCTCACGTTACGTTTTTTCTAACTAAAATTACTGATATCGAAAAAATATAAACACATTTTTGTCACCTTACTTTTTGTCGTTTCATGTGAAAATAATTAATAAAAAATTCTTAAAGTTTTAATTTTTTTCCAAATTGCGATTCAAAACCTTGGTTTCATAAAGGTGTACCTACGTGTACATTTTATTTTTAGTAGTTATTTTTAAGATTTGAATATAAAGCGTGATGTTTTGCCTTTTCAACGCCGTTAAGAATATATTTCTCAATTTGATAGTAAGGGAGCTACAGCGATTTGTATGTTAGCTGGGACAAATTTGGTCTCCTTTTTTTTACAAAGGGGTGTTAAAATTGCACGATTCTGATTTGTCATGGAGCATTCGTTTTTTTAAAACATATATGTACATACTTAATACTGAAGGATTAGAAGCCTGCCCAGGGCCGGTGAGGTTGTCGCTACGCCTCTGATAAGTGTTATTAGTGATTGCAACACACACTGTTACGGGCACGCATTGAGAGTGAATAACGCATGCAATGTCCAAGAAAATGAAAAGACACAAAACACATCCAACTAAATGAGTTTTTTTTATAATATTGCTTTAAAAAAATACACGGAGTAAGCACAATTCAGAAAACAGAGAATAATATTTTCCGAATCAGTGGCGTAGTCATCGAGTCATCCTACGGGCAGTTTGGGAAGCCGCCAGGGGGCATGGACTCGTAATAAAATATTAGCCTATATAACCTATTTCAAAGTTACATAAAATAATTATGGCAAACAAGACCCCAAAAATGAGCATCTTAATTGGCTTCGAACCTCTAGACATCGCATGTTTTCCAAAACAAGAAAAATGTTAAGTTAACAAGATTGACAGAGAACGGGTGAGTTTATTGCAATGCCACTGTTTAGAATAATATGTATAACTTGTTAAAAGTTTCAACCACTGGAGCGATTATGGTCGAAAAATACACCACTTTTATTTTTCTGCGATTGATAGCAGTCCAAAATTGCACCACATTTTCCTACCATTCGTAAAACATTTGTATTGTAATTATTTAAAACATTTTCTTGGCCAACCATTTATTTTAAAACGAAGCTATTGAAATGCTTTATCTATTATGACCATAGATGTCGCAAATCCGAACTTCGTAGACTATTTTAGAACGATGTTAAGAATAAATTTTAAAAATGTTTTTTTCCGCCGAATTTTTGATCAGCTGTTTACGGTTAAAATCCTTTTTCCATAGATATGCAACGTTCATTAAGTACACTATTCAAGTACACCACAGACAACATACATAAATCGAAAATATTCTATGTTGACTCGAATAAGTAGGTACCCTCACGGCAGTTTCAACGTAAAAAAAACACGCAGGATTCGCGCGATAAATATTACGATTTTTTTTAATATATTTTTTTAAATCCTACAAATATGAGATAAACGCTTAAATACAGGTTAATTCATTGGCTATATGGCACTACAATAAGTTTTTTTTCTCCATGTCAAAATTCGAAGATATGATTTTTTTATGTTGGCGAAAAATTTAAAAAAAACTGGAGCAATCGAGGCGAATTTATTTATTTCGCGTGATCGCTCCAATGGTTAGACATTTTTTTTTAAATACGATGTGTGGTTACAGTAGATTTTTTTACATTAGCTCCACACAGGAGGTCCTGATGAAAAAATTACCCTCAGGTTCTAGGTCATCTTTGGGTATGCTGTGTTTATGGTATTTTTAAGGAAAGGAAGAAGAGGAAGTTCTGGAAAAGAAAAACGTATGAGGTTTGGGTAGGAATCCGGGGATCAGTGTGTCCAGGTCATCCGCCGCCAAAACCTAGACAAACCTCACCCCTAGAACCCGGGCACCCCTGCTAAGTCACCAAATGTAGCGAACCATTTGGGGTCGACAGAGGTGTTGGTTATCCAATAAATGGTATTCGGGGCGGCGGTACATATCCCCTTTGTAAAAGTAGATATCAATTAAAATCATTTGATTAAAAAAAAAAGTTATATGGTTGGTTAAGTCTTAATTTACGTTTCTTGTAGCCCTAACCTTACCACCCCCTCCCTTTAGTTTAAAAATCAATAAAGTAACCTACAGAACGGTCGAAAGCACATTTCGAAACCGCGAAAAATAAAACACTTTAGCTTTACATCATTTCGGTCTCTAAAATATGATTATGAGCGGCCACAACGCCGCGCCGCGGTTTGTCAGTCCGGTAAACGTCGAGATGAATCTTTGATGCGGTGAGTTCTGGGAAGCAGTGAATGGAGTTTACCTACCCTATTATACAGAATATGGACCTTTAACCAAACCATAATCACTAACATTAAAATTCATTCAAAATTGCTATAAAAAATAGAGTGTGCAATTCACAAGCGGTAGAAGTGAAACCTTCAGAAAACTAAAGTAGACAAGAGTACGAATGTGAAGGATGATTTTTTCCGTATTTTTGTCGTCGAATTCCAGTGCACCTTTTTCTATACATTCGGTCATCATATTAGTATTTGTGTTTTTGAGTCGCTAGACGTTGCTTTTTTGTGTTTCCTTAACCTGTTCATTTTGCAGTGGTTTGAAGATTGGATATTGATTTTACAACAAATTTTTTGTATTTTGGATTTCAAAGGTTCGATCCATGGTTCGCTAAATGTCTGAAGAGGTTTGTCAGGCGTTTTATACTACTACACCAAAGGAGACTCGCGTGGGACTGTGGATTTATCGTATTATATTGGAACCGAGGACCTGTGAATTAAATAAATATTTTATTTAATTCTCTCGCAGGCTCCCATAGATGTATGTATACGTCTCTTTTTAGTGTCGCCCGTTTCCGTTTCATCGAGTTTTAAATCAATTAAAGAAGTTTTCACTTCAAAAATTACTTACCTACATATATACTTTCAATAGTTGTCTGGTTGTCATAATGATTAAATAAAATACTCTAAAAGGAAACTTGGCATACCGATAAAACATTCTGTCCAAACGGTTATACAAAAATGGTGGCCAAGATGAAAGCAATACTTATTACTTATCATATAAACTGAATCATTGAAGAAGAAGATAACAATAATAATTTAAGAAAGAGAACAAGACACAGAAAATAGAAAAAAGATAATGGTCGCAACTGGGACTCGAACCTAGAACCTATCGTCTAATCCAGGGTTTCCCAAACTGTGTTCCGCGGAACACTAGGGTTCCGCCAAACCTGAATAGGGGTTCCGCGACAGTCGGAAAATTTAATATATTATACATATATTCATATTTCAACACCACTGAAATTATTCGCAATAAATTATTTATTAATTGTATAAATATTTTACGATGGTTCATAAATTAGGTACTAGACCCTTCCAGGTACAGAGACTAACCTTTATGGAAGTTGTAGGAGCCGTTTATGCTGTTATTGCAGTAAATGTTCATTTTACATACAAACCAAAATCTCTGAAATTTATTACTGTGTTGTGTAATACTGTGATAAGGGTCAATAATACGAGATGCAATAATGTGCGATGTGGAAACAATAACAACGGGATAATGGATCTGCACGTGTTTCACGAAATTTCAGTTCCCACGGAACCCAACCATATTTTTTTCGAAATCGACTTTACCCAAAAATAAAGAAATGTAAAAATCAATCAGTCTTACTACATCCTTGTTAGCAATTAGTCGACCCATAAACGCGTAAATTTTGGTGACAAAAAAATACATTTTTGGATTTCATCAGTTCAATCTAATCATTTTGATTTTTTATATTTTTTTATGTGAATTCTTGTCAAGAGTCCGAGCAGCTCCCGTCTGTGGCCAGTGAGACTATGGCATCCCCAATTAGGGTATATTGTGAAGCTGAGGGTAGTGGGGAGGGGAAGGAGATGGGGAAGAGGAAGGTGTGGAAATACCTGGCTATTCAGATCTGGTCACCAAACACTGCTAATGCCATTTCAAATAACGTTTCAATTCTGAATGAATGGTGGTCTTGCACCAGGGCGATACTGAGACTATCTTCCACTCTGATATCGCAAATATACTAAATATTATTTTTATTTGAATTAATTGTGAAAAAACACAAATTAATCACATAAATTTTATATCAATCTCAATTTGGGAGGCTGGAATGGGTACCGCCGCCCCAGGAACCTTTATTGGAAAACCAACACCTCTGCCATAGGTCACCCCAAGTGGTTCGCTACGTTTAGTGATTTAGCAGGGGTGCCCGGGTTCATGGGGTGAGGTTTGTCTAGGTCTTGGAGGCGGATGACCAGCACATATTGAACCCCCATCCTACCCACCCCTTAAACCCTTATCCTTCCCAGAACTCTCCTCTCCTTCCTTTAAAAAAACCCTCCACACAGCATCCTCAAAGATGACATAGGCCCTGAGGGAAATTATTTTCCTCAGGGCCTCCTGTGTGGAGCTCATGTAAAAAAAAAAAATGCGCACGCTGGGATTCGATCTCGCGACCTTCGGATTGTGAGTCAAGAGCCCTAGACCACGGCAGTTTTACTTGAATGTTTGAATGAATTAAATGTTGTTATTATCAAGTGTTTAAAAAGGTTTCCAGAGAATTTTAAGAATACGTGCATAACTTGAAAACAACTCTTTTGCAATATTTTCCGAAAACTGATAAGAACGATTCCTGGGGTTGGAATCCATTTTCGTTGATAACTAAATCAGTAGGCTTAAGCGTAAGTGAGAATGAAAATCTAATTGATTTAATTAGTGACCGACTTGAAACAAAAATACAAAGATCAGCCTTTCAATGATTTCTGGGCGAGTTTGTCAGAAGCCAATTTATCAAAATAAGCTATTATTGTTTTACTTCCGTTTTTACAACCTAGGTATTTATGAGATTATGCTTCTAATTCTAATTATGCTGCAACCAAGTCAAAGTGCAGGAATAGGCTTGACGCCACATCAGATTTTAGAATCCAACTTAATTAGGTGCTTAATTTATTCCATTTTATTTTGTTACATTCCTTTATTATATACTAAATAAATAATGTGTTTAATAACATTTTACACAATTACACAACCTAAAAAATAACCTTAAGTGTTCCGTTAAAATTTACGGGTTCACAAAGTGTTCCATTGCAGAAAAAGTTTGGGAAACCCTGGTCTAATCGGAACGTGCGCGTTAACCAATTTCGCCATTGCCACCTTCTGTCAAACCGTCATTAAGATGAATATATACGTGAAATCCTATTTAGATACTATTTAGATTAATCTTTACGACGAATCGGCTTACAGTATGAACATCAAAAAATATGCTACGGATAAATTGAAGCTTTAACTACTTTATCTATGTATTGGAATTACAATAAAATTATTATTTACGTAACAAAAAATATAAGCGTAAACCACTAAAAAAAATGCTTTCTCATGACTTTACTATGAAGTAATGTAAGTAACAATTTTTAAAAAATACCCCTTTACGGCTAAGACTATTTTTGACTTTATCTATGTTCTAACTTTTTTTCGTTCTTATAAAATTATGCACAAAATAAATAAAAACCACCTTTTCGCTCACTTGCCTCGTGCAAATAAGACGCTCGATTTTAAAATTTTGCAGGCGTGAGAATCGAAATATTTCTAGCGTTTATATTCCTCTTAAATATTTTGTTTAGTCATTGGGTTGTCAGATTCACGAATAAGAAAATAAGTAACTACTTACTAACAATGGTAGTTGGCAGAATCATGAATAAGATTTAAGTAGGTACCTACCTACCTTCGTAAGACGATCATTAAAATTACTAAATCAGTAGCCTTATAAATCTTTTGACAGTTTGCTTATAAACGTTCCGTTGCACAGGTGCTTCCATGGAGTAAAATAACAACCACATTGAAATGAATTAAAATGACAGATGAAAACTTTTGACAGATCAAAAGAATGTGGCAACATTTTTGATGAAATAAATTATTGTGCAAATTTGACATTAGCATGATTTACCTACCACACACGTAAATAGTTTTCGGTAGACTACATTTTAGTAGGTATGCTAAAATTATTCGTGATAAGATAAAAATAAGGATTTGTTTATATTATACATAAATTATGATAAACGTTTGAATATAGGTACCTAATTCAAACATACTCGGGCAAATAAAACTAAACCACGGTTTGCCGATATTGTACAAACCAAAAGATGTAGGTACATATTAAAAGAAACGCCCGACATGCCTGCTTTTTAATATTCATACCATATGTAAAAAAACTTGTAAGATATAGCGGCAAATTGGTAATATTCCTTACAGTGTAAAATAATGTAAAATGGAATGAGTTCCTTCCATGAATGATATTTCAGGAATATTGTACGCTGAGCAATCGCGGGCCGTATGATACTGAGTTGAGAGTGTATTAGTGTACACACACATTTTTTACATCATAGGCACGAAGTATAATTATGCTCCCGGTTAGTTATTGACAAAATTTATACATTTCGCGAGATTTACTGAAAAATTGGCACAGAGGGAGAAAATCTCGCGTTATTCCAGCTATACGACCCACCTACACAGATTTAGCTAGCGCAAGGGTGAAGGGATGGCTGGATAGTTTTTATCCTTCAGTCTGGCGTGCGGACACAGAGAGTTGGTGATAATGACACATACCTGAGATAAACTGTCGGTGATCTGCCGCTGGAGAGAATCCCTCTGCTTCTCCACACCCTTGAGCTTCACTTCGGTGTCTCCCAACCTCTCCTGGGTCTCCCGCAAGCTGTCCACTAACTTATCCCTTTCATCTAACATGGACACCATCAGCTGCTCTAAGTCCGCATTTTCGCCAGAGAACTGTGAGCTCCTCTGGCTTATGCTGTCCTCGGAGATCGTAGGCATCACGTCGCACATCATATTCCACATTTTAAATTATCACTCAAATATTAAAAAGTCGTTCTTTTCACAATTATTGGCGGCACCAAAGATTCACAATCGGCAATGATGTTTTATGTTCCAGTACAAACATTATCTAAATCTAACACACGGTAACAACCAAAAATATTTTAAACGCTCCACAGACACGATAAAACATATATTTAAACGATTTGACGACATTATAGAAGAAAATCTAGGTTGACACACCTACAAATTCCTATCACACCAGTCCCATCACTACACTTCCCGACCCAGCGGCCTGTCAGCCATCTTGGATCTTGACGTCAGGCGAGGCCATCTACAACTATAGTTCCATATACCGCACGTTGGCGGCGCTAGTCGCACGGAACTTGGAGTATTCAGCCAGAGATGTCGCTAAATCCCTTTATTCTAAGAAAATAAAACTAAACTTTATAATTTATTATTATAATGATAAAATGAAGCATTCACTTTATTTGGTATTTCAAAAGCTTTCCAACAATGTTCGTCAAAAAGAGTTTTTTTTCTCTATATATTGCTTAACCCTTCTGGGAAACACAACCCCTTTTGGGGGTCAATAAACAATATTTTCTGTAAAATAATTATTTTTACATTGCTTTTCCTTTTTTCATGTTAGAAAATAAGTTTATTTATTTTTATACAGGCATTGACAAAGCTTATTAATCGATTTAAGACTTGAAACTACAAACTTAGTGGGTACCTACCTTAGTAGTACTTACGTATTTATATCATCAAAATATTTACCACTCTTTTAAACTCATTGTTCAGAATAGGTAAGTAAAATAATATGGTGAGTAACCCCAAAGTACATTGGTCAAAGTAATTATGGTAAGAGACTAATCATTAAAAATCTAAGATCCGTTCTTAAATCTCTTGAAATTTTTTTCCATTTGCTATAACTCGCAAAGTTCTTTCACTGAAGTTAGTAAATACAAAAATTTCTTATCTGGAGTACCTATATCAAGTGGACACTCAACAATCTCTTCTATGTATTGGTCTCCTAAAAGGTGCCCGTTGCGTAGTCAATCTTTTAATTTGTTTCTTGACATAGCAAGATCTGCACGGCAGCATACATAACGTGACCATTTATTTTTCCCCCCAAAAAAAGGTAGATACTTTAGTACTTACTGCTTTTTTTTACATTAGCTCCACACACGAGGCCCTGAGGAAAATAATTTCCCTCAAAGCTTATGTCATCTTAGGGGATGCTGTGTGGTGGGTCTTTTTAAGGAAGGGAAGGATAGAAATTTCTGGGAAGGAAAAAGGTATGAGGGGTGGGTAGGAATCTGAGGGTCAGTGTGTCCATGAGTGATGGATATATGAATCCATCCTCCAACTGCGGTGCAAGGCGATGAGTCGAGAGTCCGGCTGAAAAGATCAAAAGGCCTCCCTCATTCAGCCTCTCTTGATAGTAATAATAATAAATTTGGACAACTTATATGTATAGGGCTGTTATCGCGAAAAATCACCTCAAGAGCGCTGTACAAAAGAGGCTAGATTACAATTTATCTTGCAGCTACCAATCGCATGGACAATTGGAATTCTGGACCTTAGTCAAAATTTAAAGAGATTTTTTACTTATAAAAGTAATTACTAATTTACTATTGAGTAAAGAGTATTTTTTCTCGTTAGATATATTTTGTCTATGGTCAGAAGCATTATGAGTTTTGTGCGCAAGCGCAATGAACAAACTGTATTATTTTACTGTGCTGGCCCATTGCCCACGTCTACTAGTACTAGATTCTACCGCCAGGATTCTTATTTGCGCGCTTATTCAATATTTTTTTAAGTTTACTGCGAGTTTCTTTCTTTTCGAAAAGGGGACATTTTGGCATCCCGAAGCTGTGTTCAGGACACAGGGACACGCTGCCTGAAAACGGGACTGTCCCGATGAAAATGGGACATCTGGTCACGTTAAGCTTACACAATGAGATTTTTGAACATCCTTGTACTAATTATTTTAAAACTATCTTCACCTCTCTTGTCTCAGGAACTCTCTGGGAATGCAGGAAAACCATACTTACAATGCGATGTTTACAACGGGTTACTGTCTTGGGGTTAGGTAAGGGGTACGTGACCAGGCATAGTTAAAATCATCAGTTCAGATCAGATAATAAGACTTACTTATTTGCATAGTTATTACATAGACGGCCTCCGTAGTCCAGTGGGTAAGACTCTTGACTCACAATCCGGAGGTCGCGGGTTCGAACCCGGCATGCGCAAATAAATTTTATTTGATTAATTGGTGTTATTTCACAATTAATTAATTTAAAATAATAAATAGTATATTTGCGGCATGTTCCAGAGTGGAAGATACTATCAGTATCGCTCTGGTGTAAGACCACCATTCAGAATTGAAACGTTGCTTGAAAATGGCTTTAGCCGTGTTTAGTGACCAGATCTGAATAGCCAGGTACTTCCCAACCTTCCTCTTCCTCACCTCCTTCCCCTCCCCACTACCTTCAGCCTCACAACATACCCCAATTGGGGATGCCATAGTCTCACTGGCTCCAGACGGGAGCAGTTGAGATTCTTGTGCGGTATTCACTGTAAAAAAAAAAAAAAAAATTTACCTTAGTTTTATAAACCATTCAATCAATGTACCATGAAGAAACGATCTGTAGAAGGACTCGTCTGGTCTTTAAAACAGTTCAGACAATATGTGTAATAGTATCTTGCTTTCGTATTTTGAAGTATAGGACAATCAAATACATCGGGCAAGAACGGAGCTGAATGATGAGAGCACCATAAAATAGTAGCGATTCTGTGATTTGTTGATACAATTTTTGGCGACACCCGTAGATCAAGTGTCAGGGTGAAGTGAATTCAGGGGGGAATAAATCACCAGGCGGGGAATTTGGGAAGGGGCACAAGATTCTAGAAGTCGCAGTACCATACATTAATAACGAGTCCCTAGATAACTCTTTTTCATGAAAACCCCCCTACATAAACCATACAATAAATTATCATTTAACAAATAAAAGATTACTTGAAACATAACACAATATTGTCGTTATGATGGCCTCCGTGGTCGAGGGGTAATGTGCTCGAGTCTTCAGAAAGCAACAAAATAAAAGCAATCTGAAGGTCGAAATCTGAAGAAATCTGAAAAAATTTGAAGGAATAAAATAAAAGCAATCTGAAGGTCGCGGGTTCTAATCCCAGCGTGCAGAAGTAAATTTTCTTTGATTGATCTATGTTTTTTTACAATTTAATCAATTAAAATAATATAAAGTATAAATTGCGGCACGTTCCAGAGTAGAAGATACTCTCAGTTTTGCCCTGGTATAAGACTACCATTCCGAATTGAAATGTTGCCTGAAATGACTTTTGCAGTTTTTGTGACAAGTTCTGAATAGCCAGGTACTCCTCACCTTCCTCATTCCCATCTCCATCCCCTCCCCACTATATCTCAATTCGGGATGCCATAGTGTCAATGACCCCAGACATTTGGGAGCAGTTGGGATTCTTGTGCGGTGTTCACATATAAAAAGCAAAATGCAGGACTCTACTTTAGACCCCAGATGGTTGGGAGCAGTTGGAACTCTTGTGCGGTGTTCACACATAAATAAAATGCAGGACTTAACTTTACATCTGTAATAAAGAAATAAATGTGGCAAGTTTATTGCCAGATACAGACGTAACGCCTCCGCCTGGCCCTGTGGTAGAAGTGAAACCTTCAGAAAACTAAAGTAGAAAAGGGTGGGAAGGCTACGAATCACCACACAAAGAGGAGATTGATTATACTATCTCATTCTCTCGCAGGTTAAATCCCGTAGATGTACGTGTTTGTCTCTTTTTAGTGTCGGTATTTTTCATTTCATTGAGCTTCAAATCACTACGGTGCTAATGAAGTTTTAACTTCAACAAGTTGTTCTATGTGTACGGGCGTTTTGTAATGAGTATGCAATGAATCGAAGCGGGGGGGTCATAAATGAGTAATCCAGGTTATGGGTAAATAAAAGTTAAGTGTAAGCATTCGAAATCCTAATGGTGTGCTTTGGTGTTTTCAAATTTATACACATTGAAATAATTTTAAAAAACCAGATATTTTCATTACATTCCAGAGAAAAATACTTTCACCATCGCCCTTGACCGCATTGACATTGAGGATGAATAAAAACACACAAGAAAATTTGAATGGAGACAAAACTGTGCAGAAAAATAAAAGGTTTCCAAAATAGATCTGTTAGTACCCGCTCGGCTCACCAGTCGCCACTAAGTCTGTGATTGATTTTGATACCCTAAAACAATGTATAAACTAGGAGATCTGTATGCAGAGTAAAAAAAGGGATAAAAACTTAGTGTAGCTCAGAAAGAATTTAATGAGTTGTTGGCTGATGCGATACAAAAATATACCACAAAAGAATGATTGACAAAGTGGGCAAATGATTTTTTTTAAATTTTTTTATTTACAAAAAGATACATAAATTATAATAAATTTCATATAATAATTAATTACATAAAACTTGTATTTGATGTACCCCCATAAATAAGCAGGGCTTGTGTGTATGGGGGGTGTTATTTTACATTGGTTCAATTTATTATTTTTTATTTAGTTCAAATTTTCAGTATAACCATACAAATACGCTACAGTAAATTAAAAATACATTAAAACATTACAAAAAATATTTTGCCCCATTGATGAACAAATATATGTTTTTTTTTATACCTTCCGTTATTATTTTTATGCCAGTCAAAAACAACCTGCAACCTTTGTCTGTCTGGACATTTTTATCATAATGCTTAATTTTCCAAAATTCAATATACTTTGTACTAAAAATATACACGTGATTTTGGGTATGGGGGGGGGGGGGGGGGGGGGGGGGGGGGTTAGTCTAAAACCTCGCCACACATCACCAGGCGGGGGGAGGAGGGGGTTAGAAAGTTGCTAAAAAACATCACGTGACTAATGGAGGACCCCTAAGACAGTAAGATACAGTAACCATTTTCTGTATGTATGAATGGAATTTGAATAAAAACATACATTGAAAGTACCCAAATTATGTTTTTCAATAAATAATATCAAAAGAATCTAATAGTATTGACTAAGTTTATTATTTAGTGTTGAAGTTTTTAAATGCCATCCCCGATGAGAAAATGCCAAACAGTAAAATTTACAAAACTTGGAATTTCTCAGTTCCATAAACCTTTATCCAATTTTCCCGGAAGAAAGTTTTTGAAATGAAATTTTTCACTAAAAAATTTCCGAGATCATAAATTTTAGAACTTCACATAGCAAAACCAAAAAGTCAAAAATTTGCCGACCCATTATCCGTCCAATTTTCCTGGTGAAATTCTATCGTTTTTCGAATTTTCCTGGAAGAATTTTTATGAATATGCAAAATTTTAAGATTTCACGTATTATCAAAAAGACAAATATAATATTTTAAATAGCTTTAAAAAAATTTCTCCATCTATTTTCTGACCAATTTTCCGATTATCTTGGAAGAAATTTTTTCAGAAATATGAAATTTTTTCCTTCTTCTTCTTGTGCCTTGACCGTTCAACAGACGTTGGCTATCATGTTGGCTATGCGGACTTTCTTTACTGCGGCCCAGAACAGCTCTACGGTAGACTGGCCAAACCGAAGATATTGAAATATAAGTAGATGTGCTATCTGCTGTTTTTACTATGTGGGTCTGCGCTTCCGGGTGTCGCCGATATTGTTTACCAATTAACAAATAAACTAAAAGAACAAATAATTAACGAATAAACCAAACGAGTGTTAAACTAAACCAACGAATTCTTTCCTTATTCAAAATATATTGTTAACCAATATTAATGCACATTTTCAAAAAATCAACGAAATGAACAAATTCTTTTTGTATGAAAACTACGCTAATTAGCGCGTAGTCCGGCGACACTTGCACGGACACCATAGCATATCTATTCTGTATTTGAATATCTTTGGGCCAAACCATGTCTCAGGTTTTTTAGCCATGAGGTTCTCCTTCTTCCAGGGCCCCGTCTTCCGGCAATCTTTCCCTGCATTATGAAATGCAGGATCTCATACTTCTCTGGATGTCTCACCACATGTCCAAGATATTGAAGTTTTCGGATTTTTATAGTTTTAATTACTTCCTTTTCTTTATTCATTCGAACCTTAACATCTTCATTCGTAACCCTGTCCATCCAGCTTATTTTAAGTATTCTTCTGTAGATCCACATCTCGAATGCCTCAAGTCACGTAATTAGTTCTTCAGTACGCGTCCATGCTTCCATTTCATAAAATAATATCGAAAACACATAGCATCTCGCATTCGTAATCCAAGGTTGAGATCATGACTGCAGAACATTTATTTCATGCAGATAAAGGTTACACGAGCTTGCTCAAAGCGGCATTAGATTTCAACTGAAGAATCCCATCTATCATTTACATTGCAGCCCAAGTATACAATACTGTGTACCTTCTCTAGTTTTGTTCCAGCAATATAAAGATTTTCATCCAATGCGTTATTTTTGCTTATGAGCATGTATTTTGTTTTATGAGCATGTATTTTGTTTCCTGATATGAAAATTTCTAAAATTCAAAAAACGAAATCAAAAAGCTAAATGTCTGACCAAACAACGTTTTCCAAAGTTACATATAAACAATGAAAAGAAAAAACTAATTTAGTAACCCAACTTCATTTACGATGGTAATTCTGTCATGGTTTATTGTAGAGATGCCACGAATAGTGATTTTGCTGAATACCGAATATTCGGCTAGGCTCTCGGCCGAAGCGACGTATTCGGCGACCGAATATTCGGTGACACTTAGTACATTTCGCGGATGACCGGTTCCGACCTGCATCATTGAAGTGCATGTGGTAACTACGCCGTGGGCGCTTTTGTTTCATTAGCGAGTAGGTCGTGCCACAACACTCATTATTTGTTTTTTTTTTTTTTTTTTTTTTTTTACATTAACTCCACACAGGAGGCCCTGAGGAAAATAATTTCCCTCAGGGCCTATGTCATCTGGGATGCTGTGTGGAGGGTCTTTTTGAGGAGAGGAAGGAATGAACATTGGTCTTGAAGAGACCCATGTTGTAGGAAGGAGGAAACACAGAGGCCGGCAAATCATTCCACAGCCGAGCTGTTGAACACAAGAACGAGTCGAAGAAACGACCCGTTCTCATGTGACAAATGTCAACCGTGTACAAATGTTGGGCAAGCGTTTGGCGTGTTTCCCGACTATGCACCGGTGCCGAAGGGATCAATGATGCTAGTTCCTCGGAGCATCTTCCATTGTAATACCGGTAGAACAAGGATAGCATTCCCACCCGACGCCTGTGCTCTAAAGATTGCAATCCGTCTGTTAAGATGGGAGAATCTATCAAACGGACCGCCCGTTTCTGCACAGAGTCGAGGGTATTTTTCAGGTATTTTGGAGCTCCAGACCAGAGATGGCTGCCAAATTCAACCGTGGGGCGTACTTGTGATTTGTACAAGGTTAGCAGTTGTGTACTATTAAAGTATCTGCGGGCCCTGTACAGTACGCCCAGTTTTTGGGAGGCTAGCTTTACTCTGGCTTCAATGGAGCCCCCATACCTGAGCTGGTCACTTAGGGTTACACCAAGCATATCAATGGAGGGCCTGTTCGGAAGATTGCTTCCGTTGAAAGAGACTAGATTTTCATTTCGATCCCTTTTGGACGTAATCAGACAAGATTGGGTCTTTGAAACATTAAATTCAACGAGATTATTTTTACCCCAAGAGAAAACACTTTCGAGGTAGCCGTCCATTCTTTGCTTCAAAGCCCTACGAGCTGTTGGAGTTTGTGAGCCCTTTGGGGGCTTGTCAAACAAAAAGCTATCATGAACTGTACTGTCATCCGCATAACAGTGAATTGGTGCACATGACAAAAGGTCGTTGATGTGCAACAAAAACAAAGTTGGAGACAGAACCGATCCCTGCGGGACGCCAGCATTTATCGAGTGTGAGGAAGAGGTGAAACCATCGACTACCGTCTGAATCGACCTCCCCCTCAAGAAGTCGGCAATCCACGTACACAAGGATGCGGGAAGTCCGTAAGAAAGCAGTTTGTTGACAAGTCCTCGGTGCCAAACCCGGTCAAAGGCCTTGGAGATGTCCAGTGCAACCGTTTGGGTCTCACCGAAACGTTCCAGGCATCGCCCCCAAACATGCGTCACATACGCGAGAAGATCACCGCACGAGCGGTTCCGCCGGAATCCGTATTGACGGTCGTTGATTATTTTGTTCTTCTCGAGGTATGTGAGCAGTTTGTCGTTGATCACACGTTCCATCACCTTAGACAGAACTGATGTGATCGCTATGGGGCGGTAGTTGGCCGGGTTGGAGCGGTCACCCTTCTTTGGAATAGGATGGATAACCGCTTTTTTCCAACCAGAGGGCACAGAGCCAGTCTTCAGGGACAGTTTAAAAAGCTTCGTCAAAATTGGAGCTAATTGGGTATATTCGTCGCTACCCACAGTATAGACGTGTTTCACCTGATTCTAAAACAAATTAAATAAAAACATAACAAAAATTTTAAGATTAATGAGAAAAAAACACGTAACACAAACAAACTAACAAGTGCGCGTATTTCGTGCACTTTTTTATTTTAATACAAGTGACCACAGTGTCGTAATACAAGTTTTTATAACGAGCAAAGTCAAAAACAATGACATACATTCTTGTAATTACATAAATACAGTGAAAGATCAATCAGTGTACATTTAAAACTACTGTGAACTCGTAAACTCATAAATGACAGTAAAGTGAACTTCAACGTAAAACGAAAAAGAATATTATAATTGAAAAAAAAGTGAATTTAAAAAAAAAAACTGCTGTAAAATAATCCAAACATTAATTGGTCAGTTATCCAGTTCTCCCTAGTTAAACTGGTAATTTCACAACGTCTGACATCCCGGGTGTGGCGTAGGTGCAGCGTCGTTCACTATTTGCGGGCAGAACTTGCGGAGTAGAGTTCAATCCTCAGTCAAACAAACCAATTATTTTTTTCTTTTCACCTTATTTAATTTAAATTAAATATAACGCCATCTACGAGCAAGAAATCCAAGCTTACGATGTCTAATACCCGTAGCAACGCTGAAAGGGCAAAGAAGAGTACTGCTGAGAACATCCAAGGAATAAATATGGCTAAAGAAAATGCAGCTGATTTAACCATAGACAAACCTCCGACAAAAATAGAAATGCTTATTCTTGCAGAATTAGCTGAAATTAAAATCAACTATAAAAAAATTACCACTATAGAAGAAACTATGATGAATTTGTCAAAGGAAATAATAGAATTTAAAACTTCAATCACAGCTCGTTTCGAAGAATACAAAACCTCACTTAATTTTGTTTACGACAAAATAGACGACATCGAAAAAAAAGTATTACAAACGGATAAAAAAGTTAAAGAGCTAAGTATGATGGATATAAAACACAAGATGCTAGAACAAAAAGAACATGAGCTACAAGAACAATTAGATGAAAAAGAGCGTCAAAACTCGCAGACGTGTGCGGAAATTCGAGGAATTCCTGAAATTCAAGACGAGAAACTCAATGACATTATTTTCAATATAAATAATGCTGTAAAATTAAACAAAAATGACATTGAGGACGCATACAGGGCGCCAGGAAAAAGAAACCACACGGCAACGAGATCAATAATTATTAAATTTAAAAATCCAAATGGTCGTGAGGAGTTTCTAAATGAAGCAAAAAAATATAACAAAAATGCAGAAAATAGTGCCGACAGACTCAACACCAGTAAAATAGGCTTCTCGGGACCTAAAATGCCAATATTTATTAACGAGCTCCTAACCTCCCACGCAAAAAGAATGCTTTTTCTCTCAAAGCAATTAGCCAAAAAGTACAATTTTGCCTATGTATGGGTTAAGGCAGGGCGAGTCTACATTCGACAACAGACAGACTCGCGAGCGACCTTTATTCGCACAGAAAATACCATCCTCGAAATAGAAAATTTACTAGCAAAAACTAACCATGGAAGTGACACAAGTGGAACCTCGAATGACACAGCCCACGTAGTAGATGCATGACTGCAGCCTTATTCTCCATACTCTCATGGCATCGACTTTATTTTAATCACTTTCTGCATTTTATTTTATGTACCTATGTATTATATGGATACTGCATTTAATATTGCGACAGAGACAATAGAACTTAATATACTTCCTCTAAAATGGCTTCAACATTAAATATTGATTTTGAAATTTCATCTAATGAAGAACACACTTTCACAAATTCAACAGATTTTAAAGTAACCGTCGCCGAAAATAACTCTCTGAACATAATTTCTCAAAATATTAGAAGCATTCAAAAAAACTTTGATAATTTTGCAGTACTTTTACAAGATCTTAACACTCATTTTGATATTATCCTTTTAAGCGAATGTTGGATAGACGAAACTTTCACTGACATTAACATATTGGGATATACGACTTTCCACACTACTACTAAACTTAACCAAAATGATGGAATAGTCATCTTTATCAAGGAGTCACTGAACTCTTCTATCTTGGAAATAAAATTAACAGAAGCAAATTGCATCAAAATATCACTAGGATCAGATTTATCTATTTTTGCTATTTATAGGCCTCCATGCTACAAAAATATAACACCTTTCCTAAATTCCTTACAACATCTCATGGAAAACAATAAAACTACCAAACAACTCATTTTAGCAGGAGACATAAACATAAACATTCTTGACTCTAAACCCAAAACTAACGAATATCTAAGTCTTCTAGCTCACTATGGCCTTCAGTCAACTATAAATTCTTCGACAAGAACCTCACTAGATTCAAAATCCTGTATTGATCACATTTTTGTTAAAACAAAAAATAAAACTATTTCATCCACTATTCATTCCACGGTTACCGACCATTTCACCACCACACTTGGCATGCGATTGAAAACTGAAAAAAAATCCAAAATATATACAAATACGACACGGCATATCATAGATTTCAAAGCACTTAGCTCAGATATAAGTCATGAATCTTGGACTACAACTCTAAAAGAAACGGATCCAAACAAAGCGCTTAATGAATTTCTATTAACTCTGAATACGTTTACCACTAAACACACTATAATAAAAACCCGTAAAAACACTACACACAAAACACTTAAAATTAAACCATGGATTACAACAGGACTAGTAAAAAGTATACACAAACGGAATATGATGCATGCAAGAGTAAACAATAACCCAATGGACAGTAAACTAAAACACAATTACTTATTATACAGAAACCTATGTAATAAACTAGTAAAGCAGGCGAAACATGAGTTCTATAGGAAAGAAATAGATAGTGCCGGAGGAGACACAAAAAAGATATGGAGAGTTATCAAAGATGCCGCCTATTCAAAACCTAAGAACAGTACTTCTATTAATAAATTGTTAGTTGATGGGGAAATCTGTTTAACAAAAAACGAACCCAAAAAAATTGCAAATCATATTAATAATCATTTTACCAACGTTGGCTTTGATTTAGCAAAAAAAATACTTACAAAAAACCACACTACAGAAGAGCTTCTAGTCAAAGAAAGCTCTTCCTTGCGACCAAATCATTCCTTTAACATTTATAAAATAAATAAAACAGAAATTAATGAACTCATTCTTTCACTCAAAACTCATTGCGCACCTGGCCCGGACAACATATCTAACCAAATCCTGATAAATCTACGAGAATATATCGGTACACCTCTGCTACATATATTTAATCAAAGTTTCTGCCAATGTATTGTACCTGACAAACTTAAAATTGCCAGTATTATCCCGATCCATAAATCTGGAGATAAAACTTTAATCTCTAACTACAGACCCATTTCACTACTTAACTCTCTATCAAAACTCTTAGAAAAAGCAATGAAAAAAAGACTGATATCCTACCTCGACAAACACAACTTACTATCAAGTCATCAATTCGGTTTTCGGGCAAAAATGGGCACAGACCAGGCAATTTCTGAACTAACCAACTTCATTGTAAAACACGTAGATAAGGGATCTAAAGTAATTGGAGTTTTTCTAGATCTGGCTAAGGCCTTCGACACCATCTCTCATGATCTGCTATACGAAAAACTTAAAAATATTGGCATTAATGGAAAACCGCTTAAATGGTTCATCAGTTATACAAAAAATAGGAAACAAATAGTTGAACTAAACAAATGCCTGAGTGACACAGCAGAAATTAAGTACGGAGTGCCTCAGGGTAGTGTCTTAGGCCCTATACTTTTTCTTATATATATTAATGGTCTCACTAATATTAAAATTCCAACTCTCTGCTATAATGTGATCAGCTACGCAGATGATACTGTACTTCTTTTTAAAGAGCAATCGTGGGAAAAGGTCTTTAAAAGCGCAGAATTTGGTATGAAGGAGATAAAAAAATGGCTAGACAAAAATCTTCTTACCCTAAACACCTCGAAAACCAAATTTTTAACATTCAGTAAAACCAAAACTGGGCAACCTAAATCCGTCCCGCTTTTACATCTGTCTCCATGTACTACGTTACAAACCACAAACTGCGACTGTGAAAAAATTGAGCATTCGGATAGTATTAAGTATCTTGGTTTAACAGTGGATTGCAAACTAAAATGGGAACTTCACATAAATTCACTTGTAATGAGAATCCGGAAACAAATATATATTTTTAAAACGATTAGAAACATTATGTCACCTAAACTATTAAAAGATGTATACTTTTCCCTTTGCCAAAGCATTTTAATTTATGGTATATCGGCATGGGGTGGAGCCGCAGACACATACATTAAGCTCCTTAATACAGCTCATAAATCTCTTATTAGAACTATGTACAAAAAACCATATCTTCATCCCACTGAAAATCTTTTAATTCAAAATAAAATACTTGATATCAGGAAGCTATTCATAAAGAAAATTATCCATATAAATTGCATAAAATCGTCACCTTCCCACATATCTCACTCCCAGAACACTAGAGCTAAATTTAACAAACATTTACAAGTGCCAAAAATTAAATCCACTCTTGCAAAAAAACATGAAACTTACCTCGCACCTTCCATATTCAACATTTTCTTAAAAGAAACACAACACATAACTCAAACCAATAGAAGACATACATATAAAAACTTCAATACGTGGTTACTGAACAAAAAAAGGAATTGCATTAACAAGCTTCTTGCAAACTGAACGTGTTAATTTTTTTAATTTTTTATACTTTGTATATTATTATTTAAACATATATTAAAATTTAAAAAAAAAAAAAGAACTTTCATACTGAAAATGTTCATTTACTTTATATATGTCTGTAAATTTTTTTATATCTAGATTATTATATGTAGGTTATCTTTTGTATTTTTATTTAAGTTTTTCTTTTGTACTTTGTATTATTATTATTTAAGTTATGCTTTTGTACTTTGTATTTTTATTTATTATCTTTGTATTTTTTTGCTATATTCTTTATTGATATATGTAATTATAGATACTGCTACCCGGCTCAGAACAGATATTGTCTAGTGAGTCGGGTAGCGCACAAATATGTAAATGTAAAACTCTTGATATTAATAAACGCCCGGGTTACCGGCACCTTAAAAAAAAAAAAAAAAAAAAAAAATTCTGCAGCGCACCTCTGCAATACCAGGGCAGGTATTCCCGGTGAGTCTGGACATCAGGAACCCTTGTAGGCTCCTGAACCATTTGCTCCAATCCGTAGCAAAGGGCAAAGGATTCCGCTTGGCGTCCAGCCGAGTCTGTTGATCCTGAGAACTTCAACCAAGGTTCGTTATGAACATTGAAGTCCCCCAGGACCACAAACTCTGCCGTAGGGTAGCGGGGCAAGAGGTCATCAATAGTGTCGCTTAAGTGTTTGAAGAGCTCGGACGTGTCTGATTCGCTCAGGTTCGGTGAGCGGTATAAACACGCGTAGAATCTTACCGTACTGGCAAGATTGACGCGTACCCACATTACGTCGAATCTGGAGTTTTCCAGATTCAACAGTCGCACACAGTTGACGTCAGCTCGACTATAGAGACAGACACCTCCTTTAGGTCTGAACTTGCCTGCGAGGGTGAAGCCCGGGCAGTCCAGATAGGAGGTGTCTACAGGCTCAGCTATCTGAGTTTCAGACAGGAAGAGAAGGTTTGGGCGTTGAGAAAAAAGGTGGTGGTGGACAGAGTTTAAATTGGTGTGCAGGCCGCGAATGTTGGTGTAATTCACCAACAGTTTTGGCCCGCACCGGGGACGCCTACGTCTCGCCGCTGTAATGACGTTAATTATTGTAGGTTGCAAGTTCATGATTTTAATTTTTGGTTTTTTTGTTTTTTTGATATGAGAGGAAGGAAGGTCTGGGAGGGAAAAGGTATAAGGGGTGGGTAGGATGCTGGGGTTCAGAGTTTCCAGGAGTGACGGACGTATGTATCCAACCCACCCACTGCGGTGCAAGGCGATGGGCAGGGAGAGTCCGGCTGGAGAGGTCGCCCAATGCGCCCCAAACGCTACTGCTGGGTCCCCTCCGGTCACGAACTGGCACAACAGCAGCGGCGGGGTTTTTGCACTCGTTGATGGGGCAGCCCACCCTCAGTCGTGAGCCTGAGGGTCGGGCCCCTGTACTACCGAGCGGCCCGGACAGCGGTAACCGGTTGTAAAGGGTCTCCCTCAACCAGCATCTCCCAATCCGGCCCGCCACGCAGAAGGTGGGCCGACGCACCCGCCATCAAGACCTGGACAAACATTACCCCAAGAACCCGGGCACCCCTGCTAAGTCACCAAACGTAGCGAACCACTTGGGGTGACCTGTGGCAGAGGTGTTGGTCATCCAATAAATGGTTCCCAGGGCGGCGGTACCCATACCCGCCTACCAAATTAAAATTGTTGATTGTTTTATCAAATTGTGTTACTTATATTGTGTATCTATATCTTAAAAAATACATTGAAACATGTGGTGCGTATATCTTAAAAAAATACATAAAAACTGTTCGCCTAGATCGGATAGCAGACCCTTTATAAGTGGTGGTCATCAAACGCAAAACAGTGTCCAAACCTAGCAGAATTTGCTAAGATTTATTTATCATCTCCCGGTCCCGGCAGCAGTGTATATAGTGAGCGGCTTTTTTTTGGAAACATGTATAATTTTTTGGGGAAATTTGTAATCGTTTGCAATCAACAAATGCTGAAAAAAATGTTTTCATTCATCATAACTTAGCATTGATAGATTAATTATTAAATATGCGGATTTTTTGTTGAAATAAAAAATTTTGTTCGTAATTTTGGGCTTTTTATTCATGATTTAGAATTTTAGTACATTTAGTTAAAAAAGTAGCCGAAAAGGCCGAATACCGAATAGTAGTCGAATATTCGTGGCATCTTTAGTTTAGTGGTCCCGGTGGCTTTGTTGCCACTAGATCTCCCAATATTATTTTTCTAGGGAACCGTCATTTTTGAAATCGGCTCCTTTTGGCTTTTGATCAAAAGATGTATCTAAAATGATACATTATATAAATGGTAATCTTAAAATTTTAGAGCTCTAAACTGATTTGTTTAATAAATGCTGCAGGGGAGGTAAGGGGGGAGGAACTTGAATTTTAAGTCAAAATACACAATTTCGGCGGTGTTCTTTAATTTTTTGAGTTCTGATTGGCAGTAAATTTCTTTGTTGATGGGAGTTTTTTTACTTAGTAGAAACTAGTTTTTATTCGTCCAGTGAAATTCAAATGGACCAATTTATACGACATACTCGTACGTATTATATTATGTAGGCATTAAAAAATGTTTTTTAATTGGATACAAAATGATTAGGCATCTGTATGACAGAAATTGTTTGCCTACATTCTAATGATTGCTATTATACTTATAAAGTTACCTTAGAACTTCTATTTTTTTACCAAAAAATTAATTCTGGGTAAATTGGAAAAAAAAATGCTTGGAAAAATATCCCGAAAATGGGTTGTGAAATTTTATAAAAGTTTTTGAAACTGAGAATCCCAAGTTTTGTAAATTTTCTTTCTGACAATTTCTCATCGGGTATACTTTTTGAAAATAACAGAGGACGCCACTTTTATTTACAACAATTCTGAACTGAGAGTCATTAAGATAATAGTTAGTGTCCGACCGAAACAGTACTTTCTACTGAAACCAATTGAAAAGAAAACTTATAAATTGTTATAAAAAAAAACTTCTTTAGATATCCAAAACTCATAAAGCTGCTCCAGGAACCATTTTGTGTTAGGGCCGGGGTAGAAGGTTTCCTTTATGAAAAATAATGTTATTTTCTTTTATTATAATTACAAATTATTATAATTACAACGGAGAATGCTCAAGGTCCCATGGACCGACATGATCACCAACACAGAAATTCTCAGGCTGGCTAGAGCAGATAGAGAACTGCTTACATTAATAAAAATCAGGAAAATTTCACACCTGGGTCATATACTTCGAAGGGAGAAGTATCACTTGCTCCATTTAATATTGAAAGGCAAGATAGAGGGTCGCCGAGGGCCTGGTAGGAGACAAATGTCTTGGCTGCGAAATATACGAGAGTGGACCGGCATTAGAAGTGTGGAGGAGCTACACCGGGCAGCGCAAGACAGAGAGACATTTTCAAGAGTGATCACCAACGTCGGGGGGACCTGATATGGCACACAAAGAAGAAGAAGAATAATTACAATATAATTTTCCTCCTAGGTGATTTGATAAAAAAAATCCCAAAAGAATTATAATTAGAGTATGTCAAATAAGAGTAGAAAAAATAAAAACTGGAACTACGAAATTTGTAGGCTGGCAACACCAATTAACCTGTCAAATATTCTTTTGAAGTGCAATGACACTGATGACACTGATGATACAGAACACTGTATACACATAAAATTACTTTTTTTGTTCTTAAAAAAAAATCGAAGAAGCTCTGTTGTTAAGTTACCTACTTAATGACATAAATTTGATTATTGTGTTTTACAAAGTGATTGGCTTTCATTTAAATTGACATAAATTTGAATTTAACAGTAGGTAGAAAGGAAGAATCATTAACGGTGAGTTTAGTAACACTTCTTTTAGATCTGAATGAGTTAAATTGTTAAATATATTCAGATCTAAAATTAGAGACATGATCTGAAGCCTGGACAACGCTAGTAAGTACTCAAGCTAATATTAAATAAAAATGAGCAGTGAACAGTTTCTAAAGTGTGCTTTACATTTTATTACAAAATCGTTATTCTTCATTATGCATTAACACACAATTGCAAAGATATAATAACAATATACTAATATGCAATTCTAATTTTGAGATCAGTGCCTTTTCATTTTTTATGCCTTTTTAATAAAAATGTTGGTTACACAGCTTTAGATTATAACCATGATTATATTTTTAGTATTGCCATTTGACCAACAGTGGCGCCCTCATATATTTTCTACTCTTATTTGACTGACTGTAGCAGCTCTGCTACCAGTAGACCTCTTATCAAATAAAATGTGATAATTTTTTATATTTATTTTAAACTAAAACCAAAATATTGTGTGAAAATTTGTAAGTAGGTACTGAAATATCTACCTACTTAATTATAAGCCATGATGTATTTTAGTAAAAAAAATCAAAATATAGAAAAGTCACTATCTTTTTTCAAATCTTCAGCAAGGTGGTAGTTTGTAATCTATGGGTAGATTGGGTAGGTACCATTATATTTCATGGACCTAAAAGCATCCCGCACATGTCCACTTCGGAGTGACCGACTCCGGCGCCACTTCAGGCCGCTGCGCAGAAAAGTCTCACTGAGTCTCACACTGCATGTAAATTGCGCTGTGAACCTATCGGTCTTTTCTACCATACTGTTAAGGGTCGACCGAGACAGGTTTTTCGTTCTCGGCCGAGACCGAGACCGAGACTAAATTAAAATCTCGGCCGAGACCGAGAGCCGAGAGCGAGAATAGATAAATGAAAGAAAAATGAAAATGCACTATTTTTGCATAGTCTCTCTCTGTTTTCAATCCTGGGATTGGTTTGCAGCAATTTCATCTATTCGTCTCTTCCACCGTTCCCTTTCTTGTGCGGCTCTTTTGAAGTCTGCATATGATGGGCAGCGCACGTCCACCAGCAGGTCCTCCAGGTACTCTCGGCGTGGGCGCCCCCTAGAGTTTGTCCCCTCGGTCATACCCTCCATTATGGCATGCAAGAGGCCTTCTTATTACATGGCCGATCCATCTTGCGCGCCTTTTGGACAAGGTCCTGAGCAGGTGCCTTCCTCCTTCGATTCTTTGGAGAACCTCCTCATTTGTAATGTGGTCTCTCCAGGAAATTCCTAATAGTCTTCTAAAGGACCTCATTGCATAGTATAGCAACAATAAAACATTATACCTACTTAGTAAACACATTAAATCGAAATAACACACTCTAACAAACCCTATCCGTGAAACAATTGCCACATCGATTAGTTGATTTGTACGATCATTGTTAATCAAGTTATAAGAAAAACAGAGCAACGAACATACAAATCAGCGAATCCATGTGTTCTGATGAATGTGGCCACTGAATCTAAAAAATCTTTGTACACTTACCAGGTTTCCAACATACGTACCTATAAAATAATACGTAATGATCTCGATATTCACTTAACTAGTTTATGTAGTTATTCTGGCTAGTAATTATAATTAATCACAACAACACATAAAATAACTTATTTTTTTCTACCACGAACAAAATTCAAACAAACTTCATTTAACTACAATTGTTTGTTTATACCAGGGTTTCCCCACCAGTGGTCCGCAAGAGGCTAGAAGATGGTCCGTCGGTCAATAAGCGAGCCAGCGCGCGGGGGATCCCTGATCGAGAAGTCTGAATTAAACAAATCGGGACAATATTAAGTTTATCATTATTGTACCTTGTGGTCAGTGGCCATTATGGTATTCCCTACCCCCTCCGTTGTAGTAAATATTCTATTAGAACCCGACCTACCCTAGCCCATTATGCCCCCCCCGTTATGCTATCCATGTCAGGTGCCACCCATGCTAGCCTACGCCACTGACCATAAGCAGTGGCTTAGGCTAGGGCGGATAACATAGGGGTAGATTTGAATCCCATTATTCTATACCTTACCTATTTACAACGGTCTCGGTTATGACCATGAGACAGAGTTCTCGATAGAATTTGTAGCCGAGAATGCCGAGACCGAGACCGAGATCTCGGTCGACCCTTACATACTGTACCACTTTGCATACAAATCATTTGAAAAGTTTGTCATACAAGATGGCTGCCAGATAGTTTTCCCTTACCCTAGATTTGACCTCAATGGCATTAATGCGAAATCGCACTAATGCTCCATCTAGGACTTTTTAGGTTCATGGAATGAATGGAATGGCGGTGCCCGACACCTCTGCCATAAGTCACCCCAAGAGTTTCGCTACGTTTGGTGAATTAGCAGAGGTGTCCGGGTTCATGGGGTCAGGTTTGTCCAGATACCCAACACCTCTGCGATAAGTCACCCTAAGAGTTTTGCTACGTTTGGTGACTTAGCAGGGGTGTCCGGGTTCATGGGGTCAGGTTTGTAAAGATCTTGGTGGCAGATCGCATCTGCCACCAACAGCATGGCAGACCGGGTCGGGAGAGACTGGTTGAGGGAGATCTTTTGACCTCTCCAGCACGACTCTCTGGAACATTGCCTTGCATCGCAATGGAAAGGATGGATTCGTTCATCCGTCACTTCTGGACACACTGACCCCCAAATTCCTACCCACCCCTCACACCTTTTTCCTTCCCAGAATTTCCTCTCCTTCCTTCCCTTCCCTGAATCACTAAGGAATTATTTTCCTTAGGGCCTCTTGTGTGGAGCTAATGTAAAATAAAAGGAAGGTTCCACGCTCACGCGAACCCCGGCGGGATAAAAATACATTATTCAACATGGCCACCATCTTTGAAAAGAAAACGGAATGCACTAACAACAGACAGATGATGTTCCAAACGGTCGAGTTGAAACAGGAAATTTCCACGCTGTCATATTTTTTAAAGTTTTGTATATTTTTTAATGCTGCATTCACAAATAATAATAATACAGAAGTCGACAAATCATAGACAATCCCATAGATAAAATTTTACCATGACAGCCATAGATGTATATAATATAACTGGATGGATGAGTCGCGTAAATTGGCCGGTCTTCCGGTTTCGACGGCCGCCATATGCAAAACGGGCAAGAGATACGAGAACTCAGGGAACTTCTTAGGGGGAACTCGCAAATTCCAAGTTTTTTGTTACTAAAAAATGTTATTAAACATTTTTCATTTCTGTTTTTTGTGTTGCATAACGAATTGTAGTAAAGTAAAACTGCGACTTTGTATATTTCGCATAAATAAATGTATTACGCACCAAAATATCTCATATTTATTGATATTATTGTAAGCAAATAAATAGAAAAAAAATGAGATTTCTTACAATAAAACTGATTGATCAGTTTTGTAAGATTTAAGTAAAATAAAATATTGTAAAATTAAAAACAGAATAAAAAATAATCTTCCATTCGAAGTAAACTTCAAAAATGAAACTTCATTCAGGGCATCCCAAGTCTACAGTTGTACTTTGTTTACATATTGTAATAATCTTACCATTGTCTTAGATCAGTAAGGGGCATCCATTCTAATTACGTGAGCAGTTTTTCTACCAATCTAGAACCCCCTCCTCCCCCCGGCGAGATAAATTTGGATTAAATTACAATATTTAGTATGGGAACATCATGTGCCATTAACTTATAAGCAGTAAATGTATCGACAAACAAAAGGAAAAAATAACAGTCGTACATAATATAGGGTAGAAATAATAAAAAATTAACATTTATACATCAAAATTTGCACAACTTAATTTATACAACAACAAACATATAGCAAAAATTAACAGACAAAAAAAAATTATACAATATATGCATACAAATAATGTATACAACTTATACCTATAGGTACAGTCAAAAATTTTAAACAAAGAATTTATACAACTTATACACACACACAAAAAATTTATACATCTTATACAAAGACAATTTTTTTATTCATTATTAAATAAAATAAGTTTATGTAATTTCTGCCTAACGCTTGCCTCATTATTATTTACATTTTCTAGAGAAAAACTTCTTGCACATGTCTTTAACCTTAATAGCGCAAATTTCTCTGAAATTTTTCTAATTATCTGCGTTTCATGGAGGTCTTCACTCTTCACCCCTGTGAAATTTAACTTCGTGCGACAATTGTGGGAACATGTACCTCTTATCCGAAAAGTTACCCACCATACAATGTGAGATTTTTTTCAAAATGTTAGATTGCATCTTATCACCACAACCAACAATTTGAAACATTTTTTAGTGAACTCTACAATCCTGTAGACGATTTCAAAAGTTTTAATTATTTTTCCCCGACTTACAAACTTCGTAAACATTGTATGGTCAGGGAAAAATTTGCTTAAAAATTCAAACTTATACAAAACTGCTTCAAACTAGACGGCTGCTGGTATATGTAGAAATGGCCTACAGGGCACTTGTTATCTTGTTCTGTACCATTCCAAGATGGCGGACGTCGATTTCCGATGGACCGCTCAAAATTCGCTGAGGCAAAGAGAGTCATCTGCATCCATCCAGTTATATTATATACATCCATAAATAAACCAGTCATTAGATTGATAACTTGGTGCTTTTTCTATGAACCAAGTGTCAACGCTATTTGACCATATACATACCTATATTTAATGTATTTTTATTCGATTCGAGACTTTGTCGTCACACATACCATAGACAATGGATAGAGGAAACAAAATAAAAGGCTCGACCATAGACAATATAATTATCTTTCAGTGCCTACCCAATTTATTAGCCAAAAATATTATTTTAAAAATAAAAGAAATGTCAAAATATTCCCCAGGGCAACAGAACTGCATCTGACAAGATTGCTGCCTTAAGAAAATGAGCTTACTTTTCTTTACTGCTCATTTTCTCCGGACAGAGCTTTATCAGATTGAAAGATTGATGCCCTATGAAGAAACCAACTGTCGTAAAAATAACCTAAAATTACTTGAAATTTCAATCCCTTCAAAAGGGGAAGAACAATTTCAAATAAAATTTAGCTTTCCTACGATAGTATCGACTTTGACATTTCTCTGGTTACAACAGAAAAATGAAAAACTCGATTAAACATTTTAGTATTTTATTAAAAACAGTAAATACAAGAAAAACTAACAAAATCACGCCGTTTCCCCGCAGGGGTAGGCCAATAGGACGGACCGTCAAACAACTCGGTCTTGGCACACACTCTTTGCCTCATTCACACTCGCACATCGACTCATACATACTATTTCTGACTCTTGACGTGGCCCGATGCAAGTATCGGATTCCCTTGATCGTGTCAGGTTTTCCTCTGGCGTCCCTGACTTCATCAACCACTCACATCTGCATCATATATTCTACTGACACCCCACGCTTCGTTCATTCGCTCTACATGCCCAAACCATCTGAGGGTCCCTTTCTTAATCTTACTCATTATGATCATCCTTGCATTGCATTGCTTGATCATAAATAATAATAATATTTGGATGATTTGTATAGCACCATTTTTGTAAAAAGTTACCTCAAAGGTGCTCTGCACAGACTTATATTTCTACAATCTAATTTCAACTACAGCGCCCTTGAGATGATTTTTCATGAAAACGGCGCTTTATAAATCAGCCAAATATTATTAAATATTATTAAAGTAGACAATCCATTATAACAACTTATGGCTAAAACTTGCATCCACCGGTTCATCGATCATTGATATGAAACTATATGTACGAGTACAACGATTTGACCAATGAACGCTTTGCTGCATATAAAATGTACATATATTATTTTATTTATACTCTGTACAGGCAGAAAATATACAGGACCGTACGTAGTTTTACCACACATCCTCAGAGGTCATTCAGTCCACTTTCCTCTGCCAGTTCCATGCCTCACTGCCATACATCAGGGTAGATACCAGCATTCCGTTGTGGACTGCTAGTTTCGCTTCTTTAGACAGTTTTTTGTTAGCGCCAAAGGCATTCAGTCCTTTATTAATAGAATTACCTACATTAAATTTACCCTTCTTTCAATATCTCTATCAGCCTTCCCGTCTCTCATACACATACTTCGCACGATATACAAACTCATCCACCTGCTCCAAGTTCACAACTATATTATCTCTTAGTTTTTCACTAAATTTATATATGTTTTTAATTTTGATTTATATAATTATATGTTTTAATTTATACAGAACACTTGACTTCTTAACATTTAATTTTTATTATTAATTTTTGTATTTCAAAATTTTGAATTTTCATTTTTACTTTTCTTTAAAATATGGTCTTTTTTTTTCTCTTTAGTTTTAAGTATTTCTTAATATTTTTTGAAATGTTAAAATATTAAATGTACGACTACCACAACACGGGCTTAGCCTAGTGTGGTAGCCAAAAAAAACCCAAATATCTGTTACTAATAAAAAATATATGATAAAAAAAAAAAAATAAAAATAAAAAAATAAAAAATATTGCACAATGTGTGCGTACTCTCCTGATAAAAATAGAACAAATTTAGAAAAGCTAAGCGTACTGAGAATATATTGCTCCTGTTGCATCCTGGTCCACTCCATGGAGTACTCTTCCTCCTTCTTATGTTCTCTCAAGAGCAGCGGTGCAAGAGAGTGGTGGAACACGTCAGCCCCCATCTCCTGACATGACATCACAACGTTACTGTCCTACTGCAATACCTACAACAAACAATCATATGTCATCATTAAGGTGCTAAATTAATGCTTTTATATGTATTATTATAATAAGGTAAAATGCAAACGAACTCTGAGACTCTGAGATCTGTAGGCGCGGGCCGTCGCTCGTGGAACGTGCTCTCTACTCTGGGGGAATGACACTAGTAATCATCTCCACCAGCCTGTCAGCTGTAAGGGTAGGATTTGGTGTTTCGAGCTGAAAATATTAAAGAAAATATCTCATGTGGTACATCAAGACAGACCGACAGATAAAAACAAAACAAGATAAATACAGAAATGTTTCATATAAATATTTGTACCTGAGGTTATGATGGTTTTCACGAGCATAATTATATCGCGAAATGAGACGTTTTGCGATACTAGAAGCCACAAACATATGCACGAGTTCTCAAAATCGGATAATCAACCTATTCAAGGCTGCTAAATTCACATCGCGCCTATTTTACTTGTTTAGGAAGCAAATTTTGAATTCGCGTCGCATGTAAATAAACCGTTGAGAGCAACCATTTTGATGTATTATTTCACCCAGCTGTCAAAAGCTTTTCCATAGAAATTCAAAGTTTTCCCATTGGTCTAAAGATCTTGTCGTCACACAGTCATAGATATTATCTATCTTTGTTGTTGGTTGAAAATTTGGATCGGAGTTATACCCCCCTGTATACATCTATGATGACAGCATTGACAGCAGAGCTAGGGATGAAACGATACCATTGAGGTATCGATACTTTTACTCGATACTGTATCGGTCGTCGAGTATCGATACTTACTTGGTATCAGTTGAAAAGTATCGATACTTACTCGTATCGCATCTTTTTTGGAAAATTTGAAAAAAAAATATAAGTGTCTAAAATATATATGTACTTACGTTGAAATCTTGTTGTTATTATAAACAGGTGCAATATAATCAGCGTGGCTTTTTAAATGCTTATGCAAATTATAAGTTTTGCCACATAACCGCACTGTTTTAAAGCATTTTTTGCACCTTGCGGTTTTCTTGTCGTTTTTCGTGAAATATTGCCACACACTAGGCTTCTGAGGCCCCATTTTCAATAACTCAAAAAGTTAAAACACTGAACAAACACCGACTATTGTTAAAGGATTAACGAAAGTGAACGAACGAAAACATTGTCAATTCCAATTGTCAATGACGACAAAATATAGCGGTGGCGGCGCTGCCTGTTTTTTTATATAGACAAACAAGCTTGCCAACTACACAGGTATTAGTTCATTTATGTACACAAAACTAAGACTAGCTAGGGACGCTAGGGTTAGGGTGTCTTCAAAAACTTCAATTTAAGATATGCAATTTTTTTGTGAATGTTAAATAAAATAGTGACATTAGCATACTGATATGAGTACTTTTGACCGATACCTACTCAGTACTCAATTTCAAAGTATCGATACTAAAAGTACTTGGTATCGGTGAAAAATATCGAGTATGTACTTGTATTTACTCGTATCGTTTCATCCCTAAGCAGAGCTGACAGATGACAGCTGGCGGCGGGACGTCAATGTTATTAAGTATTTTTATTTATTGAATTGATAATAATGATTGTTTAAATGTTTTCCGTTTGCATTATGGATCATTTCATCGAAACCTGTGTATTCATTAATCCAGTATCATTACAATGTCTGGCAAAAAACACAAAAATAATTCATTTTCGGGCGGTAAGAATTGCACAATATTTTTGCTCTTCTGGTATAAGACTCTTGAAGTCATCAAAATATTTTGGTAAATATTCCACCAGCCGCCGCACTTTTATTAGGCGCAGATTTCGGAAAATACCCTACTTGCAACTTAACTACAAGAAACAACCAATTACATTCGAATAATAGTAGAAGATGCGTTAAAATTCCATTTTTATTTGATGAAAGTTCAAAATTTCCCTTATAAAACGATTCCTTTATATGTGGATTGACAATTGCATGAGTTTTGTTTCAAACTATATATGCATGAATTACTTAGTTAACCCAAACCATGAACCTAAAAACCATTTTATGTAAATAGTTGTTTCTTGTAGATATTGTTGAAACGAAGTGTAATTTCCACCATCTGTGCACAAAGGTACGCAGTTACGGAATAATTAACAGTAAATTCCCCTTTTTTATCTCAAATTATTTTGTTGTCATGTTGGTAGAGTGTACCGTGAAATCAAGAAGTGTAGATAACAATGTGTCTTAATGACATTTTCAATGTGATTAATGAAATCAGGAACTACATATAATTTTGTGTAGTTCCTGATTTCATCGCTTTCAATCTCTCAATGCAGAGGATAATAAAAATATCAGCAACATATCGACGGGTTCCGGGCTATTTGTAAACCGACATTTTTTAAACTTTACACAAGAGCAGTTTAAAGTTTCGATTTTTAGAAAAAAAAATATAACTTTAGCAAATCGCATTATTTTTTTGAAAATAAGGATATTACTGTTTTTATAACATATTCCCCATATTCGGATTCTTTTTTTTTTCTAATATTCCTATTTTTAACGAAGATAAATGTCGCTTAATACAAAATGACCTATATTTTACTTTTTTTTTGTTCCAGGCTAAATGACTTAACCGCCTATGATTATTGTTTCTTATTCTAGGCTAAATGACTAAACCGCCTAGGTTTATTATTTCTTGTTCCAAGCTAAATGACTTAACCGCCTAGGCATGCAAATAATGGCTCTAAGCTAAGTGCTTTAATCAAAAAATTGGTCATATTTCAAACTTAAGCTAATTGATTTAAATACCATATCTTAAACTTATTAATGTATGGCTAATTAGTTTATGCGACTGATATTTTTTTTAATAAATTCTTGTATATTTATAAGGTAACGCTAATTGTATTAAGCGACACTGGATAAGAATTTAATAAAGAGGCTAATTGTATGAAGCGACATTTCTATATATTTATAAGGTCAGGCTAAATGCTTTAACGTACGTTGCCTGTAAATTGTTGCTCCAGGAAAAAAAGTTTAAACGATTGTCTGGTATTTGGTAGTGAGCTTAAGTACACAGTTCCTAAATGTGTCAATATTTTGTGTCGCTTCATACATTGCAGTCCAAAATGGGCCCAAAAACGTGGTTGTATTAAGCGACAAAAAAGTGCTCCGATTGTCACCAAACACAGCTCAAACGACGCAGAAAAATTCGCTGATTCCAAATATATATAAAAGTCTATATCGCCCAGAGTGTCGCTTAATACAATTAGTCCGGAACCCGTCGATATAGTCTGTCAAAAAAGAGTAGAAAATATAAAAACTGGAACTAGTAAATTTGTAGACTGGCAACACCAATTTAACTGTCAAATATTTTTTTGAAGTGCAATGACACTGAATGTATAGAACACAGTAAACCACATTTTAAAAAACATTTTTTCTTCATGACATAAATTTGATTAAAAGGTGATTTATAAAGCGATTTGCTTTAATTTAATTTAACATAAATTTGAATTTAACAATAGATAGAAAGGAAGAATCACTAATTGTGAGTTTAGTTACACTACTTTTAGATCTGCATGAGTTAAATATACAGATCTAAAATTAAAGACATGATCTAAAGCCCAGGCAACGCTAGGTACTTTATCTAGTATTAAATAAATGTGAGCAATTTCTAAACTGTGCTTTATATTTTTTTACATTATAGTTATTCTTCATTATGTTAACACAAAATTGCAAAAGTATAATAATAATATACCTATATCCAATTCTAATTTTGAGATCGGCGGGTATCTATACTGCAATGAAAAAATATTTTTTCCACTATTATGCCTTTTTAATTTTTTATAAAAATGTAGGTTACACAGCTTTACTTTAACACCATGAGTGATGTGTTTAGTATTGCCATTTGATCAACAGTGGCGCCCTCATATATTTTCTACTCTTATTTGACAAACTATAGGTATTTTTATTTGCCTAACCGCGGCACTTAATAACCAAAGGTTTTGGAAATTACTTCAGGAGAGATGGTAAAAGTTACATTAAAGTTCTACTTTTATTCAAAATTTCCCTAATAAAACGGTCTTATGCCGCCATTTTGGATTTTTTTAGTATGTGTTGACGAAAGTTTAGTTTCAATCTAAATAAGCACAAATTATTCAAATAACCCAAACTAACAACCTAATAACTTATTTTGTGTATGTACGTAGTTGTTTCTTGTAGTAATTAAGTTGAAACGAAGTGTAATTTTCATAATCTCCGAATAAAAGTGCGGTGGTTTGGTAAATATTTAACCTAAATTTTATTTTGTTCAATCGCTTTGCCATCATAGTGTAGTAGTTACAGTATTTTTTTAATGCATTTTACACCAATGTTTTGTGTGTTTCCATTTGCTGAAAATTATTTTTGACTTGGTATAATTTGTGTTTTCAGATTTTAGTTTGAGTGATTTTGCCGATTCAAAATTCAAGTCTGCCGGGCATTCTTTCAGGCCTAAAAAGTATTTTGGGAATTTTCCGGCCAAAATGCAAACTGAAGCGGACTGGTCCTGGGATGATGGTGATGATGATGATTTAGATCTCGTGGAGCAGGAAAACGAAGATGGCACCACAAGCATTGTCGTCGCCAGAAGCACCAAGAAATCTAAGAAACAAGATGACAAATGTGTCGATATTGAACAATCTGAAGGAATTGAATATCCCATTGCAGTCTGGTTTTTGATTTCTGAATATGTTAAACCTGAAGACGTTGGAAGGTTTTCCGGAATCTGTAAGGGATCACTGTTTGTCACAAAATATGCAAAGTTCTGGCATGATTTACACAAGAAGTATTGTAAACCTGCGTCGATTCTGCCAAATCGCCTCCAGTCAGAAAATCTTAAAAGGAGATATGGTTTACGAGCATTGGTTATTCGCAGTCTGTATTACACATATCCCTTGTATATAAGTATGAATTTGCAACCGTTGCAGCAGTTCAGCACACCGCAAAATTTGATGAAGAGAAAGTGTACCTGTATGTGGTATCAGAGGTACAAAGACCAATGGGTGTTCTTTTTTAAAATGAAATTGACTGATATTCCCCTCTACAGATCTATCCATAAGTCTATCCCTAAAAAAGACTGGCTCACCATTCTAGACGATATCGAGGCAAATCCAGAAGAGGACTGTAAAGTTTTAAAGGTGACTTTTTATATAATCTTCTTCTATGGTGATATGGTTGGGTGACACAGACAGGATTCTTGATCCGGTGAGCTGCATTTCCACAAACCTTTCTGTGAAAAATGATCAAATGATATCCGCTTAACCCGAGCATGAATTTTGCGCAAATTTAAAACATGTTTTAATAATAATAAAAACAATGAATTTGCACAGTTTTCTCAAGTGCCCAGCTCATATAGATACAGTTCATAACAAACATAAAGCAGAAATAATAATCTATGTATATGTAGGTAAATGAAAACCTTACTCATTTATATATTTTCTAGCATAATTTTTATAAATTAGTTATAAAATTCAGTTCATAACATGCCTTTATTGCTTGTCGATTTTGCTGGAATTTTTGTAAATACATATTGCTGATTGAGATTTTATGTTTATATTCTCACTTACATGATTAAGAGGAAATACTAGCGGCGTTTTTCCATACAAACGTATTCCCCGTTTATCTCTCTGGATTTTGACCCTAGAGCAAAATTTTTTTTTACATAATATAGATATCGACCACTAGCGTGTCGGTACGTTTTTTGATAATTTACTTCTTATAGAAGTTAGGACCTTCCAAAATGAATAAAATTGCCTAATTTAAACGCCGTCAAAAAACGTTCAGTATACAAACTAAACAATGTATTTTGAAAAAAAGCAAAACGTACCGACATAGAATATTTTCTTCTAATACAGTTAGTGAAAAAAAAAATTAAAATCGGTCCAGTTTTGGAGAAGAAAAATGGGGAATACAAAACATTGATTTCGAAGATTTTATTTAGGTATTTTCGGCCCGATGTGCAAGTGTCCCTTTCGCTCAGTTCCCCTGAGGGGAACGAGGGTTTTGACAAATACATACAAAGCGAAGTAGTGATGTATCGAATTTTATCGGTAGACTAGTGTTGTCCTTCCACGAGTAATCGATACATATTTTTTTTTTTCTGTTTAGTGACTTATCGCGGTATACCAATACTGATCGAGCTTTCATACTAAAATTGAGCCAAATTAAAATTGTTTATGTCAAGTACTATAATAAATTTTTAATTTGGGAGGCGTTATAGGTACCATCGCCCCGGGAACCATTTATTGGATAACCAACACCCCCGCCACTTGGTCACCCCAAGTGGTCCGCTATGTTTGGTGACTGAGCCTGGGTTCCCGGGTTCACGGGTGAGGTCTGCATGGGTTTTGGTGGCGGATAATTTTGTCCACTTACTGCGTGACGGGCTGGATTGGGAGAAACTGGAAGAGGGAGATCTTTTGATCTCTACAGCCGGACTCTCCATCATTTCATACTTTTACCTACCATTTCCCTACCCAGAACTTCCTTTCCTTCCTTATCCTAAAAATAGCCTCCACACAGCTTCTCCAATGATGTCCACCAACTTCTCCAACAAAGTCCCTGAGCGATTATTGTTCCTCGGTGCCTCCAATGTGGGGTTTATGTTTTATTTTTATTTTATTTTATTTTTATTTTTATTTATTTAAACGCCCATTGGGCTTTTACATACATTGTTATAAGTATTATTACATTAACTATATGGCATATAAAAGTTTAAGTACATATATGAATAAAATAATTATTATATGTGTAGTACCTACATAAATGTTTTACAAATAATATAGAATACCATTATGGAGAACAGTTTTTTTTTTTTTTTGTACTTACAAACAAAAATAACGGGATTGAAATTAATCAGCATTAGTAGGGACTTAAGCATAATCGAAATATAAATTAAATTACAATATTAATTTGTAAAGTTACATATATATATTAAAGTTAAAAAGTCTAAAAGAAAAGAGTGAAATAGATAGAAGCTAAAAAGGGTTTTTCACTATGGAATGGTGAAGTCATACATTTCAGCAAAGTGTTTATGTAGATTTCGTTTAAGCACTGTTACGGAATCTCTAAATATATCAACGACATTACCAAATTTATTACCAAAATTTTGTATTCGATTTAGGGATATGTGCTTGATAATTTGTTTTGAAATTGTCACAGAAAAATGTGGAATTTTGTCTCGTATTTTTGGAAGGTACAAATAATTTTATTGTGGCCAGAATTTTTAATTAAAAATAAATCTGTTTCAAATTTTCGGTTCAGAGTCGCTTACATTGCCTTCAGTGATTAATTGAAATTTTTTTGTTTGTAAACACTTTATTGTACAAAAATTTTTACAACTAGACAATGAATTTTAAACAATTTATGATTTAGATCTTTCTCTCGCCGGTAAATTTCTTGGTATGCGACCGTCAATTATTTCTGGTAGAAGGCATTGGTGGTAGAAGTTTTTCAAACAGTGGTTCAATTTTTTGCCAGATTGAATCGTCCCTTTCAATTTTTTCATACGGCAAACCTTTAGGACTCCACACGACAAAATAACAGTATTTACGACGAGTAATGTGTAACTGGCCTTGTACTTGGTAGAAGTAATTGTGATTCCGTTTTAATATTAAAGCATTGTCTTCAATTTTACAGTAACCAATTTTTTTTTTGTTCAATTCTTTCTTCTGGTGACATATTTGCTATACTATATGGGCATTTCACTTCAATTATAGAATCCTTGCCGATAAGGCCATCCGGACTTGCCGCTAAAAAGTTTTTGTTTTCATCGATAAATAGTCCACAGGCGAATACCTCTAATTTTGTTTCTTTTGTAAATTGCTCAATTGCTTGGTTTTCATTTTCTTTCCCATAATTTGTGGCCATATTTCCTTTAAATGGCGAGTACGGTAACGAGTTTAATACTCTCGCAACTGAAGTTTTTGGCCGTAACTTACATATTTGTCCAAAGTTAGAAGCTGTTAGCCTCTTACGCCTTTCAATTGTCCACAAATTATTATTGCTTTGGCCCACCGTATTCCGTTCGAGTTCATCCTTATTTGATGGAGATAATTCTTTGAAAAATTCCTTTTTATCGTTTCAAATAATTCAGGTGGCATATCTGGTTCTAATTCCAATTGACCATAATTTTCATCAGGCCCTGTAACTTTTTTTCTCTTTTCTGTTGTGTTTTCGTTATACCTTAGTTTTATTTTTCGACACCTCTGTATTGTCTCCTTCGAACGTCGTTTTCTTTCGATAAAATGCTTCGTGTAGTTGCCAGAACTGTGGCCTTGGATTTTTTTTGTATTCGTGAATGGGTTGCCATTTCACTATTTCACGAAGTTACTGCTCCAAAACATCTTGCTTGGTATGATCCCATTTTTGTAAAATTTACTCTTTTTCCGCCTATAAATTTGGCTATAACGTTGTTGAATTGCTCCACAGTGTTATTTGTCACTCTAATAATAAGACTTTCTGCATTTGCTATTAGAGACAACAATAATTGTTGAATATCAGTCCATGTTCCACAATCTTGAAGATCGCTTACTAAATTTGGATCATTAGAATACTTCTCCGACTTGCAATAGTATTACGAACATTTTGTATAATTGAACATGATTTGCGGCATTTTTTTTGTCCATTTTCAGATTTTTTACTTTATCACTTTGTGCCGTGTTTTCTTGCTCTTTTATGTAATTTACTGCTTCAACTATAGCTTTTCTCATTCGTAAAATGTTTGCTTCAACCTTTTTCCTTATGTGAACTGGTACAAAGCCTTTAGCGTTGTTGGTTTTTTTTCAAGTGCTTTTATTTTGTTGCAAAAATTGCGAAGTAAGTGATTTTTGCACTCTTTTTTGTACTATGAAGTTGGGCCTATATGGCATTTGCTGAAATTTTTTTTTCATATAGATGCTGGAGTCCAGTGGCGGCCGCTGCCCAGAAAACGTGATGGTTCACTGCTAATCCGTAACAATGAGATAACGATTACTAAGCAACATTAGGTAAAAATGATTCCACTTGTCTTATTTCGAGAGAAGGTCTATTTTAAGCTGTTTTCGAAGTGCGAAAACTTCTACATATCGCTTTTTAATTAAAATTTTAATTTTTTTGAACAGATCTTTTTTCTGTACTAAGAAAATAGAAACACAATACAATTTTTTCGTAAATAAATCTTAATTTCAACCCAAAAAACTCTTTTTTTACAATATTTAATTTATTTTAATAAAATAAATTTGAAAGTAGTGTAAGAAGAATATACGACTCAAATGTGAATGGTAGAAGAAGTCAAGACCGAGTTATTTGGCGGTCCGGCCTCTCTGCCTACTCCTGCGAGGAAACGGCGTGATGGTTGGTTAGATAGTTTTATATTTCATTATAAACAGGATACAAACAGTATTTATAAACAATGTATAAACAGCACGAGGGCAAAATTGTCAAAATTTCCTATAAAAAAATTGAATTCCTTAATGATCTGCGTTTTATAAATTAAAACCCCAATCGATATAAAAGTAAATATATGTAAAATTTAGGTATTTGCTGTACCTTTTGATTAAAAAAGGAATTATTCAATTTCGTTAAGTATTTTTGCTTTAAATCCAAATTTAAGTTTGTATGATAAAGGCCGCTGGGTGGCACACCGATATAGCTTAATTTTTCATACATGTGGGCAGCGTTGCGCGCTGGCGATGTTTGGGATATTCGATACAAAAACATAATTCGTTCCGTTTGCAATCGGCCTGCACACCGGGGACAGGGTAACTTCGCGCGGAACTTTGAGAATTTGCTCTCCCTGATTCATATTATATTAGGCATTATATTGGTAGGTGATATTTTTAATGAAATTCATAGATTTTATATTTTTCGGTAAGATATTATAAAGTAATTTTAGACGATGCACTTGCCTGCATTTTATTCAATTTAGCGCTGGAAAAGGCCATCCGAAATGCAGGTATACAAACCACAGGCCATATCTTTAACAAGTCTGTTCAGCTCCTTGCTTATGCTGACGATATAGATATCATCGCACGCTCAGAATATGAACTAAAATCGGCGTTTAAAAGCTTAGCTACGTCGGCAAAGAACATGGGATTGGTCATCAACGAGGGGAAGACAAAATATATGCCCGTACATGGACGCCAGAAACCACCAAGTATACAGATAGATAATTATACATTTGAAACTGTCAACGAGTTTGTATATCTCGGTACTATGGTGACAAATGACAACAATGTATCCAGCGAAATCAAAAGAAGAATAGTAGCTGCAAATCGATACTACTTTGGGCTACAGAAGCATATGAAATCTCGCCACCTTACCAGAAGAACTAAAGTCCTGCTTTACAAGACCCTTATACGACCTGTTCTTATGTATGGTTCGGAATGCTGGACAATCAGTAAGGGTGATGAAGGAGCCCTAGAAAGTTTTGAAAGGAAGGTGCTGCGAAGGATTTACGGCCCAGTCTGTGATAATGGAGAATGGCGTATCAGATACAACCAGGAGCTATACGATCTTTACGAGGACCCTAATATCTCCAAGGAAATCAAAACTGGAAGACTCAGGTGGGCTGGACATATCCAGAGAATGAGCGAAGGAGATATTCCAAAGCGAATTATGGATGGTGCACCTGGGGGTCGGAGAAGAGTTGGAAGACCAAAGCTTCGATGGCTGGATGGAGTGGTGAAGGATGCAAGCACCATCGGCATCCGAAACTGGCGCAACGCAGCACAACACCGACAGTCATGGAGGCAGGCTCTGCTGGAGGCCAAGACCCGACCTGGGTTGTAGAGCCACAGATGATGATGATGAATTTTAGACGATATAATTTACCAGTGCTGCACACATACACACTGTTCAACCAGCCGCCCTTGCTGGAGTTGCCATCTCCAATTAGTTTATTGAATTTCAATCCATGCATTTCAATGCTTCTCGAGAACCTTTCTGCTATAATGTGGGCTTCCATGGCATTAGCACTTTCACGCCAGTTTTTGAAGCTCCTGTGCTCAGATGCTTCTACTTGTAGTTTTGTAGCTCTAGCACATATGCAGCAATACAAGTTTTGCACTCCCAGAAATAAAACCTTTTTAGTTCGCAGTCCAACTATGCATCCCGCACCAGATGAGGAGCTAAATCCACTTTTATATGATCTCTTTGCCCAAGAACCATCTGCAACTACCGTCACCAAAGGGAACCCTCCCTCGTCTATGTCACCATTTAAAATTGCTAGCCTTTTTTCTTCTTCACCAACTGCGATCATTTCTTCTAAGGCACATTCTTCAAGTGTTACTCAGAATTTTTTTAGAGTTCCATACGCGAAGGAATCAATAGAGCCCATTTGTTCTCATCAAAATGTAATGCTTTATATCTTCTATTCTTTTCCAAGTCTCGGTTACATACAGTCACTATCTCATAACATAAACCATTAGGAGGGTTCAATAGTTAAAGGAAAACAGGAAAACTATATTTCTCGTACTTAAGAGATCGAACGCGGTGCAACATGAATCTGTAGTTTGATAATAATAATCGTTTTTTTTTGTCTAGTTGACGAAAATAAACGAGCTTTGTTTCCATTTCTTTTACCCATTATTTATCTGTAGGAAAAAGATATCAATTTTTTTTAGTAGAAGTTAGATAATAGTAGCTGATTCCAAACAAACATACGAGGATCTTATGCTGCGTATAAAATTGCGAACCGAGGCGCGAATTGTGTAGTACTTGCACATTGTTTGCTTTTTGAAATAACTCATATAGGTCTCATAGAAATCGTTGTGTCTCCCTTACTACCATGGTTAGAAAAATGATCTGTTAGAAAGAGAAAACAACCGGAAAATAATTAAAACTTAAAACAAAATAATTATAACCTTTTATGAAACCAAAGTTTCCGATTAATATTTGAAAAAAAAATAAGGAACTGGGAATTTTGTGTTAATTTTTTTACATGAAGCGACAAAAAAGTGAGTTGACGGTAACATTTATTTAATTATGTTTACTTTTTATTACACGCCCGTAGGATTTTTGCAGACATTCACATACATTTATAATGCATATCGTTTGCTCAGGATTGGTTTGTACTAAGTCCACAAAAACTCGTATTGAGAAATAAAAGTTTTGAATTAAATGAAGACTATATTAGCGAAACTCAATTGAAAATTTGGAGACAATCTATGTCGAGTTTCGCTAATATTGTCTTCATTTATTTAAATATTACAATTTAAGGTTTTATTTATAAAGTTGACAATAAAAATAAAAAGTTTTGAAGTTTAAAAAAATTATATATTTGTTTTCTTTATTTCAAACTGACTGTAATAAATATTTAAAAAAATATGTAGGTTCATCTATCTATAGGTAAAAGACCAACACTTTTGGTTGAATTTTGAACGAACTAACACATCCTTTTTTGTATTTACTGCTTAAAAAAACTCAAAAATACAGGAGTACACATCAAACCTCAGCAAGCGATATATCTAACGTTTTAAACATTATTATAACTAATGTATCATAGAGAATAATCATATAATGTATATAATAATTCAATGTAGATGGTTTGACTGCATATTTATAAACGCAAATACAGTGAAAACTTTAAAACTACTAACCTAGGTACATAGAATTCTAGTAAAATAATTCGTAATATGTCGGTAATAAGCGTGAACAGAAGACATTGTTACAATACCTATCGACGATATTTATTAATGATCGGCATAGCAGACCTCGTGCGTTTAAAAATAATGCGCCCTTTTTATGGAGAGCGGTACACCCTAAGGCCGAGTCAAAAACTTCATTAGCGACGAAATAAGTCGAAACATGCCTTATCCAACAGAATATTGGATTATGCAGTGAGCTACAAGATATTGTTACTCTGAGGCTACAAGCTACAAGCATGCGTGGAGGCGGAAGACGGTAGGCAAGAGACGCAGAGGGGGCGAGGGGGTGTACAAGCCAAACATTCACGTGGTCTCACCCACACATCGATAACTAGTTCTTTTTTGAGCGCGGTGCGACGGCGAGAATTTTTGAAAATACCTACCGTCGAGATTTCTCACCGGCGATATTCCCTCTTAATAATTGCAACCAAACCATTGAAATTTAAATAATTAAATAAAATCAATGTAATTTGGTCTGTTCAGCCGTAGTATTATGCTCTCCCTTTATTTTTCCAGTTTCGTACTTCCCTTAACTTGCTATTAATTAGGAATTAGGTAGACAAATAAAATCATATTCCTGTCTGTTAACACATGAAATCATTAACAGTGACTGCTCTTTTGTAGCATTGTGTATTACATCAAATTATGTATTAAATGTTATGTAAAGAAAATTACACGTCCAACACTTTCCTCATATTTCCAAATTTAAAAGCAAACTTTAATTCAAATTAATTGTCAATTTAATTTATAATTACAAATTATTTTAATATGTTATCTTTTGGTTCTGATAACTTAGGACGGGTTTCTTGTACAGGGTGTGGCAGCAAAACTTCCTTTTTTAAAATGTGCGCCATTCAGTCGGTTGATGTTGTAGCGGAGTGTTAGTGATCTCGTTCGAGAGGCGGAACTATAAAGTTTTGTCCCTACACAGTTTGGTCGCCATCATGCGTTGGAACAGTGAGGAGCGTGCGTTTGCTGTTGAAGCCTACTTTTCAAACAGATGTTCTGTGATCGCAGGGTGCGGCAGCAAAACTTCCTCTTCTCAAAACTTGATTAAACCCATTGTATGAATCAGAAATTTTTAATTTGTTTTTTATAATGTAGGCACATACCTAAAGTTTTGTTTTACTTAGTTTTTGAAGATCAAATCAGGTAGGTGTCGTCCCCCATTTTCCATACACTGAGTAAACCGATTTCTGGCGTTTGTCATGACTCTTGACAGCATATCAGGCGTTATCCTGGCAATTTTTTCCTGGATGTTGGTCTTCAAATCTTTTAGGGTCGGGAAAAAACTTATAGTTCCGCCTCTCGAACGAGATCACTAGCGCTCCGCTACAACACCAACCGACTGAATGGTGCGCATTTTAAAAAAGGAAGTTATGCTGCTTCACCGTGTATAATGCTATAAGTCTGATAATCATTTTTACAAACTGAATCTATCCCTAAAATCATGGCTTGCCATGGAGTAAACTTGCTTTAATTTTTATATCAAAATTATTATAAAAAAACTCATCTCATCTTCCTTTTGTCCTATTCGGGTCCCCTCGACAAGCTCCTCTAGGCATCCCTATCCTGTGCTATTTCGGCGGGTATTGCACGTTTTCATCCCGCGACAAAATATCACGGAAAAAATATCCTCCAACAAAATATTTTACATACAGACAAAACATCCCCCAACAAAACAAAAAATGGGATAAAAATAATACATACATCCTATAAAGACAATAAATTATTGTTAAAAAAATAGTAAAATGGGACCAAAATAATACAGAACAATAATTTATTGTCTTTACTGGGTGTCTATATTATTTTTGTCTCATTTTTTGTTAGGTGAGGTTAGGTTTTAGTAGATATTTTATTGGGGGATGTTTTGTCCGTAGGATATTTTGTCAGAGGATCCGTAGGATATTTTGTAGGATATTTTGTCGCGGGATCGCAGAACCATTTCGGCGACCTCCGTTCATAGTTCTATTCATAGTCTCTGTTGTTACTACTCCCAACTTTCCCTCTGAAATATATATAAAAAAAAATTTACATTTATTTCTAGGTTATATGCGGAAGTTTTTCTGACGCTCCTCTTACCATGGGAATGACGCTGAGGCTTCTTCAAACATCCCTCGCCCCAAACATGAGAAGCCAGAGACTAACATTGGGTTTCAGCGCTGGTTACCAGGAGAAACCGGAATGCCTCATAGTCCTAGACACGGTTGTGAAGGTTCAGGTCTTGGACTGGTGGCACCCTCTGTACCCACACTCCGGCGAGTATATGCCGGCTGCCACCATGTCCCAAAACAGCACTCTAAACACCATGTTTGATCTGAAGTTGTTGCTTAAAGATTGTTATTAATGAAATTAAGTACAAAATTTATTTATGGGTTGGTAATGAACTATATATATTATATTCTATTAGATGTACATATGAAACATCTTATCTTTTATTTCATGATTTTATAGGTGGCATAGATAAACCAATCATTTCCTCAGCTTGGAGATGTTGTGATCTTTCATTATGCAGTGACATTTAAGACTAGGAAAGCCATACTTTTTCCTACTACCCGCGTAGATTGAATTTTATTTCAATTTGTAAATAAGTATGCTACATTTCACGAATCACATCTTTGAAAAAATCATAATTAAGAAAGAAGTCTCTAATATCAACCAATCTTTGAAAGCTTGAATTCGAGTTGCGCTCATACCAGAAGAATTATTCTCTATCTTTTGTGGGATCGTTATCGAGATAACGGACGTGATTTCCTGTAGATTTGTGTGATTTATTTGCTTTTTCTACGTACAACGTACATTAAATGCATAAATAATCATGCATGCTTGCAGGAATATGTGGCAGTAAATATGTAAAAAACACACAAATCTGACAGGAGATCACGTCCTTTATCTCGATAACGATCCCACAAAAGATAGAGAATAACTTTTCAGGTTGGAATCTATTTTAAGGCATAATAACAGTTTACACTATTTAACAAAACTACGAGGGAGGGTTTTTAAGTTCGCGGAATGGGGGATAAGGAGTGGAAATAAAAATCCAAAATTATTTTTCCTTTTTAATATATTCACCTGCTACCCTAATACATTTTTCGGATCTTTCAATCAACTTATGTATACCCTCAAAAAATATATATTTGCCTTTTTCTAAAAAATACGCCGAAATTGCATCCTTCACTTCTTCATCACTTTAAAACTTTTTCCCATGACGTTCTATTTTCAAGTTTGGAAATGGGTAATAATCACTGGGAGCCAGGTCAGGACTGTGAAGTGGGTGTGACAAAATATCGAAGCCTACTTAATGCAGGGCAGCCATCGCAACACGGCTCTTGTGAACAGGCGCGCTATCGTGCAGAAGGAGGACACCTTTGGTCGATTTTCCCCTTCTTTTCTCCTTGATGGCTTCCTTTAATTGCTCTAGAATTAAAGCGTAGTAATTTCCGGTTATGGAAACACTTTTATCTTTGTAATCGATCAACAGGATTCCTTCCGAGTCCCAAAAGACTGTCGCCATGATTTTCCCAGCCGATTGTGACGCCTTAAACTTCTTGGTGGTGGTGTGCTTTCCTATGCCACGCATTGAGTCCTGTTTAAACTCAGGTTCATAATGATGAACCCAAATTTCAACACAATTAACAATTTGAGCCAACATTCCATCTTTGTCTTCCCTACAGAGGTCCGAAAATGCACGAGAATACTCCACTCGCTGTTGTTTTTGAGGCGGCGAGCATTCCCGGCACCCATCTTGCGCTGACTTTAGTCATGCCAAGATGGCCATGAAGAATTTTGAAAATGGTTGTATCTGATACTCCAACTATTTCTGCGAGCTATTTCTTCTTTAGTCAGGCATCTTCTTATATTAATTTTTCAACTTTTTGAATAATTTCCGGAGTGGTCGCCTCGATCGGCCTTCCTGGCCGTGGGTCGTCTTCAAATGACCCTTGCCTTGTTTAAAGAGGGTAAGCCACTTCTAAACCATAGTTTTACTTGGACAAGAGTCCCCGTAAACGGATGACATCTCTTTCAGTATGGTCAGAAATGATTTTCCTTGCTTGGTAAGGAACTTTATAACAGCGCGGAACTCGATCTTCTCCATATTTCACAATTTCTTCCCGATCGTCATGTTTGGTCGACGATAGCTCAAAGACTAATGACCTAATTATGATAAAATCAGGTATTTATACTTATAATGAGTTGTTCACTTAGTGTCTAATTCAGCGACACCCCCACTTATCGCCTTCCTTCCCATTCCGCGAACTTAAAAACCTCCCCTCGTATTTACAAACAAGTAAATAGATCTGCTCTGTCTGTCACTCTTCAGTGATGTTCCAAATTTATATTAATTTTTTCAGTGTTTGGAAAAAGTAGGATGATATGTATTTTGTATTATTTGTATAATATTGAAAAGAGTACAAGAAAACATTTATTTTGTGACCAACAATAAATCCATTTTTAAAACACGCTATTTCAGTTATTTCAGAATATACATATTAAGTAGAATACTAGTGTTTTGTACAATAAGCTAGTTTGAAAAAAACATTTTATTTTTAAAGTATCAAAGCAAAGGTAATGAAAAATATTCCACTTCAACAATTTTTTTGAGAATATTCCAAGAAAAATCCACTCCTGTCTGATGTCTCAAATATGTCATATCTATTCTTGAACTTAAAATGTTATTTTATGTGATATTATCTTATCTTTTACGAGTGCCTACAGAAAATACAAAAAATCATTCCGACAAACAAACATTATTTGTTTATTGTCATGGTTTATTGTAGGATTTTGAAGGAATGAGAAATTGAATTAATTTTTTTTTAAATACAGTGAGGTTTTTGCAGGTGCATAATGTATAATGTAAACCACGAAAGGCTTGGTTTGAACAAATTCTCAATTCTGCATTATTTTTAATGAAATTAGTATTTGTACAGGGAATACCGAAATACAACACTTTTGTGCATAATTTTGCACTATTGACTTTTTAGTCTGGGGGGCGTGTGATATTAATTGTGTGTTTTTTTTTTAAATATAATATACGAGTAGTATCAAGAAATTGCCCAAAATTAAAATTGAATTTAAATTGAATTATTTACACGTTCCAGTTTCTTGCTTGTATTATTATAACCATATGGTCAACTACTGTGATTCAACATACTTAGATTACAAAATCGTACAATGATAAAGATTGCAAGAGAAAAAGATTTTTTTTTAAAATCTTTTCTGGGGCTACAGACCAGAGGTGGCTGCCTAATTCAACAGTGGGATGCACTTACGATTTATGATTACAATTACAGAAAGTAGTTGAATGATATCCCCAATATAAACTGCTCAGAGAAAATTTTGCACATCTTACTAATCTTATACAGGGTGGCGCAAAATTAATCATCAAATTTTGTTTTTGAATAACTTTTTTGCTAAATAAAAAAAAATGATTTTGAGTAATACAAATCTTTATTTGGACTTTTACAATTTTTTTTGTTAAGTGAAAAAGATGATATCCATCAAGTGGCTGCCGCCAGTGTTGATACACATTTGGGCCTGTTTTATCGCATTTTACATGACTTTCCCGCAAGATTTCCGGTGATAACTGTTCGCATTTCTGTTGAATATTCTCCTTGGGCTGCGATTGTCTGAGGCTTGTTGGCATAAACCGGCGACTTCAAATAGCCCCAAAGAAAGAAGTCTGGGGTGGTTAAATCAGGTGATCTTGCTGGCCATACCATATCGCCAAAGCGAGAGATAACGCGACCAGGAAATGCCTCCTTCACAATATCCATTGTGGCTCGTGCTGTGTGCGTGGTTGCACCGTCTTGTTGAAACCACATGTTCACCAAGCCCCGCTCATCCAATTCCGGAAGTAAGAAGTCGTTTATCATGGCCCTGTAGCGTTCGCCAGTAACAGTGACCGTAATGCCAATGGCGTCCTCAAAAAATACGGCCCAATCACTCCTCCTGCGTGAATGCCGCACCACACAGTGTCTTTGAGTGGATGTAATGGCTTTTCGTGCATCATATGCGGATTTTCAGTGCCCCAGAAATGAATATTTTGCTTATTGGCATAACCGTTTAAGTGGAAATGCGCCTCGTCGCTCATGATGTCTTTCGACACAAAATCGCTAAAAGCGTTAAAGCTTAAATCGACACAATTAGTCCACGCTCTTGCGGAGTATAGCGCTCCATTGCTTGTCTGTTTCTATTCTGCAGCTGTCTAGTTCACAAATGTGAAATATGATTGACGTACGACGCCATTTGCAAAAATTATAACATCTTCCGATAGGGTGATTAATTTTGCGCCACCTTGTATATAAAAATGGTCGCTGAATGTGTTGCTAAGCGCATAACTTTTGAACGACTGCACCAAATTGGATAATTCTTTTTTTTGTGTGTTCGTTATTGTCAGGACAAGGTTTTTATAAAACTTCTGGTGAGCTCTGGCATTATGAAATTTGTATAAAAAAATTGCTATTGGTGGCACGCGAGGTTTGAAAACTGAATGTATGGAAAGCGGGAGGGAGGGAGAGATGGGGGAGGGGGGGAGGACGCAGAAGAAGAATGGGAGGCGGAAGGGGAACTGGACGAATGGGAAAGGACACTCAGGGAGAAGCAATTTCTTTATTAAATGGCATAGCAACACATGCCGGGACCAGCTAGTATCATTATAAATGCGAAAGTTTGTATGGATGTATATGTGTTTGTTACTCTTTCACGCAAAAACTACTGAATGGATTTGAATGAAACTTTACAATAATATAACTCATTCATCAGAACAATATATAGGCTACTAGCAGAACCGGCCACACGTTGCTGTGGCTAACGAAACCTTTATAACCAACGCCATCTGTTAAATCAAATCCACACCTCCCGTTTGTCAGCCCGTTGCCCGCTGCTCGTTGCCACTTAGCCAAATATATTATGTATTTCAACCAATTTTCACAAAACCTTGACAAATTATATACCTAAAAACCTTCCTCACGAATCACTCTATTGGTGAAAACCGCATTGAAAATCCGTTGTGTAGTTTAAAAGATCTAAGCGCACATACAGCGTAAGCGACTTCATTTTATACTTAGTAAGGATAAGGATAGTTTATAAAGCTAGCAAGGATGGGGAAGCGGGAGGGGAACGGGGACACACGGTAAAGGTGATTCAGGGAGAAACAATGTATTTCTTTGAATATGGCATTGCAACGCAAACCGGGAACCAACTAGTCATTTATAATAAGTCAATAAACTTTTAATGTTGTAAACATACTCAACTTCTTGCATGATAAAACTGGGAAGCGATCTAAAAATAAGTGTTTAATAGGTATGCGTTTTTTGTGTGTTTCCTGGAGTGTGGCAGTGTCACCATTGGCCTGGTGATCACGTAGAAAAATATCACCTTTGTCTGGAATGTCTGTCCACAGTTCTTCTTGCAGCTCAGGGCCGCGAAGAATGAAGGAGGCTGTTTACCAGGAATATTGAATAGGGAGTCATGATCCATCCAAAACGAATTAAGCTATTAAATGAACAAAATTAATGGAAAACTAATTTTTAAGTAAAACTTACAATAATTCATAATCCTCTCGTTCATAGATGTCATCATAGACTCAAAATTGAACTTCTCAAAAAATGCAGATAACACAATTAAAAAAATTGCAAAAAAATATCATTTCTTGGTAGAATCAGAAACAAAGTAAATAAAGAAACATGCCAGATAAGGGAACGTACCCATACTACGTGACACTTTTAGGGGGGGGGGGGGGGGGTCTTCAAAATGTCACGCTCCATACAAATGAGCGGCGGGTTGCTTAGGATTTTGGTCACCGGGGGGGGGGGGGGGGGGGGGGGGGGGGTTAAAAATTGCAAAAAGTTGGTCACGTAGTATGGGTACGTTCCCTAATATATAATACAATTATATCACCACACTTTAATTACTGTTCAAGTATTCTTTTTCTCTGCAATGAAGAGAAAATGAAAAAAATGCAAATACTGCAAAATAAACCAATGCGAATAATACTTACTTAAGCGCAACATATACACACGGACACGAGACATGCTAAAAGAGCTAAATATGTTGACGGTGAAGCAAACTGTATATTTGAATGTACTTATTTTTTTACATAAAATTAACGTTGGGATGATGTCTAAGGAATTAAAAAGAAAAATACATTATAATAACGAAAGACACGGGACAAGAAATTCAAAGCAAATTAGACTGCCGACAAGAAAAAAATCAAGCACCCAGAAATCTCTGATGTACCAGGCCGTCCAACTGTATAACAACATCCCGAATGAAATTACTGAGATAGAAAATATAAACAAGTTTAAAAAAGAATTACGAAAGTATGTCTACCTCAATTATTAATGTCTTTATTTATGTGTAATATTTAAAGAATGATTATGTTTGCCAACCAATGTAAATGTTTATATATCTTTATAAAATATTTACTGAACGGCCCCTAAACGGCTGTATCTCCCTCAATTTTGCCGAGCGCGCCTTAATTTTTTTTAATTCAGCTTCTCGACACTTTTCTCATCTAGAAAGTGCCTTTTTATTAAATTTCCAAACTTTGGCAGAATCTGCATTTCACCCAATCCCTGAATACCGGTCGATTAAACTCCAACCTCCTTCCCATCCTCAGAGCATGTGTTCCTAGTCCTAACAAATCAGTGCCCCCCTGGTTTACCGGTCTCACGGACAGGAGTACTCCTGGCTGGGGTGGTACAATCGTATCGTATCGTACTGTCGCTATCTTAACCCGCCTCACAGCGTTGCACAATCAGGTGGCTTCATAGGCTGTCACTGTACAGATGGGGCGCTCTTGTGAGGCCCCCCTCGCATGGCATGTGAATAATAAAAAAAAATGTTTTGCGTAACTTTCAAAAAGGGTTTTTCCTAAAATAATTAAATTACAGTCGTCTATGATGAGCAGATTATGCAGATTAAAAAAATGAATTATTGTCCATTCCCAGAAAAGTGGTGCTCGATTATTGATTTTAGGAAACTTTTTGTCTGCTCTCTTATAAAAAAGCTTTTTATATCGGACGCTAGATGGCCAAAACTTCTCGTAATGGTTGTCCACCCTGCTATTTTCAGCGATGTCGATTTCATTATTATTTTCGTAAGTGTTCACCAGTCTACTCAAATATTCATTGGTCAATGGAAATCACGTATTTTGGTCATATCTTATTTATTACAATAAAGGATATTTTACCACCCTCTTGATAGCTTATCCATATAACATATTATAATAAAGAATGAATAATAATAAACAAATGAATACTTGCAATAGGAAGAAAACTTGGCTAATTTCTCCGATAATATTATGTATTTTTTACTATTCGGTTCGATTACCAAATAAACTCATACTAATCACTCGTAAAGAAATAAATCGTAAGGCTCAAGGCAATCTCAGGCTCATGAAAAGTCTAGAACCCGCCTGCAATGAATCCTAAAGTTCCTATCATGTGTTGGTTTTACGCTTATTGGCCACGAATGAAGCTTTTACCCAGGTAGGTACCTACAAACACAAAAATACACATGGCGTTTCTACGTACCTAAGTAAAATTAGGAGTGCTTTTATTTTTCTGTTTTCCGAAGACAATTGCGGGGTATTCCCCGGGGTTATGGGTTACGGTGCATGGTTGGGAGATTTTCCAATTTACGGAGTTAGGAAACCTTAGGAGATAAAGTTTCTCTTCCGTATCAAAGTATCATTTAAATTCAAAGAAAAGCAACCGTAAATTGAAACCCACCGTATCTACAAATTGGAATACCTACTTATCAAGCGGGGGGCCACAAAAAGGAACTAACGAACGAATACTTTTTTGGTTTGAACGAATTTGTGGTTTTGCATATTTTTGCTGTCCTAAAGGCATTGTTAAACAGCTTTTTTCTCAAGTAGTTTCCTTTATCAAAATAATAATGGTTAATTTCGGGCACGTCCGGAAACAACTGAGCGCGAAACGGGAGACTTTTAGGACAGCAAAACTATTATATTCTTAGTAGGTTAAGTAGGTACCATACTTTCCCATTCGCATCTGTAAATTCTTAGACCGGTTGGATTTGAATAAATAATATCAGAAATTATAACTTCGAGCCGAAATTCGTCGAAAATTATGAAATAGCATGCGGAAAAGTTATTATTATTATAAGTAGGTATAACAACTTTATCAACCCCTATCGAACAAATGTTTAAAGGACCCTGTCCGATTAATTAAAAAAGGCGCCAGTTTACAATTTCTATACGTGTTTCAATACAGTTTACAATTTCTATGTGACAACACGTCCCGTTTTTCAGGACCCTGTCCCGTTGGGCGTGGAAATGTTCAGTTGTCAGAAAACCGGCCATTCGTGTCGTAAAATTATCGGGCAGCCAGAATCAGTATTTATCAGTTATCGGTTTACATCTTCATCAATATCATCTTCATCCCGGGTGGAATTTGGCCTTTTCTACAAATCTACTGTTTGCGGTTCTTCGATACTTAGCTTCATTCTTTTGTCCTTCCTGCCGGTCTCAGTCCTCTTCCACGCAGTTTAGCCACCTCTTCTTAAGTCTGTTCCTCCGCCCCCCTCGCCCCCCCTCGCCCCCCCTCGCCCCCTTCGCCCCCCCCCCCCCTCGCCCCCCTCTTGACCCCCCCTCCCACCCCCTCGCTACGCTACTGCCCCAATCCTCCCCCAAACACTTTAGCCACAAAGCCACACAATTATCTCTTTTGTTATTAAAAAAGTGTCAGTTTTAATTAATTCCTATCATCTGGCATTCTTTCCATGCGACCAGCCCATCGCAGTCTTTGGCACCTGCCGAACCTTACAGCATCTCAAAATATCAGGATAAAAATAATACCAGAGTATAGCTAACCGTTGACAGTGACTCGTAGGTTACGAGTTACGATATTCCCCAGAAATACAAAAAAAAAATTGACTAATGTTTCGAAATCAGCTGAGTGGAAATTCCCCCTGAAGGGTTTCGATGGCCACTTATCCCGTTTTATATATAGATATTAGGTATCACTAGGATTAAGGATACAGGTGTAAATATTTAGGTACTAGTGATGTTGGGAGGAGGGTATGGGTACCGCCGCCCAGGGAACCATTTATTGGATAACCAACACCTCTGCCATAGGTCACCCCATGTGGTTCGCTATGTTTAGTGACTTTGCAGAGGTGCCCAGGTTCATGGGGTGAAGTTTGTCCAGGTCTTGGCGGCAGATGCATCTGCCCACCTGCTGCGTGGCGGGCCGAATCGAGAGAGACTGGTTGAGAAAGGTCTTTTGACCTCTCCAGCCAGAATCCCTCGACCCATCGCCTTGCACCGCAGTTGTAGGGATGGATTCACACATCCGTCACTCTTGGACACACTGACCCCCAGATTCCTACCCACCCATCATACCTATTTCCTTCCCAGAAGTTCCTCTCCTTCCTTTCCTTAAAAAAACCTTACACACAGCATCTCCTACGATGACATAGGCCCTGAGGGCCTCCTAATGAAAAAAAAAAACCAGAAATTTGTGAAAATAACTGATTTGAGGTTGGACTCGTAGTAGAGCATAATATGATGCATACTTACTTCAATGTAAAGTATGCGTCTCACCCATTGACCTTGTTTATCGTTACCTGTGATTAGGGAACGTACCCACACTACGTGACCTGCTTTTTGCAATTTTTAACCCCCCCCCCCTCGGTGACCACGTGTAGTATATTCCAAGACCCCCCCCCTCTCCCCCTACAGTTTTCACGTAGTAAATCATAAAAATGGTTTTGAACCATTTCTTACTAACAAAAAGTTTAAAAAAAAAAAAATTTGGCTTATATTTGTCTTTATTAATACGGCGCTTGCTGCGTGACGTTAAGAGTGCATGCATATATGTAATTAAAAGTGGAAAAAAATAATGAAAAGTTAGTGGAAAAAATATAAAAAGATTTCTAGATTGACTACGTGATAAAAACCTAAGCCCCCCGCCCCCCAGTGTGACCAAGCGTGGTATTTTGAAGATCCCCCCCCCCTAAACGGGTCACGTAGTATGGGTACGTTCCCTTGTTTCTATTACATATATTTGAACACCACACATTAGTCATCCAACACGCAGAAATGTTGATTACCTACTAATACGATTTTTATACATTTTTTCAATTATGTCAATAGCTTCGTATGTGATCGCATCACTGCGTCGCACCCTTCAAGCGATTTATTTATTTAATATGGGAGATAACATGACTGAAACTAAATCCCTGTCAAAATAAACAAATGTCGTAGCCCGGGAGATAGCCTGTCATTTTCTACAGTAAACAAGTGACCACGTATCCCACAATGATACACTTTCCTCACAAGACGCGTGATAGAGCCTTCGCGTCCCGTGTGACGTGACATTAAAGAGAAAAAAGCCCGCGGGGACAGCCAATTCATCCCTGTCTAAAGCCATCTGGTACGCTTCGCCAATTTCGCGTTTTTAAATCATTTGATACGCATTATATATATGATCGTGAACCAGGCCCGGACTGGGACCATTTGGGGCCCTCCGCTAAAACCTGTAAAGGGGCCCCCCTAACGTGGGGTGGGGAGGGGGGGGGGGGATTTCAGAAAACGGGGGTCGATAATTTTTAGAAATTAGGTGCTTGAAAACAATGAAAACGCGTTTCTATGCTATATTGGCACCTATAAGGAAGACATTCAGATAGGTTTTTATACGAATATTATGATTTTCGACTTTTGTTGACTTTATTATTTATTGAAATAAGAAATTCACAGTATTTTTAGGATATCACAACACTACTAAACACATGCTATAGAACTGCCAATAATAATAACGGAGTTCAAAATAAGGGGCAGGATTTTATGCACACCTAAGCATTAATGAATTATGTCAAAATTATCTCTGTCGTAACAGTAATGACATAGGATTTTAGGGATTAGAAAATAATACTAACATTAAAAAAAAATCCTGTGTGTTTAACAGTTTACAATGTTGTATACTAAAATAGAAGGGGCTTAACTTAATTGAAATGATTCGACATTTTGCTCCCCTAGCCCTAAAGTAACAGTTTCTTTGTAAGCAACTCACTTGTTAAAGCTACTTCATCTATTATTTTATTTTTGTCCAAATTATAAAATAAATCCCTGTCAACAAAACACTGGAAATCTTCTTGTTTCTTTTTCTTATTTTCCTCTCTTTTTTGAAAACCAGTCATGTAAGTTCTCTTCATTGTTTTTGTTCCGTTCGTAATATTAATTAATCAAATTATGTAACACAACTCAACTCTACACAAAAAAATAAATTTCACAATTTAACTATAAAAAAAACTGCGCTGTAAATTTAGCAAACCGCATCGCATAAAATCGACTTGTAGTGGCTTAAAAACAATAGTGTGGGGTGGATGTTATTATAAATGTTGTTGGGGGTCGCGTGGGGGGGGGGGGACACCTACCTTCTGCCCTCGGCTAGCTCAATGCTCTCGGCAGACGGGTAAAACTCTCCTCGCCAGGGTCGTAGGTAGCTAAAGGGGGGGGGGGGGGGTGGAAATGTACATAGGTAATGGCCAACTCTCGTCCACGTGATTCGTCAAATGAAAGAGATATCTAAGAGGAAACAATTCTGTATTGTCGGGTATACACAATTACAACATTTAACAATAACATCAACATAATTAGAAATTACAAATCAACAACAGGTCTTGGCTAGGCGTATCCTACGAAGGGATCTCTCAATTCTCTCTGGGGTGATCTTATGAAGCGCGTTAACTAGTGGGGACACATTCTAAAAAAGAGGAATCGTGGTTACTCAAAACCGTGGTCTGCGGCGGAAATCAGGGGGGCCCAAGGTCAGGTCCGCGCAGATAGCTCAAATCTTTTACCTGGCGGTGCTAACTCATCGGTCGAGCGGGCCATGGGCACAAGCCAGGGGCACGCGACCGGTTCGGTTTATTTCCGTTAAGGTCGAATCTTACATGGTTGTCGCTAAAATCGGTAATTCCGCGGGAATCTTGTTGAGTGTACGCGGGACACGCGGTACGGAAAGCTCGGCGGAAGCGCAAGCTCTCGCAGGGACCGTGCGGGCAGGGAGCAAGGAGGGGTAATTCTTGCAAGGGGTGAACGACGTGCGACTCTATTAGGATGGGCCGTAGCACGGGTGAGCGGCGTGATTGCTACTGAGGGTGACACATAAAAATGTAGGAAAGGGGGGAGGGAAGGACGATATGCGCTTGTAGACTGGGAGGCGAGATAGGTAACCCCTACGTCATCGAGTACACGGATGAAACTACTTTGTAGTGATAATGGACATTTAGAAAACGTTAAAAAAGCTGGTCTGCCGGTGCGCCTCTTGGCAGGAGCCGCGCAGTCATGGAAATAGTCAGCGATTTTTTTCGAAAAAATTACTTCATCGAGTACACGAACGGAATGGTCTCATATGATAAAGGTCGATTAGAAAATGAGATAAAAGCAGGTCTGCCAACCGGCAGCCTGGCACGTTCGCAGGCAGCCGGCGTCAAAGTGGGGTAAAAAATAGTAAATTTTACGTCATCGAGTACATGAATGAAACCAACGGATAACTATAGTCCAGATCATTCCATTTAAGAATTTCTTGGTCTGCCGACCAGCAGCCTGGCAGCTTTTTGTGTACGATGTTTTAAAGTTTTTTTTTTCTTAATTTTTCTTTTATCTTTATTATTATTTTTATTTCACCATATTTTTGAAAAATTTGAATGCCATATTTTAAAAAAATAAGCGATAAATATAAAAAAAAAATAATTTGAGAGTTCCGAGTGTACCCCTCCGTCAGGCGAGCCTTTCGAAGCCAAACCACTTACGAAACCTGCCGCGGTGCCCCTCACCGCTGTCGCGTGTTAATATTTGTGTACAAATTTATAATAATAATAGTCCTTTTAAGATCGCCTAATAGTCCGTAGTAGTTGGAAGTTCGAACAACCAACCCACCGACGCCGTAAGAGCTGCGTTCGTCCGAAAAACGACGGAAATTTCCGAACCCCGTCCGTTTCATATCGGTTTCGCTTGCCCTGCTGCATCGATTACATCGAATACAAGATCGAAACTAACAAAAACCTGTAGTCTAGATCATCCCATTTATGACTTTTTTGGCCTGCCGACCAGCAACCTGGCAGTTTTTGTGTGTACGATCTTTAAATTTTTTTTTTTTTTTTTAATTTGAAAATGATATTTTTAATATCTTTATTATTATTTTTATTTCAATATGGTTTTAAAAACTTAGAATGCCAGATTTTAAATAAAATAAGTTGTAATGATAAAAAAATAAATTTTGAGTGTTCCGATTGTACCCATCGGACGGGAGAGCCTTTCGACGCGAAACAACATACTGGAAATTGGCCGCGGAGCCCTTCGCCGCCATCGCGTGCCCATATTATAGCCTAATTGGTACACTTAAATTAATTTTTTTATCATTTCCATTTATTTTTTTTTTAATCTGGCATTCCATTTTTTTAAAACCATATTGAAATAAAAATAATAATAAAGATAATGAAAATAATTTTTAAAAAATTAAAAAACTTTAAAAATCGTACGTAAAAAATCTGCCAGCTGCTGGTCGGCAAACTAAGAAAGTCATAAATGGGATGATCTGGACTACAGTTTTTCGTTAGTTTCGATCTTGTATTCGATGTAATTGATGCAGCAGGGCAAGCGAAACCGATATGAAACGGACGGGGTTCGGAATTTTCCGTCGTTTTTCGGACGAACGCAGCTCTCATGGCGACGGTGCGGTGGTTGTTCGAACTTCCAACCACTATAGACTATTAGGTTATCTTAAAAAGACGATTATTATGATAAATTTGTTTAAAAATATGGGCACGCGTTGGCGGCGAAGGGCTCCGCGGCCAGTTTCCAGTAAGTTGTTTCGCGTCGAAAGGCCCCATCCGATGGGGACACTCGGATCACTCAAAAATTTTTTTTTATGATTACAACTTATTTTATTTAAAATCTTGCATTCTAAGTTTTTAAAACCATATTCAAATAAAAATAATAATAAAGATATTGAAAATATTTTTTTTTGCAGACCAGCTTTTTTAAGGTTTTCTAAATGTCCATTATCACTACAAAGTGATCAGCTGATCTGATAGGACATCGCGGTGCAGTTGTCGGTCAGTGATGTTATGTGTAGGGAAATTTCCCTAGGTCTAGGGGTTATTGTCCATGTACTTACATGCAATGTTATTTTAAACACTGACAACTCAAAATGATATTACGTATCTAAAAAGATAAATGGGACCGCTGAAATTTTTTTTTTTTATGTTTTAAGTTCCGTTTTATCGGTGATTGCGGTTGATTTTTATTGTGCAAAGTGTGTTTTTTATTTGAAATTCAGTTTCAAATTCAGTGGTGAGTGTATTCGTACTTTTAAATTATTATTTCACATAGCAAAAAGTGTTTTATTTGGAAAAGCACAGTATTATAAGTACATTTGCCAAATTCCGATATCTTTTCAATTAATTAACATATAACAGTATTAGTGTTACACAATCTGGTGGCTAAGGTAATTGCGTAAATGTAAAATTCTAGGGAAATTTCACCTCGAAATCTAGGGAAATTATTTTTTTGGGCAGAACATCCCTGTTGTCGGTATTAAGTTCATTTATGAGTTGTCTGCTGGACAGTGGACACACGACACACGTCACCGCGCAGACGATGCGGATGACAGTGGATCGTATAAAGCTTTCTTATACACGGCGAGATATAAACAGTTGTTGGACATGTTCTACTTTTTGAAAATGTATTTTTTTTTTCGAAAATGTAAGCAAATATTACCAAGAATACAAAATAACTACTAAAACAAAAACTTTTTTTTGTACGTTTTGTGCGGCCCCTTCGGGGCCCCCTCGCGCCGGGGGCCCTCCGCGATCGCGGACCTGCGGACCTGGCCAGTCCGGGCCTGTCGTGAACCATGATTGTTTAGCACGACGTTGCCACGTGCTACATTGCTAATGTCGATAAAAGTAAAAGTTTTCCGTTTTCCGACTGTCAAGGTGCTGTAAACTCGAAACATTTATTTTGTTAATAATATAATACTAGCAGTTAAAAACGGTACCGCGCGTTGTCATCCCGCGACAAAATATCCCCGACAAAATATCCCTCGACATAATATCATAATGCCAAAATATTCTACGGACAAAACATTCTCCAATAAGGAAGGAAGGAGATAGAGCAAAAACAAACGATTTAAATTTTAAATTTGGCGCCGAAAGGTTTTCTTGGGATAGGTTAGGTTAGGTTTGGTTTAAATTTAAAATTTGGTGCCGAAAGGTTTTGTTGGGTTAGGTTAGGTTAGGTTTTGTTGGGTTAGGTTAGGTTAGGATATTTGTCGTGGATATTTTGTCGGGGGATGTTTTGTACGTAGGATATTTCGTCGATGAAAAGTCGCGGAACCGTTAAAACCCGCTTCCATTGCGGGCGGCGGGCGGCACGGCACGGCAAGGGCTTTGTAACAAAATTCACGCACGAAAATTGTTTTGCATAAGGCGCGGCGTCAGAGATGTACTCAAAGTCAGTTTCTTAAAATTCAACCGTACAGACGCTAGTGTATTAATTCTATTAGACTAGATAGATAGATTATCATCGATTGGTCAATAAATGTGCGACAATAAACAAGATGTCATATTACGCATTATTCTTACCAACGCGAAGTCTCGTATTTTTAGTTTTTAATGTAAATGGCGCACAAGAGCAGGTACCAACTTTTCCCAACTGTCCGGATCCAGTGAGACTATGGCATGCTGAATTGGGGTATTTTGAGAGGCTGATGGATTGCAGTAAAATGAGGTAGAAGAAGAATCTGATTATTCAAATCTGGTCACGTGTTAACTCTGGCTGCGACCTATATATAAATGAGAGTGGTTTTAACTGGAATAGTAGCTTCAACTGGAATAGTAGTTTCAACTGGAATAGTAGTTTCAACTGGAATAGTAGTTTCAACTGGAATAGTAGTTTCAACTGGAATATTGCTTTCAACTGGAATAGTACTTTCAACTGGAATAGTAGTTTCAACTGGAATGGTAGTTTCAACTGGAATAGTAATTTCAAATGGTTTTGATTTCATTAGTACAAATATTATTATGTAGAATTGTTACATTACATAATTTATGCCCTAAAATGTACATCTTACGTAACAAAACGTAATATAAATAAAATAAAACTTTAGCAATTTAAAATTACTTTGCTACTTATCCTTATAAATGCATATGTATATGACTAGACTTTGACTTACTTTTGCTTAAAATTTCGTAAAGGACTATGTAATATTCATATTTAATGCCACTCTTTTGTGTTTTACGTTTTATGACAAAAGGTCACAAATGTCGTAAATAATATGTCTTGTTTTACGACTCCCATGGATGTACTGTCGCACAGATGCTAAGTCATGACACGGTTAGGTGAACGTTTTACATCGAAAACATTGTATTTTACTACAATTTATTGCTTCACTTTTACTGGCCGGTTGTGGCTGAGTGGTTTAAAGTATAAGATTCCCGACCAGGCGTCGCGGGTTGATTCCCCTGATCCTAAAACTCCTACATCATTGCACAAGCAATGTTTTCCGCCCATAATGTTGGGAGTTGGGAATTTCAAACATTGTCAAGTTATTCTTAACCCGGGAATGTTTATCTTTCTTTATTTAAAAAATGGTAATCGATCACGCTTGATTCTCCTCTTCTATGAACCAAAGAAAGGCTTACGGGCGTTGTTTCCAATCCCACTGATCAACCGTTGAGCCGAAATTTTCGCTCTACACTCCTCAAATGCATAAATAAGCTCTTCCCAACGCAAATCTCTGACCAACAGGCGAATCGAGCGTTACTAAACAAATCACTTAGCTATCGAAGACTCAGATTGATCGATCGAAAAGTTGGGAACAACCGCGTTAGAATTAAAGCAAACATGTATTTTACTTGCAGCCACTGTTAGCTGAGCTGCCGAGCGATTCTATATCTTTTGTGGGATCGTTATTAGATAACGGACCCTACCTCCTGTCAGATTTGTGTAATTTTTACATATTAACTATCACATATTTTAGTTTAGATGGTTTTAAATATGAATCCCTGCAAGTATTCATGATTATTTATTCATTTAATGTACGTTGTACATAGTAAAAGCAAATAAATCACACAAATCTGACAGGATATCACGTCCGTTAACTCGATGACGATCCACAAAAGATAGAGAATAACTCTTCTGTATTAATCATGGTAGCACAGCCTAGTCAAACTATATGTATAAATTAAATGTGTTCCTAGTAAGGGTCGACCGAGATCTCGGTCTCGGTCTCGGTCTCGGTCTCGGCATTCTCGGCTACAAATTCTACCGAGAACTCTGTCTCGGTTCTCGGCGAAAAATCGCCGAGATTCTCGGCCATAACCGAGACCGTTGTAAGTAGGTACGGTATAGGATAATGGGATTCAAATCTACCGCACGCGTTCACATTTGTCACTTGGTGTCAGTGTGTGAGAGAGCTGTCGATTGTGATTGGTCGGCTGGCAGCGAGGCGGGTTTTACTTATAACCATAATGATAATATCTAGACGCCTTCCACGCCGAAACGCAAATTATTTGCAATTCCCTCGATAGAAAAAAAATCGCAAAGTATGCTCCAAAAATTATTTTAAAAACGTTTGCTTCAGTTATTTTACAAGTTATAATTGTGAAAAAAATTCACAATGTTTCTTTAAATGATGTCGTGTTTTATTAAATATTTTCGATTTTATTGCTTTAAATATTAGCGCGCTCCTCTAACATTCCTAATTACATATTTCTCCATCTTCTTCTTTTTGAGCGCGGATGCGGCGCCTTAAAACAAATTATTATTACATTCTTAAATATACTATATTATGCCAAAATAGCGCATTTTCATTTTTTTTTCTCAATTTATCTATTCTCGGTCTCGGCTCTCGGTCTCGGCCGAGATTTTAATTTATTCTCGGTCTCGGTCTCGGTCTCGGTCTCGGCCAAGGACGAAAAACATGTCTCGGTCGACCCTTAGTTCCTAGTACCAAAACGTATCGCGAGAATTCCAGGGTTGTTCTTCGTTTATTCGTCGAAAACAAACTATTTAATTTATTCCCGAGTTCAAAGACTACATTTGGAATTAAATTTAGTTCCGTTGATATTAAAATTTGAATCGGAAATTTCTAACATTTTAATATAAATACCGAAATCCGAACACTGCGTTCGGTGTTCGTGCATTCGTAGTATCCGGCCCTGGGGCTTGGAATAAACTCATATGGCATTGAGATGCGTAACCAGCCCAAGAGAATTTAGATCCAAGCTGAAAACTCATATTTTCAGACACTCATTTACATAAATTCGTCGTTCTATTCAAATATTGCTATTTTTTCTCTTTATTGAAGTGAAAACTTCTTTAGCACTGTTGTGATTTGAAACTCGATGAAACGAAAAATAGCGACACTAAAACGAGACAAACACATACATCTAAGGATTTAACCTGCGAGAGAATTCGTAGCCTCCTCACTCTTGTCTACTTTAGTTTTCTGAAGATTTGAGTTCTACCGCGTGTGATTTTTTTGTTTGTTTTACCTACGACCTACGACAATTACCCAATTATCCTATTCATATAATTGGCAATAAAACTATTATTAATTTTTTACTCGTACTTTGGATTGTAGCTATAACTTTGTGGTTGGTTATCCATAAAAATAAATAAATTGAACACTTTGATTGAACCACTGTATTTATTTATGTACGCCCACCGTTTTCTGAACAACCGTTCCTTCCTCAGGGCAAAATATACTAACTTGACATTACAAAACAATGGGTTAACATAATATATTACTAAGCGTTAAGGTGGGGGTGGAGGCGAGACAACGTGAAGAGCGAGGGGAGGATAAAGAACGGACGGTGAAAGATCTAAGGTCTACGATGGGACTGCACGAACATATTTTTTCATACTTCACTAATCCTAATACCTACCGTGTAATATACTTATAAATTGTAATTTTTTAAACAAATTATCTTTTGTACTGTTTGTTTCTGTTAATAAATAAAATAAAAAAAAAATAAAAAAATCCCTAGTCACGCCCCAATCCCCACCTCAAATTTATTATTATTTTTTTAACAACAACATTATCATTATCTTATTTATTATTATGTGAATTTGAATACACTAATGTAATTAATATTTGTTTTATATAAAAAAATAGATGTCTCGCTGTTAATACGATTTTTATTGGATAATTTGTTGTATTTTTGTTAAATTGTAGTTCAAATCTCGGTGGCGTATATTATAACAAACTAAACCCATAAGTTTAAGTGCATCGGTAATAAAACCCCCGGCGGTTTTACGATATTGTAAGGCCACTGATAATAATTTGCGTGAATTAGATGCCAGAAAAATGATAAAATCTATCGATGGGCAAATTTGTTATCGTAGCCATATGCTTGTAGCATTGTCCCGTTGGCACAATTCACCTGACGGGGCTGATAGTTCCATACGATGATTTTTCGATAGAGCTTAATTGGAAAAAAAATCCGGTGTGATTCAACTTGTTCTGCATTTGAGATACGGAACGGTAAAACAATAAGTTTTCCTGCTAACATTGATAGCAATATATTTCTGGAGGACATCCGTGATTGCATTTAAATTAATGACATAATACCTACGGCTCTTTTAGTGATACGCCTAATCGTCCATTGATAAAATTCTGCGGAGAAATATCCAATTTAATGTTTGTGTTTACCCACACACTTACTTGATGAGAGGGTGTTATATACAGACTCGGAGTGTAGGCTTAGGTTATTTGTAATGATACGCGAATTGGCGAGATGGATATTTATTATACTTGTTGGCTAGGGTAACGTCCTATCTATTGTGCTGGCGGTAGGAAAAGAGGGCGAGGAGATGTCTGCATCTCCTTTTATAGTGAGATCACCTGTCTCGCTCTTGTATTCACGGAAACAGGTGTACCACCCCAAAAACCTCTCTCACATCCTCCCCTACTTAAATTGGAGAATCCTGGCTACATATTTCATTACTACAGCTACATATTGCATACATATATTTTTATTTTTTTTTATTTTTTTTTTATTTCATATATTTTTTATTAGTAACAGATATTTGGGTTTTTTTTGGCTACCACACTAGGCTAAGCCCGTGTTGTGGTAGTCATACATTTAATATTTTAACATTTCAAAATATATTAAGAAATACTTAAAACTAAAGAGAAAAAAAAGACCATATTTTAAAGAAAAGTAAAAATGAAAATTCAAATTCAAATTTTGAAATACAAAAATTAATAATAAAAATTAAATGTTAAGAACTCAAGTGTTCTGTATAAATTAAAACATATAATTATATAAATCAAAATTAAAAACATATATATATATTATATTATTATATTGTATTTAATATTTTATACATTATATTTAAAATTAACACAACATTTGTTTTCGTTCCTTCTGTTTCCTTTCTGTCCATTTCGTCCCATCCTCCTCCTCGACTGCGAAGTGCTTTCACCTAGGCCGAAGCCTTCCTTGCCACGGGTTAGACCTGAAACATGGAGAAACAGAATTAGAGACACTTCTATTACGTAACATACCGGAGAGATCTAATTCGTCCGTCGACAATTCCAACGTGTCAGACGCGAATTCCTGGTTATCTTCCTCCTGCCATGAAACATGTAATTGCTTTAGCTGGTCTAAATGCCTTTTCCACACCATATTAGACTTGTTAATTTTTATGAAATATATTTTACTACCTTTTTTATCAACAATAACCCCAGGGACCCATAACCTATTACCCTGAGATCTGAAATCTCTAGTCATTACTTTCTGACCTATATTAAAACCTGATTTAACTCTACCCTTATATTGTCTTTTCTGATTGTTTTGGCTCTGAGTAACCTTTTTCATTACTTTGTTTCGTCGAGTAGAACCTGAACTACCCGTTCTATCCTCAACTTCCCTTGGAATCTGAGAGTCAAATACTGTTCTTATTTTTCTACCCATTAATAATACAGATGGCTCACACCCTGTTGTTGCGTGAACGGTATTCCTATAGTCTGTTAAAAAGTTACCTAATTTTTCTTTATAATCTGAAGGAAATCTATTATGTTTACAAATTTTTTTAAGGAAATTTTTACAAGTCTTTACTGTAGCTTCAGCTTGCCCGTTGCTACTAGGGTGATTGACTGGACTAGTGACATGTTCTATCCCATTTTTCTTACAAAAATTTTCAAAATCCTCAGTACAAAAACACGTGCCATTATCACTAACTAAAGTTGCTGGAAAACCAAATTGTGAAAATAATCTATGAAGTATTTCGATATTTTCTTTTGAAGACAGACTGTTTACTTCCAGACACTCAATCCACTTTGAAGAAGAGTCTACCACCACTAAAAAGTTTTTGTTATATAAACTACCATGATCAATATGTACCCTGAACCATACTTCAGGTTCATATGGCCACACTGCTAAAGAACTCTTTTGTGATTCTGGTTTAATTTCTAAACAATCTCTACAATTTTCCGTTATTTTCTCCAAATCTTGATTAATTTTTGGCCACCAGACAAAGCTTTTTGCAATGCCCTTAGTCTTAAAAACCCCTAAATGAGATCTATGTAACATCTTTAAAACCTCTTGTCTTAAAGACTCAGGTACAACAACCCTATGTTGATATAAAACACACCCATTTATCAAAGACAATTCTAACCTTTTTTTCCCAAAAAATTCTAATAAAGTTACCACTTTGTGCCTTTTTTACTGATGCTGGCCAACCTTCGATAAGAAATTTTTTACTTGACCTAACACATCATCCTTTTCGGTTTCACTTTTTATCACGTCTAAAGACAAATTAAACCCATTATTCTCGAAATAATTAATGTAACCAGACTCTATATCATCTTCACAGCTAACCTTTTCAATCGGACACCTGCTCAGAAAGTCTGAACAATTATTTTTCGATTTTACATATTCAATCTTAAAATTAAACGAACCTAACATAATAGCATACCTCTGTAACCTTGACGCGGCGATCTTAGGTATTTCCCTATTTTCACCCAAAATTCTGACTAACGGCTGATTATCCACAGCTAAAATAAATTCTCTGCCGTACAAATATTGATAAAACTTTTTAATCCCAAAAATAATTGGTGTTGCTTCAATATCTACAATAGAATAATTCTTTTCCGCTTTAGATAAAGTTCTGCTTGCGAACCCTATCGGTCTTTCTACGCCATTTTGAAACACATGTATTAATGTTGCTCCTACGCCATTAAAACTACCATCTGTGACAAGTTTCACAGGTATATTTTCGTCAAAATGCGTTAAAATCCTATCCGAAGTTAATATTCTTTTAATTATCGCAAAACTATTTTCTTGTTCCGTACCCCATTGAAACTTAACATCTTTTTTAAGTAATACGTATAATGGTGACAATATATTTGCCATATTTGGAATAAAATTACGATAATAACTAATCATACCTAATAAACTTCTTAAATGATTTAAATCACTAGGTGCTGGTGCATTTAAAATGGCTTCCTTATTCCGTTGACACGGTTGAATCCCATGTTCACTTATTTGATAACCGAAAAACTCAATAAATTTTAAATTGAATTCACACTTGTCACTATTCACTGTTAGATTACAATGTTTTAACCTTTCTAAAACGACACACACGTTTTTCTCTAAATCGACTTCGTCTTCCCCTATCACGATAATATCATCCAAGCTAAACGTCATGTTCTGTAGTCCTGACAAACAATTTGCCATTGCCTTTGCAAAAATAGCCGGCGCGGGAGATAACCCGTACATTAACCGTTTATACTGAAATAATCCTAAATGGGTATTGATTGTTGTAAAACGCCTACACTCCTTTTTTAAAACAAATTGGTTATACGCCGATTTAAGATCAATTTTTGCAAAAACTTTTCCACCGTTTACTTTCGTTAATAGCTTCTCTATCCTAGGTAATGGATATTTGTCAACTAATAGCTGATTATTCACTGTTGATTTATAATCACCACATAACCTAATACTACCATTTTTCTTAATCACTGGAACAATCGGACTTGCAAAATCACTAAATTGAACTTGTTCTATAATACCGTCTGACAGTAAATTATTTAACTCACTTTCGACTTTTTCTTTCAAAGCGAACGGCATTATTCTGTGATTACGAAATATCGGAATGGCGGTCTCCTTTAAAGTTAAATTCACTTCATACTTATTAAATTTTCCTAGTTTATCCGTAAAAACTTCTGGAATTTTTTTTACTAATCGCTCCTTCAAAGTATTTTGTTTTATACTGTTTACGATTCCGTTAATCCCGACGTTAAACATATTCATAAAATCACGCCCCACTATCGAGAACGAAGCACTTTTGACAACAACAACTTTCAACCGGTGACATTGACCGTTAAATTCCACTTGTGGAGTGATTGTACCTACCACTTTTACGAGCGTATTGTCAAAACCCCGTAGACTAATGTCTTCGTGCACTAGCTTAATACTACTGAATTTACTGAAATAACACTCTTTGGAAATTACGCAACAAGATGCTCCAGAATCTACCATGAATTTACTCTTGATCCCGTCTAGTGAAACTTCAATAAAAAATGGCTCGACACTATTAACTTCACCCAACCTTGTATCCGACAACAAAGTATTCACATTCTTACGTGTTGAGAAACGCTTGCACTGTTTTGCTAGATGACCCTTCGTACCACAAATTTTACATAAATAATTTTTATATCTGCATTCTGTCGCGATGTGATTGTTGTGTCCACAAACGGTACATTTATGTTTCGTAGCGTTCGCTGGCGACGGCGACCGTGCCCTGTTGCCACGATTGAAACGATACTCGTCTCTGTCTTTCTCACGCGAATTAGAAGAGACTCGACCTCCCTTGACCTGTACATTAGCATAAACCGTATTATCAACTCGGGACTGCGATTGCGTTGAAGCTACGAGTTCAATGCAATGCGACTTGTATACATTTTTCGAACGAGTACAATTCACTATCGAGAAATAATTTTTCCCTAACCTTACCTGGTTTACATCCTAATACAAAGAAATCCCTTAAATTTACTGATAAACTATTCCCAAATTTGCAATTAGTAGAAAGAGACTTTAAACGCACTGCATAATCGCGAATTGATTCGTCATTTCTTTGTTTAGCACTGTAAAACTTAGATCTCTCTTCAAAAAAACATTTCGTTGAACAACAATACTCATCAAGTTTAGATATCAAATCTTCTAACTTAATATCTGTTACTTTTTTAGGAATGCACAAATTAACCAATAAGGAAAAACAATCATCTTTCAATGCATTCAGGAAAATAGCCCTTTTCTTATCATCCGATGCAAACTTATCATCATTCACGAGGAGAAATTGTTCGAGGCGGACCTTGAAGTTCTCCCAGTTCCCGTCACGCAAACTGAAGGACTCCAATCCTCGAGACTCCATGTTTCCAATGCCCAGAAGGTACACAAATAGAGAGAAAGAAAACAGAAAAAACAAAAACTTCCCAATGAGGTTTCTTCTTCTGCAGTCTGCTCCCTGAACCCTGCTCTGGAAACTGCTCCTTGACCCTGTGACTTGATGGCTCCTTCCAGACCCGTAACACAGTAACACCGCTACTGATGGCTGCCCCAGATCACTCCTGCGACCTGGATCCCCGATCCTTGACCCTCAGAGATGCTGCCACTTGACGCTGGACCTCCCGTGCTTCCCCCTTTCGAAAAGCTGGCTGGCTCCAGTGTCTTCTTCCACTTCACTCCTTGCAGTGAAGTGTTGGATTAATTTCGGTGCGGCCTTTCTTACCGACCCGAAAATAATATGTTACCGCGTATTTTTCTCGTGCCAAATTTTTTGCGCGTCGATTCTTTCGCGAGCTGCTGTTATGTGCAGACTCGTGTTCCTTAGGCTGCGCCACTGTTATATACAGACTCGGAGTGTAGGCTTAGGTTATTTGTAATGATACGCGAATTGGCGAGATGTATATTTATTATACTTGTTGGCTAGGGTAACGTCCTATCTATTGTGCTGGCGGTAGGAAAAAAAGGCGAGGAGATGTCTGCATCTCCTTTTATAGTGAGATCACCTGTCTCGCTCTTGTATTCACGGAAACAGGTGTACCACCCCAAAAACCTCTCTCACAGAGGGTATCAGGACTTTGATTTTTGATTAAAAAAACTATGGCAAGCAGCGCAAGCACCCCAAATACTCGTAAAAACTTGTTAGTAATATTATACACTTGGAAGTAACTTTATAAGTGTTCTTATTTGATTTAGTAGCAACCTTGAACATCCATACTACATAGGACTTAAAATATTTAATCTTTTAACCTTCTGTAAACTAAGTGTACGGGCTGTCCAAGAATAAAGATTTTTATTATTTAAAAAAACGAGTGTGCTTTAGACCACACGACTGAAGTAAAACTTCTTTAGATCCATCTATATGACAGGAAGATAGAAAGAAAATGTGCGCGCGCACTGCTCTCTCTTGCTCCTACAGTGTGATACAGACAATAGGCCTGCACCGTGTCTTAGATATACGAAACGTAACTGGCTATGAGAGAAAGAGAGAAAGAAAATGTATGCTCGCGCCTCTCTCTCTTACCCCTACAGTAATATACGAAACGTAACTCTCTCTCTTTCTATCTTAACTTATATCTCCCTCTCAACTACCGTTCGCCTCGCTTTTCGTAACGCTCTCGTCACGCATTCACTAGCTTACTCCCCAAGTCAAGCGTGCGTAAAGAAGTTTTACTTCAAAAATCAGAAAAATTTAATTTTTACAAAAAAGCATGTGACATTTTAGATACCATTATTTTTCGGCGTAGCCCACGTTACGATCGATGCATTCGGTGAACCGTGGCGCTAGGTGCTTGATTCCTTTGTCCACCACCACCGTCCACATCAGTCTCGAAGCGTTTTACGGCCAAATGTTGCTTCAGGTGAACGAAATGATGAAAATTATGCCATCGATCGTCTGTTTGACTCCGGGGTTAGGTGGTAAACCATGTTTCGTCGAATGTGATGATGTGTCCAAAAAAGCCTGGCTTTGGTTGGAAAAACGGTTCCAAAAGACCCGAGCGTCTTCCACATGATATTGCTTGTTTTGCACCTTTGCATCATACGCCATTTTTTCCTTCAAAATCGTTTGTATGGTAGAATTGCTGACGTCTGAGACAATAAATTGCGAGCTCATGCACTGTCAGACGGCGAGCTTCGCGAACTTAATCATCGATTTTCTTTTACAAAGCGTCATCAATTGAGGACCTCCCCCCACTTCCACCCTTATCATGAACACTCGTTCAACCAATCGCATACTCAGCACACCACTTCCTGACATTCTGCTCGTTTTTCACATTACCACAAATGATGTGAGACGATGGTGGATATCAACAGGACGGACTTTCTACTTCTTGAAAAAAAAAATAATTTAACGCACTTCGCAGGCAGCGGGACAGCGGTTCATCTCAAACGGATGCAAAGGTCGCACTGAAGCAGCTACCGAGCCGGGAAACCCCTCATTTTGGAGGGGAGTATCTGAGCTACATGCTATTGCCGCCGTTTTGAAAAAAAAAAACGTTTTGAAAAAAAAACGTGTATTTCTTGGGCTACCTTTGTATAGAAACAAACCACGAGTTTCAATTTAATTAAGTTTTAGTTAAAAATAAAAAGATAAATATTCCTGGTTTGAGAATAACTTCACAATATTTTAAGTCTACTAACACCTTTAGTTGCTTGTGCAATGATGGAGGACTTAGCCAGCAGAGAAGTTGAACCCGTGTCACACGGCTGGGTGGAAACCCTTCGCATTTATCCGCTACCCTACTTGTGCAGCCTGTTTTTGTAATTTTTATTTGGTTTAGTTATCTGTAACTACTCTAAAATTTTGTTTTAATAACTCTGCAAAATTTTGTACTTAATATGACGGATTTCATAAAATTAAAGTTTTTTGGTAAATATAAGATAACTGTGAAAAAAATATTACAGCGAGTTAAAAAAAACTCTAAAAAGAAAGTTTAAAAAGATAACATCTCACAACTTACAATAATAAAAGAAATGAGGAAATGAACAAACTCACGATTGGGGCAGGGAAGTGTTCTTGAAATGTTTATGTACACGGAAAATAGTTCATTTTGCTTTCTAACGTTTCGAATTATTTTAAAGAATTACAAAATTTCCAAGGTTACGAATAACCAGACGTTATTTGAATTCTTCCCATCATTATAACTCGAAAATGTTACTTGTGCAATGATGCAGAACATAGTAAGCATCAAATTGAACCTGCCTATGAACCTATGGCTTACGTATGTCAACGAATAAAAATAAGGGTTGCATGAAGTTTTGGTTGCATGAAAGGTTTGTTTGAAATGGCTTTTGCCGTTTTTGGGAATCAGATCTGAATAGCTAGGTACTTACCAACCTCGTTATTCATCATCTCCTACTCTTCAATGCTCTCTCCAGCCTCACAACATATCACGACTGGGGATACCAAAGTTGTACTTGATCTGGACAGTCGGGAGCAATTGGGACGTTAACTCAAGTGATAAAATAAAATAAAAAAACCCGTTACATTGAAGAATAAGTTAATACTAATAAATCAAAACGAAAATATAAAAAAAACGAACAAGACACAGAAAAATTCAAATGTAACGATCACAATTGGGACTGCAACCCAGGATCTCTCGTCTTACTAGAACAAGCGTCTCCTCCAACTCGGCCATTGAGACCCCTTATTTTTAATTAATTTTTGTCAATCTCATATTGGAAATTCATAAATAATATTACATTAGACTATTTTTTTTTCATTGATAGGTACTTTACTATTATATATGAAAATAATCTTCAAAATTTTAATTTAAGATAGTTATACTAATAAAAATTTTGACATTTAGAAAAAGGTCAATAGGTTTACCGTATAAATAAAATCGAATGTGTTTATCCGAAACCACTATCTAGGTTAAAAACCAGTTTTTTTAACATTGTTATCTTAATATATAAAACAAAGTTGGGTTAGTTACACTATTTATAACTCGAGAACGGCTGAACCGATTTTGATGATCTTTGATTTGTTGGATTTGTATCCGCCCCGGATAGGATAATAACTATTAAAACATCGCAAAAATTCACGAAAAAGAAAGTTATGAAGATAATTCATTTCCTCATACATTTAATATGGAACGAATTTTCATCTTTTGAAAGAGCTGAAGGAATATTGTGGTAGGTAGGTATAATATTGAAGTTTGCTTCAATTCCAAAAATTCAAAAACGTCAAATGTCAATGTGCTGATTGTTTTTGTTTTGTTCTTAAACATATAATGCTGCCTCTCTTTCTTACACACTTAATGTCAATAGCCGAAAATGAGACAAACGGTGAACGTATGTCTCCACCCATCCAAAGGAAAGATACAATCATTAAAATAAAAAACCCTCACACGTATAAAGAAAATGAAAAGCAAAGTTTTATTTTACATCAGTTCCACAACACATGAGACCCCGAAGAAAATTATTTTCCTCAGAGCCTGTGTCATCTTAGGGGATGTTGGGTGGAGGTCTTTTTAAGGAAGGGAAGGATAGGAAGTTCTGGAAAGGAAAAAGGTATGAGGTGAGGGTAGGAATCTGGGGTCAATGTGTCCGGTAGTAACGGACGTATGAATCCATCCCTCCAACTGCGGTGCAAGGCGTTTGGTCGAGAAAGTCCAGCTGCAAAGGTCAAAAGGCTCCCTCAACCAGTCTCTCTCGATTCGGTCCGCCACGCAGCAGGTGGGCAGACGTATCCGCCGCCAAGACACGGACAAACGTCACCCCGTAGCGAACCACTTAAGGTGCGATTCCTAAGGGTGACCTATGGGTGACGTATGACAGAGGTGTTGGTTATCTAATAAATGGTTCCCGGTTCACAAATTATCGTAATTAAGTGAAAAAAAAAGAAAATCACAAAAAATATAAATCCATACACTGACTAATTACTGACAAAATCAAAACACGGACAGTTGTGCATTGATGATTGCTTCATTGTGTAATTTTTGACTTAATAAAAAAACTGAATTTAATTCAACAGTTATTGATTCTGAGGCGGTACGAAGTTCGTCGGGTCAGCTAGTTATTTATAAAGGTAGAAAACATGGGAAAAATAGTCGACGATAATATTGCCAATTCTAAATTTGACAAAAATTACTTAATGGCCAAGTTGGTTGAGGCGCTCCTGGATTCGAGTCCCAGTTGCGACCGCCACCTTTTTATTTTTCTGTATCTTATTCTTTTTCATATTTTCGTTATGATTTCTTAGTAATATCTTCTTCTTCAATGATATATTACGTTGATGGAAATAACCTTCAAATGTTACTTTTAAAGAGAATTATTCTAATAGAAATTGAAAAAAAAACACATTTCTTCATTTCTCGTAGTCTTAATTACGCATGTAAGAAAAGTATTTCTTCTCAGTGAAGGAGAATAGTTTATAAAAGGGCTTGCTGAAATGTTTTTATCGAAGGACAAATCAGCGCTGTTGGGACATAATACCTTCTATCCCAGAATAATGAGGTTTTATTTGTATTCAACACGTGCCGTGTGCCGCGTGGAGTCGCACAGATAAGCATGGACCATTACATAAGTATATATATACCATCTGGAGATAGCGCCGATGGCTTCGAGATTGAAATGTGTAGATTTATTTGGTATACGAATAATAGTGTTTGAAGATTACAGTGTTTTCATGAATTCTCTACGAGGTTAGTGGACTTTAAAAAAACTGTGCAATTCACACGCGGTAGAAGTGAAACCTTCAGATTATATCATAGGCACCTACTTTAAAACTTATCATATCGCGATGTTATACTCCGTAATACCTTCCTTTTTTTTAAATTTTATATTATCTTGAATATTTGGCTCCTCTCTTAGGAGCCAAATATTCAACATTTCTTACTCTTTACTTGTCATACTTTTTTATATTTATAACTTTTGTACTTTCTATTATTTATTAAGGTAATTTATAGTCTATATATTTTACTTTTAACTATATTATTTCCTGCCTTTTAACTTTTACATTATACTTTCTAGTTTATAGTTTACACTTTTACTTTATACTTTGATTTTATACATCTTAATTCTATTTACTACTCTTTACCATAACTCCCTTTTTACCTTTTGTTTTTATATTTAACTTTACATTTATATGTCACTTTCTTTATGTTATTGTATGTATTATAATATATATATAAATATAATTATGTCAATGGAACATGTTGTGCCGTATGTTTTGAAATAAATAAATAAAACCCTAAGTGGACAAGAATGGGGAGACTAGGAGCACTTTTTTTAATCAATCTTATTAGTATTTGTGTTTTCTTCTTCGGAGTCGATTTTATTTTTATATGGAACATAAATTGACCTTGTTATAAAAGTCTAAATGCATACTCATTTTTTCATAAGAACTACTGTCTTTTAGTTTAGATCAGTGTTTTTCAACCTGTGGGTCGCGACCCCTACAAGGGGGTCGCAGGGGGTCCAAAGTAAAATATTAGTAAATCCGAATTTAAAATAGTTGTCGTCATACAGGCGTTTTTTCTTTGGTTTCGTTTCAGTACTCTCACTACAACTAGAAGTTGATGGTTGTGTTGATCTTTTTATAAATTTATCCATTTTTATTATCACTACAAGTCACTTAAATAAATTCAAATACGTGAGTTCAACACAAAACAAACGCGCGCATATGACACCGAATCGCCGATTGACAGGGTCACGTTATTCCCGCTGTCCGACGTCCGTCATAGCCCGCGTCGCCCTGTACCCCTGTACCCTTCAACAACCTCGCAATGTTCATTGTGTCTCGCTCTTTAACTCAACCACATTCGTCGGCACGGCGTGGCCTCGCTCGCCTCAATCTTGAGTCGGCATCGGCCCGGCCTGTAAGTTGTACGAATGGGCGATAGCTCTACCTACTATTCCTTGGAGACGTTTGGCGAATTAGTTTGACAGCAATTTCCCTGACATGTCTGAAAATTTAGCGGTCTGTCAGAGAAATTGGAAATTGTCAGGAATTTTGAAAAATATTAGAAAAAAATTTATAGAATTTTCCGGGCAACGGAATTCACAGGATTACGGATTTCCTGGCAGAATCAAATAGAATGCCAAAACATGAAACAGGCGAAATTGCCCTGAAAAATTCACAACCTGAAATTCTCTAGCCACCCTCCCGTTGGTGTACACTGGGTGTCATTCTTTTTTTTCATTTCATTCAATTTGTGATTCCTGAATTTCTCTAGCCACCCCCCCCCCCAGGAACCATTGTCGTCAAAGGTAAATTGCAATTGCAGGCGAAGGGTAGGGGGTCGCGAAATATTTTTTACATAATAAGGGGGTCGTGCCATGAAAAAGGTTGAAAACCGCTGGTTTAGATTATTAGTGTTATATACTTTTTTTATATATGTGTATAAAAACTTTTCCCTGGATACAAGTAGTGATTCTGGGAAAACCACTTATGATAGACAGATAATTTTTTAAATAAAAATACTAACACATTATCTGGCAAGACGGAACAATTCATAAAATCATAGTTTTGCTAAAAACAAGTAAGTTATTACGAAAATAGTGGTAGGCGGCGATTGGGATTATGTACACCTCCAAGGGAATTTTACTATAACATGATTTCTCCACAGTAAAGGGCAGCATTATTTCATTTGTAGAAGCCACTGTGGAATGTATCACGGACTAACGAACTTTAACCTTATTGACCGAAAATACCTTAACAATTTTTTCTGTACTTATACTGAAAAGAATTTTTGATATCAATGTAATTAGACGACCTCCGTAGTCCAGTGGCTAAGACTCTTGACTCACATTCCGGAGGTCGCGGGTTCGAACCCGGCATGCGCAAATAAATTTTATTTGATTAATTTGTGTTATTTCACAATTAATTAATTTAAAATAATATATAGTATATTTGCGGCATGTTCCAGAGTGGAAGATACTATCAGTATCGCCCTGGTGTAAGACCACCATTCAGAATTGAAACGTTGCTTGAAAATGGCTTTAGCCGTGTTTAGTGACCAGATCTGAATAGCCAGGTACTTCCCAACCTTCCTCTTCCTCTTCCCCATCTCCTTCCCCTCCCCGCTACCTCCAGCCTCACAACATACCCCAATTGGGGATGCCATAGTCTCACTGGCTCCAGACGGGAGCAGTTGAGATTCTTGTGCGGTATTCACTGTAAAAAAAAAAAAAAAAAAGGTTTTTCTGAAGTAACAAACTACCCACAATGGGCTATTATCGCAGTTAATGACCAACTGAAGGATTATCTCTGCAATTCAAATCTAGAGAAAATCGCCGTAATTATCAAATCAAATAGGGGAGAATTTTTAATTGCGCGTAATAAATGTTTAATTAAATTTAATCACGTATTTATAAATTGCATTAAAAGTTTTCAATTTATTACGATCTTCATTATTCTTAATATCACGAGTTGAAAGGTCAATCTGAAATTATGATTAGATGTATGTTGATTTTTCTTTCGTATTTTTCTGGTTAAAACTGGTTTTCCATACAATCATTTTTAGATAATACATATTTTAACTACGAAAATACTCTCAATAGGTACCGCACGGTGAAAGTATAATTGGCCGTGTTTGGTGACCAGATCTGAATAGCCAGGTATTTCCCCACCTTCCTCTACCCCGTGTCATTCTCTTCTCCAACGCCTCATCGAGAGTATCTACCACTCTGGAACGTGTCGCAAATACACTATGTATTATTTTCATTGAATCAATTGTGAAACAAAACAATTCTATGAAATAAAATTTACAATAAAAACATATAAATTAGTTACACACCACTTTAATTATATTTTATTCACACTCTACCAGTTTCAGAAGAACCCCTCCTTCGCCAGGAAAATATTAGAACTAACCTACGATATAGAATATTGACAGACAAAATACACAAATTTTAGGTGTTTGAATGAGAGGTGAAAAAAAGAGAAGTAAAGTTAAAGTTCTTCACCGTTACAATAAAATCAAAAAAATAGAATTCTTAGAAGCACTTGAAATTAGAAAATCCCTAGTATTTTGAATAACCAAATTAATCTATCTTTTAGTCCTACTATTTTTACTGTTTTTATTTCTTGCTAGGGCAATCCCGATGACTTACAGAACTCATTTTAGGACAGGAGGAACATACAATTCGTGGGTGGGAGGAAATAGTTACAACTTTAAATAGGAATTTAGATATTAAAAATATAACTTTTACATACAATATAGAAGAAAAAAGGGTTAAGCTAACAATAGAAAACAATTAAAGAAAAAAGGAACAAGGTTATATAAATATGGATGATTACAACTAAATGGAAAAGAAAAGAAGAGAAAAGAAACATTGAACATGACAAGAAAATGACATAGTTTCACTCTTAAAATGACCGGCGAATCACTCAAAAGCGTATCAAAAACCGTTTTGGAATATTCAAGGAACGTGTTGGCTTCATTGTTGAACAGTTAGGATAGGATACCATAAAATCTGTGGACGATGGGTACCACGCCGTTTCACACACGAGAACAAACAGTGTCGATTAGAGCCTCTGCAAAATCTGAAGTTTGAACCGATTCCACACCCTTCTCACTCCCCCGATCTTTTGCCTCCCGATTTTATATTTTTCCTAATAAAAAACATTCTTTTATAGCATTAGGTACTATAATTTTTTTTTAATTGAACATAACATGACAAGAAAATTACATAGTTTTACTCTTAAACGTACTTAGAAAATATTCTTTTATAGCATTAGATACTATGAATTTTTTCTTATGCTGGATTTTGTTGCACGTGTCTGGAAGCGAATTATATAGTGTATAGGCAATATAGTTCAGACACATTTCGAGTAAACCGCCCTGTTCTTGCCGAAAAACCAGTAATTACCTCTTCCAAATTCACCTCCTACTCAAACATATTTTTTTTGTATATTTCTGTCAATATTTTGGATAATATTCTCCTAACGATGGAAGGGTTTGTTCCAAAACTGGCAAATAATAATAATGTTAATAATAATATGGGTTATATTAAATAAATGTAAAACTATCTAAATTAGATAAATGTAAAACTATCCATATAGAGAAAGGCAAAATTGTAGATGGAGACGAGGGTATATTTAGAAATTTCAAAATTCAAAGTATGAAAGGGGATGAGGTTTATAAATATTTAGGATACCCGCAATCGAATAGATTAGATCACACTAGTATTAAAAATGATATTAGGATTAAATTTCAAACTAGGATCAGAAAATTTTAAAAATGCAATCTATCTGCTAAAAATTTAGTAAAAGCAATAAATACTTGGGCAATACCTCTACTAACGTACTCATTTGGCATAATTAAATGGTCCAATACAGATTTAGATAGTTTAGAACGATTAATTAGAACTACGTTAACAAAATTTAATTGCCATCATCCAAATTCAGCTATAGAACGAATTAATTTACCTAGAAATTTAGGAGGTAGAGGTGTAGTCAAAATAACATCTTTGAAACACAATCAGGTAGAAATGCTTAGAAATTTTTTCCATAGGAAAGCTAATAGCTCAGAAATGCACAAAATAATTTGCAAGGCAGATAGAAATATTACACCTTTAAATTTATATGACGAGAATGCCAACATTCTTATAAATACTAACCAGGAATTATTAGATTCCTGGTCAAATAAAATTATTCACGCAAAACACTTCAATTATCTCAACCAAACGTATGTTGACAAACTTTCGTCAAACAAATGGTTGAGTATTGGAGAGTTGAGCGCAGAAATAGAAGGATTTATGCTTGCCATTCAAGATAGAGTCATTAATACTAAAAATTATAGAAAGCATATAATCAAAGATATAAATCAAATTGATGATTTATGTAGAAAATGTTTGGCTTTTCCCGAAACTATAGAACATATTATATCGGGATGTTCTATATTAGCGCCTTCCGAGTATACATTTAGGCACAATCAGGTTTTAAAAATAATTCACCAAAGTTTGGTAATTAAACATAACTTGATTGACTGCCGTAATATAGTACCATATTATGAATATGAACCAAATTCATTTTTAGAAAATGAATTTTATAAAATATATTATGATAAAACTATACTAACAGACAGAACAATTAGTCATAATAGACCTGATATAGTTTTACATGACAAAATTAAAAAAATAACTTATATCATTGATGTAGCTATTCCAAATTCCTGTAATATTCAAAAAACTATTTCTGAAAAAATAAGAAAATACACAGATTTAGGAAATGAGATTAAAAGAATTTGGCATTCTCGGACTATAAAAATATTGCCATTTGTTATTTCGGCCACTGGCATAATACCTAGGAATCTGATTCAAAATTTAAGCATATTAGATTTGTCAAAGAATTTGTATATAAAAATGCAAAAATCAGTCATTTTAAATACATGTAGGATTACAAAGGATTTTTTAAATATTTATATTGAGGGATCGGTAGGATTTATAGGTTCAATTAGAAATGCCACAGAGCCGAACCCTCTGATATGAAAATATCTGGAGTCGGTGAATTATATTCCCATTTGGTCTCTAGTAGGTTGACATGTTGTTCTTGTATTGTTTTGTATTTATAATACTTATATAGTGCAATTGCATAGCGTGGGTTGACTAGATGATCATTTGGGGAAGTGTGTGAAAGGGTTTAGTTTTTCCTTCTTTTTTTCCTTTTTTTTTTTTTTTTGGGGAAAATTTAACCCGGACATTTAAATCTGGTGCATAATAAAAATTTTAATAATAAAATATAATAAATGAAAACGTTTATTCATCAATAGATTTTTTTACAATGCACATTTTTTTCTTTTATCATTGATTCTATTGATGAAAAGGTCACTGCTCAGCTACAATTCAGTTTCTCCTGGAAAGCAGCTTGTTTTCAGCAGTGCCAAAATAAAATGTAATAAAAGAGGGTGAATAAAATTAAAGTGGATTGTGACAAATGTATATATTTTTATTGTAAATTATGGCGAGCCACATGCTTATCTAATTCTTTTCACAAATATGAAATAAAATTTACTTGCGTGGGCCGGGATTTGATCCCGCGACCTACAGATTCATAGTCGAGAGCCTTATCCCTCATCAGAGGCCGTAAAAAAATAAAGGATGAAAATGCAGGATTTTCATCTACCTTCAGATTCATAGTCGAGAGCCTTACCCCTCATCAGAGGCCGTAAAAAAAATAAAGGATGAAATGCAGGATTTTCATCTTCTTTTTTTTTGTGGGAGGCTTTCTATCATGCAATCGTGGATAGAATTATCCGGATATATAACACTTAGGAAATGAGTACAATGAAAGTTGGGCGTCAAATATAACGGTTTATAAATATATTAATTAAACACGTTGTTCGCCATTGTAATGTCTAAAAAAATACAACATTTAATAAGACATTAATAGCTAAAATAAATGAATTGTGGCAACAATTAAATTATATTATTCAATAACAACAAAACCAGAACATGAGAAACTAACGATGTGTAAACTCACAGGTCAATGGCGATTCACCGAAGTATGTGTATTCCACGTCAAAACAAACGTCCAGACCCTCTGACTTCCTATTTGGAACTCTTTGAAAAATAAGCTTGCCCTTAGTATGTTGATTGTTGTATTCTTTTTTACTATTACAGCTTAGACTGTAGGCGATCCTACATTTCCGCCACCTAACAAAGTACATACTTTGTTAGGTGGCGGAAATGTAGGATCGCCAAATGTAGGGACATTGAAGGTCTAGATTCGTTTTAATAAATGTAGAGTCGTTCAAAAAAATAAATTAGATTCTTGCGAGAGCTCCGAAGGGGCGACCATAAGTCGCCTATACCGGGGCGGGACAGTGGTGGGTACTTCAATACCCTTAGTATGTTTTATCAACAGAAGAATGCAGTATTCCATTTGTTATAAATTATCTTTCCAATTAGGAATTAAAAATCAATTTGAATTGATGTGTAGTAACCGACTTAATGATTGGGTGCTTGGTTAGTATTATAATTTCAAACGGTTACAGACGCATATATGGAAAAAAAGTATTATATTATTTTAACTACATAAATACATGATTTTGTATATTATAGTACATAAGAACAGGCCTAGTTTTCCAAATCTTTAAAAAAGATTTACCTTCGGTAAAAAGCAAGGATTCATATATTCGATAATTTAGTCTCAACGAGAAGTACAGATTCTCGATAAATAATTGGAGTGCATGCAATTCTCAACTTAATAGCACTTTATACATGTGACGCTTAACGGCCGTACACGCTGTTAATCACAGATATATGTTAATTTGTCTGAAATGAATAATGAAATTACGCAATTAAATCTCCCCTTGAAATAAAACGATTTCATTTCTGGATACTAAATTTGTCGGAAACACTTAAAACTTCGCATACCTTCCCCTGATTTTCTACGAGGCATAATTCTTTCTTAACCCGTGTCGACTATCACACCGACTTTGAGGTTATATATTTCAAGGAAGGTCGTTTATACTTACAGTTTTTCAACTTACACAACCCTCCCCGTAGCAGGATTGATTATTTTGTGTTTAAACAACCGCGCCTAAGTTTTAGACACCAAACAAACGGCTAACGTCATCGAAAGAAGTATAATATTTGTATTTACTTTAAAATAGATTATTCATATTCATTACAATTATATTCAACTAGCTGGTCCCGGCACGCGTTGCTATGCAATTTAATAAAGAAATTGTTTCTCCCTGAGTGTCCTTTCCTATTCGTCCCGTCCCCCTTCCGCCTCCCCTTCTTCTCCTGCGTCCTCTTCTTCTCTTGCGTTCCCACTCCGTTACCTCCACCTTCCCTCTCCCCACTCCACTCCCCCCCCCTTCCGCCGTCCCGCGAACCCCCCTCCCGAGTTCCCCTCCCTCCTCACACGTCTCCTTCCTTCCCGCGTTCCCCTTCCACCTTACCCGCCTTCCCTCTTCCCTTTCCCGCTCCCTCGTCCCGCCAACCCTCCTCCCGCGTTCCATATATTCAATCCCAGTACATTCAGTTTTTAAACAGCCCGCGTGCCAACTTTTACAATTTTTATTGAAATTTCCATTTTTCATGTATATTAAATTTGGTACCTAACATAGGTACCTATTTAAAATATTTAAAATATCTAAAATTCTTGATTCATAACTATTAGGGGAGTACCTACTTTAATTAAATTTATTAACTAGATTTTCAAAAATAGAACCCTGATTGAACAATCATTGTTTTGCAAAATGTCATTCTCAAACACGCGAACTGTCAAACGTGCGATGTTTTCTGAAATTATCCAATTTTCTGCGCAATTTTCTTAATTTTTCTCTCCGTAAGAACCATCCTCGTACTTCAAGGAATATTTTAAAAAAAGAATTAGCGAAATCGGTTCAGCTGCTCTCGAGATTTGCGCTTAGCAACACATTTAGCGATTCATTTTTATATATAAGATAAGAAAAAGAATCATGACAATGTGTAAGAAGTGAAATTCGCACAAGGGAAGACTCTTTAAAAGGATTCTTTAAAATTAAGAAACTGTCGGGAGCCAGTGGAACTAGTCGCATGTCATCCCCAACGTTTGGGGAATGTTGTGAGGCTGAAGAAAGTTATAAGAGGAAGGAGGTTGGGAAGAAAATGGTTTGATTATTCAGATGTGGCCACTAAATATGATCAACGTATTAAATATATTTTATTACATTAAAATGTTAAGGCGCCGCGGCCGTATACCCGCTCAAAAAGAAGAAGATGGAGATGTATGTAAATACGAATATTGAGAGAACGCGCTAGTATTTAAAACGATAAAATTTAAGCGAAAATTGTGAAAATGTTTAATAAAACACGAATCGTTTAAAATAGAGCAAAAATCTTGTGGGGAACATCTAAAATAGCATTCAAAGAAACATTGTGATTTTTTTCATACATACAACTTCTTAAATAAGTGAAAAACACGTGTTTATAATAATTTTCGGAGCATATTTGCGACTTTTCTCTATCGAGGGCATTTCATATAATTTGCGTTTCGGCATAGTGAACGTCTAGATATTATCTTCAATAAACAAAAAATTTAATAAAACAAAAAAATGCACTAAAAAGTAAAAAAATAATTTCGTATTCTTCTACAACTTTATAATCAACTTACCTTTTCTACTCATCAATATGTACGTACGATTGTTATTTTTGGAGTCGGTGTCGGCGGGAGAGGAGCTGTCAAGTGAACACGCCGGGCCGCGGTTACCTTGGTTGACACCGACTCCAAAAATAACAATCGTACCTACATATTGATGATTACTAGCGACCAAGATATCAAAGTGGACAGTTCACGAATGCGCAATTGCCTCAGATCACAGGCTTATAACTTTTACCGTGGGTGTCAAAAAGACGGAAGTCCCAAGATCCTCCTGGAACTTCAAAACCACTAGGGCGAATTGGGATAACTTTGGGGAAGCTCTACGTGATACCTTAAGGGGATTTCACGACGTAGCAGCAAGAGATCCGGATAATTTGGAGAACTTTTTTAATGCAGCCGTGGTATCAGCTGCCGAGCAGTCTTTAGGAAGATCAAACCCAAAGACTGTTATCAGGACGCCGTGGTGGTCGAGTGAGCTGACTTCACTGAAAGGGGCCTACAAGAGAGCCTATCGAGCCCTGGGCGTGTCCAGACGATGCGGGTGCACGCAGGAGGAGACACTCGCCCTTCAGTCACGACTCAGTGTCTCCCGTAGAGCCTTCAAACAGGCCGTCCTCTCAGCGAAACGAGCTGCATGGCATAATTGGGTACAAGAAGTGGGAAACGCCAACCCGTGGGAAGTCCACAGCGCCATAGATAAAACGGGAAAAGGCTCTGATCGGTATTTAACTAGCGTAATAAGCGAAAAGGACGGTAGGAACGTTGAAAGTGTGGACGTGGCATCCACTCTCAATACACTTCTGGGCAAGTTAGTTCCTGTAGATTCAATAATTGGGGAAAGCGACCACCACAAACAGATCAGAAATCTGTCACGGCTCCCTCCGAGAAACCTCGCTCAGGAGGTTAGGATGACACCAGTAACTAAAGCGGAAATCGAGTTGATAATCAAGGGTTTGGGTCTTAAGAAGGCACCAGGGCATGATAGGCTCAATGGCGTAATAGCGAAGCAAGTATGGATCCACGCCAAGGAGGAGCTCTTCTAGGTGATGGATACGTGCATGAGAAGAGGAACTTTCCCTTCTGAATGGAAGAGGGGCGTGCTTAGGATTATACCAAAGGGGAACGGCAAACCAAGGTCGGACGTGAAGGCCTACCGTCCAATCACCCTGCTACCTGTCCTGGGGAAGATCCTGGAGAAACTGATTAGACAGCGTTTACGTCAAACCTTATCCCCACCCTGCGAGCGTCAGTTTGGTTTTGTCCCCGGTATGTCCACTGAGCACGCCATCACGTATGCGCTTGAATGGGTGAAGGCTTGCCAAAAGAGGTACGTAATTGGAATCTTCCTCGATATTACTGGTGCCTTCGATCACGCTTGGTGGCCGATGATACTTGTCAAGCTCAAAAATAGGAAATGTCCACAAAACCTGTTCAAGATCTGCGCTGATTACCTCTGCGACAGAACTATCACCCTTTCTTTTGGAGACTACCTGATTGAACGAGGAGTTGACTTGGGTTGTCCTCAGGGTTCAATCCTTGGACCAGAGTTTTGGAATATTGTGTTTGACGATTCCTCCAGGTTGCCCTTACCTGAGGGATGTATCTCGGTGGACTACGCTGATGACATATTGTATCTTGTCTCGGGGAACAGCAGAAAGGAAGTTGAAAGTAAAGCTGAAGAGGTTTTAAGTGTGATTTTAGAATGGGGAAAGAGAAACCGGCTGACCTTCGCTCCCCACAAGACTATGGGACTCCTGATGAAGGGTAACCTCAATAGAAGTAGAAATCCAACCATCAAAATGGGAGATACCAATATCCGATTCGTTGAGAACACTACATACCTAGGCGTCACTTTGGATCGAACGTCCTCGTTCTTGACCCATGTTAAAAGCGTGTCAAGTAAGGCCCAGGCCCTCTTCTTGAAATTGAGAAGAATCTCTACTGCCGAGTGGGGATTGCGCTCTCCAGCGCTCCGTCTCTTATATAGGGGGGTTTACGTGACGCAAGTCTCGTATGCGGCCTCTGTGTGGGAGAGTCCCCTTGCTGGCGCTTTCGGGTGCTTATAGAACAGTTGCTTCAGACGCTTTGCCAGTCTTGGCCGGCATTTTGCCAATTGATCTTGAAATCAGGGAGGTCCTAACAAAGAAGAGCCTGACAAAAGGAAGACCCGCTACACACCTAGGTGTTGAACTAATACCAGGCGGGGCAGTGTCTCTCCCAGGTCTTCTTAGAGAGATGCGAGAAAGAACACTGAGAGAATGGCAAGAGCGATGGGACAGGTCGAATACGGGAAGATGGACTTACTCCTTCTTCCCGTCAGTTAAACTCAGAATGGAAGGGGCACACATTGTAAGGGGTCACCATGTGACCCAATTTCTGTCCAGGCATGGGGAGTTTAGGGGGAGATTGCACAGTCTCTCTCTATCCCCCCATCCAAACTGCGCGTGTGGCAATACGGACCAAACAGCCGAGCACATTCTGTGGCATTGTGAGATTATGACGGATGCTCGAGAGGAAATGTTGGATGGTTTACAAGTGACCACGAGACCAGTATGGAACGCTGATCTCGTCTCGAATAAGGTGAACTTCGAGTGCCTGCGGAAGTTTACAAAGGTTTGGGTTGAGAGATGGCCTGATCTTAGAGTCGCTGACCAGCTGTAAAATCATTGTGAGTTTCAGATGCCTGGTTTATTTGCTCCTGATGACCACTGACTTTTCTTTCTCATCTCTTTTATTACCATTGCTCCGATTTTTTTGGTTTTCTATATCTTTATCTTCACTGCCTTTATGTTTCCTTAGATTTTAAACCCAAGCGGAGTTGAAAATATTTTGTTTTTACTGCGATAAATTCCTGGTGGTTTAAAATCTTTATGTACTTCATGTAGTTCTGCTTTTTCTCCCATTTCAGACTTCGATGTGCCGAATTGAGAGCGAAGGTCCTGATGACTCCTTCGCTCAAAACAAATTGATACATTTCTGTTATTGCTGACCAAATTAAAAACATGGTATATAATATATTCTGCTACTTGTAACCAACTGTTATTCTTCACTAAGTATTATGTTCTCTTATTTTTAGTTTTCCTTTTTTTTTGCATTTTTTTTTCTGTTTTAGCGATTCAGCAATAAGCTCCGACCCTTGTGGCTGAAACTGAACTGTAAATGTTCTGTAATGTCAACTTCCCCATTTTGGGGGTGAGTTAGACCTCGCTCCTGGATACATTGGCGAAAAAAAAAATTTTCGGAATGGAATCCTCACAACTCATCTGCGCCTCCCCCAGCGACATGTGTGGGCCAGAGGTTTGGCTGGGCGAACTCAGCATCCTTCCGCCCTGCCTCCGGCAACTCGACGCTTCCATCCTTAGGGTCTTCGGGTACGTTCCCCTACTTCCCACTTACTATCGTCAAGGCACAACCGAGAAACCGGCTAAAGGGTGCGGATGTTGAGATTCATTCACGGCAGACCGATCACCATACACATTCTGGCTGGTACTGCCAGATGACGAGAGAGGTATCCCACCCGACACAAGCGTTCTTCATATCACAATACTTGTTTTCATTATCTTTTCTTGCAGATGCTTGCAACATACGCAAGATGCCATTACCCTGCGAGCAGCCGCCTTTTATGTTTTTCTCTTATTTTTTTTAAATTTGTTTATCCCAGACTTGCTTTATATTTTTTGCATTTTGTATATTATGTAAGCACTTGCATACTGCTTCCTAACACTGTATGCAGGGACACTGGAGGTCTAGATTCGTTCAAACTTAAATGTAGATTCGTTCTTTCAAAAAAATTAGAGTCCTTGCGAGAGCCTTGAAGTAGTAACCATCTGTTACTTATACCAGGGCGGGTAAGTGGTGGATACCTCCACTGATGATTACTAGCGAGTTCCCGGCATGCGTTGCCATGCCGTACTCAAAAAAAAAATTGTTTCTACCTGTGTGTCCCCGTTCTCCTCTCGCATCCCCTTCCCCTCCCGCGTTCCCTTTCTACCTTCCCCGCCTTTCCTATCCCTTCTTCCGCTCCCCCGTCCCACCAACCCCCTCCCGCATTTGATATATTTAGTCCCAGTACATTCAGTTTTCAAACAGCTCGCGTGCCACCCATTGCAATTTTTTTTTTTAATTTTCATTTTTCATATATTACAAACATTCATTTTTGTATATTATAAGAACAATCAATCAAATTTGGTACCTAACATACCTACGTACCTGTTTAAAATACTTATTAATTAGATTCAAAGTATTCGATTTTGGTTAGTACCTAGGTAATATTGGTGAGTAGGTACTTCGATTAAATTCATTAATTTAAAGAGTTTAATCAAAAATTTGATTTTGATTGAACAATCGATGGTTTGCAAAATGTCATTCTCAAATTGTGACATTTTTGACAGTTTCATAAGAGTTTTTGTAATGATTAAAAAACTTTTCAGATGTACTGTCATAAGGTCGTAATAATCCGGAATCCATGGCGAGGGTGAAAAGAAGGTATTTTGAAAGTTACATTTCTTAAGCTTAAGGCGATCCACTAGTTTACTACTGTGCCGTGGACAGTAGTTCTTCGGTGGACGCCATAGGGGTCACTTTGAATAACCGAATTCATCGACTAGCGGCCGTATTGTAAAATATCAACGCAAAAATGCATATTTTATTTTATTTTGGGAAGATTGGGTGTAAATATCAACTTTTTTTGCGATTATTATAAAATAAACTGAATTTGTCACATTACACAATAAAACCATATCCGAAAAGTAATTTATAAATAGGAGAGTTTGGACTTTTTTTAGACCTTATACTTTATTTTTTTATAGGCTTATTAAAAGACTTATAAAAAAATGACCGATATTTTTAAGGGCCAAGGTATGTTCTACACGCAGTATTTAATTGAAGCATCTACAATACTTCTAAGCGATCAAATTTTCAAAACAAAAACATATTTTCAAATTTTCAAAACAAAAACATTAAATTGTCCCTGAAGACTGGCTCTGTGCCCTCTGGTTGGAAAAAAGCGGTTATCCATCCTATTCCAAAGAAGGGTGACCGCTCCAACCCGGCCAACTACCGCCCCATAGCGATCACATCAGTTCTGTCTAAGGTGATGGAACGTGTGATCAACGACAAACTGCTCACATACCTCGAGAAGAACAAAATTATTAACGACCGTCAATACGGATTCCGGCGGAACCGCTCGTGCGGTGATCTTCTCGCGTATGTGACGCATGTTTGGGGGCGATGCCTGGAACGTTTCGGTGAGACCCAAACGGTTGCACTGGACATCTCCAAGGCCTTTGACCGGGTTTGGCACCGAGGACTTGTCAACAAACTGCATTCTTACGGACTTCCCGCATCCTTGTGTATGTGGATTGCCGACTTCTTGAGGGAGAGGTCGATTCAGACGGTAGTCGATGGTTTCACTTCTTCCTCACACTCGATAAATGCTGGCGTCCCGCAGGGATCGGTTCTGTCTCCGACTTTGTTTTTGTTGCACATCAACGACCTTTTGTCATGTGCACCAATTCACTGTTACGCGGATGACAGTACAGTTCATGATAGCTTTTTGTTTGACAAGCCCCCAAAGGGCTCACAAACTCCAACAGCTCGTAGGGCTTTGAAGCAAAGAATGGACGGTTACCTCGAGAGTGTTTTCTCTTGGGGTAAAAATAATCTCGTTGAATTTAATGTTTCAAAGACCCAATCTTGTCTGATTACGTCTAAAAGGGATCGAAATGAAAATCTAGTCTCTTTCAACGGAAGCAATCTTCCGAACAGGCCCTCCATTGATATGCTTGGTGTAACCCTAAGTGACCAGCTCAGGTATGGGGGCTCCATCGAAGCCAGAGTAAAGTTAGCCTCCCAAAAACTGGGCGTACTGTACAGGGCCCGCAGATACTTTAATAGTACACAACTGCTAACCTTGTACAAATCACAAGTACGCCCCACGGTTGAATTTGGCAGCCATCTCTGGTCTGGAGCTCCAAAATACCTGAAAAATACCCTCGACTCTGTGCAGAAACGGGCGGTCCGTTTGATAGATTCTCCCATCTTAACAGACGGATTGCAATCTTTAGAGCACAGGCGTCGGGTGGGAATGCTATCCTTGTTCTACCGGTATTACAATGGAAGATGCTCTGAAGAACTAGCATCATTGATCCCTTCGGCACCGGTGCATAGTCGGGAAACACGCCAAACGCGTGCCCAACATTTGTACACGGTTGACATTTGTCACATGAGAACGGGTCGTTTCTTCGACTCGTTCTTGTGTTCAACAGCTCGGCTGTGGAATGATTTGCCGGCCTCTGTGTTTCCTCCTTCCTACAACATGGGTCTCTTCAAGACCAATGTTCATTCCTTCCTCTCCTCAAAAAGACTCTCCACACAGCATCCCAGATGACATAGGCCCTGAGGGAAATTATTTTCCTCAGGGCCTCCTGTGTGGAGTTAATGTAAAAAAAAAAAAAAAAAAAAATATGATTTTGCATTATTTACTATGACTTCATCTTAAGAGGGCATTACCAGAGAAAACCAGAAATATGTCATTTTCAAATCAGATTTTAGACGTATTGACTCTTTTCCACAAAAAATTATAAATGGATTTCGAAAGATCGTTCTTTTATCTAGCATTCGCATGTAATAAATTTTGAAATTTTTTTTTAAATTTTTAGTACAATAAGGTTAAACCAGTGGTCGTTGGCAGATTTGTTAAATTTTCAAAAAAGATTTTGTATTATACCACACCCATTTCAAATAATATAATCATGCAGTAAAATAAATCAATACATTATCTAGCAAACGCATGTTTTAGAATTTTAATTTTAGTTTCAATAAAATCATTAAAAAATATGTACGTGCATGTGTTTCTTGACGAAAATTGGTCCATTTGTGTATTTATTTGCGCACTTACAAACTAATATATTTCAGATTTTTTTAACATTCTTTTTAAATTTAGACATTATTGAAAAATGATAAATACTTATAATCAAAAAATAATTACAAAAAGTAAATTATTTTAATAGTTTTATCATCACGCTTTTCAGCATTTTTGTATGAAGGTATAAATTAAAGCTAATTTGGAATGAAATAAATTCGATATTGAGTTATAATTTAAAAAAAGTGGTACGGAGAATAATTAATCTTTCTCATTGTAAACGCCCTGCACGATCGTAAGAACAACTTTCGACGAAATGTGGATTTTCGTCCGCTGGCTGGTTAAACGCTCTTAATAGCAATGCATAGACAACTCACGTACATAGAAACATATATTGATTTTTATATATGTAGATTATATTAGGTCCATAAGTTCGTGGCCTAATTATATGGCTGAATAAAATAGGAGTGCAGATAGTAGGTACTATTTAATTAAGCTAATTTGGCCATGACACTCAAACACTATTCCGCCCTTACGATTAATCAAATAACCGTAATTAATTATGATTACTGTTATTCCCCGAAATCATTATTGTTATGAAACCATATTATAGTCCCAGAGAGAGGTTTTAGGTGACGTCGTCGTTTTTGTATCTTCTGTCTTTTTCAATTTCATGCACGACGTGTGAGAAGGAAGAGGACAATCGTCGTTAAAGTACGTACGACATCTCTCTGCGACTATTAACCCCTCATCTGTGGTACGCCCGCCGCGCCGCCGCGGGCACAAAAAGTAAATTTTGCTTTTTTAAATGCGATTTTAACCCTTATGTATAAAGAAACTGTATGAAGGACAAGGTCAGAATCGCTTGCGCTAATAACAATCTGGGACCTACGTTCTGTTTGATTATTGTAGCTACTCTGAATTATTTTTAAAAAAATTCTATGAAATTTGCGGGTGGCTTTTGGCAGCTGTCAATGGCAAAAATATTGATATTTAACGTTTTCGGATGAGTAAAAAGGTCATTCTTTCTTTGAAAACTCTTTTGAATTGTGTTTTTACTTGTTGGGTATGATTCAGCTTTGTGTAGAAATAATAAAATCAGTTTATATTTGTATGAATATTTTTTTGACAATTATTTCCAAAATGGGAGATTTTTTAATATTTTTTTGGTTAGATAGCTATTCTGGAAAATAATAATGGGTAATATACATGAATAATAAGATATATTTTCTGGCAAACCGAAAACCATCGCAAAAAAACAAACGCTTTGTTTTTATATCGATATTGACCAGAACTCATCAAGGTAATTTTCGCGCGGTTTTCGAAATACCATCCCACGTTCAACAGGTGAATTTTTATAAAGTATCGAAGGATATTAATAAATTTACCAAAATCATTTACACATTATAACGAAGACACTCGAATCTGGGGTTGAACCATTTGCATATTTTAGTTTATATAGCTGTTCGTCTACTGCGCCACTTACGGCCGTGCAGTTTGTAGTGGTCTGTTAAGGGCAGCATAAATTGCAAGGGCAACGCTTGGCAAGGCAACAGTAGCGAGTAGCTGCCGACTCGACAACATGCGGAGAGATCAAAATGTTTGGTGTGTTTTTTGAGATTTTATACGAAAACGACAAACTTCATGAAGCTGGCGGTGTGGCTGCTCGTCTATTGCAGCACTAACAACTTCCTAGAAAACGGACTTAGTTGTAAACATGATATTTATTTGATTTTAAATTTTTTATCACTCAAACCCATAAGCTTGTTTTCACAACAATATAGCATTGCCAGGCGCGTGTATGACGTATGGGTACGCCCCATACGTCATACACGCGCCTGACTTATTAATTGACCGATGGTAAATAATGAAACTATTTAGAATTATGTTGTCTGATGTCTGTGGTCTTGTCAATATTAGGTAGGTATATGAAAAAAATATGCAATTCACACGGTAGAAGTGAAACCTTCAGAAAACTAAAGTAGACAAGAGTAGGGAGGCTCAAAGGAAAGACCGAATATACTATCTCATTCTCTCGCAGGCTGAATCCTAAAGATGCACGAGTTTGTCTCTTTTTGCTGTTGATATTTTTCGTTTCATCGGGTTTCAAATCACAACGGTGCTAAAGAAGTTTTCACTTCAATAGGTGCAAATATGATGTTTATCATGAAAGCATAGTGAAACTGTTAATTTTACCAGCAAATTGAAACTCAATTTTTTGGTTTGTTGGACGATTATTAGTGTATATAATACCGTTTTTATAGTCTCAAATGAAAAAGAACAAAAAACTTTGCTGCAAAACTGCAATTTTTTAAAATTTCATACACCGTAAATTTATCTATTCTCATTAAAATTAATAAAGAAAATTGGTAATTCCTTTTTGACCCCAGTTTAACTTATGTTGGTAAAAATTGCAAATTTACTGTGCCAAAACGTTGCCAGACCATTGTTGTAGTTCTATTTATAAAGCTATCGCATAGCAAATCCAATATTATTAATCTATTCCCGTATCAGACGAGTTAAAACTCGCTTCGGTTCACCTCATGTTGTATCCACAAAAACGTCAATCTGTTAATTGAACATACGTATGACAAATTACAGAAGCAATCAATGAAAAATAGATAAACCCCTCGGAAAAGCCGAAGATTTATAGTAATTTTGACAACGAGGAAGGCCTGGTTAATGTTCAGATACTGCCAGGCATTATCAGGCATTATTTGGACAGTACAGACTGATTGACCAATTCTGATAATAAATGATAAGAATTTCAGAAGCTGCCTAACACGAGTAGATTTTTCTGTTTATCCGGATACAGAATTATTTAAATGATACATATTAATATTTACATGGTAATATGAACAAATCATAACGAATATGACTCTCATGAAGGGTAGAATAAATGTTTCAAAGACCCAATCTTTTCTGATTACGTCTAAAAGAGATCGAAATGAAAATCTGGTCTCCTTCAACGGAAGCAATCTTCCGAACAGGCCCTCCATTGATATGCTTGGTGTAACTCTAAGTGACCAGCTCGGATATGGAGGTTCCATCAAAGAGAGTAAGTTAGCCTCTCAAAAACTGGGCGTACTGAACACTGAACAGGGCCCGCAGATACTTTAAGAGTGGGAATGCTATCCTTGTTCTACCGGTATTACAATGGAAGATGCTCCGAGGAATTAGCGGCACCGGTGCATAGTCGGGAAACAGGCCAAACGCGTGCCCAACATTTGTACACGGTTGACATTTGTCACATGAGAACAGGTCGCTTCTTCGACTCGTTCTTGTGATCAACAGCTCGGCTGTGGAATGACTTGCCGGCCTCTGTGTTTCCTCCTTCCTACAACATGGGACTCTTCAAGACCAATGTTCATTCCTTCCTTTATTCAAAAATACCCTCCACACAGCATGCCAGATGACATAGGCCCTGAGGGAAATTATTTTCCTCAAGGTCTCCTATGTGGAGTTAATGTAAAATAAGAATAGGTTTAAGAATATACCTTAAGAGGGCATTACCAGAGAAAGCCTGAAATACGTCATTTTCAAAAATGTTTTTAGACGTATTGACTCTTTTCCACAAAAAATTATAAATGGATTTCGAAAGATTGTTCTTTTATCTAGCATTCGTATGTAATAAATTTTTAGATTTTTTTTTAATTTTTAGTATAATAAGGTTATTCCATAGGTCGTTGGCAGATTTGTTAAATTTTCAAAAAAGATTTTGTATTATACCACACTCATTTCAAACAATATAATCATGCAGTAAAATAAATCAATACATTATCTAGCAAACGCATATTTTAGAATTTTAATTTTAGTTTAAAAAAATCATTAAAAAATATGTACGTACATGTGTTTCTTGACGAAAATTGGTCCAATTGTGTATTTATTTGCGCACTTACAAACTAATATATTTCGGATTTTTTTTACATTCTTATTAAATTTAGACATTATTGAAAAATGATAAATACTTATAATCAAAAAATAATTACAAAAAGTAAATTATTTTAATAGTTTTATCATCACGCTTTTCAGCATTTTTGGATGAAGGTATAAATTAAAGCTAATTTGGATTGAAATAAATTCGATATTGAGTTATAATTTTAAAAAGCTGGTACGGAGAATAATTAATCTTTCTCATTGTAACCGCCCTGCACGATCGGAAGAACAACTTTCGACGAAATGTGGATTTTCGTCCGCTGGCTGGTTAAACGCTCTTAATCGAAATTTTATTAAGTTCACGTTTTTTGTTAAGTATAATAATGTAATATTTCTGATGACATCGTGTTCCATATTTTATTTCCTTAAATGTTTCCTTTTTTTAAATTAAAGGTCTTGACGTGCAATTCGTCGTTATTATAAACCAAAATAGCCCAAAGGACATATTGATCTTTCAACAGATGTAATAATACATTATTAAGCCTAAAATGAGTTAATGAATTATTTTTGCATGTAGGTGAGCCTAGACAAACTAATTTAACGGTTCACACTCTCTGCCTACTCCTGCACAGAAATTAGTTCAGATCAATTTAGGAGGCGGTTATGGGTACCAACGCCCCGGGACCCATTTATTGGATAACTAACACCTCTGCCACAGGTCACTTTGAATGGTTTGCTACGTTTGGTGACTTAGCAGGGGTGCACGGGGTCAGGTTTGTCCGGATCTTGGCGGCAGATTTGTCTGCCCACCAACAGCGCGGCAGGCCGGATCGGGAGGACTGGTTAAGGGAGATCTTTTGACCTCTCTGGCAGGACTCTCTCTGAACATTGCTTTCACCGCAGTGGTTCACACATGAACCCCAGATTCCTACCGGCCCCTAATACCCTTTTCCTTCCCAGAACTTCCACTCCTTCCTTTCCTAAAAAAGACCCTCCACACAGCATCCCCAAATATGACATAGGCCCTAAAGGGGAATTATTTTACTCAGGGCCTTCTTACTCTCCTTTTACAGGAAAGCCCCCAAAGCTGTGATTCCATATCTAATAATAGATTCAGCTAATGATAAATAAATCATTCGATGTGTGCATATTGGAACATGCACACATTGAATTTTAATTTATATAACGAAGTAGAATTTTAACATATATAATCTATATACAATTTATTTTATACAATCTGTATAATCGTAATAGTGTAATACAGTCGATGGCATCGTATTCGATATTTTATTTCCTTGTTATGATAATACCCAAGCTTTTTGAAAAAATTGTCCTCCATAAAATATCCACAAACATTAAACAAATTATAACTCCCTACCAACATGGCTTTTGTTCAAATAAATCTACACTGACCAATTTACTAATATACGAAAACTTCATATCTAAATCTTTAGCCAACAGGTGCCAGGTTGACTCAATATACACTGATTTTAGCAAGGCCTTTGACAAGGTGTGTCACAAAATACTAATCAATAAATTGGCGAAACTTGGAGTTTATGGTAGTTTGTTAAATTGGTTTGTTAGTTATTTATCCAAAAGAATTCTTAGTGTGAAAATAAATGGCACACAGTCTTACAAATTTATAGCAACAAGTGGAGTGCCGCAAGGCTCCCATCTAGGGCCCATTTTGTTTATTATATTTATAAATGATATTGTTGATATATTTACTGACATAAATGTGCTACTGTTTGCCGATGACATGAAACTATATAAAGAGATTAACCACATTAATGATTGTATTATACTTCAAACTAACTTGATATATCTTTTTGAATGGTGCTCTATCAACAAACTAGCATAAAATATAAATAAATGTCAGTTCATTCATTTTTCAAAAATAAATAATCTAACAATTATTATAAGCAATAATTATCAGCCTGAAACACTCATCCACATTGAAAAATCTTCCGAGAAAAGATACATGACGCCAACGGGACTTGAACCCGTGTCCTCTCGATTGCCGGTCGATTGCTCTTGACCACTGAGCTATGGCGGCTTATCTCGTACCCGCCAAATGATTCAATATATGCTAGTGTTTCATTCAACAATTACTGCTTATTATATTTTTTCCACCTGAAAACAACCAACTTTATTTTTGCGAGAGAAACATTGTAAGTGTTAAGTCCCTCGCTAGGTGGCGTCGAGACAAATTATGTCTTCATTTATTGGGGAAATACTTAAACTTGTCAAATATTAATTATTATTTTTAATTGTAAAACTAACGTTTTTAAGACAAGATTTTTTATGCATAGCACAAAGGGTAACAATTATTATAAGCAATAATTATCAGCCTGAAACACTCATCCACATTGAAAAATCTTCCGAGAAAAGATACATGACGCCAACGGGATTTGAACCCGTGTCCTCTCGATTGCCGGTCGATTGCTCTTGACCACTGAGCTATGGCGGCTTATCTCGTACCCGCCAAATGATTCAATATATGCTAGTGTTTCATTCAACAATTACTGCTTATTATATTTTTTCCACCTGAAAACAACCAACTTTATTTTTGCTAAAATATAATAAGCAGTAATTGTTGAATGAAACACTAGCATATATTGAATCATTTGGCGGGTACGAGATAAGCCGCCATAGCTCAGTGGTCAAGAGCAATCGACCGGCAATCGAGAGGACACGGGTTCAAGTCCCGTTGGCGTCATGTATCTTTTCTCGGAAGATTTTTCAATGTGGATGAGTGTTTCAGGCTGATAATTATTGCTTATAATAATTGTTACCCTTTGTGCTATGCATAAAAAATCTTGTCTTAAAAACGTTAGTTTTACAATTAAAAATAATAATAAATAATCTTATTATTTTTCAGTATTCTTTAAATGATGAAAATTTAAATTGTGTTAGCGAAATTATGGATCTAGGCATTATGTTCGACAGTAAACTCACCTTTGTATGTCATATTAATAATATTATCAACAAAGCCCTAAAGACTCTTGGTTTTGTTTTGAGAGCTGCAAAAGATTTCAATGATTTAGACACATTTATTATGTTATATAAAACCCTTGTCAGATGCGAAGTTCAATATAACTCTACGTTATGGTCTCCCTTTTACAACATTCATTCAGATAACATTGAAAAGATTCAACGGAAGTTTCTAAGGTTTATAAACTATAAATTGCATATTCCTATACTAAACATTGATAACAATTAACTCCTGGATAAAACGTCTCTATTGAAACTTTCAGAAAGAAGAATAAGCACAGATTTAATATTATTACATAAAATACTGCATTACAAAATTGACTGTTCTGAATTACTTCAATTTATCAATATCCATGTTCCCCAAAAATCATGTCGGCATTTATTACCCTTCTACTTCAATAACACCAGGACACTAGCTTATCAAAATTCTCCGTTTCCGAGACTTCACAGTCTCGGAAATAATTATTCTAATCTAGGTGATATATTTCATCTTAAAACTAATCAGTATAAAAGTTGTATATTCTATCACTTTTATTCTTCTAGGCACAAATAGATTTACATAATTTCTTCAATTTTTTGTTTATATTGAATATGAGACTTCTTATCATTTTTACATAATATGTATTTTTATTTTATTATTTGTTTTGTTGTTACACTGTTTTGTGTATTTTCTTTTCTCATTGTATTATATTTTCTTCATTGTTTGTTACTCAACTTATAAATTATAATGTAAAAGCCCATCAGGGCGTGTAATAAATAAATAAATAAATAAATATGTTTAAATGTTTTCAATGTTATCTTTTCATTTTAAAATTAATTTTAAGTTGTTAAAACCTTCTTACTGATTAAATCGGATCCTTTTTTTTTTAAAACATAAAATTTAAAGTGAATTTAATAATGTTAATACCAAGTTCTGCAAGTATTTTAGAATTTATTGTAATTACAGCTGTTTCAGCTTACTATTGAAATTTTAATAATATAATTTTCATTCTGGTGACGTCACCATAGTTGTCAATCTTTCCGATTTCTCTGCAAAGGTGTGTCAATCATGATAGAACGACATCAGGGGCGTGTAGCTGAAGATCAGCTGGTTTTTTATAATTTTTCATTGAAGTGAAAACTTCTTTAGCACAGTTGTGATTTGAAACTCGATGAAACGAAAGCAAGCGACACTAAAAAGAGACATACACGTATATATATAGGATTTAGCCTGCGAGAGAATGAGATAGCAATAAAATATTTATTTACTTTCACGGGTACTCGGTTCCAATATAATACGATAATCCACAGTCTAGTGGTATAAAGCGCCTTACGAACATCAGTTGTACGACAACAAGATCATTTTTTTTAAAAATAAATAATAAATTTTATTTTTGTTATCAATATCCAATCTTTAAACAAAAAGAAAACGACATCTAGCGACTCCGAAGAAGAAAAAAAATACTAATAAGACCAAATGTATCGGAAAGGTGCACTGGAATTCGGTGACAAAAATATGGAAAAAAATCATCCTTCACATTGATGAAAAAAGTGCTTCATATTCTCACTCTTGTCCACTTTAGTTTTCTGAAGGTTTCACTCGTAATATAATATAGAGTCGAAGTTTGTCCGATATTATTTCAATAGAATTCCTTAATTCGGTAGAAAGTTGATTGAAGGATATTTTGTACCTATATTTTTTTGTAAAAAAATATAACAATCGTATAATCACATTATCATTTTTATTTTCAAATGATTTAGGATGTATATTTATTACGCTCGTAAGCATGTTATTTCGTTTAAAGAAATGATTTATAATCCAACGGAGCTAAGCGCCTTTTCCCCGAATTCGACTGATTTTCATTCTTCAAATTGTTTCCCTTTTCCGGTACAGCAAATGCGTATGAGAAATTGTTTCAACAATAATACTTACCTATACTAATATTCCAGGATAATTTTCCGAATAGCACTGATACAATAATAATTACTAGCAGTTAAAAACCCGCTCCAAAGGTTTTTGCTGCTAGGCCCTCGGGCGGCTTTTGCTTCGGCTTCGCCCGGTTTGAGTGTTGTTGACCATTTTATAAATCCTATCGGAACTGGTTCCGTAAATAACCGGTTCCTCGAATCCACTGTTATCCAGTGAAAGCTAGTCACCGGGACAAAGTAACCTCGACAGGCAATGACGTCATAAGTACTATATACTATTATTCATAACTCTAAGTATTACCGTCAATCTTTCCATATCCTGAGAGATACTCAAATTCTACAAATCCGTAGTACTTATACCTAGGGAGGCACGTCCTCCTTTGACGAATTCTTGAATTCGAAACCGAATTACAATGGCAGCTTTGTTTAAAAATTCACGTACACAGATTATTATGAGGCATGGCGCATACGGCGCGGCGTCAGACATGCATTCGAATCTGGGTTTTTAAATTTCAACCACGCAGACGCAAGGCTATTAATACTGTTTGATGATGAAAATACGTAGAATGCAATTAGAATTGATTATCCACAGTATTAATTGATTAATAAGAATTAATAACATTTAATTCAATTCAAGTGCTCGTGTACCTGATAGTAGTAAAACACTTTGCACATTAGTTGGATTTGCAATGTAACAACACAATCTGAAAATAATCAATGTTATTCAAGTTCCTAGAACCTCCTCCAGTAGAAATTTCAGATTTATCAACTTGAATGGTTACGTGTAAATACGAATGCGCCCACATTTAGTTAATAGGTTTTGGTAAAAACTAACCGCATTTCCACGTTAAAGTTATCGGAGGTTCTACCAATATCCAGAATCGACATGGTAATATCCAGATTTGGGGGAGGTTAATAATTAAATGATAAATCTGGGTAGTTCATAATGTATTTAGGGCTGTGTGGGAGGGCATCGTATCCTAAACCTCTCAATAACAATTGTCAAATGAGTAGAATCTCATGAAAGGAAGTCGTAAAACTGTACATCATATAATATTTCAAATTTTGGCAATTTTTTAAAAATAAACTCTACACAGGGCCAATGTCATCTTTGGGGATGCTCAACCCCTGGAAGGCCAAGGGGACACCGGTGTCCCCTATGAAATAAAAAAAAAAAACTTTTTATATGCGATTTTGACCCTTATGTATAAAGAAACTGTATGAAAAAAGGTCAAAATCGCTTGCACCAATATCTCTATAGGTAGGGTTAAATATTTCATTCATGTGGCAACTCTTGAATTTTTGTAATTAATTTATCTGTGACTTCAGACCGCTGTCAAAACCGAAAAGTCGTGAGTTTTAGCATTTTTGTTCCTTTTTCAAATGCATATAAGGGTATTTATTTACTATCAATTACCTTTGAAATATGTTTTTTAAGGTAGGATGTCTATTCAGATTTATGTAAAAATAACAATATCAGTTCATTTTCGTATTTATACGGATTTTTAAGCAAAATACGGGAAGCCAAATTTTCGCGCCTTTGTTCTTGGCTACCCAGGGGTCAATGGAGAGTCATTTTAAAGGAAGGAAGGAGAGGAATTTCTAGGTAGCAAAAATGGCAGGAATCTGGGGGTAGGTATGTTCAGGAGTGATGTACAAATTCATACCTCTCATTGCGATGAAAGGCGTTGGGGTCGAGAGAGTTCGGCTGGAGAGCTCAAAAGATCTCCCTCATCCGGCCTCTCCCGATTCGGCTGAACAAACATCCTAAATTACCAAACGTAGCGAAGCATTTTTTTGTTTTTAAAACATCATTACCAATTTTTAAGTTTGGTTTAAAACTTCCATTGAAACGATTTATTTCACGTTATCCCTTGTTTTTACTTCTCTTACATTATTATAATTTTATTTTTCTTCTAAAATGAAAATGATTTGTTTATTTTAATGCTTAATTAATTATCAAATCATAGAAATGTGATAAATTACCATAATACCCACGTACCTACAGGCTTTGGTGGAATTTTTGTTGAACATATTACCTTGTATTTTCATAATAATTTACTGTTCCATGTACCAATTTTTTTCAGATAAAAACACACACACACACACACACTTAATATGTTTCTAAATGGAAATACCATTAAAAAAATATTAATAGATATATTGCAAACGTCCCCAAAAATAAATATTAATTTTCTTCTTTTTGCTTTGTGAAGAAGTTACTTTTAGATTAAACAGTTCCACGAACGAAGTTTTGCTTTGGTAAAGTTGCAGAGCTTTATTTTTGTAATTATTATCAAATTGATTTTACTGACCGTGATATTTCATAATTTAAAAACTAAAGAGGTTTTTAATAATTCAGTCTCTAGTCGCCGACGGCGACGTGCTATTAAAATTTTTCGACTGGTTCCGCGTGTTTTCATCCTACGACAAAATATCCCCCGACAAAATATCCTACGGACAAAATATCCCCCAACAAAATATCTACTAAAACCTAAACTAACCTAACCTAATCAACCATACCTCACCTAACCTAACTTAACAAATAAATGGGACAAATTCGGACATCCAGAGGCGGCTCTAGGGGTCCGGAAGTGGAAGGTCATTAAAAAAAAATATATATTATGATACAATATCAAATTAATACGATAATATTCATTTGTAAATACGTCACGAGTTTGAGAGTCAAATAACGCACTAATATAGTAAATTATTTCATGCGACAAGCCAAGGTACAATTTGCAAAATCAACCTACATTTATCGAAACATCTCTTTCAGACGCACAATATTCATTATGCTTTCTCTCGCTCACGGCCATGACCCAAACTGTCTTCAGAATCCGAAAACATTTCTTCTGGGTGGTATAGTGCCATCTCGTTTATTGTATGGCGCGTAAAGAGACAGAAGACATGATATTGGGACATTTGAAAAATTGGCTGAGCCAATCATAGTGGGTGGGAAAGAAAACTTCCATTTAAGACGTTAGATGTCACTGCTTGCCCCTGGCTGCTATCTCGCGGTGCATTTCAAATACATTAGAATAATATCAGTTGTTTTGATAAACATAATATTTCACATTGTTTTACTTACGTCTTATAATTTTGGGAGGTTTTTGACCAATTGACATGAAAAAAATAGTTATAAGAAAGAATTCAGCGTAGGGAAGATACATTTTGTCCTTGGGATATTATGTCGAGGGATATTTTGTCGGGGATATTTTGTCGTGGGGTGAAAACGCGCATTACCTTTTCGACTTTTGATAAAAACGATTTCTGTAAAACTTTTTCTCAATCAACGAAAAAATTTATAAACCGTATCATTTCACCAGAAACATATTTATTAAAAAGAATTTTTACTTTAAAAATGTCATTTAATTCACCTGAATAATTTTGAGCTATTTAATTATACTTGGAAGGCCAATAAGAAGTTGTCAATATTAACAAAAAAATAATTTTAATATTTTCTGAAATTATTATTAAAAAAAGCTGTCACATTAAACCAAAATTCTACCTTCAAATTTGGAAAACATCTTATATTAAAAAAAAATCAAAAAACGTTTTTAAATTTTCACGGCTAAATGTTTTTTCGTTATTTGTTTTTGGGGTATTATGCCATGTTGCGCTACCTCCTTCTTTAGCCAACGTTTCGGACAGCGTTTCTGACACATCTGCCGGATCTGCCCTGATGATGGACACTGCAAAGCTGTCCGAAATGTTGGCTAAAGAATAAGTTAACGCTACACGGCATAACACCCCAAAACAAATAATGAAAATATCAAAAATGATTTTGAACAGAAAAATTTATGTAAATCGATCGTCCAGTTGATTAGTCAGACATCTCCAAATACTAAGTTTTTAGATAATGAGGAAAGCTATATTTTAATGCTCACCATAAATCAAATATTATTTACACGTGTCTGTGTTTTTATATATTAAATAGGCCATAAAATAACACCGGGAGACATAGCAGTCCAGTACATTGGTATGACATTTTGAAATATCCTATAAGTGACCCAGAAAACATTTGTTCAAAATTTTGTTTAATTCAGTACAAGTTATTTTTGCATTATAATTGATTTGGTGGTGTTCATGAGTAATCTGAGTATTGTACCAGATAGAGGGTACACTACATATAACTGCATACTTAACTCAAATTTCGATTTTTTTAAGATGTCTGACTAATCAACTGGAACATCAAAGAAAACCACAACAAAATCTTAAAGGTTAAATCATTTGAATTATGAATACTTTTCTGAATTATTTTCTTTCTGTATAATATGTGATCTTCCTTACCGAGATTCCAATTTATTTGGTTTTCTTATATCGTACTTTGTCTGAAATCTAATCCCCTTCACCTCTGCGTCGTGTCATCTCAATAATCCACAAATTGAACAATAAGACAATGCTCATTGGGACTATGTAAACATTCGTACGTAGCACAAACAAAAATAAATTCATCTCTTGGCAAATCGCAAATGACGTAGCGGTTCTACGGTTCTACGGATTGGCGGGGAGGGTTGCGGAGGGAGTGAGGGTGGGGCCGTAGCTTCCACTATATAAGGCTCTACGGCGGGACACCCATCACGCATTCTCCGGCGAGCCCACTTGTTGTTAGAAGCGGAAGAAACTCCAGTTCAAGAGGTACCACGCAAGGAAGTTACCAGCAGAGTTTGCCGTAGCAGATCACGCTCTACGCTCGCATTTACCCCGATAAGGTAAGACCTTTAAAATAAATTAAAACACACTTTAAAAATCTGAAAACTTGGTAACGTAAAATACAACTTCCGTTTATTCTTTTAAAATCTAATCACTCACTGATTCACTAACTGAACTGTTTTTTTACTTGTCACATTATGATCTCGTTCGATTAAAAAGCTTCAATCATTCTAACCGTTTTTCGTGTTTGTTTAACACATTTTTACACAGTGTTTTATAAAATACTCTTTACGCCTACAAAAACTACGAATATTCACTAATGGTAACGGGGTAGAAAAATATAACTGCTATTTTGAAGATTTTTTTTTATGAAGACAGAAATATGGGTTTCATTTTTAGTTAAAGTATTAAATCAAAATCTTCTGGCAAAGTAAATTGTTATTTTAACATTTCATTTGAAAATTAAAGGTCACACTTAATATATTTTAAAAAAAATTACCTATTCCTTATCAACTCGTAAAAAAGCAAATAAACCTTCTTGGTATTTATATAGCATGTGGCAAAACCATGTTATGTTTTCCAAAATTATTACAAAATGTAAAATCATGGGTTATGTATTCCATTCCAGAAATCGTTTCTCCTTAATATTTTGGTATTTATACACTTTCTTACTAATAAACATATTTTAAATTTTACACAACTGGTAAATAACCATTCATTAATGGTTACTTATCAGATGTAAACATAAATTTTATTAGTAAGGCTTTTTAATCCAAGAATTCTTAAAAGATTTACTTTTTATTCGTCAAATAATATTTGAATTAAACAAACCATGTAATAGAATATAATATTAAAGACGTCTTTTATGATCAATCACAAAGACAACTTTTTTAGATTGGTTCACTTCGATTGATTGTTTTGTAAGAGAAAAGATTTTTCAATTGAGATTGACATCGGTTAATTTAGGAAATTGGATCTGTCTTTCAATATTTTGCAAGAATCCAAATATTAAACAAGGAAAAATTTAATAATTGGAAAAAACACGATTATTTCTTACTGAAAAAATAAATAAATGCGTATCATCACATAACACTATTTCTATTATATTGTAAGAAATCAATAGTTGAAAAAATTCTTGGAAGCTTTCTTTTGAAATGTATATTCTTTTATGTCAGTTACTAATTTCCTTTGGCTAAAGCAAATGTTTTGGTTTCATTGTTAACTTAAAGCTTGGTAGAAATTGGTTGTACCTCATTTTAAATAATATTATAGCCAGAACTATCTGAAGCCAGTCACGTGAGTGAACACACAAAATTATATCGGTTAGAAAATATTATTATCAAAAGATTGATAAACAAACCGACTGCAGAATAATATTTAACAGAAAAATAACCATGCTCATATTTGTTACAAATGTTAATATTATTTCTTCAAACACAGCAAACTTATTTTGTGGCACCATTTTAATTCGAAATTAATAGAATACCTACTTAGTTTTTACCACTTTTATTGTTCATAAAAACCAACATGTTTCATGAATAATGCTCACTTCTTCGGGGTTTACTTAATACTAATTATAAATAATAGACCTAGACAATGGTGTCAATGGAAAGACGAGAATCTCTCAGAGGTAAGAGGGGCAATAGGGGACAATTTATAAAGGGAACAGATTTAATATTGGGTCATTTAAAAACAATTTTTGATTATTAATAATATTCAAATTAGCATTCACGCTCTTTCTGATTTCTAACATTTCTAACTTATCCAACTGAATGCCATTAACATTACAACGTAGTAATTCCATTCCACTATTGACGTTAATAGTGTGACTAGTTTTCACCAAATGATTGACAAACTCCGAGAAACTGTTATTATCCTTATTTCAAAGTTTCTCGAAGTTTTACTATATAAAAGAAACCACAATCTTTACACTTCAATTTATAGAATCCAGATTTTTCTTTTTTGAATCTCTATCCTCCATTTTTTCCCCTCCCAATCCTTTTGTACAGGATAGATGAATTATTATTATTATTATCTACCATTTACAAAAAAATGTGATGCGCTTTAGAAACTGTGTAGACAGTTGATTGGCAGATTTTGTGGCGAATTTTACAGTAACTTATGAAAAAAACACGATTCTCTCGTTGAAAAACAATATCGAACACGCTTTACCCGTTTTCGTTAAGAGGGCATTACCAGAGAAAGCCGGAAATACGTCATTTTCAAAAAAGTTTTTAGACGTATTGACTCTTCCACAAAAAATTATAAATGGATTTCGAAAGATTGTTCTTTTATCTAGTGAAGTTATGTAATAAATTTTTAGAATTTTTTTTAATTTTTAGTATAATAAGGTTATTCCATAGGTCGTTGGCAGATTTGTAAAATTTTCAAAAAAGTTTTTGTATTATACCACACCCATTTCAAATAATGTAATCATGCAGTAAAATAAATCAATACATTATCTAGCAAAGTTTTGTATTAGAATTTTCATTTTAGTTTCAATAAAATCATTAAAAAATATGTACCTACATGTGTTTCTTGACGAAAATTGGTCCATTTGTGTATTTATTTGCGCACTTACAAACTAATATATTTCAGATTTTTTTAACATTCTTAATAAATTTAGACATTATTGAAAAATGATAAATACTTATAATCAAAAAATAACTACAAAAAGTACACTATTTTAATAGTTTTATCATCACGCCTTTCAGCATTTTTGGATGAAGGTATAAATTAAAGCTAATTTGGATTGAAATAAATTCGATATTGAGTTATAATTTAAAAAAGCTGGTACGGAGAATAATTAATCTTTCTCATTGTAACCGCCCTGCACGATCGTAAGAACAACTTTCGACGAAATGTGGATTTTCGTCCGCTGGCTGGTTAAACGCTCTTAACCTTAGATTTTTGCTCTTAGATTAATTAAAGTAAAGCAACATCTCTTTGATCCAACCTCACAAACCTCGTTGATTGATTTTTCATTAAAGAATTCTTTTTATTATTTTTTCTACAGCACCTACACCATATAACACCTTAAAAATCAAACGTATCAAAGAGAAAAACTTGTGGTTTTGAAGTGAAAACTTCTTTAGCACCGCTGTGATTTGAAAAATAGCCTACCCACTCTTGTCTAATTTAGTTTTCCGAAGGTTTCACTTCAACCGCGTGTGAATTTTATCACTACTTTCTCAATTTTTAAAATTATATCACTCAAATTGAACACAATAACGTTATTAATAAAATGACATTTATTTAAGGGGGAAAAATACGCCCTTTAAATCAGCATATTCAACACGTTATCTTTTAGATTTGCAAAATTACCTAAAATGGGGTGGTGACAGTGACAGTAGCTTAACGTAAGCTGCTTATCGATGTTTTTGTGATAATCAGAAAAAATATGTTTTCCTAGCAGCTTTCAAAATTAAAAAAAGATCGTGGGTACCTACTTAGGTTTAACAACTTGAATTTAACTTTTAAATTTTATTTGGATTAATTATTAAAGTGACGTGGCTTTAAAAACACAAAAGGTTCTGGGTTTATAATGATTGATGAGTTTTTACACGGAGCTTTAAAAGATTATTTTCAAGTTACAAACAACTTAGAAAAGATTTCTTTATTAGGTACTTTATTATTGCAATTTCGTTACGTATTTTATACATAAAACACAACTTTGTGCGAGAACAGAATACATAATTTATTAGTTATTTGAGAAAATTGTCTGCGTCTGTGTTGGCATTTTTTCTGTCGAATAGCATTTTTTAGGAGTCCAATGAATAATAAATTATGAATGTTGTAAGTGTACAACTGAATGTTTAAAGTAGACAATTTATTAAAGGGTAGGTTGGAGATTTGAATTACAAATTATTACTGTTGCATACAAAATAGCTCGGGTGACGACAGTATTCCAAGTCTGGTACACATATTTAATGACTAGCCATTTTATGACTTTGAAAATGCAATTTGAATAACTTAACGAACCTTGCAGTTGGCGGATATCTAGTGAAATTTTTGTAATTATTTTTTAATTATATTATCTGACATATTTGAAACATTATGATATCGTAACCAATGAGGTTTATCCGATGTGCGATTATTGCTAGTTGAAAACTTTTTTCTTTTTTTTTAGAAATGGCAAAAACATATTATTTATTTAGTGATAATATATTACAAATTTATAATATAATATTTATTATACATTATTCCCAATGAGTTTAATAAAATTCATTTCGGGAAGGACAACATTACACAATTAAAAGAAAATAATTTTTACACAAGAACACGATTTTAAAGGGGAGTTCAATTAAATTAGAAAATTTGTATAATTTTCTTTTAACCTTACTAAAATATTAAAAAGATGGGGCATTGAAATATTATTTAAGCACAACTTTCAAAAATACATAATAAAGTACGGAAGTCCGTTTTAAATTATGTAAAATATTTTTAATCAGAGAAAAAAGTTCAAAATTACTACAAACATTTTCGGAAAAGAAGAAGCCTAACATTTACAATTCACAGATAGTAACGACTACATAAAACTTTGTAAAATCGTTACAGAGTTACCTACGATATTTAAGTAGAATTATGCCTTTATGAAAAAAACAGATAATTTACTAAACCCTTATAAAAAGATCTTACTGAATCCTTAGAAAGGTACAAATCAAATTCTTGGAAAAATTTAACGGTTTCTTTTGAAATTCCTCGCAAATGATAAAATATTTACGAGCATTATGTAAACGACCGGAGAAAAGAAACTCTTCCGAATTTTGATGGAATTTTCGTACATAATAAATTAACAATTAGCTGCTTCCGTAAAGAAAACTCTTGGTTTCTCACAATAAAAACATACAAATTTGTTACAGACGACTATAATTTATTTTATTCACACTCTACCGGTTTCGGAAGAACCCTTCCTTCATCAGGAGAATATTAGAAGTAACCTACTACACAGAATATTAACATATTATCCACCTTCCCCCTTCCCTTTCCCTCTTACATCACCCACTCAAATTATGTGTCTGTCAATATTCTATATCGTAGGTTAGTTCTTCCATTCTCCTGATGAAGGAAGGGTTCTTCCGAAACCGGTAGTGTAAATAAAATAAATTAAAGTGGATTTTAACAAATTTATATGTTTTTATTGCAAATTATGGCGAGCCACATGCTTAATGCTTTTTCCAAATATGCACGCGAACACGCTAAACGCGTGCCCAAAATTTGTACACGGTTGACATTTCGGGTCGCTTCTTCGACTCGTTCTTGTGTTCAACAGCTCGGCTGTGGAATGATTTGCCGGCCTCTGTGTTTGATCCTTCCTACAACATGGGTCTCTTCAAGACCAAAGTTCATTCCTTCCTCTCCTCAAAAAGACCCTCCACACAGCATCTCAGATGACGTAGGCCCTGAGGGAAATTATTTTCCTCAGGGTCTCCTGTGCGGAGTTATTTTAACAAAAGTCTTAGTTTTTGTTTAATTGCGCGACATATCGGCGGAGCTGTTAATAATGAAAATAATTTCAACTGTTTTTAAAGAAGAACTCAGGAAAATAACAGCAAACTCAGCGCGTTTATTTTGGCTTCACATTTCAGCGCGCAGTCTTCGCCTAATTACGAAGTGTCATTAGGGAGGACTATTTGCATGCCCCTAGTGAAAATAATAACAAGCCTTCTGTCTCTACCTGTTAACTTTAAGCGCCAATTGTAGGTCTTAAGAAGTTTGTAAATTTGCTTATAATCATTTGCTCTGTATGTGTATTCTATGACCTTCGTTACAATTTCCAACCCTTATGGGAATGAAACAAATTTATTCAGATTAACAAGCAAAGAAATTACTGAAGAGAATTGCCCGGCCGTTAATAGGATCGAGGTATGTCAACAGGGTGTAATTATTGTAATGTAATTAATAAATCCTTACTAGATCCTTGATAGTTGATAGTCAATATGCTTATCTCTGCGTCGGATAGGCGTAGATAAGTATTAAACAATTAATTAACAAGGAATAAATCAAGTTTCTGATACAAAATCACGATAGCTTGCTGAGTATTTCTATCAATAAATATTCAAAGTTAAAAATTCTGTCAGCCTTCGAAAATTAACTGACTCAAAGGAGCTTAGAATAAAAGTAAAATATTCGTCAAATTTTGTTTTGGAATGCTTTGAGACAAATTATTTATTTTGCTTTTGGGAAAGGAATGAAAATGTCAAGAAATGCTTTAGAGTCCCACTCCAATTAAGCGTAGAATTGTTGTTTTGTTCAAGTGTCGGTATTGATTACAAGCTCCGTTCCCACAAAAGGGTTGTATCAAACATAAATGTGGTTTGCGAATGTACATTTGACGTGTAATGATATAATACGGAGCTGACACGTTAGCGTTAATGTTGCTTTTAACGTTAGTTACCCTCGCATTACCGCAGCTTTCCACACATCCGTTATTCTGCTTTCTCATATTGCGTTTTCCATCGGCAGACAAAGTGTTTTCATTGAATCAGTCTAGTATACAGGGCAGAGCACTTAGATTGATTTTGACCGCGGGTTTTATAATACGTATTGGGCCATCGAATCCAAAATAATTGGTTTTGAGAGTATTGTCGTATATTTACGATGGGATGCACTTGACAGTTGGGAAACCAATTATGATGGTTTTCAAACATAATGAATGAAATTTACAACACCAATACCGACACTTCCCTATGAAATACCACAATTTACATACTTTCAGATTCCAAAACTAGCCCTAAACCACTCCACCTAAAGCTAGATGAAATATTAAATAATATTCAGCACACAATTTTGACTAAGATTTTAAGAGAGCCAATAATGCATTGAATGATATCTGTGACAATAAATTGAGAAATCGAAAGTTACTTTGAATTCAACGCATTTTAAATTTTCACTGATTATCAATATTATAAAATGTTTATAGTGTCGCAATTCTCTGATGACTTACACCAGCGGACGAAGCAATTGCACACGAGCATACCACATCTTTCAGCGAAGTTTAGTTGTTCAGGTCAAAAAGAAAATCGTAGCTTTTACAGTCGTTCAATATTGTCTATCTAACTTACGAATTTAGGCTACATAAATGCGACACAAGCTACTTGTTCTGAAAAATAATGAACGCCGGTGAAAGGAAAATATTGTTAACATTATATAATCAATAAAAAAAAACAAAACCAATAATCAATAAAAAAAAATCACGAGCACTTTTTAGCGAGTTTTGTTCAATCTAGTATTTTATAAAAGTTTTTGAGTTTAAAATAGGCTACCTAGTGCAATTAACTGACATTCTAATCTGCAATTTGCAAAAACTTCGTTCAATTTGAGTAAAAATCACTTTTTAAGAAACCGAATATTGATGTAATAAGTCTCTAACACAGGGTTACATTTAGAAGTGTTTTAATTTTCATTGTACTTACATTGCGACCGGTTTCGACACGTCCGTGTCATTCACAAGCAAGTGTTAAGGCAACGAGAGTTTTAAGTTTTAAGGTCGCAATAAATTTAAAATTAAAGTAACAAATGTACATTGAAAATTAAAACTCTTCAAAACAAAAATGTCTAGAAATTGTTACGTAGTCAATGCCCAAGAAATACAAAAAAATACATTTAGAATTTTTTTCAGTATTATTTCAACTAAAAAAAATCGTTTTGTTGCATTTACATACATACATTGGGGAACAGAAACGTTTACGTGCTTATGGCCTCTAATTAACTTAATTTTGTTTATTAATTTTTTTTTATTTTTTGTTTCTTCTAATTTTTTCCATAGTTTTAAAATATGGTTATAAACATAAGATTTAAGTAATGTAAAAGCAAGTAAAAAGTACAGAGTAAGTAATATAATACAATGTAAGTAATGGGAAAGGGGTGTTAAAATGACGCTTTGTTGAGTTGTCATGGAACCATTGATTTAGATACGGTTTTAATAATTTGCGATTTCGGTCCTGAATCTTATAACTACCACACCATATATAATTAGCGTTCGATAAACATACTTATGTACAGCTGCTTAAAAATGGTTTTAATCAAAGATATTCAAATTCAGAAGAGATACGCTATGGTGTCCGCGCAACTGTCGCCGGACTACGCGCTAATTAGCGTAGTTTTCATACAAAAAGAATTTGTTCAATTCGTTGATTTTTTGAAAATGTGCATTAATATTGGTTAACAATATATTTTGAATAAGGAAAGAATGCGTTCATTTAGTTTAACGTTCGTTTGGTTTATTCGTTAATTATTTGTTCTTTTAGTTTATTTATTAATTGGTAAACAATATCGGCGACACCCGGAAGCGCAGACCCACATAGTAAAAACAGCAGATAGCACATCTACTTATATTCCAATATCTTTGGTTTTAATGGTTCTTTGATTTTTAACCCATTTAATAATAAATATCTCTATTAGAATGTTGATTATTTTATGTTGGTTACAATACAGACCGCGAGTGATTAAACCCGTACGGTTAAAAAAAGAGCATAGAATACTTAAAATGCACTAGATGAAATGTAAACTAGTGAAATTGACCGTTTCAGTAAACCATAATACAATCCATTAGTTTATTCATGCAGCAATTTACGCTTGCAATGACCATGCAGTTTATTTTTTCAATGGCGTAACAAAGGTTTATCGGGTTTTACAAGCCTAGTAGCATTCCCCTTTCTACGCAATCAACAAATGTATTTCTGTTACAAATCTCGACTTTCGTAATTACATGCAATATCCAAAAAACACGTTTTGTTAATTATCAGCAATTATGGAAGATAAAGCAGTACAGTACTTTTATCAGTAAAGGGTGATAGTAGTTTATTCCCAGGTAACCATTAAATGAATTGTTGAGTTATAAATTACCTATGTAAAATGAGTTTGTTCCAATTGACGCATTTTTTTTTATTCAAATTAATTCTAAAAATATATTTTATTTATTAATATTATTAGATATCGTTGAGCAAGATGCCATTCTGTCAATGTATTGCCAATTAAATATTAAAAAAAAACATCACCTTGGAGTGTGACATTTTAAAGAAATAAAACAATAACTTTGTTTATAACCACGAAATGTGTTTAATTTATTATTTTTTAATTTAATTTGTGCCCTGATTCTTGTTTTAAACGAAACCGGTTGGTTGTAATAAAAACCCCTGCCATAGGTCACCCCAAAAGGTTTTCGTTTTTTCGTTTCGTTTACGTTTCGTGACTTACCGTGCTAGGTGCGGGGGTTCATGGTGGAGGTTTGTCTAGGTCTTGGCGGCCAATGCGTTTGCTGACCTACTGCGTGTGGCGGGCCGATTCGGAATAGATTGGTTGAGGGAGACTCAACCTAGACCTCTCCAGCCGGACTCTCTCGATCCATCGACTTGCACCGCACTGGGAAGGGTGGTTTCATACGTCCGTCACTCCTAGGCACATTGACCCCCAGATTCCTACCCACCCATAATACCTTTTTCCTTCCCAGAACTTTTCTCCTTCCTTTCCCTAAAAAGACCATTCACACAACATCCCCAAAGATGACATAGGCCCTTAGGGATTTTTGGTTCTCAGGGCTTCCTAGTGGAGCTAATGTAAAAAAAAACTATGGTTATAAACAAAATCACGCTTTCCGTCAATAAAATATTTATTTCAATTCAACTTTTTCAATTATTATTGTTATTGAATTCCGTGCGCAATAAAAAACCGCTCTGTTTCAACTCGCTCTTACACAGTAAGAAATATTTGTACAAAAAAAAAACAAACAAAAAACATTATCCACTATGTTCCTAAGTAAAAAAAGTTTTTTATCTTATTTCCCGTCTTTTCCCTATCCGGTCAACCTGCAGGTATCCGAAAACTTTTCGGATGGCATCGATCATTAGAAATTTAACATCATTGATCCACTTTCCTAAATTGGAGAATACAATACCGACTCGATTGTATGAATAATAAATATTTACTCTTTCCTAAAAAATATTATGCATAATAATGGGAACCTTCTGAAGGTACGGTGCCAGCTATTTATAAAGCGGGTCAAGAGGTTGTACGGATAAAAGGGCTCAGATAACATTGGTCCGATTTTTCAACGTACGTAGATTTCCTCATTGACAGTTTTTCGACCTGTTCCATAATCCACCGCACGTCACTGACAAATTTATCGGGATTTATTGGCCAATAACCTACTCTTCTTTCATACTTTTACCTACTAAAATATTTGACATTATTTTTTTTGTTATTGAAATACTTAAACCCTCAAGCTAATTTGTTGGCTTTTCAGAACAACTCATATAGATCTCGTATAAATTGTTGTGTCTCTTACTTTTATAATGAGAAATATAATATAAATGATGTGAGAAAGAGAAAACACCACGATTTATATAAAAATCTAAAAATTAACCATAAAAGAAGTAAAATGTACACTAAAAATTCGATCACAATTTGAAAAAAATGTATTAAACTTTAGGAATATTTTATTAATTATTTTTACATGGAAGTACAAAATAAGTTAAGTGTCAACAACATTTATAATTTATTTGTCTAATAAAATGTGTTTGTGTTTTTTTTTTTCGTTATCAGTAATTTTAGTTAACGTGAGCCATTTTTAAAACTCTTTTTATGTTTGTATGCAAAATTTTTAACTGCAATTTTTTTTTGTTTTTCGATTTATATAATTTGGAAGCGTATTTTATCACCTTCCAAGAACATTTTTTAGTTTTCGTATATATACAGAAATATTACATTTATTTAGATTTTGGTTACAAAGCGGCAATATTTTGACCCTCTGACAAACGAAAAATTGAAACGGATACAATCAGATAAAGATAGATTAATACGACCGAAGTGGATAGTGGCGGCAAGGCCAAGGTCCTGGGTTCATTTCCTAGATGCGACCGTATCTTTTTCTGATTTTTGTTATTAAATTCAGTGCGCAATAAAAAAAACCGCTCCGTTTCAACTCGCTCTTACACAGTAAGAAATATTTGTACTAGTTTTCGTTTAAATGTTGCTAATATTGCCTTCAATGATACTCTCGTGTCTCGTGTGATGTCTTTTCCACTTAAATTGACCTATCAAAACTATACAGGTCAGGCAATCGCAAAAAACCGCCAATATCATGACACCAGGGCTTACCATTTTTGCTACATTAGACAAAATAATTGACTGCTTTATGGTTTCTGGGTAACGTGATTTAATATTTTAGAGGAACAAGTTTAAATTACTGAATTTGCAAACCATATTTCTGGATTTCCGAAACACGCCGTTGTTCTCATCAGAGCTTTGTATGTTAGGTGTGTTATTTAGCCTGTGTCCATTTTTCGTTGTCTGCTCTGCTTCGCGTGAATCCCTAATGGAAAAACGACCCACCGCAGTTAGTGCACCCCGTATTTCGTGCGAATTAACACGCCACATAACCGATAAATAGTAATGGTTTTGTTGAAGAGATACTTAGGGATTTGAACATGTTAATGAATACACTACAGTGCTTCGAAAACGTGTGAAACGATTGGATGAAAACATTTACATGAAACGCAGGTAAGTTTTTATGACCCAGCAAGCTCATTAAAAGTGGATTTTCCAAGCTAGTAAGTGCAGTATTAAAATAATACTTCGAAAGCCCTCCATATGTATTCAATCCGTTTTGAGCTTAAAGTGGGTGTCTTTGGAATCCTGCTTATCATTGCAGATACCTTTTTGAGATTGAATTGCATGTTACAGTAGAGCTTATAGTAATGGTTTTCATTGAAAGTTTTCATTCCTAGTTGAACCTTTTTTGTAAACCCTGTTCCCCTTTAAATAGGGTATTATTATTGGTATCCTATCGAAAATCTACTGAGTTTTATAGATACCCTATTGAACCGCGTGTTGAGCTTAAAGCTCGTGCTATTAAAACCCCGTTAAGATTGTAAACGTTTTACGGAACACAGTTTATTTAAAATTGTTATTTTAAACTGTTACCAATTATTAAAACTGAAGTAGTACGGACGATGAAAGTGCACCATTCTCTCAGATGCATATATTGAACCCTATAATAAAACCCCACTAAAATAAAATAAATATTTTTCCAAGAGGTGTAGATATTCACTAAAATACAGACTGCAATGTTCCTTGCTATTTCCATAGCTGCATGAAATTTTATTTACCGGAAATATTTCCATTCTCCTTTCGAAAATTGTTCCATTTGGAAATTTGTTTTTACAACAACGGGTAGCAGGAATTTTCTATTGTTACAAATTATGATCATTTAAAATAAGTATATTAGCCTGTAAAACCTTCGCCAGGTTCATTAATCTTCATCCTACGTATAATCATCCAGCCGTCCCTATTAAAAAATACACGAATCTGTTCTAATCGATCTATTCAAAAACATCATTCAAACTGTGACATTTGACATTTATTATAAAGTGTAACATAATCAAACCACATAAAAATATTTCCCTCTAGATTCTTAAATCAAGACAGTGAAAATTAAAATATATAAATGAAATAAATAAAATTATTGTGTCCAGTGCATACCAGATCAGTTAAATAAGTTAAATAAGCAAATTTCACTATAACCTTTATTTATTTATTTTCTTTTTTATTTAACGCCATCTGTGTCTGCGAGCAATAACAAGAACATTATTAGAAACATTACAAATCTATTAGCTCGATCACCACACAGAGGCCGCACTATCCACTGAATTCTTCTCTATTCCGAATATTTATTTAAAAAAAAAAAAAGAAAAAAACGAACCAACAATGAATTGCGAAGCCTGCCTAAACCTTATCACCAAAAATGACCATGCACTCACGTGTGCCACTTGCAACATCGGTTTCCATAACAATTGCTTAAATATCACAGATAACAATTTCAAAAAAATGTCAGTAAAAAATAAACAAATTTGGAAATGCCCAAAATGCAAAAGCAGACCGAGCTCACCTGCTACTTCGGCCGCGACACTCGGATCAGAAGCCGACTCCTTATATAATCGTCTCACCAAACATTTTGATGACAAAATTTTTGAAATAAAACAAATGTTTGAGCAGGAAATTAATGACCTCAAAAGAAGCAGTGAATTCATCTGCAAACAATATGAAGAACTGCTATTAAAATTCAAACAAGTAGAGGACATTCATAAAGAAGCAAAATTCCTACGCGAGGAAAACGAAAAAAAAACAACAGAATCTCTTCCCTGGAAAGTCGACTCGCGGATTTAGAACAAGTCAAACTCTCCGACAGCGTGGAAATGGCGGGTGTGGACTTAAGGACGGGAGAACAACCCGCGGAGGCCGTTCTTCGGGTAGCTGGCTCGCTGGGACTGCCCCTCCAACAACAAGACATCCGCATGGTGACCAGGACACAAGATCGCAGGCGGAACACCCCGGTCAAACTACACATTGCCTTCTACAGCCAAAAAACAAGGGAATCGTTGCTCTCGCTAAAGAAAGAGGCCAAAACCTTAAACCCAAACTCTCCTATCTTCATCAATGAAGTACTCTCTCCTTACTTCAAGGAACTGATGTGGAAAACGAAGCAAAGGGCCAAAGAAACCCTTTATCAATTCGTATGGTTCAAATCAAATAACTTGCTTGTCCGCAAAGCAACTGGGGAAAAAATAATTGAAATAAAACATGAAAATGATTTGAAAAAAATGGGGATTCAACTGTAGATAACTACGCATTCTACTATAAACTTCCTGTATTGCAATAAATCATAATGGCAGAATTATTTAACACATTCCAATCATTGCAACTATATTATTCCCCTAAAAGTCCCATTTCATTAACTATTTCTACCGATTCTGTTTACAAAAATCTTTCTAATTCTTTCTATTATCCAAATTATTTTAACACCAAATTTTACTGCTCTAAATGTTTTTATTACCAAAACCATTTTAACTATTTTAACATCAAATCTTATTATTCTAAATGTTTTTTTTACCCAAATTATTTAAATTATTTTATCATAAAAATTGATTGTTTTGAATGTTTTTATTACCCAAATTATTTTAATTATTTTTCCATCATTTTCTATTATAACCCAAATTATTTTAATTATTTTTCCATCATTTTCTATTATAACCCTAATTATTTTAATTATTTTTCCATCATTTTCTATTATAAACCTAATTATTTTAATTATTTTTCCATCATTTTCTATTATAACCCTAATTATTTTAATTATTTTTCCATCATTTTCTATTATAACCCTAATTATTTTAATTACTTTTCCATCATTTTCTATTATAACCTAAATTATTCTAATTATTTTACCATCATTTTCTATTATAACCCAAATTATAACCTAAACTATCTCTACATTTTTACCTTCAAACTTTATTGTTTTAAAGGTCTTTCAAAGTATTTTAATTATTTTTACTTCAATTTCTATTTTTCCAATGGTTCTTATTACCCAATATTTTTTAACTATTGTACGATAAAATTTTATTTTTTTAAATGTCTTTACTACCCAAACTTTTCTAATTATTTTATCATTAAATTCTATTATTCTAAATATTTTTATTACTCTAATTATCTTAATCAATTTACCAAAAAATATTATTGCTCTAAAGGTTTTTATTATCTAAAGTTTTTAAAGTATTTTACCATAAAATTTTATACCTTTAAAGGTTTTTATTATCCAAAGTATCTTTATTTTTTTACCATCAAACTTTATGGTTTAAAAGGATTTTATTATCCAAATTATTCTAATTATTTTAGCATGCAATTCTACGTTTTTAAAGGTTTTTATTATCCAAGGTATTTTTATTATTATACCATCAAATGCTATTGTTTTAAATGTTCTAATTATCCAAAGTATTTCAATTATTTTAACATAAATTTTTACTGCTCTAAAAGTTTTTATTACCCAAATTATTCAACTAATTTTTCCATCAAATTACATTATACCGAAGGTTTTTATTATCCAAAGTATTTGAATAATTTTACTGTCAAACTTTATTGTTTTAAAGGTTTTTATTATTCAAAGTACTTAAATGATTTTCCTTTAAAGTTTTATGCTTTACGAGGTTTTTATTATCCAAAGTATTTTGATTATTTTACCATCAAATTTCATGTGTTTAAAGGTTTCTATTATCCAAAGTACTATTATTATTTTACCATCAAATGTTACTGTTGTAAATATTTTTTATTATCCAAAGTTTTTGAATTATTCTACCATAAAATTTTAAGGTTTGAAAGGATTCTATTTTATTATCCAAAGTATTCTAATTATTTTACCAGGAAATTTTATATTTTTAAAGGTTATTATTATCCAATGTTTTTTTATTATTATACCATCAAATGCTATTGCTTTAAATGTTTTAATTATCCTAAGTATTTGAATTATTTTACCATCATTATTACCATATTACTTTATTGTTCTAAAAGTTTTTATTACCCATATTACTCAACTTATTTTTCCATCAAATTATATTGTACCAAAGGTTTTTATTATCCAAAGTATTTGAAAAATTTTACTGTCAAATTTTATTGTTTCAAAGGTTTTTATTATTCAAAGTACATAAATAATTTCCCTTTAAAATTTTGTGCATTTCAAGGTTTTTATTATCCTAAGTATTTTCATTTTTTTACCATCCAATTTTATGTTTTTAAAGGTTTCTATTATCCAAAATACTGCTATTATTTTACCATCAAATGTTACTGTTTTATATATTTTTTATTATCCAAACTCTTTGAATTAGTCTACCATCAAAGTTTATGGTTCAAAAGGATTCTATTTTATTATCCAAAGTATTCTAATTATTCTACCATGAAATTTTATGTTTTTAAAGGATTTTATGTTTTTAAAGGTTTTTATTATCCAAAGTATTTGAATAATTTTACTCTCAATTTTTACTCCTATATTACTCCTAATTTACCACCACTAGCAAAATGTGTGAACTTTGTATGGATCAACTTATGTATCTTCGCAACCGCAACATGATCACTCAACTTAATATTGATACAGAAACATTTAACAACTCAGAACACACTTTTGACAAAGCGACAGATTGTAATTTTCTGTTCACAGAAAAACACAACTTAAACATAATATCCCAAAACATTAGAAGTATTCGAAAGAACTTCGATAATTTCTCGATCCTCCTAAACGAAATAAACATAAGCTTCGACATTATTATCTTGACTGAATGCTGGTTAGATGACTCGTACACAAACCTAAACTTAAAGGACTATACAACTCTCCATTCCACAAAACATCTAAATCAAAATGACGGTATAGTAATCTTTGCCAAAGATTCACTAAACTCATCAATAACAGAAATCAACCTAATCGAAGCAAACTGTATCCAAATCTCCCTCGGACCAGACATCTCCATATTTGCCGTCTACAGGCCCCCTTGCTATACCAATCTCTCACCTTTCTTCAACTCCTTAAATAAACTTCTCGATAAAAATAAAAAAACACAACAATTAATTATTGCAGGGGATATGAATATTAACTTACTAAACGGGCAACCAATAACCACAGAATACTTAAGTCTACTTACTCACTATGGATTAAATTCGACAATCAACTCACCAACAAGAATTACGTCAAACTCTGAATCCTGTATTGACCATATTTTTGTTAAAACTAGGAAAAAAACATCTTCATCCATTATTCGATCAACGGTCACAGATCATTTCACTACTACACTAAGCATACATCTTAACAAGAAACAAAAAGATGAAAAAAACAACTCCGCACAAGACAAAATCAATTTTAAGTCCCTAATAGAGGACATACATAATGAATCTTGGTCAAATGTAATAAATGAACCCGATCCAAACAACGCGCTGAACACATTTATGACCACAGTTGGAACCTATATTGCTAAACATACAACAAAAAATACCCCGAAAAACTACTCACATAAAGAAAAAAAAATAACACCCTGGATTACGAAAGGATTAGTAAACAGCATTCATAAAAGAGACACAATGCACATGCAAGTACGCAAAAACCCATATGATGACAAACTAAAAAATAATTACCTGCTATATAGAAACCTTTGTAATAAATTAATCAAACAAGCCAAATACAAGTACTACAAAAAAGAAATAAAATCCGCCAAAAATGACCCCAAAAAAATCTGGAAAATCGTCAAAGATATTACTTTCTCCAATACGAAAAAAGACTCGAAGATCAAAGTACTGTTAATAAATGGAAACAAAACCCTTACAAAAAATGAACCTGGTAAAATAGCTAATTTTATTAACTCCCAATTTGCAAAAGTTGGATCTAACTTGGCTGAAAAAATTCTTTTAAAAAACGGCACAACAGAAGACTCTTTAACCAAACTATCCTCTACCATGCAACCAAATCATTCGTTTTATGCTCACAAAATAAGTACAAAGGAAATATCGGATTTAATTATTTCTCTCAAACCAAATTGCGCTGTGGGCCCAGATAACCTCTCCAATCATATACTGATTAGTCTCCGAGAACATATACTTATACCACTTCAACATATTTTCAACCAAAGTTTCAGCCTCGGCTTTGTCCCCGATCATCTAAAAATAGGTTGTATTACTCCAATACATAAATCGGGAGACAAAACGCTGATCTTAAATTACAGACCAATCACTCTCCTAAATTCGCTATCGAAACTACTAGAAAAATTTATGAAAAAAAGACTGCTCGCATACCTTGACAAACACAAACTGATCTCCACCCGTCAATTCGGGTTTCGAGCGAAAATGGGAACAGAAGACGCCTTATCGGAACTAACCACATACATAGTGAAAAACCTAGATGGCGGTTCAAAGGTGTTAGGAGTGTTCTTAGACCTAGCAAAAGCTTTCGATACCATCTCACACAAATTACTCCAACAAAAACTCAAAAACATTGGCATAACAGGTCCACCACTAAAATGGTTCATCAGCTACATTGAAAATAGACAACAAATTGTAAAAATCAATAATCAAGAAAGTGACAAAGTAGGCAACAGGTATGGAGTACCCCAAGGCAGCGTTTTAGGTCCCATACTGTTTCTCATCTACATTAACAGTCTAACTGAGATAAGCCTAGAGAACATAGAGTACAAAGTTATCAGTTATGCAGATGACACTGTAATTTTATTCAAAGCCCAATCATGGGAAAATGTCTTAAAAAACACGGAAGCAGGGATGACTGAAGTAAATAAATGGCTAATAAATAATCTACTGACACTAAATATTTCTAAAACAAAATACTTAACTTTCAGTAAAACATTAGCTGGTCAGCCAGATAGTCGCCCACAACTACATCTTCACCCCTGCACAGTTACCTCATTAACTAACTCACGCTGTGTTTGTGACAAAATTGATTATGCGCAAAATATTAAATATCTCGGTTTAACTGTTGACAATAACTTAAAATGGGATCTCCAAATTAACCTAATTACAAAAAAAATACGGAAACTCTCTTACATCTTCAAAACAATTCGAAACATTATGTCACTACCTCAGCTAAAAAATATATATTATGCACTCTGTCAAAGTATTCTAATGTATGGTATTTCAGTATGGGGAGCAGCAGCAGAGACTCACCTCAAATCACTTAAAATTAATCATAAAACAATAATCAGAATTATGTTTAGAAAGCCTTATCAACATCCGACAGAACAGATAATGATCAACAATAACCTATTAGACATAAATAAACTATACATAAAGAAGATCATCCACAAAAACTGCATAAAAATATCACCACACTTCATAACTCACTCGCAATACACAAGAGCAAACACACACAATCAATTACAAGTACCATATATCAAATCAAATTTTGCAAAAAAACATGAATCTTACTTGGCACCACATGTATTCAATAAGTTTGTAGCCCAAACAAAGACCTACGTCGCATCTAATAATTTGAATTGGGTTTTCAAAAGATTTTTGAACTGGTTGAATGTCAAAGAAAGAAGAGAGATAAGTAATATTCTTAATATCTAATATTATATATTTTCTATTTTCTACTCTGTTTTTAAATTCTGATTTTCCTCGGATTTTATTATTATTATTTTTACTATAATATATATTTTTCTTTTTTTTTATGTTTTTACCACTTATTTGTTTTTATGTAATTAGAAATTGTTAGTTACCAGCCTCAGAACAGACTCTTTGTCTAGTGAGGAGGGTAAGGAAAAAAAATCATGTTGTACATAACTAATAATAAATAAACGCCCGGGTTGCCGGCACTGAAAATTGAATTGATTAACTGTGTTAAACACAAGGCAGACTTTAAACAATTTTGTTGTGTGGAAAATTGCAAACATTGTTTGATTGGTTTTGATTTTAAGCTCGCTTACATTAGGTGCAGCAATGGCTGAGTAAAGACTTCAAACTGACCAAAGTTAAATCACCGGTTCATTTTGTCGTAAATTGACGTAGATTGATTTTCATTTTCCTGCGGTCAATTGGAAACTGCTTTCGGCGAAAACCGCAGGGTGGATTGACCATTATGGCCTAAACTTCTATATAATAGGGTAATTTCCTCGAAAATTAACCTTGATGTATGAACGAACACACATCAGAAACTAATGCAGACTGTTTTCAAAGAAAAAACATTTCTTCATAATTTCACAATCCTTTTCAATCTGGGAGGCGAGAATGGGTACCGCCGCCCGGGAACCATTTATTAGACAACCGACACCTCTGTTATAGGTCACCCCAAGTTCGGGTTCACTACATTTTGTGACTTGTGCCGGGGTTCACGGGGTTTGTTTGTTTTTTTTTTTGTTTGTCTGGTTCTGGCGGTGGATGGATTTCTACTTCCCCGTCTCCTTCCTTTCCCCATTACCTTCAGCCTCACAACATACCCCAATTGGGGATGCCATAGTCCCACTGGCTCCAGACGGCAGCAGTTGGGACTCTCGTGCGGTATTCATGTAAAAAAAATACCCACTCATCTTACCCTTTTCCTTCCCAGAACTTCCTCTCCTTCCTTTGCTTAAAAATACCCTCCACACAGCATCCTCAAAGATGATATAGATCCTGAGGGAAATTATTTTTCTCAGCGTCTCCCGGGTGGAGCTAATGTAAAAAAAAATAAGATTAAAAATTTTTTAAAAATATTCAAAAGTTTGATTTTGGGGACGTGCAGTCCAATATCCGATAACCACCATCCAGATTTAAATTTTTCCACCAGGAAATGATGATGAAATGTCTATATTTTACGTTGGCGGCTTACATGTGGAGAGTAAATATTATTTAAAAAAATAAACATAATTATTCCGACATTTTGATATCTACGTAAACAGTTTCAAATCGTTTGAAGGAAAACATCATGCGGAAAATCCTTTTAAGTAATTATTATTTGTTCAAGCTTATTTGTTTCTTGAATCTAGCCAGTTCCATTTTAAGTGAGTGGAAAACATAACTTCTAAACCTACGTCCAAAGGTTCTGTTTATTCTGGTTGAGGATTCCATAACTTTCAGATAATGAGGGAGGGGTGTTTGTTAAAATAAGTAACAACAAATGTAATATAATAGGTACCGAATACGCTTCATAAAAACTTAATATCCAATAGTCTAAGAAAAAATCGAAATCGGAATCCACGCCTCTTTTTAACCACGCCTCTTATTCAAAAAGGAATTAAAAATACCATACCTACTTCATAAATATAATAACGATTTGACAATAAAATTAGGTCATTAGTAACTCATATTACTTGTAAGGTTTTTCCCTAATCATCATTGAAGTGAGCTGCAAACCCAATGTAATTAGCTTACTGGAATTACCAAAATATTTAGAAATTCGATAGTTTAAAATGACTTAGCAACAAATATAATTATTGTAATTGATTAAAATCCTTGTAGACTACCCCTCTCCCCCTCCCCAGTATGTTGTGTATATAAACCGTAGACTAGGAAATATTTGTACCAGTCTGAAGATGGCTTTGACGAGCTGAAACCGGTTACGGTCGAATAAAATTAAGTGGAATAAAGTTTTATTATAATATAAGCTAATGTTATGTTATATTTTTAAACTTTATTTACCTTATTAAATGCGCTCTGTAATAACACGAAAAAAATAACACAAATGAAAAAAATATAAAAAATATTAGAACATTATTATTACAGCGTTCAATATTTACGCACATTAAAAACCATTTTGAAAAGCTTTGAGGACGTTAATGTCAAATTATCGGAAAATCCTTTAACAGACTGAAGGCTTCAGGCTTGCAAGGTGCATCTCTTGAATTGTTAAGTGCAGCTTTCAATCGATTGTGCATAAACTTTATTATAAAAGCCCGTTGAATATTCTTCACAACAAAATGAGAATAGAGAACATTATGCAAGTCTGGTTTACGACGTTAAATTTATGATAATTTTTACTGTCTTCAGCAGACGTTGCACAAGTGCCATTTGAAAATTATGACAGTGCTTAATGGTGTCTTAAAAAAATAATTAAATACAGAAGTTCAGAGAAAAGTTCAATCGTTATTCAGAGCTTTGATTATGCAAATTAATTGTGCTTCTAGAATCGATTGCTCTATTTTGTTTAGAATCTCTTTTATCATAACTCAATCATATCATTTTTAATGAGAAAGTATTAAGGATCATAATCCTCAAATTCATCTTTTCATATAAATAAAAGTTTGAATAATAGAAAGAAATTATTACTGTCCAATGGTATTTTTTGTGGTATCAAAAGTTAAAAAAATCTGAACAAGAAGTGATTCCGAAAGTTCAGAATTTTTTCGCTGTTTTTTTGGCAGTTTGAGTTCGTTGGTAGTATTCGATGTTCCACTGATGTTGATGTTGATATACCACTTTTGGTAGTTTTTGATAACCAGCTCACGGAGGCGTTTTAGATATATGTATTGTTGAATAATACATTAACAAAGCAATCCGCTTGTTCTTGCTCTCTTGTAAGCTGTAAATACTTCCTTACGAACATCACGCAGTGACTTATGGACAAAGCTACGACGGAATATATCCTAGATAGATAGTATGAATAGATAGGATGTATTCCTAATCCTCCCCTAAAACGAAGGTCTACCCCCAGAATTTTTTTGAAAATTAACCAGCATAAATCGCACTTCGGAGCAATTTTCCATGGAATTTGTGGTGCAGGTGTCTTTTCGGTGCGGGCCCACATGCCGCAGCCTTGAACGCCTGCGCGTAAATTCTGTCCTAGATAGTATCAAGAGACAGCAACTTGTTGCAATTTACTTATGAAATTCGGAGGTTTGCGTATTAACTTTCTTTTGAAATGGGCTTTAGCTTTTACAGTTTTAGCATTTAAAAAAGATCCTGATATGCTAGCACAAAACTCGAATGTAGAAAACTGACAAAAACCTACAGGAGAATCCTTTTTATCAACTGGTGTTATATTATATAGCAATTTTGGAAAGCATTACTTGACGGTGAATTACGGGAAATAGCAAATAAAAATAGCAACCGTAGCTTCTTTAGGGCAGTATAATACTTTACAACATCTAGTTATAGTTGGTAGCGAAACCCGGTCGGCATAAAGTATTTAAAATAAAAGAGGAGTATACAAATTTATTGTTTTATTTTAAATTATAACGTCACATCACAAAGTATCTGCTTCATAAGAACAAAAAAAAACAATTTAATGTCCTATAAAATTCAGCAATGGACGTGAACTGCTTGTAAAAAGTTTTTTGGAAAATATTGGATTGTACGTGCTTGAGTAAAAGCTCCAACATAAATGATTTTCGGCGTGAAAATTCAGTAATTAAACCAACCAGGGTTTTGTATCCGTTAAATAGTAAATTTCAGCCTAATATAAATGAAAATATGGTTGTAAAAAAATAATTAAGAGCGGAGAGCAAGGGAAAGGAAATGTTTATTTTCATAATAAATGGCAAGTAAAAAAGTTCGTAAAAAGTGTAGAGCTAGCTTTGTGCGTAAGTAAAACACGCGAACATACATATTTTATAGAAATCCTTTGGAGTAATACATGATTGTATTCATGTATGGAAATGCTTTAATATACAACAACAAAGGAATGTGAATATTTTCATTAACAATTCAGTATGGGATATGGTTCTACTCCCCTCTCCGTAATCTCCTTAGCTTCTCATCCTTCCCAGCCAGATATGTTAGTAGCAGGAGATGGATTGGAGATTGAAATATCGTTGTAATACTTGTATATATAATCTCCAACTATTTGCATGGCAACATTATTGTGACGTGATGCGTACCACAGGTGAAAATGTTTGACTCGTGAGATGTGAAATTCAAGGAATAATAATTAGGGAACAGTAATTGTGTTGGGTGAAATGTTTAAATAAGCTCTAAAACCTGTGGTACGAAAAAGATTAAAAGCGAAAGCATAAAGGTATAACGCTTTTTTGAAAGCTCACGTTATTAAAATCTGGGAGATTTTTCTTTTGATGTTTTTGACAAAAATTTTGGAAAACGTCAAATTTGATTATTTTTATGTCTGCTTTATAATACACTAATGGGAAAACATGAACGCAGGGTAACTAAAAACACAAAGATGTGTTCATTTTGAAGCTAAGTGAGAATGAAACCGCTTCCGGCTGTTAACTTTTTGTTATGTTTCGAGGTAAATATTTCTTGTTGCCAATTCAATTTACTTACATGTTACATGAAAAAGTTTTAAGTAATATGGTGTTAGAGCAGTGTTCTCGGGTAAGTTTGTTGCTCGTAAGGTTTACGTTATCCAAATTGCTCTTGCGAATTTTCGTAACGATTTTTCTTTTACTTGAGTCAATTTTCATGAGTTTTTTTAAAGTTTTTAAATGAAAAAGTTAACCAATTTACGTTTGACCTAAAATGTTTTAAATTTAAAATCAATACGATTTGGCAAGACGTATTTATTTTAATTTAGCATCGGCGATGAGTTAGGATGTTTGGCTGGAAGTCAGATATAACTTACTCCATTTTCAAGATGAGTAATGTACAGTGAAAATCTTTGTACTATAAAACTAAAGGTTTCTAAGTGAATAAATATTTCGTGGTTTCAATTTGGATATAGGGGTTTTCTCGATTACGACGCATGCATGGTTGGGAGAACACTTTAAAATAGTTAAAAATATATTTCTTTGTAATAGCAATGAGGCAGGTCTTAAACAGCAGTTGGCAATCAGCATTTTGCTAGGAAATAATGTAATATTTTATTTATATTGAAAAAACTATGTGAAAATTGATACTTTACTGTAAGGTTTATCGTAACTCGTAAGGCTTTCTTTCAAACATGCCTACAAAGAAAGTAATGAATGATCACAATAGTTGTTTTTAATGCATAGTAGATTACTTGATATAGTTGTACAAGTGTATATATACATGCACCCGTATATACACTCTGCACACACTAAATTTATATGTATATGGTGTAACAGCACGTACCCGAAGGATTTTAACAAGCGATTCCTATTAGGAGTACAAAATGTAGAATATCATTTTTCTGTCCGATATCATTTTGAAACGATGTATTAAAAACAACAAAAAAAAATCATTTCACACGTCGCCACTGATCACACTCCTACACGCGCCATGTCTCGTGTGTTACAGTGCTGTTGGAACGAGACGGAGTACTTAACTCGTGACCCGATACGCTATATTATATTATTTTGATTAAATGAAGACAATATAACAATTTTGAGGTTTTACTTATTAAGTTAAAAAAAAAAAAAAAAAATTATATTACTTTACACTCGATCCCCGAACTCTCTTATGTAAGAGAGTAATAAGTTAATAGTAACTTAATATTTATAAATAATATAATAACTAACTATGTACGAAATGTATTCAATTCTTCCGTTAGAGTGAAACCCGAAAGCGTTCCGCCTGTCGTTATGAATGTTAATATTATGAATATTGCATAGCTTACCTCAACATTTACTAAATTAGCCGGTAAGCGGGCGGCGGTAAGGGGGGAGGGGAGGGGGAGGGAGGCAATCTGCGCCCCCTAACGGAAAGTTCTCAAATTGATTATTTAATGACAACACTTCAGCCTCCAGCGCCCCCCAGGCTCTCTTATAATTGCATTTATTGCCTCAGGAACCACGTGGTGCCTTCATCTAATGCTACCTAGTTTTAAATCAGATCTTAGAGGAGACGACGGAAAAAATGTTGGACAGTGGTGCAAGCTTTTAATTTTTTTAAATGCTAATTATGGCGGAAGTTGGCGACAACCGAGGCAATTTTATAATTCCCCGCCTTGATTCATATCTGACGCACAGACTTTCTTTCCCCCACCTCTTCCCTGACCCTCCGTCTAGGTATGACATTAAAGTTTTTTGAAGTGAAAACTTCTTTAGAACCGATGTGATTTGAAACTCGATGAAACGGAAACGAGCGACACTAAAATGAGACAAACACATACATCTATGGGATTTAGCCTGAGAGACATATTAGCCTATTTAGCCTATTTAGAGAGAATGAGATAGACTAATCGGTGTCCTCTTTGTGCTGTATTTCGTAGCCTATCGGCCGTCTCTTTGTGCGGTGCTTCGTAGAACAAAATGTAAAATAATTTTTAAACTTCGTAAGAATATTATAATACATATACCCTACAATTATTCTACTCTTGATACTCTGCAGTCGTATCAATTTCTCGAAGTTTAATTTTTTGAAGGTTTCACTTCTTGCACGTGTAAACTGCACACATGTTTTTTTACACAACTTTTTGTTTTGTTTATTGAAAATATACTGCCCTTTGAAAGCTTAGGTATAAATGAAACCAATGAGTAGTGAATATTATATCGATCGTCCAGTTGATTAGTCAAACATCTTCAAATACTAAGTTTTGAGATAAGGAGGAAAGCCATATTCGAATTCTCGCTTTAAACCAATTATTTATTATTATTTATTATTTACACGAGTCAGTTACATACTAAATATGCTTTAAAATAACACCGAGAGGCATGACGGTCCGGGACATTAATATGACATTTTGAAATATATGTATAATGCAAGTGACCCAGAAAATATCAACATCTATCATTTTAATTCACTACAAGTCTTTATGCAATATAATTGTTTCGGTGGTGTGTATGAGTTATCTGAATATTGTATCAGATAGAGCAGTGGTCCCCAACCCATGGGCCGAGGCCCGGTACCGGGCCGTGGAACAAATGATACTGGGCCGCGCAAGGGCCTGCTTAAAAAACAAAATGACAAAAAAAATCGAACACACAATAAAAAAATAAATAATTATCCACAAAAAAATACAGTGGAACCTCTCATGACGAGCACCTCCCATAACGAGTAATTCGCATGAGCAAAACAGATTTGAAAAAAAAAGCTCCCTTTTCGCATAACGAGCGACATTTCGCATAAAGCAAGGAGAAGTCCCATCTTCACGTCGCCGTCGCTCACTTGTGACCCGGGACTTCCGCAGTCTCCGGTTAGCACTCATTCCGCTAGCACATTAGTATCACATGTGCTCATACATTTTTCCAATTTTTTTGTGTTTTGAAATTTGTATTTTTTTCTCATTATTTCTAAAATTTCGGAACATGAAAAAGTTTTTCTTCACTTGTGAGTCAGCATGTGGATTTTAAATTGTCACTTTCGAGAACACGAATAGTCGCAGTCGGAACATGATAAAGTTTTTTCTCCACTGTGAGACGGCTTGTGGACTTTTAAATGTTCCTTTTGAGAACATGAATAGTTGCAGCCGGAACATGAAAGCGGTTTTTCTCCACTTGACTAAACTTGTGGGTTTTCAAAGTCTCCTTTCTAGCACATAAATAATTGCAATCGGAACATACAAAAGATTTTTCTGAACTGTGAGACGGTTTGTGGACTTTCAAATGTTCCTTTGTTGTTGCATTAAAACGACTTCCCGCATATAGATTCACTCTTAAATGAAAACCAGTTTCGAGAAAAGCTTTAAATTCGAGGTGCAGACCAGAGAAAAATAATCTGTTTGATCTGTGAGTAACTATTCTTTAAGCTTGTGGAGTCTTGATGAGTGAACACCCTCCCCCCCCCGGGGGCCACGGTTAAATTATCAAACGTTGACCAGTCCGCGGTGATAAAAAGGTTGGGGACCACAGAGATAGAGGGTACACTTTTACATATAACGATATAACTTCAAACTCAACTCAAATTTCATTTTTTCGGAGGTGTCCGATATACCTACACTGATCGCTTTTATTAAAAAGATGTAATATCAGATTAAAAAAGTTAACAAATACTCGACGAAAATAAAGTATTAAGCTTTTGAACGAATTTTGAACAGCAGAAGAGGACACTATTATGTTGTTAAGCTTGTCAACTTATTACAATTTAATATTAAAATTTATTATTATTATTTACAATTTTATATAAAATGTATTTATTTATATTAAAATTTAATATAAAGCAGAAAAACACAAAGAATCGACGGCCTACGGAATGAACGAAAGGACGAATCCTGACGTGCGCAAATAAATTAAATTAAATTAAATCCTTAGACAATTCTTTTGTTACAAAAAAGCAGCTACCTGCTAAATTCACATTCATTAAACGCGCTAACTGTCAAACGTGCGAAGTTAAAATAGCCGTTAAGTTTTCTGAAATTAACCAATTTTCTGCACAATTTTCTTAATTTTTCTTTCCGTAAAAACCTTCTACAAAGTGTTAGAAAACTTAAAAAAAGATGAATGAAATGGGTAAAGTCGTTCTGAAGTTATGGCGTGACCAAAGGAAACAGGGATTCATTCTTATATGTATATAGATACCTATGAATACCGTAATTTATAGCATTTACAATATTTTATTCGTAAAATCCTGTAGCATTCATTAAAATGTAGAAAAACGTTTCTTAATTTAAATTGAAAAATAAAACAACAACGCATATTTTTTTGCACTGAAATATTTTTGATGCCGGTAGGTACCCATTATTTTTACAATATTGTGTCTACGAGAAGACGACAGAAAGATATCGCAGCTTACTAACAAAATAATTAACGTGAAGTTTTTTATAGAAATTAAGCAGTTTCACTTTTTAATTAGGAAGTTGCAAATTGAAATAGCAGACGGTTTAACTACCGCCCTTCAATAATTGGTCCGAGATGGTTTAAAGCCAGCCTGAGTATTAAGTGCTTCCTGCTTATATTTTAACTTCACTGGTTATAAATCGTTTCTCAGGTGCCTTAATCAACCTGAGAAATGGTGAAGACATTACACGTAATTCAGTTTGGATCCATTTCCGTTCGTTGTGAGGATAATTAGGAAATTAGTTAATCTGAAAACAATAGAAAATTAGATCAACTCTCAAAATAATAAATACGATTTTAATACATTTTCATGATTATTTTAGGATTTATGACATCGTAAATAAATTTCAACATTTTTTACATTAGCTCCACGCCGGAGGCCCGGGGGGAAATAATTCCACTCAGGATCGATCTCATCTTTGGAAATGCTATGTGGTAGGTCTTTTTAGGAAAGGATGGAGAGGAAGTTCCTGGAAGGATAAACGTGTGAGGGGTGGGTAGGAATCTGGGGTCTCCCTCAACCAGTCTCTTTCGATCTGGTCTGCCGTGCAGATGGTGGGCAGACGCATTCGCCGTCAATACCCAGGAGGACTACCTCACCATGTTGGATTACCCTTATTACTGTCGTTCCCTATTTTATGTAAAGTAATGAGTCTTGTTTTTGCACTGATAATTCGTGGTGGAATTCCATTGTATTAGAATTTGAAAATAAAACACTTTTGTACAGGGTGGCCCTTAACTGTATACCTTTTTTTTTTTTTTTTTTTTTTTTTTTTTTTTTTTTTTTTTTTTTTTTTTTTTTTTTTTTTTTTTTTTTTTTTTTTTTTTTTTTTTTTTTTTTACAGTGAATACCGCACAAGAATCTCAACTGCTCCCGTCTGGAGCCAGTGAGACTATGGCATCCCCAACTGGGGTATGTTGTGAGGCTGAAGGTAGTGGGGAGGGGAAGGAGGTGGGGAAGAGGAAGGTTGGGAAGTACCTGGCTATTCAGATCTGGTCACTAAACACGGCTAAAGCCATTTTCAAGCAACGTTTCAATTCTGAATGGTGGTCTTACACCAGGGCGATACTAATAGTATCTTCCACTCTGGAACATGCCGCAAATATACTATATATTATTTTAAATGAATTAATTGTGAAATAACACAAATTAATCAAATAAAATTTATTTGCGCATGCCGGGTTCGAACCCGCGACCTCCGGAATGTGAGTCAAGAGTCTTAGCCACTGGACTACGGAGGTCGTAGTCCAGTGGCTAGTTTCAATTAACAATAAATAAATAATGGTAGAACTTAGACATGTTTTATTAATATTTTCAAAAAGTATAATAAATGGAAATTTTAATGACATTATGTTTTAAAAATTATATTGTCCAAGTGTGCTCCTTCAGCCTGTTAACATTGTATAAAGCGGATTCGAAAATTCTCAAAAAACACGTTGACAAGTTGCCCGTGGGATGGCGTTAATTTCCCGTACAATGTTTTGTTTTAACTGATTTATTGTTGTCAGATTGTCTTCATAGACTCTTAATTTTATGTATTCCCACAAAAAAAATCACACGGGCTGAGATCTGGGCTCCGTGGGGGCCACTGAATGTCTCCTCCTCGTGAAATGAGTTTTCCGGGAACATCTCCTTCAAACGGTCCATGGACAGTTTAGCAGTATGACAGGTGGCGCCGTCTTGCTGAAACCAGCTCCTGGAATTGTGGCCTTGAAAATCTTGAAGAGCTGGGACCAAGAACTCCTGAAGCATCTGACAATAATTCTTAGATTTCACAGACATAGCAACTCTCCTTTCGTTTTCAAAGAAATATTGGCCAATGATACCCCTAGCTGATATTGCAGCCCACACAACGACCTTCGGGCTATGCAAGGGACGTTGATGCTTCTGTCGGGGGTCTTCTTCTTCTTCTATTCTCAGACCAATACCGGCAATTTTGTTTATTAACATGGCCATTGATATGGAAATTGGCCTCATCGCTGAACATTATGTTGAAAAAATTGTCAAAACGTTCCAGCATCACATTGGCAAAATTAAGTCGAATATCGGTATCATTCGGCTTCAACTCTTGCGTCAGCTGAATTTTATAAGTTTTTAGATGTAAATCATGGCGTAAAATTCTTTATAAAGTGGTCCGCTTGATGGATAAGGCTAGGCTTCTTTTGCGAGTAGTTTGTTGTGGATTTTCCCTCACTGAATCACTAACACGCTGATTAACTTCTGGTATCCTCGCTGACTTCGAGCGGCCTTCATTAATTGTTTTTACTATTGAGCCGGTTGTCTCAAACATTTTGATCCATTTCCGAATAGATTTTGCGCTTGGTGCTTGATTAATGTCTCGTAAACCGAAATGAGCACGGTACATTCGTCTCGAAATCGTCACGGAATAATTGTTTATGTAATATGCACGAACACAAAATGCGCGCTGCTCTCCCATGAACGGCTCCAAGGCGACTAAAATTTCCACGAAATAACGCGTCTAACGATACCCCCCGAACCGCGCTCGCTCCACGCATTGTTGAAAAAATAACGAAACAAACCGCGAACACAGTTATGGTCCACCCTGTACTTTCTTCCACTAATTTATATTTCACCGGGACCGGTTTCATCCTATTACGGACATTTTCAGACTGGTAGTTGAAATTCTTATGCTACGGTATTTATACACACTTAGGCAGGGGTACACAACATTGTCTCTATAAGGTATTATAAGTTATTTTGTTAATTTTAGGTACATACATACTTTATAATTACCTGTAATAATTACCTTAAATATTTGTATAATTACCTGTATAATTACCTTAAAATTAACAAAATAGAAACTTCATTACCTTAACACGGGCATTAGCCTAATATGGTAATCAAGAAAAAAACATAAAAGTGTACTTTCAAAATTTGTATGAAATAATACGATAAACAACCAAATGATTCTTACTGACTTGTTTGGAGTTTATTTAAGTATTACCGTTCTTTGAGAAAACTGGAGTGTAATTTTGTAAAACTTATTAACATCACAATACCCAGACCGATATTTCGCGTATAAGAAAACAATAAAAGCGATGTCTTAAAATGTTTGTTGCATTGACAACTGTATTATTTATCCTCTTAGAAACGGAGAAATTCAGATGCTAAAGTAGTTACACCGAATCTTGGCTCTTATTTGAAACAACACTAATTATTATAAATTTTTTAATATATTCTTTAGAATAGAATAGTGCATAGAAAGAAAAGTGTTTTTTAATAACTGGGCTTGGTGAAGATGGCTGTCTTGGCTATTCTAGGCACAGAAACAATATTGCAGACAAAAAGCAGTGTGATAGTAAAATAACTAACTATAACATGATCATTCAAACCACAAAATATTGTGTAAAGCTCATAGTCATAATTTACCAATAGGTCAACAATTTAGTTCTTATTAAATCTTTGGTATCGGGTTTAGTGGTAAATTATCTACAATTACGTGTAAGCGAATACCGACGTCTTTAATTATAAGTAGCATAAGGAAACATTTAAACTAACTTCATCACTAGTTGTTACGACACATGTTAATGTTATTATTCAGATATTAATTGCTACTTCCAATTTCGTTGCTTGTTTATGCTAAGTAAACATCAAACGTGCACTCCAGAGTCGGGGAGAATCTACCAAATTGGAATTGCCGATGTATTGAGGTAATCCACTTAGTACCCAATTATTAATCCATGTAGCGCGTACTCCGGTGTCCCACAGAAGTACCGTTTAGGCCCTCTCGACCTGTGGCACGCTTTCCTTTGATCATCTCCAGTCTGCATAATCTAATATCTCACGACAAATCTTTGACTTAGTGCTTTAACCTGATAAATGTCATTGTGTCATGAGATATTTAATATGCATGGAGGCGTCCGTTGATTGGCGTGATTTCACATTCGGGAAGTCAGATTTTTTCCGTAAATTATTACGGTAGGGCCACACTGCGGCCAACTTCAACTTCAAACGTTTGGACGATTGTATGCAGGGGTAGTTCGTGCGTGGTTCGTGCGTTGGAACTTCGAGTTGGAAAATTGGAGTTTGAGAGGTAGTCAGCGCAATATTATTACCAACGGGAGAGTGGTATAAATATTGATTGAAATTCTTATTTCTTTAACTTTACGATTCGAAATCAATATTATGGAAACCGAATCATCGCCTGCACAATTGTAGACAACTAATAAGATACAACGCTGAATCAGCTGTTCGACGTCCGCCATTTTAGAGTTCGGAGTTCGGACCTGGAGGAATGGCCGTAGCCACTAAGTTCTAAGAAGATTGGCTTCAGTCTGAACGTAGCATTAGACCAGACCTTCACTTAAATTTGTTCGATACACATTTCCCCAGGCTTATGATTTTTATAATTGCTGGAAAGGATAGCTATCGAAATGGTGGCTTTGTGTATATAGAAGACCTTTGTGCTCATTTTAAATTTATTATCAAATCTAAGTATACCAGTCCCTGCGAGAGATCTCACGTGGCGTCATCGTTCTAGTATCTTCTGTCTTTTTCGTTTTTACTAGACGCTTGAGAAGAAAGAGGTCGAACATCGATGACTCTCGCTGGGAATCGTTTAAGGAATTACTGATTTTGGATAACTGAAGCAAACTTTGTCTATAACATTAATTTTCAACAGCGTGTGTTGTTCGCGGTACAGTGTGCAGTAATATCATGAAAAAAATGAAAGTTTAGCACTTGCGTGATTGCTTACATCTATACTTCTCGCGTTGAAAATGTGAAGAACTTTCATAAATATACGATGCTATTCCAACTTCGTGATGTTTCCTTCATATTTATTTGCATTTTCTAGTGCAGTTTAGCGGCAGCTTTGCTGTTGAAAACAGAAAATATTGCCATTTAAATCTTTAGCTATAAACTTTCCAACCACTTCATATCTCGTATATTTAAGACCTTTGATATTTCCTTTGAAAATATTCATCTGCTTTCATTAAAACTTAAGCTTTGGCGGACTCAAATGGCCCAAGTCGTATTGGATGAAAAAGTGCAGAAACTTCTGAAAAAAAACTTCATCCTTGCGCTTTAAACCAAAGGAGAAGTTCAAATTGAACATTTCCGTTTTTTGTTCGCGTAATATAAAAGTTTTGTTTTTCTTGCAACTTTGCAAAATCTAAACATTTAATGCTTTGCTTCGGGTAATCAGGTTTGCAATTTATTACATTCGATGATCATACATAAATCATTAAATTGTAACAATACTCTCCTTGTGCAACGGTCGCTCGTTTAACTAATTGAAAAACTGATGAACCACGTAAATCAGTTCGTTCAAATGAAAACATTCACCATTGATATGTTTTAAATGCAGACAATGGGCTTTAAAACTTCCCACCGCCCAGAGTAAATGTATCTGTTATAATTTAAATTAAACGAAAACAAATCATTTTGTATAAAACCACCTTTTAATCAAAATTATCAACATGTTTCGAAACCAATGGTTCCTTCGTCAGGATAATTTTTTTTTTTAATATTAACGGAATATTTAATTAATAAATACAATATTAGCGACATTCAATCTAAAATCTGAGACAGAGAAATCTTAAAAAGATACGGTTTCGTCAAAATCTAGCCCAGGACCTTAACCTTGCAGGGGCAGTGCTCTACCACTGAGCTTATTGGATCGTCCGATTCGGTCATATAGTAAAACTGTATCATATTTCAAATAAGAACTACTAACATTAATTAATCTTAATTTTCTTAACGCATTTTTTAAATTATTTTTTTATTTTTATGTTTTTTATTTTATTTCACTTTTTCACTTTTTATTTTTTTATTTTTGAATGTAGCTATTACTTTGTGGTTATCCATTATAGAAAAATGAAATAATTCAACTTTGTTTAAACCACTTGTATAAGCTTTCCCTGACGAAGGAACGTTTGATCCGAAACCGGTCGGATTTGTGCATCATATAAGTGGTTTGTACAAAGTTGAATTATTTAATTTTTTTTTTCATATTTTTATTGGCTGCTATTTATGCACGATTGCAAGATTCGTCTCAAATTAAATGCTACCGAGATAGTGTCTCGGATAAATTTATAAATTGCATATGTCGGTTTTGTAGACATAAAAAGTGGTCAAAACAAAGAAATCTTTTATTTTTTAATCAAAAAGGTGGCACAAAATAAATTTGATGTATTTAAAGAAATATAAATTTTTATTTTAATGTGACATCTATTGACATTTCTGCAGGTTCAGGATGAAGATTTATTTTTATTTTTAACTTAATGGGAGGCGGGAATGGGTACCGCTGCCCTGGGAACCTTTATTGGATAACCAACACCTCTGCCATAGGTCACCCCAAATGGTTCTCCATGTTTGGTGATTTAGCCGGGGTGCCCGGGTTCATGGGGTGAGGTTTGTCTAGGTCTTGGAGGCGGATGGCCAGGAGACGAACCCCAGATTCCTACCCACCCCTTAATCCCTTTTCCTTCCCAGAACTCTCCTCTCCTTACTTTCCTTAAAAAAACTTTCCACACAGCATCCCCAAAGATAACATAGGCCCTGAAGGAAATTATTGTTCTCAGGGCCTCCTGTGTGGGGCTTAAATCTTAAATTTGAGGGTCGCTAATTTGGTCCACAAATTAAATATTACAATTGAGGTTTTTCACGTTAAGTTAAAAATAAAAATAATTCAAGCTTTGAAAATCACCGTCTATAAAAGGATAATCCTTAGTTTTTTTACCAACTTGATTAAGAATATGTGCGAATGCATTAAATGGACTAAGAATCCGAGTCACGAGAGAAAAGGCTTTCACGAAACACAGACGTAATAAAAACGCTAAAATTTGCTTTAATCGCCATCTCCTTGACTGACGATCCCTTAATGACATCATAAAACCGGCATCTGTTCTTGGCTGCCTTTATTTCCTACTTTTATTACTAAATAGTGACCTACTTTGTCTAACACACCCAGTCAGGTATCCTTTATAAACTTCGCTGTCTTCTTCTTATTCCAAGAAGTATCCTTCTATGTGCTTTCAGCACCCTACCGTTAATTGCTTTGCTTGTTTCTTTCGAATCATGGTTCGTCCGAAAACAACCCCAAGTAACTTGATATTATGAATCGCGACAAAGTAAACAGTAATCATTGTGGTATCGCCAAATAATAGAGCCTTTGTTTTGTTGAAGAAGCGTATTATTTTATTGTTTATCTCTGATAGACTTAGAGGTGTTTGATTACAGTTGCTAAAAGCGTTTAAATGCTGTTTCAATTCTAGCATAACATCTTTGATTTGCAGTTCACTTTCGGCAAACAGGTTTCGCCACTCTTTTTTAGAATGCCTTTTTGAAGTAAAACTTATTTACGCACGATTGACTTGGAGAGTAAGCTGGTAAATGTGTGACGAGAGCGTTACGAAAAGCGAGGCGAACGGTAGTTGAGAGGGAGATATAAGTTAGTGAAGATAGAAAGAGAGAGAGAATTATGTTTCATATATTACTGTAGGGGCAAGAGAGAGAGGTGCGAGCACACATTTTCTTTCTCTCTTTTTCTCATAACCAGTTACGTTTTGTATATCTAAGACAGTGCATGCCTATTGTCTGTATCACACTGTAGGAGCAAGAGAGAGCAGTGCGCGCGCACATTTTATTTCTCTCTTTCTATCACATAGATGGAGCTAAAGAAGTTTTACTTCAGTCGTGTGGTCAAAAGCACACTCGTTTTTTTTACATTAGCTCCACACAGAAGACTCTGTGGAACAATATTCTCTCAGGCCATTTTTGGGGATGCTGGTGGAGGGACTTGCTAGGGAAAGAAAGAAGAGGAAGTTCTGGGAAGGAAAAAAGTATGAGGGTTGGGTATGAATCTGGGTATCAATGCGTCCAGGTGTCTATCTCCGCCACTAAGGTGCAAAGCGATGGGAAAAGAGAGCCCGGCTAGAGTGGTCTAGGTTAGGTCTCCCTCAACCAGTCTCTTCCGATCCAGCTTCTTATGCATTAGGTGGGCAAACGCATTCGCTGCCAAGACCTAGACAAACATCACTCAATGAACCCGGACACCCCTGCTAATTCACCAAACATAGCGTACCACTTTCATTTCATCTTTAGAGATGTTGTGTGGAGGACTTTTTTAGGGAAAGAAAGGAGCGAAAGGTCTGGGAAGGAAAATACATCAGAGCACGGTAGTAATCTGGGTATCAATGTGTCCAGGAGTCTACCCCTGCCACTGACATGCAAGACGATGGGTAGAGAGAGTCCGGCTGGAGTGATCTAGGTTAGGTCTCCCGATCCAGCCTCCTATGCAGTAGATGGGCAAATGCCAAGACCTAGACAAACATCACCCCATGAACCCGGACACCCCTGCTAAGTCACCAAACGTAGCGTACCGCTTGGGGTGACCTACGGCAGGGGTGTTGGTTATCCAATAAATGGTTGATATTTTAATCTAACAATAAAAAAGAGGGTGTAAAATAAATAAAAAAAAACAAACACACAATGTCAATAAACAAACAAGAGGGTGTCGTTACTGATCTGTTTACTGTTATATATGGATTTTTCAAGTAAGTGTTTAATTGATATTTGCCAGCAGCAAAAAACACTTCATTTTTGTAATTTGTATTATATTATAGGATTATGTTTATAATCTTGTTTATTCCATGCTTTGATATGAGCATTAAAATCACCTACTGAAGTTTCCTCCAAATGACGATAGTTTTACGGGCCCATAAAGATAACTGGCACATATTAATATTGACGTAGCCCGCATACACTGTACCAGAACGTTCCGTTGACGTTTTACCTGGAGAAGGTGTTCAATTAACTTTTATGTACGTGCATCTAATAGTTTAAGGTTCAGTTAATATTATTATGGGCGACCGTAATTCATTTATGCATTGTAATATAAATATTGAATAATGGAGTAAAAAAGATCAACTAGCTCACTGAGTAGCCAAACCTTTCATTATTCTGGGTATCAATTTTCAAAGAAAATTTAACAACAAACTAATAAACCATATATCCTAATGAATTAATGTGAATTTCTAAACAACATCAGTTATTTTATTTATTTATTAGTGATAATATATTCCATAATCATCACTAATAATACATTACTCCCAATGAGTTTAATTAAACTCATTTCGGGAAGGACTACATTATACAACTAAAAGAAAATTATTTTTACATAAGAATATTAATTCAAAAGGTAGTTCAATGAACAGTACATGGTTTTAAACCGGACTATACACCTTCGATACGGTTTGAAGAATATACAATAGTTACATAGAAAGACAGCTAAATTCGTCACTGGTTACTAAAGTTGCTGATAAAATATCCTTTTAAAGCCTTTGCCAATGTTTTTTTGTTTGATGCTGGAAGTTTAAAGTCATTATTAGGTAATGCGTTGTATTGCATATGTGCGACGTATTGTAAGGAGTTAACTCCAAATTTTCGTCGTGTGAGTAGATGACGATGGTGTATTTGATTTTGTGATCATGTTTTGTGCTGATCTATCATGTTGTAGTTATGTCTTAGTATTTAATGGGATAAAGTCAAAGTAATCAATCATTAGAAGCAATTCACATTTCAACGTTTTCAGAAGAATGTCAACTTAAGTCTTTTTTAAAATTAATTTTTTTTATTTCTTTTATATGTTCAATAATATTAATACCATTTTTATAAATTATATATTAGACCGAAAAAAAAATTACAGTCACCATTTGCAAAACATCTGATAAAAGTTATTTACCTGGTGATAATAATAAGCCAACTCCGTTAAACATACAAAATAAAGGCCGTAAACTGAATCTTTTAGAGCAGTTGAAAATTTATAAAAATCCTAATAATCCGAAAGCTAGTTTGATAAATGAATAAAAAAAATATAATTCGCTCGCCACTCTTAGATATGTTTAAACCAATTTCAAATATCAGAAAGCATATAATACTTAATTATGTTGAAAAAAGAAATCCCTGAGTCATCATTTGAAAATAACTCACTGACTTTAAGTTAAAATTAAAGAATGCAGTAATTGGGAAATCGTTAAAAAGGGTAATAACTAATAACCAAATAAGTAAGGTATACGTCATTACATATGTCTGGTAATGTTGTAGGTACCTTTAAAATAAGCTTATGGGTCCGAGTGGTTAATAATTTCCCTAATTTTACTCGGAAATCAAGAAGGACATAAGTAATAATCACGATAAAGTACCTAAACTAGAAATGTATCGTCTCAAAGTGGTTAAAACCACAGTTTGGCAATGCCTTTAGAAGGCGACACAGCTGTCACGCGTAATAATTATTACACAGCAGAACCTGTTTAAAATAAACTGTTTTTATATATTAAAAAATAATATAATTGAATATATAAAATGGAGTTCTACAAAATAAACTTAAAACAATAAAAAAACAAGTGAAGTCATTTCAATATTAAAACTGTATCGCGCAATGTAGAACTCGTTTATGAACACAATATTCAATACAATTTCTATGATTTCTTTGAGCATTTCCCGTTACAATTAAAATGCATTAATACGTACAATGTGCATCAAATTTACTCGTTGTAAATCGTGTAACGAACCGTAATGACAATGTTTGCGGAAACTGCATTTCCTACTATGTTACTTACATGCAATAAAACGTATCATGTGTCTAAGTACCCAAAGGTCAGTGTTCTTGTGTCTGGTACAGTATACTATCTTGGGAGTGATTCAACGTTGTACTGTTTGTAAAGCGTTATCGTGTACAGTTCTGCTCGTGTTGTAATACGTTCGTGCTTAAATGCTCGTTATTAAATTTATTTTTATTTGAACGTATATCCTTTATACCGTAAAAACTTTGGAACTAAAATCTATATTAGTAGGTACTTTTAACTCTTTAGGCTAATTTGTTCGCTTTTGGAAACTGCTCATATGGTTTCAGAAATTATTGGGCCTCCCTTACTGTCATGGTGAGAAATGTGACTTAAAATGTGTTATAAAGATAAAACACTACGCTGTACATTCAAATGTAAAAAAAAATAATCACTGAAAAATAAAAATGTGCATGTCTATGAAACCAATGTTTCTGTCCGCAATTAAATAAAATAATTAAACTTTTTGATGAATTTAGATGAACAAAAAAAATTAGATGACAATAAAGTTTATGATTCATTTGTCTAATAAAATGTGTGTGTATTTTTTTCGTTATTTATTTTTTTTTATTTGAATTTTATTTTAGTAATTTGTACATTTAAGTTTACAAATTTCTAATTGATTATAATATTTCATATTGCAGTTTTTTTAATTATAATATTTAAAATTCACAAAATTTTTTGAAATCACAAAATTTTTTGTTTTTGTTTTATGTAGCTCCTACAATCCATCTTGAACTTTTCAATTGGTGAGGACTTAAGAGTTTCTGGTAGTGTGTTATATAACTTAATTCCTTTGTACAGCAGACTGTTTTGCGTATTCGTTTTGTCCTTTTTGTTTAATCTTATTTCCTTGCAAGTCCTTGTGTAATGTCTGTGAATGTCCTTATTGTATACGATTTTATTTGTGAAGTATTTTGGTAACATGTTGTTTAATATTTTGTGAATAAATATCAACGTGTTCAAGGTCAGTATTTGTTTCACTGTTAACCAATTAAGTTCCTTTAACATTTTAATTATTTTTGAAAATCTATTTCTTCGGAGTATTATTCGCATTGCTCTGTTTTGGAGAATTTGAAATTTATTCTGTTCTCTTTCATTACAAAGGAAAAGGATACTTGAACAGTAGTTGAAGTGTGGAGCAATAATTGAATTGTAAATGGTGATGGCGGTTTTTCTGGAAATTTTAGGCCGAATTCTTCCCAAAAAAGATATCTTTTTGCCAATTTTCTTGTGGGTATATTCGGCATGTCTATTGAAGTTTAGTTTGGAATCTAATATGACTCCTAAGTATTTCATTTCAGAAACATTTTCAATAATTTCACCATCAATTTTAATTTTGCTTTCACTGGATGTCTTCTTATATCCAATCACCGTACATTTTGTTTTTTTTTTGTATTTAATTTAAGCTTATTTATTTTTAGCCATCTTGATACATCATCTAGTTCATTATTTAAAATATTTATTAGTTCTTCATAGTTATCTCCAATTAAGTATATAAGTGTATCATCGGCAAAAAGTCGTACTTTGCATTTTGAAAATATTTTCACCAAGTCATTAATATAGAGTATGAACAATAGGGGTCCAAGGACCGATTCCTGCGGTACTCCTAATTTATTTTCCATTGGTTTTGAGAATTGATTATTTATTTTTGTTATCTGTTTTCTGTCTTTCAAATACTCTTCTATTAATTTAATGGCTATAGATGAGAAACCAATTTCTTTAAGTTTTCTTATTAAGATTTCTCGATCTATAGTTTCGAATGCCCTTTGAAAGTCTAAAAATATTGCTAAGATAAATTTATTACTATTCATTCCTTCCTTCCATTCTTCGACAATTACGTTTAATGCTGTTTCACACGAGTTATTAGATCTGAATCCTGATTGCTCTTGGCATAGAATATTGTGTTTATCTAGGTATTGTAAAATTTGTTCTTTTATTATCACTTCAAGAATCTGCTCATATTTTGGTAAGGTGTTGATTGGTCGAAATTCTTCACATTTTCTGGTATTTTTAACCTTCGGAACCGGTATAATGGTAGATTGTTTCCATGACTGTGGAAATTTTCCTTCTTCAATCGTCTCATTAATAATATTTAATAGTGTAGATCCAATTACTGGAAAAGCATCCCTTATTATACTAATAGTTAATCCATCTGAACTATTCTTTGATTTAATTTCATTTAAGACTTTAAATAAATATTCTGCATTTATTCTTCTGAAGACCAATAATTCTTTGTTTGAGTCGTTATTTTCATTTATGGGGTTAGCAACAATGTTGGGTATTAATTTGTTGATTTGAGTGATGCTTTCAATAAAATATTTATTATTATTAGTAATTTTAGTTATAAAAAATGTAAAGTGAGTAATTTTTTTAAAACTTTTTTACTTGTACGTTTGCATTCAAAATTTTTACATTTAAAATATTACATTTTCGTTATTTGTTTTTGGGGTGTTATGCCGTGTTGCGCTACCTCCTTCTTTAGCCAACGTTTCGGACATCGTCGGTAGATGACACATCTACCGAAACTGCCGGATCTGCCCTGATGATGGACACTGCAACGATGTCCGAAACGTTGGCTAAAGAAGGACGTAGCGCAACACGGCATAACACCCCAAAAACAAATAACGAAAATGCTTTTGGCCGTGAAAATCTTAAAACTTAACCAAAATATTACATGTTTATTTTGAAGTATAAAATTTTAAAGCGTATTTTATCACCTTTCGAAAGCAGTTTTTAATTTTCGGATACGTTCGGAAATAATCAATTTATTTTGATTTTATTGCAAAGCGGAAATACTCTGACCATCTGACAGAATTTACCAGAGGCCTGAAGGGTTAAAAACGCAAGACAAATGCTTCAAATTCTTTATACTTAATGTGGAGTACCTCAACAATTTTCTACATATATTTATACTTCTCAATAAAGCCCCATATTAAATTTTTGGGGTTCTTTTGATTTATTAAATTTACAATGAACTGGTTATAATAAATGTAGTTATTTAAATTACTGCTTTGGATGCCAATTAGCAAAAAAAGCCCTTCAGAAATATGTGAACGCTTCCCTATACTTGAGGAGACCTTTAGTCGTCAACATTTTCCTATAAATTGATCGAAGATATAAAATAATGTACTTAAGTTTGAAAGCTTCTTTAACTATTACATAATATTTTATCGGCAATTCGTACGGTGAACACCCTGGAGCAAAATTGGCCTAGAAATAGGACTGTGGCTAGCGTCTACATAGATGTGTACGTTTAAGTTAACGGCTACGGCAACGCGAGACGGTGGACGCCTCAATATAACTCCACCTTTAGCGCCAACTTTTAATGAGAGAAATATTGTAAACGTTGCACCCGTGTTGCATCACATGCGGCTTAAATGTCAACAGCAACAAATTAATGGCGACTCTTTATGAAACTCTTCAACATTTTTGATTAGAATGTCCCAAAATTAAATTTTCTCATTTTTGATAAAAAATAAAACGTAAGGATTGTAATAATCCGGCATTCTGATTTCTTCCTATTTAAAACATATTTTTCTTGAATATGATGATAAAGTTCTTAAAAAAGTACGCGTTATTTTTTAAGATAATATCTATACATTTTCCAAGCCGAAACGGTTATATGAAATTCCGTCGACAAAAAAAAAACGTAAAGTATGCTCCGAAAATTATTATAACCACGCTTTTTCTGTTATTTTACAAGCAAGAAAAAATTTACAATGTTTCATTAAATGCTACATAAGATATTTATCAAGAGATTTTTGTTCTTTTTAAATAAGTCATGCTTAATTAAATATTTTAAGGAATGTCGCTAACATCTAGTCAAACAAATGTGTTTTAGATACGTTTTTATCATCTCTGCCCCGATGATGGACACTGTAATGCTGTCCGAAACGTTGGCTTAAGAAGGAGGTAGCGCAACACGGCATAACACCCCAAAAACAAATAACGAAAACAATGTGTTTTAGTTTTAGTGCACTCTCTCTACGACTCATATTTGCATACGAATCTTTCAAGCCGTCATCGTAATCGCATTTCGCCGCTAATTCTCAAAAAATAAGCTCTCGAAGGATGTAAATTTTTTTGTTATTTTTTATATTTTACTTTGTATTTTAAACGTGAACACCAGACAACATTGTAACGCTACAAAAATGCAAAGAATAATCGAAATGTGTTTTTTTCACTTCTTTTCAGTTCTTGGCATTGAGTATCACTGGAGTCCAATATATAAAAGATTTATTATCATCATCCAAAGACCCCACTATGTAAATTTATTTCGAGTTAACAAAATGCAACGTTTCGTGGAATTTTCATTCCAGTGCAATAGTTTTCAATTTGATTCAATTCATTTCCGATCCGTTGGTCTTTTCCTATTCCTTAAGCATCTTATTTTACAAATTCCTTTTCTACAGACTCGAATGGCAGTGCTTCCTCTGAGGGTTTTCAGTTTGCGTTTTTGCATTTCGAACGATTCTTGTGAAGGAGATATCTGATTCACAATAACGTATTCAATGAATTGAAAATATTTATTTTAAAACGGGATAATTTTTGAGGCACACGAAAATAGTAACACGCCAACATATGGACGAGAACATATTATAAGTTTCTATGACAAAGTTTATGCATAATATAAATACCCTTGAAATGCCAAAATATAGTTTGTTTCAATTTTTCTGCTGTAGCGTCTTCTGCACTTCTAAATTATCTTTTGTATCCTGTGTTTATTTTTCGTCTTTTTAGTCTCCACAAAACAGTTGTATACAAATATATTACAGAGATTACACACGTAGTGATTCAGTGAATGAGAAATGGTAAAAAATAAAATTTCTGCATGCCACTTTCATCCATTAATCTTCACCTACGGTTTTCATGGAGTCCAGCCTTTCCACATCAGAATAGCTATGAGCCCGGGGACTGCCTCTGACCTTTCTATAGACGTGAAGCAGATTACTGAATAGTTCAGACGAATAGGTGCCTGAGATTTACCACGATTTAATAAGAGAAACCAAAAGTGGTTCTGGCCCAACGTTAGTTATAAAATCAGATAATTTAGGCGACGAACGTCTAGATAGACTGCCGAAATGGCCGTCTTGATTTGGGGTCGTGTTCTCTGAAATGACCACTCGTTGATGGCTACATTTTCAGGCTAGATCATGGCCCATGGGGTCCATGAAAAAGTGGAAACAATTTTCTGGAATGCCTATTTTAGATTAAACACATCGTCCATGTTTCGCAATCATCGCACGGTATATAGCCTCAACATGTTGTTTTGAACGCGGAAGTTGTAATACTCAGAATTCAGGGGTCGTGCATATATTTTTAATAAGTTTTAAATGAATTTGACAATTTAAGAAATATATATATAAATCGAGCGAGGACTTAAAATAATAAAGTTTAACCATTTGCTTATAGTGACACGAAAATTTTAATTCATCACTGTTTTCCGTCTTGCTTAATCTCATTGAAAGCACCAAAGACGGAATATGTTTAATCAAAAATTTATCACTCAAAATAGATATAAAATATATAAAAAAGAATGTTTCTTTGTTTGTTTCTTACGCATTCCTAAACCATTCAACCGATTGCGATGAAACTTTGGTGATTGGTTGGGCGCAAACCGTTTAAGGTTTCTATAAATAGTGGTGAGATCTGGCGTTATAAAATTATTTCCTATAACCTTCATCCGATTGCTAAAAATGATGAGATTGACGAGTTGTTGTGCGCTCGCTGGGGAACGTTTGTGCATACCTATATTGGTGAGCTCTGGCGTTATGAAATTTCCATAAAAAAATTACAGTAGGTGGCGCGCGAGTTGTTTGAAAAATGTGTATGTATTTCATATAGTTTAACCGCAGGGAGGAAAGAAGGGAGGGGGAGGACAAAGGAGGGGGGTTGAGCTCTGGCGTTATGAAATTTCCATAAAAAAAAATAACAGGTGGCGCGCAAGTTGTTTGAAAAATGTGTGTATATCATATATATATATTTTTTTTTTACATTAGCCCACACAGGAGGCACCGAGGAAAACAATTTCCCTAGGGACCTATGTCATCTTTAAGGATGCTGTGTGGAGGGTTTTTTAAGGGAAAGGAAGGAGAAGAAGATATGGGAAGGAAAAAGGTATGAGGGGTGGGTAGGAATCTGGCGGTCAGTGTGGCCAGGAGTGACGGACGTATGAATCTATTCCTCACACTGCGGTGCAAGGCGAAGGGTCGGGAGAACCGGCTGGAGAGGTCAAAAGGCCTCCCTCAATCAATCAGTCTCCTTCGATCCAGCCCGCCACGCAGTGGTTGGGCAAACGTATCCGCCACCAAGACCTAGACAAACCTCTTCCCATGAACCCGGGCACCCCTGCTAAGTTACCAAACGTAGCGAACTACTTGGGGTGACCTGTGGCAGGGGTGTTGGTTGTCCAATAAATGGTTCCCGGGGCGGCGGTACCCATACCCGCCTGCCAAAATGAATATAGTTTAGCGGCAGGGAAGGAAGAAGGGAGGGGGTGGGGAATCCGGGGAGGGTGGAGAGGAACGAAAAATGAATTAAAAACAGAGCAGTTCATCATAAAAACACTCCAGTCAAAGTGTTAATGATTTGAATCATTCCTTATTTCCATCTCATTCTCGTGGAATTCTTGCAGGAAGAAACGGTATTTTTCCCTCAACATAAATCATGTACGTGGATGTGGAAATAACTACCGTCAAATTTTACATCAGGCATTCAGAACGTTATAAAATAAGGAACGTTGTGAAAGTATGAAATGACATCTGTGAATGATCATGCATAATGCATTAGATATATGGAAATTTCAAAAGATGTTGAATATTTTCGACGAAAATCGTAAATTTTTAGCCCCAGGTCCTTCGTTTTCAAGGTCAGCCTTTATTTCACACCGAACGAGTGTTACCTACGTGCCACGTTTACACAGTTCTTTAGGTAAAATACGATACCATATATTGGAAATACGTAAAGACCTGAAAGGGATGAGTGCCTTGAATCTTTACGATGTTTCATCCTTTTTATAAAGTTGCAAAAACAACATACAGCTCCAATCAAAAGTATGCCCGAATTTACAAAACCAAAAAAATTTTTGAGTGGCCGAATATTACATTTCTTTCAACAATCATCATCAAACATTATTAATAGCCCAGAGACGGAGTCTTACGCAAAAACGTTTTCGTATGTGTAGTTTGTATACAAAACTACTTTTGTATTAGAACGGCAATTAAATTAAATGACAGTAATGGCAAAAGATGGCGCCACTTACGTTAACAGCTAGCATGAGGATCATCGCCTGGCAGGCGTAAGTAGGTACTATTGGATTTGTAATTTGTGAATCTCTCCGGATATGGAGAGATATATTATTGTAACTGGCAGTTGTGAATAGTAGTCTATATATTATATAATATGACGTCATTGCCTATCGCGGTTACTTTAGTATCTGCCACTGGATCCGAAGAACCGGATATTTTTGGAAACAGTTTATAGAATTCCCACATGCTGGGCGAAGCCGAACCAAAAGTACCCGCAGGGCCTAGCAGCAAAAACCTGCTGAGTGGTTTCAACTGCTAATTTATTTTATTTTTTCTAAGTTAATGACGGTGAAGAGCTTTCGAAGAATATTTCTTATGGCTTTAATTTTGGAACGAATGACCCAGAAAATAAGTTTTCGAAGTTTAAAATTATATTTTTACTATCTAAAGCTAGTGCCGAAGAAAAATCAGTAAATGGATAATAAAATGAGTAAAGAACCTCAACCGCCATTGGGTAAATGATGGATTATAATTTCGTGCCTAATTCTTGGAGTCCCGTGAAAAATCACGGAATATTATAATTGTAGGATATGTGAAGCAGAAAGTATTTATAAAATATTGCTCAGGATCAATTCCTTTCGAAAACAAATATTGTCAACTTTCTTTGTAATATAATATTTTTTTGTTTGTAAATTACAGCGACGATCACAAATTCACCTTTCGAATGAACACCGATGTAAACTTAAAAAATTACGAAATCTCTCAATTAAAAAAAGAAACACACATTTGAAATATAGAATTTTATCAATTAATTCATTAAAATTCAACAATTTTCTGATTATATGTAGATAGACACTTTATAACTTTCAATTTATTATAAAAAACTCTCTTTTTATAACTTTTGAAGTTAAGGTTTCCCATTAATGTAAGATATCATTGAAGAAGAAGATAACAATAATAATGGAAACGAAAATATGAAAGAGAACAAGACACAGAACGAGAGGTCTGGGTTCGAGACCCAATTGCGACCATTGCCTTTTTCTATTTTTCTGTGTCTTGTTCTCTTTCATATTTTCGTTTACATTATTATTGTTATCTTCTTCTTCCAATTTTGAAAATGAAGATCAAATTGAAAATAAATTCTAAGCAAGTTTGCGTTCATTGTATGTTAATTAATTACTGAAGCAGCATTCTATTCTTAGCCAACGTGGAAATGAAACAAAATACAAAAATAAAAATAGAGTTGTGAGAATTTGAAAATCAAGGAAATGTTTCAACATAGTTGAATGTCTTGTCACTTAAAAAATTATATACTACAATACTTTATTTTTAGGCTACAAAATAATTAATGGTCATAAAGTGAATTTCTAAGAAAAAATTAAAACCTGCAGCACAAACATACACACGGTACAAGGAAAATAAATGAAATGAGAATCCTCTTCAGAAAAAAAAGTCCAGAGTCAAAAGTCGTTGATGTATGGAGCAATTGAGATATTTGGCGAATTATCAAAGGAAATAAAATTGGAAGAAAACAGAAACAAATTTAAGGTTAAATTACATAAATATATGATTGATTCGTTCTAAAAGATGTTTTTTTTAAATAATAGGCTTTACGTATTATAAGGATTGTATTAGGGCATAGGAAACTATGAACCTATTAAAAAATCTACAAATAATAAAAGTACTTATCTCTCTCTGGTTTCAATCCTGGGATTGGTTTGCAGCAATTTCATCTATTCGTTTCTTCCACTCTTCCCTGTCTTGTGCGGCTCTTTTGAATTCTGCATATGATGAGCAGCGCACGTCCACCAGTAGGTCCTCCAGGCAGGGCTGGGCAGTATTTGAAATACTTGTAATTGAAATACGTATTTGAAATACAAATACGTATTTTGTATTTGTATTTCAATTACTTCCTGAAAATGTATTTTGTAATTGGTATTTCAATTACCTGCTGCTGAGGTATTTTGTAATTTGTATTTCAAATACTCATGGCTTCAAAATACATTTTCAAATACATTTAGCAATCTTAATAATGACAATGAAAAATAAACTGACATAGATAATACATAGACTAAAAATTAAGAAAATTAAGCAGAAAATTGGATAATTTCAGAAAACTTAACTACTATTTTAACTTCGCACGTTTGACAGTTCGCGCATTTGATGAAATTGAATTTAGCAGGCAGCTGTTTTTTTTGCAACAAAAGAATTGTCTATGGATTTTTGAAATTACAGATATTTTAAATAGGTACCCACGTTAGGTATCTGATTTGATTGACTGTTCTGACAATAGACAAAAATGAATACTTTTTATTATGTGAAAAATGAAAATTTGAAAAAAAAAATTGTAATAGCTGGCACGCGAGTTGTTTGAAAACAGAAATGAACTATACTGGGAGCTATATTGAACGCGGGAGGGGGGGTCGTTGGGACGGGGGAGCGGGAGAGGAGAAAGGGTAGGCGGGGAAGGTGGAAGGGAAACGCGGGAGGGGAACGGGGACGCACGGGAAAGAACACGCAAGGAGAGACAATTTATTTCTTTGAATATGGCATTGCAACGGATGCCTGGAACCAGCTAGTGTTATTATAATAATTATTATTATTATCTAACACCTAAGTCATATACCACAAAACTTTACAAGTGGAACTGAGACGAAATGTGTCTTCTGAACAATACGATTGGCCAATTTTTGCACGTCTCTGTTTCACTCTGCTCAGCTTTGTTTCTATGGGAACGCACACTTAGATAAGGGCACTTACGACAATTTATTGCAACCAAAGGTTCTTCCAAAACCAAATGTATTTTGTATTTTGTAATTTGTATTTTGTATTTGAAATAAAAAAATGGTTAAAATACTGTATTTTGTATTTTGTATTTCAAATACACAACTTGAAAGTATTTTGTATTTCGTATTTTAAATACATGCGAAAAAGTATTTTGTAATTTGTATTTCAATTACAGCAAAGCATGTATTTTGCCCAGCCCTGCCTCCAGGTACTCTCGGCGTGGGCGTCCCCTAGCGTTTGTCCCCTCGGTCATACCCTCCATTATGGAATGCAAGAGGCCTTCTTGTCTTATTGCATGGCCGATCCATCTTGCGCGCCTTTCGGACAAGGTCCTGAGCAGGTGCCTTCCTCCTTCGATTCTTTGGAGAATCATCTCCGAATTGGTTTGGATTCAAAATAACACGAACCTACATATTGTTGCAGAAAAACATCATGTGATTGTGAAAATATATAACTCTTTTCTTTGATTTGCCAAATGTCACAACATTATAATAATAATAATAATAATTTTTATTTTAGTAATTTGTACATTGAAGTTTACAAATTTCTAATTGATTAAAATATTTCATATTCACTATATTTTTTCAAGTTTTATGTAGCTCCTACAATACATCTTGAACTTTCCAATTGGTGTGGACTTTAAAGTTTCTGGTAGTGTGTTATACAACTTCATTCCCTTGTACAGTAGACTGTTCTGCGTATTGGCTTTGTCCTTTTTTTGTAGCCTAATTTCCTTGCACGTCCTTGTGTTATATCTGTGAATGTCTTTATTGTATACAATTTTATTTGAGAAGTATTTTGGTAACGTGTTGTTCAATATTTTGTGGATAAATACCATCGTGTTCAAGGTCAGCATCTGTTTCACGGTCAACCAATTTAGTTCCTTTAACATTTTAATTATTTTTGAAAATCTGTTTCGTCGGAGAATTATTCTCATAGCCCTGTTTTGGAGAATTTGTAACTTATTTTGTTCTCTTTCGTTACATAGGAAAAGTATACTTGAGCAGTAGTTGAAGTGTGGAGCACTAATTGAATTGTATATGGTGATTGCAGTTTTTCTAGAAATTTTACACAAATTTCGAAAGTTTTTTGTTGATGTCGGCAAGTGTTCAAACTTTTTCATTTTTGAAATCAAACAATAATAAAGAATTACACATAATTATTACACTTCTTGAAAAAAAAAAGTTCTGTACCTATCGTTAATATTTATTTTACGATTATATTTTCACGAAAAACGTGATATCTGTGATGAAAAGGAAAAATTAAAGATATTAATATTTTTTACATTATTTTTCGTGTCATCCGAGAACACACATATCCTACACATTAAGTAAAAATCTAAAAATTCGTCCATTTAATGGTTAAGAGGATTACGTGCATGCGATAAATCCCCCGTTGAATTCGTCAGCCTGCAACTCACAGGGGAGCACTTAGATTCCATCAAATTTTCGGATAACAATAATTGCATCCCACTGCGCACTATCTACATAACAATCTACAGGACTCCCTTTGTGAACAGAGAATTACCTAAAATAGCCACCGCTTGCATAAATCGTATCCCCGCACAAATGCTTCACTGTTTGCACCCAGAAATACTAAACACAAGCCTTGTTTACACTAGCGGAGTAATTTTGTTAATGGAGACACAATATAAAATTGACTTAAGTTTTCCCTTTTATAAATAACCAAAGTGAACACTGCTGCCCAATCGCTAATCCAAGTGGTTCAATTTAAAAATGAATTTTTAATCATTATAAACTTCCTTCAGTCTCGAGGAAAATTCACCCAAAGGCTTCAAACTGTCTCAAAGTCTTACCCTTAAGAGTTGCTTTATTAACATTAAGTTATAATAATGCTGTCAGAAGAGAATATATTATCCAAAAGATAAATGTTGGCTATGATAATAAAAAAGTGACTAAATATTGCCCAATACATTCTTAATTTAAGTAATGAGTAATGAGTTATCTAAAGTTGTGTAATAACATTCTTTAAAGTTGTGGTCATGGAAATAATCTTTTTAATATCTGATTTTAATGCAAAAAAATATTATTAATGTTGTTTCAATATTCAGTGAAATCAGTGCAAGATTATCCATAAGGCAAAATTAATATACCTATTTTATTTTACTATTTGAGTCCTTGCCCGGAATAATGTTGTATCCTACAAAACTATCAACGTTGAGTTATTGATGGAATAATGTTGGGCACATTAACATGCATCTTTTAAGGTAGGGATTATTATAAAAATTTTTTTTTAGGACTGTAGCTGTCTTTTATAGGTTGTTTTGTGGAGGAATATTGTATAATACCATTCTTAAAAATCACGGCGCATGGTTTTATTTATGGAAATGAATGGATAAAACGAATGTCTTATGGCTTTAATTTCAAAGTTTTCAAAGCCAAGGAGCTGAAGAATGCAGGAAATTAAAATTTTTCCATAAAAAAAATAATATTAAGCCTTCTTTTTAGCCGTTGAAACAGTTTTGTAGAATAATGTTGTATATTAATCTAAAGACAATATACAGGGTGTCCGGGGGTAAAGTGCATTAACTTCGGGAGGTGATTTTACGTGATGGTAGGAGTTAAAAATATTAACAACTTTTTCCGAAGTTACAACATTTTTTTCCCATACAAAAAGACGTACCTAACTACTAAAAATCCTTAGTGTGAGGTACGATCCTTCTTGCTGAGAGCCTGCCGGGCGCCCGATTCGATTGTGATTGACTCGTATCGTAACAGCGGAAAATAATAAATCTAATTATAATAGACTAATTTTATCTTTTTACGTCAAAACTACCCCTAAAAGTTGGAATTTCGAAAAAGTTATTTGCCATTTTACTTGTACAATCATGTAGAATCACCTCCCGAAGTTAATGCACTTTACCCCCGGACGTTTTACGAAAAACGACGTTTTACGACGTTGGACGAAAAAAAACGTTTTGTGGAATAATGTTGTGTGTGAAATTATCATATACAACATTATTCCACAAATTCAGCGAAAATTCTAGTAATAAACTCTGATTTAATTGACTTTCTAGACGACTTTTCATTTAAAACTCTTAAGAATTGTATGTATTATTTTAAGTATTTTAAATATATAATTGTACCTATATATTTTTTATTTGGTTTCGTTTTTTCATTTTTTCTCAGAACTAGAATATAGTTGAACACAACATTCTTCAGGGCTCGTTTAGCTTCGCAATATGGAACATTATTCCTTTGTATTATTTAACATGTTCGTCGAGTTAAAATCGTTTTATTCTGGCGGTGGGCCTTTTGTGTCCTGATTTTTCGTCGGTTAGTTCCCAAAAAATATTCTGTAGCTGCCAGGGGGCATCGAAAAGGGTACGAGAATGTATTACTGTATCGGGTTCAATCCGGCAATTAATGAAAATTATTTTTTTATTATGTTGTAGAATCGCATTTTAATATCTGTCTACGATTTGAGCACATAGTGCTCACATAGTAAATTGACCTGTTAAACGAGCTTATTCAAGAATTCTGAACTTCAGTTAAAAAACTGGTGAAATAATAAGGCTCAATTGAAAAGGGTTTTTTTCATGAAAAGTGGGTCATGTCTCTCAGAATAATATATCCAGTCTTTCGGGTCGTTTTATATAATGTGTTAGTGCGTCGTTTTGGGCTGATAAATGAAATCATTGTTGGGGAGAAATCCACTTAGCGATATCGAGTTCCAGTGATCACTCGGCACAGGGTACCTATATTTATAGGAGGGAGACCTCATTGTCATTTGACAGTGGCATTATGATTCTTTCCCATTTCTTCAGTGCACGCCTCAACACACCGGATGATTGAATAACACTGGAGAATAATCAATCTGTCGACCTACAAGTTCCTTGAAATATTCACCGCATTTCATGGAAGGACTTTACGTTTAAAAAAATCATGCTTTATTGCGCTATTCTCAAATTACATTTAGTGGAGAGAATACAATTGAATTTTGTTCTTGGAATAATATCGTCATTTTAAATAATTTTATTTTTTATGATATGCTTATATAATTTTGACGAATTCTACGTTTTTTCATAACTTTTTGAAGACTTTAGCTCAACACTTCTTGTGATATTGATTATTGAAACATATGTAATCACAATTTGGGAGGCGGGAATGGGTACCGCCGCCCCGGGAGCCTATATTGGATAACCAACACCTCTGCAAAAGGTAACCCCAAGTGTTCGCTACGTTGGTGATTTAGCAGGGGTGCCCGGGTTCATGGGGTGAGGTTTGTCTAGGTCTTGGAGGCGGATGACCAGGACACCCTGAACCCCAGATTCCTACCCACCCCTTAAACCCTTTTCCTTCCCAGAACTCTCCTCTCCTTCTTTTCCTTAAAATCCCTTCACGCATCATCCCCAAAGATGACATAGGCCCTGAGGGAAATTATTTTTCTCAGGGCCTCCTGTGTGGAGCTCATGTAAAAAAATAAAATGTATATTTTTTACATTAGCTCCAGATAGGAGGCCCTGAGGAAAAAATCCCTCATGGCCTAAGTCATCTTTGGAAATGCTGTGTGGAGGGTCTTTTAGGAACAGAAAGGAGGGGAGGTTCTGGGACAGAAAAAGGTATGAAGGGTGGGTATGAATCAGGGGGTCAGTACGTCCAGGAATGACGGACGTATGAATCCATTCCTCCAACTGCAGTGCAAGGCAACGGGTCGAGAGAGCCTGGTTGGAGAGATCAAAAGATCTTCCTCAACTAGCCTTCTCGAACCGGCCCACCACGTAGGCAGGTGCATCCGCCCCCAAGACCCGTAGAAACCTCACCCCATGAACTCGGGCACCGTTGCAAAGTCAACAAACGTAGCGAACCACTATGGCAGAGGTGTTGATTATTCAATAATTATAAAATCATACAAAAATAAGTTTTTTTTTTACTGTCTTGATTATTTTTTTTACTAGACTCGAATTCAGGAATAGAATCGTCAGTTCTTTCTTGTCCTTTGTATCTATTATAATCCGGACTTATTCGGAATATTTACCCAGAAGATTTCTATATTTGTAAATAAGGGCATTCTCATAATTTCCTGGACATATAAGAAATACAAGTGAGAGTAATATTTGATATCAGAGAACAGACATCTAAATCACAATTGAGAGATGTCGATTGAAATTCTTGAAATAAAATAAACGATTAATCCTTAATTTAAAAAAAGATGCATTTGAAACTATCCAAATTGTAATCTATTTTCCATTGCTTCCAATTCTGAGGACAAAGGATTTATGCACTGTTTTATTGTAGACAATTTATTCTTGCGGAAACATAAACAGAAAAACAATTTAATCCCATCCTGACCGCTATATGCGGATTGCATTCCAAATTGCAAAGCGCTGTAATCCCGATACGCGAGACAAAGGAATTATATTCCTCTCGCAACTGCTTAAAGCCTCGCCTAACTGTCAATTGAACGAAAAAAAATCCCCGACTATCGGGTTAAACCTCCGGAGATTTCCTTTGATTCAAATAATGGAATTTTCTCCATGAAACGGATCAGGAAAACGGCTGCGCCAATCTTTTGATCATTTTCACGAAATACATTACTTGTTGCAGAATGTCTTCAAAAGCTTTTACTGTCCTGGTGCACATTTTCAAAAAAGCTAATTAAAAAAAATACAAGTGTGCAGTTCACACGCGGCAGAAGTGAAATCTTCAGTAAACTAAAGTAGAAAAGAGTGGAGAGGCTACGTAGCACCGCAAAAACAGCAGAGCGATTAATCTATCTCATTTTCTCGCAGGCTAAATTCTATACATGAATGTGTTTGTCTCTTTTTAGTTTCGCTTTCCGTTTTATCGGGTTTCAAATCACATTGGTGCTAAAGAAGTTTTCACTTCAAAAAATATATCACAATCTTCAATCCAAATTTATAAATTAAAATAAATCAATGCTGACTTAATAATTTAAGTATCACTAGATTTAAAAAAAAAATACAAGTGAGCCGTTTACATGCGGTAGAAGTGAAACTTTGAGAAAATTAAAGTAGACAAGAGTGGGGAGGCTACGAAGTACCGCATAATAAGAGGCGACCGATAAACTACGGAGCACCGCACAAAGCGGAGAGTGATTAGTCTATCTCATTCTCTCGCAGGCTAAATCCTATAGATGAATGTGTTTGTCTCTTTTTAGTGTCGCTTTTTCGTTTCATCGGGTTTCAAATCACAATGGTGCTAAAAAAGCTTCACTTCAAAAAATTATCGCTATAATAATAACTCCAGTCCATTTTTTAATAACTTTAAAAAAATCAATGTTGTCGCACAAACTAAAATACCGGTAGGTAGTTAAAAATACAGTTTTTATGGTTAAAAATATTTTCTAAATTTTAATTTAACTGCCTGCCAAAACGCACCAAATCTATGGCATGTCGGGTGTGACTGTACAACTAACAAATTTAGTAGTTCGATAGGTCAGTAGTCACTACAGCACTGGATTTTGTTTGGCAGAATCGAGGTGAAATGTCGGCGTCTCGCCACTATTGTTTTTGATTCTATTCAATAACAAAAATATAACCATTTCGGCACTCGATTTCATTTTTCATTGTGCTACATGAATAACTATTATGATAATGTTATGATTTCAAATGTAAGTTAAAAAATTAGCTTTATCGTACATAATTTTTGTATTATATTTATGTAGTTAATCCACATCTGAACAAAAGTATTGAAATTATTTACCTACTTAGAAACTCAAAGAATAATGGCAACATTGTGCTAATCTCGGTGGTTGGTCGTTGATTTGCTCACGTCATTAAGAGTACTTGTTTTTAAATATTTAACAACAATTACAGAGCTTAAAGTTGCCCAAATTAAATTTTAATTTTATCAACACTAAAAATGATACATATTTAATAAGAAATATCAAACTGATGCGCAATTTTTTTCATACATAACACAAATGATTCTTATCATTGTCGTCAGTAGCCACCGATCTAATAATGCCAAACAAACATGGCGTTGTGACGTAAGTTTTTTTAATTTCTAAATGACGATTTATTCTACGCATACTTATACAAATAAAATAAACTTCGATATTCCGATTAGGCGTTTGTTGAGTTTTACCTACGTATATATGTTTTTTTATGATGGTCGCACCACGATACACATAGCATTGTTTGTAAGTAAAGTATTAGGTAGATATGTATTTAAAAAACATTATTCCCAATTAAAATTCAACAAAAAAGGTTCTAAAAAAATAACAAAATAGAAATACACTACCTAATTTCAAATACGTTGAAGAAAACGTCCGAATAAAAATAGAGCAACTTTAAATATGGTTCGATGTGAACTAAAATGGAAGAAATAACATCAAAGATTTTGAAGATTACCAACCAACCTTCCGTTGAAATAAATATTTAGATTTTTAACTCTTCAATCCGAGTCAGAACCAGATTTATAATTCAAATATTTTTAGATATTAATTAAATGTTTTAACTATTATGGGAAATTATTGTTTACATGATATTCTCAACTAAGTTTTAATCAAGGCCGAGATGGGTATTTCAGGTAAAGCACGATCGTTGACAATTTATCGCCAAATAACATTTCCGAAAGGTTAAAAAGCCAGCACGTAAAACCGAAAGAAAATGACCCAAATGAAATCTACTAAGGTTTATACAGGTACACGTGATTTGCATACCTCCACTCTGCAAATGAAGAAAAACAAAAAAAGATGGATGAAAACAAACCGAATATAGGTACGGAATGCTATTCTACACCCAAATAAAATCTTAAACCGTTTTACGAACCAAACATATCCTAGAAACTTATTAGGATCGTCTAAAATTGATTTGAATTTCAAAATATAGACACGAACTACCAACAATATTCATTGCTTCTATTAAAAATATTTTGTCGATTTCATACAAATGAAGTTTATAAAAGTTCGTACCTCTCTTTTGCTGAAAAACAGCGGTACAATAAGTTTTTTCTGACAACAAAACAATACTTATCTTCTTATATATAAAAATGAATCGCTGAATTTGTTGCTAACGCATAACTTTCGAACGAATGCACAAAATTGGATAATTCTTTTTTTTTGTGTATTCGTTATTGTCAGGACAAGGTTTTTATAAAACTTCCGGTGAGCTCTGGCATTATGAAATTTGTATAAAAAAATTGCTATTGGTGGCACGCGAGGAAGCGGCTATTGCTATGGAAAGCGGGAGGGAGGGAGAGATGGGGGAGGGGAACCAGGGAGGAGGAGGGGGAATTGGGAGGGGGGAGGGGAATTCGGGAGGGGGGTTCGCGGGACGGGGGAAGGGGGGGGGGGAGTGGAATGGGGGGAGGGAAGGTGGAGGTGACGGAGTGGGAATGCGAGAGGGGAAGCGGACGCAGGAGAAGAAGGGGAGGCGAAAGGGGAACGGGACGAATGGGAAAGGACACTCAGGAAGAAACAATTTCTTTATTAAATGGCATAGTAACGCATCCTGGGACCAGCTAGTATTTTATAAGTATCCCAATTTTACTTCGCCAGGAAGATACTTTTGTTATTCTTATTTTTTTCTCATAAAAAGAGGGAGCAAAATAATACAAACCAATATATAGGTAGCGTGAAAATAAAAATTTAATTTTTCCATTTCCAAACTAAATTGTTTGCATTTCGTCATGATTATCTTAGTCATAAAATAAGTTCTTTGCATTACACAATTATATAAGTTTCCGGATTCCACTACGTAATACCAGAAGTCAGGATTTATTTCAGTGCAGAAATTCTGGAACTAACTACCATATGTATTCCTCTTTGCCCAGAATACTACTGGAGGGAAATAATTATACCAAGTCAGTGGACATCTTCAATTTAGCTTTAAACAAATACAAAATACTGTTACTGAGGCAGTTCAGTCATGTACAATAAATACTATATATTGCGTTGCAAAAACCTATTATATTTCTTTGTTAAAGAAATAGTATTTATATATTATTTAATCATAGTGTAATTTGTAAATTTCATACTTATGTAAAAGCCCCGTAAAAGGGCGTAAATAAATAAATAAATAAATATTTATTATTAATAATTATTATGGAGGCCTCAGCACAGGTGAGGCCGACATTGCTGAATTGTATTTGAAATGTAAGATATTATATTAAATAAATAAATAATCATCTTGCCTTTAACCTACCTTGTTATAAGAATAATTAAAGGATAATTACCCGCTGCCAGAAAACATATTTTCACATTAGGTAAATTTCACAAATTATACGCTTTGGATAAAACCTTTTAATACTATATACGTAGAAAGGATAACCTTAATTAGCGCATAATGTTTAAAATATTTGGAATAAAGCGAATTTGTAAATGAATCCCCAATCCTCACGGCTCTCGATAAATTAATGAAGGGATGATTGATATGCTGTTTGGCTCAATTGGTAAAGCATTTACATATATGAATATAAATTGATAATATTGTTTTCATTAAATGGTTATGAGTAACTTTCAGTAAACCACTTTTTAATAAAAAAATTTCAACATGTTTCGCAACCAATGACAATGGTTCCTTCATTTAAATAAAATGGTTCCACAGAGTTATTTTTAAATTATTGAAGAAATTATATTGTTTCACAAAGTTTAATTCACACTGAAAATCATGCACCATAAGTTTCTTGCACCACAAAAATTCTGTAAATTTTCGTAAGAAATAATGGTAACAATTATTTAAAAATTAGTACTAAAGTACTAGCTAGTTCCTGTCATGCATTGCAATGCCATTTAAATAAAGACATTGTTTCTCCCTGCGTGTCCTTTCCTATTCGTCCCGCGTTTCTTTCCCACCTTTTCCGCCTCCCCCTCCCATGTTCCCCTCCCCCCTTCCGCTTACCTGTTCCACTTCCTGCCTTCACCCCTCCTCCTACCTCCGTGCCTCCATGCCGCTAAACTATATAAAATACACTCATTTTTCAAACAACTCGCACGCCACCAATTACAAAATTTTTGTAGAAATTTCATAACGCCAGAGTTCACCAGTATATATGGAAATCTTCGCGGACGTGCGCACATTAAATCACCAAAATTTAATCACAATTCAATGAATGCAAAAATCAGTAGTTTTTCTTATGTTCTGGGTACCTTGAGAAAAATATTGAACACCGAATCAGTAATAGCCGCATACTATGGTTATATATATTCAATAATAAAATACGGTATTATTTTTTGGGGAAACTCGGTAAACGCCAAAGATGTCTTCATCATACAAAAGAGATGCATAAGAAAAATTACAAACTCTGGTCGTTTAGATTCATGTAGACCTATGTTTAAAAATCTGAAAATTCTGACAGTCACAGACATATATATAATGGAGTTATGCATGTTAGTGCGATCATCTACAGACAAGTTCCCACTAAAAAACTCAACACATAAATACGCTACAAGGCTCACAGAAAACCTATTAATGCCAAAAGCAAACAAAACAATATTCCAAAAAGGACCATACTACATGGCCATTAAAGTATATAACAAGCTTCCACATAACATTAAACAAATACAAGATATACACAAATTCAAATCGTCACTAAACACTTTCCTTGTTAATAAATGTCACTACACGTTGAGTGAATACCTCACGTAAATGAAACGCCTATTTTTATTGGTATATATATTTGTATTTTTTTCATTGGTATATTGTTATTTTATCTATATTAACATTGTAATTATAATGAAACAAATAATATTATATAAACATTGTAATTAAATAAATGTGGTTAGCTGGAAGAAATGGGGTCTACCCATAAGCTACACCTTTTGTAATTTTTATTTTACAATAAATATTTTTTGATTTGATTTGATTTGAAAATGCTATAGGAAATAATTTCGTAACTCTAGAGCTCACTATTATATATATAGAAACCTTCGCGGGCATGCGCGCATCAAATCACCAAAGTTTCATCTCAATCGGATGAATGGTTTAAGAACGCACAAGGTACACACAACGAAACATTCATTTTTAAGATTTTGTGAAACTTCAGAATGAATTACATAGATAAAGGCTAACTGGACCTAGCTGTATTTCACCAAGGCAGCTTAACAAACAAAATGTTGAAAAAGTTTGTTTTCTAAAATATCAGTAAACAAAATGAAGATTTTACGAACACAATTTTTTCTTTTAATATTACAAACATATCTACAAAACATATGACAATACATCAGGATAAAATTGAACGGTGTTGTCCGAAAATAATTTACCGTAATCTCAAATGGAGTGACAAAACAAACGTAGATATATTTTTAACAGAAAAAAATTAATATATGTTAAGGATTTTAACGCCAAAGTATCATGTAATCACATTAAAACATGAAATGCCTAATGAGATATACCGTTAATCTCCAGCTTATGGAAAGCAGCTCTGTAATTATCGGGTCCATTGAAACAATAATTTGCGGCAAGATTTATAAATATTAAAGGGTGCTTTGAGCATCATGAAAGTTACAGCATTCAAAGTTTTCAATTGTTGCTTTGCTGTCGGTAATGATGGGTAATAAAGATTTCACAACCAACCCTTTCAATTTAATCCCTTAATTTAATCTCAATGAACAATAATTAAGACGGGCAGTTTTAAATTATTTGATAACTGTTTTTAACCCTTTGATACTATTAATTTGGATAATCTTTTGATAATGTCTTATAACGTTATTAGTTGTAACTTTATAAGATACATTGTGGAGTTTAATGCCAATCATCGGTTAATTATAGATAATTATATTAGCCAATATTATTTCACAATCTTACCGTCAAGAAACAAGAATTTAAGCAAAGAAAAACCGTTTTTCGGGATGTTTCAGTGAAAGCGTAGAAACAGAAAGAACGTGGGTTTCGGCTTTCTAGTTAGTCGGCGCATAGGCCGAATGGTGCGCCGACAAGAATATTTGTAAACGTACGAAACCGCACACAGGATCAGATGTCTACAATTCGGTGCAAACTACCGCCGGCAGACACGGGTGTTGAGCGCCGATAATCTGAAAGCCGAAACCCGCTTTTCTTTCTATTTGAACACATAGGCGGTCGACTGGCGTAGGCGTGCCGACAAGAATGTTTGTATGTAAACTTACAAAACTGCATGTTTGCTGCAACTCGATGTAAACGCCGGCGGACTCGGGCACTAAGTGCCGGTTATCAGAAAGCCGAAACTAGCTTTCTTTCTGTTTGAACACGAAGACAGTTTGTTCATCTTTTATGGTGTATGATATAATAAGTGTACTGTTTTGGATTAAATTTTAATTATCTATCGTTTTGTAATATACTTTTCACTGTTTGTCCCACAAAATTGAACTGTTTCAGAGCATGGCATCAACCGTAAAGTGGAAGCATGCATTTTTGAGAATTTTATAACATATCATTTCATACATGTAGCTAAGATTTTTAATATAAAGGCTATTTTACGAATTGGCATCGCGTTATGATGATACCCAGGCGTCATATATTCATTTCCTCGGCTGGCTAAGTCCTCCATCACAACACAAGCAATGTTTTCCGCTTAATGTGGTGGTAGTAGGAGATTTTCAAATATTGTCATTGTCAGGTTATACGTCGGGAATGTTTTTCTTTCTTAAAAAAATAATTTAAAAAATATTCATATAACCTTCTGAATGGTCAGATATTTCCCGACCTTCATTTTTCCTTTCCAATCGAATCTCACATTTTAATCAATTAGGTTTTGCCCAAGTAGATGTGATGTTGAACCAAAACTTCTCGTTACCAGTAAAACTTAATATAAAACTGTCATATAAAATAAAAACACAAAGCTGGTTTTATTTTTAAATCGTGCGTAAAAGCTAGATTCGTTTAAAATACCGTGTCGTACAAACGGCTTAATTACCGCACGGGTATCAGCTCCAAGTCTCTCCTACAATTAGATATAATATTAATAGAATATTATTTATCACGTAATAGAATATTGTTGTGTAAATCCAATGTGGTTTATTTCAGAGGAGATGGTCGCTAATGTTATTTTTATCCTAGTAGTTAGTGTGCCGCGCATGAAGAGGCACGATAATAATTCATTGACAATGCGGGCGGTGCATTTGAAACCTTATCTTATGCAACTGTGGCCATATTATATGTCTACTCTCGCCATATTAATTTGTTGTACGTGTATTTCCCACACAAAGTAGCTTAACTATCTACATAGGTATACAAAGCTCCTGTCCATTAGCCAGGGCGGGACCCACAATAATTAGCGCCCCGAAAAATACCTACGCATACATCTAAAAGGCCAAAAGATTTGAAAATATCCTTTAGACATCGAACAAAGTTTTTGAAGTGAAAACTTCTTTAGCATCGTTGTGATTTAAAACTGGATGAGACACATACATCTATAGGATTTAGCCTGCAAGAAAATGAGATAGAATGAAACCTTACCCACGTACAGTACCTACGAAATTGAGCTCACTTTTAAAGGCTCCTATTTGTGATACCTCTTTTTTTTACATTAGCTCCACACAGGAGGCCCTGAGTAAAATATTCCCCTCAGGGCGTAGTCATCTTTGGGGATGCTGTGTGGAGGGTATTTTTAGGATAGGGAAGGAAAATAAGTTCTGGGAAGGAAAAGGGTATTAAGGGTGGGTAATCTGGGGGTCAGTGTGTCCACGTGTGACGGACGAATCCATCCCTCCTACTGTCAAAGTCAAAGGGATCCCCTCAACCATTCTCTCCCTATTCGGCCTGCAATGCAGCTGGTGGGCAGACGCATCCGCCGCCAAGACCCGAACAAACCTCACCCCATGAACCCTGGCACCTCTTAGCGAACGTAGCGAACCACTTGGGGTGACATGTGGCAGGGATGTTGGTTATCCAATAAATGGTTCCCGGGCGGTACCCATACCCGCCTCCCAAATTGAAATCTTGTTTACATAGTGAAACAAATTTTTGAAGTGAAAACTTTTTTAGCACCGTTGTGATTTGAAGCTCGATGAAACGAAAAAACGACAAAGACTTTAAAAAGAGACAAACACATGTATAGGATTTAGCGAGAGAATGAGAGAGAATAATCGGTCTCCTCTTTGTGTTATGCTTCGTAGCCTCCCCACTCTTACTCCCTTCTTTAGTTCTCAGGTAGTTAATGTTTCACTTCTACCGCGTGTGAATTGCACACATTTAAAAAAATAATAATTTCGTAGCAAACCTAATTATTTTTCGAGCATATATTGATAGTTATTCAATCTCGAATACTTTCTCATTCCCATATCGCTTCGTATCTTACTAATTAGAGAAGAGGAATGCCATTGGTTAAATTACTCCCCGCCGCTCAGATGTGATCCCTGGAGGAATGTTACAGCTGGGAAGAATATAAGTTCACATGTTAATTCTACTATAATGCGGTAAATTAACGACTCGGCGCGAGCCTCCGATAGCGTAGTGACGTAAAACGCGTGACCAGATGGGTATGTCACAGCCGCCAGAGATATCCAGCGAACGGAGGTTCGAATCCCACGAAATCCAAAAAAATAAACATTTTAATGTTTCTAAAATCAATATCCAATCCTCAAACCACTTTAAAATAAACAGGCAAAAGAAAAGAAAGCGACATCTAGCGACTTTCTAGTTTCAGTTCTACCACGTGTGAATTGCACTCTGATTATTTTATCCAGTAACGAATTTTTCCTCATGGTGACATTAATGTAACATAAATTCAGACAATTAAATTCAACCATCAGACGGTGATAGTAAAAAGGCCAAATGAGCCGCAGTACTAGTTAGTTAGAAACATTAAAGGGTATTGGCATAAGCCCTAGCTAGTCAGAGGATTACGAAAGGATCCGTAAAATCAAAAAAAAAATTAAAAGTTAAGTTTGTTTACTGGTTCTAACTGCGCATCTTCAGTAAAAATCTCTGGCTGGACTGAATCACAGAAACGCGTTTGTAAACCAAATCTGCTCATGACTTCAGCTAACCTAGAGTGATTATAGACTCGTTGAAACCCTTTTGGTAAAAGATTAAACGAGCGGTTGAGGGAATAATTTAGGTTCTTTGGGAGTGAACCCATAAAGTTTATAGTATTGTTTTGCTATTATTGAACCGTTTCAACCTGCAAATCGATTGTACCCAAACTAATTGTTTTTACCGTAAAAATTGTGGATTTTATTTAATTATTACAATTTTTGTAACAAATCTGGTATCTCGTAAAAAATAGGTTATGTTTGTGTTATAAAAAAGACGCTACGTTTTGATGATTTCACGCTGATTTACCAATAACACTGATTTTTTTTTTATATATGAATACCGCACAAGAGTCCCAACTGCTCCCTTCTGGAGCCAGTGAGACTATGGCATTCTTAATTGGGTATGTTGTGTGGCTGGAGGTAGTGGGGAGAGGAAGGAGATAGGGAAGAGGTAGGTGGGGAAGTACCTGGCTATTTAGATCTGGTCACAAAACACGGCTAAAGCCATTTCAAGTAACGTTTCAATTCTGAATGGTGGTCTTACACCAGAGCGATACTGAGAGTATCTTCTACTCTGGAAAGTGCCGCAAATATACAATATATTATTTGAAATGAATAAAATGTGAAATAAGACAAATTAATCAAATAAAATTTATTTGCCACGTCGGGATTCGATCCCGCGACCTTCGGAATGCTAGTCAAGAGCCTTACCGCTGGACAACGGCGGCCGTCAAATCGAACAGGTGCATTAGAAATCATCAAGTTTACAGTATACCAACGATACATTTATGTGATTTGTCCTTGAATAACATTCACAAATTTCCTGCTAGCATAAAGTTTGTGGTATTATATGCTAAAACTAAGCTTTTCCGAGTTTATTGTGGAAAGTGATAAGTCATTCACAAAGCCTTTTTTGGTTTTGTATTCCATTTGCCTCTATGTCTATGGTAGATCCGGCGCTGTCAGTTATGATTCCACGCTAGTAGGATTAGTTAAAAACTTCATACAGCCCGCTGTATCGTTCGCTCTCCTAAAAATAGTCTTTTAATTTTTTGTCGGCAGCGAAGTGCACGTTAAGCCCTCGAATTAAAAAATCTTATCCTATTAAAATTTGAGTAGCCTGGTTATCAAAGGAAACGCAGCGCAAAGCAACACAATAACAAAAAAACGGTAAAAGAAGAATGATTCGTTATTAATGATAATGATATACATTGTACCTTTTTAAAAATTTCATTACTTAAATAATTCGTAATATTTAACTTATTAATGAATAGCCATTATTAACGAGGAGTTGAAATTAGAACCAAACGGGATCTATTACAAGCTATGAACAAAGCTCCTAAAATGTTTGGTAAACAAAATAAATAATATCCAACCAATTTCTCTAATCAACAACATTCAGCAAATCAACCCGTCATAGACACGTTCTGAAAAGTTTTGAAATGAAAGGTCAAACTAAAAGATAACAAACAATGATTCGTAATATTATTACTTGATGTTTTTTCCAGTTCGATTGCATTAGAGTTGTTGGTCTGTTAGCTCACAAAATGTTTCATTACTTACTTCTTTGTTTGAAAGAGAAAGACCACGGGTCATTTATTGGATAAACAAACAGACGTTTCTTCGATACTAATTGCCTTCTGACACAAGTAATTAGTGCCAACAAATCTAGAGCTAAGTTTCCCTCAAAGGAATGTAAGTATATCACAATTCACTGTGAGTATATCACACTCACTAGGGGTTGACCTGTGCTCGTAGGAACTATAAAGATTAATGACCCCAGCATCTCGGGTAGCTCCGCGGGGCTTGTCAGACTTAATGTACCAAAAACGCCTAATGATACCTGAAAAAATCAACGCCAAAGATTTTTGCGAGATAATTAGAACACTTCGGAGAAGGTGTATCCATTCATCAACATCCAAGATCGCTAATGTTTCGCATATTCCATGGATACATATATATTTTTTCTTATGACCAGTTTCTTATTTAAAAATTATTTTATTTTTTTACAAAGTACAGTTAGACCATACAATAAATAAATGCTTTGCCGAAGTATCTAAATATTTACCGGGGCTTAAATTTCCAATAAAAAACTGTGTTTACGAAATTCAAATGAGAAGGAGATCTACGACATCAGGCGAGTTTAAGAGAGACGGAACGCTGGGCTAAATAGAACATTTCATTTATATGGAAAGCACTTCCAGGTTTGGTCTGTATTTTTTATAATTTTTTTTTAAATTTAATTTTTTTTTTTAAATATATTTTATATATTTAATAATACTTTTATTCAATGTATAAAAACAAATCAAACAGTTTGATAATGCCTTCAGAAGGCGAAACAGCTGTAACGCATAATATTAATTATAAAGCAGAAGCAGAACTTGTTTATAATAAACTGCTTTTATACATTGAATAATAGAATTATTAAATATATAAAATAAATAAAAAATTAAAATGGAGTTCTACAAAATAAACTTAATAACAATAAATATATATAAAAATAAAAAATTCGTCTATATTCCATGAGTAGGAAACTGTTGACTTTGCAGTTGGTGACGTATAATGTTAGGGATTCCCGGGCAAAATTTTGTAGTGAATTTAGGATCAAAACGATCTGAGTATTATTTTTTTTAAATAATTTAAAATATAACAAAAATTATAATGAAAACCTCAAAGCAAAGAAGTTTGTAGAACTAATTTGAAAATATTTTGAAACTGAATAATAAAAAACGTGACTCCTCTAGCTCCGCTTTTGGCTGCTCGCAAAGTAAAGTTGACCCCGTAAAAACAACAAAGTACGAATATATATTTAGCGACATTTAACAATTCAGATATCACTTAAGATTAAAGTGACGTTACGAAAAGCATTTGAACGATTTAGAAAGTTCGTAAACACTAATTTCAAATCAATTAAATACTATTATGTTACATGGATTAGAGAGAGGAGAGGTGATAATGATTGTATATTTACACTGTTTCCCCGCAGGGGTAGAGAGAGGACGGACCGCCAAACAACTCGGTCTTGGCACACACTCCTTGCCGTATTCATTCACATTCATACTTCGTCTCACATATGCTCTTCTATTTTTCTGACTCTTGACGTAGCCCGACTAAATTATCTGATTCACTTGGTAGTGCCATGTTTTCCTCGGGTATCCCCGACTTCTTCCACCGTTCACATTTGCGTCTGCAAAGAATCTATGCGTCTCAAATTAATAAATTAATACAATTCAAAGATTCTAATTAAATTATTAAAATTCAAAGAGAACACGATGAAACTGCGGAGGTACTTTAAAGTTGTTTCGCAAAACGATGCTAATTTGCAAAAATCCATTTTAAAGGAGCACCCTAAGAAGGCATTTTACAATTTCCCTATTTTAGAAAATATAAATATTTACACAAGACCGGGTAATAAATATTTTTCTAGAATACACTTAAAAAGGCAGCTTTTAAAAAGCTATTATTTGATTGAAACTACGCCGCACGTGCAGGTTTATTGAAACTTTAAAGCACCACAGTCCGGGAGCTAGAAGTGGTGCGGAACTGGTTGTGATTACCCACTTTCTCCGCTATCCAAATTTGTAAATCACAGTTGAAACATGGCTACGTAACGAACAGGGATCAACCCTTTAAACCACTTTGAACATTTTATTAAACATAATTACAAAAGATGTACGCAAGAAAACGAAGGAAAGAAACACTGAACACGAGTTTGGTTCTGGAAAAAATAGAGATTTTAAATAATGTACCACCAACACCCCGCGAACTTTGAATTCTGTGTTCATGTTTATGATCATGTTTATGTTCATGTTTACATCAATTTAGTCCAGACAAAATAGACATTCCAGTTTGCATTAATTCCGAACACGCTGAATTTTTGTATAGGTCTTGAATACGTCATTACAAATGCTATGTCGAAAGTACCCACCGATATAGCGTTAGCGTTTTTATCCGTGGTCAAAGGTCACAAATTTTCGTCATTAACTCGAGAACAGTGCTTTGTAAGGAAAAAAGTACAAATATCTTTTTTGTACAGAATTTTACGATCTACAAACTCTTTTCAATGGTTTTTTCTGTAGCTCTCACCGTTTCTGAGAAATACGCAAAAAACGACAATTTGTGACCTTTGACCTCGGATAAAAAACATCACTAATGCTAGATCGATGGGGACTTTTGATATAGCATTTTTGTAATGACGTATTCAAGATCTGTGCAAACATTTAGCTTGTTCGGAATTAATGCAAACTCAGCACTTTTTTTCGTCTATTTTGACTGGACTATGTTCTTTTTACACACTTTAATCATACCCGATAGCCCTTAGTTTGTGGTTCTCGAAATAAGGTATCTCTCTAAACGTCCACGACAAAGTAAAAAAAAGAGTCATCTATCCTGTGTGAAGTTTAGTACCTTATCTTAACTGACCTTTCTATTAATCTGATCCCTGATCCGAGATCCTGAAAGCTTGATAAGGGTAGAATGGAAATAGCTAAATAAGCTTTTGCTAAGACGTCTTCTTTCCTGGCAACGTACACGGTGACAATTTCAACGTGACTTAGACACTAAAAGCCAGTTCAAAGGTTTTCAAACGATCGCCAAGGGAGCATAGCAATGAGAAATACTTACGTTAAAACATAAGCTAAAGTATTCTTACAATATAATACATCATGTGCGATAACCAAAATATGTTTTGAAGGGAGTAATAGAAAGCCATTTAGGTGTAAACCGTGAAAGATTCGTCAAAGCATCGATACGATTCGACGAGTTCTCCCACCGCCCGGGGAACCATTTGTTGGATAACCATCACCTCTGTCATAGGTCACCCCATCACCTCTGTCATAGGTTCGCTACATTTGGTGACTTAGGGGTGCCGAGTCCATGGCGTGAGGCTTGTCAAGGTCTTGGCGGCCAGTGTCTGCCCACTTACTGCGTGGCGGGATCGAGAGAGACTGGTTGAGAAGATCTTTTGACCTCTCCAGCCAGAATCCCTCGATCCATCGCTTTGCATCGCAGTGAAGGGATGGATTCATTCATACTTCTGGACACACTGACCTCCAGATTTCTACCCTCCCTTCAAACCTATTTCCTTTCCAGAACTTCCCCTTCTTCTTGTACTTAAAAAAACTCTCCATACAGCATCCCCTAGATGAAATAGTGCCTGAGGGAAATTATTTTCCTCAGGGCCAATAAATACCACAAAAAATTGAACAGTACAACGCTGAACTGAAGAAAAAGCTTACAGCGATTATTTTGGCTTAGCAAATCTTGGTGATGCGTTGTTCAATTTTTTACATTTTGGATCGCAAACCTCCTATTTGATTTATTAGAAATGTATGATACAATAAACACTCTCTCACCTTTAACAAGTCGCTTCTCTAACGTACGATACGAGTAACTTTTCGGTTAATTTAAAACAAATAACTTCCCACAGGAGGTGCGGCAAGGGTCAACAGACCGGACGGAAATGAATGGTTCAAAACTAGACCCGACCAAATGATATTTAGTTAACTCCCGATGTTAAATTTCCCACACATCCCGCGAAAAGTTTCCGCCTGGCGCGGGCGGTGAGTGTTAGCGTTAGCGTATACCTGAATATCATTACTCCAAGATTGGGTATACCTAAATAAATTTACTCGACTGTGGGTAGTTCATGATACCAATGGTAATTATTTAATATAATTTTTTAATCATGGGTAATAATATTATTAATAATATTATTAACATATTATATCGGGATGTTCTATATTAGCGCCGTCCGAGTATACATTTAGGCACAATCAGGTTTTAAAAATAATTCACCAAAGTTTGGTAATTAAACATAACTTGATTGATTGCCGTAATGTAGAACCATATTATGAATACGAACCAAATTCATTTATAGAAAATGAATTTTATAAAATATATTATGATAAAACTATACTAACAGACAGAACAATTAGTCATAATAGACCTGATATAGTTTTACATGACAAAATTAAAAAAATAACTTATATCATTGATGTAGCTATTCCAAATTCCTGTAATATTCAAAAAACTGTTTCTGAAAAAATTAGAAAATACACAGATTTAGGAAATGAGATTAAAAGAATTTGGCATTCTCGGACTATAAAAATATTACCATTTGTTATTTCGGCCACTGGCATAATACCTAGGAAACTGATTCAAAATTTAAGCATATTAGATTTATCAAAGAATTTGTATATCAAAATGCAAAAATCAGTAATTTTAAATACATGTAAGATTACAAAAGATTTTTAAAATATTTATATTGAGGGATCAGTAGGATTTATAGGTTCAATTAGAAATGCCACAGAGCCGAACCCTGTGATATGAAAATATCTGGAGTCGGTGAATTATATTCCCATTTGGTCTCTAGTAGGTTGACATGTTGTTCTTGTATTATTTTGTATTTATAATACTTATATAGTGCAATTGCATAGCGTGGGTTGACTAGATGATCATTTGGGGAAGTGTGTGAAAGGGTTTAGTTTTTCTTTGGGGAAAATTTAACCCGGACATTTAAATCTGGTGCGTAAATTCATTACATACGTAATAGCTACTATAACCGTGTAATAATTTAATTTATCATACTTTATCACTGGTTTGACTTAACCATCACGCCGTTTCCCCGCAGGGGTAGGCAGAAAGGACGGAACGCCAAACAACTCGGTCTGGCACACACTCTTTGCCTCACTAACATTCATGCGTCGTCTCATACATACGCTTCTCTTATTTTGACTTTTGACATGGCCCGTCTCAAGTATCTGATTTACTTGATCGTGCCGTGTCTTCCTCGGACGTCCCCGATTTCTTCTACCATTCACATTTGCGTCATACATGTATTCTTTTTACATTACTTTCTTCGTTCATTCGCTGTACGTGCCCAAACCATCTGAGGGTCCCTTTCTTAATCAGATAGAAGATATAGGCCAAGTAATTGAACTGACGACGCCTGGGCACTTTGCAAGTATTTGCTTTGTATTTTTATCAGCTGCTTTTATGATGAAGAAACATGTCTTTCAAACTTGTTATAGTTGCTTGTTAACATAAGCATGGAAGGGCACATAAGATTTGCACAAAGACCGATAAATTGTGATTTCTTTTTCGAAATGATCTATTATATGATGGACAGACACATTATAAAAGTGTTAATTATTCACCAGATTGCAATTTTTAGAATATTGCTGGAGTCATAGGTGCACCATAGATTATTCCCTCCCTCTACTTGATTATAAAAAATGAAATGAATCTTTCGATTATATTTACTTGTATTATTGACTTGTTTCGAGTTTTCCCTTCCATTCTTAATATGTTGAAAAATTCGTTTACATTTATATTCGTTTACTTACGAAATTATAAGCACAGAAACTTTTAAGAACGCTTTTCGGAAAGAGATTAAAGTAAATATTCTGTCAGGTTAATATCATACCAACCGCCAAATAGTTGGCACCTGTTAAATTAATTTGCCTTTTAACCAAAATTGAGACTGAAATCTGTTTGAAACAGCTATTTTGTATATTTCGCGACCATTTTGCTTGATTCAGAAGGAAACACTTAGGTTTTAATGGGCATTCAGAACGAATTGCTCTTGTTGTTGTGTTCATAATATCCACAATTGTAAATGGCTTGAAAGGCATTAATTAAGTGGGCGGTTACAAATCTGTTAAAATGTAAAACGTTTGAGATACGCTGACATTAACAAGACATGATTTTTGGGTAAGTACCTGTAATATATTTTATAGATAAAATTAATTTGAATATTTCTCTAAATTGTTCTGATTTTTTAGATATAGTTAACAGTAATAGTAAACATATACAGAAAACTCATTCAAAAAGTTTTATTTCATAATAGAAATAGACGTGTTTGGAATTTCATTGCAACGCGAAAATACGTCTTCAAATCAGATTGTGAAACGATGGAAATACATTAACCCGTTTAATCACAGAGACCATATTTGTCCCAACTCACATAGGTCTTATATAAAACGCTGTAACTCCCTTACTATCATAGTTAGAAATATGTTCTAATCGGTGTTAGAAAGGAAAAACACCACGCTTTATATTAAAATCTAAAAAATAGTCACCAAAAAGGTTAAATGTACATTTTTATGTACACAAAGTTTTGAATCGCAAATTGAAAAAATAAATTGAAACTTCGGGAATTTTTTATAAATTATTTTTACATAGAGCCACAAAAAAGTGAGGTTACAACAAGTGTTTGTTGTACATTTGTCTAATAAAATATGTATGTGTTTTTATTATTTTTTATTATCAGTAACTTTAGTTAGAAAAAAAGTAAGGTGAGCCATTTTGAAAACTTTTTATGTTTGTATGCAAAATTTTTATAATAAAAAATGTTTATTTCGAATTCTATAATTTGAAAGCGTATTTTAACACCTTTCTAAAACAGTTTTTGGTTTTTGAATGTGCTCAGAAATATTCCAAATATTTGCATTTTATTTTTAAGGGTTTTAATTTAAATTTTTGAAGGGTTTTAATTGGGTAGTGTACAAAGATGCAATGAAGTTGCAGATCTACCAAACCCACAGAATGAGTGTTTTGTTAATGTCAGTGATTATTTCTTAGATAAATTAATTATGTATTTATAACACAGTTATTCTACTAATCCCGACGAGTATTTCAATATTCCCGCTTGCAGTGAACAACAAAATGGCGAAAGTCTCATGAATAATGTCACCGGTGGGATAATGGGGTCGAAATAATGGAAACACTTCACTTAATTGCTTTAACAAAATTGCATTCTCTAACAACAACGCTCCGAGTTGGAACATCCATTGTTGTTATTCTACGGTGTTATTATTAGTTTGTTCCATATCTCCTGGGAAAAAAACCCTTTGACAAATAACTCCGAAACAAGAAACGGCGGTTGTTCTACAGGGAACAGCGAAGGCGAAACAGCTGTCAAGTGTAATTTTAGTAGTAATTTACAAGCGGAACTTTAAAATAGTACTGGTTTAAAAAGAATTGGCTTCTTCCAAGGAGGGAATTTCAGTAATTGGCTCACTGCAAGTACAAAAAAGTCTTCTGTGACTAACTAAAGTTTTCATTTCCACTACAAGATAAAAATCATCTTTGCGTCGGCAATATCTGTCCAAAATACATTTTAAGATTTTCATTCAGAAATAGCAACACTAATGATATTTATGTGAATCGTATAGCATTATTAGAAAAATGTCGATACGTTTTTTAATGGATTTATAAATATATATATATATATATATCAGATATAGTAGAAATTCAGATTTTTTTTCGACATCAATAGGAAGCACAGTATAATTATTATGATTAATAATTATTGTAACAGTAATGTGGGCATATGAAAGCCCATTCATAAGTCAGGTACTGAATGTAAACTTCCAAAGAATTTAGGATTCCCTGTTGGAAGTCAGTTGTGTATTTTTTTGTCGCTATTGTAAAAGTGGCGGTACCAGCTACCGATCAAAAACACTTTTTTTCGAGGAAATATTATATTTATTCGATTATCTTTTATCGCTTAGATCGATAGAGTTCTTAGAAATTGGGCACCTTAAAAATTTTACACATTACCTGATATTTTTGATTTTTTTAAATGCAAATATGAAGAAAATTTAGAAATTTACGAGATCTGTAATTAAAGTTGTTTCTGGAGAAAATTTTTCGTCACTATAGAAGCCGTAGTTATTATTTAAACATACCTAATAATAACGCTTATGTTTCTTAAGAAGGCAATGGCGCAACGGGACGAATATATCTTTATTTGATATATTATTTTTGAGCGAATGAACGAGGAAAGGAGTGTAAGGAAAATATATGACGCAAATTTGAATGGTAGAAGAATTTCGAGGACGGCCAAGAAAGACGACAAAAGCACGACCAAGTGAATCAGATACTTGAGTTGGGCGATCTCAAGAGTCAGAATAATAGAAGAGAATGTATGAGACGTTGTATGAATGTAAACGAGGCAAGGAATGTGTGCCAGGACCGGGATGTTTGGCGGTCCGTCCTCTCTGCCTACCCCTGCGGGGAAACGGCGTGATGGTTAGTTAGTTAGTTAGTTATATTATATTATATATTATATTTGGACGAATATATTTTATTTGATATATCGGACGAATATATCTTTTTTAGGTCAAAAAATGCCTACCATTCTCAAAATATGCTTTAAATTTTGACCTTCATGAAAATGAAAACATTGAAACACACTACACACATGATCATGGGATTGGAAAATTCTTTCCGATAGACAAGAAAATTTGTTATTTATGAACTGCACAAACCGGTAGACTATTTTGAAGTTTCGAAAGTTCACCTAACTTTTTCACAACTTACAAATAAACAAAAACAAATACATGTGGCCAACAAAAACACAACAAACATTCATACACGCAGGTTTCTGATCAAATTCACGAGAAAGCGTGCACACACTTTTAGACACTTCGCTGGATATCACTAATGGCATCAATTCTTGCAAAAAGTTAGGGTTTATTTAAGAATATCTTGAAAGGTATCCCCTTGTTCATTGGTGTCCTTTTGGTTCATGTATGTTTTAGGCTGATTGTTCATAATACATTGGGTGGATTCGCCTTGGATTATTTAGTAGTAAATTGGAAACATCAAAGTTAATCAACTGAACCACCAGACTAACATTCTACTAGGACCAACTACTACAATAATACAAACTGTTAATTCAACTTGAACTACATATTCTGTGTTCGTATTATAATAATATTATGTTTAAAGGGGTGAATTCTCAACTAATCTAAAACGAGGCCTAAAAGATACGAAAAATAAAAAAAAACAGTTTTTAAAGAAAATATTAATATTACGATGAATTGAAATTAAGCAGAATAGTTTTAAGGACAGGCTGACTACGCAGTCACAATCTTGTAACGTTGTAATTTATATTATATTTCTTATTTCTGGAAGGCAAATGATGAAAATCTCCCTAAAATATACACTCACAGACTTCAGTCAGCTTTCAATGCTGCAGCAAGGTTGATAATAGCATTTTCAAATATTCCCACATTTTCCAACATCTGCGGAACCTTCATTGGCTTAAGTGTCCTGGAAGAATCCAATTCCAACAGTAAAGCAGTATTGTACTATGTTATAAAAAGAAGTATAGTTTTAAGTCACTTGTTATATAAGTCTTAGTTTTAAGTCATTAGTCATTTCATTAGTCATTAGTTATCAATCTTAGTTACTTGTAATATAAATAGCAATAGGTTAAATGTATAAATAAATTTGAAAAACGCCCTTGAGGTGGTTTTCTCACGAAAATGGCGCTACAGAAATCATCCAAAAGATATTATTATTATTATAACTGAGGTGAAAAAAGGTTTTCTTACCATCCCCTTCAACAAATAGATACTAAAGTCACAATCAGAACGTGCTGAGTAATTACGTAATCTTTATCTAGATTAATTAAAAGAGAAAACTTTCGAAAGTGTGGACAGTAAAGTTCCAAAACCAATCCCCATCCGTCGAAGAAAAGATTTAAGTTTACACAACAAATAACAAGTCTCCTTATAACTTTAATGAAGTAGTAATTACTAAGGCAACAATCGTAACATGGAAAAGTTTCCGACGTTTTCCATTACCAAAGGAACGTGTTTTCCACTTATTTTTTTCCATCCCGGTAAAGGATTCTGATAATTTCTTAAGGAAAACCAAGCACGGACATCCTTAGTTAATGAAATTAACTAGGATTATTACCCAGTCCTTGTTCCTATTAAATTTGTTCTTAGACTTATTAAGGACGAATCTCTGAATTAGGAATTTATGAAATATTAAGCTAGTGTTTTTACCACTTCATATTATAAATTGCATTATTAGATTAGCAATCCATCATAATTAAAGTAGATGGAAATTTTAGAGTTAGAGTTAAAACCTTTGTTTCTGTGGCACAAAATAAAATGGCGAAATTGTCTATTAATGCTTCTGAAAACTTTTGACCAATTTGTCTCAGTCTGGAGATTATTAGAATTGTTCTTTTGTTTCTATTCTCTGATTAGGCAAATACTCTATGACATTCCGTATTTTTTATCGAATTTTTGAAACCCTGGCGATTTTTTAAAACTTTTAATCCGAAAATCGGACCATTTTTAATAAACCGTAAAGACAGGACAGGACATAATTTTATGAATGAGGAAAAACAATAATTACATAGCCGAAAATCATTAAAAAACCGACGTATTCCACGAATGGCAGATGAGGATAACAAAAATATTATATTTTAGAAATATTATTTTCCTTGATCCATCTTATTGATCAGTAATCATTTTAATATTCAACGTCTATATATGACAAAATTAAAATATTTTACAATAAAACCAGGCTATAAATAATTATTGAAATTAATTTAAGGGGAAGGTTTATCACCAGTGTAGGTTATCCACCACTTACCCGCCCTGGTATAAGTAACACACGGTTACTCCTTCAAGGCTCTCGCAAGATTCTATTTTTTTTTGTTAAACGAAGCTACATTTATTTATATTGAACGAATCTAGACGTCCAGTGTCCTTACATACGTTGTTAGTAAGCAGTATGCAAGTGCTTAACAGGAAAAACAAATTGCAAAAAAATAGGTTAGTAAGACAAAGATAAATTAAACAGGGCAAAAGAAAAACTCATTCATGCGGCTCCATGAGGCGGCACTGCATCTGTATAGGTTTATCACCAGTGGAGGTAATCCACCTCTTACCCGCCTTGGTATAAGTAACTGATGGTTACTCCTTCAAGGCTCTCGCAAGATTCTAATTTTTTTTTGTTAAACGAAGCTACATTTATTTATTTTGGACGAATCTAGACCTCCAATGTCCATGCATACGTTGTTAGTAAGCAGTATGCAAGTGCTTAACAGGAAAAACAAAATGCAAAAAATGTTATCGCAAAATGCTATCATTAAATGTTATTTTGTTTATCACCAATATGAAACGTGAAAAAAAGTATGAAGAAGGTTCACATAAAATATATTTAGTTGGTCCGTTTTTGCAGTGAGAATATTTTGAAAAGCCGAATATTCTTGTTCTTAAAGCTGTAGCTTGATCTTGTGTCTATTGTTTGATATTATCCAAATGTTGTGATTTAAATTATACTTGTAATAAAACTGTACTTGTAAATTATAATTATACTTATATTATTTTCCCATTTGGTCTCTGGTAGGTTGACATGTTGTTCTTGTATTGTTCTGTATTTATTATACTTATATAGTGCAATTGCATAGCGTGAATTGACTAGATGATCATTTGTGGAAAAGTGTGTGAAAGGGTTTAGTTTTTCCTGTGGGGAAGATTTAACCCGGACATAAAATCTGAAACATTACCATTACGCTTATAAGACAGCCGTTACTGAAAGCATAATCCGTGCGATGTTCACTTCATAACATCTGTAAAAACGTCAAACCAAACATTAAGTTCGCAGGCAATAAACAATAAAGCTAGCGAATTTTAAATGTCAAATTAATTGAATTTTATCGGAGACGGAACATTTTCATGTAGTGACGTCACGAGCCCAAAAACAGATTTATTTATTTAAAAAAAAACTATGAATTTCTAAAAAAAAATACTAACATTTTCGTAATCTTAGTATAAAAATATATCCACACGATTTTTCAGGTCATTATGAAATCCATGCAAGTGGCCTGTTATGACGGTCTCTTTACATCTTCAGAAAGTATTTTTTATTTCATTACAATTTTCAGAAGTTTTTTCTTTTCGCCTATTTACAACGATATGCATTTGGTTAATAGTATCTTATTATTCACATCATCAGTAGACTATAACGCTAACGAATGCAATTTTACTGCACAAGTGCCTCTCTCAGCTGAAACATCTGATTTCAGCATACCTTATTTCCCACGCTCGAGGTCCTTTAAAGAACCATCGTAGCAAACCTGCCACGCAGTGCACAGACTCTACGATGTCGTTATCTCAGATTAAATCTATGATGTTGACAGTCTCGAAGCCAGAGGATACTTTTGCATAAAGATTTTAAGAACTCACTTTAAACGTTTATCTATTTGTAAAGTATGATGCATAAAAGTTGAAAAGCTTTTCATTATTTTTAATGCGAATGGTGAATACTTCAAAAGGTTTCTGCATATTACCTGAAGCCAGTGAAGCTATCTATAGTAATACAAACGTGTAAGGAAATTGGATGGAATACGGGAAGGGAAGAAGAATTTTGGGAAGTATCCGATTATTAGGATTTGTGTAAATTAAATATAGCTAAAACTCTCAAACCATTTCAAAATCCCCTTTGATTGGCTGGGATTCGAACCTGCCAAGTCCAGAGTGTTCAGGCCCGAGCGGAGAAACACATTTCGTAAATGAGACTTGTTAAATTATATATTTTTTTATTTGTTAGAGACAAACAGCTTAGCTTATACATGAAATATAGAGATAAATATTCATATATACAAAGTTAAATTAAGTCAAGCCAAAAAGGTCTCCTATGTTAAAGTTACTTGGAGATGGAGTTTATTACATCTTAAAATTATTTTTTTTCTGTGGAGAAGAGGAAGAAGAAAATAGGATAAGGATAGGAGATACTCTCGATACATTCCACACTCTATTATAACAATTTGGGATTCAGGTATGGGTACCGCCGCCTAGGGAACTATTTATTGGATAACCAACACCTCTGCCATAGGTCACCCCAAGTGGTTCGCTACGTTTGGTGACTTAGCAGTGGTGGCCGGGTTCATGGGGTGAGGTTTGTACAGGTCTTACTGCGCCTGCTGCGTGGCAGGCCGGATCGAGAGAGACTGGTTGAGGGATGAATTTATACGTCCGTCACTCCTGGACACACTGACCCACAGATTCCAAACCACCCCTCATACATATTTCCTCCTCAGACATTAATCTCCTTCTTTTCATCCAGCATCCCTAAGATGGCTTAGGCCCTGAGGGAAATTATTTTCTTACGAGCCAAAAAAAGGGCTGTTACTTTCCTCAGGACCTTCCTAAACAAAATGTTCAGATTGTGCATTGTGCAGGCCCGAGCCGAGATACAAATTTTACAAATGAGGTCACAAATAAAGGACGTGTTAAATTATAGAAGCCGAATCCTTTATCAGTGTTTGTTAACACGAAACAAAAAGTGAACATTTAGACGGCGTTTTTTCGTTGACTAATAAAAAGGAAGTCTGATGGAAACCAACTTTCCTCAGGTCCTATTGTAATCTTTCGAGATGTTGTATTTGTATGTAGATTTGTGCGGAAATTCTTGAAATTTTTCTGCCTCATGAAAACAAAGATTAATTAATAATAATATATGTAATACCTAAAAAACGTTGTAATAGAAATACTACATCAATGTATGACGCACGTTCATTAAGTGTAAGTTCTTTAATACTGGCCTAAACGAAGACGTCTCCGTTAAAAGGAATTTTCCTCAAGGGCCGTGCACATTATATTTTCCCAATTTCATAAGACTTAAGGCCGGGAATTACAACAAAAGTAATTAGAGACCTGATAGCAGAGTATCTCAAGAAATAAGACAAGTTGGGCCCAGGAGATTCCTATGAACATACGTGTGAACATGTCTAACGTTTTAACAAGTCATTTAATCCGTTCGTGTTATAAGAAAAGACAAAAATTGAAAATGTATTTAAATCCAGAGCAAAAGTGCCTACAACGAAATAAAACATGTTTCAACGTATATAAAAAAAAACATAACCTAAGTTTCGTTTTATTTTTTCAATACGATTTTTTTTACATGCTATAAAATTTAAACAAATTAATAACAAATTTTTTCGACTTGTGCAACTCTAATAAGTATGATTTAGTGGGCGTAATTTTCTCCACGTGTAAATTCCCTTCCACTGCAGTGTAAGGCGTTGGATCGAGAGAGTCCGGCTGGAGAGGTCTAGACTAGTCTTCCTGCAACCAGTCTCTCCCTATCCGGCCCGCCACGCAATAGGTGGGCACATGCAACCGCCGCCAAGACCTATACAAATCTCACTCCATGAACCCGGGCACCCCCTGCTAAGTCACCAAATGTAGTGAACCACTTGGGGTAACCAATGGCAGGGGTGTTGGTTATCCAATAGGTACCCATAACCGCCTCCCAACTTGCATTGGTACTTGGAGCTCTCGCCTGTGATTTCCTCCCCACACCCATACATAGTTGTTACTAGCAATTATACAACTACACATAATAAATGAAGTTCCTCATTTCGTTTGTTGAGTCTCATATTTTTCTTAAATACGTTTTATCTCCCACCAAAAACAAATATTGACACATGCTTCTTTGTGTAATCTTTCCCATTCCATTTTTCTCGTAAACTCCCAAACTGAAAGTTGAAGATGTTAGTAATTAACATAATTGTTCTGAGACACCATTACTTCTCAGTATAACGCCAAAGGTACATACTAGGTATATGAAATTGTAAAGGAAACGTTTGACTTTGACAAAAGATAAAACCTCCACGTTTTCGGGAAACTTTATCAAATTTCGCCATTTACTAAATTATAGGCTTTGTGAATAAACCTTCTTCGACTTCGTCTAGAATCAAAGGAATTTACATGTCGTCTGATAATCTTCGCAGAAGTAAGACTAGTACCTTCTGCAAGAAACTGAGATATGAAAATCTTACGAAGAGCTTATAAAAGCTCCGACTGCAGATCCACAAAGATTAACTCTTAGTGGTACAGGATTCAATCTTTTGAATAAATTTAGCCCGATTCCATGATGCTATTTAAATGCACTATGATTTTATAAAAGACCAGCAGTTACTATCAACTTCTACAATCCTTTTTGTTTTTTTATACTTATAGAATAATTGATAAATATGTAACAAACACGCTGCTTATCATTGCAGTTAAATAGTTATACATATTTAATATAATGGAACCAACGTTAAAAATTGTTGCGTCGACCTACAAATTTTGCACAGAAAAATCGTAATAATTTAACTGCACTAGATCTCACTGTTGGAGAGTTTTTGTTGCTTGAGCACTAACATTTTCTGTTTCATTTATAACCAAGATAAAGGATCGAAAAAGATCGTGGTTTGAGTATTTGCTCCTGTATAATAATAAAGAATACAAAAGCTTATGCAAACCAACTCTGTAGAAAGTTGAGATTAATGGTTATGATCCCAAGCAATGATAATAAATGTAAACAGTCCTTGGAAACAAATACACAAAGGCACTCAATTACAATTTTTCTACGCCACATACCTAATAATGAGAAATATTATCTATTTTTGCTCTATTCCGCTCTAGGTGAATAAAAACATATAACATGGTAAACCTTTACCATTTAACGACCCAGTTGTAAATTGAAAATAAGGTCGGATTTAATATTACGTCTGATTTATGCGGTAAGTTTGGCCACAAAACGGTTTATTGCTAATATTATTGTGATATTCATAAAATAATTTAGGCGTGCACTGTTTATGGTACATTATTTTGACTTACTGTGTCCGGCACAATGTAATGATAATGGGTTTGATGTTTCCATAAAATTAACAAATTGCATTTTGAACTTTTGTTGTTACGTGTAGGTTAAATTTAAAATGATAATTTGACCACATAATTATTATGTTACTAAACGATCACGACATACTCCCCAGGGGTATACAAATTAGATGGAACGACATAACACTCTGTATCATTCAAATTCATGCCCGTCTCATACATCCTCTTTTTTTACTTTGACTTATATGTACGGTGTTCAGACTTATGTATTAACTCGACACTCGATGACACCATCTTTCTATTTGGTACCTCACTAATTTCTTGGTCTCTGTACTCAACGTGTTATAATGATCTACGCGTTCCTCGTTCCGGCTTCCCGCATTTCTACCGATTTACTATTTACCTTGTTTGCAAATCCAATCTTGGAGTAAAAAATGCAAACACCAGAGAAAACCGAAAATATGTCATTTTTAAATCAAATTTTAGACGTATTGACTATTTTCCACAAAAAATTACAAATTGCTTTCGAAAGATTGTTCTTTTATCTAGTAAAGGCGTGTTTAAATTTTGAGAAAAAAAAGTTTATTTTTAGTATAATAAGATTAGACCATAGGTCGTTGGCAGATTTGCTTAATTTTCAAACGAAAAATCTTATTTTACAAGACATATTTCATATCATGTAATCAAGACTAACTGCAAATGATGGACTTATAATTTCCAGATTCCTAAATAAATACGGTCAAAGAACTCTAGAATACCTTGTTCCAATAATACCAACGCAATAAAAAGCTGTGAATTGAGTTTCAGAAGGAAATGTACGCTAAAAAAATAATTAAGTGAAAGAACTTTTTTGTACTAATTTCTGTTATTTCCGCTTTTCGTTTTAATGTTTTTTCCATTATTATTTTCTCTTGTCTTTTCTTTTTAGTTTCTTTCATTTTCTCTGTTCTGTATTTCTTATAAATTTTATTAACAATTTATTTTTTTCATGTACCTGTTTATTTTATGTACCTGTCTCAATTTAAAAAAAGTAATTGTCAAAAGAACCCGTTGACAAACTGATATCAATCAGTTTAACGGGACTTAATTTAAAAAATGTAAAACTGTAAATAAATAATAAAGGCATTTTATTAATAAAAAAAATTAAAAAATAAGTACGTCATTGTTAATCAATACGTTATCTAGTAAACGCATGTTTCAAAATTTAAATTTTAGTTCAAATAAAATCATAAAAAAAATATCCAAACACTTATTTATTTATTTATTTATTTAAGGTCTTACAAATTAATATATTTCAGATTTTTTTTGCACATTTATTTTGCTTAGACATTATTGAAAAATTATAAATACTTATGATAATTTTTTTTTTAACAAAAAGTACATAATTTTAATAGTTTTATCATCAGGCCTTTCAGCATTTTTGGATGTAGGTATAAATGAAAGCAAATTTGGAATGAAATTAAATCGATATTGAGTTATAATTTTAAAAAGCTGGTACGGAGAAAATTAATCTTTCTCTTTGGAAGCGCCCTGTACGATCGTAAGAACATCTTTAGACGATGTGTGGATTTGCTGCTGGTTAAAGGCTGCCGCTGGCTGGTTAAAGGCCCTTAAGTTTTAAAGCTCTTAAAAAATATATGTTAATCTTGAAGATGATATCTATACATTCTCCACGCCGAAACGGCAGTTATATGAAATTCCCTTTTAGAAAAAAATCGCGAAGTATGCTCCGAAAATTATTATAAACACGTTTTTTCAGTTATTTTACAAGTTACATGCATGAAAAATTCAGTTTTTCAATAAACGCTAATTTAGACATTCCCCACGAGAGTTTTGCTCTATTTTTAACGAGTCGTGTTTTAAATATGATCGCTTTTAATATTTGCGCGCTCCCTCTAACATTACTCTATACCTCTCCTTCTTCTTTTTGAACGGGAACTACCGGGCCTTAACCTGTTCATTAAGCATATGACATACGTACATACTTGCCTAACATCACCCAAGCACCAAATCCGTCTGCAACCGATAATTGAACAACTGTCCAAATAATAGAATGGAGATCTTGAATAAAGTTTTTTATTTTTAAATTTACATCATTTCTAGTAATTATGTTATTGGTATTTTTGTTATTAGTTTTGCTGGTATTGTACATTATTATATTTTTAGATATTTATTGTGTTACGGGTATTCGCCATGTTTAGTGGGTCTATTTTTAAATGAATAAATAAAATACCGAACGTACATGATTTTGAAATATCTTCATTCGCAATTCAGCTTTTCATGGACTTCGCACAAATGCGTTTCGGGGATCTCATATCAAATGAATTCAACCTATTTTCGTCCTTCTTCTACCAAGTCCATAAAATTTACAAAAAGAATTTACAAAAAAAATATGCAGTGCATAATTATGCCATTAATGTTTTTGGTGTTCAAAACATTTCCAGTTTTACCCTCTCGTAAAATACGGATTTTTCGTTATGATAATGGAGAGGTTTACTTTTTTCCAAATAAATAATTTTCACAACGGGAAAATTTACCTCTCAAATATTCCCGCAAACAATCAAATGAAACCTGAAATGTTCATTATAACGTTTTTGTGGTAATAATAATGTTTACTCTGCAACCCTGATTTGCAAATAACCTCTACCACCCTGACTTGTGTGTTTGCTCGACAATTCACAGATAAAACAAAGGTTAGACCTAATATCGTATTTGTACAGATCTATTCACACAATCCAATCATGGTTGACACGACCAAGATTAAGTGAATACCTTGGTAAATATCAATTGTGATGTTGGGAATCAAATACGTAGGTGACACGTTGAGTTGATCGGCAGACAGTTTGAGTGATGACTCTAGAGATCCCATTGTCAAAATAAAAAAAAGCCAATTTTGTAAATGATGACTGATGATTGAATGAACATTTTTAACTGTCTGGAGCCAACGGGTCCATGGCATTCTTGTAATTGAGGAGTGAGGCGGAAGGGACGAAGGAAGTAAAGAGATGGAAGAGCTGGAAGCTGGAAACTAAATGATTTTTCAGATAAATTATACTAAAGATAACCATAAATGATACCATTAAATGCACGACTTTTAGGTTTGAAAAAATATTTTTTCTAAAATTATTCACGTGTGTGCTCAGTTGACAAAACCTGATTTTTTCGTGGAAAAATTAAAATTATGGAAAAAATAAAAACCTTAGCAAAATATACTATTTCGAAGATGTTATGAAATATATGATTAATACGTTTTGTTTGTTTTTGAAAATATAAAGATTTGAGAAAGTATTTTTAAAAAATTGTGTAATGTTTGATATTCGGTAAACATTGAAAATATAAATATAAACAATAAAAAAGGATGTATTAGCACGTGCCCTAAGGATTTTAACCAGCTATTTCTAAGTATATTTGAGGTAAAAAATAATGTCTGTAATCACTGGTTAAAGTAAGTCCCTTAACATCCTGCATATGGGTATAAAAAATGTTTTTATAGTCATAGATTTTTCAGTAACAATATGCAATGGTGCGTTGGAGTTCTACCACACGATGCATGTAAAGTTTTAAGGAAAATTTTGAGTAGGTAAAGTTTTTCTTTCCATTTTTTTATCATGGTTAAAATCTCGTGGTTATCAAATGAAAACCTTTAATTTAGTCACAATTTCATTGTAGATTTTGCCAATGTTTGCTGAATACGTTAGTTTAGGAACAGTAAAATTTTAGTGATTCAATTCAAAATATTTTACCAACGAATCTATGTTAGAATTCACCCATAGAGCTTAGTTTGTTAGCTGCAAACACCATTCGTTAGAAGGAGTAATAAATTGTTAATAAATTAACAAAACACGCGCCACACTGAGTTTTGTCGAAGAATTCCCATGTTTAGATAGAAACACAGGAAATCATCGTTAAACATGGCAATAACTAGTCTCGTAGAAAACTTGGGGAAGGTTTGTTGGGGGTGAGTACCCCTACGAATTTCAGAAGCAATAATTCTGTGAGATTGGGTATTTTCAACCCTTGTTCTGAATTAATGACTTTATTACATACGTGGTTGAGCTTAATTTTAATAAATATGTAGATACAATACCCTATATACGATGTGTTAATGATGGGAAACTTCGTTTCCTAACCGCAATTATTTAGATCTCAGATTTTTCCCGCAAGATTTCATTTGAATTTCTTCTTAAACCAGGAAGGAAGTACGGCTCAATTAAGTTTTGAATAAAAACAGCTTTGATCTTTCCAATAAAAGGTCCAGAATGAAAAGTAAACAAAAATAAGTACCATGAAGCTTCAATCCGCAGTGTTCTTGGCTTAAGTTTCCATCTAAAACAATTTGGCTACAAAGACCGCCAATTAGCTGGAAAATGGAAATCTGAGTCAATGAATTATAATTGTATGATATAATAAATTGCAAAAGTTTTCCTCTTAAAGTGTTTGAGTACCATGAAGTTAAAAGAAGATTCGTATCATTAATCATCAGCGCTGGATAAAAAGGGACAATCCGGTCATTAAAAATTTGGAAAAATAAAATGAGCTTTAGATGATGCAAAACGAATATTGATTTTTTGTGTGAATTGTGTTAAAAACGCTTGCTTCGAGACCTGCGTTTTTGGTACTTTATTGGGAAATGTATCATTTGATTAGCGACAAATAAATGTAAATTTTGATTGCCGGGCGCTCGTAGGTAGGTACTTAAAATCAAATACATTGAGAAATGTTGTAATGCTGAAGACGATGTAGAGGGCAAGATTATGTGGAAGTCGAAAGATTAACTCAACCAATAGCATAAGACGATCGGAATTCTACCATCCCCCCTTCCAAATTTCCTTACGTCTCACACCTTTCATCAATTTGGGTGCCATGGTACCAATGGATTCGGTTCAATTTGTGTGGTGTAGTGTTCAAAAGAAAATCATGTAATAAGTACCGCGGAATGACATACCTAATGTATTTGGAATATATTTAATGCGTGCAAAAAGGTCAATTGAGGTATCCGACTTATATTGTACCCTAATTTGAGGTATCTATTATATCTATAGACTATTTGAGGTATCTATTAATATCAATGGACTATTTGAGGTATCTGATTTATACCCGATTTATACCCTAATTTTAGTGTATTGCCAAAGGTAGATACAGTTCTCTTTCACGGGTTTCTGTCCAGTTTTAATTTATTTTACTCATACATCGCGTCGTACAGAATTTACAAAAGATTTTACACATTTAGCAATAAAATTTAGCACCGGTACTATTTAAAAGAACAGCCCAATCATATTTCAACAAATAGAATGAAGCGTGTGACATTTTAGGTTGACTTTTATAAAATATTGGAAATAAAAACGCAGGGCTAGCAGAATGAATGTTTGGCAATAATAATTTCTGCGACGAGAGATAATTTCCCCTTTCAGGAGTTGTGGCAACAGGTCTTTGTGTGAGACTCCATACAAGCTCCACCTGAAAAGATGATGGATGCCTAAAAAATCTCACAATAGGTTTTGTGTATAAATTATTGGATTTAAAGGCGAAGAGATGGGACTCGTTTCTTTGCCGTACTTGTAAAAATAAATTACATGCGTGGAATGAAATAGTACACCAGATAAAACACATTAATACTTCTTACAATATTTTGTGCGTTAAAAATTAAATCCAAGGTGTTGATGAGTATTTCAACACATACACCGATGAATAACATTAACAAAGTCATGAAAAATTTCTTATTTTTAGTGTAAAAGCTCTCTTATAAACATACCTGAGAAGGTGGCCATTTTGTTTCTGAACACGCAGAGTACCTACTCGCAACATTAATGGTACGATCACACTTATTGGTAATTATAATTAAAATTGCATCGTTCAAAAAGCTTTACAATTTTTTTTTCTTAGATTATTATAACGAATAACTACCCCCCAAAGTTTTGCGGTATGAGCGTGCAACACGGCGAATTTATATGATAACCCTTTTTGTTATTATAAATACTAAAAGGGCCAGAATTATTTTGAAGTTTTTTGATGCAGCAATCAACACGGAATGGTTTCATTCTAAATAACTACTATCCATGAATTGTAATATTTGGTTTGTGAAAAGGAGCGTTTTTAGCCACATTTTGGCCAATTTGCAAACAGCCTCGAGCGTTCGCTAGCCAAAAAGTGGCAAATTTGAAGAGATATTTTAAAACATTTATTGGAATTATTTCATAAGTTTCCGTGCGCTGGATACTTCGATTAATCACAAAGATAACTCAGTATTTTCACCTTCCATCTCTTCTGAAGGATTTGTTACTAACATTTCGCGAACCGAAATTATTAAAATATTTTTTCTTCGAAATCATTGATCGAAGAAGAAGAAGAAGAAGAAGGGGCCTTGTATAAAATGCATGATGAATTTAAATTTATATCTATGATTATCAACTAGGCTATAGACAACGTATGTAGAAGCCATAATATTTAATGTCCTCCAAACAGTTCCTACGTACGCCATTTTAAAGCAAATAATACGCAAAACTCATGCGTCTGTAAATTTAACAATTTTGTATATATTTTTATGACTCCTAAAAATATTGGATAAGCGGTTATACATATAAAGGTGCATTCAATGGCTCTCTTACACTATAAGCAGTTTATATGTCTCCATCTGAGCTCATACGTTTCCCTTAACCTTGCTACCTGACAACCTGACCCCGCCCTTATAACCTTGGGAAATAGTACCTTCTCTCTTTCTCATTCCCTGATTACTCCTTAGTTCCCACCCACGTGATTACTGAAACAAAAACTATATTGGTACTCGTACATTTCTCGAATAAATTCATTATACGTCTCGATTCATCGGACTGTTAACTTTGATAAGTGGAGATGTCGGGGGGATGGTACTTTCAAACCTTCTTCTTTATTAAGCTCAAAAAGTTAGCCTGTTATTATGACTGGTGATATTGCTGCCATGACTCCGAGGTATGTGGGATGAAGCAGTGGATCCAGTTAACAACTTCCCAGGGACGTGTAAACATTTTGGGAACATCAATGACTCCATTTGGCATTTTGCTGTCACGTATCTCATGAGTGTGGATCGTGACGAGTTTAGGAGCAAAAACAATGATGATAGAACCGTAGAGATTCCAAAACAAGGGTCAGTGTGTTATGGTTATGATTTAATAAATAAATGAGTGAAGTTGGTGTAACTTCAAAATAAGTTCCCTTTGTAAATTGTCTCCCATTGCCCCTCTCTCCTCTACCCACTCTCATATTTTCATTGATACCATTGTCTATGTCTATTCTTTTTCAATTGACACCATTGTCTACGTCTATTATTTATAATTAGTATCAATAAAAAACCCTGAAGAAGTGAGCATTGCTCACGAAACATGTTGGTTTTGTAAACAATAAAAGTAGTAAAAACGAAGTAATTTATTAATTTAATTCAAAATATACTTTGTAGTCATAATAGAATAAAACTTGTTTCTTGTTAGATAACTATTTTATAAAAAAAATAGTCAAATTAATATCTTATAACACCTTCATTTATTTGTGAAAACTTCTTTTTCAACATACCCAATATTTGCCTGCGTATGGAATAAAATAACAGAACAATATGTGGGTAGGTAGATACCTAGAACTTATAACTCATAACTCTGCCATCATAGAAAAAAACTCATAACAGTCAATTTTAACAGTAAGGCTATTCATACACTGCTTGGTGCGAAATCAACCGATCCAAAAATAAATAATCACCTTTTACTTTTTCTTTTTTACAATGTTTTTATTATGTAATGTTTTATAAAAGGTTAAATAAAAAGCAATAGGCCACTTGCATGGATTTCATAACGACTTGGAAAAAATCATGTGGATAGATCTTTTTACTAAGATTAAGAAAATGTTAGTAAAATTGTTTAGAAATGTACAGTTGTTTTTATTTTTAAATAAATAAATCCATTATTTGGGCTCATGACGTCACTACATGAAAATGTCCCGTCTCCGAATATGTTCCTATTAATTTAAAAAAATTCCACACTGATTTATTTTTTTTATATGGCATCACTTTGATTTCAGGCGAATTTTTGAATTCGTTCACTAGATTTATTGTTTGTTCTCTGCGAACTTATCATTTGATTTCACTTTTTGACAGATGTTCTGAAGAGAACCCCGTACATTTTAGATGTACGGGGTTCTCTTCAGAACGTGAAGAAGATGTTGGTACGTGTTTTAGAGGTATAATGATTATGGTGCTGATTTTAACAAAATAAAATTTTATAATATTCTTATTATTATTATAATTTACAAGCACAAGTATATTACATTGAATTTAGTAATATATACGCTGTACAATATAATGATTTATGATCAACAAGATGAATCAAGGAAAAAAATATTTATGAGATGTAATATTTTTGGTATGCCTCGTTATTCTCCTGTGCCATTCGTGTGGAAAACGTTCTTTTTTTTTTTAAATGATTTTCGGCTATGTAATTATCGTTTTTTCACACCTATAAAATTATGTCCCGTATTTCCGGTTTATAAAAAATGGTCTGATTTTTCGGATTGAAATTTTCAAAAAATCCCCAGGGTTTCAAAAATACGATTAAAAAAAAAAAAAAAAAATACAGAATGTCTTAGAATATTTGCCTAAACCGGAAAAAAAATTTAAAAAATGTGATGCAAGTGGCCTATTGTATGTAGCAGTGGTAAGTCAAAGTTCTGTGAGAACCCGCCGACACATCCCAAGGTGTTTAAGGATCTTACGGTTTTAATCTTTATTAAACAACAGTTTATTAATTCCACTTTTAATTATACATAATGAAACTTATACATTCAGAATTAGCGTTTGGTAATCTGGAAGAATATTTCCTTAAGTTCCTTCTTAGGATAACACAGATAACTGAATCCAGAAACAAATAAAGTATTATACCAGACCTATAAAAACCGCTTTAAAATTCAAAATCTCCGACTTATGAAACCCTTTTTGTTTATAGTTTTACTAGCAGACCCGGTCACACGTTTCTGTGGCTTACCCAACCTTTATAACCAACACCAACTGTTAATTTGCATTAATATCAAATTCGCACCGCGCGCCCGCTTGCCAGTTGCCCGCTGCCTGAATTGAATCTTTGAATTTCTCGACTTTTCTCTACTATAATATGCATGTATTATACATATAAACCTTCCTCTTGAATCACTCTATCTATTGGTGAAAACCACATGAAAATTCGTTGCTTAGTTTAAAAGATCTAAGCGCACATACAGCGGGAGCTACTTCGTTTTAAAATATGTAAAGATTGTGCATTGTGGAAAATTAAATTCTTTAGAAAATTATCGTAAAACATTTAAATTTTTATGCCTGAGCTTCGCAAAATAAAATAAATCACGCTTTTTGGCGACGTTTTTCGTGAATAAATCAAAACAGGTGGCTGATGTTTCTGTGTGTCATCTGCATAAGGAGTGATTCCGAATTTTACCCGTCGTGATGCATCACTTCAATATTTTTTTTTAGTTTTAGATATTGGATTAGATTTTCTTTAGTTGTATTACCTATTTTCCAAGGGAGCAACACATTATTTCCCTCGACATGTTAGTCAGATGTTATTTGGTACTTCAATCTCGCCAGTCTGTTTGTGTTTAGTGACACGAACCACAGATTTGACAAATTGTTCTCGCACGATTGTCATTTGCCTCGAGATATTTTTGCGGGAAAAAAGACATGCCTATGCGTAAAGAGGTGCTTTCGGAAATAACAGACAGAATTCCACATCAGGATTCAGATAAAATACCACACTCTAGTACAGTCACGATCAACCTTTTTAGCCGGGATGCCAATTTATTCATTTTCAATTTGTTTGCGAGCCGCTGAGGGTAGAATAGGTAGGTATCTACAGATTGACATTGTTAAATTTGTAGTCGGTTGTGTCGTAAACCTATTTGTCTTTCCTAAAATGGTAGCTTTTAATAAAACAATTATATAACGGAAAAGAAATAAAGCGCCGCAGGCGAAACATGTATATCTCCAAAACCAAGCGTTCTGAAATAAATCAACATTACAAAAAAAAAAACTACTTGCAGTTTTGGGAAACTGTTGATTTTTCGTTCAGAAGGTAAAACATAATTTAATTAAGAAAACTTTGTGATTTCATAAACCTTTAAAATGCATAAGTATATCTAGAAAACGTAGCTTATGTTATGTGCCTACCTAACGTTTAACGAAAAATCTTATTTTTTGAGCGGCTGATTCAAAACTTTGAAGAAAGAGTGAAGTTTTCCACTCAACTCTCTTTTAAAACAAAAAACCGTTGAATATTCTTTACCACAATTAAAAATAAATAAATTATTCAGCCTTCAGGGAAGTAGGTACTAAAAGGAAGCGGGCCACACGAAATGGTCTCGCGGGCCGCGAATTGTTCATCACTGTTCTAGTGTTCTAGTTTCTCTACATCTGAATTTTTATCCAATTGACCTACATAGTTTGAAACCCTAAGTTGTTAGATAAAGGCCACAAAAAGAGAGGAAGACTGAATTAATAAAACCGGCAATTAATATCATTGCCGCGCATAATATTGCACAAAACTAGCCCACGGCATTGCCCGAGCTTTACACAAAGCTTTTCGAAATCCACACCACCACACCACGCCGCTCGCCCGCCCGCCGGTCACAGACTTTCTTCTTAGAATAAATAGTAGATGACGGAAGGTCTATAACTTTATCACAATTAAAAAAATATATGTATATTTTTTATTTAGCCATAATTTTTTCACATTATATATATTTAGTATATTCTAACACTACTATAATAATATTCTATTATTTACGTATTAAAATTTGGACTTTACAACATTGAGACATAACCCACGAAAAACTGCAAAGCTTCTTAACATTTACGTTCATTCTTCTTCTTTTTGGTGAGCCGAATCAGGTCCCCTCGACGCCGACGTTGGCGATTACTCTGGAAAATGTCTCTCTATCTTGCGCTGCCCGGAATAGCTCCTCCACCCTTCTAACGCCGGTCTCTTACATTTCCCAGCCAAGATATTTGTCTCATACCAGGCCCTTGGCGACCCTCTATCTTGATTTAGGGTGTTCATTGAACATTTTAAAACCTTTATATTGTAAGCTTAAAATCGTTGTGGTTTCTCGTAAGAATTTGTGTACTTGTGAGTGTGTTTTTAGGTGTGAGAAGTGGTGATCTATAATAAAAGAGAAACGATATCATTTTGGACATAATTGAGGATATTATTAAAACAGACTTGTATAAATTAGCCCACAGATCAATGCTCGACAGAACGTCATTATTCAAATAATACATTCGATTCGTTAAACACAATCCGTCGCTAGATGGTACTAGGTGTCATTAATTAAAAATATCGAGCTGGACGAGCGAAACGCTCAAAGGGTTGAACTTTTATTCTGGTCACGATGGTTCGCTTACAGGGTGGATAGTGGGAGGTTATTGATATTCATGACAAGGGAGCAAATTTGAAAACATAAATTAAATTCAATCAACTTCAAAGGATATGAAGCAAGATTTGTGAAACATTTATGAAAACGAATTTAACAAGTCTTTTACTTTTCTCTTACGAGAATTTAGTTATTCTTAAAGGGAATCGTCAAAGGAACCTTTTTTAAAGTCTCTTAAGGCCTATGTAATATTTAATTCGACTATCATTGAAAAACCTTCACGGCAAAGCGGTGAAGGCATCGAATCTTGTTCAGTAGTTTGAATTATTGGATCGTTTGTTCCGAATAAGAATGAAAGGGAAGGAATAAACAGCTAAATTTGCTGATGACACAGCAATTTTAGCTGAGGGATTAACATGATAATCAGGGAACGGCGGAATCAGATATAAATTTAATAAAAAAATGGTTTGATCAAAAATTTACTATCTCTAAATACAGATAAAACTTTTGTAATACCATTCACTCTGAATAAAAATGCTACGCCTGAGAATCTAAACATATGAATAAACTCATATGATTGTAATTCAAATACTCTCTCTCTCTGGTTTCAATCCTGGGATTGGTTTGCAGCAATTTTCTTTAGTTTCCTCTTCCATTCTTCCCTGTCTTGTGCGGCTCTTTTGAGGTCTGCATATGATAAGCAGCGCACGTCCACCAGCAGGTCCTCCAGGTACTCTCGGCGTGGGCGTCCCCTAGAGTTTGTCCCCTCGGTCATACCCTCCATTATGGAATGCAAGAGGCCTTCTTGTCGTATTACATGGCCAATCCATCTTGCACGCCTTTCGGACAAGGTCCTGAGCAGGTGCCTTCCTCCTTCGATTCTTTGGAGAACCTCCTCATTTGTAATGTGGTCTCTCCAGGAAATTCCTAATAGTTTTCTATAGGACCACATCTCAAAAGCCTCTAGTCTCCGTTTATCTCTTTTGGATAGGCACCATGTTTCGCAGCCATACATCAAGATACTCCATACATAGGTCTTGATGAGGAGTATTCTCAGCTTTAGGTCTATATTATTTGATTCAATTATTTTCGACCTTTTATTGAAAGCAAGCCTAGCCTGGTGTATACGGCTGTCGACATCGCTCTTAGACCGACCGTCCCATGTTATTTTGCTCCCGAGATAGACAAACTCCTTGGCGTTCTTTAGTGGAACTCCTGATTCAAATACATATCTATGTAAACCTGATTGCTCTGTACATACTCACTGTCAAAACCAATGTTAAAAATACCTGGGTGTAACTATAGATAGTAGCATAAAGTGGAAGAAGCAAATCAATACAACAGTAGAGAGCCTAAGAAAATTAGTGTACATTTTCTACAGAATTCGAAACATTTTAAATACTAGGATATTAAGAACCATTTATTTTTCCTTAATTTAAGCAGTGCTACAATACGGAATTGTTGGTTGGGTGATGCTTTCAAAACTTCTCTTTTACCCTTGGAAATCATTAAAACAATAATTATAAAAATAATTAAAAAAAAGCCAAATGATTACCCCACCATCAAATTATTTCAAGATTTTAAAGTACCTACACTTCATGTTATTTATAAAAAAGTCACAATTTTACAAATACACAAAGATTGCTTCAATAATGAGAGCTTTATTTTTTAATCCCCTCTTCTTCATTCTGTCATATTCCTTATCTATTATTTGTTTTATATATATAAAAATATATATACATTTACGATATATATGATTTTTTTTTGTTTACTGTTAATTATCTATTATTTGTTATATAAAAATATATATTAGTAATATTTTTCCGTCGTTAAATTTTTGTGGTTTACATTCGTTTTCTCCGCCTTTTTAATACGAGCTTTGCTCTTAAAAAAGGTATAAGACGTATTAAATGTATTTTTGAAAAAAACCTTTTTTAACATATAAAAACATGTAATTTTTAAAATACTCGGGAAATTTTATACCCCTGAACAACGACGTTGACGAAGAATTAGTACCCAATTAATTTCAAAATAATCGATTGAAATTCATCATTGTCCTAAACTAAATACATACCTACTCATAAATTTATTAAACATATTTCAACGTCCGTTCAAATGAAATTTTAACATTGTTTAGAAATATTTTAAATGATTTTCCCTGTACCATTATTAGTTATTAAGAGGGAATAACCAGAGAAAACCGGAAATATGTAATTTTTAAATCAAATTTTAGACGTATTGACTCTTTTCCAAAAAAATATATAAATTGATTTCGAAAGATTGTACTTTTATCTAGTATAAATGTATGTTTTGAATTTTGAGAAAAAAATGTTTATTTTTAGTATTATCTCTACGTATTATAAATTAAAATCCCTCGCGTCGTCTGTCTGTCTGTTTGCGATAAACTCGAAAACTACCAAACGGATTTTCATGCGGTTTTCACCAGTAGGTAGAGTGTTTCGTGAGGAAGGTTTAGGTATGTAATTTGTCAAGGATTTATGTAAATTGGTTGAAACATAACGATAATTGTTAGAAGTGTCGGAAAAAAGTCCAGCCGCCTGGTAGCTTTCATCGAAAACGCTGCCTAATTCTTTTGGAATATAACAAAACAATGTATGGTGGGATATTATTCTTTTATAGAACTACAAAAAAGTCCGCGAAGGCATATATCTATCTTTTACGGATAGCTTACTTTACCCATTCTATCTTCTAAAAAAATGATTACGTACATTGCGGTAATTGAAAAGTTATTTAGACGGATACAGTATTAATCTCTATCTCTACATCTCTATACTTGATCGAAGCTTCTCTATCTCTACATCTTCTCTATCTCTACATATTATAAATTAATGTGCCTCGCGTCGTCTGGTCTGTCTGTTCGCGATAAACTCGAAAACTACTGAACGGATTTTCATGTGGTTTTCACCAATAGATAGAGTGTTTCGTGAGGAAGGTCTAGGTATGTAATTTGTTAAGGATTTGTGTAAATTGGTTGAAACATAACGATAATTGTTAGAAGTGTCGGAAGAAGTCTGCCCGCCTGGTAGCTTTCATCGAAAACGCTGTCTAATCCTTTTGGGATATAACAAAACAATGTATGGTGGGATATTCCTCTTTTCTCTATGTATTGTAAATTAAAGTCCTCCGCGGCATCTGTCTGTCTCTTCGCGATAAACTCAAAGACGGCGGATGACGTTGTGTTTTATTAGCCACAGTCAGGTAGTAAGTGATAAATTTTCAAATAAAATTTTGTATTATACAACACACATTTCAAATAATATAATCATGCAGTAAAATAAACCAAAAAAATTATCTGGGAAAGCTGTGTTTCCGAATTTTAATTTTAGTTTAGATAAAATCATTAAAAAAAGATCCGTGCAGGTGTTTTGTGACAAAAATACTTCAGTTTGTCTATTTATTTACGGTCTTACAAACAATATATTTAAGATTTTTTCTGCTTTCTTATTTTGCTTAGACATTACTGTAAAATTATAAGTACTTATGATCAAAAATAATTACAAAAAGTACATAATTTTAATAGTTTTATCACGCCTTTCAGCATTTTTGGATGTAATTATAAATTAAAACATATGAGTATTTTAAATGAAATAAAATCGAAATTGAGTTATAATTTTAAAAAGCTGGTATGGAGAATAATTAATCTTTCTCATTGGAACGATCTGAAATCGAAATTGAGTTATAATTTTAAAAAGCTGGTATGGAGAATAATTAATCTTTTAAATGCGAGTTTACCAAATGGTAATCGAACTTGTGAATGGTGGCTAAGCAGGGCGTGACAGCATCCGAAAGATTTTAACCAGCTACTTATTCCTGATCTTATTTGGAGCAAAAAACAGATGTCATTTTGTTGACGGATGATATTTTTCTATGAATATTTTTCAATTACACGCCGCCACTGATTAATTCCTACGCGTCGCGATGGGATCACGTGCTGTTTCGTGTGTTACCGTGCTGCCGGAACGAGACGGAATGCTTATCACCTGACCCGGTAGCCTGTACCAGACTACTCAGTTGTGAAGTGTGATGTTATTAAAAATATTGTAAAATTATTTTTATTGGTTTTAATTGAAAAAAAAATATCATCGGACAACCAAACGACATTTAAATTTTTATTGGTTTTAAAATTATTTTTATTGGTTTTAATTGAAAAAAAAATATCATCGGACAACCAAACGACATTTAATTTTTTTACTCAATATGCTCAGAAATCGCTGGTTAAAACCTTCGGGTACGTGCTGTCACACCTGTATCGGATAAGTTAGCAGAGTTTTATACATATTACGATTATTTAATTGTTCATTTATTAGTATACCTACGTTATTCTATGGATAAGCTATCCAGAGGATGGAGAAATACCTTCTTACTAGGATAAACAGTGTTTTTTTTCGTCGTGCGTTAATTAATTTAATCTTAATTTGACTTTAATACTTTGGCACCATATAAGAATCGAATCGTAATAAACACGTCCAAAATGAACTTTTTATTTTTTATTAGTTTTTATATACATATACATTATACATGTAATATAATCATGAGTAAATACATTTATGTAATTACATTTTCAGGTTACAAACGGATTAAACTCAAATCAATAAATACTAACATGCAACATTGATTAGAAACAGTATAAACATATATATGTATATAATATATAACCTTTACGAGAGTGTAACTACTCGTGTGTAAAGGGAACTAACTATTTTACAAACCAGGTATTTTCACAAAAATGATACCTGGGTTCTGGTCCACATATATTGACGGGTGTGAAGTGTAAAGACTGTGTAGTCAGTACCGTCCACGTCGTTTAATCATCAACATAAACAAAAAATAAAATGCATTTAGATATATTTTCAGATTTTCACGGCCAAAACTATTATCGTGATTTATTTTTGGGGTATAAATCTGTTGTTGCGCTACCTCCTTCTTTAGCCAATGTTTCAGGCACCGTTACGGTGTCCATCATCAGCCCTCTGATGATGGACACTGTAAAGCTGTCCGAAACGTTGGCTAAAGAAGGAGGTAGCGTAACACAGCATAATACCCCAAAAATAAATCACAATGAAAATGCAGTTGAGTGCACCAATATAAGTACATTATCCCTGTCTCAGTATGTATATTGTACCTGTCAACCTGTCTATTGTTGCTATTATTTTAGAATAGAAAAAAATTACTTACTTTAGATATCTTTACTATCAGACTGAAGAGAGATAAATTTTCAAGGTATTATTTTTTTTAAACCAAAACTATTATTAAATATTTAACTGACAGCCCTGAAACAGTTAGGTAATTAGCAATACCTGCTTAATAATTTCAAACAAAGATAACTTTGAAGGTAACAATAAACTCAATGCAAATTTACTCTATTTAGTGCTTATAAATACTGTTGACAACTTTTTTGACAAGTTCCCTTTGTTTAGGTACTTACATCTTTTTTATTCTAAATAATCCTATCTAAATTTTATGTTCTCTGTTATTATAACATTGATATTATTTTTTTAGTATAGTAACAGTAGTTTAGTAACGCATAATAGTATCCTGTACCTACCTAAATACTTGCTACTTTGTAAATGTTCATTTCTACTTTGTTATTATTGATAATCTCCTGTGTACCACTGTATACTTATAATATCATGTACTCACTTCAATGTAAAAGCCATGCTATGGCGTTTAAATAAATAAATAAATAAATTGAAATTATTTCACTTTTTAACAGTCTGTTTCTATTTATTTTCAGAACACCTATCAGCAAGATGCAGTGGCACAACACAATACTGCCTGCGGCCCTTCTGATCGCCGTCTCTTTCCTGGTTGCCGCTGAGGCGCAGGGGGCGCAAGGGGCATACAACAGGTATAGGCAGAATACGTACTAAATTATTTATTTATTTTGAATGTACAGTGAAAAATGTGTGCGATAATGCTATTATTACACCCGTAAGTTGGCGGTGGCGTAGACATGAACTAACGCTGTATATTAAAATTTTAATCTTGGATAATTTCCCCGATGTCCACCTAGCGACATTAATTTAAACTAAACCACTATTTTTATTCTGGCCGTACTACCGCCATCTTTGTAAATAAATATGGCGGTGTTACTGTTTACGACGTTGTCCAACAGATGCCTCTTTGAAAATCAGCATTGAGGTTGTGTATAAACATGACTGCCATCTATTGACAAAAACATGAGTAATAAATCAACACGGTTAGCCAAGTTGCGAACCTTTTTCAAAATATTTATGCTTTTTCAGAGTTTTTCATAACAAACACGTTTGAACATTTTCAGCTACTACTCTGAAGGAGATGCCGACCCGTATCCAGAGGTGGTGATGGAGATTCTTGCAAGAGTCGGACAGTCACTTCTCAGACAACGAATGCAAGGCCAATAGTAAGTGTAGCATTTTTATTTCGTTTCCAACATATCCCGTATGGTCTAGTGGCTAGGATAGCTGGCTTTCACCCAGCAGGCTCGGGTTCGATTCCCGGTACGGGAAAACCACAAAGGTTTTCTTTTTTTTGCTTTTTCTGTTTTGAAAATGTTCTTTTGGTTAATTTCTCTTCGATATTTATTAGGTGAATTTTTGCCTTGATTTTTCTCGATTTAATTTTATATTGATTAAAATATTTTTTCTGAATAAAGATTTATTTACAGTCCAGTTCTACACCCAGGTACTTTTACCTTGCAAAAGGTTATGTAGTTCTGGTTTTATGGGATGTTGCGGATGTCTATGTTGTACTTAAAATCCAAATTTTCTGACAAATCGCGCATGCGCGCTGCGGTACGGCCAGATGTGTTCACCATTAATTTTAGGTTTCGCTAAATAACTCAAATTGTGTGACGTACGAGTACAAAAAAAATCATTTGTTCTTTTATACAGCGCAAATATCAGAATAATTCGATATTTAAGTATGACCTACAACTTACCCATCACAAACAACTTACCGAAGAATCAAAACTACGTAAACTTTTGCAAGGTAACCATTCTTTCTGACGGTTCCACGACAACTCAACAAAGCGGAATTTCAACATCCGTTTAAAAAGACGTTAAAAGTAATATATATTTTTAAAAATAGCCCATAAGCGTAAGCTATCATAACGTATGTAACCATTTTTTAACCAATTTTGAACCTATTTTAGCTTTTTTTTTCTTCACATATAATGACTTTTCAAAGGAGGTAATGAAGTTAATGTTGATAAGCAAGTAAGATGAAGTAACCATTTATCACCTTTTCTCACTATAATAATGTAGGAAAACCTATATTTTCATTTTCATAATATTATACTGGATGTCTGACGTGTCCACCAGACTACCAGCGATTCCTTTTGATGTCCGGTGACATAAAAAAAAACAAAAAAATATTATTCTATCCCATATCTTACGTCAACACTGGGTGCAATCTAACGCATCACACATGATAAGCACTTTTTTCAGCAGCACCGTCCAGATGAGAAGGAGTATCACGTGATGCATTGCGTGTGATAATATGATAAATAATATATTATTCGTTTTTAATTAAAAATAAAATGTTAACGGACTACAAAATGTGTACCTACTTTTTTACTACAAATCAAGTCAGAAATCACTGGTTAAAATCTGTCGGATATGTGCTGATATATCCTGTATAAAAACTGGGTTTTCATTGTTTTATATTAACAAAATGCCAGGTAAATTTTCATCAAATATTTTTTTTTCTACGTGGAGTTTGTATACATATCTATAGTTTGTATAAAACCGTTTTCTACGTGGAGTTTGTATACATATTATATACGTTATTAATATAACCGAATTAAAGCAATGAGTGCGCTACTTATGTTACTTCGATGCAACTGGATGGAGTAACATTAGCCAACTGTGATTCATTGAAGTATCTGGGCTCACTAATCCACAGAGACGAAGGATGTGCAGCGGATGTCATCCATAGAATAGGTGTGGGATGGATTAAATTCAGATCCGTAACAGGAATATTGTGTGACTCCAAAATGCCTATAAAACTTAAAGGAAAGATATACCAGACTATTGTAAGACCCGCGATAATGTATGGCTCCGAATGCTGGACTATGTACAACTCCTACTCTAGGCAACTCGAAACAGCAGAAATGCGGATGCTTAGATGGTCGGCAGGAGTATCACTAAAAGATAAGCTCAAAAGTTCACGCATTCGTGGCGGCCTGGAGCCTGGGTGTCACAGACATAAATAGTAAGCTAGAGGAACGACAGTTGAGATGGTATGGGCACAAAAGACGGAGACCATCAGACCACACAGTGAGGCAGGCAATGTCTATGGAGCTTCATTGACAGTCATCCAGAGGAAGACCGAAGAACTCCTGGATGACTCAATGCTCCAAAATTCTTCAGAGAAACGGCCTGGATGAAGGCGATACTCAGAACAGAAGAAATGACAACCTGAGAACGAGAAGAGCCGACCCCAACAGCCTACCTAGACAATGAGTTGGGATAGCGCAAGGAAGAAGAAGAAGTGCGCTACTTATGTTAACATCTAGCGTGAGGAGCGTCGGCTGGCAGGCGGAAGTACTATCCGATTCGCACTTTCGTGAATCTCTCCGGGTATGGAGAGATGGATGGTATGATTATTATTGTAACTGGCAGTTGTGAATAATAATACCGCATTGTGATTTTTACCACGCGTCTTTATTTTATATACGACGTCATTGCCCGTCGCGGTTACTCTGTCACGGTGACTAGCCGTCACTGGATCGGAGGAATCAGTTTTTTTGGAACCAGTTCCTATCGGATTTTTAAAATGGTCGCTAACACCTAAACTGGGCGAAGCCGAAACAAAAGCCGCCCGCAGGGCATAACAGCAGAAACTTTAGTTATAAACTGCTAGTTTTTAAATATTGTCTCTCATGTGGGTACCTACAATAACAAGAATAATAATGATCGAATACGATAGTTTAATCAGCAAAATTTAATCCAGAAATAGATATCCCAATCCCTTGGTAATACCGATATTACCAGACTTACATATTATATAGATGGATATATTGCAAAGCAATATAATATTTTAATAGGCATCCCGGCGGAATACTAATGGGAAAGCAACCCAACTTGTGGATGTGGATAATATCCAGATGAATATTATATGCCTCTTCGAGTTAGTCGCATCGTCTTTGTACCAACCTTCAGGACCACGTTCAAGACCTTGGCGCAATTTCTAAAGTCAAGGCGCATGTTATATTACTTAGGACTTTGGACGGAAGGTCGACTTCAACCGATAACCACTGGACACTTGGGTACTAACCGTTCTCTCAAATTAAATGACTTTAATGGGATCTGTCGTATTTATCCAGAAGATTGAATCATTTTGGTAGATTAAGTCGTTCTCATTAATATAAATAACTAGAATTATAACCTTTTTAATTCTTAAGTATAATCCACCTTCCCTATCTCCACTCCCCTCCCCCCTTTTCCTACACTCCCCCTCTCTCTTCTCCCCCTCCCCCTCATCCCTGCATCACCCCCACCCCTCCATACCCGTTACATTCATTTTTCAAACAGCTCGCGTGCCACCTATTAAAACGTAACAATCAAACACACGCAGTTTCACATTTATAATATAAGTATAGATTAGTATAATTTTAACTATCAAAGGGATCTCCATAGTAACCTAAACAAATAACAAAATTACAGCGCACGTCAAATAATTTCTTATGATTACCAAGCAACGCTTTGCTTTTCGTCTGGACAATAAACGTATAATAAATAATTTCATAACGCCAATTACCAATATACTATATACATCATATATTTGTTGCAAATAATGTGAAAGAATTTTTAAAGTCCATTCAGTATTTTTTGCGTGAAAGAGTAACAAACATACATCTATACATCCACATAAACTTTCGCCTTTATAATATTAATAGGATGTACGTATTAATATACCGATTTTAATGTTAATAAAAATATCACCAATTTACAAATTCAGGCAAGTGTAAGATCGATGACCATGCGCTAAATGCTTTACAACGAAAAGTTACTAAATCAGTGGTAGATTTGTTTCTATAAAATTTTGTACGGAAGACAATTCTAGTGATATATTCTAAATTCTATTACATGTTATGTATGGTACCCAACCAACCTACCTAATTTGTAATCACAATTCAAATTACCACTTTTAGAGTAACAGCATGAAAAGCATACATTTGTTATACGCTCAAAGTGAGGAAAACCACACATATTTAATTTTACCGCAAACCAAAATGGCAATTCTGTAATCGGTTGCATCACGGAGGAAGTGGTACTTATTTATGATTATAACTCGGCAAGATTTTTCGACCCACAGTGCTAATAATGTCAACCGTTTGGGTGATGACGTCTAACACAAGTATTCAACAAGTCTGGGCTATAAATAAATAGTCACATTATCTTGTGCAGTGATTTCGTTGGTCTATTAATTTGATCCAATTTATTATCTGCTGTGAATGGCGAAATGTATTTGGAATGGATTGACTTTACTGTTTCCGATTGCCAACTATTCCTGATATTTACGGAGAGTCAATGATAGATAGCATCCGATCAATCTTCAAACAGTTTCAACAACTTATAATCCATAATACTAAATGAAAACCACCTCAGAATCAGGACATTTATTTATTTATTTACGGACAAATAGTCCAATTAACAATATAACAATAACACGAATAGAAAAAAAGAGAGATCACAATGAAAGGAGATTACATATAGATGAAGAGCATTGACAAAATACATATAATAAAAAAGTACATAGAGAAGATAACTATAAGTAGCTTGAAGATGGATTTAAAAGACTTTAAAAAACCACATTGCGTAACGATTGCCGAAAGTCATTTAGGCTTACACCAAAAAATTCAATGCTTTGATTTGCGTTGACAAGTCTTGACATTCTGGATAAAGGAGAATGATATCCATAATTAGTAGAATGTTGATTGAGGAACAGCAATTCATTATTTCGGAGACTACGGGAAGGAATGTTGAACTGGATGAGTTGTAACAAAGCAGGTGTGTCAGTAATACTGTTGATAATTTTGAAAATGCATATTAGATCAGAGTCCTTTCTACGTTTTTCTAAAGAGGAAATGTTTAAAGTTTGTTCAATTTCATCATACGAGTATTCTCCTCTTTCAAGTCCTAACCTCCAAGCAATTCCTCGTAGGAAGCGATGTTGTACAGATTCGATGTAACAAATGTGGATAGCATAAAAAGGAGACCAAATGACACTAGCATATTCAAGGTGAGGGCGAACCAGCGAACAGTAAAGAGTTTTAAGTGTATTTATTTGTTTAAAGTCAGAGGTAATTCTATGAATGAAGCCGAGTAGTTTAAGTGATTTGTTTACGATGGTTTTAATGTGATCCCGGAAAGAAAGTTTACAATCCAGAGTGACCCAAAGGTCCTTGATAGATGTGACAGTAGAGAGACAAACATTATTTAGTTTATAATCAAACTGAATAGGTTTTTTGGTTCTATAAAAGGACAAAATTTTGCATTTATCAACATTAAGTTCCATGCAGTTAATTTTGCACCAATCATTAAATGAATCAATATCAAGTTGAAAAAGTAAACAATCAAGATGGGATTTAATTATCTTAAGAATCTTATTGTCATCGGCAAAAAGCCAAAAACGTGTGTGAGAAAAAACTTTAATGATATCGTTAGTAAAAAGGTTAAAAAGAAGCGGGGCCAAATGGGCTCCTTGCGGAACGCCGGAAGTTACATCAATGTTAAAGGATTCAAAGTTATTTATTGACATGATGATGGACAAAGGACATGATGATTGTTAAGATGATTTAATCAATATTCAATTCAAGTCTTGAAAACCTTAAAATATTAGTTTTCTCATAAATAAATCTATCTATCTGTCCATATAAATAAAAATTAATCGCCGAAATGTAGGTATGTACTCGCATAACTTCCGAATGACTGCATTAAATTGATTTTTTTTTTGTGTTCGTTATTGTCAGGACAAAGTTTATATAAAACTACTGGTGAGCTCTGGCATTATGAAATTTGTATAAAAAAATGTCATTTTTAAGACTCGTTTTTGAGTTTAACAGCTCGGCTGTGGAATAATTTTCCGGACTTCTACAACAATGGTTTTCCCTTCTACAACATTGGTCTCTTCGAGACCCATTTGTATGTAGATACATCAATAATAAACAGTTACAGTACACCAATAATAAACATTTTGTTGTAATAATAACGTTTTTGAATTGTTGAATATTTTGTTGAAAAATATCTGTCAGGAGATAGGTAATTTAATAATTTAGTAACAATCATTACTAATGGTAAGTTAGTTCTGCAGCACGGAACAACAAAAGTTCAGTGTCTGCGCGCTCTTGTGGAGTTGTCGGGAACATAAAACTAAAATTTTTGTACAAACGGACAAAAAGGCTGATGGATATAACCAGGGATAGTATCCGAAGTATCTAAGATATACATCTCTCGGAAACTTCGAAAAATGACCCTACACACAGCATCTGATAAAGATGATAAAGGTACTGATGGAAATAATTTTCCCCAGGGCTTCCTGTGGGTAGTTAATGTAAAAAGGTACTGATCCCCACAGAGAATATTGTATTTCAGCTTTATAAAATTTGTTCTGACACATTCATTACACCGGACGCGGAAGAGCCCATTTATAAATCCATGCAGCTCTGGTCACTATCTCAGTTACAAATTCTCTTCTCGGTGACATAAAAAGTGTTGTGTTCACAAGTTGTTGTATTCACACAATCAGATTCTCGAACTTGTCTTGGAAGGAGTTTACTTCTTTGGAATGACAGAGTTCTTTATGTTAATCTGGATTTATTAATACTTTGCGTATTACAAACGTTGTGACTGCGAATAGTCTACATAACTGGAAGCTAGCTGAAATGGATCTGAATTAAGTAAGCTCCTGCAACCTGCACCCCGGCCCTCGGCCCCCCTGGTACACAAAATCCGAACTAAACTAACCGCCATCTTGCGGACTTTCGGGACAGCTCTTAGCACTGCCCTCTATGTAACAAGCTCAGAAACTTTTAGATATACAACATCTAGGTATATAAAATACAGAACATTTTGGTAACAACTACCATGACCGTTTCTACATTTACCCTTATCTAACTTACAGGAAACCTGCGTTCGTAAAGCCAAGCTCTCCCCAATCGGTACTTAGCGACCGGACCCCCTACCGGAAAACCACCCACACCCGCGTCGCTCTAACTTTACTGATGATCACACTTTTTGCTTCCATTATATTAATTTTATGATTTCGTTTCTATTTGGGGTTTGATTTCCCATATCTAAGCATGGAGAAAACACGTAATGTTTTCCTTTCCTAGTCAAACCTAACCTAACGTAACAATTTTTCTATATCATCAATATCTGTTCGTTAAGATTTCATTTAAGTAAGTCTTAAGGTACGGTATGTGAAAGAGAGAGTATGAAAACAATGTGCAACATAGTTGTGAATGATGAATACTTGGAGCAGGTGGATTAGTTTGTGTATTTGGGAAGTATGTTTACGAGAAATGGGAAGGCTGATACAGATATTGTAAATAGGGTAAACGCAGATAACTCCATTAATGGCGGACTGAACGCCGTTGGCACGAACAAAAAACTGTCCAAAGAAGCGACGCTAGCAGTCTTCCATGGAGCGCTGGTAACTTCTCTGATGTATGACAGTGAGGCATGGAACTGGCAGAGGAAGGATGAAAGTGAACAGAAAGCTGTAGAAATGAGATCGATGAGGCGTACTCATTTCAATAAAACCATGTAAGATCATGTAAGAAATGTGGAGATCCATAAAGAGTAAGTATCCAGTAAGATTAATAAAAGGACGTTCAAATGGTTTGAAACGAAGATAGGTGTGTAAGAAGAATATATATATAACGCAATTGTGAATGGTAAAAGAAGTCAGGGATGCCCGGGGCATGGTACGATTACATGAATCAGATACTTAAATTGGGGCATGTCAAGAGTCAGAATAATAGAAGAGCATGAATGATACGATGTATGAACGTGATTGAGGCAAGGAGTGTATGCCAAGTCCAAGAGTTGTTTGGCGGTTCGTCTTTTCTGTCTAGTTAGTTAGAACAATGAGAAATTCATAAAAAATTGTATACTAATTATTGCATTCCAAAAACAACGCATCGCTTAAGGTGATCCAACAGTCCGGGAAAAATCGAAATCTGAATCCACGCCTCACTTTGGGAGGAGTTTAAAAATGCTTGAGAACAAACTTTTGAAAAGCTTTTGGAAAGGTTGGAAAAGGGATTTGAAAATTTGTAAAAAAGAATTAACTCCTTTTTTATACATTGTTTATCGTAATAACAAAGAAATTTAAAATTTGTTTTCACTGAACCAAGCGACGCAGAGTCTAGGACCTCTATTCTATACGAAATGGGTGTGCCAAGATTGTAGTCCTTAGGTGAACGGCATAAGGTTCACTTTAAAAATTCAAATTCGTCGAGTGCCGAGCGTATTGACTGATGTCAAAAATAACAACCAGAAAATGCATATTTTATTTTATTTTGGGAAGTTCGCGCGTAAATATATATTTTTTGCGATTATTATAAAAGATACTGAATTTGCCACATTAAACAATAAAACCATATCCGAAAAGGGGTTTATAAGTAGGAGAGTTTGAACTTGAAAGTTTTTTTTATAAAGCTAAAACTTTATTTTTTCTAGGCTTATTAAGGACTTGTATATATGATGTTTTTAAAGGCCAAGATACGTTCTACACGCAGTATTTAATTGAAGTATCTATGATACTTCTAAGCGATGAAACTTTCAAAACAAAAATACTTGCATGATTTTGTACGATTTTGCATTATTTCGCGTGGCTTCATCTTAACACCAATTATAAATCCGTTCCATTGACCGGCCCAAAGGTCAATAATGAACAATTCAGTCCTGTGAACTAGGTACTATTTCGGAACAATGACGTTATATTTTTAGATTCAATTATCGGCTCTGCTCTCTGCTTGGTGTCTTACAGTATTATTACATATTCAGAATTCGGCTGACAAGATATTTCAGTCCGCTGAACAGATTCATTATTCTATGAATTCGGCAGAAATATCAATGATATTGAACCTGTAATGGAAATTGTAATAGCGCGCAAAGTGCTGGCTGCGTAAAAAAACTTAACTTCAAATCCCAAATCGGGTAAACAAAACATCGTCTTTATTTCCAAAATGTAATATTTTGTTAAACTTTTAGTTATAGACACTTCTACAAATGTTTTATAATTTACCCACCTTAGGGAACGTACCCATACTACGTGACCAATTTTTTTGCAATTTTTAACCCCCCCCCGGTGACCAAAATCCTAAGCAAACCGCCGCTCATTTGTACCATGCGTGACATTTTGAAGACCCCCCCCCCCCCCGAAGAGGTCACGTAGTTTGGGTACGTTCCCTTACTCAATTTTAGCGTTGCTACACCAGGCGATTCGCGAACGAACATTCGGGTCCTGTGCAAAAGTCCCACCATGGACAGCGCAGCAATCCTTTGCTCTAATTAAGTGAACTTTACTTTTCTAAGCATGGTCTGATTATTTCAATGTGCGCTCTTCGGTGGTAAACGAATGATTGATGTCATAGTTTATCCAAAGCATACTCGAACCCTCCTGGTACCAAAAATATGTTAACGTGGTTTTCCTTTAGCTCGTCGAAATGATACCCAGATTTCGTGTTATGGCGAGTCTATCAATTACAATTTTTCCGTTCACTCATAACAAATGCCTTGATTTCCAAGTTGTTAAATATATATCGTTTAGAAAGGGGTCGTAGGTCAAATGTAAAACAAATGATGATTGAATAAACAAGCGGTCCCGTCAAAAAGACACACTAGCGTCATCTTGCAGAGATATAATAATATAGAGTGATTTAACTTAAATAACGTTTTCTTTGGGCATAGATAACAATAGAGAAAAAGTAACATTTTACAAAACAGAAAATTTTCACTTACTTTTCATTTTATATTTTCAAATTGTTTCGGCTTTGAAAATGCGATTAAAAAGTTAAAAAAATATGTCTATCTTAGAAATCCTTCGTGAATAGCAATGAATCATGCAGGCATATATCGATAGAAATTTGCACGAGACTCACAGCAAGGCTGGTTATATTGGTTATTCTGAATATTTACTGACAATGTGTTAAATCGGAGTCCCATATAAAATAATATATTTTATCTAATCTCACAGTACATGCAAGAGTCGACTTTATCCAATAATCGGGTATAATCCGTTCTGTCTTTAGGGTCAATAAATTATAGACAGTCGCAGTCGGCTGGAATAGGACAAGCAGGTATTATTTGGTTGACATTATTATTGTTTTAATATTAACAAAGAACATCAACCGTGAACCTGCCAAGTCTTTAAAATTTAAGCAGGTGGATTAAAATGAGATTATAAATCACTCGTGTAGATGGATTAAGCCGATATAATAACCAGGAAATAAATATTTTTAATTTCAAACAAAAACACGATTATCAAAACCTGCAGGGTTTGTTAAAGATTCTTGGTTTTTGTATTTTTTAATACATATTGGAATACTGCACAAGAGATCCAACTGCTCTCAAACGTAAGGAGCCGGTAAGACTTTGGTATTCCCGGTTGGGGTATGTTGTGAGGCTGCAGGTAGTGTCGAGGAGAAATAGACGAGGAAACGAAAGGTGGGTAGGCTCCTGGATGTTTAGATTTAATATTGAATTAAATTAAGACAATATAAGCGAAACTCAATCGAAAATCTGGAAATAGAAAAATCAGAAAAAGATATTGACACATCTGGGACTCGAACCCAGGACCTCTTGCTTTCCGGGCAAACGCGCTAACCACTGCGCCACGGTGTCGATATCAAATTCGGTCATTTTAAACTGTATCATTTCGACTAAGAACCACCCACATTATCTTCATTTTCTTAACGCATATATTATTGGCTACTATCTTTATGTATGATTGTAAGATTCAAACACGAACTAAATGCTCTCTAGATAGTGTCTGGATAAATCCTTATCCATTTTATTTAATATGCGACATCTATTGACTTTCCTGCAAGTCTAGATTGAATTTTAGATTTAATCTATTTAATGTAAATTGGGAGGCGGGAATGGGTACCGCCGCCCCGAGAACCTTTATTGGTTAACCAACACCTCTGCCATAGGTCACTCCAAGTGTTTCGCTACGTTTGGTGATATAGCTGGGGTGCCCGGGTTCTTGGGGAGAGGTTTGTCTAGGTTTTGGAAGTGGATGACCAGGACACACTGAACCCCAGATTCCTACCTACCCCTTAAACCTTTTCATTACCAGAACACTCCTCTCCTCCTTTTCCTTAAAAAAAACCCCCCGCACAGCATCCCCAAAGATGACATAGGCCCTGAGGGAAATTATTTTGCTTAGGGCCTCCTGTGTGAAGCTCACGTATTAATTAACATTAATGCTCTTGTCATTAATTAACATTGAAAAATAATCATAAGTATTTAAAAATACCTCACAATCTTGTTCATACCAATTTTTATCGCTAGATGCCATTAATGTCTTCATAATTACAATTCCTCAGGCACACATCAGATGTTTTAACACGTCAGTATATTTAGCTTATCGATTTTATAAGTTTTCCTACAACTAATCTGATCAAATTAAATGCATCTTTTGAATTGAATTTATCAACCAATTGATATATTGGTTGACGTTTAGTTAAAAAAAATTATCTGACCTGATGATGAATGCTGCAAGACCGTCTGACACAAGACATATGAGATATCACTGCACACCTTTATCACAAACCAACAATATCATATCGATAATTCTCTTATGCTTTTACCAATAATAAATATTTTTCACATATACACTAAACTCGTGGCGAGTGTCAAAGTAATAGAAGAGGTTGTATGATATGATGTACGAATGTGAATTAAGCAAGAAGTGTGTGTCAAGACATATTTGTGCGGTGTAACATCCTTTCTGTATACTCCTTAATATTATATTTTTTAACATTAACTCCACACAGACGGTTATTGATGCTTCTTGAAGGATCTTTTTGAAACCCGTGTTGAAGAATGGCAAGAAACACAAGAGCTGTTGAACTCGTAGAAATGACCCTTTCTCATGTGACAAATGTCGACTATGCACGAGTGCTGAAGGGATGAATGACGCGGGTTCCTCGTAGTGTTTTTTTATTATTTTTTTTTTAAGTATAAACTTCTTTAGTGTGATTAGAATCTCGATGAAACGAGAAACAGCGATTCTAAAAAGTGTAAAACACATACATCTATAGGATTTAGCCTGAGAGAAAATCGGTCTCTTTTCTGTGCGCTACTTCGTAGCCTATGGATCTCCCCTTTATGCGTTGCTTCGTAGTCTCCCCGCTATTGTCTACTTTAGTTTTCTGAAGGTTTCACTTCATAATCTGTTTTTTTCTTACATTAGCTTCACACTCTGAGGAAAAAAAAATCCTTTGGACCTATGTCATCTTTGGGGATGCTGTGTGGAAGGTCTTTTTCACGAAAAGAAGGAGAGGAAGTTCTGGGGAGGAAAACAGTATGAGGGGTGGGTAGGAATCTGGGTCAGCATGTCCAGGAGTGACGGATATATGAATCCATCCCTTCCACTGCGGTGCAAGGCGATATTCCGAGAGAGTCCTGCTGGAGAGTTCGAAACGTTTCCCTTCACCAGTCTCTCCCGATCCGGGCTGCCACGCAGTCGGTAGGCGGGCACTTCCGCCGCCAAGACTCGAATAAACCTCACTCCATGAACCCAGGCACATCTGATAAATTACCAAACGTTACCATTTCTAGTATCTTTCAACGGTAGCAATCTTCCGAACAGACCCTCCATTGATATGTTTGGTGTAACCCTAAGTGACCAGCTCAGGTATGGGAGCTCCATCGAAGCCAGATTAAAGTTAGCCTCCCAAAAACTGGGCGTACTGTACAGGGCCCGCAGATACTTTAATAGTACACAACTGCTAACCCTGTACAAATCACAAGTGCGCCCCACGGTTGAATTCGGCAGCCACCTCTGGTCTGGAGCTCCAAAATACCTGAAAAATACCCTCGACTCTGTGCAGAAACGGGAGGTCCGCTTAATAGATTCTCCCATTTTAACAGACGGATTGCAATCTTTAGAGCACAGGCATCGGGTGGGAATGCTATCCTTGTTCTACCGGCATTACAATGGAAGATGCTCCGAGGAACTAGCGTCATTGATCCCTTCGACACCGGTGCATAGTCGGGAAACACGCCAAACGCGTGCCCAACATTTGTACACGGTTGACATTCGTCACATGAGAACGGGACGTTTCTTCGGCTGTGGAATGATTTGCCGGCCTATTTTCCTCAGGGCCTCCTGTGTGGAGTTAATGTAAAAAAGGTATATTAGTTAATTCTCTAATATTTTTCTTGATTCCTTCACGCTTGTCGATCAAATCATTTAGCAAATCGTTGGTTACTCAATTTATAATTGCACACATCTAAAAATAGCTCCAATTTGTTACTTAAATAGTTTAAAACTATTTGAACTACTTCAGCAAATACTTGGATCGTGAAATTGATATTCAATGAAGCGTTTTGCGTATTGACCTTTGTGGTTTCATGGTCCCTGAACCATAAAACTTAGAACCATACCATAAAGTTTTTTGCGACGATAAATTCTCTTTTGGTTCACGTCAATGACAGATATAATATATTATGAAAATAGATACGCTAAAAAATCGAAAACCATGCAAATAATGTAAGTGATTTATTTTTCTTAAAATAAATTCATTATACACTTTTAATCTTTATTGACATGTTGATAATCGACAAAACTATTTGGATTTTCCAAGTGTAATTTAGTTATAAACATGAACAAACTGCGTACATTAGTTACATAGGTGAAATATTTTTACAATTAATAAGTATATTTCATGGTGGTATGGGCACCGCCGCCCCGGGAACCTTTATTGGATAACCAACATCTCTGACATGGGTCACTCCAGTGGTTTGCTACGTTTGGTGACTTATCAGGGGTACTTGGGTTCATGGGGTGAGGTTTGTTCAAGTGTCTGCCCACCATCTGCATGGAGAGAAAATGAAGAACAAGAAAAAAGAGGGGAAAACTTGCGAGAGCAAGAAAAGAGAGGGGAGAGAATGGTTGAGGGAGTCCCTTTGACTTCTCCAGCCGTAGTACGGAACTTTGACTTGCACCGCAGTGGGAGGGATGGATTCATATATCCGTTATTTCTAGACACACTGACCACCAGATTCCTACCCACCCCTAATACCCTTTTCCTTCGCAAATATTCCTCTCCTTCCTTTCCTAAAAAGACCCTCCACAAAGCGTCCCCAAAGATGACGTACCTGGGGGGATTATTTTTTTAGGGCCTCCCATGTGGAGCTAATGTTTAAAAAATTGGACCTATTTTATTATGAGTTCAGACTACCCGGGATTTCTCATGCTAGTCTAGAAAATATTTCTGAAAATTACAAAAAAAGACTGTGAACGTGTTTTAATGGTGAATTCTAAATTCGATGACACGACATGGTTTTATACAAGGCGTCATATTAGTAGCAAAGGTAATCCATAAATAAGTTTTCCATATTTTCCAGGATGTCTAAATTAAAAATTCCGACCTAAATACCGGAAATAATTATTTTGATTAAAAACAAGGCTTTTAAAATACGCCGATGAATTTAATTCAAACAATGATTCTTAGCGTTAATTTCTCACGAATCTGAGAACCGGAAGCACTCCCCGCTGTGTAAAGCGACCCTTCTGTTCGCGTGCAGTGGAACCTTCGTGCTGGGGAAGAGTCAGGTGCTTGTCGTGCTGTTCGCGCTATCTGTGTCAGGGGTTCGCTCCCCGCCGAGGTGGAAATAACAAATTGGTTTTGGTAAATGATGTTATATATTTATATTGCCTGGAAAATTGTTACGAAAAATTTTTTTACCTATCTTTGTCACACATAGACGTCGAACATACACTAAAATATACATCTAGGATTTAGCCTGCTAGAGAATGAGATAGTATAATCGGTCTCCTCTTTGTGCGGTGCTCCTCACTCTTGTCTACTTAACTGAAGGTTTCATTTATACCGCGTGTGAATTGCACACTCTGATTTTGTTATGTATTTATTTTACTAAATGCATGTAAAAAAATTACGTTACATCTATTATTTATTCACTACTGAAACCCAAAAAAATCGGTCTGTTCGTCGAAGTTTTTCTAAAAAAGCACGATTATAATTTATAATAATTTGTGCGCGATTCAAGATTCAGGCTTTAAGATTTCTTAAGTACCCACGTCTTAAGAAAGTTGGGCCGAATCTAAGCCTACTGGTATAGTGGTCTGTAATGACGTCAGAGGAACTACGTCAGTAGAGCCACCACCATCCCTTCCCCTGGCCACTTGGGGTGGACCCTTATTCATAGGCAGCAGGGCGATGTGTTGGTGATTTCAAATTAGAAACCTGTCTTATTCACGTTTCGAAATACCTGTTTGTATTGATTTTGACGACAAAAAGGGAAAAGCCAATAGGCCACTTGCATGGATTTCATAACGACTTGGATATCATGTGGATAGATCTTTTTACTGTTAGTAAAATTGTTTAGAAATGTACAGTTGTTTTTATTTTTAAATCAATAAATCCATTATTTGGGCTCATGACGTCACTACATGAAAATGTCCCGTCTCCGAAAATGTTCCTATTAATTTAAAAAAATTCCACACTGATTTATTTTTTTTATATGGCATCACTTTGATTTCAGGCGAATTTTTGAATTCGTTCACTAGATTTATTGTTTGTTCTCTGCGAACTTATTATTTGATTTCACTTTTTGACAGATGTTCTGAAGAGAACCCCGTACATTTTAGATGTACGGGGTTCTCTTCAGAACGTGAAGAAGATGTTGGTACGTGTTTTAGAGGTATAATGATTATGGTGCTGATTTTAACAAAATAAAATTTTATAATATTCTTATTATTGTTATAATTTACAAGCACAAGTTAGTTCATTAAATTTAGTAATATATACGCTGTACAATATAATGATTTATGATCAACAAGATGGATCAAGGAAAAAAATATTTATGAGATGTAATATTTTTGGTATGCCTCGTTATTCTCCTGTGCCATTCGTGTGAAAAAGGTTATTTTTTTTAAATGATTTTCGGCTATGTAATTATCGTTTTTTCACACCTATAAAATTATGTCCCGTATTTCCGGTTTATAAAAAATGGTCTGATTTTTCGGATTGAAATTTTCAAAAAATCCCCAGGGTTTCAAAAATACGATTAGAAAAAAAAAAATACAGAATGTCTTAGAATATTTGCCTAAACCGGAAAAAAAATTAAAAAAATGTGATGCAAGTGGCCTATTGGAAAATAATATATTGGCGATAAAAATATTTGCGTTTCACGATTTGGTTTTAAGGTTTTAAGTTCTCGATAGACAATTAATTATATCAATGATATTATAGAAGAGAAAACCTACACTATAAGTTATGCAACCTCAAGAATTCAGTCAATCGAGTTGCCTATCGTATCTGCCGATAATATAATTTTTTTCCAGAAAATAATTTGTTTAAAATATGTATTTATTTTGTCTAAAAGTTTTACGGTCAATCTTGTCGAATTTCATGATTTTTCAAGGGATTTCGCTTTTTTTTAGAGGATACCTCACAAGAGTCTTATCTGCTCCCGTCTGGAGCCAGTGAGACTATGGTATCCCTAATTGGGGTATGTTGTGAGGCTGAAGGTAGTGGGGAGGTGAAGGAGATGGGGAAGAGGAAGGTGGAGAAGTACCTGACTATTCAGTTCTGGTCACCAAACCAGTCTAAAGCCATTTCAAGCAACGTTTCAATTCTGAATCGTGGTCTTACACCATGACGATTCTGAGAGTATCTTCCACTCTGGAACGTGCCACAAATATACTATGTATTATTTTAAATGTATTAATCGTCAAATAACACAAATTAATAAAAAAAATATTTGTCCACGCCGGGATTCGATCCCGTGACCTTCGGATTGCGAGTCAATACCCCTAAACCACGCCGGTCGTCTTTTTAGCTAAAATGCAATTATAATATCCCGCGATTTTCAACAGGTCTACAGGCTAGTGTTTCATAAAGAAAGGTGTTGCATCTATAGTACTTATCCATTACCTAGCTAACAAGAAAGTTGTGACATTTTTGCAATATTTTTTCATCACAGTTATTAAATGTGCTTAAGTTACTTACCTTTTCATTTGCTTTACCAGAGCAATCTTCAACTTACTCTGCTTGCTTCCTCGCCTGCGTGTCCTACATCCATAAACAGGGCCTTAGGCGTCGGATTATCATCAATAAAAAACTTTCCACTTTCTGGTAATAGTTTATTCTACTTTCAACCGCATTCCAGAATAACTAGGTTCTAGGATTATAGGTCGTTATCAAACATGCAATGCAGGAATAAAAGACAAATCCTTTTCATGTTTTACATGGTTTAAATTATTATTTATATTCCGACTGTCCTAGAAAACTTATTTATATTCCGACTGTCCTAGAAATCAGCGGGTAGAGCACGGTTAAATTGATAACTTAATAATATCATCCCCGCCCAAAAAGAAGAAGATGGAGAGATATGTAATTACGAATGTTGGAGATAGCGCGCTAATATTTAGCGCGATAAAATTGAAGCGAAAGTTGTGAAAATGTTTAATAAAACACGACTCGTTTAAAATAGAGCAAAAATCTCATGGGGAACATCTAAAATAGCATTTAAAGAAACACTGAGATTTTTTTCAAACTTGTAAAATAAGTTACGAAAAATTACTTTTTTTAAACGAAAAATTACTTAGAACCACATACTTCGCTTTCTGTCAATCAATTATACAATACGGCATTATAGGATGGAGCGGTACATATACAAATCAAACACAAACAATTTACATATCACAAAAAGTAATAATAAAAAAAAAATTTAAAAAAACCCTACTCATATTCATCAGAACTGTTATTCAAACAATTTAAGGTCAGAAAATTAAGTGCGTTAGTTACTTTTATCACGCAACATTACAAATTTATAAAGATAATATTCAAAATAAAGTTGCACCCTTCAAAAATAATAGAAATCTTAGACAAACATCAATACTTCCTATTCCAAAATGTAAAAAAAACAATAGGACAGTTAAATCATAAATATCTCGGAGATAAATTTTTTAATTCACTACCTGAAAAAATCAGAAACATGAACAGTAATATAAAAAAATTTAAAACTCAGCTTAAAACTAATACTGAAAATTTGAACTGAATAAAAAATAATAAATTGAACCAATATAATTAATTATTGTAAAAAATATATTATAATTTATGTATCTTTTTGTAAATAAATTAAAAAAAAAGTGAAATTAACGTGTTTATAATCAGTTCCGGAGCAAACTTTGTGATTTTTTTCTATCGAGGGAATTTCATATAATTTGCGTTTCGGCGTAAAACGCGTCTAGATATTATCTTCAAAAATAACCAGTAGAAATTCGGGTAGAGGCGACTTAATTAACTTTCGACGATTTTACATCTACATCCCGAGCACGGTTGCGCTGTCGATAGCCAAACCGATATTGACTCCCAAAATCGTTTCATGATGGCAACCCTGGTGGGTATTTTCCATGGTTCAAGTTCCTAAAGGTAAAGCGTCAAACGAGTATCTAAAAATACGAATAAATTGACAATGTGGAATGTGCTCGCATGTACTTTTTGACAATAAAAGGGAGTTAATAAGTAAATGAGGACCTTAACTCGAACGGATTCAACAGAGCTGTTTCAATTCTAAGAACTTCGTTAGTTCACCTCCGTTCATGAATAAGCCAGTAATTTTGCATGGAGAACGGTACTATTAAAAAATATGTATTGGCCGTTAACCAAAGCTTATCTGACACTCTGGAGGCTGCACTAAAATCATGCGGCCTTTGTCTATCGCCGTTGGAACATTTATTATCATGTTGACCGTGCTCGCAAATATCGCCAACTGATCATAGATGACGAATTTAGTCTATAGTATTGATAGAGGTGTTTATCGATCTACTGTGCTAGGATCCCAGATGTTCAAATCGGTAACTTTGTATTAGATATATTTAAATATTTAATTTCGTGTCTACATTTTGATTGCTTTTGAGAGCAAGATATTGCTATAGAGTGTCGCATATGAAACTACTATGCAGTAAAAAAAATTGATTGTTAATCAAATTTATATCTATCAGATGGACAAAATGATCGAACAGGTTTTGAGTATCGTGTTTAATACGTGTTTGACACCACAAATCGATGATAATTATCTAAATGATAACAATATATTTGTAAACAAGTGTCGTTATTGCATCAGATAACGTGAAGATGTCGAAAATATTACCTATATCCGATTACTTTGCAAGCAGGTGCATCATAATTTATATTTTAGGAAATCTTAATTTTTAATCTTGGGAAAACCTGCTAAAGGCATGTATATTTAATCTAGATGCACCTGAAATAGATAAGTGAATGAAAGATTAAAAAAAATCATTTAAAATCATCCCAATCCAATCAGTTTTGATATTAGAATCTTGTTGCTTTAAAATGGATGAATATGTATGAATTTGGAATGTATTTATTTTGAAAACACTAATGCATGTCAATCAACCATCACTTATTTTTCTGTATAATAAAAACCAATGGAAGCTACCTACTTATCGCATAAACCTAAAGGATTTGGGTATTATATTTTTGGCGTATCTAAAGCAGACATGCATATTTTTCGTGGTAAATATCACTCAATGAGATAAGAGTGTATCGGTCTGATAATTCATCGGATTAGATGGAACTGGTCAATTATTGGCATGACAGATTACGACAGGCCAAATATGCTCACTGGGGGATCGATGACATGCCTAACATTTAAATTAATTTACCGAAAGTAAAAAAGAATTCGATTAAGAAATACCTACAGTTCTCACCTGCAGTAGGTATTTAAGGATATTTCAGTATATCACGTTCACAACAATGTTTAGAACATCTTAAATAAATATCGTGGTTAAAGAAGACATGCGAGAATTTTTTTGTTTTTTTTTCAGTCACAGAGATATGTGAGATTACATTTGTCCTGATTAAATTTAGATTCCAGACGTTGTTTTTCTGTGGGATTATGCTAAAAATGATGGATTCATACATCAACGGATCATTTTATTAACTATTGAGGAAAATATATATTTTTAAAGATGGATCATATTTGTCTTTCATTTTAATTAGTCAAGAATATATATATGTATAGTGTATACAAACATTTTCGTATATATAAGGTGATTTCCATCATTAATAAATTATTACAAAATACATGTAAACTCCATTACATGTGCCGACCCATCCACCTCAAAATAATCGCAACTGGAGTCAGAGGAACAGTAGCAATTCAGGTCGGGGAGTGATTTGATATTCTAGGATTTGGGAAGGGTAAAACTTTTGAAAAAGAAGGATAAAAAGTTAATGGCTAAATTGGCTATCTGAAACCAAAAAACCCAAAGGCATTTCAAGCAACATTTTGATTCTGAATAGTGATGTTCCACGGACTATTCTGAAAGTTTTGCACATGCCTCCAAGTAAATTCAATTTAGGAGGGTACAAGTACCGCCACTCTCCGGGAACCATTTATTGGATAACTAACACCTCTTCCATAGGTCACCCCAAGTGGTTCGCTACTTTTGATGACTTAGCAGGGATGCCCGGGCTCATGGGGTGAACATTGTTCAGGTCTTGGAGGTGGATGCTTTTGCCCAACAGGAAGACTCTTTGACTTCTCCGGCCGGGTTATCTTAATTTATTGCATTGCACGCAGTGGAAGGGATGAATTCATAGATGCATACTCACTCACGGACACACTGACTTCCAGATTTCTACAAATCTCTCATACCTTTATCCTTTCCAGAACTTCCTCTCCTCCCTTAACTAACAAAGATCCTTCAAACAGAATTCCCAAAGATGATTAAGGCCCTGAGTGAATTTTCTCTCAGTGCCTTTTGTGTGGAGTTAATGTGAAAAATGTAAAAATTAACACCTAAACATAATTTGAATTTGTTAGCTCATTTCCTTTTGAACCTCTGGATCCATTTGTCTGTCACGGAGATTATCTTGATCCTTGAGACAGCTTTGCCTAAAACTTGCACAAACTGTACTTCACAATTTTCCTTCCAAAATGAACCCTGTGATTTAATATTTCCAGTGCCAAGAGGGGTCTGGACCTCGGATTCGGTCGCGGCTACCCCGCAGCACAGGCCGCCAAGGGGCTGATCGGGCAGGCCACCGCCAACTACCCCGGAGGCCCCGGCCGCAGGAGGCGCGAGGCCCCCCAAGCTTAAGCCCTTCGCGACGGCCTCACAGACCCCCACCAGCCCAACAACCCGCCGCGCTGATCAACCAACTTCCGCACAGGATCAACCGCTTTTAGATTGTGGTCATATCATTTCAATAGACGACTGGAATTTTATAAATTGTTTGCGTTTTTGTAGGTTATGCTTTTATGCATTATAGACCACCAAAATTATAAGAAATTGTTCAGAAAAGATTTGTGTAATCGAGTCATCTATGTTATCTTCATAAGCTATTGTTAATTTATTATGGAACAACTGCAAAATATAAAACTAACGTTTGTTTAGTCATGTAGCCAAAAGGCAATCACTTTGAGCCCTACCTAAATACCTGTAAGTTGATTTAAAATGCTTGAATGAAATCTGTAAAACGGTGTGAATTTTCTTACAAACCTTTTAGAACTTTTAAAAATGGTTTCATCACATTATTAATATCACTAAATTAACTCTTCGTTAAAAATACTTTGCGTTCAGCTCAGGAGTTTTAGACTACTGCATTCTTCACTCAATAAAAATTCAATAACAATATTCTGATTAATGCAGTTAAAACTGACCTAATTTAATTCATGTTTCATCTTCGTTGCACCTTTCAGACTTGTGTGTTGTAAGAGAGCATTTAAATCACCGTAATTTTGTTCTTCGATCATCAAACTTACCAATACCAGCCCAGTATTTTATCATAGGAAGAAAACATTTATTTTATTAGAGAATTATAGATTTTATTGCATTGTTATTTGATTGTAAATATCTCTGTCGAAACATACATTTAGTTCTTTGAAGGTGTTGTGAAGTTTCTATCAAAGAGCAAGGGTATAAACTGTAACTATTTGAACCTACAAGAATCTATCAAATATCAAATCATAATCATCAAAAACGTTTTTCTCCACAACTTCATAGTATATATACCTATCTGTATTACTGTTAATATTTTGAAGCTTTTTGCGATTTAACTGTTATATTCAGCAGAATAAGAACTACACTTTGTATTAATGGACCCAGTAGAAATAACAAACATGTATATGATATAGAAAGTTGTTTAGAAGCTGAATTTCTGATTCTTTTATGCAGCTAATAGATTTGAAACATAATAATAAAATTATAGTTAAGTTTCAAAGTAAAATCAAATAACTTAACGTAGAATTGCACCATCGTTAGATCCTAGCAAAACTTTTGTTTATTGCAGTAATACTTATGTCAACCCAGTAGAATACAACATAATATTAGAAAGCTATGTAACTGGTATAATTAAATATATTTTGCTATTTTTATTATTGTGTATAAATTAAAAATCTGATGAGGAAACAGCATTTTTCTAAACTATACCAATTTATTGTAATATTGTCCCCGAGTTCAAAATTTTTGAGATGTTTTTCTCACGCTTTTTAAAAGTCTATGTATTTGATATTGACGTAGAAAATACAAAATTTCCCTTGGCGACACCTAATAAGAAGGCATTAAATTTTAAGGGACCTCATCCCTTAGACTGGGGAAGCAGACAGTTACTTCTTACGTTCTTACCCGTTGGTGTTTCTGAGGGTTTATGTTGTATTTTCCAAGTCCAATCAAGTCAATACAATCATGATTTAGAAATAACAATAATTCCAACTAGAATCCATCAATTTCCCTGTAGATAAAATTGTTTCCCAAAAATATATATTTATTGTATTGTTATAATGTAATATGTATGTAAAACCTCAATGTATTATTAAATTCAATGAATAACAGAATGAGCATCAATACAGTGTGTATGGAATTACATAAATCTGCTCCCGAGTTTTAGTGTTTTTATTATTTTTTTCCTATAGTTTAACCAATGAGGGCCAGCCTCGACACTATCTTATGTTCAATTCATAAACATAACAAATTAACATTTCAAAGCGTTTTTAAAAGAGAGAAAATATTTAAGATAAGATAAGCAGATTTAAGCCCCGTATTCATGGTAAACATTAGTTTATAAACATTTGGTCAACATTGTTGACGAGCGGAGAGAATGTTGCTGGAAACTTTGTTGAAATAAATACAGGTTGTCCACACACCAGTCTGCGTTAAAATGTTGCCCGAGGAAGTAGTGTTGTTGTGTTCTCTGTATCTGATGAATAGGATTTCAATTAAAAAAAGAGAAAAAGATGGTGGATTCGAAACTATCTTCTGCAAAGAGAAAATTTGATGAGTGACCTCAAAATGACAGATGGATCATTTGTTAACTTTCCGAGAATGTGGAAAAGTGATTTCGAATATCTTCTGAAAATGATTGGTCCGTCAATAGCCAAAGGCTTCTATCTTTGTATTCTTTTATAAAAGAATCCCATAATAATGGTTTACATTGAAACAATTCTATTAATTGCATTATTTTATCATTGCTCCACACTACTGCCATGTTTATAAACTGTTGCAAACACGTTCACACACGTCAACATTTGTTGCTAAACTGATGTTTACGCTCGTCGGGCGAGAGCTTGTCAACATGCCGTTATCAACTCCGCAACATGCAGTATTGCCAGCAACATGTTGACAGCAACCCCGCAACACGTTGATTCAACTTTGTTGCTAAACTAATGTTTACCATGAATACGGGGCTTTAAACTAACAGCAACGAAGCTTGCCGTCTAAATTGCGCTTCATTGTTACAAACATAGATATTCTAAGTGGTTCTATTTAACAACAAGACAGCTCTCCTGTCTGGCATGACTATTGGCAAATTATTACTGCAAGCCGGAGATATAAAAGATCTATGTTGTCGGTGACGGAGATACAACATAGAAACTAATGCTCTCCATGATTGTCGGGTTTTTGAACCATCCACGAATTAGCCTGACGAAATGTGTTACATTGAGCACATCCCTTCTGACCCGTAAATGGTTCATACCAAACATGCCGAAGAGAGAGTCACTAGGATAGAATCACGGGTAGTAGCCATACTCCCTCAGGGAGAGAAATCTCAGAAATTCATAGCAGATAATGTTTCTGTTTAATGATTCTAATCACTCCGATTATCCTGCACTGTGCAACATAAACATACACAACATACATACTTAAAACCACTCGAGCATTGGTTTACCAAATTTAGTTGGGTGAATTAAAAAAAAAAATGATATATAAATATTTTTTTTATAAATGAATGAAATTAAGATGGATTCGTTGGCTTTAAACCGCGGTAAGCAATTTGTAAGTTCCCGTATTAATATTTGTATGTATTTAGAATACACAGAAATTCTCCTCGCTCGACTGGATAGATAAAATTATAGGAGCATTGTCAGTTCTCAATCAGAGTTCGGTTTGTTTTTGGTTCTTGAGGATAAAAGGGAAAGAACGTAGACACAGAAGGTCAAAAATAATAGAAAAATTAAATAATAGGTACTAAAATTACACCTTGAGGACAAGGTCTTAATAAAGGGTGAATACCGCACAAGAGTTTCAGCAATATATGTGTGGATCCCGGCTACGCATCGGTGCTGAGGGAATCAATGACGCTAATTTCTCGAAACATCTTTTATTGAAATACAGGTAGAACAAGGAAAGTATTCTCAGCCCACGCCTGTGCTTTAAAGATTGCAATCCGTTCGTTAAGATGGGAGAATCAATCAAACATACCGCCAGTCGAGGGTTTTTCAGATATTTTGGGCTCCAGACCAGATATGGCTGCCAAATTCCACTATGGGGCGCACTTGCGATTAGTACAGGGTTAACAGTTGTGTACCATTAAAGTTTCTGCGGGCCCTGTACAGAATGTACAGTACGCCCAGTTTTTGAGAGGCTAACTTAACTTTGGCTTCGATAGATCCCCCGTACTTGAGCTGGTCACTTATAGTTACACCAAGCATATCAATGAAGGGCCTATTCGGAAGACTAGATTTTCACTAGATGGTATGTTGCGATAATAATTTTGATTCTGAATTGTGGGTTTTCAACAGGGCAAAACTGCGAGTATCACTGATATACCACACTGACCAAAACATAATTTATTCTTAAAATATGTAGTGTTCGTCGCAACAACAAATACCAAATGACTGAAAATTAAATTCGTTGATTTCGCTAATAAAAAGCATTGTTTCGAAGTACACAGTGAAAGGTAAACAAACGTTTTTGATCTGACAAAGCGCTATTTTCTGGAAGGGCACTTTTCGTGGAAATTCCGCGAGGGTACTTAAGCTGCTCTTCAAAGTGCCCTTGAGGCTATTCTTCACTAAAACGGCAACATGAATATGAACCAAGTTTATAAAATATGTACAATCAGGTTGAATGGGACTACCTAAGCATTTAATTTAGTATTATTAAATGGGTTCAAATCCTTATTGCATCTAAAACTTTTTTCTCTTTAGCATATATATTTTTTACCGAAATACGTGCTTCTATGCGCCCCGAAACCTAGAAACGTACATACACGTCTTTTTTATAATAGAAAAATTAAAGAAAAATATATTACACCTTGAGAATAAGGGCGAGGACAAAAATATATTACACACAAAAGTCTCCAGGCCAGGATCAGGATGGGTACCGCCGCCCCAGGAACCATTTATTGGATAACCAACATCTTTGCCGTAGTTCAACCCAAGTGGTTCGGTACATTTGGTTACTTAGCAGGGGTTCTTGCTGTGGGGTTTGTCTGGGCCTTTTTTAGGGAGACCTAAACTAGACCTCTCCAGCCGGAATCTCTCGGCCCACCGCCTTGCACCAAACTTGGAGGGATGGATAAATACGTCTTTCACTCCTGGATACATAGATTCCCAGATTCTAATCAACACCTCAAACCTTTCTCATTTCCAGAACATCCTCTCCTTTCTTTAAAAGACCCTCTATACAGCATCACCAAAGATGACAAAAGCCTTAATGAAAATTATTTTCCTCGTGGCCTCTTGTATGAAGCTATTGTAAAAAGGGCAAGGAAGTGGGAAAATAAATTTTGCGAACTGCCAGACTATTCTGATTTGGTCACTAAACACAGCTTAAGCCTTTTCAACCATTAACATTATTCTTTTTTTAATCTTAAGTTAGCTCACATCATCGTGTGTCCTAAACATAAATATTTTAAAATAAACGTATATTTTTTTTAATGTAAGTTTATTTAATCACAAACTCAACATCAATGATTCTGAACGATGGTCTTTCACCAGGGCGATACTGAATATAGCTACCACTTCGTGAACATTGATATAAAATCAGTGTCAGTATATCTAGCTATTACAGGAACCTACTGGAGATTCTGAGCGCAACGAATGAATATGCGATATAAGTTTACATTGGATTCTTAGAAATTGTAAAACTTTACCTCGAGAACACCAAGATTTTCCATCATAAAAATAATAGAAAACTCCACATTATTTCACCCTCCATTAAACGCTGAAATGTTCAATATTCGCTAATGGTGGTTCTCGACACAAAGGAGACTTGTAATAATATTAATAATAATGCATGCACCGCCGGGAAAATTCTGAAAACCTCATTTCCAATATAGAACACGTATTTCTGGAAAATCTTTAGTTTCACTTCTCCCTTTGCATAAAATATGGCGCGCACGCTATAGGTACTGTACATCTAGGGAGATTGCATATTTCTTCAAGAAAATCTGTACGGTTTGCTGTTAGCCTGGTACCAAGATATTATCTGAAATGTACAATATTATTCCCCGTATCCGATATTCAGTTACAGTAATTATGTTCACAACTATGCTTGAGAGCAGATAAAATGAATGATAATATAATTTAATTTTTTTAGAAGAACAACTCTTTTTTTATAACTTATAAAAAATTAATAGTAGTTTAAACTTTTATAAAATGGTCAATATTACGTTTCACATAAATAAAATCGGTTATATTTATCCGAGACGCTATCTACGTTACAAACCAGTTGTTAGAACTATTGTTTTCAATGAAATATGCAGTTGCCCATGATATGGAAAAATTAGTCAAAATTTGAAAATATGCGATCGACAATTATGACGTTTGACGGAAGGTAGCAATGGTTGAACTGGTAAAAGCGCACGTCCCGGTTAGACGAAAGGTTCTGGGTTCGAGTCCCAGTTGCGACTATTATCTTTTTCTATTTTTCTGTTCTCTTTCATATTTTCTTTTAGATTATTAATGTTATCTTCTTCTTAAATAATTTAATTTTAACTTATTGTGTTTTAATTGTGCATTATGATTATTAATTCTAAACATAATAAACGTACGATTTTTTAAATTTTCAAACTTTCAATAATTGAAAAATATCTATATCAGGGGACAATTTGGGATGCGGGTATGGGTACTGCCGCCTCGGGAACCATTTATTGGATAACCTATACCCCTGTAAAAGGTCACTCCAAGTGGTTGGCGGCGTTTGGTGACTTAGAGATGTACCCGCGTTCATGAGGGTGAGGTTTGTCTAGGTTTTGGCGGCGAATGCGTTTGCCCACCTACTGCGTGGCGGATCTGATCGGGAGATACCGGTTGTGGGAGACCTTTTGAACAGTCTCGATTCGCCGCCTTGCACCGTAGTGGAAGGGATGGATTCATACGTCCGCCACTCCTGGACACATTGACCCCCAAATATCTATTCACCCTTCATACCCTTTTTCTTCTCAGAACTTCCTCTCCTTCCTTTCCCTAAAAAGACCTTCCACGTAGCATTCCCAAACATGATAAAGGCCCTGTGGGAATTTTTTGAGGGAACAACAAAAGTTGTCCCTGTTTTTTCTCCCAGGGAACAACAAAAGTTTTGTGTGTGCGCGCTTGTGTGAAATTGTCGGGAACATAAAACTCCGAATTTTGTATTATATCTGAAATAGAAATACAGCCGTTTAGATGGTTGTGCTGTTATCAGCAGAGCAGTTTTCCTGCTATCGGCGAGGCTATTAATAACCAGCATTCCGCACAAAAATGCTGATGGATATAACCAGGGATAATACCCGAAGTTTCTAGGATATATCTCAGAAACTTCTTTTGTACTTTCTCTACCAAAGTTAAGTAAATAAAAATAATAATACATCCACTGGTCCACATATTATTGAGCCGCTTTCCAAAATGCTAGGCATTTAGCCATAGTAAACGACCCACACGAATCGCGGCCGAGCTGCAAAAATGCCTGGAGTTGCTTAGCACAAATCCCAGCACTCTCAAAGCTTTGCCGCGTATTATCGTTTCAACGTGGACTCGAAATGTTAGGTGCGTTTCAAGTACGATGATTACTGCTCTCAACTGTTCCCAAACGTTAAAAGCGTAAGACTATGGCATCCCTAATTAGGTTATGTTGTGAAGCTGGGGGTGGTTAGGAGGGGAAGGAAACGGGGAAGACACAGATCGGGAAGTAACCGGCTCCTCACAACTGGTCACCAAGCACCACTAAAACCATTTTATTTTCCTTTATTTTTTTCCCGTTATACATTTCAAAAGAAATTTTTACACATTTCTTAAATATATATAACATAACACAAGATAAACAATTAAAATAACAAGACAAGTAAAATAATGTTAAAAAGTAAAATATATATATACCTAAGACAAAAGTAGATAATGGGAACCCACTAAGGCACTGCCTGTGCGTGGGTAATATTAAAGTGCTAAAGTGCTAAATTACACCAATAAGTTGGCAGTACAAGTAAAAAATGTAATTTTCAATGTGAAAGTTTAAAAATATAGTGACACATACAAGTTAATTGATTTTTTGTTACGCTTTCAAGAAGATAAGTTAAGTAAGTCTTGAAGTTACAGTAGAATTGTAAAAGTGAATCATGAAGGTTTACATAGAGTTTATAAAAAAAGCGTTTCAACATCTGCATCATTTAGCCATAATTTTAATTCTTTTATGTAAAGTAATATTTTATCTGTCATTTGAATGTGTTTTGGTAGAAGATTAAATGTACGAGGACCAATAAAACTGCCATATGTTTGCGTTAATTTGGTTTTGATTTGGGGAACTTGAAACACATTTTATTAGTCCTTTCGCTAATTCTATTTTCATCATTATTAGTCCTTTCGCTAATACATATTTCATTGTTTGCAATATAAATAATTATGTTTACGGATATTGAGTATTTTTGTCTCTTTGAATAATATCTCAGCCGGGAATGTTTCATTTCTATTATACATAATTTTAATGATGCTCTTTTGAGCATTTTGTAAAGGCTTAATAAATGCATCAAGCGCACCACCCCATCCTACAATGCCGTAGATTATTGAAGATTGTACCAGGGAAAATTAGACCATTTTCAATTTGTCAAGATTGAGTACTTCCTTAAGTCTGTAAAAAGTATATGTAAGATATCTTAATTTCGAGATGGTTTATTTTAAGTAACGTTTCAATTCCGAATGGTGATCTTTCACAAAGGCGTAACTGCGAGTGTCTTCCACTCAAGAACTTGCCGAAAATATACCAGAAATAATTTTTTAATTAATTAACTTTAAAATAACACAAATTAATAAAACACAATTTACTTGCGCACACTGGGCTTTGAACCCGCGATCTACACGTCATAAATAGAAGAAAGCTCATAAATCTTCGACATCTTATGAGGGACGAAAACATTTACTAAATAATAAATTTAAAAAAAGTAAAAACTGTATTTTTTAGTTTGATGAGTTCTACGAAAAGCCTTAAAACAATTTGAATGCACGATGATAGCTGAGCGATAGAGTTATTTAAACGATTGATATTATAAACTTTGTCACATTGTGATGGATTAACAGGAATAAGCTTTACCCAGAAAGCTTTTTGTTTGCATTGTGGTTCCCCCTAACCCTAACCCGAGTAATGCAATCCAATACCATTTAGTTGTCGGTTCTCTAATTGCGTTTTGAGAAATAAATTTTTTAAACATTCAAGAGATAAACCGAATGGGTTTGGCACATCTAAGGTGGACGAAGTAAGGTAAAATATCCCTTTCTTCGGATGAAAATGATCTTACTTTAAGAAAAAAAAAATTCTCCAACTGAAATCAATTTCTCAATTTGGGAGGCGGGTGTGGGTACCGCCGCCCCGGGAACCTTTTATTGGATAACCAACCCCCTGCCTTAGGTCACCCCAAATGGTTCGCTACGTTTGGTGACTTCATGGGGTGAGGTTTGTCTTGGTCTTGCATTTGTGCACCTACTGCGTGGTGGCTAGAATGCTTTTGTCCACCTACTGCGTCGGACCTCTCCAGTCGGACTCTCGTCCCATCGCCTTGCACCGCAGTGGGAGAGATGGATTCAAACGTCCGTCACTCTTGGACCAATTGAACCCTAGTTTCCTATCCTTTTTCCTTCCCAGAACTTCCTCTCTTTCCTTTCTCTAAAAAGACCCTCTACATAGCATCTCCAAAGATGATGGTTTACACAGACCCTGAGGGATATTTTTAATTCCTCAGGGCCTCCTGCGTGGAGCTAATATAAAAAAAAAATGTCTGAAAACTTCAGCCAAAATCGTTGTCTAGACACATGAAGAGACACACCTAGATACCGCATGAAAAATCACGAAAAACTTTTTTTCTTCAGTGCCCAAAAAATTTAATTGTAAACCTTCATAATTATTATTTCTTCCTACTTGGTCAATAATCTTCTCTTATATATAAAAATGAATCGCTGAATGTGTTGCTAAGCGCAAATCTCGAGAGCAGCTGAACCGATTTCGCTAATTCTTTTTTTAGAATATTCCTTGAAGTACGAGGATGGTTCTTACGGAGAGAAAAATTAAGAAAATTGGATTATTTCAGAAAATCTAACGACTATCGCACGTTTGACAGTTCGCGTGTTTGAGAATGACATTTTGCAAAACAATGATTGTTAAATCAGGATTCTATATTTGAAAATCTTTAAGTTGATAAGTTTGTTTAAAGTAGGTACTCCCTTAATAGTTTAAATCGAATCAAGGATTTTAGATATTTTAAATAGGTACCTATGTTAGGTACCAAATTTAAAATACATGATAAATGGAAATTTGAATAAAAATTGTAAAAGGTGGCACGCGGGCTGTTTAAAAACTGAATGTACTGGGATTGAATATATGGAACGCGGAAGGAGGGTTGGCGGGACGAGGGAGCGGGAAAGGGAAGAGGGAAGGCGGGGAAGGTGGAAGGGGAACGTGGGATGGGAAGGGGACGTGTGAGGGGGGAGGGGAACTCGGGAGGGGAACGGGGGAAGGGGGGGGAGTGGAGTGGGAAGAGGGAAGGTGGAGGTGACGGAGTGGGGAGAGAGAGGGAGAGGACGCAGGAGAAAAAGAGGAGGCGGAAGGGGAACAGGACGAATGGGAAAGGATACTCAGGGAGAAACAATTTCTTTATTAAATGGCATAGCAACGCATGCCGCATTTTTTCCTTCTTTTTATAATAATATGTGGATGATTTACATATCCCACATGCTTTAATTTGTGTTTATATGATTTGTATATATATATATTTTTTCTTTTTTTCTACCACTTTATGTTTTCTTTAATGTTTTAATCTATGTTTTTATATATATTATAAATTTTAGCGGTAACTTCGCTGGTTAATGCAACCATGTAATATGTTTCTTTCTTATAAAAATATGTATAATTGTTTGTTTCCTAAATAAACTAAAATAAAAAATAAAAAAATAAATGCCGGGACCAGCTAGTTTTCCATGAAATTTGTGGGTGGATTTTCAAAATACCACCCACCATTCTACAGGATTTGAAATGTCACGGGGCGAATTTGTTTTATCCGAACACGTGCATTACAGGCAAAAGTGAAGCAAGGATCATACTGAGCAGACGCAACGCGACGCAACGTTCCTGTCCGGTTCACACTGGCCGACGTACGTACGCGTCGCTGTGACCACGTGACAAGGGGTCTCTGGTTGTGCGCAGGCGCGTTTGATTTGACACATTTGACATTTATTTTTTAGGTTATGTTTATGTGATTCCCTTCTCAGCAGATGACAGCTTTGCCATGTCTTGAAAGTGAATTTGAAGATGATTTGCTACGATTATTATTATTAAATCAATATTCTCGTTAAAAGAAAAAAGTGAAAAGATTTGGGTCCAAAACATTAACAAACAAAGACAAATGTTTGGAGAGTTCCATACTTTAGTAAAGGAACTATAATCTGATGACGGACGATTCTTCATGTACTTCCGTATGAGTAAAGTGGTATTTGAAGAGCTTCACAGCATAATTGAATATGACATAAAAAAAATAAAACACGAAAGTCAATTCGGATCAGAGAAAGACTGGCAGTGTGTCTATGTCATGTTTGATTGTCATTCATTATAGGGGTATAATATTGAAAGTCATGAATGGCTGAAATTTCCTCCCAAGCTGCACTGCGTATGCAGAATCTCTATAATCCTGTAATTTGATTTTATAAATAACTTCGTGCCGTCCAGTTTCAATGAACTGTTCGTCATCCATTTTTGAATAATATCTGTCAAAAAAACAACCACAGATATTGCGAAACATAACGTTAGATGCTCAGATAACACCAAAAAGATGTAAAATCATCTCGTAGTAGGCGTGACCATACCCCCTCCACCTTCCACATGGCCCACGCCGATCTGGCTGCGGCAGATCCGCGTAGCGTAGGGGGCGTCGGTTTGCGTTGCGTGGGGCTAGTGTGATTCTAAAGCACCCGTTTCCATAGAAAATGTAAGGATGGTAAGTTGTCCAGATATGGAAATGATGACGTCTACCTACGTCGCGTAGCGTTGCGTGGGCCTAGTATGTTCCCACCTTGAAGCTACGATTACACTGGACAATTTTTATATTTTTTTTTGTAATTCGAATTGCTTTACCTTAAATAGCATTTTTTTATTATTGTCAATAAACACCCCCAAAGCTTTGCGGTATGAGCGTGGGACGCATTGTACACGTTCACCTCTCTGGGCCCTAGAAGCCGCAAGATTCTCTTTAAGTTATATTACAAATTTATAGAAGGGAAAAGAGATTGTTAAATGAGTTATTAAATTGCTTAACAAAAATGTCCAGTTCTTTGTCGATTTTATAAATATATTAATTTCAACCTTGGGTTTAATTCAAAATATTTGCCTAGTTAGACCGCGGCGATATTAGAGAAAATATTGACTGAATATTTTAATAATATGTTATGAAACCTAACTATTTATGGATACACGTGGGGTTACACAAATATTATTTGCTAATAACATCATAATAATATGCCCACACTACCCCTATTCATTAAAGCAAAATGAAATTCTCGTGGTCTATTTAACTCCACGCAAAACTCAGCCTACCAAACTCGAAATAATCCAAATTGACTTGCTCCAAATATGTAATCGTATATGTTCGGCAAAATATGAGTTATATTTAGTTCCTGGTAGGGTATTTCGGGAGACGATAATAAACATGTTTGCATAATTATCGAAGTGTGAAGAGAAATAAATTACTAATTCTTAAAATAATAACGAACTGGCCTCAATGAAACTATTTATACTATGATGGCCTTCAAGTAAACGAGATAGCAAAATGGTGAGAGATTTAACTTTTTGAAAATTAAATCTCCCCATCTGGCGGCCTGTGAAGTTATTTATGTCAAACTGACGATTCTTATGTGAATACCGCACAAGAGTCCGTACGCTCCCAAACATCTGGAGTCAGGGAGATAATGGCATCTCCAATTAGGATATGTCGTCAGGTTGTAAATAGTGGGAGTGGTAGGAAATGAGGCAACTTTTACATGGAATGGAATGGGATAAATTTACACTTAGCGATACTGAGAGTGCCTTCCACTCTGAAACTGACGATTCTTATGTGAATACCGCACAAGAGTCCGTACGCTCCCAAACATCTGGAGTCAGGGAGATAATGGCATCTCCAATTAGGATATGTCGTCAGGTTGTAAATAGTGGGAGTGGTAGGAAATGAGGCAACTTTTACATGGAATGGAATGGGATAAATTTACACTTAGCGATACTGAGAGTGCCTTCCACTCTGAAACTGACGATTCTTATGTGAATACCGCACAAGAGTCCGTACGCTCCCAAACATCTGGAGTCAGGGAGATTATGGCATCTCCAATTAGGATATGTCGTCAGGTTGAAAATAGTGGGAGTGGTAGGAAATGAGGCAACGTTTACATGGAATGGAATGGGATAAATTTACATTTAGCGATACTGAGAGTGCCTTCCACTCTGAAACTGACGATTCTTATGTGAATACCGCAAAAGAGTCCGTACGCTCCCAAACATCTGGAGTCAGGGAGATTATGGCATCTCCAATTAGGATATGTCGTCAGGTTGAAAATAGTGGGAGTGGTAGGAAATGAGGCAACGTTTACATGGAATGGAATGGGATAAATTTACACTTTGCGATACTGAGAGTGCCTTCCACTCTGAAACATTCCGCAAATATACTGTGTATTATTTTTATCGAATCAATTGTGAAGCAGACCAAATAAATTATAAATTCAGCTAGTTAGATACAGTCCTAACTGAGAAGTCCTTTAAAAGGGCCTCATCCGTATTTTCTAACTGGATCTGAAGAGTTAAAAACTCCCATTTTCTATTCCATTTTTTTCTCCTTTGCCCAGTAATCTCAAAACATTTTATATTATTAAAACACGCTATAACCTCATTGGTTCTTAAACTACTTCGGGCAATGAAAAAAGTATACCTATACCTTGTATAATTAGACATTATTTTCAATTTTTATTAGAATAACTCTCTTTTATAATAACTTTAGAAGGTTATTCTCATCAATGTAATAAATCATTGAAGAAGAAGATAATTCTAATAAATTTAAACGTAAATATGGAAAAGAACAAGACACAGAAAAACAAAAGGTAACGGTCTCAACTGGGACTCGAACCCAGGATCTCTCGTCTTATCGAGACAAGCTCCTCAACCCACTCGGCCATTGAGACCTTTCAATTTTTTCTCTTAAAAATAAGAGGTCTCAATGGCCAAGTTGGTTGAGGCGTTTGTCGCGGTAAGACGAGAGAACCTGAGTTCGAATTCCAGTAGCAAAGGATACCTTTTTATTTTTCTGTGTCTTGTTCTTTTTCATATTTTCGTTTAGATATATCAGTTTTATCTTTGCTTGAAATCATTTCAATAAGTTGATACTTGTTTTTGTTTTTCAGTACGTTGAAAGTTGGTACTTCAAAACCTCCTGTGTTTTAAGCACCTACCCCTCTCAACATCCTTCTGATTGTACCTGGCTAATAAGATCTGGCTACTTAACACGGCCAGTATCATTTCAAGCAATGCATTGACAATAAATGGTTTTGATACACTATGAATATACTGAGAATACTAACCACGCAGCAAAGTAACCTAAAAGATGCAACACTCTAGTTTAATCTTTTACAGTAAGTACTAATAAATTGCAAAAAGCTATAGTTTCAGAGTACTCACATCGCATACAAGCATCACGTGAGTAAGTAGTCTCTAATGTAACTGACAGCAAACGGATCGATTTCACCGCAATACAGAAAATTAGTAATGGACTTTCCACTGCAGTTTCAAAGTAAGGCAGATGATACATTTGAAAATAAGCACATCTCAATATTGAAGTGCTCAGAAGTAAGTGTTGTATTGAAATAATGTGTTATAATTAGTGGCTGGTTCTGTAAGGTTTAATTTTTTATAACAAAAACTCTCTTTAAATATCATTGAAGAAGAAGATAACAATAACAATCTAAACGAAAATATGAAAGAGAACAAGATACAGAAAAATAGAAAAAGATAATGGTTGCAATTGAGACTCGAACCCAGAACCTCCCGTCTAACCAGGACGTGCGCGTTTACCAATTCCGCCATTGCCAACTTCTGTCAAACCGTCATATTTGTCAATCTCATATTTCAAATTTTAGAATTATCAATATTATCTTCAACTAATTGTTTTTCCATATTATAGCCAACTTTTTATTGGAAACAATCATTATAAGAATTGGTTTATAACCTAGATAGCGTCTCGAATAAATATATGACGGCCGGCGTAGTCCAGTGGTAAGACTCTTCACTGGCACTCCGAAGGTCGCGGGATCGAATCCCGGCGTGGCAAATAAATTTTATTTGATTAATTTGTGTTATTGCACAATTTATTCAATTAAAATAATATAGTATATTTGCTGCACGTTCCAGAGTGAAAGATACTCTCAGTATCGCCCTGGTGACCAGATCTGAATAGCCAGGTACTTCCTCTTCACTATCTCCTTCCCCTCCCCACTACCTTCAGCCTCACAACATACCCCAGTTGGGGATGCCATAGTCCCACTAGCTCCAGACGGGAGCAGTTGGGATTCTTGTGCGGTATTCATGTAAAAAAAAAATCCGATTTTATTTATATGAAACTTTTGACCATTTTATAAAAGTCGAAATGAATATTTATTTTTTTATAAGAAAAGTCTCTTTATTTAACTTTTGAAGGTTATTCCCATCAATGTAACAAATTCCAGTTAGACGAGAGGTTCTGGTTTCGAGTCCCAGTTGCGACCGTAATCTTTTTCTATTTTTCGTGACTTGTTCTTTTTCGTATTTTCGTTTAGATTATTATTGTCATCTTCTTCTTCAATGTTATATTATTACTTTAAGGTTTAATTTATTGTTAATGTTTCTGTATAACTTAATAACCGCACCAGTCATAAACAAATTCTTTTATGCTCTTATACGTACTCCAAAGAGATTCCAAACATTCAGGCATAGCATTCCAAATATCTAATTGTCTCAAATGACAGGCCTAATGCAATTAACTGCACAGTCCCCGCCGACAACGACAGATTAGCATAATATTATGTCATCCACGACAAATAGGCAGGGATTGAAGAGAATCGATAGTCCTAAATTCTATTCATACCAGAGCTAAATGATATTTTTAGCTGGCGAATTTTTGTTCCATCAGTAATATACACATACATGCAGAATACATTGAATCCTGTGTAAAGTTACTAGGTATTTATTAAAATCACAATCAAAAGGTATGTCCATTAACAAAATATTCCGAAAAACAATTAATAAAGACTCAAAATGGTTTTTAGCTTTAAGCACACATAAATAAAAATCGAAGCTCTTTCACTCAAAAGTCTCATGCATATCAAAAAGACCACGTTTTTTCAACCATTACAAGTCACAGATTTAATTATTAAAGTTTTCCACAGAGCGTATATCTTACGGTTTGAACATAGGAAATGACAATAATAATATGGTGATCAAGGGGATACATAAATAGATACGAATAGTTTAAGAATACCTAGTATGTCGTGGGGTAATTACTACAACCATTATAGCTAACTTCAAAATCGGTGTTTAAAAGAATAAGTATATTTCCTCGACTACAGCCTCGTTTACAAGCTACTAGCCGGCGTATTCACTACCTTCTAGTAAACTCCTTCAGTGTAAAATCTGCTAGTTAGCTATGATTACACTGAGCGAGTTCACTAGCAGATAGTGAATACGCCGGCTAGTAGCTTGTAAACTCGCTCAACGTATTTTCGTTATTTGTTTTTGGGGTGTTAGGCCGTGTTGTTGTACCTCCTTCTTTAGCCAACACATCTACCGGATCTGCCGGATCTGCCCTGATGATGGACACTGCAACGATGTCCGAAACGTTGGCTAAAGAAGGAGATGGAGCAACACGGCAGGGCCGTAGCTAGAGTTAAATTTAAGATAGGGCAGCGGTAATTACAGGTAGGGCGCAAGTAAAATGATCTGATCTTAGTCGGGGGGGGGGGGGGGGGGGGGGGTGCGCTCCGGGCGGCACTTTTAAGGGGCGGCAAAATTTCATAATAAATAATAATATCTTGTTAAAATTTTAATAATTTCTTTCATATTTTTGTTGCATATATGATTTATGATTCAGACGACCGATTGAAATGGGCAAGGAATTTTTCATTACTTATTCTGTGACAAACCTGGGGAAACCCCTTTCTTCAAATGAATGTATAATAATGTCACAATGATAACTGTAGCGACTGACAACACCGTCCGGGTCGAATTTTGTTTTGCGCTTGGATTTTTTATGTCTAATATTCGGTGAGAATGATTGGGAGAGGTCCGTGGGCGATGCACGACAATTCTAAGAAAGTTTCATGGATCTTCAAATCCAATGGATCATCAAACCATCCATGTGTTCCAAGTACAAAAGTAAGAGGAAAACCATTTTCTTGTTCTGGGCGTAGCAGATTAAATCCTGGGTTAAAACCAGTTTCATATTCCGAATGATCTGTCAAAATTCCAGTAGCGGATTAATCTGCTGACACATTTCGAAGGAAACCGTTCTAATATTTCGAGGGGAGTTAAAATTTTTATTTCAAACCATTCCACAAAATTCGTTATTCGTAGGAAAACCATACTACGCATTATATGAGAGTAATACTAATTAAATCTGTAGACACGCAAGCAGATTCACCCTTAATTTAAAACCAGTTTTGTGATCAGAATGTAAATTTTGGATTCATCTGCTGACATATTTTGAAGGAAAACGTTCTCTTATTCGAAGTGAATTGGAGGTTATCCACCACATACCCGCCCGGTGTAAGTAAGAGAAGGTTACTATTTAACAAGGACTCTTATTTTTTTATAGAACGACCCTCCAATTATAATTAACTAAAACTAGACCCCGATTGTCTCTGCATACGTTGTTAGTGAGCAGTATGCAAGTGCTTGATCTGATGACAAACCGTTTAGTATGGAGAAGGCCCGAAGATATCGATCTAGTGATTAGTTTATTTATGACTCAACCGTTGAATGACATCCCCAAACTGTTTGGGAATTCCCCTTAAGCAGTGATTGCAATACGCGCGCAGCCTCTCACCACTTACTTCAATTCCATCTATGGGCAGAATAAAGAATTGATATAATATGATTCTTTGGTTAATTCGAAGCTGTTTAGTTAGATGTCGCTACGCTACCCTAATAGGAAGTATTTTTTTCAATCATGTCAAACAATGAACAAACAGTTTACTAGTATAGTATCATAGTCGATGGTATTTCTTAAGGTAGGGCACAGGTATTTTAAGGTAGGGCATTGCCCCCTAATGCCCCCCCCCTAGCAACGGCCCTGCAACACGGTATAACATCCCAAAAACAACGATGTCCGAAACGTTGGCTAAAGAATGAGGTAGCGCAAAACGGGATAACACCCCAAAAACAAATAACAAAAATGCTTTTGGCCGTGAAAATCTTAAAACGTATCTCGCTCAATGTAATCTAGGCTTATGAATGTTACAAACAGGAAAGTCGTAACGCTTTGGAATCATCAAATTATTTGAATACGTCTTTTTATGATATCTCCAAAAAACTGTACCGTTTGATTTTATAATTAGTTACTTTAGTTACCTACCTCAAGTTTTTTAAAGTTTCGATTAGGTAGACATCCTAGACTTAGTTGTGGCACTAAAGTTTGTAAAATTGCTTGAGTTGATTTCGTTGCATTTTTTATATAACAACTAGGTAAGTCATTACATTTATGTAAATAAATACATAAAAAATACTTAGCTGTTTTCTAATTTACAAAATATAAATATTACGGTTCCCAATATATCAATTTAAGATTTAACAATACTTATCAGTATAAATATATAACAACCGATTTATCAGATTGATTGTCATCTTATAATTCAATTTCTCAACAAAGCTGATTTCAGAGTTACCTTTTTGTAGTCATTACCCCACGATATGGTAATATTATAGACATTTTTGTATGACGATACCCATGTAATAAGAAATTAGATGTTGAAACAGCATTGTTATTAATTATTTGTTATGTCTATCTGTTTCCCATAAATATAATAGGTCCCTTTTGTATTTACGTTTTATATTTATGTTCTTACGATCGTACATGGCGGTTCCAATGAGAAAGATTAATTATTCTCCGTACCAGCATTTAAAAATTATAACTCAATATCAATTTTATTTCATTCAAAATTTGCTTTAATTTATAAGTACATTAAAAATGCTTGATGATAAAACTATTATAATGATAGACTTTTTGTAATTATTTTTTTAATCATAAGTATTTATAATTTTTCAATAATGCCTAAGCAAAATAAGAATGTAAAAAAATCTTAAATATATTAGTTTGTATAAATAGACAAACTGAAGTATTTTCGTCACAAAACACGTGTGCGGATCTTTTTTTTAATGATTTTATTTAAACTAAAATTGAAATTCTGAAAAACAGCTTTCCCTGATAATTTTTTGATTTATATGATTTGAAATGTATATTGTATAATACAAAATTTTGTTTCAAAATTTAACAAATCTGCCAACGACCTACGGTAAAACCTTATTATACTAAAAATAAACATATTTTATCATAATTTAAAATATAAATTCACTAGATAAAAGAACAAACTTTCGAAATCAATTTATACTTTTTTTTAAGAAAAAGGGTCAATACGGCTAGAATTTTATTTAAAAATGATATATTTCCGGTTGTGTCTGATTATTCCCTTTAAATATACCGCAATATCAAAACTAGCATTATATCATACTCTCGTTCCATTTAATTACTCAAATAATTAATTTTCAATTACATAATTCTATTTCTTAAAATTATTATTTAAAATAATATCATACATTTATGTAATAAAATATTTATTTCCAGTAGGTAACTTAATCGTAAGCTGTTTACTTCTCGGCTAAATTTATCAGCGAGCTTTCACACTTTCCCGAAAGATGGAAGGAGTGCTACTGGAATTTCGGCAGATTTGTGTTTCCGCTTTGTTAAATCAGAAAAAGATACAAAACAGAACACTAGAAAAATTACCCAGGTTTTCTGTGTTTACAAATTATCACAGATCTACATTTTAAACATAGAAAATAAATAAATTCTCTCAACGTGATTCATATCTACAACTGGCTAATAATAAAATAGCTCATGTATTTAGCAGATGGCTCTATGGGTCCAGAAGTGGAAGTTCATTTAAAAAAAATGATATTTTGGTGCAATATCCAATTAAATACGATAATATTCATTCGTGGATACCTCACGAGTTTGAGAATCAAATTACATTTAATGTAGTAAATTATTTCATGCGACAAGCGTGCAATGTGCAAAACCAACCTACGTTTATCAAACTATTTCTTTCAGACGCATAATATTAATAATGCTCTATCCATCACGGCAATGACCCAAACTGTCTTCAGAATCTGAAAACATTTTTTTCAAGGCGACATAGTGCCATCTCGTTTATTGTATGGTGCGTAAAGAGACAGAAGACATGATATCGGGACATTTGATAAATTGACCCAGCCAGTGCGTGGAAAAGAAATCTTCCATTTAAGACGTTAGGTATCACTGCTTGCCGCTGCCCGCTATCTCGCGGTGCATTTCAAATACATTATGATTAGAATAACACTAGTTGTTTTGATTTGTACAATATTTCATTGGTATAATACACATTTTTGATAGTACCTGCTAGACCCCGTGAAAAATCGCGGAATATTATAATTGTAGGATTGTGAAGCTTAAAGTATTCATAAAATATTCACCTCAAAACCAATCAAAAAATAAATACAGACAATCTGAACTCTACCGTATGAATGAACACAGTTGGTAATCTTTAAAAAATATTATTGAGATATCGTCAAAAATGTAAAAAATAGCCATTTATAACAAAGAAATATTATTATAATTTTTTTAAATAAAATAATTTCGTTATCGCTTATCTGATATGACAGACGTAAGTTCTAAATCTGAAAATTAAAAGTTCATTGAACTTGAATAATTTTAAGCATTACACACCAAGTTTGTAAATATTTACCTAAAATATCATGCTTTTTTATATTTTTTAATTCATTTTTATTCCAGTAAAAAGAAAATTACATTTTCACTTATTTAACTAGAAATAATTAAAAACATTAAACTAAACTAAATATAACAATACAGCGCTTTTCTATGTCGTTACTTTGTTTGTCAATAATAAACTTTAATAATTTTTTTTATATGTACCCAGCTTATTTTCGTTTTTAATGTCGTTTGGGATGCAGTTAATATATAATTTGCCACCTTCGTAACCAATGGATTGTTAACCATAGTTAGTGTGGATGGTGTTTAAATGTATGTTTAATTATCGTGTTGCCGTTGTTCTTGTTGTTGCTTGCAAACATTATTTCCTAAGTCATTCACTTGACACTGGCTAGAACAATCCTTTGGGCTAAAAAGCCACGAAAAAAAAGGTTTTTTTTTTTTTTTTTTTTTCTTTAACTCCACACAGGAGGCTTTGAGGAAAATAATTTCCCTCAGGGCCTATGTCATCTGGGATGCTGTGTGGAGGGTCTTTTTGAGGAGAGGAAGGAATGAATATTGGTCTTGAAGAGACCTATGTTGTAGGAAGGAGGAAACACAGAGGCCGGCAAATCATTCCACAGCCGAGCTGTTGAACATAAGAACGAGTCGAAGAAACGACCCGTTCTCATGTGACAAATGTCAACCGTGTACAAATGTTGGGCACGCGTTTGGCGTGTTTCCCGACTATGCACCGGTGCCGGAGGGATCAATGATGCTAGATCCTCGGAGCATCTTCCATTGTAATACCGGTAGAACAAGGATAGCATTCCTACCCGACGCCTGTGCTCTAAAGATTGCAATCCCTCTGCTAAGATGGGAGAATCTATCAAACGGACCGCCCGTTTCTGCACAGAGTTGAGGGTATTTTTCAGGTATTTTGGAGCTCCAGACCAGAGGTGGCTGCCAAATTCAACCGTGGGGCGCACTTGCGATTTGTACAGGGTTAGCAGTTGTGTACTATTAAAGTATCTGCGGGCCCTGTAGAGTACGCCCTGTTTCTGGGAGGCTAACTTTACTCTGGCTTCGATGGAGCCCCCATACCTGAGCTGGTCACTTAGGGTTACACCAAGCATATCAATGGAGGGCCTGTTCGGAAGATTGCTTCCGTTGAAAGATTTTCATTTCGATCCCTTTTAGACGTAATCAGACAAGATTGGGTCTTTGAAACATTAAATTCAACGAGATTATTTTTACCCCAAGAGAAAACACTCTCGAGGTAACCGTCCATTCTTTGCTTCAAAGCCCTACGAGCTGATGGAGTTTGTGAGCCCTTTGGGGACTTGTCAAACAAAAAGCTATCATGAACTGTACTATTACCCAGAAATACGGAGGAATGTTTCACATCACCCATGCACCGACAACCCAAATTAAAATTTATGTAATAAATAAAAAAAATAACTATTATTTTATTGTCAAATGTTCTGATTCTGAAAATTAATTATATTCATTGATTTTTTTACGAGTTTGCTTTCCGACAACAGCGGACAGACCAGCTTTTGTGTTATATTTATATGGTTATTATCTTATACAATCTGTTAATTGGAAAACAATTTTCTTACAAATATAGTGATAAAAGTGACAATATTTTAAATTAGGTAGGTATGATACGTCTAAAGATTTTTACGGCCAAAAGCATTTTCGTTATTTGTTTTTGGGGTGTTATGCCGTGTTGCGCTACCTCCTTCTTTAGCCTAAAGAAGGAGGTAGCGCAACACGGCATAACACCCCAAAAACAAATAACGTTAGTATCAGTTTTACATTAGCTATTTCAGAAAATTTCATTAAAATTTTACCGTAAGTATGATTTAAGTCAATTATTAATTGATCTTGAAGGTAGAAAATACACTTGATTCGTCAGTAATTTAAAAACGCCAAGTAAAAAAGGTTCTAAAGGTCATCTGAATATTAATTTGAGAAAAAGTGTAATAATTTGTTTAGAAATACTCGTAGGTTCTGTTAGTGGTTTCTTTTTACTTTGCGTCTGGCTTGTGTAGAATTGACCCAATATGCAGGATGAACATTTCCAACAACGTCATATCATGGGAGCGTTTCACCATCCTCTTAAAAGCTTATCCTTAGATTAATAAATGAACATATATGTAAATACTCGCAATAGGTAGAAAACTTGGCTAACTTATCCAATATTCAGCCACTATTCATAGGTACGAGTACCATATAGTAACCTCAGATTTCTATTTATAAAAAAATCAAAATATGCTTGCTTGGATGTATATAATATATGAGTATATGAGATGTCCATGTATTAGTAAATGTTTGAAACTTTCAAAATACCTTCTTGAAACTCCCGTGAAGGTTTCTGGATTATTACAACCACATGAGAATACATCTTAAAAGATTTTTTAATCACTACAAAAACTCTTGCGAAACTGTCAAACATGTCAAAATTTGAGAATGACGTTTTGCAAAACAATGATTGTTAAATCAAAATTCAATTTTCGAAACTCTTTAAATTTATTTGAAATACTCGCCTAATACTTTGAATAGAATCAAGAATAATAGACATTTTAAATAGGTACCTGTGTTAGGTACCAAATTTGATTGATTGTTCTTATAATATGCCAAAATGAATATTTGTAATATATCAAAAATGAAAATTTAAATAAAAAAATTGTAGCGAGGGACTAAATATATGGAACGCGGTAAGGGTATGGGACCGGGAGGGGAAGAGGGACGCACGAGAAAGGACATGCAGGGAGAAACAATTTATTTCTTTAAATATGGCATTGCAACGCATACCGGGAATCAGCTAGTTATAAATAAATAAATCATGAATAGTAAATTCGAAAATATACGTTATCCTACACAATGCCATAAGATAAGCCATCAAAAGGATGGTTAGGTACCCCCATGTATATCCATTTTATTGTAATGCCGTGAACACACGCTCGAAGTTTTGGCATAGAAATAAATATATTTTATATGACCTGTCTTTAATATTAAGGTTGCAACGACTTGAGCATATTTTACTGAACTGAAATAAGTTTATTGAAAACGTTTTATATTATCTACTATGCTGAAATTTACACATTAATTTAAGACCCCGCATTCCAAATTTCTACTGACATACTTAATTTAACAAACTTCGCTTAAAAACTTTGATGATTATTTAAAATTCCCAAAGTATACTTCAGGTTTTGTTATTTAACAAGTTATAGACATGAAAAAAAACCACAGTGTTTCTTTAAATGCTATTTAAGACGACAAGAGATTTTTGCTCTATTTTAAAGTGTTTTCGTAAAGATTTTCACAACAGTCGCTTACGCTCATTAATTATAATCATTTATTTTTAAATTAGCCTTCTCTCTCTAACATTCGTATTTACATATCTCCCTTTTAAAAATCTTCAATAATCTGCTTCTTCTTTTTGAAAGCATACGACAGGAGATCAAAAGCCAGTGTACTAATTAACTTGATTAATAAATACCTACCTACTTAAATTTTAGATATTTGACCTTGTTGCTTAAATGAACGGAAGGACATGTAAAAAAAAACAGAGTGTTTAATTCACATCGATACCTTCAGAAAACTAAAGTAGACAAGAGTGGCGAGGCTACGAAGCACTTCACAAACAGGAAACCGATAGACTACAAAGTACCGCACAAAGAGGAGACCGATTATACTATCTCATGTAGATGTATGTGTTTGTATCTTTTTAGTGTCGCTATTTTTCATTTCATCGACTTCAAATCACAGCGGTAGTAAAGAAGATTTTTACGTAAAAAAATATTGAAAGAAGAAGCAGTTCTTTTAATAACTTCTTCTTTTTTAATGAGGCAACTGAGATAAAACTCAAGGATCACAAAACAAAATAAGGTTTCGACACAAAAGCATTTCGTTTTCCAGTACGGCTTATCACAAATAATGGCAGAGAATTCTGCAAACTGCGAAATGTGCACTCTGGAAGGATTCTCGCATACACATTGCTGTATCAATTCACTCCAACGATCCTCCTGGGAGAGCGTTGGAATGTAATTGCTTGTAATACATCAAAGGAGAAGAGAAGGCTACATACTCGTACAAGCACAGAGGAAATAGGGGCTGTAATGGAACTTGAGAATAACGCTGTGTTTCTGTGCTTAAAGTTGCGAGAGATTCAGTTTACTTTGCTGTCGGGAACAGGGAAGCTTTTCAGGAAACCTGTCAAATCAATGCAATCTTTGCCGCATCTGAACATAATAGGTTTCATAACATCTTATGGAAATTGACAGCCTGTTACATTGAAGAATTTTCTACTTATGCGTTGTAGCAAAGAGTTCCTTTTTATGTGTCTGGCATTGTACGACTATGGCATCTCTAATTGGGGTACGTTGCGAGGCTAAAGTTAGTGGGGAGGGGAAGGAGATGGGTTTATCAACTTTAGGTTAGCCGAAATCATTTCAATCCTGCTTACCTTCAGGTAAATCTCTTGCAGGAAATACTTTCAGTTGACCCAGAGTGAACTTACTCGTTGAAACCCTTTTTGTAAAAGATAAAATTAATGGTTAATGAACAATTAAGTTTAATTCAAGAAGAAGAAAACAATAATAAACTAAACGAAAATATGAAAGAAAACAAGACACAAAAAAAAGATAATGGTCGCAACTGGGACAAAACATTTGTTGAAGATCATATATTGTTAACTCTAAAACTTGAAATATGAGATTGACAAATATGCCGGTTTGACAGGAGGTGGCAATGGCGGAATTGGTAAACGCGCACGTCCCGGTTAGACGAGAAGTTCAGTTGTGACCATTATCTTTTTCTATTTTTTTGTGTTTTGTTCTCTTTCATATTTTCGTTTAGATTCTTTCATTTAAATACTATTATGTTATCATCTTCTTCAAGGACATATTACAAGGGAATAACCTCCAAAATTTATAAAAGAAGAGAGTTTTTCTTATAAAAAAATGAAGTTTAGTTTGGGATTCAACCCATAAAGTTATTGCTAAAGTTTTGTGGGTACTGTCGTGCCATTATTGAACCTGCCAAATAGAAAGTATCCAAAATATTGCTAATTGTGTTTACCGTTAAAAATGTGCATTTTTTTTAAATTATTTCATTCGTTAATAATTTTTCTTGGCATTTTGTTTTTTGAAGAGTTTTATTAAATGTACAAATAATTATTATTTGTTTACGAAATAATAATTACTCCGAATTTGCGAATCATTTAATAGAGTCAGGCCATAGCTTTAATAAAGAAAAATTTTAAACATTGCAATATGAATTCTTACTTTAATCTTTGCGCTTTAGAAACGCTCGAAATAAACAAAAAAATTAAATCTAAAATTAATTTAGTGAATAAAATAATAGCGCCTTGCAAATCTCCTCTACTAACTATGTTTCCGTATAATATTGACTCCTCCCACCGCTTTCCCCCTCCCCCAAAATCATCCCTCCCACTACTCCCACCTAATTAATCTTTGGTACTTGCATTTAATTTTTAAAGTTAGTTTTAATTCTGCTCGTGAATGATACGGTTGTATCGAAACCGGTCGCGGAAAAATTAATTTTAAGTAACAAATGTACATTTAATAAAACTCTTCAAAAAACAAAATGTCTAGAAATTGTTACATAGTTAATGCCCAAGAAATACAAAAAAAAATTCTTGGTCCTAAAATAAGTGTTGAAGAATATGCGTTCTAACTGGAAATATGAATAATTCGGCCAAATGATAATTTTGTTATTTGAACTGAATTAAGCTTTCGCTAAGCTATTATCCTGGAATGTAACCGAGAAGTCTTAATTTAGTGCTGATGTTGATACATTTAATGTTATGAACGCGGAAGCATCAAGTCATTTCAAAGATGAAAGAGCTGGCGGAATGGTCTTCGGAAATAAAGTATTTCCTGTTTTCGCTGCCGGTGATATTTATGGGTCAATATTTATCTTTGAATAGCTATTCATAACTATCGCCGTTATCTGACTGATCGATATTTTTTTATTCTGTATCGGGATGGTTTAATTTCTAAAGGGCAATTTAGTGATATTTATTCTCAAGTGGGACCATTTCGGTTTCAGCATTGGATATTCTTTTGAGGACAGGGATTTCATCGTGCTGGGTACACATTCTTGGAATGACCTTCCATTTGGTTTGAGATCGGCAAGCAGCGTAGAAAAATAATAATTAACTACTAAAAAATATAAGTTTTTGCAAAGATTTTTGCATTTACATATTTACATCATGTTTTCATTTGTTTGCATTTTGTTCTTTAAATGATGAAGATTTTTATGATGTTTTTTTTATGAATTCCAAAACTATGGGATAAACGATCAAACATAGAAGCTTTCAATGGCCCTTTAACACTATAAGCAGTTTTTATGTCACCAAATTAAAATTCGGAGGTGTGATATTTTGAAAGAGGGTGGGAAATTTCGAAACCGGAGGCACAAAAATTTACGAGCGCTCAAGGTTGAAATCGACTACATAGCGTAACGTTTCAGTGGTTAAGTTAAAAAAACTTGGTTTTTATTACGGGTTGATTTTTTATGTATTGAGAACTATTTTCTTCTATCTGCCCATAAAGAGCCAGTTAAAATTTTTTTACAATATCTTCGTCCGATTTTAAGTGAGCGGCGCATACGATTTTCCGTCAGATGATGATACCATCCGTGGTAATCAATCTCTTGGCATTAATTCGCAACGGCGGCGCGTCTCGATCAGGATTGGCGACATCAGGGGTTCTTAGCTTAGATCTGTCTGTTTTTACATCATTTTCCAAGTTGATTTAATAATTGTACGAATAATCAAAAACTGCCAGATGACGAGAGAGGTATTCAACACGATATAAGCGTTCTTCATATCACTTTACTTGTTTTGATTATCATTTCTTGCAGATGCTCGCAGCATACGCAAGATGCCTTAACCCTGCAAGCAGTCGCCTTTTATATTCATCTGTTTTAAATTATTTCATCTATAACTTGCTTTATTTTATTCGCATTTTGTATATTATGCAAGCACTTGCATACTGCCTCCTAACACCGTATACACTGGAGGTCTAGATTCGTTCAAACTTAAATGTAGATTCGTTCGTTCAAAATAATTTGAGTACTTGCTGTGAGCCTTGAAGGAGTAACTGTCTGTTATTTATACCAGGGCGGATAAGTGGTTGATAACCTCCAATGTTCGAATAATCGTAAATGCAATAAAACTTATACGTGCGTAGGTATAGTCAGAATGGACGATTGTTAATTTTTACAGACAATATATTTCACTGGATTTCCTAATGTATGTAAGCAATTTGTCAAACCGAGATTACTTGGTTTATCATTCATCAACATTACTGAACTTTTATGACGGATCCATTAGTGTGTATTTTTTTGATCCTACCCTACTGTATGTCGCTGAACGTAGAATATTATCCCCTTTTCCATTGCTCCGTGTGTTACTTTCCTTTGGTGGGGTGCTTTGTGTAACAGTGGTATCAGAGCCATTCATAAGTGAACACAGGGGGGACGCAAGCGTCAAAGTGTTTTTTTTTGTCGTTGTACTTTATAGGGCTAAAAAAAAAATCCTTGGTTTTTGTAGGCTGCCCATGCAAGCCTTTTGCCATTTCGCCTTTGTTCCAGATCCGCCTCCGCATTTTCCTCTCTCAGTTAAACCATATTGTAGTCAAACATAGATATTTTTTTAAAATAGAAAATTTATTTGTGGGAAAATGCCCGCGGTTAAATCCATCCCACAGTGAGCAATTTTCAATTATTTTTTAAACTATCCTGTTAATATAATAAAATATCTACACGTGGAAATCATTTTTTTTTTAAATTAACTCCACACGGGAGGGGTCGAGGAAAATTATTCCCCTCAGGGTCTATGTCATATTTGGGGAAGCTGTGTGAAGAGTCTTTGTCCTTTTAGGAAAGAAAGGAGAGGAAGTTCTGGGAAGGAAAAAGGTATGAGAAGGGGATATGAATACGGGGTCGGTGTATCCAGGAGAGACATCCCTCCAACTACGGTGCAAGGGTGGAGAGAGACCATGGTGTGTGGCCAGCGTGGTCTAGCGGTAAGGCTCTTGACTCGCAATCCGAAGGCCGCGGATCGAATCCCGGCGTGGAAAATATATAATAAGAAAATATATATAGTATATTTGTGGCATGTCCCGGAGTGGAAGATACTCTCAGTATCGCCCTGGTGTAAGACCACCATTCAGAATTGAAACGTTGCTTGAAATGACTTTTAGCCTTGTTTGGTGAACAGATCTTAATGGCCAGGTACTCCTCCACCTTCCTCTTTCCCATCTCCTTCCCCTCCACACTACCTTAAGCCTCACAACATACCTCAATCGAAGGTGCCACAGTCTCACTAGCTCCAGACGGGAGCAGCTGGGATTCTTGTGCGGTATTCATATGAAAAAAAATCTGAAGAGGTCAAAGGGTTCAAAAGAAACAACCTCTCGCCTTTGGTGGACAGATGCATCCGCTGCCAAGATTCGGGAAAACCTCACTCGATGATCCCGGACATCTACGTAAGTCACCAAACGTAACGAACCACTTGGGGTGTTGTACTACGATATAGGTATTGGTTATTATATATTGGGCGGCGGTATCCTTACCCGCATCCCAACTGAAATCATTGACGAATTGTTGAAATGCTTTAAAATATTATGATTCTCCACAGTTTTTAATCAGAGGCAATTTTGGAAGCGGACTTTTTGAATGCCGGGAATTATGAATAGCCGTGCGTAATGATGTCGGGAAAATAAACAGATTATAGATTTTGTAAACAGCGCGAGGGACGGAACCGTTTTTGTTTATTAGCGGGAATAAATAAGCGCTGAATATTTCCTTGCAAATGAGTCACGTTAGATACAATATTTACAACACGTGTTTTTATAAATCTGTTTAAAAACTGGCGAAATACCTTTCATCGAGGCTCGGACCGGTTCATTCCTCGGGGAATGGAATGAAATTTAACGAAAATATAGATTATCCGCGAAAACTACTCCTATGATCTTCTCTTCTCCTTGAATCATCCGAGGATGGTATCTCCCACTCTTATTGCCCCGTTGGACCAGGCTGCTCCACTCTGTGCGGTCCGGCGCTGAACCGGTTAGTGGGAAGTAAAGCGATACATGCGTTGATTCTAACTTTTGTACCCCAGAGAAACCTATTTGATTAGTCGATTTCCTCTGATTCTCCACTCCTTAACACTTTGCCAGTTTCCATTAGTTTTCCATGTTCTAGTTCTCAGTTTATGCATCGGTGATCTTTCTTCTTGGATTACGAATGCGAATGGTCAGAAGTTACGTGTTTTCGATATTATTTTATGGAATGGAAGCATGGACGCTTACTGAAGAACTAATTAGGCGACTTGAGGCATTCGAGATGTGGATCTACAGAAGAATACTTAAAATAAGCTGGATGGACAGGGTTAAGAATGAAAATGTTATGGTTCGGAAGATAAAGAAAGGGAAGTAATTAAAACTATAAAAATCCGAAAACTTCCAAGATATTGAATGTCATGAGACATTCAGAAAAGTATGAGATCTTGCATCTCATAATGCAGGGAAAGACTGCCGGAAGACGGGGCCCTGGAAGAAGGAGAACCTCATGGCTGAAAACCTGAGATAGTGGTTTGGCCAGTCTACCGTAGAGCTGTTCCGGGCCGCAGTAAACAAAGTCGGCACAGCCAACATGATAGCCAACGTCCGTTGAACGGACAGAGCACAAGAAGAAGAAGAAGAAGAACGTTCTCTGTTTTTCCTGCTTTCTATTATGTCAGTGATCGTGAGCTTTTCCCAGTTCGAGTATTTTCTATGTATATATGGCGCATGCCAATCATAAAATTGGGCACATCATGATGCGCCTCGCCACATCATGATCTGCCTGATTTTACTGACCGGTCCATGACCTATATACGTAAGGCAGCCCAAACTCTACGGATTGAGGTATGAGCGCAGATGAACAATGCACTAATTTTTGTTGCAAATGTCGTCGTGTACACTAACCCCTGCGTACGGTAACCCACGTTACCCGACTCGGTTTGGCGAGCGACCTCGCGATACGGTTAAGGGTAAATTAGGTGTCTTAGGTTACGTTATGAGGTTATGACCAAAGTAGGTATCTTAGAGTACGTCATGGGCAAATAAGGTTTCTTAGAATACGTATGGGCAAAGCAGGTATCTTGGGATACGTCATGGGCAAAGTAGGTATCTTAGGATACGTCATGGGGAAATAAGGTATCTTAGAATACGTTATGGGCAAAGCAGGTATCTTAGGATACGTCACGGGAGTTAACCACCCTAAACGACCCCCACCTACAAGAAGACATCGCAGTACGCCCATTGCAACCGGCACTTCATCTTGCCTAAAAATAAACTAATAAACCCTACATGTTTATTGATAACAGCTGCATCCAGCCGAGGACCATTACCGGGATGATATACTCTAATCACTATCCCTTAATCGACATACCAACTCGAAGAAAATCATTAATAGACAAACCAACGAACATTTGGATGTACTTAACGCAGCCCTCACGCCGAACAGTCCCAAAATAAAAGACTGGATTACGAAACCCCACGTATCCACGAGCATCGGGACAACAACCCCATTATCAGGATAACATATTGACCCCTTGACATGCAGCACCGAAAATAGGAAGACGACGCCCCCCCACCACGCCAGCAGGGACTATATAAACCCCGACTCTTACTTCCACTAGTTAATCTATTTTGTGCATTGAATCCAAGCACTTGCTTGTTGTATTGCTCACATAATAGTTCCCTTTGAAATTGTACTTATTTTAAGTTGTATTGTGTAATTAAACAATAAAGGATAATTTATCCACAAGTATATTTTTTTAACACTACACGACATCAAAAGTTAACTGGCGCCCAGCACGTGGGTCAATTCGAGGAAGTCTGAAAATTGGCCAAAACTAGGACTCCCTAGATATTTTAATATCTCAACGCGAAAGGACCACACACCAAAAAATTTGTTAACTTGGCAATGAAGATCGTCGCATCAATACTTCTGTGAGTACATTTTTCAATTGATCGTCTATCCCATACGTACGATAGATCCCTTCCCTACCTTATCCAAAAGGTTAGAGAGAAAACTAAATTTTTTTAAAGTCACTTTGTATATTTCTATTTTTTTTTTTTACTTTTTTGAAAAATGGCACAGCCAAATGAGAGACCCGCTCCCCAATACGCAGAGTCGATATTGGAGTATAGTGGCTCTCCCCAAGACATCAACTTATTCATAAAATCAGCCAGGGGGTTCATTACTAGAAACGGCAATACACCTAGTAATGTTGAGAAAATAATCTCAAGATTACGTGGCAAAGCACTTCACGTAATTCTCATGTGCGATCATGATAACAATATTGAAACCATATTAGAAACGCTAAAAAACGAATGTGGGGACAATAAGTCTGTTACATTATTGCAAACCGAACTAATCAACTTCAACCGCGGTCAAAAGGATTTCTCCTCAACGATCCACGAAATCAATCAAATTCTTTTTTCAATTAAAATAAAAATTTCTGATCAATATGGAGGACCTAGTGCCCACATATTGATGGAACCATACAAAGATACAGCAAGAAATACATTGTTGAATCTAATGCCAACGCACATTAAATGCGCAAACTTAACCAAAAATTATGATGCCCTGTGCACGGAAATAAGAATGCTGGAGGCTCATGGCGAGCTCCATCAACGGTCTAAACAAAATCTTGTGTTTCCACAAGCAGGACCATCTAATTTCATGCGGCCAGGACAAAACCAATTAAATAAACCTTTTACTCGCCCTAACTTTTTTCCACCGCAAACGCAAAATTCGTTCAAACCTCATAATAACTTTAATCATAATAATCATAATCACCTTAACAATTATAATAATAAACCGTGGCATAATAATAACCAAACGCATAAGTACGTACAAAACCGCCCGTGGCAAGGAAATAATAATAATAATTTTAATACGCATCATGCGCGTTCTGGTGATGTCAGTATGAGAACGGCCCCAATGCCTCGACCTCCTAAAGGCCCGGTCATCGACCTCGGCAATGGACGTACGGCACAAGAGCTATTTTATACAGACGGGAATGATCAGGAACGGCCGGATTTGTGGGAAGACCAAGAATCTCCCCGAGAAACCTAGTCCACCTGAATCATATTAACAATGGCCTACCATATGTAGTAGCGCCATTAAATATAAAAATTCTGATTGATACGGGAAGCTCCAAATCATTCATGAATAAAAATGTGTATAATAGATTATTTCGTGACTGTAGATATGTAAACGAAGAGTTTACTGTACAAACAGCACACTCTACGACTACCCATAGAGGTGCCGTCGTGACTCCATTTTGGAAAAGAGTATTCGGCAATAATAATGCTGAAATGCGTTTTTATATTTTTGACTTTTCCCACAAATACGATGTGTTAATGGGGATAGATATGTTGAAATTAATGAATGCAACATTAATTTTAAATAACTGTAATAATATTTTAAAAACTCCAACCAGACAAGTTCAGTTGTTCCATGTAATGGATATAAATAGACTTGATGAGTTATTGGAGAAAAATAGAGATTCATTATAGTGAGGACGGTGAGGAGCATGATTCATTACGAGTAGAAGCCACCTCGGGTGCCCAGAGTGTCGCTGACACCGTGCATAGCAATGTGGATGACCACGAGGGTGGAATCCCAATTCGTAACGAACACCCACCCCCGCGTATGAATAGGATTTTTATTGAACTAAGCGATATTGAGAAGCATAGTTTGAGAGCTAAGGAAAAAGGTACGGACCTTGTATGGTGTATCCCTTTAGAAAATGCAGAAACAATATTTTTAAAATTGATTAAAACATGTTTAGATAAAGATAAATATGCAGTAATTATTAATAACGATAGATTATATGAGTGTTTAAGCGAATGTTATAGAAAAAATATTGATAAGAACTCATTAAAATTAATACGTTTTACAAATGTTAAGATTGAACCCATAAAATTAGAAGAACAAAAGGAGATAATTCGTTCGACGCATGTCGAGAACCAGCGTCACATGGGTCTAGATGCCCTACTCAGTAAAATAAAACGGACGCACTATTTTAATAATATGCGGACAAAAATAAAAGATTTTTTAAAAACGTGTATAATATGTCAAAATTCTAAATACGAAAGGCACCCCACGTCAGCCCCATTAGAGGCTACTGTTACTCCTAATTGTCCGATGGAGATATGGCAGATCGACACTTATCATTTCGGACGTCAAAAATTCTTAACCATTGTGGATAGATTCTCTAAATGGGCATCTTGCACTTTAATCACTGTTGACAACAATGTCGCAATATGCGAAATACTAGTAAAAATATTTTCATTAATCGGCATACCGAAAGAAATACATTTAGATCGTGAAACTACGTTTACGTCCACTACGACACGAGAATTATTAGAAACGTACAATATTAAAACACATGTGACTACAACTGGTCATTCACAGTCAAAAGCTGATATAGAACGCTTTCACTCCACTCTAACAGAAATACTGAGATTAATACGCACGGCAATACCGAACGTCACATCGGAAACTCAAATTAATTTAGCCTTAAATGCTTATAATAATAATATACATGGTGTAACTAAGCATACACCAAATGAAATACACTTTTGCCATGGGAACCGAACACCACAATCTAATGGTGTGATAACCCAAAATTACGTAGCCGATCATGCAAATCAATGTAAAGAACTAAACAAAATAATACATGATTTACAACATAAAACAAAAAATAAAACACGCGAACGAGTAAACAAAACACGTACGCCCCAAGAGATGTCCGTAGGACAACAAATACTTATAAAAGTTACCGCACGGGGTAAACATAAAAATAAATTCAAAGGACCGTTCACTATTACTAAAATATTACCACATAATGTACTCGAATATAAAAGTCTGAGAGGCCTAACAACAATTCACAAAGACAGTGTTAAATTGTTTCAGGCTGACGGCCATGACGCAAGCGCTACGGATCCGTCAATTAGCGGACAATGAGCACTTCATCGTCGCACCTCTGGGAAATGCACGAGCCGTCGAAGGACAGTGGCACGTCATTCATACCCTAGATTTAACTAAACTTATTGAACAATCGCAACAACTAGGAATTAATTATGATAAATTTATAAAAAGTAACAATGTGACTTTACCACATGTAGGATTAGAACGTTTGAAATATTTAATAGATCATAATAATCAGATAATGGACAATTTAGTTGTAAATAGATATAAAAGAGGCCTAATAAACGGACTCGGTACAATAATTAAAGGGATTACGGGAAACTTAGATGATAATGATTTAGATAAATTAGTGCAACGAATTGAAACTAACCAAAATATTAATGAAAAGAGAATCTCGTTGAGTTCAAGATCATTAGAGGATTATTACGGTAAACTAAAAAATATTTCACATAACCAAATGGTACTCTGGTCACAAATGAGCCATGATCATTATGAAGATAAGACAGACTTGTTGATTACACATTTAATTTATCAGACGGAAACTATCACCGAATTAATTACTAGAATTACAGAAGCTATCACGTTTGCCTCTCATGGAATGTACCACCCTAGCATTATAAAACCAAAGGTATTTATGGAATCTATTTCACATGTAAATCCTGAACAGCTACCTTCTAAAGATTTTGATATTATTCAACGCTTTTTGCAAGTTAAATTCATTAAAGTTAAACAAACTTTGCACTTTATTCTCTCTCTAACTTTAGTAGAACGCACCGTCTACATGTATAACGAAATAATTCCCATCATCTCCAAAACTAACAATAAATGTTTCCAACCCCACCTCCTACCGAGACGATTATTGAGAGATGGAAAGCAGATGTATAACGCACACAAGTGCCAAGTTATTACAGACAGCCTCAGCATATGCAACAAAGAACTCAACTCCATCGATGACTGCACAACTACCGTACTAGAAAACCACAGCGAACAGAACTGCAGTCTACGCCAGATTATTTGCCCAGAAGAATATACACACGTCATCGGAGATAACATGATGTATCTATTTCGCAACGAACCAACAGCATTAAAAGCACAATGCCCTCAACATCAACAGAATATAGTAATTTCCAAATCTGTACTTGTAACAAACGACGAGTGCAGTATACAAGGAAGGACTTTCACTATGGGAAGAATCGTTAACCAAGAAACATTACTCATTACATATTCGAAGGAAGAATTACATGTACTAAAACTACCCATCCTACATGTTGACGAAATACAAGAACCACGCAGAGAACTCGATATCCCTACCACTACGACGGGATTTGAAGGAACTATACACCTAACACTTACCAGCTGCCTGATAATTACGGCCATCGGATATATCCTTTGGAGAAGATATAAACTCTTCACAGTGCGAAGGAGTTTCAATTTTAGGGGGGGAGAGTTAACCACCCTAAACGACCCCCACCTACAAGAAGACATCGCAGTACGCCCATTGCAACCGGCACTTCATCTTGCCTAAAAATAAACTAATAAACCCTACATGTTTATTGATAACAGCTGCATCCAGCCGAGGACCATTACCGGGATGATATACTCTAATCACTATCCCTTAATCGACATACCAACTCGAAGAAAATCATTAATAGACAAACCAACGAACATTTGGATGTACTTAACGCAGCCCTCACGCCGAACAGTCCCAAAATAAAAGACTGGATTACGAAACCCCACGTATCCACGAGCATCGGGACAACAACCCCATTATCAGGATAACATATTGACCCCTTGACATGCAGCACCGAAAATAGGAAGACGACGCCCCCCCACCACGCCAGCAGGGACTATATAAACCCCGACTCTTACTTCCACTAGTTAATCTATTTTGTGCATTGAATCCAAGCACTTGCTTGTTGTATTGCTCACATAATAGTTCCCTTTGAAATTGTACTTATTTTAAGTTGTATTGTGTAATTAAACAATAAAGGATAATTTATCCACAAGTATATTTTTTTAACACTACACGACATCAAAAGTTAACTCGGGCAAATAAGTTATCTCAGAATACGTTATGAGCAAAGTAGATAACTTGGGATACGTTATGGGCAAAGTAGGTAACTTAAGATACGTTATGGGCAAAGTAGGTATCTTAGGATACGTCATGGGCCAATAAGGTATCTTAGAATACGTTATGAGCAAAGCAGGTAACAGGATACGTTATGGGTAAAGTAGATATCTTAGAATACGTTACGGGTAAAGTAGGTATCTTATGATACGTCATGGGCAAATAAGGTATCTGAGAATACGTTATGGTCAAAGCAGGTATCTTAGAATACGTCATGGGCAAATAAGGTGTCTTAGAATACGTTATGAGCAAAGTAGATAACTTGGGATTCGTTATGAGCAAAGCAGGTAACATAGGATACGTTATGGGTAAAGTAGATATCTTAGAATACGTTATGGGTAAAGTAGGTATCTTATGATACGTCATGGGCAAATAAGGTATCTTAGAATACATTATGGGCAAAGCAGGTATCTTAGGATACGTCACGGGCAAATAAGTTATCTTAGAATACGTTATGGGCAAAGCAGGTATCTTAGGATACGTCACGGGCAAATAAGTTATCTCAGAATACGTTATGAGCAAAGTAGATAACTTGGGATACGTTATGGGCAAAGTAGATAACTTGGGATACGTTATGAGCAATGTAGGTAACTAGGGATATGTTATGGGCGGTTCCATGTCAACTCATAATGATACCAACTCAGAAACACCTCAAATAGGTCATTAAAAGCTATGAAAAAATAATTTTAAAATAGCCGGTAACCCTAACCTAACTTAACCTATTTGACCATTTTTTTTTTTTTTTTTATCATCACTCCTAGTGACCTTTCTGAGGTGCTTCTGAGTTGGTTTCATTATGAGTTGTCTGGTCACCGTTATGGGCAGAGCAGGTATCTTAGGATGGGCAAATAAGGTATTTTAGAATACGTTCTGGGCAAAGTATTTATCTTATTATACGTTATGGGCTAATAAGGTATCTTAGAATACGTTATGAGTAAAGCAGGTAATGTGGGATACGTTATGGGTAAAGTAGATATCTTAGAATACGTTACGGGTAAAGTAGGTATCTTATGATACGTTATGGGCAAATAAGGTATCTTAGAATACATTATGGGCAAAGTAGGTATCTTAGAATACGTCATAGGCAAATAAGGAATCTTAGAATACGTTATGAGCAAAGTAGATAACTTGGGATTCGTTATGAGCAAAGTAGGTAACTTGGGGTACGTTATGGGTAAAGTAGGTATCTTAGAATACGTCATGGGCAAATAAGGAATCTCAGAATACGTTATGAGCAAAGTAGATAACTTGGGATTCGTTATGAGCAAAGTAGGTAACTTGGGGTACGTTATGGGTAAAGTAGGTATCTTAGGATACGTCATGGGCAAATAAGGTATCTTAGAACGCGTTATGAGCAAAATAGATATCTTAGGATATGTTATGAAAAGTAGGTAGCTTAGCATGCGTTATGGGCGAATAAGGCTTCTTAGGATACGGCAGACAATAAGTTATTAGCTATTTTGGATACCTAGCTCTTCCAAAATGTATAGATGCGCCTGGTAATCCATAGTATACCGAGCTTTGTTCTCCAGCTCCACTGATCTGGAGAACAAAGCTCGGTATACCGTGGATAACCAGGCGAATCTGTACATTGTGATATCAATATACATTATGAGGACCGAATCTGATATCAATATACATTATGAGGTCCGAAAAATACAAGGTAATTTAACTGATAATCAAGTGGATGATTTGATGAAAAACGGCATCACTTTATCTGCAGGTACGAGTACGAAAGCAGTTTCGTTGAGTTATACCGGACCACAGACTGCCGAGTGAATGTGAAGATATCTGTGATTATGGCCAATTTTTTATTGAAATAGCTCCAGATGAAGAGAAATATTAACGTAAATAATACAACACTATTTAAGTAGTTTCATAGATTCAAGAAAAATCCCGATAGAAATTATATTCAAAGAATGAAATAAGAAAAAACAAACTAATTAAAGAAAATCCGAGAGAAAATAAATATTTAAGAACAAAAAAACAAAACTGCTACGAAAGAAAACTACGTTGATTTCAAACATTTCAAAGGCAGCAACTCGGGCTTAAAAATAGCTAATTTCCACGTCCACCTCCAAAAATTAAGAAGTTGAAATATAAGTATATCAAAGAAAAAAGCCTTAGGATTTGGAGTATCTGCTTATGTACTAATGTTCTCTCCACAATTTATTGTACAGTATGATTGGCTTAATATATAAGTCCAAATTAAAGATCAATTTCAAGTAATTAATTTCACGTACTTACGAATATTTATAACATAATTTAGAAGCCAGCAATTAATAAAAAATATTCTGTAGTTTGACTAATTATTTCTCTAATAGAAGCAAGCGTTTTCGGAATCTAGTTTGCACCGTAAAAAACACGATGCTCCTAAAAGCTCAAAGAACCAAAAACTCAAAAAACCGTACATTTATTTAATAAAATGTGGCGTCACGTCTTCCATCTATCCCGGCTAAAAAACGGCGTGATGTGTAGTTTGATATTAAAATCGATTCCCTGACAAAGACGTTACCAATTTCGCGGCCAAAATTGATGTCAGTTTTCATGACGTGAATTTTTGTGATGTGCTCGGCATTAAACGGTGGGAACAGTTTCCTTGTAGGTAAAAACCTACAAGGAAATTATAATGGGTCTCGACAAAAATGTTTTAGGAAAAAATATTGTAAACTGGGCATCTACATTGTTCATCTGTTCTATGACAGTTGGTCCCTTTGCATACACATACAATGTGCAGTCGGTTTAGGGAACATACGGTGTACATATTTACACAAAACATAACTAAGTGTCCCGAAGGGGTTTACAGAGAGGATATACCGCCGAATAACAAATTTTTGAAACATATTCTCATACAAATGCATCAAGGAATGATAACGCACAAAAAATATTTTTTTGATAATTATCATATCGGGGGATTAACTGTCCGGGGATCAAATTTCGGGTCACCACATTTTACAAGTGTACTTATTTATGGTTCTATGCCAACTCACAATCATGTCAACTCAACATCTCTGTGAAAAGTTATGACTTCAAAACATTAGAATAATGTCGTCGTGGGGAGACATCTCTCCTGGACATTAGAATAACGTTGTCGTGGAGAGACATCGACTAAACATTAGAATAAATTTGAATTAGACATTAAATTTGAACAATAAATTTGAATCTAAAATCAGAGTAATGTTGTCGTGGAGAGACATCGACTACTAAACATTAGGATACATATGAATTAGACAATAAATTTGAATCTAAACATTAGAATAATGTTGTCGTGGAGAGACATCGACTCCTAATAAATTTGAATTAGACATTAAATTTGAACAATAAATTTGAATCAAAACATTAGAGTAATGTTGTCGTGGAGAGACATTGACTACTAAACATTAGGATAAATATGAATTAGACAATAAATTTGAATCTAAACATTAGAATAATGTTGTCGTGGAGAGACATCGACTCCTAATAAATTTGAATTAGACATTAAATTTGAACAATAAATTTGAATCTAAACATCAGAGTAATGTTGTCGTGGAGAGACATTGACTACTAAACATTAGAATAAATATGAATTAGACAATAAATTTGAATCTAAACGTTAGAATAATGTTGTCGTGGAGAGACATCGACTCCTAATAAATTTGAATTAGACATTAAATTTGAACAATAAATTTGAATCTAAACATCAGAGTAATGTTGTCGTAGAGAGACATCGAGTCCTAATAAATTTGAATTAGACATTAAATTTGAACAATTAATTTGAATCTAAACATTATAATAATGTTGTCGTGGAGAGATATCGACCCCTAAACATTAGAATAAATTTGAATCGCTAAGAACACCTATGTGAATAATTTATAGAGAACTAGCGAGAACCCCAGCATGCGTTGCAATGCAACTAATAAAGAAATTGTTTTTACCTTTGTTATCTTTTTCCTCCCCTTCCCCTCCCACGTCCCCTTACCCTCGTGCGTTTCCTTATATTATTAGATTGATAAATAAAAATTAAATTCACTTCAATTCTGTCATGCGTACGCACATCGAAAATAAACTGTTGGTAAAAATTAATTTACTTTAAGAGTTCTGAAATCGATCAATCAAATTTGGTAACATATTTAAAATATCTATAATTCTTGGTTCGATTCAAATTATAAGGTGAGAATATTAAATAAATGCATTAATTTAAAGAGCTTCGAAAATTGAATTTTGATTGAACATCATTGTTTTGTAAAATGTCATTCTCAAATTGCGTCATTATTGACAGTTTGAAAGAATTTTTGTAATGACTAAAAACATTTCAGATGAATTGTAAGGTGCTTGTAATAATCCAGAATCCTCTGCGGAGGTGGAGAGAAGGTATTTCGAAAGTTTCAAACATTTCTTATGTTTAATATAGCAGTACACAGACATCTCATACACTCATAACTCATATATACGTATTATCCCCAAGCAAGAATATTTTGATTTTTATATATTAAAATTTTTGTTGATCGGTCAGAATAAAACAAAGAATGTTTTGGAACACACAATCTATCAACACTATTTTCAAAAGAAGGGCTTATTGACATGGTGAAAGTAAAAGTTTCCTTAGAGTTGAGGATATCCAGCGCATTATTGAAGGGTTAAACTCTGTAGCTGTTGATGTTGGCGCCGAAAGGCTTCTTCTGAATTATTCAAAATAGATTAATTTTGTACTCAAGGGTTGTAAGGAATTATAGGGTTACATGCGTATGAAAATAATTTTATAAAATATATGGGTTTCAATCAATAGAGTAAAAAAAATATTAAATATGTGTACCTAAACATTTTGTTACCCACAAAGCATCGAATAGTATTAATACGGTAAGGTCTGCGTGGCTGAATTTAAGAACCCGGCTTCGAGTGCATGTCTGACGCCACGCCAAAAGCGCCGCGCCACAAATAACGTCTGTGTACGTGGAATTTCACACAAAGCTACTGTTATAATTCGGTTTCGAATTCAAGCATTCATCACAAGATGTCGCTACTTCCGTCAGCAGGTCGGACGGGGACGTCTCCCCCCTAGGTATAACTGCTACGAATTTGTGAATATGTGGTATCTGGTATCTCTCCGGATATAGAAAGTTTGACGGTAATAATACATGTTGTATCAAGTGACTGTATATTACATATGACGTCATTGCTCTGTCTCGGTTACTTTGTCCCGGTGACTAGCTACAGGGGATCCGAGGAACGGGCTGATTTTGGAATCAGTTCGTATAGATCTATAAAATGGTCACCAACACCAACTGGACGAAGCCGAACCAAAAGCCGCCCGCAGGGCCCAGCAGTAACAGCTAGCCATTATTATTACAAAAGATCACAGCGATTTAAGAGACGAAGGAAGAGGAGAGAGGAAGGTTCAATCCTCAGTCCTCCGTTAAACCATTTTTTTTAAATTAGCATCTAGCCGGTCGTAAGATGGCGCAATTAGGTCGAAAAATGAAAATAGATGTAAAAAAACTTGATGACTACGCCCAATAAATCAAATAAAAAATGAATATTGGAATAAAAAAATTCGGTGCCCACGCTTTAATTTCGACAGTTGTTATATCAAAACTCAATTAAAAGCTCATGTCCAAAATAACAATGGAGCCGAAAATAGTTGCGACACAAAAGCTGTGCAATATCATATATATATTTTTTTCATATTTATATTTTTTTGCATTAACTCCACACAGGAGGCCCTGAGGAAAATAATTTCCCAAGGGCCTGTCATTTGAGATGCCGTGTGGAGGGTCTTTATGAGGAGAGGAAGGAATGAACATTGGTCTTGAAGAAACCCATGTTGTAGGAAGGAGGAAACACAGAGGCCGGCAAATCGTTCCACAGCCGAGCTGTTGAAACAAGAACTAGTCGAAGAAGCCCGTTCTCATGTAACAAATGTCAACCGTGTACATATTATGTTTGGCATATGTTTGGCGTGTTTCCCGACAATGCACCGGCGCCGAAGGGATCAATGACGCTATATCCTCGGAGCATCTTCCATCGCAATACCGGTAGAACAAGGATAGCATTCCCACCCGACGCCAGTGCTTTAAAGATTGCAATCCGTCTGTTAAGATGGGAGAATCGAGTCGAGGGTATTTTTCAGGTATTTTGGAGCTCCAGATCAGAGGAGGCTGCCAAATTCTACTATGGTACGCTCTTACGATTTGTGCAGGGTTAGCAGTTGAGTACTATTAAAGTATCTGCGGACACTGCGTAGTAAGTATGCCCAGGTTTTTAGAGGCTAACTTAGCTCTGGCTTCGATAGAGCCCCCGTACTTAAGCTGATCACTTAGAGTTACACCAAGCATATCAATGGAGGGCCTGTTCGGAAGATTGCTTCCGTTGAAGGAGACTAGATTTTCATTTCGATCCCCTTGAGACGTAATCAGACATGATTGGGTCTTTGAAACATTAAATTCAACGAGATTATTTTTACCCCAAGAAAAAACATTCTCGAGGTAACCGTCCATTCGTTGCTTCTTTGCTTGCAATTATTGCAGAACATTGAGAAATTTAAAGCTGATACCTTCGTAGGTTTAAAAATAATTCGTTTGAAGGAATTCTTCGTCCTAAGTTAACCCAAAAATATATCAAATTTAATTATTTGAACGCAAACACATTTCTACAAAATTTGAACATTTTATATTTAGACGACAAAGCATATTTTGGAATGTTTTCGTGTACAATATTAGACTACCGTGCGTTTTAATACATATAATCCAACCAGTGAATATTGTAATGTTAACCAAGAAACAGTTAAAGTTAGTTTTTTGAAATTAGCTCCACACAGGAGGCTATGTCGTCTTCGGGATGCTGTGTAGGGGGTCTTTTTTAGGAAGGGAAGGATATTAAGTTCTAGGAAAGAAAAGGCCATGAGGGGTGGGTATAAATCAGAGTGACGCACGGACGATAAACGAGAGAGTACGGCTGGAGAAGTCTAAGAGACTACCACATACCCTCTCTCCCGATCCGACCTGCCATGCACCGGATGGGCAGACACATCCACTGCCAAGTCCCGGACAAACCTCACCCCCTGAACCCGGCACCCCTGCTAAGTCATCAAAGGATATGCACCTCACATTTCGTCAGATTCTTCGTGAATTAATGTAAAAGTGATTCTTTTTCAGTAAACGTGGTTATAATTGAGTTAAATTTTGTTTTCTGGTTTTAAAATGGTTAACTATAAATATATTGAAAAGAAAATAATTGTTGGAAGAATTTTTTAAAACTTTTGTTTTTGCCGTAACGAAAGTTTCCTCTGCGTGACGAGTTCCGCAATAATAAATAAAATTATTTATTTGCAGCTACTTAGTTGTAGGTCACCCTGTATTGTTCCGCATTAGAGCCAACGTTTTAGGGCACGACCACAGGGTGACCTGAAAGTTTCACCCGCTCAATACCCGGCTTGTGAGGTCACCATGTTGTGGCTTTAAATGGGACTTTGAAATTATGCTATGAAAAAACTGAAATGGGGAATATTTTTTCTAAAAAAATGTATTTTTATGGGAGTGCTCTTATAATAGGTATCGCAACCACAGAAGTTATATAGATCTTGTTACCTTTCGAAATAAAGAGTGTTTTTTTCTATTTCTAAGCCTAGAGTGTGATAAAAAAATAGCGCTATTAAATTTATTATTTTTATTACTATATACACGGTGTAAATCGCAGTACAAGTGGGAAATTGGTGAATCTCCATCACATTTGGAGTCGATTTAGTGACGAAACTTTTTTGAATAAATACAGTCCAAAGTTAAAATTTTTACCTAAAAACTTTGAAAAAATCTGTTTTTATCAGCTGTTTAATGTATTTTAAAATGCTTCGAAGTGAAGAACCTTCTCTTTAACCCTTCCGTTGAAGAAAACAGATTGAAAAAATAGAAAAAAAAATCATAATGCTGAGATCGAAAAATAGAAAGTCTTTTCGGGTGCTCTATGTCTAAGTGACATAGATTCACCAGTTTATCGCTTGTACTATGTGACATCGTGCGTATATTATTTAATAAAAATCAATAGAAATACTGTGTGTCTGTAATGGCTCCATTGAGAGAGTAGTTTAGTCAAGTAGCGAGTAACTTGCTACTTGACTCTACCGAAAAACGTTCGCATTACTTTCAAGTAGAATATATTAGTGCCGCCGCCCGTTGCAAGATGGCGGGCTGCTACACCACAAAGTAAATAAGCTAATTAGCTGATTTCAATGCTTATTTTAGAAGAGGTGGAAGAATAAATTAGTGAGATGAAAATAAATAAACTATTGACACAAACGACATATTTGAGCGTCTAATAATGAACTCTGCTAAAGGACGGGTTCGCGTATGTCAGTGCACAGGGACGCGTGGTGGGGGTCGCTACTCGCCAGAAAAAATAGAACGAAATGGATTGACTCTACTAAAGAGCTGACTACACTACTCTACTAAAATTGTTGTGTTCGGACGCGTTTCGTTACTAATATACTCTCAACTTCACTAAAATACTTACCGTGTGCGAATGGCTCTTAAGAGGGAATAACCAGAGAAAATCGGAAATATGTCATTTTTAAATCAAATTTTAGGCGTATTGACTCTTTTCCACAAAAAAATATAAATTGATTTTGAAAGATCGTTCGTTAATTTAGTAAAGGTATGTTTTAAATTAAAAAAAAATATATATATATTTATTTTTAGTATAATAAGGTTATTCCATAGGTCGTTGGCAGTTTTGTTAAATTTTCAGACAAAATTTTGTATTATACAACGCACATTTCAAATCATATAATCATGCAGTAAAATAAATCAATACATTATCTGGGAAAGCTATGTTTCGGAATTTAATTTTAGTTTAAATAAAATCATTAAAAAAAAAAGATCCGCCCACGTGTTTTGTGACCAAAATATTTCAGCTTGTCTATTTATTTACGGTCTTATAAGCTAATATATTTAAGACTTTTTTTTACATTCTTATTTTGCTTAGACATTTTTTAAAACTTATAAATAATTACAAAAAGTACATAATTTTAATAGTTTTATCATCATGCATTTCAGCTTTTTTGGATGTAGGTATAAATTAAAGCAAATTTTGAATGAAATAAAATCAATATTGAGTTATAATTTTGAAAAGCTGGTACGGAGAATAATTAATATTTTTCATTGGAACCGCCCTGTACGATCGTAAGAACAACTTTCGACTAAATGTAGATTTTCGGCCGCTGGCAAATCGACATCTTTTTCTTTTCGTGATTTTCAGCCTGATTGACCAGCGGTTGAAATGAGTGTACACTTTCTTTATAGCTGCTTCAGCTCACGTTTCAAACGAAAACTTTCTCAAAATTTGGCTTTTTTTTTAAAGTTCCAAATTTAAAAAAAAAAAAACTACGGTCACACCATTGCAGCGCACAGAACGCTCCCGGGCATGTAATCAATTATCGCCCGCTCGGAATGATTAGGCCCGGCGCTTTGTAGAAAGGGTGGCCCTCGCCTTGCATCTCCTTCTGCCTGGCCCGGCGCTGCTCCAGCCCATTGGTGCCCACACGCCCGATTAATCAGCCACCCTATCAGACATAATATGATTTTTTTTAAATACTTTTCGGAAACAACAAAAAAATGCTTGTCAAAAACACGGTCGGATTTTCGTTCCCTTTTGTTTTTGGAAGCCTTTGTTGGAAAGGCTAACGAACTTTTAATGAAAGTGTTTTGACGAATATGAGTCTATTTTTGTGAAAAATTGTGAATGAATTTTTATTCCTTCTGGAAATGTTTTTTCAAATATGTTCCAAGAAGATAATACCCCATGGATAAATAATATACAATGAATATGTACATCGATAGAAGTATATTGGGGTGTGTTCGTGTATCCAAATTAGCTGATTTTTTCTTAATTCTGGCGAAATTGATTACATTTTGAAGTGAAAACTTTTTTAGCACCGTTGTGATTTGAAACTCGATGAAATGGAAGCGAGCGACACTAAAAAGAGACAAACACTTACATCTATCGGATTTAGTCGGAGAGAAAGAGATAGCAATAAAATATTTTTTGCACGGGTGCTGGGTTCCAATATAATACTATAAATCCACGGTGCCACGCAGGCCTCCTTTAGTACAGTGGTACAAAGCGCCTGATGAACTTAGCGTCCAGACATTCAGAGGACTAAGGACCGAATCCTATCAAACCCAAAAAAAAAAAACATTTTTATTTTTGTAAAATCAATATCTAATCTTCACACCACTCCAAAATGAACAGGCTAAGAAAATACACAAGAAAGTCACATCTAGCGATTCCTTGATGGAAAAAATCATCCTTCACTTTGATAAAAAAAAGTGCTTCGTAATCTCCCCATACTTGTCTACTTTAGCTTTCTGTTTTTTTAAGGTTTCACTTCTACCGCGTGTGAATTGCACACTCTGATTATTTTAAATGTTCTTTTTTTTTAAAGATAATCAATTTATCTGACTTATTCAGAATCAATTAACGTCAAAAAGTCTGAAAGTGAACAATGAGAATATCTGTTAACTTTTCAGTATAAATCACAATTCTTGTGATCAATTACTGTGTGGATACAGCTTATAAACTGTTTAGTGGTATGATATGCCTTTTATAAGTATCAGTTAGCTTAGGAAGGTATCGGAGTTTTTCAGGTTTTTCTAATGAACATTTTTTATTTTTATTTATTATGTGCATCTATATTAAAATGTTTACATATTTTTTTGCCTTGTCTGTCTCACTAGGAAATTCTGTGTCGAGACAGACTAGTTTACAAATATTTTATAAATATTAAATATAGTACATTTTTCAATAAAGCAAAAATATTTGATAAAAAATTTCTGGTTGGTAGGTAGTGGTAACAATAATGAGATAGAGGATTATATTTGGTAGGTAGTGGTAACAATAATGAGATAGAGGATTATATTTGGTAGGTAGTGGTAACAATAATGAGATAGAGGATTATATTTGGTAGGTAGTGGTAACAATAATGAGATAGAGGATTATATTTGGTAGGTAGTGGTAACAATAATGAGATAGAGGATTATATTTGGTAGGTAGTGGTAACAATAATGAGATAGAGGATTATATTTGGTAGGTAGTGGTAACAATAATGAGATAGAGGATTATATTTGGTAGGTAGTGGTAACAATAATGAGATAGAGGATTATATTTGGTAGGTAGTGGTAACAATAATGAGATAGAGGATTATATTTGGTAGGTAGTGGTAACAATAATAAGATAGAGGATTATATTTGGAAGGTAGTGGTAACAATAATGAGATAGAGGATTATATTTGGTAGGTAGTGGTAACAATAATGAGATAGAGGATTATATTTGGTAGGTAGTGGTAACAATAATGAGATAGAGGATTATATTAGGAAGGTAGTGGTAACAATAATGAGATAGAGGATTATATTTGGGTGTGGTGACTAATTATTGCACGATCTTTTTCGGTGATCCATTGTTTGATCAGGATTTTGTATTTGTTAATATTATGTTCATTATTAAAGTAATAATATCGGTATAGAGAAGACGCATTATTAAGAGCGTTTAACCAGCCAGCGGACGAAAATCCACATTTCGTCGAAAGTTGTTCTTACGATTGTGCAGGGCGGTTACAATGAGAAAGATTAATTATTTTCCGTACCAGCTTTTTAAAATTATAACTGAATATCGAATTTATTTCAATCCAAATTTTTAATTTATACCTTCATCCAAAAATGCCGAAAGGCGTGATGATAAAACTGTTATAATAATGTATTTTTTGTAGTTATTTTGTAGTATTTATCATTTTTCAATAATGTCTAAATTTATTAAGAATGTTAAAAAAATCTGAAATATATTAGTTTGTAAGTGCGCAAATAAATACACAAATGGACCAATTTTCGTCAAGAAACACATGTACGTACATATTTTTTAATGATTTTATTGAAACTAAAATTAAAATTCTAAAATATGCGTTTGCTAGATAATGTATTGATTTATTTTACTGCATGATTATATTATTTGAAATGGGTGTGGTATAATACAAAATCTTTTTTGAAAATTTGACAAATCTGCCAACGACCTATGGAATAACCTTATTATACTAAAAATTAAAAAAAATCTCAAAATTTATTACATGCGAATGCTAGATGAAAGAACAATCTTTCGAAATCCATTTATAATTTTTCGTAGAAAAGAGTCAATACGTCTAAAATCTGATTTGAAAATTACATATTTCTGGTTTTCTCTGGTAATGCCCTCTTAAGGCAATGCTTTTAATAAAATCACTATTTTTGTTTAATCTTTACTACAAACCTGTTTACATGATGAGTACCAAAAAATAAGTTTTAGATATATTAAAGCTTTTACTATCGTTTCGCTTGAACAGAATAAAAATAAATTTGTAATTACTTTCAAAAAAATAAAAGCGTAGGCTACATTTTTTTCCATTATAAATGCATGAACGCTTATTAGAAATAACTTTAAAAAACATAATATTGTGGCAAAGATTAACGGTGACAGTTTCCCTTGATTAACTTTTTTCTATCTTATAAAATTACTCACAAAATAAATAAAAACCTCTTATGCACTAAAATCACGCGTTTCTAGACTCCGTTAGCAAAGCGATTTTATGCGTATTTCTTATATTCGTGGTGACATAAGGCACACTAAGAATGTACACATTTTTGGCTTGTGTATTCCACGTAGCGAGTGGATTCGTAGCATTTCTTTTTTTCGAAAGTACTTCTATCGCGTACTCTCTGTTTTCATGAGTCGCACATATAACGAGAGAATACGGCGCTTTTTAATATTTTTTATAATGTACCCAGACAAAAATATTGCAACAGTTTTTTTTTTACATTTTTATGTGAAACTAGAAATTATATTGGTAGTTCTCCTCACTAGGAGATCCTGTGCTGAGGGGGACTATGTTTTGGATAAGTTTTCAGCGACTTCTATGGTATAACTTCATGGCTGAGTGAGGTTTCCAGAAACTTCTATGTTGTTTTAAGTATAGGTATTAGTTAGTTCATTTTCCGATAGTTCCTTCAGCCAACATTTAATGTCCGCAATGTAGCTATTTTTCGTTTTAATTTGTTTGATACTAAGTGGGAGTTGGTCATATAACTTTACTGCTAAAAATTAAGACCTTCTTTGTCCAAACATAATAAGTGTATATGTATATCCAAGTGTAATACAGCATTTCTTTGTCGAAAAATATCTTTTGGAAAAATATTTTTCGGTTATATAGTATTTATATTATTTATTTTGTTTAGTAGCTGCATGTCGTCTCTGTAAATAAATAAATACACATATTTTTTTAAATAAATTTTCCAAAAGTGTGCTCGTTCAAGAATTATGTGAAAAAATGTAAAAGTTTCTTGATTAATTTTTTTTTATTTTTTTTTTTTTTTTTATTTTTTTTTTTTTTTTTTTTTTTTTTTTATTTTTTTTTATTTTTTTTTTTTTATTTTTTTTTTTTTTTTTTTATTTTTTTTTTTTTTTTTACATGAGCTCCACACAGGAGGCCCTGAGGAAAATAATTTTCCTCAGGGCCTATGTCATCTTTGGGGATGCTGTGTGTAGGGTTTTTTTAAGGAAAGGAAGGAGAGGAGAGTTCTGGGAAGGAAAAGGGTTTAAGGGGTGGGTAGGAATCTGGGGTTCAGTATGTCCTGGTCATCCGCCTCCAAGACCTAGACAAACCTCACCCCATGAACCCGGGCACCCCTGCTAAATCACCAAACGTAGCGAACCACTTGGAGTGATCTGTGGCAGAGGTGTTGGTTATCCAATAAAGGTTCCCGGGGCGGCGGTACCCATTCCCGCCTCCCAAATTGAACTGCTTTCTCATTACTCATTACTGCTTCGGTGAGATGAAAAGTTTTCAAATGATGTTGACTGTTTTTGTCGCTGTTTATTTTTCAGTGTGTCAAATAGCAAATGATTTTCTTCACAAACTTAAAAGTGTCAAACAACTGTTATATCTAAAACATCTGTCACCATTGTTAAAATTTCTTCTCACGACCTTCAAGCAAAATGGGATAAAATACTAAAGATTTAATTTTGAGACATTATTTTATGTACTAAATTGTTTTAAAAATGTTTGAAGGTAATTTTCATTGTAAGAAAGAAAGTCAATTATATTCTTAGTTAACAAAAAAAACTCTATTGTTCTAATTTATATTTAAAAAATCGGTAATCGGAATCACTCTACAAAGTTCAGTGTAAGTTCAATGCTTTTTCTGGAATAAATTCTGTCTGTTACATAAAAGTATTGGTAACAAGGTGTGTGCACCCTCTTATATACACTTTATTTATAGTTTCGGTGTGTGGCACCTCTAGTGCTTGCCCATTGACATTTGGGCATTGGTAATATTGCGAGCCCTGCAATATTTTTGAATGCAACAGTTGCTGATCCTGGACAAATTCAAATCAGGAGATTTGAAAAGAGAACTCCTCATTCTTTGAGCAGCCACAGGTGACCCCGGCCACCATCCCAGTGGCGGGTCGACGTAATCAAATAGTATTAGTTCGCCATTATTTTAACAACATGTGAAGATTGATAAATCCGCGCCTATCAGCGTCATCCATCATTGAAGACCATGAGGACAATCATTAAAATCCTGAATCAGCAGCGGAGTACCATGGGAGCCCATTATTTCTTCTGGATTAAAACCACATCCAGCATCTGCAGACGCAGACATCACAAGACCTTCCGACTACACCTGGAGCCAGAGGTGTTCGCAGAGATGCGGCCGAAGATCGCCCACCTTGGCCGTCATGAATATAGTCGGCTGGCTATCGCCCTTGGACGGGACGTCGCTGGGAAACCGCGGGACTGGAGGCCTGATTCGTCGCTCCAGCCTGCCGTTCAGCACATGTCAGCAGCGGAGGGAGCTGACCGCACATCTTCGAAGGCAGCAAGCAGCATCATGGATCGCCTACGTATGGCATCACCCATTCATCAACTCCTCAAGATTAAACGGTACTAACGCTCCATAATGGTACTATGCCCATTCAGATTTAGTCTAGCCCTGATTGTTTTATTGTACTTATTAATAAATTAATTTAACTATCTCAAAGCAATAATCTTTTTTATTAAATAACCTATCCTCATACCAAGTATTTCATAGCGGCCTGCTTAAGGTCCACGCCTGAGATACAAATTCTCCAGAAATAATCTCACTTGTCTCTTGCTCTCCATCTTATACTCATAACATTTTGGCGTCCAACGCAAATATTCTCATAACCTGTTTTATATTCCCCTTATTATGTGATTCGGTCTCCTTCCCAAAAATGATTTCTAATCGTAGGAGATAGGTTTATGGGTTACACGTAGCATTATAGTAGTCCCAGGGAGAGATTGCATGCGCGTCATCGACAATCGTCCTAAAAGCATTTTCATAAAAATATTCCTTCCCACCCGTCTTGTTTGAAAACGAAAAAGACAGAAGATACTGAAATTTAAAATGTCTTTAATCGTATCTCTGTAGACATATCACGGAAGTACTTTTCCCTCGAATTGTAGAACTGGCAATAACAATTTCATGGAACGCGAATTTCATGAAACTAAATACGGTAATAAAATTCGCACAGGATGTGGACATTATTTAACATTCATTACATACTTATTCTTTACCGTAATTACGGTAACGTAAATGAATAAATGTACCCCATATTCTTTATATTACAATAAAAAAATAGTTGGTATAAAGGAAATTACCTTCCAAATACTGTTCATTGTAACAGTTTAATCCGGCGTATATAATTTCTTCAGCAATTTTCAAATTAAAGAGTCATTATTTCCTAAATTGAAATTATCTAAATACCGTACATTTCCTTTCCTCCGGTTTCTCAGAACTAAAGTACAGTGTTAACAAAATACATTTTTCGTCCTATTAAATCCTTAATCTGCCAACACGCTGCCGAAAGCCAAAAGTTTCCAGTTTTATTCAAATTACAGGCAAAGTTTAAAAGTAATTAGACTCACCTGATGTCTTGTTTAATAATGACAGACTTCGTACCAAATAGTGAAACTAACTGGAATTCGTTAGAGCAGTTTCGCTTTGATAGAAAAGGGTTGAGCTCGCGTGGAATCTCACCTTGTTACAGGCATACTGTAATATTTTATACATTCCTAATTTCTTATAAATAGTTTAGTAGCGTAATTTTGTATTCACGTTTCAGTGAATTGTAAAATGAAAATCGTATGTAAATTTTTGTTTACCCGAACTGTTAAAGTGCCTTTTACTTTGATCATAAATTAGATCCTTGTGTGTGTGATGAAATAAATAATAATAAATCAAGAGAGACGATAAGGATGCAAGGCCTATGTATATAGGCCTCATAAAAATAATTAAACTGATATGACAGATTGATAAAGTCATCGGAAAACTAATCAGCTGAAAAAAAAAATTTTAAACAATGAACACAGGTACCAAAATCGTAGGTATGTAGAATTTATTTTTTACATTAGTCCCACACAGCGCCGTGGCCGCCGTGGTCGAGGGGTAAAGCTCTTGACTCACAATCTGAAGATTGAGGGATCGAATCCTGGCGTGTGGAAACAAATTTTATTTGTTGAAGAAGAAGATAACAATAATAATCTAAACTCAAATATCAAAGAGAACAAGACACAGAAAAGCAGAAAAAGACAATGGTCGCAACTGGGACTCGAACCCAGATCTCTCGTTTAACTGGGACGCGCGCGTTAACCAATTTCGCTCTTGCCACCTTCTGTCAAACCGATTCTGGGTTCGAGTCCCAGTTGCGAACATTGTCTTTTCTGTTTTTCTGTGTCTTGTTCTCTTTCATATTTTAGTTTAGATTATTATTGTTATCTTCTTCTTCAACGATGTATTACATTGACGGGAATAACCTTCAAAAGTTATAAAAAGAGACTTTTTCTTATGTAAACATATATTTTATTTGATCAATTTATGTTGTTATTTCACAATTAATTCATTTAATATAATATTATATACGTATAGTATATTTCCGGCAGGTTCCAGAGTGAAAAGTACTCTCAGTATCGCCCTGGTGTAAGACCGCCATTAAGAATTGAAACGTTGCTTGAAGTGGCTTTTTATTTTTTTTATTTGTGTTTATTTAGGAAGCATGCAGTTGTGTATAAAGTATTTGTACATAAAATAGTGAATATAATTTAAACCGATTAAGTTCCATTTATAATAATATTAAGTAGTTAATGGTTAATGTTTATGTGATTATAAATCAAGTGGTAATTAAACAATTAAGTAGGTATATGGTGTAAGCATGTTGTAAAAAAATATCAAAAAGGTGATAATAATCAATACAGAAATAATAGTTTCCAGTAGTTGTTTAAAGTACATAGTGTTACGTAAAAAGTTATTAAAAAGAAAATAATAAACAAGAAATAATACTTTTCATTTAAGTACATTGTACGGTTAGTTTGATTTTCAAAGATTTAAGGGTACAATAGAAAATGCCAATGCTCTTAGGGCATTATAAGTTTGGCAGATACGCCCGAGCAAGGAGTTTTGTGCGTATTTCGATTTAAAATGTTGTATATGAAATAAGGTATTCGATCTGGTATTGCGTTCAGGGCAACGAAATGCAATCCTTTCTAACAAGGCTGGCGAGTCAATGAGGCGGTTCACAATTTTGTACAGAAACAGTACAATAATTTTCCTCCGTTTGTAAAGAGCAATAGGGTTAAAACTTTTCAAAACGATACGACAGGTGTTACAAAAATTTTTTTTGAATGTTTTCAATTCGGTTAATATAAGTTTGGTATTGAGGATTCCAAATGACAAATGCAAATTCGAGATGAGATCTTACATATGCCATATACAACGTGTCCGGAAACTCGTAGTACAAGCGGGAAACTGGTGAATCTACACTCCCAAAAAACTTATTTTTTTGGATCTGAGCATTTCGATTTGAATATTATTTTTTTTTCCTTTTCCATTTTTTAGGCAACTAAAGGGTTAAAAAAAATTTTGAGCCCGGTTTACCCTTCGTTGCATTTTATAAGACATTACACAGCTGAAATAAACCCCCTAGTGAAATTTTTTTTCAAATCTAACCTAAAAAATTCCAACTTCGGACCCGATTTACTCGAAAACGAAAGCTCAAATCAAAAAAAGTTAAACCACAAAATCGACTCCAAATGTGATGTGGATTCTCCAGTTTCCAGCTTGTACTACGAGTTTCCGGACACCTTGTATAGTAGTTCAAGTGTAAAATGTTTATTGAATGGTTTTGTGACGCGAAGAATGAAGCCCAGTATTTAGCCGTGTTTTTTGACCAGATCTGAATAATCAGGTACTTCCTCACCTTCCTCTCACACTCTCCCCCATATTCTTCCCCTTCCCACTACTAACAACTTTACAACATACCCCAATTGGGGATGCCATAGTCTCACTGGCTCCAGACGGGAGCAGCTGGAACTTTTGTGAGGTATTCACATTAAAAAAGATACACAGGAGGCCCTGACAAAAAAAATCCCTCAGGGACTATGTCATCTTTGGGGATGCTGTCTGATCTTTTTGAGGAAGAAAGTAGAGGGAGTTCTGAGAAGAAAAAAGTTATTTATTTATTTTTTTAATATGAGCTCCACACAGGAGGACCTGAGAAAAATGATTTCACTGAGGGCCTATGTCATTTTCGGGGATGCTGTGTGGAGGGTTTTTTAAGGGAAGGAGAGGAGAGTTCTGGGAAGGAAAGGGGTTTAAGGGATGGGTAGGAATCTGGGGTTCTGTGTCTCCTGGACATCCGCCTCCAAGATCCATACAAACCTCACCCCAAGAACCCGGGCACTCCTGCTAAATCACCAAACGTAGCGAACCACTTGGGGTTCCAACATTATATACCTAATTATGTTATAAAATGTAAGTTATTGTACCAAAATAAATAAATCTGGAGGTTAACGTGTCTAGGGGTGACGCAGTGGCGTAGCGAGGGGGGGGGGGCGGGGGGTGCTACCCAGGGGGTGACACTCGACCGTGGAAAAAAATTACGAAGGATATTGTCACCAAAGTATTGTATACATGAACGCGATCTGTTATTTTCTTTCATATGTTCCCCGCGGAGTGCCCCGAATTTTGCGTCTAGGTCTTTTTATAGGTGAATATAGCCTAAATTTGTGGAGAAATCTGAAATTCTCTAGCCCCCCCCCCCCTCCCCAGGATGGACCAATTTTATGAAATCGAAATTAGCGTTTTGAATTTTTTCTCTATTCAACTTTAATAGGGGGGGGGGGGGGGTGACACCACGCCCCGGCAGGTGACATCCGCCCCAGGTGCCACCCATGGTGCACTGGGGTGATGGATGTATGAATCCATCGATCTCACGAAGGGTCTAGAGTGCCCGGCTATGGAGGTCTAGGTTAGGTCTATCTCGATCCGGCCCGCCATGCAGTGGGGGGACAAACGCATTCGCCTCCTAGACCTAGACAAATCCCACGAACCCAAGCATCCCTGATAAGTCATCAAACACAGCGAACCACTTGGGGTGACCTATGGCAGGGGGTTGGTCATCTTATAAATGGTTACCAGGGTGGCCGTACCCATTCCCGACTCCAAAATTGTAATAAATAAAAACCAATTGAAATGGGATAATTAGGTATAATCATATTGAATAAATAAATATGAAAATTGTTTGAAGACATTGTGATGACTCTCTAGAAAAAAAATCAGAGTGTGCAATTCACACGCGGTAGAAATGATAACTTCAGAAAATTAAAGTAGACAAGAGTGGGGTGGGGAGTTTACGAAGCACTTTTTTGTCAAAGTAAAGGAAGATTTTTTCCATAATTTTGTAATCGAATTCCAGTGCACCCTTTCCTATACATTTGGTCATCTTATTAGTATTTGTGTTTTCTTCTTCAGAGTCGCTACATGTTGCTTTTTTATTATTGTTTTCTTTTGCCTGTTCATTTTGGAGTGGTTTGATGATTGGATATTGATTTTACATTTTTTAAATTTTTTTTTGGATTTCTTAGGATTCGATCCTTGGTCCACTAAATGTCTGCAGAGGTTCGCCAGGCGCTATATAACACTACACAAAAGGAGACTGGACTGTGGATTTATCGTATTATATTGGACCCGAATTAAATAATATTTTATTGCTATCTCATTCTCTCTCAGGCTAAATCCTATAGATGTACGTGTTTATCTCTTTTTAACGACGCTCGTTCCCGTTTCATCGAGTTTCAAATCACAACGGTGCTAAAGAAGTTTTCACTTCAAAAACTTGATTATTTATGTGATGAATCGCTTACTCGTTAATACGAAACATTTTTTATTCAAACAGTTAGATTTAGCTTTATTATTACGAAAAGTGAGTATTTATGTCGGGGGAGACAAAAACATGCAAAAAATATGTATTTAAAATTTTTATATTTATCGTTAATTTTTTTTATTTAACATTTCACATCAACATGCCAATCACAGAAAAAATATTATTGCCATGTAAAACTATAATGTCCATGTTCTTACATGGAAAGAAAGGTATAAGAATAATTACACATACCCGTTAGACAAACCCTGCTTTGTCAAATAAACCATTCAAAACCTGGGATGTATATCTAAATGATGATGACATGCAGCTTTTGCAGCTTGAACATAACTCATTAATATTAGGATTAATTCGAAGTAGGTATTTTTTTTTTATTTTGACGAGAATTTATTACATAAGATTGGTACTTCCGACAAATGTCATATTTGATTGTCTACTGGATAAAAAAGGAATATTCCGTATTTTCCGCTCATATTCGTGTGTCGAACTTCGACAACACGAACGTTTCGTATTATCTGTGAGGTGGACTATATGCATATTTACCAAAACTTGTTTACAAGAGTCTTTTTTACATGCCTACTAATAATGTTATTTTTCCAATCCAATCAACTTAAATGCCACGCAGACCCTTGTTACGTACCTTACAACCCTTAATGAAGTTCAAAGGGTCAAAGCTTTATTCCTAACATAATTAAGCGTAGGTGGGATGGCTCCCAGCCTAAATCTACGTGGACTAAAGACTAGAACACAGATTCCCAAAGTCGTCCATGTGGACCTCAGGGGTCGATTACTACATTATACAAAAAAAATAGAGTCCTTGCAAGAGCCTTAAAGGGGTAACCATCTGTTCTATACTAAGGCGAGTAAGTAGTGGGTCCTCCAATGTTGGGGGTCCATGCTCTCTTTTTTTCTCAAGGGTCTTCAGGTCTCTTTCCCCCTTAATCCAAACACTCTCTTCGAGTTGGAAGCCGGCTGGGGCGCGGATGCCGAGTCTCGCTTGCGACTGGACTGATGGCTCCGCTTATCCTCGGTGGGACTGCCGGACGACTGCTGCTCAGCTGTTTTGATTAAGTCATACAATCTCATCATAATATGTTATCTTATCATTCTATTAACTCTTCTTCCATTATACTCATAAACTTTTATTTCAGCTACATCAAGTGGCGGAGATGAGACGTGATACTGTGAAATAAATAAATGGCCTATTAACGGCACATTTAGTAAAAATTTAGTACGTATATTATTTAAATAAAAAAATAAAAAAAACATTTTTCTTTTATTTTTCTTTTTTTGTTACAGAATAAATTTTCTGGCATCTTTATTAATGTATATTTAATTTAAAAAATTAAAATGAACATTTTGTTAATTTTTTTTTTGTTTTGCATTCTCACCAGCATTTGGTTCCTTAGAACGGGCAATCTGCCTAACTAGGATCTAATATCGACCCACAAGACATAATAACACTTGTACACATTTTATAGTTATTTTTCAATGTTATTTTTGCCATACAAATGTATCAAATGTAATGTTATAAATAAATAAAAAATAAATAACTAACAACATGTACGCACCGCATACTGCCTGCTAACAAAATATGCCCGGACATTGGAGGTCTAGAGTCATTTTAATAAAAAAGTAGCTTCTTTGTAAATAAAAATTAGAGTCCTGATGTGTACGGTGAAGGAGGAAACCATCTGTTTCGTTAGAACGCCATGGGAAAGTGGTGGGCAACCTCCAAATGCTGGAGGTCCATGACAGCGAGAAAAAAATGGGGGTCCACGGATTTAAATGGGGGTACACATGGAGTGGACTCCTGTTTACAAATGACGTAATACAGCTAACACAGATTGTGAGTACATACTAATAATAATCATAAAGACTACGTTCCTTGCAAAATCTGCGATAAATTTTGATCCATGCACTGAGATGGCTTTATTTTACCAGTTCTGGCTTCAGAAAGATATACCTGTTGCTTATCCTGCCCAATATAGCAAGAAAGTTTATGTTAACTTTTGGATTTTGCTGCAACCACTTTTTGGAAATGGTTTTAGCACAGTATCCAATCCAAAAAAAGTCAATTTTTACAATTGTCCACCTCCAAAAAACTATATTTAAGTGGGCAGCTCCGTATCGGGCGTGGGTTCCGCCGCCCCGGGAACCATTATTGTCGTAGGTCACCCCAAGTGGTTCGCTACGTTTGGTGAGGTGTTTTTAGCAGGGTTGAGTGCGGTTTGACTAGATCTTGGCACCTGGATCTACCACCTATGTGGCAAGCTGGATAGCGAGAGACTGGTTGAGGGAGACCTTTTAACCTCTCCAGCAAGACTCTCACGGAACATCGTCTTGCATCGCAGTGGGAGGGATAGACTCGTACGTCTGTCACACCTGGTCTCGTTGACCCCCAGATTCCTATCCACCCCTTATACCCTTTTCCTTCCCAGAACCTACTCTCCTTCCTTTCCTAAAAAGATCCTCCACATAGCATCCCCAAAAGATGACATAGGCTCTGAGGGGAATTATTTTTCTTAGGGCCTTCTGTGTAGAGCTAATGTAAAAAAAAAACAATAAAAAAATTGTACCCAATAAATACGTTATTATAACGCACGCTAAAAATTAGTTAAGTGAAAAAAATCTTAATCGATCTATGTGAAAAAGACTTTTGTTGCTGATCTATTTTGTCTTTCATTTGTTCAGTACTTTTTCTGATTCTACCCTTAGAGTAATTTTTCGACAGGGCCTCCTTTGTGTGGCTAACGTAAAAAATGGATCTATGGAAAAATTTCGGCCAGTAGTGGTCTTTGGGGTAAAAAAGTTTAGGAAGCCTTTGGACTCAAGGCTTCTTCTCCAGAACTTCGCGAAATACCCATCTAATAGCAACACTGGTTTTTTTGTTTATCCGTTGTTCAGGCTTTCGAGGTTGCCCTTTAAGGGAGGAGAGTAACTGCTCACGGCTTACATGAGGGCAGACGGGAATTATTAATACACCGGTATTAATAGGCCAGGCATTCCAGTCACCTGGCGAATTACGCCGTACGGTTAGTAATTTCCACAGCGTTAATAATTCAATGGATTTCGAGAGCGCCTCCCCCCCTACCGGATTCGCTAAATAAATATTAGGCAACGATGAAATAACTACGCCAAACTTAATAAGGGTACGGACTAATTGTATTAGAACGTTGAGCTCCACGGAAAGTACTCTACGTTTTATTTACAGAAGACAATTTTTAATGCAACAATAATACAAGTATTTTTGTGAAAAGTCAAATCAAATAGAAAGTCCAGAATCAAAATAGAAAATCAAAATCAAATAGAAAATCCGTCATTGGTTTAAATGTTTAATGTGGCGTATCAGGTAAACTCCGCTTCTTCATATAGAAGCTAACAACACTAATGCAGCAAATAAATCACTATATACTCGCGCAATCACAACATATACCAACCAAGTCCGAGGAATGACCGAACGAGCCCGTCAACTATCCGCCTTGCCTCTAGTGACTCGACACTTCTGTCCTTAGGGTCTTCGGGTTACCACCCCATTTTGCCAGTTATTTTTCTTCTAGGCACTACCGCGAAACTGGTTTAAGGGCGAGGATGACGGGTTTCGTCATTCTGAAGCCCATGCACTTTCTCCCCGGGACTGCCAGCTGAATGGGGGAATACATACTCCAGATTAATACATATTACTTAATTACTACTTTTTACATTTCTTATTTTGTTATTCTCTTTTATCTCTTATTTGCAGATGGTCGCAGTCCTTCAGACAGCAATTATGTCTTTTTCCTTTTTTTTCTTCTTAAGGTCATCAAGTGGCTCTTAAGGAACATTATCTCTAATGACTACTAACACTTTGCTGTCCTGTACTTTTGTAAGCACTTGCATACTGCTTCCTAAAGGTGGCGGTTCGGGCCGCGACCGCGACCAAAGACCGAGACCAGAGACGGAGGCAGGCGACAGCAACGGGTACTTGTTTGTATAGCTTTGTATGGGGGCCAGTTAGTGCGCGCGACCGAGGCAGGAGACAGAGACGGGAGACAGTAAGACGGTCGCCACCCCAGACAAGTAGTGTCTCGCGTCGCGCTTGATAAGTGTGTGTGTTTGTTGTAAAAAATTACCGCTTTTTCTGACTAATACTGTGAGAAGCTGATTGAACTGATCAGACAGCATGTACAATGTACAATTAGATTCCAAAAAAATTAATTAATTAAATTAACAAATTTAAAAAATTAATTATTATTAATTTTAAAATTAAATTAAATTAAATTTATTTTGAATATTATTTTTCCTTTTGTAAACATTGTCTTTTTGTAACTGTGTTTTATTCAGCGTAAAATAAGTCCTGAACATATTATTGTCAAACAATAGGTGATAGGTGAACGAAAAATCGCCTAAAATAAGTACAAATCATCGTCTTCTTCTTCCTCCATTCGTAACTCTACTTGAGTTTCCATTAGTGTAAATTATCAGTTCAGCACAACTGACTTCATCGACAGACTGCGCTATACTGAACTCTGAAGGCGAAGGCGGTCGCGGTCTTTGGTCTTCACCCACAGTAGCGTCGAAGAGATCGAGACACTTGTCGCGGTCGCCTGCCTCTGTCTCTGGCCTCGGTCTTCGGTCGCGGTCGCGGCGCGAACCGCCGCCTTCACTGCATGCGGGACATTTGGAGGTCTAGCTTCGCTCATTTATGTAGAATCGTTCTTCCAAAAAAATTAGAGTCCTTGCGAGAGCCTTGAAGGAGTAACCTTAAGTTACTTATACCAAGGCGGGTAAGTGGTGGGGCCCTCCAAATATACCAACCAATTGCTAACATACAAAACATTATCAAAATGTTGAGGGAGTCATACAAAAAATTGTCAAATCAAATAGATAGTCCCGAATTGCTATCCGTCATTGGTTTAAATGTTTTAATGTAGCGTACCAGGTACACTACGCTTCTTCATATAGAAGCTAACAACTCCAATGCAGCAAAAAATCACCAATTACTCGCGCAATCACAACATATGGGCATATGAAAAAGTACTACACTTTTTCATGATTCATTGCTAACATACAAAACTGTAATTTTTTAGCGTGATATAAATTATTTTAAAACTACTTTAACAAAATTTTTCATTAAACTTTATTTCAACGATTCGTGAGCACATGATTCATGAATTCAAGATTTCTTTTTATCTCTCCAAACACTTTCTTCCTTTTTATTATCATTACTCATATATGCATTCGTTAAGATTAAGAACCGATCTCATCTCAGGCGGAATTACTGATATTCTATGGACCTACGTAATAGGTACTATAACCTTGCATAATTTAATATACCCAATCACTTGTATCATAATGTACCGTGTATGTCGTAATAAACAAAAATCAAATCTGTTTTCAGATCGTTACATAAATTCCATCATAAGTTTTGAAGTATTCATTATACTATAGTCAGGTTTCATTATGCCTATAGTCATACCTGTAGTAAGGTTTCATTTCTTTAAATTAGTCTATAGACGGAAGATTGTTGTTAGGAAAAATCGGGTAGTAAGTAGTAGGTGGAGTGGAAGATACTCTCAGTATCGCCCTGGTGTAATACCACCATTCAGAATTAAAACGTCGCTTGAAATGGCTTTAGCCGTGTTTGGTGACCAGGTCTGAATAGCCAGGTACTTCCCCACCTTCCTCTTCCTCATCTCCTTCCCCTCCCTACCACTACCTTCAGCCTCACAACATACCCCAATTGGGGATGCCATAGTCTCACTGACTCCAGACGGGAGCACTTGGGACTCTTGTATATTCATGTAAAAAAGGGGAGCATACATTAATTACGTGAACAGTTTTTCTTCCAATATAGACCCCTCCCCTCATCTTGAGGGATGGATTTGTACATTTGTACAACTTCTTCTCCTTCCTATCCTTAAAAGAACCTTTACACAGCATCCCTAAATATGTTAAGCCCAGAGAAGAACTGTTTTCCTCAGGGCCTCCTGTGTGGGGTTAATGTAAAAAAAAACAATAAGTTATCTAAAAAACAAGTTGAAAAACGATTTTTGAAAATTAAGAATTGTACGCAATAAAATTTATAGCAAATAATTTAAAAATACAGATCTGTAGACGGAGTATTTACGAAGATAACGTGGAAAAGGTGCTCTCGAAATGATTTTATTACTTAACGAAGCTCTTTAAAAACATTCAAATAAATTAAATAACTAATTAGACATTTAAAAGTACAGGCAATAAAAATGGTCTTAAAACGTCGTCAATGGCGGAAAGCAATAACTTTCGTAACATTCAATAATTCTTTTATACTTCATTACATTCGATTTTTTCTGTGTTTTTCCATCGTGGTCTAGAGCAGCGGTCGTCACACTTTACTGGTCAAGGACCACATAGGACAATGTGAGGTATCGCCGCGGGCCGCACACTTATGAGATTTCGGGGGGGGGGGGGGGGGGTTACTACTTCCTTCCTTCTTGTGTTAATGGTATAGTGTCAATTCTTAATAATAATAATACACTAAAATCATAATATTATATTTTAAAAAAAAATGTGTGTGTATCTGTAATGGAATCTTTCAGTTCAATTTTTAACCACTTCCCGAACTATCGAAATGTGTGAATTTTCGCACACGTGATACAAATGATTACAATATACTGAATATAAAAAATTGACCAATTTTAAAGTTTATTTTGCTTTATTAGTACGTGATAAGCGTGTTTTTTTGTCTTTTTTAGACCTTTATTTTTACCTACCCACACCCTCACTGTGCCATCTCTACGCCCTCTAATTTTCTCTGGGTCTTCTACTGTCCCCCTGAAAGTCTCAAATGACAATATAATTAATTGTAAAAAAACGGTAATATAATTAATTGTACATGAAAAAAACATATTTATAAAGAAAACGGCAGATTTGTGGGGGCCGCAATAATATGAAAAAACATATATTTAAAAAGAAAACGCCAGATATTTGTGCGGGCCGCACAAATATTCGCCGCGGGCCGCAGTTTGACGACCACCGGACTAGAGGCTCTACAATATTAGGTTAGGTATTACTATTAAATTTTTTATTTTAACTTTATGGTAAAACCTCAAATTGTATTATTTTATTAAATGAAGACACTGTGAGCGAAACTCCATCGAAAATCTGGAAACAGAAAAATCAGAAAAAAGATATTGGCACCTCTGGGACTTGAATCCAGGAAAGCGAGAGGTCCTGGGTTCAAGTCCCAGAGGTGCCAATATCTTTTTCTGATTTTTCTGTTTGCAGATTTTCGATGGAGTTTCGCTCACAGTCTCTTCATTGTCTACGTCCACATTACGCCGTACAAAGCATCAAGCCGCTCCCAACTAGCACGTACATAATTAAGCAGTCAAAAGGGCAAAATAAACTCTATCAAATCAATTATTCTGACTACTGTATTCGGGTCTAACAGGTTAGACTTTTCAGCGGCTCGCTCGCACTCATAAGCCGGGCGAGTATCAGAAAGGGAGAATGATAGTTTCTTCAAAATAGCGTTTGCATCAAAAGGTCAAAAGAATACATGAAATATTTTATGACCGATAATACGTATCTTTTTAATCGAAAATTTTTGATACAGTACACATAATAGATACATAAATAAAAAAAGCTTAAATAAAATTATTCACGCAAAACACTTCAATTATCTCAACCAAACGTATGTTTACAAACTTTCGTCAAACAAATGGTTGGGTATTGGAGAGTTGAGCGCAGAAATAGAAGGATTTATGCTTGCCATTCAAGATAGAGTCATTAAGACAAAAAATTATAGGAAGCATATAATCAAAGATATAAATCAAATTAATGATTTATGTAGAAAATGTTTGGCTTTTCCGGAAACTATAGAACATATTATATCGGGATGTTCTATATTAGCGCCTTCCGAGTATACATTTAGGCACAATCAGGTTTTAAAAATAATTCACCAAAGTTTGGTAATTAAACATAACTTGAATGATTGCCGTAATGTAGTACCATATTATGAATACGAACCAAATACATTAATAGAAAATGAATTTTATAAAATATATTATGATAAAACTATACTAACAGACAGAACAATTAGTCATAATAGACCTGATATTTTATAGTTTTACATGACAAAATTTAAAAAATAACTTATATAATTGATGTAGCTATTCCAAATTCCTATAATATTCAAAAAACTGTTTCTGAAAAAAAAAAAATTAGAAAATACACAGATTTAGGAAATGAGATTAAAAGAGTTTGGCATTCTCGGACTATAAAAATATTACCATTTGTTATTTCGGCCACTGGCATAATACATAGGAATCTGAATCATAATTTAAGCATATTAGATTTATCAAAGAATTTGTATATAAAAATGCAAAAATCAGTAATTTTAAATACATGTAGGATTACAAAAGATTTTTTAAATATTTATATTGAGGGATCAGTAGGATTTATAGGTTCAATTAGAAATGCCACAGAGACGAACCCTCTGATATGAAAATATCTGGAGTCGGTGAATTATATTCCCATTTGGTCTCTATTAGGTTGACATGTTGTTCTTGTATTATTTTGTATTTATAATACTTGTATAGTGCAATTGCATAGCGTGGGTTGACTAGATGATTATTTGGGGAAGTGTGTGAAAGGGTTTAGTTTTTCCTGTGGGGAAAATTTATTTTTTAACTTTTATTTTTATTTCTATAGTTAAAGAGAAGATTATAAGTATATATAAATTAGGGATATAAAAAGAGTAACTGAATAAATGCAATTAAAAACTACACACAACATATTAAGTCCGCACTGTTATTATATCATTTGTAAAAGTTTTATAAGAATTAATGTTACAAGTGCAATTTAAAGACATAAAAAACAAACAAATATAACATAGCCACCGCGATTTGCTTTTTCATAAATGCACCGTGCCTCATGGATTTTTTTTTATATTCGCTCCACACAGGAAGCCCTGAACAAATAATTACCCTCAGCGCCTATGTGTGGAGAGTTTTTTAAGGAAAGAAAGGAGATGAAGTTCTGGGAAGTAAACTGGCATGAGTAGGAATCTGGGGGTCAGTGTGTCCAGGAGTGACGGACTTATGAATTCATCCCTACAACCGTGGTGCATGGCGATGAGTCGAGAGATTCCGGCTGGAGAGGATAAAAGACCCCCCTCAACCAGTCTCTCTAGATCCTGCCCACCACACGGCAGGTAGGTAGATGCATCAGCCGCCAAGACGTGGACAAACCTCACCCCATGAACCCGGGCATCCCTGCGAAGCCACCAAACATAGCGAAACACTTGTGGTGACCTATGGAAGAGGTGTTGGTTATCCAATAAATGGTTCCCGGGGCGGCGGTACCCATACCTGCCTCCCAAATTGCAGCAAATGGTAAAAAGAACATATGAAATGTTTTATGACTGATAAATAATACATTCGATTTGCTCTTTCGTAAATGCACCATTCTTGGCATTTACGTTAGGGAACGTACCCATACTACGTGACATGTCACGCTTGGTACAAATGAGCGGCGCCGGGCTTAGGTTTTTGGTCACCGGGGGGGGGGGGGGGGGGGGGTTAAAAATTACAAAAAGTTGGTCACGTAGTATGGGTATGTTCCCTTATGTTCATATGATGCTTGGGTCCAAATTTTGGTGGTGGCTTGTCTTCCAGAATGATAGCACAAAGGTTGGTTACACTTAACCGTCACTTTATGTATTATGACGGCCGGCGTAGTCCAGCGATAAGGCTCTTGACTCGCAATCCGAAGGTCGCAGGATTTAATCCCGGCGTAGCAAATAAATTTTATTTGATTAATTTGTGTTATTTCACAAATAATTAATTAAAAATAATATATAGTATATTTGCAGAACGTTCTAGAGTTGAAGATACTCTCAGTATCGCCCTGGTGTAAGACCACCATTCAGAATTGAAACGTTGCTTGAAATGGCTTTAGGCGTGGTTGGTGACCGGATTTGAATAGGCCGGTACTTCCCTATCTTCTTCCCCATCTCCTTCCACTTCCCACTACCCTTAGCCTCACAACATACCCCAATTAAGGATGCCATAGTCTCACTGGCTCCAGACGGGGGCAGCTGGGACTCTTGTGACGTATTCAAATAAAATTTTTTAAAAATTAACAAAGATAAAAAAAGATAAATTTTATATATATACGTTTTACGACCCTTTTCTGCGAAATGTTCGAAATATAAACGGAACAATTAATAAAGTAGATCTTTAGCTAATTGGGAGTGGCTTGGTGGGTTATGCCGGGTAATGTGGACGTAGCCAAAGCTACATTTTTTTTATTTATATTAATTATTCAATTATTTTACTAAATAGTAAAAACAGAAATATTTCTGTTTCTTCTACTTGTCACGGTTTTCAATAATTGTATTTTTAGCACACCACGGTATCTAGCCAACCCTTCAAACGGTATATCCTTCATGGATAATTTTATGAAGCATTTATCTGTTCCGTGTAATAAAGGCCAATGAAATGTTGAAAGTTCAGTTCATTAAAATAGAATCGCAGTGCTCTATGTCAGTTTATCTTGTATACGTTTAACTATAGGCATATATATGATGTCTACTAAACGGGAGTTAATAAGGTCTTTAGTCATATTTCAACCATTTTGTGTCTCAAAGATCGAACGGAATAAATTGATTGCGTCTTAGGTGTATTATTAAGTCTATGGATCGCTTTAACAAGATCTTTCAATTCTATGAGCTTCGTTAGTTCAATCCGTTCATAAATAAGCTAGTAATTTTGCATATCCAACGACATTATTAAAAAAATGTGTGTTATTTTGACAGTTAACCGAAACATATCTGATACTGATAAAATTTATTAGTCGTAGGTCGGAAAATCTGTTAACAATCGTTGACCGTGCTTTCAAGTATTGATAACCGACCATAGATGACGGATTTGATGAATATCGTATTGATATAAGGTTTTATCGATCGTCCATACTTGACTTATTATTATTCCACAGTGTTTAAAATGTAGACGACGAACAAGGACACCGATCTGCAGTCTCACGGCAATCCGATTGGTCCCCTGTAACCAATAGGAATCAACCTTTTTCACAAGTCACTCTCTCGCGCTGCGTCGAAGATCATCCAGTTTATTCCACTTTAAACTGCCGGGTAATACACTGTCCTGTAAATCTTGTTCACTCTCCACTTTCCCATACATATTAAATATTAAATTATGGTGCGATGTTCATAAGTAATTTGTTAAATAAAACTGTAAGTACTATATCTACGATCTGCTTATTTGGTTTACCACACACATTACACTAAAACTAACAGCTAGTGCAATATGGATTTCTATAGCATCTTTCAAATCCAGCCAAATTTCGATATAGTTTTCATCGAAATAATTTCAACTCCGTGACGCATTTTCCACAGCTCTACAAGATGAGATATTAGACATTGATATTATTATAATTTTGTGTATGTCAACTGCATTGCTTTTGCAGAGGGCAAATGAAATTTATGATTTCTGACATATTTCATTAACTTGACATGCTGTTCATAGCAATCTGTTGAACAGGTTAATTTGCATATTAATGGTTTATTTCTATATGTTACGAGTTATGATGACTCCTTAGCTGTTTTGATTTTGTATCTCACCCAAAATTTTGTATCTCACAATCTGAAAATTATAAAAAAAACTGAGAATATATTAATATTTTTTCTTACATTAACCTCACGCAGGTGGCTCTGAAGAATATAATTTCCCTCGGGACCTATGTCATCTTTGATGTTGTGTAGAGGCTTTTTTTACGGAAAGGAAGGAGAGGAAATTTTGAGAGGGAAAATGATACGAGGGGTGGGTAGGAATCTATTTAGGGATCAGCGTGTCCAGTAGTTTTGTGCTAAATCAAGTAACGAACGACTTGGGGTGAATTATGTCAAAGGTGAGGTATTGGTAATCCAATAAGTGGTTCCCGGGGCGGCGGTACATATACCCGCCTCATAAGCCGAATGTATCCATTAAAGATGGATGATATTTTTACATTTTTTAAAATTACGTACACCTCACAACTGACTGAAGACAGTTTTTTTTACATGAACTCCACACAGGAGGCCCTGAGGAAAATAATTTCCTTCAAGGCCTATGTCCATTTTAGATTCTGTATGAAGGGGTTTTTTAAAGGAAATGAAGAAGAGGAGAGATCTGAGAAGGAAAAGGATTGAAGGAGTGGGTAGGAGTCTGGGGTTCAGTGTGTCCTAGACAAACCTCACCCCATGAACCCGGGCACCCCTGCTAAATCACAAAACGTAGCGAACCACTTAGGGTGACAGAATGACACCCAGTGTACACCAACAGGAGGGTGGCTAGAGAATTTCAGGTTGTGAATTTTTCAGGGCAATTTCGCCTGTATAATCATGTTTTGGCATTCTATTTGATTCTGCCAGGAAATCCGTAATCCTGTGAATTCCGTTGCCCACAAAATTCTATAAATTTTTTTCTAATATTTTTCAAAATTCATGACAATTTCTCTGACAGACCGCTAAATTTTCGGACATGTCAGGGAAATTGCTGTCAAACTAATTCGCCAAACGTCTCCAAGGAATAGTCGGTAGAGCTATCGCCCATTCGTACAACGTACAGGCCGGGCCGATGCCGACTCAAGATTGAGGCGAGCGAGGCCGCGCCGTGCCGACGAATGTGGTTGAGTTAAAGAGCGAGACACAATGAGCGTTGCGGGGTTGTCGAAGGGTACAGGGGTACAGGGCGACGCGGGCTATGACTGACGTCGGACGGCGGGAATAACATGACCCTGTCAATCGACGATTCGGTGTCATATGCGCGCGTTTGTTTTGTGTTGAACTCACGTATTTGAATTTATTTAAGTGACTTGTAGTGATAATAAAAAATGGATAAATTTATGAAAAGATCAACACAACCGTCAACTTCTAGTTGTAGTGAGAGTACTGAAACGAAACCAAAGAAAAAACGCCTGTATGACGACAACTATTTAAAATTCGGATTTACTAATATTTTACTTTGGACCCTCTGCGACCCACAGGTTGAAAAACACTGATTTAAAGCAAAACTAAATAAAGTAGCTCACATCCGTACTAGGTATTTGAGAAACTTTTTGATTACAAAAATAATTTTTCAGTTTGATTAAGTATTTTTATCTCAAATCTAAAATTAAGATTGACATGAAACGGGCCACAACGGGCCGCGCAAATGTTCATTTTAAGACTTAATGTTTCAAGACGCTGAAAGCACAAAACGATTAAAAAAAATTTGCGTTGTAACGGAAATTTACCCTTAAACGAATGTACCTACTGCCAGTATTGCCCTGGTGAAAGATCACCAATCAAAATCAAAATGCTTTTTGATAATCGATGGTTGATAAATGTGCGGAAATAAACAATGACGGGACCTTACCCACGGCTTTAGGGGCAATTTATTATAATTCGAGGGCAGATCAAACAAAAATTAAAACAGCCTGCTGTTTGAGGTAGACTCCAACGTGACGTTTAACGAAAGCCCTAATTATTACATCTTCCTTTACGTAACTTGTCCGAGGCTGAAGATAAATCGTGCTTGGGGTAGTGAGTGAGTACTTTGCGAAGTTCAGGCGATTGTGCTAGTTTCCGCGCTTAATAAAACAATGCTCGGTGTTCGTAAAAGCTTTCGCGGAACGGCGTTGTTGCGAATGTTGCGTATCTGCTGCCAACTCGTATTTTAAGAGCGTTTAACCAGCCAGCGGACGAAAATCCACATTTCGTCGAAAGTTGTTCTTCCGATCGTGCAGGGCGGTTACAATGAGAAAGATTGATTTTTCTCCGTACCAGCTTTTTAAAATTATAACTCAATATCGAATTTATTTCAATCCAAATTAGCTTTAATTTATACCTTCATCCAAAAATGCTGAAAGGCGTGATGATAAAACTATTAAAATAGTGTACTTTTTGTAGTTATTTTTTGATTATAAGTATTTATCATTTTTCAATAATGTCTAAATTTAATAAGAATGTTAAAAAAATCAGAAATATATTAGTTTGTAAGTGCGCAAATAAATACACAAATGGACCAATTTTCGTCAAGAAACACATGTACGTACATATTTTTTAATGATTTTATTGAAACTAAAATTAAAATTCTAATACATAATTTTGCTAGATAATGTATTGATTTATTTTACTGCATGATTACATTATTTGAAATGGGGGTGGTATAATACAAAAACTTTTTTGAAAATTTCACAAATCTGCCAACGACCTATGGAATAACCTTATTTATTATACTAAAAATTAAAAAAAATTCTAAAAATTTATTACATAACTATGCTAGATAAAAGAACAATCTTTCGAAATCCATTTATAATTTTTTGTGGAAAAGAGTCAATACGTCTAAAAACTTTTTTGAAAATGACGTATTTCCGGCATTCTCTGGTAATGCCCTCTTAAGTAATTACATTTTCGTTAGCCCTGTCTTCTAATGAGGCTTGCCTACAATATAATGTGTTTTGCGGTAAACTCCCAAAAAAAGTAGGGTGTAAAATCCCATATTTATATTTTTTGTTTTCTATTAATTTATTGTCCATTACTTCCAGATAAGAATATTCATCTGCAAAATCAATAGTTTCACAGTAGTAAATATTGTAATTTTTTCTATGTATACATTCAAAATGATGAGCAGTTTTTTTTATTTTTTTTTTTATTTATTGCTTTTTATTTATTTTTAGCATGTAATTATTAACCCCACTAGGGTTCGCCTGTATCGGGGTTAATAATTTCACAATTTAATAAAAATAACACACGCAAATATCGGTCATGCAAAACAGTTAAGTAAAAGCAAAATCATAAAATTTAAAAGTTAGTTTGGGTATATTCTTTAGATCTTATATACTCGTACATTTATGCAGTTTTTTAAACATTTATTATTTATTAGTCCTACATCATGAGCCTATTTAAATAGTTCATTAAAATCTTTAATAAGTTTTCATTGGATACTACAAGTAGGTACTGTATCGTCTGCAAAAATGAACCCGAGCTTTTAAATGTTTGGACAAAGCAATAACATATATAATGTATAATTTCGGATCTGAAATCGACCCCCGCGGTACTCCTGATTTGACGTATCTGGATTTATTCATTTCGTTTAATCTTTACTTTCATTTTTTAATTTGATAAATAGTTTTTAAAAAATGATAGGAATTTATCACGGATTCCTATTGATTTCAAGTACCTTAACTATTTGTTTGTGGCTGAGGGTATCAAAGGCTTTTTAGTAATCGATGAAAAGTACCAGTACGTTTTTTATAGAGTTTAGCTGTGAATTTATAAAATTGGAAAAATATTCGAGCAATTTTTCTCAACATTTTTTTTCTAAAAGACATACTGGCATTCATATATAATACTTAAGTTATTTAAATATTTATCTAAATTTATCGAAATATCGAAATATAACATCATCTTTCTAACCATCCCCCATACTGCTCAGTAAGTGAAAGATTTCGTAGCCTTTTAATTTTTGCAAGACTAAAGTTAAAAATACGCCAACATATTGTAGGAAAAAATACCTAAATAATATTAGAAAAACGCGAAAATCTTGTGGAAATAGAACAGAGATAGTCTAACAGCTGTTCATGTAAAATATTGTTTTCCAAAGTAAAATTTATGGATTCCTTATGAGCGTTTTACCAGCCAGCGCAGCGGCCGAAAATCCACATTTCGTCGAAAGTTGTTCTTACGATCGTGCAGGGCGGTTACAATGAGAAAGATTAATTATTCTCCGCACCAGATTTTAAAAATTATAAAAATATTTCATTCCAAATTTGCTTTAATTTATACCTACATCCAAAAATGCTGAAAGGCGTGATGATAAAACTATTAAAATAATGCACTTTTTGTAATAATTTTTTGATTATAATTATTTGTCATTTTCCAATAATGTCTAAATTAAATAAGAATTTAAAAAAAAAGAAGAAATATATTAGTTTGTAAGCGCGCAAATAAATACGCAAACGGATGATTTTTTCAAGGAGATTTTTTTTCAAGAAACGCATATACGTAGGTATATATTTTTTAATGATATTATTTATCCTAAAATTAAAATTCTAAAACATGCGATACCCAGATAATGTATTGATTTATTTTACTGCGTGATTATGTGATTTGAAATGGGTGTGGTATAATACTTTTTTTTTTGAAAATTTAACAAATCTGCCTATGGTGTAACCTTATTATACTAAAAATAAACATTTTTTCTCAAAATTTAAAACATGCGAATGCTAGATAAAAGAACAATCTTTCGAAATTCATTTATATTTTTTTTGTGGAAAAGAGTCAATACGTCTAAAATCTGATTTAAAAATAACATATTTCTGGTTTGCTCTGGTAATACCGTCTTAACATTTATTTGCAGCTTCACACCGATTTTTACGCTGTGTATAAACTTGAAATATTTTCATGTACGAACCTCTCTAAAGTTCTTTGCCTTTATGAAAACTTTTCCTTTGTTCCACGACTCGAAACAGCATAACGTGGCGTAGAGTTTATACGCTGTTGCTGGAAATCAACGTGCGATTATTCTGCTGAACTTCGCTTCTGTGATATTTTAACATTATTATTATGGCGTTGGCAGTTAGTATATTTACAGGAAACTCGAGTTCACGAATGCGACAAAATTCAGCCAAGTCTTTAATTTTAACCACTGTGCGAGACTCTAGAACTTTAGAATAAAGAAATTTCAGGTAATTGTTTCCAACGAACGTAAATAAAATCTTAAGTTGCTGTTTATGCCCATTTTCAAATACCATGATTTTTTAAAAGTACATTCATTTTTGTTTGAGAAATACGTGATATTTAATTAAATAATATAGTTGCATTGTATACATAGTTTAAAACGTAGAATAAAGGATAACACAAGAAATGCTTTGTAGTGATCCGAATCGAGGCTTAACTTTCCAAAACAAAACTGTTTGTGTTTACGAAATTCAAATGGGTTAGATATCTACGATGTCAGGTGAGTGCAAGCGAGACGGAGCGCTAGCGTTGGGCTACTGGACTAAATGGAGCATTTGTTTCTGATTTGTATGGAAGAAACTTCTAGTTCTCTTCTTTATTCTATGGTTTGAACATATACCCCCTTAATAAAAAAACATGGTTTAAGTTTTACACAACTGATAAACTACCATTACAATATATTAATGCATTGTTCATTGTGTAAAATTACAAAAACACATTTATTAGTAAGGCCCATAATGTATCAAAGAGAGCAAATATGAAAAAGCTGAAAATAAATAAAAGGATATATAAAAAAAACATATTAAATAAATAAGAGAAGAGAGAATATTATAGAAAAGGACACGCACGAAGATCATTATTTACAATAATATATTTTGATACACAAAAACAAACACATAGAGTATGAGAAATAGGTTAAGGCGCCGCATCCGTGCTCATAAAGAAGAATGTTAAAGGAGCACGCTAATAATTTAAAGCGATAAAATTGTGAAAATATTTAATAAAACACGACTCGTTTAAAATAGAGCAACTATCTCGTGGAAGGCGTCTTAAGTATCATTTAAAGAAATATTGCGATTTTTTTCACAACTATAACTTGTAAAATAACTAAAACAAACGTGTTTATGATAATTTTCGGAGCATATTTTGCGATTTTTTTCTATCGAGGAATTTTCATATAATTTGCGTTTCGGCGTGGAAAGCGTCTAGATATTATCTTAAAAAAATAACATATATTTTTTTAAGAGCTTAAAAACTTTAAATGTTGAAGGGAGATAAACGAAAAAATCGGTAGAAATTCGGGTAGCGGCGGCTTAAGGCGATGCACCACGCCGGTTAAAGTCGAAACCGGGCCGCCGAAAATAAAACTTTCTTAGACGGCGGTGAATTTTAAATTCCGACTTAGCACAAGCGTCCTGTTTTGATTTACGGAATTTTATATTTTATAAATTTTATTATGCGAAGTTTATGCACAAATATTTAATTGTTTTACGATCACTTTATAAAGCACATAATTTTCCACATTATACAATAAAACCATTAACCACAAGAGGTTTGTAAGTAGGAGATTTTGAAATTTATCGTAGGTTAGATACTCTATTTTTTCTGAGCTTATAAAAAGATTGTTAAACAATACGCGATTATTTCAAAGGCCGAGATATCTTCCACTCGTAGAATTTTATTGAACATCTAATATATTTCTAAGCGATCAAAATTTCAAACCAAAAACAAATGACTTTGCATTAGGTACTCCGTAGTGCTTGGGTCTTGGGTCTAGGTAAAATGACCGAATTGCTATTTTTCGAAATCAATTTTCCGAATTCAATTGTTCAATATGCAATTTTTTAAACTTCAATTTTTCGAAAACATATTTTTCGAACATCAATTGACCGAAACACTAGTTTTTCGAATTGATGTAAGTACAAATACTCTTGTACAGTACGTACAATTGACGATATTATCCATCCTATATTAAAATACTCTTGTACAGTACGTACAAGAGTATTTTAATATAGGATTGACAATATCAATTCCTAACCTAACCTAATCTAACCTAAGGGAACGTACCCATACTACTTGACCAATTTTTTTTTAAATTTTAACCCCCCCCCCCCTCCCGGTGACCAAAAACCTAGCAAGTGAAATATATGTTTTAAAAGTTAATTAACAAATAAAAAATATGTCTTTCGGTCAAATGCTGTTCGAAAAATTAGTATTCGAAAAACAAGGCTTTCGAAAAACTGAAATTCGAACATTTGATTTCGAAAAATTGAATTCGAAAAACATGTCTGCTCCCGTAGTGCTTCTTCTTAATATTGATATATCAAAAAGTTTTTAAGTGGTGTTTTTGGATTTGTGGTATTTGGCTGCTGACCTGATTTTTTTGTTTTGATGTTTTTTGGAGCAAGAAATTTAAGCTGTGACTGAGCTTTTGGTTATTGGAATAAAACAGTGAAGACGAAAAATTGCCTCATTATCTCAATTGAAAAATTTTGACCTACGGCAGCGTAGTAACGTGGGAAAATTCTACATGATTTTTTAGTCCATCGGCTTTACCTACCTACGTAACTAAATATGCAACATACAAAATATCAGCACCCCCTTCTAACACTTTATGGGTGTTAATTGAGGGTAGGCCGCCAATACGAGATACTCCATTTGGTTGTATTCTTCTCTTCACAGTGTACTTCAAAATGCATTCGGTTAGGTTCTCACCTGATTGGCGAAACCGTAAATTTTAAAATGCAAATGCCTCTGGATTCTCATTTCTACTCTTTCCAGACTACTTGTATTCTTCCGTGCCTCCCTGATATACGAGTATAATATATAAGTTCTGGGAAAATTGCATGGCTGACTGCGAGCCTCGCTTCCTTTGAAAACATTTTAGTAGCGATAATTGTATGCAAGAACTGAAAAGCGCGGAAATGAATAATATTGAAGTAAGTTATGTGCAGAATGCAGATGATGCAGTAAAGATCTGCAGTTTTCAACTTCTAGGGTGAAAGATGAATGAATTTACAATGCTTGTCTGTCTTACATTTACAATCTTCCACTCTGGAACATGCCGCAAATATACTATATATTATTTTAAATTAATTAATTGTGAAATAACACAAATTAATCAAATAAAATTTATTTGCGCATGCCGGGTTCGAACCCGCGACCTCCGGAATGTGAGTCAAGAGTCTAAGAGTCGAATGCCGCACATTAGTCTCAGTTTTTTAATAATCTCGGAGCCTATAGAACTATTGCACCCCAACTGGAGTACGTAAGTGACGAGAGCGAAGAGAGTTGGAAAATTTGTTATAACTGCCACTAAAACACTGGAAAGCGCCACAGGCGAAATTTTTACACCCAGGATGAGAGATTGGTTTTAATTATTACATTCACATTTTTAACACCCAGGAAAGGGGATTGGAATATTAATTATTACATTCACATTTTTACACCGAGGAAAAGGGATTGGAATATTAATTATTACATTCACATTTTTACACCCAGGAATAGGGATTGGAATATTAATTATTACATTCACATTTTTACACCCAGGAAAAGGGATTGGAATATTAATTATTACATTCACATTCTTACACCCAGGAAAAGGGATTGGAATATTGTCTACTGGTGTGTCGCAGGGCTCTATTCTAAGTCCAATACTATATATAGTATTTGTCTATCTTATGAATAAAGTATTTTCTTTTATCAAACACTATGTATATGCGGATGACATAGCACTTCTCATCTCACATTGGGATCTGCTCACAGCCATGAATATGCTACAGCAGGATTTCATAGCATTACTAAAATGGTCTCACGACTCTGGCTTAGTTATAAATGCACAAAAAACGGAACTAATGCATATAAGATCGCCTCTTGCCAGATATACAATAGTACCTTCAGTGGTGTCCCATAACTTTGACTGCGTGCACAATATCTGTATACAGCCCTGCACCTGTGGAAGTATTAGTACCTAGTCAAAAATATGTCTACTTAGGGGTGACGGTGGATTGTAATATGAAATGGAATATCCATGTAAGCGCCTTCGAACGACTGTAGGCAAACTGTATAAACTTAAATATTACGTGTCCATCAAAACCATGAAACTAATCTATTTGTCCCTGGGTGAATCTAATGTGAGATATGGTATAACTTCTTGGGGGTACTCATGTAAGACAAACATCCAACATGCAAAGTCAATTCAAAATGCCATGGTCAAATTACTCGTCAGCAAAGTAATGTATAAATCTTATTATTTTTTACACTTATTTGTGTTTTTATCATGTATTTTATTTATTTATTTATTTATTGAAAAAAAATAAGAAGTACATGAGAAACATAAGCTGCATATCTCACTAGGGCATTCCTGTATCGAGATATGCAGTTTTACATTGTAATTTAAACAAAAAACATACATATGAACTAAATAAAAATATAATTATAAACATATAAAAAAAATATAACAATAAGCAAATTAAAGATAACATAACAATAAGCAAATTAGATACTATAACAATAAGCAAATTAAAAAGTACATAATAATATATAAGTTAAGTTATTAAATTTGGATTGTATGAAATATAGCTGAATTCCAGAATGATTTATGATACAAGCGACAACATGGGTAATCCAAAACCATCACTCTCAGTTATTATACATATTTTGACCATTTTCTTGAATAAATGTAATGTACCAATAGTTTTTATTTTTTCATTGAGCATATTATAAAGCAACGGAGCTTTATATGAAAAACTTCTTTGTCCAAAGGATGTTTTGGTATGTACCGGCTGATACATTAAAGAAGAGCCCAATCTAGTGATGCGCACTTGTTGAGATCTTTTCGCAGTGATAATGTTGTTGAAAAATTTACAGAGAGCCTGTATTATGTACAACTGCCTTATTGTCATAATTTTGCTTTCGCTATATAGTATCTGTGATGAATACATAAAACTTTTCTTGAACATTATTTTTAAAATTAATTTTTGTGCAATATTTAAAGGCTCTAGAGTAGTCTTATGGCAAGAACCCCAACAAATAACGTTATATGAAAGCATTGATTGAACAAGAGCATAGTATACAGTTCTTAGTGTAATTTTGTCCAATATATTTCTTAGAGTCTTGAAGATATAGGCTAGCTTTCTTATTTTTTTTGTTAATATAGTAATATGATTGTTCCATTTTAAATTTTTATCAATAATTAAGCCAAGATATTTGATATTGTTTACTCTTTCCAAAGATTGACAATTACACTCCTGTACACAACAATGTATTTTTAAAGAGCGGTCCAAAGATGGTTGATTTACAGAAGAAATACTAAAAGTAATATATTTAGTTTTGCTCATGTTTAAGGTTAACAAGTTTTGATCAAGCCAATTTTTGACTGCCCTTAATCCTGCCTCGCACTTAGCATACGTATCATCCCAAGTATCACCAGCAAACACTAAAACAGTGTCATCTGCAAATACAATTGAAGAACCAGAAAATGGCAGTTTACAGAGGTCATTAATATATAACAAAAATAAAATTGGACCCAGAACACTACCCTGAGGAACACCATATACAATTGATTTGTTTGAACTAATATGATCATTAATCATTACTCTTTGTGTTCTATTTTCAAGATAAGTTCTGAACCAATCTAGAGCTTTATTAACAATACCCATTGAACTGAGTTTTTTTAATAGTAAACCGTGGGATACGGTATCAAATGCCTTAGACAAGTCTAAGAAGACAGCCATGGCTTTATTGCCAGTATCCAGAGCTTCTACGACTGTGGTTATCATTTTTAATGCAGCATCACTAGTTCCCATGTTCTCTCGAAAGCCAAACTGATTATCTGAAAGAATTTCATATCTTTTTACATAAGACATCAACCTAATTTTAGCTAACTTCTCTATAATTTTTGATAGGGTGTTTAGCAGGGATATAGGTCGATAGTTATTGACGTCTGTATTATCCCCTCCTTTAAACAAAGGAATAATTTTGGCATTTTTGCAGTGATCAGGGAATAAGCCATTCTCAAAGCTAACATTTACAATGTGTGTAATAGGTATAACTAGTTCAGAAGCATTTTGTTTGTAGACCATTGCACTTATACCGTCATTTCCACTCGAAAAACCTGATTTTAGCTCATTAATCACCTTTAAAACTTCATTACAATTCGTTGGATTGAATTCAAAACAGGCATTTTCTATAGATTGTGTTGGATTGCAATTTTTGATTAAACATTCTTCACTGGTGTTATTTGCACTACACAAAAGATTAGCAAAATTTTGACCTATATCACTAAAAAAATCATTCACATGGTTAGTGATGAGCATTGGATTATCATTTATAGAAACAGTGTTATTTTTTATTTTCAGTTTATTTATTGGCACCGATTCCTTTTGCATATCCAATGCTTGTTTTATTATTTTCCATTCTTGCTTTATGTTTCCTTTAACCTCTTGAAGTTTCCTTTTATAATATGACTGTTTGATCGTTTTAACAATTTTAGAACACCAATTTCTATATCTTTTATAATATGCAAACAGTTCAATATTATTTGGTTCTTTGCGACAACTCTTGTGTAATTTGTCACGTCTTATGAGGCAGTCAATAATTCCAGAAGTTATCCATGGTTTCAAGTAATTTTTATTACTATAGATTCTCTTTATAGATGAGCAATTTTCAATGTGTAATTTTAGGCACTTTATGAAATTATCAGCTGCTGTATTGACATCATTTGCAAATAAAACGGTATTCCATGTTTCTTCTTTCAGTCTTGAATTTAGCAGGTCATTATCCACAGTTAGTTTAAGCTTTACGTCTATTTGTTTTGATTTCGTTATTATAGATATAGGATATCTCAATATCGTAGCGAAATGGTCTGTGATGCTGGTCCTGAATACAGCACTCTGAGGATCATCTTTTGACTTGACCATAATGTGGTCAATACAACTCTCAGTTTTTGAAGTGACTCTAGTTGGTGAAATAATAAATGGTTTTAAACCGTGGTAAATCAGCAGAGAAAGGTATTGTTCGCTTTTTGAGCAGTTCATTTCCAAAATATTTATATTTATATCACCACATAAAATCACTTCGTGGTTCAGTGCTGATACAGAACGGAGTAAATTGTTCAGGTGGTCAAGAAAGTTATCAAGATGTGTTTGAGAAGGAGATCTATAAACCGCTATAACACATGTATTATCAGATAGTTGTAATTTAAGACAGTTAGCATGTGGAATAGCTATTTCTTCAACAGAAACAATAACATCATTCCGGGTGTAAACAACAACACCATCGTTTTGTAAATAGTTTTTTTTTTGTGCTGTGTGAAGAATACCCAGTAATACTTGGAATATTGATTGCATCTTTTAACCAAGCTTCACTAAAAACAATAATACTAAATCTGTGTTGAATAGAGTCGAGAACAGCTACAGTATCATCAAAATTTTTTTTTAGGCATCTTATATTCATACAGTATATAGAGAGAGCAGAATGGTTCAAGAATTCATTGCATATTGATGGGTCATCTATATTGATATTGATTTCCTTGTCACTTAGTTCTTGATCCAATAAAAAATCCATAATATCGGGCTAATATATATATGGGTAGAACAAATAGTTAGTAATAATGTACTAGTCAGTTAATAAGCTGTAAATCGCCGACATGTTTAATGTTTATTATTTTAGAACTTATTAAATTGCAACATTTTTTATTTCTTCTATTTTAAGACATTTTATATTGTACAATGTTTTTTTCCACACTATTTTCCACTGACAAGCTACTTGCAGTAGCTTTGCAGGTATAATGTAAACCAGAAAAAAATCTATTTTCTGTAATAAAAAAATAAAAAAATTATTATCTCCTAGACATTTTTAAAGTAAGTTTTCCAACAATATTTAAACGGAAGTTTTTACTTAAATGGAAATCTTTTAATATAATTTAAAACGGAAACCTTTAAAACATACTCTATATGTATATATATTTTTTTATTCTTATTACCATATTTTATAAATATCTTTGTGTTTTATGTATATACTTAAACCCTACATAGGATGTGTGGGATTGCACTTACCTCCCCACATTCTGGAAGAAAAAAAAAATATCAGCATAATCGTCTAGTAACCGAGAGGAAATTGCATCTGTCTTTCAAGTCCTGTGTTCTCAATGTGTATCATTTTTACAGCGTCCACAAAGCTGACGTATTCTGTCTTAAGGAACTTGCTTACTATCGGGGCCTACTGTATGGAATTAATGTATGATAGAAAAATGAAACAATTCAACTTTGTATAAAACACTTATATATTATAATCCCCCACTTAAAAAAATTTATGACGAAATTGCACTATTACAAATACATAAAGATTTCTTTAGTAAAAATAATTTACCACAATTAAATAAAAGCAAAAGAATAATATCTGTTGGAGGATTAACCGTGCCACTAGTGCGAACCACAACAGCACAGCATCACTATACATTCAAGGGTATAAAATTATTTAATAAATTACCCCTTGATATACGATCGGAAGAAAGCTATGAAAAATATAAAAAAAAATTAAATTAAAATATTCTAGTACCACCTCATAAATTTAACTTATTGTATATTATATTTAGAAATATGTATTGCATATTCAGATATATGTTTTTGCCTTTACTTTAAATCATTTATTAACTAACCTATATATTTATTACTTTTATCCGTATTTTATCATAAAATCACTAATATTTTTTTGTTAAATTACCAATATTTTTTTGTTTTAATTTAAACAATTGTAATTTTTTTTTTTAGTTGTCCTCTCCTAAACACAAGCAGCTGCTTTATTAGGAGAGTGATTGAAATATTGATGCATATATTATATTGTAAAATTGTATGTAACCTTTGTTATATGTTTCAATAAAAAAAAAAAAAAAAAAAAAAATGCGTAAATCCGACCGGTTTCGGAACAAACGTTCCTCCTTCAGGGAAAGCTTAAACTAATTTGACAGTCTCGATCAATGTTTTATTATGGTAGGGGTGGAGCCGTTGCTAGTTATTAATGTAGATTGGGTGGTTAGGTACCTATTAATGTAGAGTGGGTGGGTAGGGGAACAAATCCATGATTGGGCTATACGACAATATTTTTTGTTTGTTGATAATAGATTCATTATTTTTAAGGGATTTTTTAATTTCCAAGGCTTCTAAGTTATCTAAACGTTTTCCTCTATGATTAATATGAAGAATATTTACCCCTGTATTTTTTTCAAAACTATGGTTATTTTCAATGATATGGTTAGCGAACTCAGAAAAATTATTATTATTAAGACATCTTAAACGTTTTTTGATTCTGATTTCAAATTTACGAGATGTTTTTCCAATATAAAATGAGGGACAATCATTGCATTTGAGTTTATACAATCCGGAATTAGTCAATTTATGGTCTTTATCTTTAGTATTTCTCAAAATTGTATAAAAAGCTGGTTTAATATTAGAAGGGAGATTTTTGCAACATTGAACTGAAAAATTATTAATATACAAAATTTTACGCCATTCTTTATCATTAATATTATTAGAATTGTATAGATATTTATTTTTTGAAATTTTGCAAAGTTTTTTATTTAGGATACTATCAATTAATTTTGGTTCATATCCGTTATTTATAGCAATTTGTTTTATTGCAGAAAGTTCAGAAAGGAAACTATTATTAGACATTGGGACATTTACTAAGCGGTGTATCATGGAATGGAAGGTGGAGTGTTATATATTAAGAGGGCATTACCAGAGAAAACCAGAAATATGTCATTTTCAAATCAGATTTTAGACGTATTGACTCTTTTCCACAAAAAATTATAAATGGATTTAGAAAGATTGTTCTTTTATCTAGCATTCGCATGTAATAAATTTTGAGAATTTTTTTTAATTTTTAGTATAATAAGATTATTCCATAGGTCGTTGGCAGATCTGTTAAAATTTCAAAAAAGATTTTGTATTATACCACACCCATTTCAAATAAAATAATCATGCAGTAAAATAAATCAATACATTATCTAGCAAACGCATGTTTTAGAATTTTAATTTTAGTTTCAATAAAATCATTAAAAAATATGTACGTACATGTGTTTCTTGACGAAAATTGGCCCATTTGTGTATTTATTTGCGCACTTACAAACTAATATATTTCAGATTTTTTTAACATTCTTATTAAATTTAGACATTATTGAAAAATGATAAATACTTAAAATCAAAAAATAATTACAAAAAGTACATTATTTTAATAGTTTTATCATCACGCCTTTCAGCATTTTTGGATGAAGGTATAAATTAAAGCTAATTTGGATTGAAATAAATTCGATATTGAGTTATAACTTTAAAAAGCTGGTACAGAGAATAATTAATCTTTCTCATTGCAACCGCCCTGCATGATCGTAAGAACAACTTTCGACGAAATGTGGATTTTCGTCCGCTGCCGCGCTGGCTGGTTAAAGGCTTTTAATATTCGCTATCCTTTCTCACCCGAGGTTTAGGCCCTAGGCCGGGGCCTCTCGGGCCTAGGCGGAAGATCGTCTCTGACAGAGACGATGCGTTACCTATGTCTGTATCTGGCACTAAGCTCGTCAAATTTATAAAAGGGTGTTTTTTTTTCAGAGGTTTGGTTTTTAAACTGACAACATTGTTTCTACATACTGTCAATTTGACAGTTGATTTGTAGTCGGCACGTTTTTCCATTTCACCATAAATAGACTGACGTCCAAACAGCGCTTACAAATTGTGCAAATTTATTTTATTGCGGTTATTTATTTAATTTAAAATTAATTTGAAGGGTGTGACTTAATTATTAACTATTATTATAAATTAATTTCTAACTATTTCGCGCCATATGAAATCACAGATGGTTTCACAGTAAAAAAAAACATAAAACAGTAAATATGATAGTGTAGTACACGCCATTGTTAGTATTATTAATTACTAACTGGTTTCCGGCATGCGTTGCAATGCCATATTCAATGAAATACATTTTTTTCCCTGTATCACCTTTTCCGTGCGTCCCCGTTCTTTTCCCGCATCCCCTATCTAGCTAACTATTGTAAAGTTTCATTAAAATCCATTCAGTAGTTTTTGCGTGAAAGAGTAACAAACACACAAACATCCATACCAACTTTGGCGTTTATATGATTAGAACGCAACATTTTGAAACGACCAATGATGACATTTCATTGATACCCAGATCAGCTATTGATTCTGGTAGGGAGCTACTCGAACTTTGAAACCGAGGGGTTTAAACTACAAGGCTATTACAAATTACAAACTATTACATACTTCATAATAAATTGAATTGAAGTTCGGGGCGCACCACCCACACTGTCGTATATTATACCATCACGCAATATTCTAGTTTCTAGTGTAATATTAATGCGCCGGGTTCCTTGGAAATTACAAGACGAGCCAATGTCAAACAGGTGCGTAGAATACTGCTAGTATGGATATGAATTTCACAGACTTTTAAGAGAGAAATGGTTTATTTTATAATTTTATACTAGCGAAGACCCCTGAAAAATCACGGGGTCTATAAATCTGATTTTGAGAGACAGGATTTAAATTATTTTCACTAAAAATATTATATTACAGTTAGGTACCTGCTTAATCGCTTGTCTGGATTATTCTTTACTTTAATAATAGTCCTCTGCCATAGGTCACCCCAAGTGGTTCGCTACGTTTGGTGATTTAGCAGGGGTGCCCGGGTTCATGGGGTGAGGTTTGTCTAGGTCTTGGAAGCGGATGACCAGAACATACTGATTTCTACCCACCCCTTAAACCCTTTTCCTTCCCAGAACTCTCCTCTCCTTCCTTTCCTTAAAAAACCCCTACACAGCATCCCCAAAGATGACATAGGCCCTGAGGGAAATTATTTTCCTCAGGGCTTCCTGTGTGGAGCTAATATAAAAAAAAAATCTTAAAAGGACTCTTATTATTATAAATTTGTATAATAATATGGGCACAAGACAGCGGCGATGGGCACCGCGGCAGGTTCCGAAAGTTGTTTCGCAAGGCTCACCCGATCGATGGGTACACTCAGAATTCTCAAATTATTTTTTTTTGGTAATTACCACTTAATTTATTATCAGATTAGGGAACGTACCCATACTACGTGACCAACTTTTTGCAATTTTTAACCCCCCCCCCCGGTGACAAAAATCCTAAGCAACCCGCCGCCCATTTGTATGGAGCGTGACATTTTGAAGACCCCCCCCCCTAAACGTGTCACGTAGTATGGGTACGTTCCCTTACCGGTCATTACTAGATTTAAATTATTATTATTTTTTAAATCTGGCATTCTTAGTTTTTAAAACCATACTGAAATAAATATAATAATAAAGATAATGAAAATAATTTAAATACATGTTTTTTAAATTAAAAAACTTTAATAAATCATACACAAAAACTGTCAGGCTTCTGGTTGGCAGACCAAAGAAGTGATAAATGGGATGATTTATACTACACTTTTTTGATGGTTTCGATGCAGGTGGTCACACGAAACCGACATGAAACGGACGGTGTTCAAAAATTTCCGTCGTTTTCCGGAAAATCGCAACACTTACGGCGACGGGGCGACGGTTGTTAGAACTTCCAACCACTATGGACTATTAGGTAATCTTAAAAGGACTATTATTATTATAAAATTGTATAATAATATGGGCACACGACAGCGGTGATGGGTACTGCGGCAGGTTTCGTAAGTTATTTCTCATCGAAAGGCTCGCCCGTCCGATGGGTACACTCGGAACACTCAAATTATTTGTTTTTATCTTTATAACTTTTTTTTTTAAATATGGCGTTCTAAGTTTTTAAACTATATCGAAATAAAAATAATAATAACGAGAATGAAAATAATTTCAAAACATTAAAAATACTTTAAAAAATTGTACACAACAACCTGTCGGCAGATCAAGAAATTCTTCAATGGGATGATCTAGAGATCTGACTACAGTTATTCGTTGGTTTCGTTCGTGTACTCGATGACGTGTCTTTGTGGGCTCCTGGTCAACAAGCAAGAGTGTTAACTCTTATGGAAATAATAAATACGAAACAACCGTCGTGCTCGTAAACAAGGGTGTTCAATTTACTGGGCATGTTTTTAAAACAATCCTGATAAAGAAATATATATTATATATTCTGAAATAAATTCTCATAATAATATTTAGGCAGATTAATGTGGTCTGGATGATTTAATTCTGCGTTGGATAAATTATTACTATAAAATTCACCGTGGCAAATGAGATAAAGAATATCCTTTAGACCGAGCAATCAATTAAATATTTGGTTTAAAAAAATGGATTGGATGAATTTAAATCAATAAATCGGGTACCTTCTATAAAAAACACGCACCACTGTAATATATAGCAGTCATAAATTATGAACTCCGTCCACCTTTTCAACTTCTGACCCCATTTCAATTATTGTGCTTAAACTCTTGCGGTCCTCGGCAAGTCTTTTGGTTTTCTTTTAATTACGAGTTCACTGAAAATACTGCGGGAACACGCTTTTCAGTTTTAATTAAAGCGCGCGTATAATTTGCACTAGAATGGCCGCGTTCACCAAAATTGTTCATTGGAGCTCAAACATCTTTGATATCAGACAGCAGAATTGTGAATAACTATTTATTTTGTCATAAACACACCAATAACTTTTAAACTTAAATCCATGTCACTATCTTTGAAGTTAACAATTTTTGGGTATGATACGTATTTTTGGTAAATATGTCCACATTGTCCACTTATACCTACTGTTAATTCCAAGTCTGATCCGTTTGGCTTTTAGATTTTAGAAACTAGAAGAGCAACATACACATTTTATTAGAGAAAAGCTCTTAAATCTTCTTCGTCTTCTTATGGCATTCTTTCCTATCGGAGGTTAGCTTTTGCTACTAGGATTTGCACTTATACCACCAGTCACGTGATTTACCAACGTAAAGTTCGAAGTAATGAAGTACAGCGTTGTCACATTTCCTGGATTATAAATTCCATTGTCTTGTATTTTTTGTTACTCATAATAATATAACAGATCAAGATATTGAAGATATGTTTAATTTCATTAGTACAATTTCTTAATGTTTGGTCTTCCGATTTTCTGGTGTTTGGTCTTATCTGTTCAGGATATTAGATACAATGCAAATTGTCACTTTAAATAAATACGTAAAAATCATCAAGTAATATACTAGGGATGTTCAGAAGGTAAGTGGGCTGTGGTTTTTGTTTTTTGGGGGTTGGCGGTACTGAGTGATAGAAGGAGGTCTCCTGACCAGAACGAGCATCCAGTGTCCAGTTGTGAAAGATGTCGGCAAAAAATTCCGCCAAGTGCTGTGACCCGCTTTTTACTCTCGGAAGGAATAACATCTACAAGAAAAAAAGGTGAGGATTTCTAAGCTCTATTGTGACTGGAGATGATAGTGGTTGACTTATTACACGCCTGGAAAAAAAAACAGTCGTCAAAGTGGCGCCAGACCAATTTCCCATCTGTCAAAAAATTGAATACCACAATTTCGGGCAAAAAAATCATGGCCTCTGTGTATTGGGACTGAAAAGGCAGAATTTCGGCCTCAGGTTGAGACTATCAACGCACAACAATACTGTGTACCCTGAAAAAACTCAAAAGGATCATTCAAAACAAAAGGAGGGGACTGCTGACCAGAGCGCTTTTTTCACGAAAACGTCCGTCCTCACACAGCCTTAGCCATCAATACGATCATGGACTCATTTTATTGGGATGTTTTGAACCACTCTCCGTAATCCTCTGACTTGGCGTCTTCAGATTATCATCTTTTCACCTCCCTTAAGGCATATTTGAATGAAATTAAATTTTAAACCGACGAGCAGGCGCAGAAAGTGGTTCTTAAGTTGGGGAAGGAGCTGGCGGAAGAATTCTTCGAGGAGGGCATACAGAAACTTGTGCCACGGCTCACCACATGCACTGAACGGGATGTCGATTATTCGGAAAATAGTCAACAAGTGTATCAACAATATCCTATTTTTTTTTTAAATACGCTTTTTCAAAAAAAAAAAATTCAGTACGCTTACTTTCTGAACATCCCTCGTATATTATTTCTTATATTTTGTTACTTATTTCGTAGATAATGAAAGTGTTTTGATATTCAAGGTACCTTTTCCCTTTACTCAAAACATTATAACACGTAAGCAAACGTAAACCAACCCAAACATTAAAAAAACTTTGTTTCGGTGCAGAAAATATTACCACAATATTATTAATACAAGTGTCGTATGGTCCATAGAAAAATATACCTACCTGTTTATCTAAACAATTTTTTTATCTAACTCTAACTGCTACTAATCTTAAAATATGGTACTGCCGCCATGGATCGACCCACAGTGCCCTTCTTGACAAAATCAAGGATATGGTGTTTTTACTTATGTCGAGCACAGATTCTCCTAGTGAGCTATTCACAAAACTGCTTACTTATTTACATACGATTACTGATAATTAACATTTTATTTATTACTAAAACTTATATATGTAAACTACTGTAATAATCTGTTAAATATTTGTTCGAGAATATAAATAAATAAATAAAAAGAGAAAGGTACAATAAAATATAAACTACCGTAATCAGTATAATATGTACAACAGGTATGACGGTGAACAAAGGACGAGACTTACTTACACGCGAACAAGCCTTTTATACTCCGTGTTCGCATCGTACTTTCATCAGAGACATAGTTCAATTATTAATACATAATATTTTACCGATGTCAATTACGTTAAATATTAGAAATCTGTTTTTTCGAGTAAAATACCTTTTTTCATTGCTATACAGGGTGTTAAGGGACGTACTTGATTTACTTTAACCAGTGATTCCTGACATTATTTGGAGTAAAAAAAGTAAATGAAATTTTGGTCTCCGGTGACTTTTTTTGAAGACTTTTTTTTTTTTTTTTTCAAAAATTTTTTCTTCAAAATAAAACAAAAACAAAATTTCTTCCGCATGTCGTCACTGGTCACTTAGCCGGGTGTCCGACGAACCCCTTACCCCGCCTCCAACTGTTCAACAACTACCATTTTTTTATGTTGTTTATGTAGAAAAAAAAAAAAATAACATCAAAAATGTCACCGGAGACCAAAATTTCATTTACATTTTTTACTCCAAATAATGTCAGGAATCACTGATTAAAGTAAGTCAAGTACGTCCCTTAACACCCTGTATATATTACAAATAAAATCATCCAATATCTAATACAGAGCATTACTCCTTATATGAATAATAAATGTTCGGAGCGGCTCCGATCAAATTACACATCACAAGGAATCCGCTCTCCCGCGTTCCAGAAGAATCATTGAACACACCTGGCGGGCGCGCACCTAGGCAGTGTGATTGAATAAGGGTTCACGTGTCCGCTGACCTATATTCCCATGTAATAATAGACGTACAGGAATAGAACTCGGGCGTAACGAGGTCGGGAACAATAAGAGGACAGTCGGCTATTCAGCCATTCAACCATCCCGCCAGCCAGCCAGCCAGCCAACCAACTTCACTGCTGAGTTCAATACTTCCTCTGCGAGTCGGACGATAGTGACAGGCGACATTCGTTCAAACTTCGCATTATTATTTAAACTGGGTTATTTATTATAGAGCTTAGCTCGAGGTGTAATTTGTGGAATAGTGTATATTGTAGAATAAGTCGGGAATGTTCGAGGAAGAAATGGGACGATAAATGAATCAAATGGCAAATGCTTAGGGTTTTCAATTTTTCCGCTGGCTAAGTCCTCCATCACGTCACAAACAGCATTTTCCGCTTTCTGCACCATTGCGCAAATAAAATTTGTCAGTGGCTGATTTGGCATCGCGTCTGGTGCCTATCCAGGCGTCGGTCGTCGTTAGTTCAATTCATCGGCTAGGCATCCTAGGCTTTTCCTGTGTATCATTTTATGGGACACATTTAAAATATACATAGGTGTATTACTGATATTCATAATGATCATCTGTCTATGCGATCTGTTTTGTGTTATATTTTACATTTGCATTATGTTATTTTTTTCACTATATTTTCAAAAATGTATATAATTGCCTTGCGATTTGTTTTGTTTATAATTACTATACTACCTGTTAATTTACGCCATGTTCCTTGTTTTGTTTTGTTTGTCTTTAACTATTTCTATGTTTTTCTGGATGAACTGAACTCCAAATTTTTTTTCCCTATCCCCCATATGGGGATGTGCTGGATCTCGTCCCTGCTTCATCTTTAATTACATTATTAATTTTGCAGATCCTTCTCAAATCTATCTGCGCCTCCCCTAATGACAGGTGCAGGCTTGAGGTTTGACCAGACGACCTTGACTGTCCTTTGTCCTGCCTCTGACTACCCAACGCTGAATTTTCTTTTAGTCTTCGGGTATTTTACCCCAAATTTTCAGTAAACATTCTTTGAGGCTTCACTGAGTGGTTGGTTGGCTACGGGACACGGAAGCTAAGTGTAGTTTATGGTCAGACCGAAAGCCATTCATATTTTTTTTTGGTACTTGCCAATTGATTTGAGATTTATTGTATTACTTATGTTCTCTATTTTATGCAGGTGCTTGCAGGTTTTTACAGATGCAATGCCGCCTCATGGAGCCTCATGGATGAGTTTTTCTTTTGCCCTGTTTAATTTATCTTTGTCTTACTAACCTATTTTTTTTGCACTTTGTTTTTTTTTCCTGTTAAGCACTTGCATACTGTTTACTAACAATGTATGCAAGGTCACTGGAGGTCTAGATTCGTTCAAAATAAATAAATGTAGCTTCGTTTAACAAAAAAATTAGAATCTTGCGAGAGCCTTGAAGGAGTAACCATCTGTTACTTATACCAGGGCGGGTAAGGGTGAATAACCTCCACTGTCCATGCGATCTGACCCGGCACTTCAAGAGGCAGAAGTTGAAGATGAAGGACAGGTTGGGGAAAATAATTGTGTCAAATCATACGTTACCAGATATGGTAGAATTGTGAAATAACCTTACAGATATCACGATGCGATTGTTATTTTTTTGTTGTTTAATGTTTTAATATATTTAAGAACTCACCGTCTTGTACTGCAGCGGGAGGATGATTTCATACGTCCGTCATTCCTGACAATCTGACTCCTAAATTTCTACCCACCCCGCATACCTCTTTCCTTCCCGGAACTTCTCCTTCCTTTCCTTAAAAAAGCCCTTCACACAGCATCTTCAAAGACGATATGGACCATTAGAAAAATAATTTTCTTCAGGGCCTCCACAACTGCTACGATGCAGTTCGATTTACAGTTTGTTTTGTACGTTAACCCGAATAAAATAAATCACACCTACCTGCAATCAGGGCTGGGCAGTATTTGAAATACATGTAATTGAAATACGTATTTGAAATACAAATACGTATTTTGTATTTGTATTTCAATTACTTCGTAAAAATGTATTTTGTAATTGGTATTTCAATTACCTGGGGCAGAGGTATTTTGTAATTTGTATTTCAAATACTTATGGCTTCAAAATACATTTTCAAATACATTTAGCGATCTTAATAAACTGACATAGATAGTGCGTAGACTAAAAACGCTAGAATCCAGAGCTATATGTTATGTATGTTAATATTTAGAGTTGGCAACACGTCCTGTGCTATAACAGCACTGTTATTGTACATTTTCTATCATATTTGTATCATATTATATAATGCTTGTAATTGCTTTGTATTGTACTTTTTTGTGTCATAGTATTAGATCAAGCACTATAGGAATAATTTGACTGAATACTAGATTATTTTTAAGTTAATTACAGTAGAGCGCACTTGAAGTGAAATAACTAGTGTCCGACCGAAACAAGATTTTCTACCGAAAACGAAACCGAGTATTCGATATCTGTCTCAGTTTCGGCCGAAACCGAAACCGTAACGTTTTTAACCATTTTAAAAATCTATTGTTTACTGAAATTCGGCTTATTTTTTACAATTGTATTCACTATAAAGTAAGGACCTCATAAATTGAGTATTATAATTTTAATTTAACTCCACATGAGAGGCCCCGAGGAAAATAATTTCCCTCAGGGCGTATGTCATCTTTGAAGATGTTGTATGGAGGGTCTTTTTGGGGAGAGGAAGGAGTAAATGGTCTTGAAGAGACCCATGTTGTAGCAGGGAGGAAACATAGAGGCCGGCTAAACGTTCCACAGCCGAGCTGTTGAACTCAAGAATGAGTCATAGAAACGACCCGTTCCCATGTGACTAATGTCAACTGTGAACATATGTTGGGCGCATGTTTGGCATGTTCCCCGACTACGCATTGGTGCCGAGGGGATCAATGGCGCTATTTCCTCCAGAGTATCTTCCATTGTATTACCGGTAGAACAAGGACAGATTCCCACCTGACGCCTATGCTCTAAAGATCGCAATCCGTTTGTGTTAGGAGAATCTATCAATTGGACCACCAATTTCTGCACAGAGTCGAGGGTTTTTTTTTTTTAGGTATTTTGGGGCTCCAGACCAGAGGTGGCTGCCAAATTCAATGGTGGGGCGCAGTTGCGATTTGTACAGTGTTAGCAGTTGTGTACTATTAAAGTATCTGCGGGTCCTGTACAGTACGCCCAGTTTCTGAGAGTAAAACTCTGGCTTCGATGGAGCCCCCATACCTGAGCTGGTCACTTAGAGTTACTGCCTCCGTTCACGGAGATACTTACAAGATACTTGATTTTCGTGCGCGTATCATTCGCGCCGATCGTAAGTACCCCCCGTACGATTTTGCTGGTGCCCGTTCACGGCGCTACGCGGTGGCTGTCGGTTTCCAATCAGTATCACGATACCGACAGTGCTGATCGCACGCGACGCGTCGCATCATTTGTGTCTGATACTTATTCGTTTGACGTTTGACAGAAATGACGTCGGAACATGAAAGTAATGTTAGATTTGTTCTGGAAGTGGAAAATATGCATGTTTATATAACTATACTTTACCAGAATACGTATGAAAGGATTTAGTGGAGATGGCATGGATTGATATTGGAAAAAAGTCTGCACGTGAAAAATGATTAAGTTCAGTATATTTCGGATAGCGCCGTGTACGGAGACTAGCATTAAAAAGTAGTAAAGCAGCAGGGTACTTGTGGTTTCGTCACAATTACGTAGATTGTAAGTATCTCCATGAACGGAGGGCCTTACACCAAGCACATCAAAGGAGGGACTGTTCGGAAGATTGCTTCCGTTGAAGGAGACTAGATTTTAATTTTAATTTACACTTGTTAAATGAAATAAATAAAAATAATTGAAGTTTGTGATCACATAAACTCACAATACAAGCACGCCGGACCGGCCAGCGAACTCAGTTGATGATGGTGGATGACACACGAGCCACGAACTCACCCGAAGTCAGTCAAACGGCACGCGATAATTCACGAATGCAGAGTTTCGGTGCGGCCGAAGGTTCGGCAGATTTTCTGCCGAAACCGAAACTGATGCCGAAACTAGATTTTTTACCGAACCTTGCCGAAACCGAAACCAAACCTTCGGTCGGTCACTAGAAATAACACAAAACTGCGCTATACAAATGTTGTGTTATAATAATTATATATTATTATTATATTATCTAACACCTGAGTCCTTTACCACAAATTTTACAAGTGAAGCGGAGATGAGATGTGTCTTTTGAACAATATGATTGGTCAATTTTTGCACGTCTCTGTTTCACTCTGCTCAACATTGCTATTATGGAAACGCACCCTTAGATAAGGGCATTTACGACAATTTATTGCAACCAAAGGTTCTACCAAAACCAAATGTATTTTGTATTTTGTAATTTGTATTTTGTAATTTGTATTTTGTATTTGAAAGAAAAAAATGGTTAAAATACTGTATTTTGTATTTTGTATTTCAAATACACGACTTGAAAGTATTTTGTATTTCGTATTTTAAATACATGCGAGAAAGTATTTTGTAATTTGTATTTCAATTACAGCAAAGCATATATTTTGCCCAGCCCTGCCTGCAATACATGACTTGCCCGGACGTGGGCGGATATAAACACAGACGAATCTATTGAAGATATCAAAGGTGTCATAAATAAAATTACAACGGTAAGACCAATGACGTTATATAAATAGACTTGCCATAGTCTCACAAACTCAAAATATAATGTGGCAATTAATCAACACTTTTTTGTTTTCAGCGATTTTCAATAATTTCTTAATTCAAAAGTTATCCATGTATGATAAAGATAGACGCTTAAAGAATATGTGCATATGGTCGAAACAAAAAATAGAACGCGGGCGGCATTTTCGAATTCAAAATTCAAAAGTTCCGTCAAATACTTTCTCAAGGCCTACTAAAGTAGGAGGCCTGGGCACCAGTCGAATTTTGAGGTGTCAAATTTTCAAGCTATAATGAACAACGATAATTTGCAAATGGCGTTGATTGTTATTGTATTTGTTGTTTCTGCTGATTTGTATGTTGTTTTACCGCAGGCAAGTAACTAAAGAATCATTAGATTATTATTATAAAAAGTAAATTTTACTTAGCGACGGCATCGACTTTGTAATTTGGCTGTTGCGCATCCAGACCTGTACTTTAGTAGGCCTTGAGCTCTCTAATGACGCATAAAATCTTTGGGCGGAAAGCAATTGTATTATTTATATAATCGATAATAATAAGTAATTTGCATGTATTTACGAATGAAATGTTATTCCTTCGCTTTTACTACTGTTTACCGTGTAATGGAAACATTTTCTCATCACATAGGAGGGAATTTTGGCGCTTTTTAATGCAATTTACTTACTAGTAGGACACGACCTTACTCGACGCGTGGCAGCTTAGTACTAAAGTAGAAGCCTAAAGTACTAGAAATCGAGTACTGTGCAATTGTCTTGTTGTTGGCCTCCCACTTTGAGATTTCTACCACACACGTCTACTGTATATAACGTCATTGGGTAAGATTATAAATTTTAACAAAGTATCGAAAAACCTAAAAAAAACTAGAAAATCTAATAATATGTGAACATTTAAAACTTCGGTAAACTTTCGAAATATTTCGAGAAACAATTGATTATATTAAAGACTAGCTGGTTCCCGGCATGCGTTGCTGTGCCATTTAATAGAGACATTGTTTCTCCTTGCATGTCCTTTCCCATTCGTCCCGTTCCCCTTCCTCTCCCGCGTCCCCTACTCCTCTTGCGTTCCCACTCCGCCTCCTCCACTTTCCCTCTCCCCACCACTGCCCCTCTTCCCCCGTCCCGCGAACCTACTACCCGATTTCCCCTCCCCCCTCCCAAGTTCCCCTCCCCCCTCCTGTGAACCCCCTACCCGAGTTCCCCTCCCCCCTCCCGCATTCTATACATACAGTTTTCAAACAGCTCGCGTGCCACCTATTGCAATTTTTTCATAACGCCAGAGCTCACCAGAGTGTTTTACAAACCTTGTCCTGACAATAACGAACACAAAAAAAAATTTATCCAATTTGGTGCAGTCTTTCGGCAGTTATGCTCGCACATAAATTTCGGCGATTCGTTTTTATTTATATAGATAGATAAATAGAAGATAAATTATTGTAAAAATTCAGATATCAACAAAAATTAAGTGACGACTCTAGCGGTGAAAACAGGAACCGCTCATTATTCGCCAAAGAAAAATCAAATTCGATCTTAGTTATATTTCCACGCGACACGTCCGCCAGCCACCAAAGTAAACTTTCCGGTGGAACTTTCCTGATGTTAATAAAATGCCACTTTAGGAAAAGATATTGATGTGCGAATTTTTATTATAGACATCTGGCGGTAGGGAATTGAATTACGCATTATTCACGAAAGAAACGTTCAAATATCTATCGGAATACTGCAGCAGTTCTATTTCAATCCATTTGAATTGGCAGTGTTCTTCGTGTTTCTTTGTGTTGGTACTTTAAATGTTTCAATGTTGGTATTGCTCGCATTAAAAAACAAAATTGATTTTTTTTCGGCAGGTAGGTATTGAACGCGCATAGGAACTATATGATTTTATTGGTTGATCGATTTTTTTCCTTTTTAAAAATATCTAGGTACCTAACCAGATGGTATTGTATCTTGAGTATTGTTTTCTTTAATATTTTCATTTATTTTTTATTGAGATTAAATTTATATCTACATATGTACGTATAAAAACGAATGTATGTTTCTTTGCGAAGGTTTCTGGATTATCACAACCACATGACAAAACACCTGAAAAGTTTTTTAAGCATTACAAAAACTCTTACGAAATTGTCAATCATGTCACACTTTGACAATAATATTTTGCAAACCAACGATTGTTTTTTATCAAAATTCAATTTTCGAATAAATTCTTTAAATTAAAGAATTTGGTTGAAGACTCACCTATGATATGATACTCACCAAAATCGAATGCTTTGAATCTATTCAAGAATTATAGGTATTTTAAATATGTACCTACGTAAGGTACCAAATGTGATTGATTGTTAAAATATAAAAATGAATGTTTCTTTGTTTGTCCTTTATGCGTTCCTAAACTATATTCATCTGATTGCGATAAACTTTAGTGATTTGATGTTCGCATAACTGCGATAGTTTCTATATATAATTGTGAGCTCTGGCGTTATGAAATTATTTCCTATAGTATTCATTCCATTGCGATGAAATTTTCTTGAGTTGTTGTGCGCACGCCCAGGGAGAGGGGCGAGGGAAGTCGGGGAAAATGGAGGGGAAACGCGGGAGAGGAAGTGGGTGGGGAAGCGGAGGCGGAGAGAGAAAGGGATGAATGAAAACGGACACGCAGGGAGGAACTATTTCTTCATTTAACCTTTAACTGCTGACGTAGGGGCCGCTTCGTCCTAGCAATAATAATAAATACTTCCCTCTACTGCACGTGACGCATACGCCTCTTCCAGTAACTTCGAATTTAGTGACGCCAGAGCAGTAAGTCCTAAATTATAAATTTATAAAGTTAAATTTTTGTAAGTAAATTCATTTAAATTTTTTTTACGGACCTCTCTGACCCATCATTAGTACTTACGTGACTTTTTTAAGGTTGATTTTTTTCTTTATAAAAATAGACGTAAACAACTTTAATAAAGTTTTTTTTTATAAAGACAGACAAACATTCCCGGGTTACGAATAAACCAATAATGTTTGAAAATCTCCTACTACCACCACAGAAATCCGAAAATGTTGCTTGTGTTGTGATGGAGGACTTAGCCAGCCGAGGATTCGAACACGGGACGCCCGGGTGTGACCCAAATGCGATGCCCACTCAACCACTGACCCGTCAAAATATACATATAGTAACTATATGTATATTTATATGTAACTGTTTACACATATAGTTTATTTGAGACACTATTTAAATATTATATTAAAAGTGAGTTCATTGTTTTTATTTAGTTAATAGATAAAACACACTGATTTTCGATCTCAAGTGATTTTTGCCCATAATGATTACATAATTTCCAAATTGTCAAATATAAATTACTTAACAATAAAAAAGGACTTTATTTTAATTAATTTAAATATATTTTAATTGTCCAATAAATAATAATTTGTAACTGAAAATTTTCATGGATCTCTAATATATGAAAATTTAAAGTAACAGGCCGCCCAGACCCCCACGTCAGAGAATATGTATAAAAAATCACGCCAGCGTTAAATCACCAAAGGTTAAGTGGCATTGCAACGTATGCCGGGAACGCTAGTTTCAAATAAAAGTTCCCCAAAATTGAGACAGTTTGATGTAAAGAAATGGGGTTTCGGATAAACTAAATAGTTCACTCATACTCATCGGCAGTAAGGTCGGCTAAGGGCAAAGGTCAAACAAGGTCAATGTTATAATAATATAAAGAATATATATATTCTACCAGTGGCCAGCCCAAAATATTATCCCTAATGACGAGTTTTTGTTTCTCCTAGAATCTAGAATCTAGATTTTATGAGTTCCAAGAAATAAATGTATTTTTGTATCATAATAATTAATTTAAAGAAAACTCTGAAGAAGAAGAACTTTCTTCAAAGAACTTCATAAGTCTTCAACGGAAAAAGAATCATAGAGAATCTGTTTCCCATATTAAATTTGATTTTGAGGATGACGCGTCGGATTATATAAAAATTACATAATTTTTCTAATGATCAAGTATAATGCATAAGAGAAAGACTTGGAATACCGATAAAACATTTTGCACAATCTGCTAAACAAAAACTTGTTCCTGACTAGTGATTTAGGTGGAAGGTCGTGCTGCTCTCTCTGGAAGATGACTGGAGGGCGTCGCTCTATGAAACACGAGAATGAATGTTTAGCTGGAGATTTTAATCTTCATTATTTTACTTATTGCTAATCTTTTATAATTTTATCATCGAAAGAATGATAATGGCGCCCATCAAATCAAATTTACCTTCAAGTGTAGAAAATATAATTGTAGTGGTTGTCCAGAAATTGCGACTCCATCGTATTGTTTGGCGGTTAAGTGCTGCAGAGCCAAGCGATGAATGCAGCACACCCAAGGACCAGTCCCGAAACTACTTGATTGCTAAGTTATAGGGGACGATTAAATATGCATACACTCGCAAAACCTGATGGATAGTCAGCCGATGGTTCAAATTTGGGCTTCTGGAACAAAGATAAACCCAGTTTGTATAAATGGAAAAAGGACTCACCGGTCGCGGTTGGGCCAAAGGTTTCCAGCGTCTGGTAATCCACTTCACAATAAGGAACTCCAGTGAAAAATATTATGGCTTTAAAAAAATATGTTCGTTTAGACCAATAAACGCTGATTCTGAATATATAAGTTTTATTTAATAACATTAAACGCAGAGTTTTAACAAAAATATGAAAAAGTCAATTTTTAATCGGGTCATAGAAACACGCCGTCAAGTTGGTATAATTGAAATGTTTGGTGGTGACGTCTCTGAACACCGTAAAGTCATTGTATGGGAATGTAGGTATGACACAAGCCATCGTATTAACAGCGTTTCATCTTATTCGTTTATTTACATGCTGTTTAAGTTGTTGTGTTTATTGAAACATTATTTAGGCCTAAATAATTCTGTTTCAAAAAATAAAGGTATCTCTTATTAGTTTATCTCTATTATTGAAAATATTCAAAAACTACTGCACAAAAAAAATAGTAATACTACTCTAGGGAGAATACTTCGATCTCTGAATTTCAAAATGGCGCCAATTGAACAGCTGATTGCCCGATCTTATAGTAACTTTTCGGGAGTGATGACGTCACGCGATTCACTATACATACGGTCGTTTTCGGGGATCTTGAAAAATTAAAACTTTGTCAATTATTTTAACTATTAAAACTAACTCTAAAAATAAATAAAAAATATGCAATTATTGTTAGAAGGTTCATTAAAAAAATAGTTATTTAAGTTAGAAGGTTATTGGTAAATTTAAATTCGAAATCGTAACGTTTCTTCTACACAGATGTTATGTTATATCCGTCCTTTTTACACTGAGCTCCAATGAGCACACTGTCACCTCTACAAAGTAAGGTACTTTTCTTGCAACAAAATTTTTCATGGTGACATTTAAGTATGGAGAGATTTTTGTAGGTGGGATAATTGCAGGATTTTGACATTTGCTTTCCACCAAATCTTAGCGAATGCATACCTAACCAATCCCCTACGTATTGCGTGAACAGTAGTATTCACACGAGTTAATACATACATTTTGTTATTAATCGGATAGAAAGAACTATTCGAGATTTTACAGAATAGATTTTAAAGAATAAATAATAGGAGTCACCAAATTCAATCCTTGTTTCGTAAATTTCAGATTACACCGAATAAACCTCATATTATATGACACCAACATCCTTTCATTTCCTTCCAGGATTGTAGTATTTTATTCATGCTTCGTCTTTATATATAAAGTTTGCCACTAAGTAAAATTAAACCATTATAACTTTAGTTTTGTTTTTTCCCTTCTTGGTCCGAATAGACAATCACAAATTTATTAAATATGGTTTTGAAAATGTTTCTTCTTGGTGAACGAACAATCGTGTGTATCTTCGCAATTTTTGTTCTGCAATTACGCAGTGAAAGCACATTTATATTTAAATCTTCGCTCTTTTGAAATTAGTATTTTAATTATTTGTAATATTTACATCTGACTTCCTACGTTTGTTCGAACGTTGTTGTTTTTAGCCTGAATGGTATGAATACTTGCTTTGTTATTTCTGTTTTCACAGAGATCTTAAATTAGAAATTTCTATTTTGATTACAGTGGATTATTCTCCAAAAAACAAGGGTTACTGGCTTACCAACGGAAATAGGCTACAAAAATTCCTGGAACATCATATTTATTTGTGTTTAGAAATAATGAAGTACGTGGAAAGATAATTTCAAAGGAATAGAATAAAGGAGAGAAGATAATTCGCGCTTGTCTGGTTTTCGTATTCCGATTACATGAAAATTCTTTGGAAAGGTCTCGACATTTCCAAATTTAACTTACTTATAACCATTTATCCAACGAGTTTGAAAAAACAATATTTGTGGTTGTGACAAAACAATTCAAATAAAATGTGTTCATTTCGTGGAACTCCATTTTTATTTGTTTTTAAATTTAATAATGTTATTATCAAGTTCTGCAAGTATTTTCGTTACAGTTATTTCGGCTGACAATGCCATTTTAAAAATGTGGTTAAACCACACTTATTTATAAGAATCTAAATGTCAATTATGGAAGGAATCTAAATTGATTTATTACCTTGATTTGTACCATTACTTAATGCCTTTACCACTATGACTTATTGAAGTGATTTTTATTGTTTTTTTTTTTTACTGAGCTCCGCACAGGAGGCCCTGAGGAAAATAATTTCCCTCAGGGCCTATGTCATCTTTGCGGATGCTGTGTGGAGGGTTGTTTTAGGGACAGGAAGGAGAGGAGAGTTCTGGGAAGGAAAAGGGTTTAAGGGGTGGGTAGGAATCTGGGGTTTAGTGAATCCTGGACATCCGCCTCCAAGACCTAGACAAACCTCACCCCACGAACCCGGGCACCCCTGCTAAATATCCCAACGTGGTGAACCACTTGGGGTGACCTATGGCAGAGGTGTTGGTTATCCAATAAAGGTTCCCGGGGCGGCGGTACCCATTCCCGCCTCCCAAATTAAGGTTTTGTAAACATTCTAAGGAGTGGAGTGGAGGAGGGAATAAATAATTTTCCGTACTTTATTAATTATACGTTGATTTCTAAATTGTTCAGGCAAATTTAATCTAAGACCATTTCTTTCTATATGTAATGGTTTATACAAAAATACTTGCAGAACTTGATAATAGGTAATAACATTATTAAATAAAATTTAAATTAAATAAAATAAAAAAAATTCAAACAACCTTTTTTGCTAGCCCGACCTAAACCTTATCTGTTAAATTAAAACATACCTACTACGTGATCAGATTAATTCACAGTTCTAAGAAAAATGTATTAAAAATATCGTAATGCAGCAGGGTGCTTACAAAGAACCACGTGATTCATAGCTGGATGCTTCGAAAAGGAGCCCCTATCGGAACGACTTCCCTTCTGTCTGCACAGTCGATCGATAAGGATTGATAGGATAACTTTGGGTAACTTCTCATCGTTCCCTAGCACGATTGTAGATCGCTAACTTATCACTAACAATTATTAAAGAGTGTTCGTAATACAGTCGGTTTCGCCACTTTTCATCCCTCGACAAAATATCCCCGACAAAATATCCTCAGACAAAACATCCTATCAGAGTGGAAGATACTCTCAGTATCCCCCTGGTATAAGACCACCATTCAGAATTGAAACGTTGCTTAAAATGGCTTTAGCCGTGTTTGGTGACCAGATCTGAATAGCCAAGTACTATCCCCACCTTCCTCTTTCCTATATCCTTCCCCTCCCCGCTACCATCAGCCTCACAACATATCCCAATTGGGGATGCCGTAGTCCCACTGGCTCCAGATGGGAGCAGTTGGGACTCTTGTGCGGTTTTCATGTAAAAAAAAAAAAAATCCTCCCAAAAAATACGTACTAAAACCTAACCAAACCTAACTTAACCTGACAAAAAATGAAACAAAAATAATACACACATCCTGTAAAGACAAGACATTATTGTTTTCTGTATTAGGTATTATTGTCCCATTTTTCTATTTTTCAACAACATTTTATTGTCTTTACAGGATGTATGTATGTATTATTTTTGTGCCATTTTTGGTTAGGTTAGGTTAGGTTAAGTTTTAGTAGATATTTTGTCGGTGGATATTTTGTCTGGGATATTTTGTCGCGGTACAAAAACGTGCGTTACCAATATATTCGACATCAACTGTTGTTTGTACATTAGCAATCTACAAACGTCCTAGGGAACGACAAGATGTTACCGAAAGTTATTCTATCAATCCTTATCGATCGACCGTGCTAGGGGGGCAGGTATCGATAGAACATCATTCAGAAGCCTATATGCCATCATCAGTACAGAAATATCCCTCTTAGAACTACGGCTGCAGAAACTCATCATTCCCAAAATAACCACTGTTGGAAAGCCATTAATAATAATAATAATATTTGGCTAATTTATATAGCGCCGTTTTTGTGAGAAATCACTTCAAGGGCGCTGTACAGTACAAGTAAATATGTAATAAAATTGGTAAAACTAAGATTTGTAATTATAACTAGTGACTTATATCTAAGACTTGTAACTAGTGGCTTAATCTAAGACTTACAGCTAGTGACGTATGACTAAGACTTACGATAGTTGACTAAAAACTAGTGGATTAATGACATACATATTTACAATTGTGACTTAAATTTACAGACTTAAAACTAACATAAGTACCAACATTTAAAAATACTTATTTGCCATTGTTGTCAGTGATAATGATAACATTAAAAACCAAACAACAAACAAGTTCAGTAGGTATATGTACAAACTCGTAACATAGATAAGTTATTGCTGCGAGTCGAAGCAGTTTGAGGGTTTATAAATTTTATACATAGGTATAAAAATACACATTTTATACATATTATATTCTATTTTTTAGTGTTATTAACGCCAGAAGTAGGAGGTAGTTCTCATACAGGGTGGACCTTAACTGTGTTCGCGGTTTGTTTCGTTATTTTTTGAACAATGCGTGGGGCGAGCGCGGTTCGGGAGGTATCGTTAGACGCGTTATTTCGTGGAAATTTTAGTCGCGTTGGAGCCGTTCATGGGAGAGCAGCGCGCGTTTTGTGTTCGTGCATATTACATAAACAATTATTCCGTAACGATTTCGAGACGAATGTACCGAGCTCATTTCGGTTTACGAGACATTGATCAAGCACCAAGAGCAAAATCTATTCGGAAATGGATCAAAATGTTTGAGACAACCGGCTCAACAGTAAAAACAATTAATGAAGGCCTCCCGAAGTCAGCGAGGATGCCAGAAGTTATTCAGCGTGTTAGTGAATCAGTGAGGGAAAATCCACAACAAACTACTCGCAAGAGAAGCCGAGCCTTATCCATCAAGAGGACCACTTTACAAAGAATTTTGCGCCACGATTTACATCTAAAAGCTTATAAAATTCAGCTGACGCAAGAGTTGAAACCGAATGATACCGATCTTCGACTTAATTTTGCCAATGTGATGCTGGAACGTTTTGACAATTTCTTCAACATGATGTTCAGCGATGAGGCCAATTTCCTTATCAATGGCCATGTTAATAAACAAAATTGCCGGTATTGGTCTGAGAATAGAAGAAAAAGAAGAAGACCCCCCGATAGAAGCATCAACGTCCCTTGCATAGCCCGAAGGTCGTTGTGTGGGCTGCAATATCAGCTAGGGGTATCATTGGCCAATATTTCTTTGAAAACGAAAGGAGAGTTGCTATGACAGTGAAATCTAAGAATTATTGTCAGATGCTTCAGGAGTTCTTGGTCCCAGCTCTTCAAGATTTTCAAGGCCACAATTCCAGGAGCTGGTTTCAGCAGGACGACGCCACCTGTCACACTGCTAAACGGTCTATGGACCGTTTGAAGGAGATGTTCCCCGGAAAACTCATTTCACGAGGCGGAGACATTGAGTGGCCCCCACGGAGTACAGATCTCAGCCTGTGTGATTATTTTTTGTGGGGATACTTAAAACCAAGAGTCCGTGAAGACAATCCGACAACAATAAATCAGTTAAAACAAAACATTGTACGGGAAATTAACGCCATCCCACGGGCAACTTGTCAACGCCTTTTTTGAGAATTTTTGAATCCGCCTTAGACAATGTCAACAGGCTGATGGAGCTCACTTGGACAATATAATTTTTAAAACTTAATGTCATTAAAATTTCCATTTATTGTATTTTTTTTAAATATTAATAAAACACGTCTAGGTTCAACCATTATTTATTGTTAATTGAAACTAGGTATACAGTTAAGGGCCACCCTGTATAATATTACTATTATAGAACACGGGTGAAATAATGATCTTAATGGAATTATCGGTGCAATAATGATCTTAGCTGGATTTATAGGAACATACACAAGCTTATCTTAAATTAATGAAAATGAATCGTCGTACCGCATTAAGATGATTCATCGCTCAACATACAGATTGAGGAGTTGGGCTCCCACTTATTATACATATCTATAGATTCGTGGACATCAACAATTATAGAATGACGAATTTAAGGGAATGAGTGTCTGAAAATTTGCGTTTTTAGCTTGGATCTAAATTCTGCTGGGCTGGTTATGCATCTCAGTTCCATGGGAAGTTTGTTCCAAGCCTCAGGGCCAGATACTCCGAATGCACGATCACCAAACTTAGTGTTCGGATTTCGCTTAGGTACTTTTAACCTTCCGATGGCAGAAGATGATGCTGATCTAAGAGTTGACTGTCTTAGACCAATATTTTCAGGAATGCACAATTCAGATATATAGGGTAGAGCCATTTCATTGATAGCTTTAAACACTATCCAGCATAATTTGTACTGCATCCTTTCAGGACACTTCAGCCAGTGAAGATTTCGGAGGTGTTCCGAAATGTGTGAAAATTTGGGTACCCCAGCAATAAGTCGTGCTGCGGCATTGAACACTGATTGTAGTTTACCAGTTTGGCATTTAGGAAGACTTGTATAAAACTTGCACTGGTTTAAAACCGACCTCTCTCATTCTGTATCGTAAAAATAAGTTGAGTTAGGCCCGGTACATCAGCTGATGTTAATCTAGTTGGAATGTCCAGCTTAGCACGGTTTGAAACATAACCCATATATACGTCTAAAGCCTAGATATGACCAAATTAGATGTATTGTCTATGACTTTAATAGAGGATTGTCTCGCTGCTCTTTACTGTCATCGTCATCGGGACTTGTCTATGCACCGAGATAGGTGCTTATCTATGCATCTTTTAAAAACGACGGCAGTTTATTTTTAGGATAGGTTTAATTTACAAGTCTATTTTTGATCAAGTTCCCCAATCCAATTAGCATGGTGCCGTACACGAGTACACTAATTTTAAATAGTATTTATTTTGCTGGGTTCTTGAAATTATAACTGACTAACCACTGAAAACAAACTGTCCTGACGTTGAAAATGACATTAAAATTTCTTACTATACTATTTTAGATTGATTTCATCAATTAATAACATTGATATTCCTTATCGCTCGATGAATATAACAGTCCATGTTGATAAATTTATGCAATTAATCCTTACTGATAAATTTCGGTGTGATGCAATTACTTACGTAAACGTGAAGTTTTGTATGTGTAGGTATGTGACTGTTAGCGCCTTGACGTCTAATAAAGGATTTTTTTATTCTGTGGCTTACCAAGGGGGCCGATTCAGTCGGCTTAAATTTGAGCGAGGAATGTCGTACATAGCAAGGATACGGACTGACTGATATACCGGGCCTTACGTCAATTTGCCGCACCTACTTCACGATCGATCTCTCCATTTTGATAACTATCACTTGACAATTCAAAACCGTAGATCAAATAAATGAAACGTAGAGAGCATTAATACATGAAATTAAATTAAATGGATGATATCTCAATTTTACAGGTTACTGGCGGAGGATAACACGCCCTAACCCCAGCGCAACCTCTCAGTTGACCTTACTTGCCCAAACATAGAATTCCAAGTTTGTACAGAGTTTGGTATCCAAATTGGGTTCGCCTGCTCGGCTTTGTGCGTGTCAGAAATACATAACCCGGCGCGTACAAAAGGTATGGCCACAGATAGGAAAATGGCAAAGAAGTATCTAACCAAATACCTGGTTCCACAATAATATGTTATACGAATATTCGTAGTAATATTGTTAGCGGACCTAAATGGGGGTCCCTACATTCTGCCGACAGACTAGCTCAGGTTTTAGTCAGCAGAGCGGGAGAGGCCCTCACCACCAGGGTGGTAGGATCTGTGAGGCGTGTGTGGGTCTTTCCTGAAATAAAGCTCAAATTTCTACGGGCTGGGAGAAGGCAGTGAAACCAGTAATCAGAGTAAACATCAGTTATATTGGGTAAAACACCTGCGTAAACACAATATCACAATAATGCATACATAGTAATTCAGGGTAGCAACAACAGTTATATCTAAAAAGGAGGAATCTGTCTCTATAATCTCTCTGGAAGGGCTATTTATCTCCGCGGTGAATTGACTGCGAACACACGCAAATAAGGGGGAAAACAGCTTGGGTACTTACAGTGAGCGTTTGGACTCCTGTCTCTTCCGTGTCGGGAAAGAGTTCGGCCATTCTTGGTGTCGCAGTGTAACACTTAGCAAAACACGTTCCATTGTTTTCCGCGTGGAAACTTCTAGAATGAGCGCGGAACGGTCCCCACGCCATGCGTGCTTACTAGACCAGGAGCTACGGGTAAGTGGCGGTTGGTGGCTCGCTGCCGACGGTGGCTTGTTTGGGTTCCGCCGCCGGTAGCGCGCCGGGAAGCTAGCGGAGAGGGGGCGAAACTGTAGTTTGCGCAGTGGCGTGCTCTACAACTTGGGAGGAGGGGGCCGAGTAATTTGCAGGGGCGTATTTGTGTATCGTAACAATATATTTAGAAGAATTCCTTTTTGTTTAAATTTTCCACGAATTTGAAATAAATAGGTACTGTTTATTTAATCTTTTGGTGCTTATGATGTTTGTATATTTATAATCAAACACCATTTGTTCTTCTGAAAAATTATATGTCCTTGATTTATATTGGTTTATTATGAGTTTATATTTATAATACTTATAAATATATACTCATAATAAACCAATTTATAAAAATAAACTCATAATAAACCAATATAAAGCAAGGACATATAATTTTTAAGAAGAACAATTAGTCTTTGATTTCCTTGTGATTGTCCTTGATTTATATATATACATATATTTGTAATATTAATATTTATAATACTGGTCACACGACCTGTCTATACTGGCTGCTAATTGAATCTGCTGGATAGACCGCTCTCGACAGCCACTATGTTACCCGGTAATAGTAGCCTTACTGGCGTCTGTCCGCAACTGCTGCAAAGCTCTTTCCCTGCTGACATCTTTTTCAATGCATAATTCATTTTTTACACTAATTCCAGACAAAATAAAATAATTGACTCAGGGACTGTGTAATTTTTAGGGATGCTGTGTGGAGGATCATCTCGAGGAGAGGTATGAGTGAACATGCGTCTTGTAGGAGGGAGGAAATACAGACACCGACGAATCGTTCCACAGCCGAGCTTTGAACAAAAACAAGTCGAAGACATGACCCGTTTTCATGTGATAAATATCAACATTGTACAAATGTTAGTGTGCGTTTGGCGGGTTTCTCGATCGTGCACCGGTGCCTCAGGGATCAATGAGAAATGAGTAGTTCCTCGGAGCACCTTCAACAAGGACAGAATTACCATTTGACGCCTTTGCTCTAAAGATTGCAATCCTCTTGTTAAGGGATATCTATGATTTAATAAGAAAGAAAACAGTTTATCATGGGAAGCTGTCACAGGAAATATTAAAAAAACACCGTATTTTTTAAAAGTTGTTTGAAACATTTCCGAACGTTTGAAAAAATTGAAACAATTTTTTTATAGTACCAACGCATATATTTTTTATAAAGTAAATAACAATTTTATTTTAATTCTACTTAAGCGAAACGATAAGAAAAGCATCATTTTGTACAATTTTTTTTTTGTTATGATTTTTAATGCTTACGGATTCATAGTAAAAAATGAATCGAATATAGGGATATCACAAAGCTTCACCTTAACATAGAAACGCAGTTGGACGACCTTAAAACCACTCGGACCCATAAGCTTGTTTTCACGATAATATCACATTACCAGACATATATGTATGATGTATGAGGCGTACTTGACTTAAGGCGAGACATAACCACGTTTATCGGGGGTTTGCCCGAGACTCACATTTGAATTTATTTCAGCGAATTCGCAATTGAATTATCATTTTTATTTCCATACCTCACAAAGGATGAGAGTTATTTATATTTTAGATTAATAAAAACAGTACGTTGTCATCATTTTTATTAACGCGCAACGCCTTTAAAAAATTGTAATACGTTGTACAACTAAAGTTAGCTGTGAGCACCAGACTTTATTTTTTTTTGACGATGAATTAATAACTTCGGGAGGTAGGTATTCATTTAGAAACATCTTAAATATTAATAACACATTCTTCAGAATTAATTCAAATGAACCCGGCGGAGAGGTCGAATCTCCAGGCCTGCTAGGGTGAATTCGACCATATGTCCGTCCAACACGCCGTGCCGCGGGCGCATATTTGTTTACACGCTTTCCCACATTATTTTTCTTCTTCTTTCCGTTGATAGGGCAAATTCGACAGTAGGGCCGTCCAATAAGCGGGTCGCGAGTCGCAATTTGTATACACGGGTTCTTTACTTACGTCGTTAAGATTCTGAATATATTTTAGGGTATAGTGTCGTCTTAATAAACCGACTTGAGGCCATAGTAAGAGCGTTTTAACCCTTGCGGCACGTTTTGGTAATAAGCGAAAGTTTTCACTATTCCGACCATATGCGCCGCGCAATGTTTACACTGCGATTATAAGTAAGAGCAATAGTTTTAAATAGTCTTTAATATGAAAGTCGTTCTCATTTAATATCAGGGCTTCATTGTTGTATAATAACAATTATTATTAAGTTAGTACAAAAAATATATTTATTCCGCGATTAGGTCTTTGTAGCGTTAATAAATAAATAAATTCTGTATAAAAGCAGTACAGCGTTAATGATTCAAATGAATAAATAAATAATAATTGTGCCATTCTAGATGTTTAGCGTTCCGTGGTTGAAGTACGAATAACTATTCCTAGCACAGGTCACCGCCGATGTAATAAAATTGTGCCTATAAACTACTAACAATATGGACGAGGTATTCGAATAAAAGTAATCAACAAACTCACCAATAAAAAGAGGACCAGGGAATTTGTAGTTTCAATGCCCAAATACAATTAATAATTTTATTCACGACGTTTTAATACTTTTAGAAAAAAATAACCAAATAATTTGACGTTTTCCTAAACAGCCCTAAATAAAAACGACATTTCATTTTCGCTTAATATCTAATGAACATCTTTTCAGATTGAATGATATTACACGATAAATTTGAAAAGGTTTACCTTTAATGATATTTCAAAAGAGTATAACATATTCCTTCTCTGTATTTTCATAAATTTTTCGGCTCCATGACACTTGATAGTTGGCCCCCCGGCATTCTTATATATTTAATAATTAACGCCCTTTTTCGGGGCTTTTACATATGAATAGTAAAAATATACCTACAGTATTTATTGTACATAACTGAACTGCCTCAGTAACATTATTTTATATTTGATTAGAGATAAATTGAAGATGTTCACTGAGACTTGGTACAATTGTTTCCCTCCATCAGTATTCTGGACAAAAAGGAATACATACGGTAGTTAGCCCCAAGATTTCTGCACTAAAATAAATCCTAACTTCTATACAATATGCAGTCGGTATAGGGAAAATAGGCGCGCCTACTGCACAAAATATAACTAAGACTCCCGAAGGAGTGTGCAGAGAGGATGTAATAACACTAGTATAAAACATAAAATCTTCGTTCGAATGCATAAAGGAAATTTGACGGAAGGCGGTAAGGCTTTTGACTCGCAATCCGAAGGTCGCGAGATCGAATCCCGACGTGGGCAAATAAATTTAATTTGATTAATTTGTGTTATATCACAATTAATACATTTAAAATAATATATACTATATTTACGGCACTTTCCAGAGTGGAAGATACTATCAGTATCGCCCTGGTGTAAGACCATCATTCAAAATTCAAACTTTGCTTGAAATGGTTTTAGCAGTGCTTGGTTACCAGACCTGAATATCCACCTTCCTCTTCCCCATCTCCTTCCCCTTCCCCCTACTTCAGCCTCACAACATATCCTAATTTGGGATGCTATAGTCTCACTGTGTCCAGATGGGTGCAGTTAGGACTCTTGTGCGGCAACCATGTAAAAAAAAGGAAAAAAGCTACTTCTCTGTATACTGTACACAACAGGGCATGAGTAGAAAAAATCAAAAATGTAAATAAATTCTTTTGATATCCATAACAACTTATTAAAAGGAATTTTTGAAGATGATATAAGGATGGAAAATGGTAAATAATGCACAATTTAAAAAAAAAATTATTTTCATGGGGCCAACTATCGGGGGATCAACTATCGGGGGATCAACTATCGGGGATCAACTATCGGGGGATCAACTATCGGGGGATTAACTATCGGGGGATCAACTATCGGGGGATCAACTATCGGGGAATCATCTATCGGGCGATCAACTATCGGGGAATCAACTATCGAGGATCAACTATCGGGGGATTTGTCTTCGCCCCGAATAGCGCAATAGCTATTAAAACATCGGATAAATTTACGAAAAAAAAATTATGAAGAAAATTCTTTTCTTCAATCCTCATACATTTTGTATGGAACGAATTATCATATTTTGAAAGAGCTGCATCAATATTATGATAAATATAATATTGAAAAGTCAGTGAAATCCAAAAATTCAAACGTATAATGCTGGCCCTCTTTCTTACACACTAGAGTCGATAGTTGAAAATGAGACAAACGGTGAACGTATGTCTGCACCCCTCCAAAGGAAAAATACAATAATTATAATAAATCTCCCCCACACGTGTAAAGAAAATAAATCGCAATTCCCGTAAGTAAGTGGAAAAGTAAGAAAATCACAAAAAATATAAATCCATACACAAAGGCATCTCTGATAGTGACAAAAACAAAACACGGACAGTTGTGCGTCGATAATTGCTTCAATTTGTAACTTAATAAAAAAACTGAATTTAATTCAGCTAATAAGTTAATGCAACAATTATTGATTCTGAGGCGGTACGAAGTTCGCCGGGTCAGCTAGTTTTTAATAAATACTTTCAGCCTCATAAATCACACATATTTTACGAGTCCGTGCTAATAAATAAATAAAAAGAAAAAAGGTTTTTCGTGAATATAGTTAGAATTTAGATCTTGTAAATTAGAGGAAAGATAAATTTGTTACAGTTGAATTAGTTGGACTGAATTTTGGCGTCACGATCATTTGAGCTTATTTTTTTTTGCTTTATGTAAATGATAAATACATTTTTATTTTTTTGATACGCTAGAAAAGATTTAAAAATAATTGTAACACATACAGCGAACGATCTAATATGTACCTACTTTTATTCAAAAAATATGACTTATTAGTAATTAGATATAATTTTAATTATATATATTATACGACATAATTGGCTTGTGCGAAAAAAGAATTCATTAGAGGAGGCCTTTACCTTCGCCTGAGAGAGGGGTTCTTGCATATGAATTAATTTAAGATACGTTTATAATATTTTTTCAACAAGATTGTAAATAACATTAATTATACTTATTATTACTTTTATAACTCGGCAACATACCTATTTGCAAGAAATAAAAGGCTTTTTTATTTTATTTTTATTTTTTTATATTATACGAATGATAAAAGATTGTGAATTTCCATTTAAATATTGTTTTATTTATTCGAAATCTTCTTAACTTTGTCCAGGTGTTTATTTTTGACTGGATCGGTTTCACAATTTAAACGTTGTTTAATCAAGAAAAGTCATAGTTACTAATTTATTTCTAACCAACCAAAACCTTAGAACCGCCCTTTCGTACGGTACCTACCTAAGGGTAGCAATACCCCGTGAGGAAAAGCAGTTGATAAGTATCACGACCTCCGTAGTCCAGTGGCTAAGACTCTTGTCTCACATTCCGGAGGTCGCGGGTTCGAACCCGGCATGCGCAAATAAATTTTATTTGATTAATTTGTGTTATTTCACAATTAATTCATTTAAAATAATATATAGTATATTTGCGGCATGTTCCAGAGTGGAAGATACTATTAGTATCGCCCTGGTGTAAGACCACCATTCAGAATTGAAACGTTGCTTGAAAATGGCTTTAGCCGTGTTTAGTGACCAGATCTGAATAGCCAGGTACTTCCCAACCTTCCTCTTCCCAAAATCCTTCCCCTCCCCACTACCTTCAGCCTCACAACATACCCCAATTGGGGATGCCATAGTCTCACTGGCTCCAGACGGGAGCAGTTGAGACTCTTGTGCGGTATTCACTGTAAAAAAAAAAAAAAAGGCTGTGAATTATCGAGCGGAAATCCAAAAAGAACTGCCCCAAAATAAACGAATGTATTAATCACACCTAATCTGGAAACAATCTATGAGAATTGAGTAAAAAGAAGTACTTGGTTATTTAAATATTAGCAAGAGTATGTTTAAATTTTTTATTAAATGGGGGAAAATTGATTTTCTTCCTTTACCATGAAGGGATCCAAGTAAAAATAATATTTTTCATCTGTAATAACCAAGTGCATGATACCTTACCTCTAAAGAAAATGGGAAATAATGTGAGGCGGAAAGAAACGGAAGAAGGAGTTACAAATGTTTCGTTACCAATTGGAACTTCCGGCACTCAAGCGGTTAAGTAGAGTAAGAGTTTGTAAGTGTGAAAGTACCTAACAGATATTGCTGTACTGTGTACTTACCATATTTTTCTGTTTTAGGTGGGTAGGTACTGATCAAACATAACTATTTGGTACCAGGAACTTATCAAACATAATTTTTCTGTACCAAGTAGGCAGTAGGTACTTACCAAACATAACTTTTTTGTACCTACTAGATAAGAGTATTTACTAAATATCAGTTTCCTAAACCAGGTAGGTAGTTACCAAATATAATGTTTCTGACATTTTATTTTGAAAATTTACTTACAATTATTTATTTTTTTGCTACCGGTTTCGACACATCCGTGTCATTCATTAGCAAAAGTTAATGCTCAAGAAATACAAAAAATAGTGTTTCTGTACTAGGTATTTACCAAACATTTCTTTTGTGTACTAGGGTACTAACCAATCATAATTTTCCTGTACTAGATATTTAAATAAATAATAATCAAATATCATTTTTCTGTACTAGGTACTTAACAAAGATGTTTTTTCTGTACTAGAATTATTTACCAAACATATATTTTCTGTGCTAGGTACTTTTGTACCAAAGATAACTTTTTTGCACTAGGTACTTACCAAACCTAAAATTTCTGTACCTGGTAGGTACTCAACTTGTGAATATTGCCAGAACGTTTAAGAAAGCATATTTCAACATTGAGTTTCCCCAGGGGTAGGCAGAGAGGACGGACCGCCAAACAACTCGGTCTTGGCACACACTCTTTGCCTCGTTCACATTTATACATTGTCTTATACATGCTCTTCTATTATTCTGACTCTTGACATGGCCCGACTCAAGTATCTGATTCATTTGGACGTGCCATGTCTTTCTCGGGCGTTCCCGACTTCTTCTACCATTCACATTTGCGTCATATATTCTTCTTACTCTCCTTTCCCCTTTCATTCGCTCTACATGCCCAAACCATCTGAGCGTCCCTTTCTTAATTTTACTCATTACGCTTACGTCAGCTTTGCATTCTTTGCTGATCTCCACGTTTCTCACACGATCATACATGGTTTTACCACAAATACGCCTCAGGGATCTCATTTCTACAGCATTCAGTCTACTTCCAACTAAGAATATTATTTATAAAAAAATTCAAACCTTTCAAAAAATTCTATGAAATTAGATTAAATAACAAACCATTATCAATTTTTTTTTGTTATTAGTTTTTGGGGTACTATGCCGTGTTGCGCTACCTCCTTCTTTAGCCAACGTTTCGGACAGCGTAGCAGTGTTCATCATCAGGGCAGATGTGTCACACATCTGAGATACACATTGTGATACACATCTGCCCTGATGATGGACACTGCAACGCTTTCCGAAACGTTGGCTAAAGAAGGAGTAACGAGATAATCTGTGAAGATAAATAAAAAAATCCATACAAATTGAAAAGCACGAACAAGTGAACAACCTTTATATTAGGGAACGTACCCATACTACGTGACCTGTTCGGGTACAAATTTGGTACAAATGAGCGGCGGCGGCCATAGGTTTTTGGTCACTGGGGGGGGGGGGGGGGGGTGGTTAAAAATTGCAAAAAGTTGGTTACGTAGTATGGGTACGTTCCCTTAGGTACTTACATATGAAATGGTGTTTTGTATGGGAGGAACATAAAGTCGATTTTTTTAAATATAATATATATTTATTTGATCAAAGTATGTACCATTGCTATCTATGCACTTTTGCCATCTCATAGGTAGTTCATCGATTCCTTTACTAAAAAAAAACATTCGGACGGGAATCAATAAAATCTTTGAAGGTGGTTTGGACTGCCCCATCGGAGTTGAATTTTTTCCCTTGCAAGAAGTTATCCAATTTCGAAAAAAATGGTAATCTGTTGGGGCAAGGGCCGGAGAGTACGATGGATGTCTTAGACATTCCAATTGAAGCTCCTCTAATTTGGTAGCCGTCTGTTGTGCAGTGTGTGGTCTAGCGGTCAACGCGCGTTTGTTGATTTGATTCACTCAATTTGTGAGGTACTCACCTTTCAAGCTTTTTCACCTTCCCAATTTGCTTCAAGTGGATTAAAACAGTTTTATCACTAACACCGCAGCCTGCAGCTAACTCGGACGTAGTTTGCGATGGATTTGCTTCCACAATAGCCTTCAATTCTTCATTATCAACTTTGGTCTCCGGCCGTCCACGGGGCTTGTTCTGCAGGTCGAAATTTTCAGAACGAATACGTTGGAACTAAAAACAAACTGTGTTTTTTTTTGCGGCACCGTCGCCATACACATCATTAATCCTTCAAGCCGTGTCTGCAGCACTGGTGCCACGGTGGAAATAACGCGATATTTCAAGTTTTCGATTTTTTAAACTAAGTGACGCAAAGAAAAAAAAACAATTAAGGAAAAAACAAATGAATTATAATTTTCAAAACACAAATACATGAGTAAATAGCTGTATAAATTTGAATTTGGAATTCCTAACCAAAGAGAAGATATTTGAGATCAAATTTGCCAGTAGGGCAAAACGCCAATTTCATATGTAAGGACCTAATATTATAGTCAAACAGAAACTAAGTGAACGGTCAAAGTCCAAAGTCAGTAATAAAACTTACAGGTAAAGCACCACGAGAAGGTTCACGACTTAAAATTAATTTTACTAAACAAAATGTTTTTATTATGTTGGGGACTGAATTTAAGTCTGAATAAGGATTGAATGAAAATGCGTAGGTGTTTAAAAATACCTACAAGGTGTCCGGTAACTCATATTACATATATATTTCAGAATCAAGAAAATTCTTAGACAGGTTTTATCAGATGCTAATTAGTAAAGCGGTAACATAAAACAACATACTTTTTACAATACAATGAACTTGGTTACATCGGTAAATTTTTATTTGTGATTAAAAAATATTTATTTTATATTTCCATTACAGAGGGTTCTTCGAGGAATGTCACAAACTGATTTTCAAATCAATTTTTGAAGACTTTGGAATTCATTTCAGAATGGTAATCTGTATTCGACATAACTTTTTTCGTACAGAATATAAATTTACTCCCCGTGATAAAACCCGCTTTTGCTGAACCACAATGCAAAATGATCAGCCGGCTTCCTTTTCCAACTGGCACTTTTAAACCCCCGTTGCCCTCACTATTTTTCCACATGTGTGTAATCGAGTGATTTTGATTCACCCAAGTCTCGTCCAAATAGACTTTACTATTTGTCGCTACTTGGTTCATTTTCATTTTGATTCATTTTCCTCAAAAAGTCTACACGCGCTGTAGCAATGTCTAATCTTCCCATTAAATACATGCAATGACTCATGAGATCCAAAAAAAATATTTTATCCACCAGAACTTTGTTAAGATTTGCAAGAGTGGGATATTGTCCATTGTCATAAAAATCCATCACACTGCGACGCACAACATCAACCCTTTGAGGCCGCAAGCCAGCTGCCAATAAATGTATGGATGTCGTCGGTCCTGCTGCCAATAAATGTACTTGCTTAGTTCAATGTTTTGATGTATTCTAGATTGTCACGGATTTTTTGGAAAAACTTGATAACATTATAAACTATCGTTTTTTCATCTGCCTGCAATTCGTATCGTTGATATTAGATCACACAATATATACTTACAATCACACCGATTAAATAAACGGAGTCAAAATGACAATTATAAAGTATAGTTATTAAATCGAAAATAAAGCAATGGACTGGTTTTTGATCTTATGAAGTCAATACAGTACTTATTACTAAATGTGGAATCATTAATTGTTTGCTTTTATAGTAAGTAGCATGATATAAATAACAATGGAATTTCCAAAGGATTTAGTTGCCTAATTTACGGGAATAACCGCCAATGGAATTTGTAAATTTTGTTTTGCAGCATGTAAATTAGGTATCGTCTGAAATATTGTTTTTAGAATCCAGTTTAATGTATTTTCGAAAATAGGAATTTACGAGGGACGTATAAAATAATAAGAAATGAAAAATATAAAAACATTAGTAATATAATGGTGGAGTGCCTTTCGAGTTTGGGTTTTTCGGAGTTTTGACTGTACGTTAATCCCCGTGTGAAATTTTGGGAGTGCATTTGGTATCTGTTCGACTATAGTCGTACCATCGCATAGTTAATCTGCCCCACTTCTTTTATGTTTAACATTTTTTCAACTCAAACCAATACGATAATATTTTACAAAACATTCAAAACACTTCATCTTTCACTTTGCGATTCCTTCAAACCCGGAGTACTGAAGAGAGGTCGAATGTTTTTCTCCGCCGGAGAAATAAAAGCCGGCCTTATAAAATCTGTAAATCGCTTGGGAAGCCATTCCATTGAAACTTTATAGTCTGCTTGTCCACATGAGATGCTGTTCGATGGCGAGCTTTAACGAGATTGCCGTATAAACTGGATCGCAAACAAGATACGATCCAGAGAGGACTGGGAGTTTAAAAATTCAAAGAAAAAAAATTGAAATTCGCGCACTGTTTCTAGATAAACTAATACTTGAAGGTATATTGTAATGGCTGATTAAGTTCTTTAAAGTACGATTGGAAAACACGTTAAACATGAAGGTTTATTGTAATGGCTGATTAAACTTGAAGGTTTATTGTAATGGCTGATTAAGTTCTTTAAAGTACGATTGGAAAACACTTTAAACATTTTTAAAAAACCTTTTATGCTAACGATTCTGATATTTTTTGTATGCCTCTAATGAAGTATAAAGCTGTACTAATTAAACAATTTAGCAGTACGTTTTTTAACAAGGTCACCATATACAAGTATTTTCTGTTTGCTTCTTCTTCACTGCTTTCAATAACTTTCTATTAATATGTATTATTTTTCTTTTGGTTTATTTATAATTAATAGGTATTATTTTTCTTATGTATTATTTTTCTTTTGGTAGAATGTATTATTTTTATTTTGGTAATATGTATTATTTTTCTTTTGGTTTATTTACAAGTAAACTTATAATTTTACATTTCTTTCTTTTTTCTATATTGAAAAAAAAAAACATGCACATAAAGGACACTTGTGCATAATTATAAATAATTAATAATAACTAAATTAGTAAATAATTAAATTATACATACATTATAAATAATTAAATATTTTTGCCTGAACTTTAGTAAATAAGATAAAGTTTTTTGGCGATGATTTGTTGATTTGTGTCCCAAATTGGTCATTTCTAAATTAAATTTACGCCTATCAAAATGTTTGTCATTTGACTGTCCTAGAACGGGAGACCTTCCTAGTTGGACAGTCAAAGCTTCTTTGTACTGATGTATTCTCTATAACAAATAAACGTTTATTATTATTATTATTATATTGTCCATTTAATTCTTTTATACGATTCCATTCCAACTCAGAATGAAACCAACTCATAAACACCTCAGAAAAGTCATTAAAAGCTATGAAAAAATAATTTTAAAATAGCCGGTAACCCAACCTAACTTAACCGATTTAACCAATTATTCATATTTTTTTTATCATCATTATTAATGACCTTTCTGAGCTGCTTCTGAGTTGGTTTCATTCTGAGTTAGCCGGTCACCCTTCTATACACATGGTGCAAAGTTAATTATGGTTAAGTGAAAACTTCTTTCGCACGATTGTGATTTGAAACTCGATAAAACGAAAAAGCGACACTAAAAAAAGACAAACACGTACATCTTTAGGATTTAGCCTGTGAGAGAATGAGATAGAATAATCAGTCTCCTCTTTGTGCGATGCTTCTTGGCCTCCCCACTCTTGTCTACTTTAGTTTTCTGAAGGTTTCACTTTTACCGCGTGTGGATTGCACACTTTGATTTTTTTAAATATTTTCAGATTATTCATAACTGCTTAATAGAAACATCTGCCTTCAAGAAATTAATATTGTTTTGTTACAGCGATATCCCCCAATAAAACGGTGTTTAATTGAATGCTAAAAATGCATGTTTGTGTCGCCAAAAGCGTTCCGTTTGCGTGTTTAGTAGATGCAATGTACCATACTAAAATCGTTCGTTATTCTTGGCGTTACACTGGACACGGTTTAGTAGGGAGATATCGCTAGAACAAACTCGTATTGAAATCAGGGTGGCACTTGCATCTATGAACACGAAAATTGAATTACGCACCCAACAATCATTGTTTTCCTTTTAAAAAAATAGAGATTTTATGCTTTGTAACTGAGCTGAACCTACGCAGAGAAAAAAAACATATAAAATAAATGATATTAAACATGATCCTGATATTAAAGCTGATTCAGCAAGAGACCATTGTGGGATTATGTTGGTCTCAAAGATTGCGATGGGCTGGAAATGTATAAAGAATACATGAAGACTGGACAACCACAATAATAGCCTCATTGGAGATGATCTACATAGAGGCAGACCGAGGAAGAGGTGATGGACGGAGGTCTGAAGACGTATGGTGGGGGATCGCAGTCAGGGAGCTCGTCTGTCCGTTGCGCCCTTTTTCGTACAAAACTTTAATTCGAATTTCAGGCCAAGATATTTGACTAAAAAGAAAAAAGATTTTTTTAATCAAAAAGTTGCACTACTTTACTTATTTGTGTTTTAAATTATACAATACATGCTATCAAAAAATCTATTTTTCACGATTTTAGAACCAATTGGGCATTTTTAGTTAATGGTACCTAATTAAAACATTAGGAAATATTAAACAAAAAGTATAAAAAATGCGAAGAAAGCATTTTCAATAAGTAAAATATTCTGCAGATATGGGAGCAGACATGTTTTTCGAATTCAATTTTTCGACATGAATAGTTCGAAATCAATTGTTCGAATTTCAGTTTTTCGAAAGACTAATTTTTCGAACAGCAATTGGCCGAAAGGCATATTCTTCGAATTTGTTACTCAACTTTTAAAATATATATTTCACTTGCTTATGACTAACGAGATACTGTTAGGTTAGGTTAGGTAAGGTAAGGTAAGGTTAGTTTAGGTTAGGTTGGTTGATGTTATCCATCCTATAATAAAATACTCTTGTACGTACTGTATACATACATATATCGTTTTTGTTATTTGTTTTTGGGGTGTTATGCCGTGTACCTCAACCTTTAGTCAACTTTTCGCCCAGCGTTACAGTGTCCGAAACGTTGGCTAATGGAGGAGGTAGCGCAACACGGCATAACACCCCAAAACAAATAACAAAAATACTTTTGGCCGTGAAAATCTAAAATGATATCATACATATATCAATTCGAAAAACCAGTGTTTCGGTCAATAGATGTTCGAAAAATATGTTTTCGAAAAATCGCATTTCGAACAATTGAATTCGAAAAATTGATTTCGATGAAATTGTAATTCGGTCAATTAATCTAGACTCCAAAATATGAGATCGATGTCGATATTTAGTAATAGAGATAGTTCCACCCTGACTTGCGCCGTGTGAACTGGATTACGGAAATAAACACTCAAAGCGATCGGATCAAAAGAATCACCCAGGTGAATAATTTATAGCCGGAACATACATGGCGAACCTCCGTGCCTCCAATACCTCTCTCAGAGCTCTAGCTGCAGGCTTGCTCTAAATATAATGGATAAGCTTATTCACAGGGTGGGACAGGACTTACCCGATCAATTCCTAATCATATTTGCAGCAATACAGTTTGTCAAATAAGAGTAGAAAACATAGGAGGACGCCACTCTTGTTCAAATGGCAATACTAAAATATAACCGTGGTGGTAATCTAAAGCTCGGTAAACCTACATTTTTATTAAAAATTAAAAAGGCATAAAAGTGAAAAAAAAAATTCATTGCAATATAGATACCCACTGATATCAAAATAAGAATTGCATATAGGTATATTATTATTATACGTTTGCAATTTTGCGTTACCATAATGAAGAAGAAAAGATTTTGTAATAAAATATAAAGCACACTTTAGAAATTGCTCACATTTATTTGATATTAGCTTAAGTACCTAGCGTTGCCAGAGCTTTAGATAATGTCTCTAATTTTAAATCCGAAAGTAGTGTAACTAAACTCACCGTTAATGATTCTTCCTTTCTACCGACTGTTAAATTTAAATTTTATTAAATTAAATGAAAGTCAATTACTTTGTAAAACACAATTTAATCAAATTTGTCCTTAAGAGGGCATTACCAGAGAAAACCGGAATTACGTCATTTTCAAAAAAGTTTTTAGACGTATTGACTCTTTTCCACAAAAAATTATAAATGGATTTCGAAAGATTGTTCTTTTATCTAGCATTCGTATGTAATAAATTTTGAGAAAATTTTTAAATTTTTAGTATAATAAGGTTATTCCATAGGTCGTTGGCAGATTTGTTCAATTTTCAAAAAAGTTTTTGTATTATACCACACCCATTTCAAATAATAAAATCATGCAGTAAAATAAATCAATACATTATCTAGCAAACGTATGTTTTAGAATTTTAATTTTAGTTTCAATAAAATCATAAAAAAATATGTACGTACATGTGTTTCTTTGCGAAAATTGGTCCGTTTGTGTATTTATTTGCGCACTTACAAACTAATATATTTCAGATTTTTTTAACATTCTTATTAAATTTAGATATTATTGAAAAATGATGAATACTTATAATCAAAAAATAACTACAAAAAGTAGGTACATTATTTTAATAGTTTTATCATCATGCCTTTCAGCATTTTTGGATGAAGGTATAAATTAAAGCTAATTTGAATTGAAATAAATTCAATATTGAGTTATAACTTTAAAAAGCTGGTACGGAGAATAATTAATCTTTCTCATTGTAACCGCCCTGCATGATCGTAAGAACAACTTTCGACGAAATGTGGATTTTCGTCCGCTGGCTGGTTAAACGCTCTTAACAACAGTGCTTCTTCGATTTAATTTTTTTTAAAGAACCATAAAATGTTTTTGTAAATGTGTGTACAGTTTTCTTTATTTTAAGTGTCATTGCACTTTAAAATAATATTCGACAGGCAAGTTGGTGTCGCCAGCCCACAAATTTTTGTAGTTCCATTATTTATTTATTTATTTTTTTATTTATTGTTTCTTTACACTGCAGGTAAAAATGTTTTCAATACAATTTGTTACCTCACTAGGACCAGCCTGTGTTGAGGTTAACAATAATTATACAAGTTAACAAAATAACACAAAATTATATAGATTTTGAAAGAACAATATTGTTGTACAGATTGAGATTATAGGTACCTACTAAACTGATGGCGCTAGGTAGTACATTAATGTAGACTTTTAGGGTGACCATAATTTTGAGATCTGATTTAAAATAAAATAAAATAAAGTTTTTTTGTTTTGTTTTTTAAGGATTAAGTTGTAACTAATAAATATATGTATATAATTTAACATGCTATAGATTTGGCAAGAGGAAGATGAACAAAAACGGTTTAAACAAAAATAATATTATTTTAGCTTATTATTATAAATGAGTACATTTAGCTAATAATTTAGAAAGGACAAAGTAGAGAAAATCAATTGGCAATCCTCGACTAACACAAATAAATTAAGATTCTTTTTAAAAGTGTACAAGGAATTAGATGACTTTATATGTTCTGGAAGGCTATTAAATTTGAGTGGAGCTTGATAAAAATAATTTCTTTGACCAAAAGAAGATTTAGTTTGAATTGCCATAAAGTTCAGACCAGAGCCAATTCTCGTAGTACGAATTTGCTGTTCTTTCTGCAAAATTAATATTATTAAAAAATCTACAAAGCGTTTGTGTAATATATAACTGTTTTACGTTCATTACATTACATTCCTTAAAAAGTAAATGAGTTGGATATTTAATTTTTTTGTTGAACATAACTTGAAGAATCATTTTTTGGTATATATAATATTAAGTGGTTCTATATAAGTCTTTGGGCAGGATCCCCAGCACATTATATTATAAGAAAGCAGAGACTGGATTATTGCAAAATAAACAGTTTTTAATTTTTCTTTGTCTAGTATATGTCTCAGTTCTTTAAAGATAAAGGTAAGTCTCCTAGTATTATTTGCTAACATATTAACATGATCATTCCATCTCAAAAATTTATCTATTTTTACACCAAGGTATTTGATGCTGACTACATTTTCTAAAGGGTTGCAGTTACATGTTTGAAAACAATTGTGAATAATCAAGTTGTGAGTTTCAGAAGGCTGACTTTTACTTGAAATGCTAAAAGTGATAAATTTGGTTTTTTGTGCATTTAAAGTTAATATATTATTGTTTAACCAACTATTTTCTACTTTTAAACCTATGTTACTTTTGAAAGTTTCATTCCAAGTTTTACCCTCAAATATTAAGGCAGTGTCATCTGCAAAACTAACAATGTTACCAGGAATATTCAGACTACATAAATCATTTATATAAATAAGAAACAATATTGGCCCAAGCACACTACCTTGCGGGACTCCAAAGGAGATTGATTTACCCTCGCTTAACATCTTATTTATTTCCACTTGTTGTGTTCTGTCACTAAGATAAGATCTGAACCAGCCCACTGCTGTATTATTAATGCCTAAAGATGATAATTTTTTAAGTAGCAATTTCGTGGGAAACAGTGTCAAATGCTTTTGATAAATCCAAGAACACCGCTATGGCTTTGTTGCCATAGTCCATTGAAACTCTTGAAACTTTGGTCATTACCTTTAAAACAGCATCACTCGTACCTTTATTTGCTCTGAAACCGAATAGATTGTCGGAGAGTAATTTGTATTTTTCTAAGAATGAAACTAATCTTGACTTGGCCAATCTTTCTATCAATTTTGAGAGAGTATTGAGCAAAGATATGGGTCTGTAATTGTTAACCTCTAGGTGATCCCCACCTTTGAAAAGAGGTACAACCTTAGCACTCTTACAATGAGTAGGAAATATGCCACTCTTAAAACTAAGGTTAACAATGTGAGATATGGGACCAGCCAATACAAAAACATGCTGTTTGTATACCATGATACTTAAGCCATCAATACCACAGGAAAAAGACATTTTTAATTCATTTATCACTTTTGAAACTTCATAAATGCTAGTAGTTTTAAATTCAAAGCTCTCTCCTGAAAATTGAGTACAAGGTATAAAATTGTTAACTAGACACATTTCGGTAGTTTTATTTGCACGGCACAATTGTTTTGCGAATCTAGGACCAATATCACTGAAGAAGCTATTTACGTGATTAGTGATTATAATTGGATTATCTTCCATTGAGATGATATTGTTATTGATTTTTAATTTTTTTATAGACACTTGCTCCTTTTGTATATTTACAGCCTCCTTTATAATCTTCCACTGTTGCTTGGTATTTCCATTGACGTTATCCAGTTTCCTTTTGTAATATGCTTGCTTTATATATTTTATAATTTTTGTACACCAGTTTCAATATCTTTTGTAATAATCCAGTAGTAGAATATTATTTGAATCTGCTCGACATTTGTTGTGTAATTTGTCTCGGGTTCCGATAATAATTCCATTATTTATCCAAGGTTTTAAATATTTCATGTTATGCTTTACACTTTGTACAGACGAACAACTTTCCACATGCATTTTTAAACATTTTATGAAATTTTCAGTAGCTAAATTAACATCTTGCGATGACAGTACTGACTGCCATGATTCTTTCTTTAATTTGACTTTCAAAAGATTGTTATCGATGACGGTTTTCAAGTTTTCTTTTTCTTTTGCTATTTTATTTAGTGTAAAGCTCATAAATCTCAGCAAAATCACATGATGATCTGTTATGTCAGTAGTGAAGACAGCTTCCTCTGGTTCAAATTTAGATTTTACCATAATATGATCGATACAGCTTGAAACGGTAGAAGAAACTCTGGTAAGTGAAATTATGATTGGTTTCAAGCCATGAAAAGCCAAAAGAGAGAGGTATTTTTGAGTTTTCATATCGCTCAAATCCAAAGTATTAATATTTATGTCGCCACATAAAATGATTTCCTTATTTTGTATAGATGTAGAGTCAAGCAGTGCACTCAGTGATTTAAGGAAATTATCTATATGAGCCAGGGACTGAGATCTATAAACAGCTATTACACAGAAGGTACTCGATATCTGCATTTTTAAGCAGTTTGCTCCAGGGAAAACAACTTCCTCAACAGTCACGTGAACATTTTGTTTTACATAGACATTTTACCATCATTTTGCAAATAGTTATTATTTGTGTTGTGAACTGCGTATCCAGGGATCTTAGGCATATTGGTAAAATTTTTCAGCCAAGCTTCTGTAAAAACAAGTACCTCAGGACGATGCTCAATACTATCCAGCATGGTTATGGTTTCATCAAAGTTTTTGTTTAAACTTCTAATATATTTTATATTTTCTACTTTTATATGACAGACTCTACATGTACGTTTTCGTATTCGGTGGCGATTTTTTTCCAATTAAAACAGCTATTATGATTAAAATTCACCACATGTCATCGTGTTGCTTGTGATAACTGTGCAAGCAAATGATCATTTTCATTACGATTAATTTTTTCACATTATCCAAACTCCTCCAAGGCCTATGTCATTTTTGAGGATGCTGTGTGGAGAGTCTTTTCAGGGAAAGGAAGGAGAGGAAGTTCTGGGAAGGAAAAAGGTGTAAGTGCTAGGTTGTTTTTTTTTACAGTGAATATCGCACAAGAATCTCAACTGCTCCCGTCTGGAGCCAGTGAGACTATGGCATCCCCAATTGGGGTATGTTGTGAGGCTGAAGGTAGTGGGGAGGGGAAGTAGGTGGGGAAGAGGAAGGTTGGGAAGTACCTGGCTATTCAGATCTGTTCACTAAACACGGCTAAAGCCATTTTCAAGCAACGTTTCAATTCTGAATGGTGGTCTTACACCAGGGCGATACTGATAGTATCTTCCACTCTGGAACATACCGCAAATATGCTATATATTATTTTAAATGAATTAATTGTGAAAACACAAATTAATCAAATAAAATTTATTGGCGCATGCCGGGTTCGAACCCGCGACCTCCGGATTGGGAGTCAAGAGTCTTACCCATTGGACTACGGAGGTCGTCAGCCAGCGGAGGTACCTCCATCCATCCATTATTCCCACTGGGGTGCAAGGCGATGGATCGAGAGTCCGGCAGGAGTGGTCGAAAGTTCTCCCCCAACCAGTTTCTCCCGATTTGACCCGCCATGCAGAAGATTGGTAAAAGCATCCGCGTTAAAACCTAGAATCACCCCATGAATCCTGCCGGCTGCTAAGTCACCACACGTAGCTTAACACTTGGGGTGAATGAGTGATGAGAGGTGTTAGTTATCTAATAAACGGTTCCAGGGGCGGCGGTAACCATAACCGCCTCTCAAATTAAACTACAAATTTTAAAAAAATTATAGTTCTATTTGTTATTGGACTTGATAATTTTTTTTTTACATTAGTCCCTCATATTCTAATGATCGAGCCTATACTGATGCTCTCACCCAAACGCCCTGTCATTGGCAGTTGTTATTGTGGTAATTAACCTTGCAGTTTTTGTTTTGTGTATATACAAACAATAATGTAATCTAAAATAAAGTTTTTGCTGTATAGAAACCTACATTATACATTTGTAAAAAACCATAGATAGAATTGTGAGAAACAATTTACAAAAAATTCTGCCTCAATACAGGTTCACCTAGTGAGGCAGACTATGCACAACTAAAAATATTGTATAATTGTGCTACTTCTGTGTAACCGATCTCACATTACTTTCTACTTGTTAATTTTTTTGTACGGATGTAATCTATTTGTAATCTACATTGAACATGTACTTTTTTAGTTGTAATGTTGCCAATTTCATTGAATAAAGATATATTATTATTATTATTATAGGAGGCCCTGAGGAAAATAATTTCCCTTGGGGCCTGTGTCATCGGTGGGGAAGCTGAGTGGAGGGTTTTTTAGGGAAAGGAAGGAGAGGAAGTAGTGGGAAAGAAAAGGGTATGAGGGGTGGGTAGGAATCTGGGGTCCATGTGTTCAGGAGTGACAGACGTATGAATCAATCCCCCCCACTGCGGGTAAGGCGATTTTCCGCGAGTCCTGCTGGAGAAGTCTACAGGTCTTCCTCAACCAGTCTCTCCCGATCCGGCCTGCCACGCAGTTGGTGGACAGACGCGTACGCCGTCAAAATCTGGGACAAACCTCACCCCATGTACGGTCATCCCTGCTAAGTCACCAAACGTAGAGAACTACTTGGGTGACCTATGGCAGAGGTGTTGGTAATCCAATAAATGGTTCCCGGGGCGGCGGTACCCATACCCGTCTCCCAAAATGATAGTTGTTATAAACAAAGGAAGGCAATGGTAAAATACTCGTGAATTTTTGAAAATTTTAGGTATATGGCGGTACCCGTACCCGCCTCCCAAAATGATAATATTAAAATTGTTTTAAATAAAGGAAGGCAATGGTAAATTATTCGTCAATTTTTGGAAACTTTATGACGAATAGAATAAAAACTCTAAGAAAATAAATTTGTATCAAATGAAAATATTTAAAGTTTTGACGGCCGGCGTGGTCGAGCGGTAAGGCTCTTTAACTTGCAATCCGAAAATAAATTTTATTTGATTAATTTGTGTTATTTCACAAGGTAGGTATTCATTTAAATAGTATATTTGCGGTACTCCAGAGTTGAAGATATTTTCAGTATCACCCTGGTGTAAGACCACCATTCAGAATTGAAACGTTGCTCTAAATGGCTTTAGCCGTGTTTGGTGACCACATCTGAATTGCCAGGTTCCACATTATTCAGAATTCCCCACATTCCTCGTCTTCCTTCCCCTCCCCACTACCTTCAGCCTCACAGCATACCCCAATTGGGGATGCCATAGTTTCACTGGCTCCGGCCGGAGCAATTGGGACCAGTGGCGTAGCGTGAGTTTTCAGTGAGCTAGAATGCTAAGATTGAAAAATACGACATTATTGATGTAGTTGTAGCTGAAAATGATTTTTTTTTTTTTTTAATTAAAACTTTTTGTGTGAAGAATTCAGGCGGCCGCCCTCCTTGACTGAAAGATCTCATACAAAAAGTTGAAATTTAAAAAAAAAAATCATTTTTTGCTACAACTACATCAGTAATGTCGTATTTTTCAATCTTAGCATTCTAGCTCACTGAAAACTCACGCTACGCCACTGATTGGGACTCTTGTGCGGAATTCATTAAAAAATATATCTTAATTTAACTCAAAATATGCTCAAGAAAGCTGGTTTGTTTATTGGGTTCCGTTACACCCTGTACATCGGGTTTTACTATTTTGACAGGATCAAAGAGATCTATTCAATCTAATATTTTGGTTAACGGATCATCGGCTGTCTATTAGATTCCGGTCACCCTGTTATCCGCTTCATCTGTCCTCGGGTCAATTATATTATTCAATGGCAGTTTCCTATTTTTCAAACACAGTTAATAATACATTTTTAAAATTACTGTATATGTAGATAATGTTGCAGTTGTATATAATATTGTCTATAATGTTACATAGTATAAAGTAAAAAAGACGTGTAGGTAGATATAAATGATTTTTATATTATTGCGTTTCGTGAATTTTGTGTCTAACTGGATTGTCAGGATTACGGATTTCCTGGCGGAATCGAATAAAAGTAAATACCAAATCAATAGTTATTGAACGAAATTATAAAGTTACTTTTCTTTTTGAAGTGAAAATTTTTTAGCACCTTAGTGATTAGAAACTTGATGAAACGAAAAATAGCTACACTAAAATGAAACAAACACATACATCTACAGGATTTAGCCTGCGATAGAATGAGATAGTACAATCGATCTCCTCTTTGTGCCGTCCTTCGTAGCCTATCGGTTTCCTCTTTGTGCGTTGCCTCGTAGCCTCCCCACCCTTGTCCACTTTATTTTTCTGAAGGTTTCACTTCTACCGTGTGTGAATTGCACACTCTGTATTTTTGAAGTAAAACTTCTTTACACACGCTTGACTTGGGGAGTAAGCTGGCGAATGCGTGACGAAAGCGTTAGGAAAAGCGAGGCGAATGGTAGTTGAGAGGGAGATATAAGTTGGTGAAGATAGAAAGAGAGAGAGTTAAGCTTCGTATATTACTGTAGGAGCAATAGAGAGAGGTGCGTTTTCACACATTTTCTTTCTCTCTTTCTCTCATAGCCAGTTACGTTTCGTATATCTAAGTACAGTGCAGGCCTATTGTATGTATCACACTGTAGGAGTAAGAGAGAGCAATGCGCGCGCACATTTTCTTTTTCTCTTCCTATCATATGGATGGAGCAGAAGTGTTCTAAAGCACACTCGTTTTTTAACATTCACTCTATACTTCCCTTTGCTAGTGACCCGAGGAAAAAAATTTCCCTTGGGGCGTGTGTCATCTTTGAGGATGCCGTTCAAAGGATTTTTTAGAGAAAGGAAGGAGAGAAAGTTGTGGGAAGGAAAAAAGGTATGAGGAATACGTAGGAATATGGGGGTCAGGGTGTCCAGAAGTGTACTCAATCACTTTCTCCCGATCCGGCCCGCCACAGACCGCCGAACCTTACCCCAAGTACCCCAGGTACCCCTGTTAAGGCACCAAATGTAGCGAAACACTTGGGGTTATCTTATAATCCTTAGTCGCATCATATCTCATCGGCGAAAATAATCTAAGAAACTAAACTAAGTCGTCAGTAAAATTTATCGATTTTAGCGGAAGTATAAATACCAAGATAGCAACACTGTTTATTTATTTATTTATAAACAGAAACAATTTGTAACAAGTATATTTCGTAGTGGGTACCTATTATGTGTTTCATTGTATTGTCTTATTTATGGTACGCATATTAAGTAATTACCGGGTGATGTGTGTAGTGGGAAGGTGTGTGTGTGTGTGTGTGTGAGTACGTGTGCATACATGCATGTATGTATGCGCATTGAACAATTTATATTATGCTTACGTTATTCACTGCCACAGCTACAACTTCCATCACACGTTTAAGATTATAACATAAATACCTGTTTCTTTGTAATTGTATCACTTAGTCGGTAGTTTTGGAACAGTTTGTTTCTTTTTTTTTTTCAATTATTTCTGGCTTTCACCCTTCAAGGGTGTTCTAGGCCATCATTTATAATTACAGAGAAAGGAAAGGTGAATTTATATATTAATTTTATTTAAATGTGCAAATTTCAGAATTTTATGGAAGATTGGAGTAGAGTTCAGACTTAGAAGAGATGAGATGTTGAATGGAGGAGAGGCAATTTTTGATAACGCTTGATAGAAGAGAGGATATTTATTTAGAGAGGGACAATCAAAAAATATGTGATCTAAAGTTCCCACATCTAGACCAAAGAACGTACAATCTGGGGAGTCAAGCACATGAATTTTATAAAGGTGAGAAGGAACGGAACAATGTCCGATTCTCATACGAATAAGTAAGGAGATTTCTTTTTTGGAAAAATGGGGGAATTTTTGAAACCACGGTTTTTATGGGATAGTCCTTTGTGTTGAGGCGTAGCGGGCACCCTTGGATTGACTAGCAATGTTCCAATACTCTGTCCAAACATTGCGGGATCTATCTTTGATGATGGAAAAAATATCAGACAGGGGAATATGGTTTACGAGGGTAACGGTAGGGTTAGACGCTCCTTGTTTTGCCAAGGAATCAGCAATATCGTTACCCACTATGCCAACATGTCCAGGAATCCAAATCAGAGTGACAGTTTTTCCAGAGCTTTGAATGGAGGTTATCAATACTCGAATAAGACATACAAAGTGATCATCAGGATAAAGAAGAAGACTTGTTTTAAGTTTTTGGAGGGAACTGAGAGAGTCAGAGAGAACAAGAGAATGTTAAAAATTATTTTTTATTATATATTTGAGAGATTCAATAATCGCAATGCACTCGGCAGAAAATATTGAAAATTGGTTTGAAATTGAATAAAATATTCTTTCATTAGAATTATTGTGGTAAACGTTAATACCAATACCACAGTTAGGAGAGTCCGGAGATTTGGAGCCATCAGTAAATAAAAGAGAAGAGTTGGGCCATTTAGAAGAAATAATGTCATTGAACATATTATTGACAGTACGGGCTGGGAGATTGGAATGACTTTTAAGGATGCCGATCCCTTCTAAAATCGTTGGGGATAGGGTGACGTGACTATATTTTAATTTGTACAAAGGAAGAAGATCATTTTTGATAATTTGAAGCTCTGAGAGAGAGCGAAAATTTTTACAGATGGCAGGGAGAGGTTTAGTTCGAGCTCTGATTGTAGATGAATGTGTTGAGTCGTTGAACAACGAGACTCTGGGAATAATCTGATGACTTTTAGAATTTAAACATTTAAGAACAAATTTGTCAGCAAATAATTGACGCCTTAAATAAAGAGGAGGATCAGAACATTCTACTTGAAGGGAATTGATGGGCGACGATTGCATCGCGCCAGTTATTATTCGCAATGACTTAGATTGAATTTTGTCTAATTTACTGAGTGCATTTTTGGATGCAGTACTAAAAAGTGGGCAGGCATAGTCGAGATGACTTCGAATAAGTGCATTGTAGAGCAACTTAATGCAGATAGGATGAGCACCCCACCAAGCGCCAGTCAATGATCTGATAATATTTAAATTTTTTTCACATTTAGTAACTATATTATTAATGTGGGAAGACCATTTAAGTTTCCTATCAAATGTTACTCCCAAAAATTTTACTTCGGAAGCATTGGGGATTGGAGAGTTTTTAAATAAAATTTGAACAGGGGGGTTATTATGACGATTTGAGAAGGTAACACACTGACTCTTTTGTACTGAAAGTTCAAGACCATTTAAAGTAAGCCATGTGCAAAGGGCATCCATGGCTTCATTAAGATATTTGACGGCGGATGGAATGATTTTGGATGATAAGAAGAAAGCTATGTCATCTGCGAACTCAACAACTTTTACTTGAGGGGGAATGGTGACATGCATATCGTGTGTGTATATATTATACAGTAAGGGGGATAATACATCGCCTTGGGGTAAACCCTTCCAAATTGACCTACTCTGAGGAGTAACATCTGGTAGCTCAATGAAAATTTTCCTATCGAGAAAAAGATTAATAATAGATTGGACAAACATGAGGGATAAGCCAAGGCCTAAAAGTTTTTTTTTTAAGAATTGGGATGGAAACATTGTCAAAGGCGCCTTCTATGTCTATAAAGACTGCAAGACATACTTCTTTGTTAGAAATGGATAAATTAATATCAGTGATTGCAAATTGGAATCTGGCAATCTGGCAATTCTTGACTCTAAGCCCGGCGAAGTACAACAATTTCATATTTATCTTGACACGATCTTTTCACGTTGAGATACCTACATTTTAAATAGGCACAATTAATAATGAGAATCGTATATGAAAATATTGTCAGTAGGTATCGATCGGTTATTTAATGAATTTTTCTGAATCGCTTCAGTTATATTTAGTGACTAGATCTGAAGACCCAGATACTATTGCACCTCTTAATCCTTGTTCTTGTTTTCCTGTATTTAATATCACCTTTCGCGTTTTGCAAATTTACCGGGAGCGCATCCACCCACTGACTGAGAGTAAAACCAGTGGGAGTTTGGTGCTAAGGAGTAAAGGAGGTCTTAAATATGAGTTGAGTGAGTTTATTCCAACTTTGCCAGATTCCAATTAATAAACTTTGATAAATTAATATGAGGATGATTATTTGAGAACTCCAGTCATCAGGTATTATGCCAGTCTGGAAGATTTTATTTAAGATGCTTAAAAAGTGATTTAGAACATTATCATTACTATTTTTGATAATGCTATAAGGTATACCATCTCTGCCTGGAGATGAGTCCTTGACTGTTGATAAACAATTTTTTTATTCAATTAAAGTGAATGGAGAGTCAAGCCAATGATCAGACATAGGAGTGTTGTGGATTGGAGTTATTTCATCTAAGTTAGGTACAGAAGGGGGGGCAATTTTGTCCAAGAACTCGTTTATCCATTTAGAATGAGAAGCTCGAGGAGATGTTGGACTGAAGGAGGATCGAAATCTTCGAATCATAGACCAAACTTCCGAAATTGGAGTGTTCGGAGATACTGAACTGCAGAAGTTGTACCACCCGGATTTTTTTTTTGACCTCAATACCCTTTTGGCATTGGCTTCGGCATTTTTGTATATTAGATAATTCTCCATAGTCATACTGTGACGATAGAAAAGAGATTTAGCTTTCCGAATTCTCACTACTTTGGAACATTCCTCATCCCACCAGGCAGATGGAGGGAGTTTTTTGAGAGATTTGGTTTTAGGGGGAGGATTTGATTTATTGATTGCAGTTACGAGCATTGATTTGAAGTTATCGTTGTCATCTTTGACAGATAATGTATCGGTATAGGATAAATTTTGTATAAACTTATCCATATGTGAGTTAAATTCGTCCCATTTGGTGTGTTTTGTTTTAATCTTTGTCGAAATATGGGCCTTGTCTGAATGGAAAGAAGTTTGATAAGTGATGGTGATCGGGAAATGATCACTGGAGCAGGGGTCGGGGGACACCACCCATGAGGAGAGAGGTGCCAGATTAATAGAGCATATGGAGAGATCCACTGCACTGGGGTTTGTGTTGGGGCGAGAGATTCTAGTAGGAGATCCGTCATTCAAAAGAAAAAGGTTGGATTCATCTACGAAATCCATCACACTCGTCCCGATCACAGAAAGCAGAACCCCAGACGGGGGAATGGGCATTAAAATCACCCAATAAATAGAAAGGAGGGCTTAGTTGACGGACGATTTGCAACCACGCTTGTTTATTGAAGTGCGATGTTGGGGGAAGATAGATAGAAACAAAGGAAGTGTCCTTTATTTTAGCTGCAACCATTTGAAAGTCAGCATTGGGGGGTTTGATATTATTTATTGGGAAAAACGGAAGGGATTTTTTAATAAAAAGGGCAGCACCACCGCCCGTACCTTCCGGGCGATCATCGCGGAGACAGGAGTACCCTCCCACATTAAAGTGGGTGGATGGAGTAAACCATGTCTCCGAGACAGCAGCCACAGAAACAAGGTTTGAATTTAATAGGTTAAGAAGGTTTGATTTGTTAGAAATAGCACTGCGGCTATTCACTGAAGAATTCTGACATCTTGAAGAGCCATTTTGAATAAATGATTTTAATGTGGAAATAATAGAAGCAGCGTTGGACGGTAGATTAGTTTGAGAAGAAATTAGGTCAATTAGAAGCATAATAAGAGTTTGAATAAATGAAGAATTATCTTGGGAGAGTTGTTCAGAAAGCTTTTGATAGTTTGTTGAGGATGAATTATAATTGTTTGCGCACCCATTTGTGGCGTGTGAAAGAGGAGAACCATTGGGATTTAAGAGAAGTGAGTTGTGTTGTTGCTGATCGTATCCACGAGCCTGTTTAGAGATAGGGTTTTTGTATGTGAATTTTGTTGAACGGGAAGATGTTGAGGAGGAGGCGAGAGGGTTGGATGAAGAGTTACTGGCTAAAACCTCGGAAAATGATTTTTTGACAGGCGGGAATAATTTAGAAGCCTGCAGAAAAGACAAGTTCTCATAGGCCATAGAAATTTTTATATTTTTTTGGCGAGATTGTTCGGGGCAAGAAGAGTTAATGGCGGAATGAGCGCCTAAGCAGTTAAAACATTTAGGTGAAGAGAGAGAAGAACATTGGTCAGCCGAGTGGTTTTCTCCACATTTGAAACATCTGGGAGGGGATCTGCATGCAGCTTTGGTATGACCAAAACGGCAGCAGTTGTAACATTGAGTGGTGGGATAAGTGTACATTTCAACTGGTAAGGAGTTGAAAAATAAATAAATATGGGAGGGAAGAGATTGTCCTTCGAATGTGATGACGACAGATTGGGAGGGCTTCCAGGAAACGATGCCCTCAGAGGTGTCCTTATAATTTAGCCTCCTGGCTTTTATGGGATCGCCGATATGTTGGGGGGTTGAAAGTGAGGATAGGATTTCTGGAATGGACAGATCGGTCGAGATACCCCTGACCAGGCCCATTCGAGTGACATTGAAAGTTGGGATGTACGCCTTGAATTTAGAATTAGATGAAATAAATATATTTTTGATAAAGTTGTTGGCGGCTGAACCTGACAGGAATTCAACAGAGATTCGGAAGCGACCCTCGGCTTTAACACCTCCAGGTTTAATCGAAAGGTTCTTGTTATTTGAAAGAAATTTACCAAATTCAAGAGGATGGATGGTTTTACCTTGTTCAGTTTTTTGCGCATATACAATGTAGGGGCCACGGGAATGAGTAGAGTAAAAAATTGTTGGAGGAGGTTGAGGAAGAGCTGGAGGGGACTGAGAAGACAAAGGCGAATCATGTTTTTTTGGGGAAAGGGGACTAAATTTTCTTTTTTTAATTGAGGTTAGGATGACAGATTCATTGTCTGAAATGTTTGAATGTTCTGAAAAGTCTATTTTATCTGAAATGTCTCCATCTGGAGGGTCAGGAGGGGGATCTGGGGGCTTTGTAAGGGGTACAGGAGGGAAATCCTCCTCCATTGTTCAAAAAATTACAGCTTATATAAAAAGTGAGAGAAGTAAAAAAATTATATAAATATCTGAAAATGAGCAGCAAGAAGTGACTCCTGGAAGATCAGGGGGGAGAAGATTCCAACACACTAAACTTTTTACAGCCAAAACACAATAAAAAGATTGGTTTAAGAATATTTTTTGAAAGAGCAAAACAAAAGAACTGATGACAGCCAAATGTTATTGTTGCGAGTCCCAGTTTGTTTCTTCTATTTTAATTTTTCAGTGCATTCCTGTTTTTGCAATACAGAAGTTATGCACAAACACGATGAATGAATATGTTTGTCGCGTGCCTCTAAAATCCAAGCTGACGGCTGAATACAGCGTAAATTGAATCATTATCACAATGCTCCCCCATCCTTATTGAGAGTGCATTCACGGGACTACCCTGCAGAGAGCCCTATGTTCGAGTTTTCACTCGCAGCTCCTAGAAAGGATGAAGAATTTGTGATAGATAAAGAATATGTCGCTTATAATCAATGTTAGCTTTGGTTAAAATTTTAATAATTTCGAATAAGTTGTGGAGTGGAGAGGAGGAAATACGACATGTTTATTAAATTAAATTTTCGTAAATGTTCAATTATGTGTAAATATAAAAAAAAAAAATTATGTATGCAACTCACACGCGGTAGAAGCGAAACCTTCACCTTAAGTTGCGTCATAGTCTATGCTCTCGTTAATGGTTTATGAATTCTACACACTTATAACTTTTAAGACTACTTTGAATAACTTACCCATATTAAATAAATAACCTTGGTTAGAATGATCAGTGGTTGATTTCGCATCGCCTATGGGTGTTCAATTCCTTGGCTGGCTAAGTCCTCCACCACGACCCTAGCAACATTTTCCGCTGAATGAGGTGGTAATAGGAGACTTTGGCTTATCGTTAGGTTATTCGTTACCTGGGAATGTTTGTCTTTCTTTAAAAAAAAAAAAAAAAAAAACAGACATTAATTTTCTTTCAAAACTACGTGGAGCGTTTCTAGTTTGAGTTTCGAGTTTCTGGCATGCGTTGCTACGCCACATAATTTTTTAAAATTTTTTTGTTTTGTTGACAATAATTTTTTTTGTTACATACATAGTAAAGAAATAGTTTCTCCTTTGTCCTTTCCTATTTTTTTCCCATTATATCTTTTTTTTACATGAGCTCCACACAGGAGGCCCTGAGGAAAATAATTTCATTCAGGGCCTATGTCATCTTTTGGGATTCTGTGTGGAGGGTTTTTTTTTAAGGAAAGGAAGGAGAGGAGAGTTCTGGGAACGAAAAAGGTGTGAGAGATGGGTAGAAATCTGGGGTTCAGTGTGTCCTGGTCATCTGCCTCCAAGACCTAGAAAAACCTCACCCCATGAACCCGGGCACCCCTGCTATACAAAATTTAACCCCAATACATTTCAAAAGTAATTTCTTACATATTTTCTATATATATATATATATAACATAACACAAGATACAAATAATTTTAAAAAGTAAAAAATATATACAACACAAAAGTAGATAATGGGAACCCACGCACAGGCAGCGCCTTATAAACTAAAGTGCCAAATTACACCAATAAGTTGGTGGTACAAGTAAAAAATTTCAACCGCTTTCCATGTCCAGCAAACTCCCCTCCCGAGTTCCCCTCCCCCCTCCCGAGTCCCCCTCCCCCATTCCGGGTTCCCCTCCCCCTTCCCGGGTTTCCCTCCCCCCTCCCGCATTCCATACATTCAATCCCGGTACATTCAGTTTTCAAACAGCTCGCGTGCCACCTATTGCAATTTTTTTACACAAATTCATAATGCCAGAGCTCATCATTATACATAGAAAACTTCGCGGGCGTGCTCACCACAACTCACAAAAATTTCCTCGCAATCGGATGAACGGTTTAGTAACGCATTTTCATGATTCCAGAGGTCACTATTATATACCTAGATAGAAACCATCGCAAGCATGCGCGCATCAAATCCCCAAATTTTCATCACAGTCGGATGAATGGTTTAGCATTTCATGATTCCAAAGCTCACTATTATATACAGAAACCATCGCACGCATGCGCACATCAAATCCCCAAAGTTTCATAGCAATCGGATGAATGGTTTAGCAATGCGTAAGGGACATACATACACACACGCAAGCGAGCAAGAAAATATACATTTATTTGTATGAATAGACTAGCTTTTATCCGCGGTTTCGCTTGCATGGCATTAGGGAGAAATTACTGTATAAAGAATAATAAATTTTTTTTCGGGATAAAAAGTAACTAGATGCAAATAGTTAGTAGGAGTTAAATGGTAGAAGAAGTCGGGGACTGGCTATAACTAGGAAGACACGGTACGACCAAGTGAATCAGATACTTGAGTCAGGTCAAGAGTCAAAATAATGGAAGAGCGTGTAGGAGACGATGTATGAATGTGAATGAGGCAAGGAGTGTGTGCTAAGACCGAGTTGTTTAACGGTCCGTACTATCTGCCTATCCCTGCGGGGATTTTGTTAGGTTATTTACGAATAACCCGGGAATGTTTGTAGTTCTTTTAAAAAAAGACATTAGTTTTCAGTTTTCATTTAAAACTACGTGGAAGGTATTTCTAGTTCGTATTAACTTATCAGTGCTGTACTGAATCCCCTAGTCAGAAATTTTGGAGTAAAATTATGTAGCCAAACTGCATTTTCTACTTTTGAATAATTTTCCGTCGTAATGAAATTCCAAAATACTTGAAATCCCCACTATTTGGAGTAATCCGGCGATGAGTTCCAGTGCACTGTAAAATGCGACGCCTGTGCTCGCTGCAATCAACATAAGCTCCCAGGCGCTTCAGACTGCACGGATATGCACCGTATACTAGTACTATGCGGCGTGTGCAGTTACGTGAGAATAAATCAGTCCATCGCGCTGCATTCTGTGAATTAATTCAATCTGAGAACTGGAATTCATTAAAGAAGTAGGTGTACTGCATCCCAGGAAACCTTAATAAGACACTCGCACACATTTTATATTTTTAACGTACAATTTAGTTCAGAAATTTGAAGATTTTGGGAGCTAAGTAGTGCCAAAACTGTCTGGTGTCAGTGGGACTATGTTATCCCAATTGGGTTATGTTATGAGTGGGGAGGGCAAGGACATGGTAATAGGAAGGTGGAGAAGTATGTGGCTCTTCAGATCTGGTCACCAAACACCGCGAACGCCATTTCGAGCAACGCCAACGTTTTGATTCTGATTGGCGTTATTTACCACTCAACTCAAGAACGTACCGAAAGTATGGAATAAAATATTAATTAATGCGAAATAAATAATTTGCTTATGTCGGAATTCGAACTAATTCGTAATTTTTATATAACACGTTTAAGGCGCCGTATCCCCGCTCAAAAATAAGAAGATGGAGAGATATGTAATTACGAATGTTGAAAAGAGCGCGCTAATATTTAAAACGATAAAATTGAAGCGAAAATTGTATAATTGCTTAATAAAACACAACTCATTTATAATAGGACAAAAATCTCTTGGGGGCTGTCTAAAACAGCATCTAAAGAAATAATGTGAATTTTTTCATACTTGTAACTCGTAAAATAAGTGAAACAAACGTGTTTATAAAAATTTTCGGAGCATAATTTGCGATTTTTTTCTATCGTGGGAATTTCATATAATTTGCACTTCGGTGTAGGGAATGTATAGATATTATCTTAAAAAATAACATATATATTTTCAAGAGCTTAAAAAGTTCAAATGTTTAAGGGAGATATGTAAGAAATCGTTAGAAATTCGGGTAGCGGCGGCTTAATTAATCATTCACGTGTAATTTCTATAAGCGCTTGTTTGTATAAGAAACTTACAAGCATACATTTTAGGAATAATAATAATTGGCATACGATTCAAACATTTTACTCTCAAAATTTTGCACATCGCGAAAAAAATTCTTTGGTCGGGAGGCAGATATTTTAATTAAATAAAAATGCACTTTACTCATGTATAAGTGACAGAATGAAAGATCGGAGAGCCACCCTCAGCTAAATGGAACCACTTGTTTGCTCAGTGTCTCATCTAATTATATAAACATTTCTATGGTGAGAAATTCTATGGAAGATTATCTTGTAATATAGGAAAATATGATAACAAGAATTTTATAACATTTTTTTGGCTTTTCCTAGAGGATCAATCCTTTAAGATAGGGCAGCGGTAATTACAGGTAGGGCGCAAGTAAAATGATCTGAACTGAGTCGCCGGGGGGGGGGGGGGGGGAGGAGGGGGGCAAAACTTCACAATAAATAATAAGAATATCTTGTTAAAATTTGAATAATTTTTTTTCATATTTTTGTTGCATATATGATTCAGACCGATTGAAATGGGCACGGATTTTTTCATTACTTATTCTGTGACAAACCTGGGTAATCCCCTTTCTTCAAATGAATATATAATAATGTCATCTTGATAACTGCAGCGACTGGCAACACCGTCCGGGTCGAATTTTGTTTTGCGCTTGGATTTTTTATGACTAATATTCGGTGAGAATGATTGAGAGAGGTCCGTGGGCGATGCGCGACAATTCTAAGAAAGTTTCATGGATCGTCAAATCCAATGGATCATCAAACCATCCATGTGTTCCAAGTACAAAAGTAAGAGGAGAACCATTTTCTTGTTCTGGGTGTAGTATCTGAGCTTAAGCTGAGGACTTAGCAGATTAAATCCTGGGTTAAAACCAGTTTCGTGTTCCGAATGATCTGTCAAAATTCCAGTAGCGGATTAATCTGCTGATACATTTCGAAGAAAACCGTTCTAATATTTCGAGTGGAGTTAAATTTCAAACCATTCCACAAAATTCGTAATTCGTAGGAAAACCATACTACGCATTATATGAGAGTAATACTAATTAAATCTGTGGACACGCTTAATTTTAAACCAGTTTTGTGATCAGAATGTAAATTTCCAGTTTTGGATTCATCTGCTGACATATTTTGAAGGAAAACGTTCTCTTATTCGAAGTGATTTGAAGGTTATCCACCACATACCCGTCCGGTGTAAGTAAGAGAAGGTTACTATTTAACAAGGACTCTTATTTTTTTATAGAACGACCCTCAAATTATAATTAACTAAAACTAGACCCCTTTTGTCCCTGCATACGTTGTTAGCGAGCAGTATGCAAGTGCTCGATCTGATGACAAACCGTTTAGTATGGAGAAGGCCCGAAGATATCGATCTAGGGATTGGTTTATTTATGACTCAACCGTTGAATAACATCCCCAAACTGTTTGGGAATTCCCCCTAAGCAGTGATTGCAATACGCGCACAGCCTCTCACCACTTACTTCAATTCCATCTATGGGCAGAATAAAGAATTGATATTATATGATTCTTTGGTTAATTCGAAGCTGTTTAGTTAGATGTCGCTACGCTACCCTAATAGGAAGTTTTTTTTTTTCAATCATGTCAAACAATGAACAAACAGTTTACTAGTATATTATCATAGTCGATGGTATTTCTTAAGGTAGGGCACAGGTATTTTAAGGTAGGGCATTGCCCCCTAATGACCCCCCCTAGCTACGGCCCTGGATCAATCTTACTTACTGACAACTAGGTTTTGCTTCTTCCCTTGGTGTGCCCTATCAGGCCCCCCGACGTTGGCGATCATTCTGGAAAAAGTCTCTGTCTTGCGCTGCCCGGAATTGCTCCTCAACACTTCTAATGCCGGTCCACTTTCGTAGATTTCGCAGCCAAGACTGGTTTTGCTGAAATATGGTAAATAGGCGGTATGGTTTTGCATACAGGACAAATAATATTTATACTAATATGGTATGATTTTTGCCGAGCATAGAGGATCAATAATTTTTTTTACATTAGCTCCACACAAGAGACCACGAGGAAGATAATTTCCTTCAGGGCCTAAGTCATCTTAAGGGGTGCTGTGTAGAAGGTTGTTTAAAGGATAGGATGTTCTGGGTGGGCAATATGTATGAGGGATGGGTGGGAATCTGAGGGTCTGTGTGCCCAGGAGTGATGGACTTATGCGTATACCCTCCTACTGCGGTGCAATGGGGCGATGGGTCGAGGGATTCTGGCAGGAGAGGTCAAAAGACTTCTCACAACCATATCAACCATATCAACCCTCACAACAGTCTCTCTCGATCCGGCAGCCAAGATCTTGACTAACCTCATCCCTATGAACTCGAGCACCCCTGCTAAGTCACCAAACGTAGCGAACCACTTTGGGTGACGGTTATGGTATGACAGAGGTATTGGTTATTCAAAAATGGTTCCCGGGGCGGCGGTACCAATACTTGCCTCCCAAAATGCAAATCATACATACACTTACTGATAACCAGTCCCCTCTGGCTAATTTGATCGCTTTTTAAATAGGTCTCATAAAAATCGTTGTCTTCCTTATTGTCATGGTGAGAAATATGAACTTAACGGTATTAGAAAGAGAAATCACCATGTTTTATATTCGAATCTAGAGGCTAACCACAGAAAAATTAAAATGTGCACCTCTATGAAGCCAAAGTTTCCGACCGCAATTTGAAAAATAAATGAAACCTCGCGAATCATTTATTAATATATTTTTTTATGAAATCATATAAAAGTGAGGTGACGATAACCAACATTTATAACTCATTTGTCTAATAAAATATGTGCAAATCTAAAAAAAAATTTCATCAATAATTTTAGTTAGAAAAAACGTACCTAAGGTGAGCAATTTTTTGTGCATGGATTAAAAAAATTGTGCAGTATGTTCACACGCGGTAGAAATGAAACCTTCATAAAACTAAAGTAGACAAAAGTGGAAAGCCTACGAAGCACCGTACAAAGAGGATACTGATAGGCTACGAAGCACCGCACAAAGAGGAGACCGATTATTCCATCTCATTCTATCGCAGGCTTCTTTTTTTAATGTGAATACCTCACAAGAGTCCCAGCTGTTCCCGTCTGCAGCCAGTGAGACTATGGCATCTCCAATTGGGGTATGTTTGTGGTGGTATTAGGGAGGGGAACGAGATGGGTAATTGGAAGACAGGAAAGTACCTGGCTATTCAGATCTGGTCACAAAGCACGGCTAAAGCCATTTCAAGCAACGTTTCAATTTCGAATGGTGGTCTTAACATCAGGGCGATACTGAGAGTAAGTATCTTCCACACTGGAAGGTGCCGCAAATATACTACACGTTATTTTTCAATGAATTAATTGTGAAATGACACAAATTAACGAACAAAATTTATTTGAGCACGCCGGGATACGATCCCGCGACCCACGGATGAGCGAAGAGCTTTATCGGACTAAATCATCAGGTCTAAATGGACTAAATTCTCAGGTCAGGCTAAATCATATACATGTATATTTTTGTCTCTTTCCAGAGTCGCTTTTTCACTTTATACGTTATTTTCAAATTATTTTATTTTATTTTATGGTACAATGCAGTAATTTTCTGACCTGACAGAAATGACCAAGGTCTGAGGAGTTAAATTGAAACATGGTAAATAGGCGGTATGATTTTGAGTGGAGGAACAAGAACAACCATTCCTACAATTACTGATAACTAGCTTTAGCTGAAACATGGTTAACAGGCGGTATGGTTTAGATACTGCAAGGCAAGTGAATTGCGAACTGCAATGGCGCAGCGGGCGTTGAAAGCTTTCGTGGCCGGGCGTCGAGCTTTGAGCTTGCCGTTTGAAATTCGGAATTTCAATCAGATGCTGAAAGGGAAACACGGATCTGAAATTGGGCGTGTTATCCTGCTTTTAATTACATTGTCTCTAAACGATGTTTGTTTAGTGTTTGCTGTTGATTACCTACCAATATTTTCACTTTCGTTATTTACATACCTATATTTATTTACTTTGTTTAACGCCCATGCAGCTTATACATAGGAGAACAAAATGTTCAAAATATTTTACACAAGAGTTAGAAATAAACAAAAGGTTAAATAAAATAATGTATTTCATTACAGTGGTATACGATTAGACAATATTAAAAAAAAATGTATAAATAATAATAAACTGAAATACTTTTGAATGTATCTATAACATTGTGGTTTTCCATTATAAATAAATGAAACAATAAAATTTTATTAGAACCACTTATATATTTTATTATGCCGACCGGTTTCGGAACGACCGTTCCTTCCTCAGGGAACACAAATATATAATGACCTTTTTTTTGTGCCACCATACTTTGGGAACAGCTGAAGCTGTGTTGAGTGCCACTTCCTCAAACTTCTCCATAAAGAAGTTGGCGAGTACTGGTGACAACGGACTGCCCATCGTAATTCCTTCCACTTGTTTAAAAAGTTCACCCTGGAATGCAAAATATCCCGTTTTAAGGCAGTGGTCAAAAAGTTTACAAATGTTTTCTTTTATGTAGGCCAGACGGAGCGTACGATCTCCAAAAGGATATCAGAACACTTTCGTGCATGTAAACTTGGCCACCCTGACAAATCGGCAATCGTCGAGCACTTAATCAAAACCGGCCATTACTTTAGATCTGTCCCTGAGGTCCTGGGAAGACCCAAAACTCATAGAGCACGCCTGATTACGGAGGCAATTGAAATTCACAAAAATCCTATAAATATTAATAGCGACGACGGAGCTAAGTTCAATGGTTCTTGGTATCCGGTAATTGATGGTTACATCAAGGCTAAACGCAAAAAAACATGTTGAAGTATATTGTAGCGCCAGCTCGTAGAGGAGTGGCGCTGGCGACACGGTATCGCTCCTAAGTGGATAAGTACAAACATCACCCCTTACACATCTGCCCTGATGATGGACACTTTAACGCTGTCCGAAACGTTGGCTAAAGAAGGAGGTAGCGCAACACGGCATAATATCCCAAAAACTAATAACAAAAATACTTTTGGCCGTGAAAATCGTATATAATGACTTGACAATTACAAAACAGTGGGTATGAGTGCAATGTATTATTACTAGTTTGCCTGAGGAAGGAACGGTCGTTCCGAAACCGGTCGGCGTTAATAAAATATATATATATAGGTACATAAGTGGTTCTAACAAAGTTATATTGTTTAGTTTATTTAGAAAGTGAAATTATCAGAAAAAATATCTAATCAAACGAAGACAATAAAAGTGAAACTCAATCAAAATTCTGAAAATAGATCAGAAAATGATACGGTCACATCTGGGATTCAAATCAGGACCTTCGCCTTGCTGGGGCGCAACTCTACCATCTGAGCTAATGTGTCCCTATCCGATTCGGTCATATCATTTATCATGCTTCGACTACCCAAGGCCTTCAAATCGAAATTGTCTATTTATTGGTATTTTTTAATTTAACGTACATCTACAAATGTGAATCCAGAGACAGTTCTGGTAAGGAAATACGTGTGAGGGGTGGGTAGAAATGTGGAGGTCAGTGTGTTCAGGAATGACGGACGTATGAATCCATCCCTCCAACTGCGGTGCAGGGCGATGGGTCGAGAGATTCTGGCTGGAGATGTCAAAAGATCTTCCTCAACCAGTCTCTCTCGATCCGGCCCCCCACGCAGCAGGTGGGCAGACCCACACTCATAACCCGATTGCTAAGTCACCAAATTTAGTGAACTACTTGGGATGAACTGTGGCAGAGGTGTTGGTTATCCAATAAATGGTTCCCGGGGTGGCGGCCGGCGGTCTCAATTACAGAACGAGCTATTCTTACGATTAGAGTATTTGATGATGGACGTTGGAATACTCAAGGAATAGTCAGGTGATTTTTAACATGTTTTCCTAAATTTTCATTCAATATCGATGAAATTAATATATAATCCAAATTTTTTGATTTCATACGCATGATATTAAATCAAATCCGTGGAAGTTGTGTTTGTACAATCTTCCCGAAAAGAAATGACGTGATGTTTAGTGAGATTTATTTTGCAAACTATTAAAGTTGAGTCATATTTCGTCTGCTATACAGAAAGTACTTGTACTGATTTGCAGCATCCGCCTTAGCGAGCTGGATACAGTGCCTGGCGTATAATAGAAGTTGCTTTGCATTAAATAGTGAAATCTTAGAAAAGTATTATATAAATGGTAATTGAAATACTACAACTAATAACCACGTAATAAGTACAGCAAACTATTCCCATCAAGAGATCTTATGTGACGTGATCGTTTTAGTACTAACATTCTGTCGTTTTCAGAATATTATGGCACAAGGTTTTTGAAGTGAAAACATCTTAAGCACCGTTGTGATTTGAAACTCGGCGAAACGAAAAAGCTACACAAAAAAGAGATAAACACACACATCTGTAGGATTTAGTCTGAGAGAGAATGGGATAGAATAATCGGTCTCCTTTTGCGCGGTGCTTCGTAGCCTCCCCACTCTGGTCTACTTTACTTTTCTGAAGGTTTCAATTCTACCGCGTGCGAATTGCACACTCTCACTTTTTCAAAGCCCTTCTTTATAACTCATAGAACATCTTTTAGTGAATAATCACGTTCCCCTAACGAAAAGCCTAAGGGCGCCTTCAATTTAGACGTTTCGTGTCGGACCGCGCAGTGCCGAAGTGGCGCGTTTGTCGTATGGCGCAAGGACGGTAATTTGTTTTCATACAAAGTGCACGGAGCGGCAACAGTGCGGCGTCGGTACCGAGAACGCTCGACGACAGGACGGCACGCCCCACGTGTTCATTTCGCTGTTGAATATTGCGGTAACAAGACTTGAGAGCTAATTTCATCGAATTTTCATAAAATATAAGTTGTTTAATTTACTTACCTCAATATTATCAGTAGTCTTTCTTCAGCTGATATAGTGTGTCTGAATATAGTTTTTTGCCGTTGAATTTTAGTTTTAACTAATTCAAGTAATTCATAGAAACATTCTATAGACATTCTTAAATAATTAAAAAAAAAAATGCTTGGATCTTGTTTTAACCCAGAGTAAAGATTATTGAAATCACCAAAATTACATGTTAATGAAAACATCGGTAATGCTCTTATACGGGGGCGTCGTTTTTGTTTCTGTTTCTGTTGGATGTTTTTCAACAAGAACACTAACAGTAATGTTTCTTCGTCAGAGTCCATGGCTTAACTGCTGTCAAATCACACGATCCACGTCTAAACATCACTAGCATACAAACGCACGGCAGTCAGATACGCTTTCAATTTGGCGTTTGGTATCGGACTGTTACCATACTGCAGCGGCACGGCAGCGGGTTATAACCAGCGGCACAGTAAATGTGCGGCAGCGGTCCGACACGAAACGTCTAAATTGAAAGAGCCCTAAACCGTTAAAAAGAGAAAGTAAAATTCAAAATTATAAAGAACGAATGATCTTAGTATAAAATTAATTAATAAAGTAAGGAAAATTGTTTATTCCCCACTTCTCAGTATGTAAAAAATTTAAACACATTATAGGTAAAAAGCGGTCACGTCCATTATTAAACAAAGAAGAAAACATTACAATTTAATGTGGGGATTATTACCATTAAAACACGGAATAAAAAATCTATCGTCACAATTATTTTCTCAGTAAATCGGTTTAACTGATAATAAATCATTTTAGTCACTATGAAAATTGAAATTGGGTGGGGTAAATAGTTGGGGAGGGGTAAAGGGGAGGGTAAATAGATGGGGAGGGGTAAATAGATGAGGAGGAGTAAATAGAGAATTATATAAATAAGTCATCTCAAAATGGCCTAACCACAGTTTGAAAATGGTATTGAAAGTCGAAACGGCTGTCACAATAATAAATAATAAATTACGTAGAGAACTTCAGAATAACATCATGAAATTTGATTTAATATTAATAATAACCTTTTATTCCTGGATGGGGGGACAATAGCGCAATCCCACATGTCCCAAATAGTTGTACATATTTTGTTTTATTTTTTACCTGAATGACAGTTGACTGTAACGAATATGAATTAAAAAAAAAATAAATTGAGTTCCACGAATCAAACACACAAATTATTAATAATAATTTATTTCCCTTCCGGAATTCCACTATTTTACGTAGGAATCCCAATGTAAAATAAATTATGCTTGAGGTGGGTTTTTAAACGAACCGGTATCAAATATTGATATGGGCGTTTGTTGTCATATGTGTATAATTTTATGAATTTGGGTTCTTCTAAATTAGCTACCACTGTAAAATACGTTCCACTGAAAGAACATGCTGTACTGTCGTGATCTTGATCAGTGGTTTGAACGAGAATGTAGAAGTTTATTTTAATTTTAAAATTTAGCACAATAAGGGAATCTGCATTTACTGATTTTATTTATTGATATTTTGTTGTCTAATCATTAAATGGCATAAAAAATAAAATTCATAATGAGATATGTTTTTAGATTTTCACGGCCAAAAGTGTTTTCGTGATTTGTTTTTGGGGTGTTATGCCGTGTTGCGCTACCTCCTTCTTTAGCCAATATTTCGGACAGCGTTGCAGTGTCCATCATCAGGGCAGATCCGGCAGATCTGCCTATATTTGCAATCTTCAACATATATAAACCAGAGTGTGAAATTCACACCCGGTAGAAGTGAAAACTTCAGAAAACTAACACACAAAGAGGATATCGATAGGAAGCACCGCACAAAGAAGAGGCCGATTATACTATCTCATTCTCGCGCAGGCTAAATCCTAAAGATGTATGTATTTATCTCTTTTCAGTGTCGCTATTTTTAGTTTCATCGAGTTTCAAATCACAACGGTGCTAAAGAAGTCAATTTCCAGATTTGATAGAGAATAAAGAAGCAGAAGAGGTTAAACGAAAAAACGAAATTACGAATTTAATAAGGTATTGTAACAGTTATTGTCACTTCACTTTATGTTTCATATACATTTAACAAAAAATTTGCTTACGCGGAGAATCACTTTTAAAATAAAAAATATTGTTTTATTATTTCCGATTTTTTCTACGGTAAGCTTTTGCTTGCAAATGGGTTTTCTGTTTCTAACACTGCTCAAAACATATATCTCAACTTAATACAAAATTAGATGCATGCATTTAAAGAGCCTGTATCACTCTGGGAGAAATATCTCCCGAGATTGCTTCAGGGGTAAAGGTTTAAATAAAAACAAAAAAAAACGAAATAAGCACTTCGATCATGATAACGAAAATCGTTGGGTCCTGATAAAGCATTTCGTATTAGCAAATTGGGACAATTTTTTAATAATATTTCGAGACGGACGAGGACCGGATGAATTCGTTTCACGGTCGTCTACATAATATCCTGACCCCCATTAATCATTTTAAATTTGGGTGCGACAAAGTTCAGTCACCTTTTCTAATTTTGTATAATGTAATTTTTCCTTGGCGGGCTATTCTTCAATCTTTAATCTCTACTAAAAATATCTCGTAGGTTGGATTGAAATTTCCATCGTTTTCATTTTCACATATCCTTCAGATACCTGGGATACCTTGTGTTACCTTGTTCAGTAGTTCAATGGGTGCTGAAATCCTTGAAAACAGTAAATTAATGTTTTACGCTACTATATTTTGTAAAAGACTTTAAATTTACAAAACAAAAAATGATCAAAAAATAATTTTGTGATCAAAACCCGAAAGTTAGACAAGATGGTGTGATTGATTATGTGGTTCTGTGGTCAGAATCGAGTAAAATTTTGGATATGTGATTATATTGATTGTCTGCAGAAAATTTACAAAACCTGATTTAAAAAAAAAGTTAAAACTTCTTTAGCATCGTTGTGATTTGAAACTCGATGAAACGTAAAATAGCGACACTAAAAAGAGACAAACACGGTACATCTATGGGATTTAGCCTGCGAACAAATGAGATAGTATAATCGGTCTCCTTTTTATGCGTTGCTTCGTAGCCTATCGGTCTCATTTTTGTTTACTTTAGTTTTATGAAGGTTTGCACGCTCTTTTTTTACTAAATTATCTCTACACAGTAGACCCAGAGGAAAAAATCCCTCAGGCACCATGTCATCTTTGGGGATGCTGCGTGGAGGGGGTTTTTAAGGAAATGAACGAGAAGAAGATATGGGAAGAAAATATGTTTGAGGGGTGGGTAGGAAACTGGGGGTCAGTGTGTCCAGGAATGACGGACGTTTGAATCTATCCCTACCACTGCGGTGCAAGGCGATAAGTCGAGGGAGTCCTGCTGGAGAGGTGAAAAGACAACTCTCAACTAGTCGGTCAAAATCCGGCCTGCCACATAGTAAGTGAGCAATCAGCCCCAAGACCACGACAATCCTAGATAATCCTATAAACCCTGGCACCTCTGCTAAGTCACCAAACAGAGCGATTCACTTGGGGTCATCTATGGCAGATGATCTCTAATAAATGGTTACCCGCCTCCCAAAATTAATAATACGTTTTGTTATAAACCTCCGCAATATGATTCTCTTTTCTGTCATCTGTGTGCGTTGAGACCCGTGGGGAAAAATTATATACATGTTTAATTTCCTTACAAACTGTTTTGAAAATGTATACGAACCTAATCCACCCTTAAATAATTTCTTATCCCTTAACAATAATTCAGGTCTGAAGGGGTTAATATATTAATTTTTCAATTCGAAGATGATATTGTGCTCCCTTTTCAATCCCCGACCACAAAGCTAAGCATTAGCTGCCTCCAGACGGGTCGCGGAAAGCTCGTGGTCGGCTCCCAAAAGGGCAAAATAAAGCGTTTGAAATCAATTGTGACTACAAAAATGTACTCAGGCCTTCCCATAAATGTTAACAGTTTTTTGTGAAGCAACTTGCTGGTTGGGATTTAATTTTTTCTAATTGCTTCCCTTTCTCATTTACTCTCAGAGGTTTTATTGTTTAAATACATGAATAGGTAATTGATGATTTTTTTGGCTCTTTGTGCTTCGTCAGCAAAGTGGAGGTTTTCTATATTACTAGCAGATATGCAATACGAAACACAATTGTAATATCGGATTGTATTGTTTTATTAATTTTGTATTTGTGTACAACACTTTGAAATCCTGAGTTTTTGAGGAATACGGCACGAACTGAGCATTGTTCAGGAGACCTCACTCCTTTGGTTTATTAAAATGGAAGTGAGTGATTTTCTGAAATCGAACGTTAATATTCGTGTCAGTAATAAAGTAAATTATATTAATGCACCACTAAGTTATGCAAAATCGTGTGTTTTTGGTTTGAAAATTAGATCGCTTAGAAATATTTTAAACTAGCTGAAGTCCCCGGCGATGCCCGGACTTTACACAGAATTTTCGAAATCAAATGTAGACAGTGATCTTCCCCTTATTTCGAATGTCACATGTGCAAAATTTCGTCAACCTTGGCATAAAACTGTAGATTTGCGTACAAATCAATTTGATTTTTTTGTATAATTGCTAATGGTTTGAGACTTTTGCTAGTTATCGATCACCAGATAAAATGCGGTACCTAAAATAATGTTAACATCAATTTAAACTGATAATTCTACCAATTGCCTCTTAATTCTACTAATTGCCTCTTAATTCTAACATTATTAAATTAAATCTAAAAAAAAAGTTTTCACAAAAAAAAAAATATTTAAAAAATCGACCTAGAGTTTGTAATTGGATTACTCTATTGAACGATACGTTTTTAGATTTTCACGGCCAAAAGTATTTTCGTAATTTGTTTTTGGGTTGTTATGCCGTGTTGTGCTACCTCCTTCTTTAGCCAACGTTTCGGACAGCATTACAGTGTCCATCATCAGGGCAGATACGGCAGATCCGGCAGAAACAAATAACGAAAAAAACTGTTAGCTAACTTTAGAGCACAGGCATCAGGCAGTACTGTCCTTATTCTACCGGCATTTCAATGGAAGATGCTCAGAGGAACTAGCTTCGTAACTAGATTCCTTTGACACAGATGCATAATCGGAAAACACGCACAAACGCGGGACCAACATTTGCGCACGGTTGACATCAATCACATAATAACGGGTCCGTTTTATGTTCAACCGCTCGGCTGTGGAATGATTTGCCGGCCTCTGTCTAAGATCTCTTCAAAAATGCCCTGCACACAAATCCTCAAAAATGCCACAGGCCCTTGGGGATTTTTTTCCTCGTCGCCTCCAGTATGGAGTCAATATAAAAAAGGTTTAATTTGTACGCATTGTTTTCTTTTGAAAACCATCTATGCACCGCGTCATTGTTTGTTGGTTCAGATTTCCATGCTTTCCATGTTGTCGATATAACATAAATGCAATCTAGTTTAATATTCCATCACCGCACTCTACTGTCACCCGCTGTCAACTATTTTAATTACACGGGAGTGACGTCATCCAAAATGGTTTGGAAGTTCAGCCTTATACCCGTTTTGCAATTGCCACTTAATAGCTAACGGGGCGCCAAACAGCGCATTAGTCGCCTTAATTAATTGCACGCCATAAATCTGGTCGGGAAAATCACTAACCTATAAATTGTACAAGCCATACGCGCCGTTACTCCGCCAAATGGATGTTATTATGTGAAGAAGTTCAGGTGAAGAAACTTATTGAAGATCAAATCAGAGTGTGCAATTCACACGCGGTAGAAGTCAAACCTTTAGAAAACTAAAGTAGACAAGAGTGGAGAGGCTACGAAGTACCGCAAAACCAACTACGAGACTCTGAATAAGACGTTAATTAGGAATTATTTAAAAATAACCTAATTTATTTCTAACTCAACTTTAAAAATAAATTCTAGATACCGAAAGAGTTGGGTCAAATGTCTAGGGCGAGTAGGAGTGTTACAACCCTTTTTGGGGCAAGTTTTGAAGTGAAAACTTCTTTGGCACTTTTGCGATTTGAAACACGATGGAACGAAAAATCGACACTAAAAAGAGACTATCACATAGAGTGTCACTAATCGGTCTTCTCTTTGTGCGATGCTTCGTAGCTTCCCCACTCTTGCCTACTTTAGTTTTCTGAAGGTTTCACTTCTATCGTGTGGGAACTACACACTTTTTTTTTTGCCTTCACTTCACACAGGAGGAAGGAAAATAATTCCCCTCAGGGCCTATGTCATCTCTGGGGACGCTGTGTGGAAGGTCTTTTGAGGAAAAGAAGGAGATGAAGTTCTGGTAAAAAAGGTGTAAGGGGTGGTAGGAATCTGAGGGTCAGTGTCTCCAGGAGTGATGGACATATGTATTCATCTCTTCCACTACGGTGCGGAGTCCTGCTGGAGAGGTCAAAAGGTCTCCCTCAAACAGTTGACAGCCGGCGTGGTCGAGGGGTAAGGCTCTTGACTCGCTATCCGAAGGTCCCGGGATCGAAACCCGGCGAGGGCAAATAAATTTTATTTGATTAATTTGTGTTATTTCACAATTAATTCATTCAAAATAATATTCAGTACATTTTTGGCACGTTCCAGAGCGGAAGATACTCTCAGTATCGCCCTGGTGTAAGACCATGATTCAAAATTCAAACTTTGCTTGAAATGGTTTTAGCCGTGCTTGGTTACCAGACCTGAGTATCCAAGTACTTCCCCACCTTCCTCTTCCCCATCTCCTTCCTCTTCCCCCTACCTTCAGCCTCACAATATACCCCAAATGGGATGTCATAGTCTCACTGACTCTAGACGAGAGCAGCCGAGAGTATTGTGAGGTTTTAATATAAAAAAGTCTCTCCCGATCCAACCTGCCACGCAGCTGGTAGGCAGATACATTCACCGTCAAGACCCGGGTAAACCTCACCCCATAAACCGGGGCAGTCCTGCCAAGTCATCAAACGAAGCGAACCACTTGGGGTGACCTACGGCAGAGGTGTAGGAGATTCAATAAATAGTTCCCGTGGCGGCGGTACACTTACCCGCCTCCAGTATTTTGATAGTAAAGAGAGTGGAGCGTAAGGAGATGGGGAAGGGAATGGTTGTGAGTACCTACCTATTAAAATCAACCTAGCGATTCCGTATGTTTTGTGAGGTCGTAATTGGATAACGGACGTTATCTTCTGTTAGATTTGTGTGATTTTTATGTCACATATTGTAGTTTAGATCGATATAAACATGAATTCCTGCAAGTACGCATGATTATTTGCTCATTTAATATACGTTGTACATAGAAAACGCAAATAGTAGCCATAAAAATCACACAAATCTGACAGGAGATTACGTCTGTTTTCCAATAACGATCTCACAAAAAATACGGAATCGCTAGGCTGGTCAATAGTCTGCTAACAAGTGTTAAGCCAGTTCAAACAATTTTTCAAGCCTGAATGGTGGTTTTTCACCAAGACGATACTGAGATTGTGAGATCCACCATTAAGGTGATATTTCACATTTCAAACAATTTTTCAATCAATTTTTCAATCAATTTTTCAAACAATTTTTCAAGCCTGAATGGTGGTTTTTCACCAGGACGATACTGAGATTGTGAGATTTACCATTAAGGGGATACTCAAAAGAATTCATAATCTACTTTTTCATAGATGGCGCGACTATAATTATTATAGAGAAAAACGCTTTTTACAAGTTATGCTTTAAAATATTAAGATGCATTCATTGTTTGCGCCCGTACAAACTACAAACGCGATATGAAAGTGAATAAAAGTATTGTCCGTGAACAAACTCAAATCTTCCAAGAAAAGCTAACAAATACAATGTTGTATCGGTGATTCAATCCATATAATTTAACTCATAATTTAATTTATCAATCGTAACATGTATAATCTGTAAACTTCATTCGCCATAACACAGGGATATCCCTAGCATGGCGGATGAAATAATACAAAAATTCTAAACAATGTACAATATTCTTATAATAAATAAATAAATAAATGTTGTATTTGTAAGCCTTTCTTGGAAGATTTGAGTTTTTTCATTGACAAAACTAATTATTCTGATTCACATTGCATATGTACGGGGGCAAATAATTAATTCATCTTAATATTTAAGCATAACTTGTAAAACGCGTTTTCATCTAAAATAATTATACTTGCACCATCTATAAGTAAATATTACGCTAACGAGTCTTGTTTTACGTAATACGCTGTAGTAAAATATAAGATTTAAAATGGTAAACAACAAATCGTTTCAACACACATAAGTAGTATAAAATCTTTGTCTCTCTATATGTAAAACCTTTGTTCAAAGCCCTGAAAATCGAAAGTTCTAGTAAGGCCAGTGACTTTTGAGATTCGTTAGGGGTTAGAATCCATTCCATCCCCCAGGGAATAAGCCCTCACCCCCTACCGCCCTTCGGGTAGTTTGCCAAGGGATTTACACCTCAACGTTAACGTATTCCTATTCCCCAACTCTGGAACGGGATTTGGAAAAGAGAAAAGGAGCAATGGAGAGCGCTTGATTAAAATGATAATACTATCTATAGTTGTCATTTGAACATAAAAAGTAGGGAAGAGCGGGGATAGTTGAGCAAAGGGGCAAGTTGTGTAATTGAAGTAACTCAGAAACTGTCACAAATGGAAAATAAAAGGTACGAGTGTGGGGAACACAGTTCACCATAGTTAAAGAGTACTTTTAAAATTTACGTAACGTTTCACGGTTACGGTACCGTGACGGCATAAAATAAACATACGTTTCTTCATCACAATAATCCTGCAGCTCTTTCAAAAGATGAGATACACAATGTACGTAGGTCCGTTTCCTCAAAAGGAAAAAGGATTTTTTTTCATCTCTCCTACACACGGCTCCGTGACTTCTTCGTAGACCCCTACTTCGAGCCGTGACAATAATTTTAAAAGTTTGGAATATTGTTACAAAGATAATGTTGAAGTATGAGTGAATTCCAAAAATTCAAAAATATCAAATGTCAATGCGCTGATGGTTTTGCGTTTGTTCTTAAACAAACATATAATGTTGATACTAAATAACAACAGTCGAAAATGAGAAAAACGATGAACGTGCGTCTGCACCCCAAAATGAAACATGCAACCATTATCATACATCTCCCTCACATGTATAAACAAAATTAAATGAAAAAATTCTCGTCGCCGTGGCAGAGCCGTAATAAGGGTGTCTGTTTCCTCCATAGGAAAAGGTAGTACTTTGGAGGAAATAGTTACACGTATTTTGTGCATCTCATCTTTTGTCTCAGCATTATTTTTTAATGTGTAAAAAAGAGCTGCAGCATTATAACGATAAGTAACGTATGTTTATTGCCTTTTTGCCATCACGGTACCGTGAATCGTGACGGTAATTATAAAAGCGTCTAATTGCCGCGTGACGATCGACTGAGACACAAGGGCGTTTGTTGTAAAAATTATGAACATCGCAGCTTGTTCAAATAGCCCCTCCCTACCCTACATGAAAAGTGCTTTGGAATGATAGATATTGAGTTATAATAATCGATAATTCATTTACCGATTGTCTTAAAATACATTTATTATTTTAGATTGAAAGGGTGTTTTCATTTGTTTGAAGATTTAATCAGCAAGTGGTGCCTGTTTTCACTTTTTACATATGAACGGTCAACGTTAAACGTTGTTTCTCGCCCGTTCCAGCTTTTGGTCAATGTGTAATTAAGTTTATTACTACATTTTGCTTTATTACTATTTTTACTTTTTATCGTACGCAGAGTGGTAGGTCATAATATTAATTCGAATAAAAGTCATCTCTCGTAAGGCCGAGAATTGGGAGACCTCCCTTCAACAGAATTGTATTTCCTGATGTATGCCAGGATCTTTTGCCCATACATCGTATGAAATCTCGGAAAGAATACTTTTGAAGTAATATTTTGTGCATTTATTTTGAACTATCGTTTATTTTATTTACCGAAACACATTCTTTGAACAATAAACTATCGGTAAAAACAACATTACTTGTGTTTATTTGATGAATTGATAGGCTTATCGAAGTTTTTGTGACTGACCATCGACTGACTTTGACAGTTTTGCGTTAAAATGCGACATTCATTTTCCACAGACAAATTATTTAAAAAAAATCTGGTGTTACCGGGTGAATGAAACTTTTGGCGGTAACGGGAGTACTGTTAGCACAAACGATTCTGACTTTGTTCTTGAGACAGTTTCTTTATACATAAGGGTCAAAATCGCTTTTTTCATGTATATATATATTTTGAATTCTACCGTGGCCACCAGGTGACAAACGGCCTACAAGCGGACAAAACGACAGAAATGTTGCAGTTACATAGGCTCCGAATCCAAGGCTCCAAAATATCTTTGACTTTGCTACGATTGAATTTTTCGACCATTACGGTTCATAACAATTAGATAGTGCAAAAATTTTCAAACGTAAAACAATACTATTTTTTACAATAGTTAAAAAATAGGAAGGTTTACTTGTAGTGTCACAGCCATAGTTGAAAGCAATAAAAAAGCTTAGCATTGAATGTATTTGTGCATCGGTATACGCTTCTACCGGTGAGAGAAGCCTACTTATTGTCACTGGCGGAAGAAGGATAACAAGTGTATACGATGCTCGTAAAATAATATTGTTAAGACTTTCCAGTTCGACCGGGTACATGATACCGCGAGTAAAATAATATCAGTTTTCGTTATTAAACGACTTCGAAAAGGAGGAGGTTCTCAATTCGACTGTATTTTTTTTTTATGTTTGTTACCTCAGAACTTTCGACTGGGTGAACCGATATTGATGATTCTTTTTTTATTTGAAAGCAGGTGCTTCCCTTGTGGTCCCATTTTAATTTGGTCCAGTTCTGACAATGGCATCCATGAGAAAATCATATAAGTCTTAAATTTGCATCAAGTATGTGCGCGACAAATGGACGAATAACTCAATATCACGCCAACCGATTTCGATGATTCTTTTTTTATTGGAAAGGATGTACTTCAAGGGTAGTTTGATGAGAGTTTGGTTAGGTTCTGATTATGGGATCCATGACAAAGTAATGGAACTCTCCAATTCTGAAGAACAAATTTACGATACTCGGCCGAATCTTAATCGAATTAGTTAGTGTACTTCAGATTCACTAAAAATAAAAAAATAAACAAAAATTTTAACAAAACAAAAAAACGACTTCAAAAAGTGCACTAAAAAGTAAAAAAATAATTTCGTATTCTTCTACAACTTTATAATCAACTTACCCTTTCTAATCATCAATATGTAGGTACGATTGTTATTTTTGGAGTCGGTGTCAACCAAGGTACCCGCGGCCCGGCGTGTTCACTTGACAGCTCCTCTCCCGCCGACACCGACTCTAAAAATAACAATCGTACGTACGTATTGATGAGTAGAAAAGGTAAGTTGATTATAAAGTTGTAGAAGAATACGAAATTATTTTTTTACTTTTTAGTGCATTTTTTGAAGTCGTTTTTTTGTTTTGTTAAAATTTTTGTTTATTTTAAGTTCGCATCATTATTAATAAATTTATTTTTGTCGGTTTTCCTGCTACAATTTGTTTGTTTTACTTTTTACCTGGTTTATTCATTGGACTTCGTACGCTACTAATAAATATAGGATATAGACAATGGCTGATGCTGATTAAACATGAACATATCTATCAATATATACACTTGAGCCCTGGAGATTATCGTATTCAGATAAACTATTTTAACAACAATTAGTATTTTAATAACACTAAAATGGAACAATATCCGGCAAAATCAAAAACATTCTATATGACCGACGCTTTGGCTTGGAACTCGTGAAATAATTGGGATTTTTTTTTATTTACATTCGCTTCACACATGAGACCCTGAGGAAACTAATTCCCCTCAGGGCCTATGTCGTCTTTGGGGATGCTGTGTGGAGGGTCTTTTTAGGAAAGGGAGGAAAGGAAGTTCTGGGAAGGAAAAGGTTATTAGAGGTGGGTAGGAATCGGGGGGGTCAGTGTGTCCAGAAGTGACGGAAGTGTGAATCTAACCCTCCCAATGCGGTGCAAGGCGATGTTTCGAGAGAGTACGGCTAGAGAAGTCAAAGGGACTCCCTTAACCATTCAACCTCAACCACTCTCTCCTGATCCAAGCAGCTTGTGGACAGACGCATCCGCCGCCAAGACCCGGACAAACCTCACCCCTTGAACAAATTGATCAAAATAATTACTATGTACTTCATTGTTTTATTTATTTTTATTACAGTCCTAACGAAACACGATATATTATCCATTTGTGTGAGTACTGTGATGAAGCCTACGAAGGATTATAGACCAAAACATGAAAATTGTCCTTTTGTTGAAGTCCCTTACGCTCTCACATCTGTCGGATTGAGAAAATGTGTTACAATTTGAAGGGTATGTGGCTATTAGATTATAGTTGTTGATGGTAAACATGTCCGCCATTTTAGGGGAAACTTAGGAAATACATCTCTCCATATAACGAGTACTTTCAAAGGACAACTTTCAGAAGTCGTAGAGCCTTATTATTGGTAAAATGTTATTTGAAATCGCTTTGAAAAGGAGTTTGGAGTAAGGATTTTGATAATCTTGAAAAAAATATTTGTTTTCATTAAAACATGAAAAAAACGAACACGCATTAGACCACGCAACTGAAGTAAAACTTCTATAGTTCCGCGTAGTACAGCGGTAAGGCGCTTCACTCGCATTCCGAAGGTCGCGGGATCGAATCCCGGCGTGGCAAATAAATTTTATTTGATTAGGTTGTGTATTTCACTAAAAATAGTACATAGCATATTTGCGGCACGTTCCAGAGTGGAAGATACTCTCAGTATCGCCCTGGTGTAAGACCACCATTCAGAATTGAAACGTTGCCTGAAATGGCTTTAGCCGTGTTTGGTGATCGGATCTGAATAGCCAGGTACTTCCCCACCTTCCTCTTCCCTACCTCCTTTCCTCCCCACTACCTTCAGCCTCACAACGTACCCCATTTGGGAATGCCATAGTCTCACTGGCTCCAGACGGGAGCAGTTGGGACTCTTGTGCGGTGTTCATGTAAAAAAAAATCTATATGATAGGAAGAGAGAAAGAAAATGTGCGCGCGCACTGCTCTCTCTTGCTTCCAGAGTGTGAACAGACAATAGGCCTGCACTGTGTCTTAAATATACGAAACGTAAGTGGCTATGAGAGAAAGTGAGAAAGAAACTGTGTGCTCGCTTAATTCACCAGCTTACTCCCCAAGTCAAGCGTGCGTAAAGAAGTTTTATTTAAAAAAAACTTTTATATTAGATCAAATCGGCGGTAGGCAAATATTTCGCTTTCCACCGCACATTTACCTTGGCACACACTTCTTGCTTTCTTTATATTCGTATTCTATCTTATTTCCTGGACACCTTGAGGATCCTATGGAATTAAGATGTTCCTTATGATATAGGTTTTCAGCCAATAGAAATTAGGAATTAAAGCTAGAAAACCGTCAGAAAATTTAGTTGTGCAGTTACAAAGCAAATTTTACATATTGTTACGATTTAAAGCTAATTGTTAGGTTATATTTATATTACAGGCTTAAATTGTCAAAGTTAATGGTGCATTGATTCTATTGAACTGGAAAAAGCAAACAAAATTCGCATTAAAATGCCAGTCATAACACATAATAATTATATATAACCCGGATACAGAACGCGCGTTTATAAATAATTTGTTTGGGTGCTTTCCAAATTATATAATAGGCCTTGCCAAATATATGTAGGACAAAGTGTTTCTGAAGTAACTACAGTATTTTTTAAAATTGAATTTAGCAAAAACATTTTCTTCATTTAAATTGTCGTGGCTTCTGGCTCACATACATAATGTTGTCATTTTTGATTTACCTGTTTTTAATATATTGCTAGCATCATGTCTACTATCCCTTGAAAGGCACCTAGAACTTTAGGTAAGAATTAAATTTGAAATATTTTCCAATTTACATAATTTAGCAAATTTCATGATTCTTGATATGACATACATATAAAGATTTGAATGACAGTATAACCTATTTTTGTGCGTAACGTATAATTATGTATTATTGTCTGAGCATTTTGGTCTTACATTCATCAAAATGGTCAAAACAATTGTGGTGGTCGAAATGGTTTGTATTTTCCAATATCGGGTCTTAGCACGGGTAAAGCATCCAGTGTAGCCCACATTATCAAATAATGTTTTAAAGTATGTAAAATATCAGATAAGAATAAAATGAAATAAGAATTCAAATTATACAGGATGTTAAGGGACGTACTTGACTTACTTTAACCAGTGATTCCTGACAATATTTGTAGTAAAAAATGTAAATGAAATTTTGGTCTCCGGAGACTTTTTTTGACGACTTGTTTTTTTCAAATTTGTTTTCTTCAAAATCAAACAAAAAATTTTTTTTCCGCATGTCGTCACTGGTCACTCAGCCGGGTGTCCGACGAACCCCTTACCCCGCCTCCAACTGTTCAACGACTACCATTTTTTTATGTTTTTGTAGAAAAAAAAAAAAAACATCAAAAATGTCACCGGAGACCAAAATTTCATTTAAATTTTTTACTCCAAATAATGTCAGGAATCACTGGTTAAAGTAAGTCAAGTACGTCCCTTAACACCCTGTATGAACAAGCCCAAAACCAAAAAAATGTAATCAATGCAAAAAACGAGAAACTGTGCAGAACAAGTTAATGCTTCGTGTATATTACTAGCATGTAACAACGCCATAGCTCACCAGTACATAGAAAAACCTTTGCGGGCGTGCGGACGACAATTCACCAAAGTTTCATCGCAATCGGATGAAAGGTATAGTAAATATCTTCATAATCGCAAGAGTTCAGCACTATACATAGAAATATTTACGAACATGTGCACGACAAATTACCGAAGTTTCATTGAAATCAGAATAATAGTTTAGATTGCACCTAAAAAGGTACGTTCACTTTAATCAAATAGTAAAGGTACGTTCACATTGATCAAGTAGTATATAGATCATTGAGCGAGTACACTCGCTACTTGACTCGCCGAAAACCGTTCGCATTACTTACAAGTACAGTAGACTTGTGCCCGCCGCCCGTTGTAAGATGACGGCTGCTACAAAACAAAGTAAATACGCCAATTAACCATATTGTAATGCTTAGAAGAGGTGAAATTTTAGAAGACGTAGAAGAATAAATTAGTAAGATGAAAATAAATAAACTATGGACACGAAAAGAGATTAATAGCAGCATAAATAAATCATTTTAGAGTAGCATCTTCGCTCCAACGCCACAAAATTTCCGCGCATCTACAAAAGAACTCTGCAAAAACGGCGGGTTCACGCATGCTAGTGCGCAGGGTCGCATGGTTGGGGTCCCTACTCGCTTGAAAAATAGAACGAAATGGATTGAATCTACTGAAGGGCTGACTAACCCACTCTACTAAAATTGTGGTGTTCGGACGCGTTTAGTTACTTATATACTCGCTACTTGACTAAAATACTCGCCAAATGCGAACGGCTCTTTAGTGACAAACAAAGATTTGGGAGGCGGGAATGGGTACCGCCGCCCTGGGAACCTTTATTGGATAACCAACACCTCTGCCATAGGTCACTCCAAGTGGTTCGCTACGTTTGGTGATTTAGCAGGGGTGCCCGGGTTCATTGGGTGAGGTTTGTCTAGGTGTTGGAGGCGGATGACCAGGACATACTGAACCCCAGATTCCTACCCACCCCTTAAACCCTTTTCCTTCCCAGAACTCTCCTCTCCTTCCTTTCCTTAAAAAAACCCTCCACACAGCATCCTCAAAGATGACATAGGCCCTGAGGGAAATTATTTTCCTCAGGGCCTCCTGTGTGGAGCTCATGTAAAAAAAAAAAAAAAGAAACATTCATTTTTATATATTAAGATTAGAAAAATGTTGTTGTATGTATTCTGAGAATCAATTTGTGAACTGTAATCAATAATTTTAAAAACGTTTCAAGTTGACACAACTGTGGGAGTTGGTAAAGATTGGAATTCTAAAGGGCGTCTGATATTCTTGTCGATAAGAATCGTTCTCATGGCCTTCCGGGATACTGAAACACTGCGTAATCATACATAAGAGATTCGAAATTGTAAACACCCAGATTTCTTAATCGAGTCGATATTTAATTGCACTGGGAGAAAAATTTGTTGTTTTCAACGGGCTTCATCAACAGACCGGTAGAACCATAAGGTATTGTTGCAAAGTATTACACTGTCAGTTAGAGACAAGCACTTGGATAAAACGTTCGGTAGGAAAAGGAAGAAACATATGTTAAAGGGACATGTATTGTTAGCAGCGTATTTAAATATTGCCGCCTTAACACGTTTGGTTCGCTCATCCTTCGCCGGAGGTGTCGCTTGCTCCTCTGGCATAGGGAAACCTGGGAAACTACTCCGGCTACTGCGGTCGGTAAAGAAGAAATTGACTGGAACTACTGATTACCTGCTGGTTGGCAACACGAGCCCGGACTACGAACAGCCAACGGCTGGGAATTTGAATGACGCGATTTTAATGTTTAATGTTGACAATTATTGAACGTTAGTATTGTCATTTACCGTGGAGACCATACACATATTTCATCATAAAAATTTACATAGCTAACAGTATATTGTTGCGTAAACAATGACCTGTAATTTTAATTGTAATTTTAACCCCGATACAGGCGAACCCTAGTGGGGTTAATAATTACATGCTAAAAATATTTGTATATAAATTGTGAAGAAGCAATAAATAAATAAATAAATAAATAAATTGAGTTTTAAGTTTTCATGCCAGTTGCTGATTTCTTTTTAAAGGTTGGCAGATTCATAAGTTCTTACTTTTACAGAAATTAAAATTTTTGGAGACATATTACCTACTTGTAGAAACTTCGACTTATACAAATATTCGCAAATCTTCAGTATTTTCACGATGACACTTTAAACTTTTAACAGGATGGAGTGCCAAGCCATTTTGCGACAATTGTTCGCAATTATCTCAATATCCGCCTTTCCGGTCGTTGAATTGGCAATGAAGGACTTCAATTAATATGGCCAATAGTTCGCCAGATTCAAACCCCACCCGAGTTCTTTTGTCCGGGGGCTTAGCAAGTCTATATCGCTGGAGAATTAGAGATCTAACTAACATTCGTAATCTTATTACTGTTGGAAATGTACGCGGTGTCCGGAAACTCGTTGTATAAGCGGGAAACTGGTGAAATTACATCAAATTTGGAGTAGATTTTGCGGAATCACTTTTTTATTTCTAATAATGTGGGTGGTTTCTGAGTAAGTCGAGTCTGAAGTTGAATTTTCTTTCTCAAATTTGAGAGAGATGGGGCCAGGGAATTAATATCAACGGTTTAACTACACAAGTTGTTAGAATATAACAAAATAATATGTTAACACTAACGCCATCTAGGATGTAACTATTGTAACTGTGTATCGAAAACGTCTCTGATGTTTCATTAGGTTATGGACCCAGTGAATGAATTCCAGTGCTGAATACACAATTAGTATTTTTTCAAACTTTTTCATAGTATGGAAAAATGTCGGCGAATTACCCAATAAACGTTCAAAAGTTGAAAGGACGTGAGAATTTCGACGATTGGTCATTTGCAGTGGAAAATCTCCTCATCCTGGAAAGCGTAATTTTGAGTGGCATATTATTTTATTACATTCTAACACAAGTTTGTTTTAACCCTTTAGTAGCCGAAAAAAGTGAAAAAATATTATTTTGGGTGCTCTACGTGATGAATTTTCACCAGTTTTCAGGTGTACTACGACATCAGACATCAAGTATAGATTGAAACATACATAAAATGCTCCATAATGTGCTCTTTATAACAGGTGATCGCTTTGAGACTTTGGTACAAATATATCCCAAAATAGGAAGTCAAGCACTACTTGCTATATCGATGATTTATAGGTATCGTGACCAGAAACGTCCAGACACATTCGTCACACGGATGTTTTGTTAGGATAGGGCATATTTAAATATGATAAGCTTATGATTAAATGTTAATTTGTTCTGGCTAAAATATATTAAACAAATAAGAAGCTGTGCTCAGTGACGTTTGGCAAAGACATAATTGTGGTATTAAACGCATGTGTTCCAGTATACCGACACTGTCCTAAGCATGCATTCATTGGAACAACTCTAATTGCCCGACGTGTCGGAGAAACACCACGACATTCGGAGTTCATATCTGAAATACGAATAAATAATTTTGTCTCTAGATCAGATTGTCACTTTATGAACACCCAGTGCACAATTTTTTAATAAAATGAACGTGGCTATGTTCACAAGTTAACATTGCAGACGGCGAAAATTTGAACAGACATTCGGTAATAAATTTATTTATCAATGTATGAAAAAATGCTAAATGTTTCCTCAACAGTTGTTCCCACGCGTTATTAATATGATCTTCTGGGAAATAAGTATTATTTATTTTACAGGAGTTAACTCGAACTGCTTTTAAAAAATTGAAATCTTAGAAGTGAAAATTAACCCCCTTCCCGACATCTGATTGAGCGGAAACTCGGCAGATAGACTCGTAGTCGATGACAATGCATTCTATTAAATTTTGGTGGAACTCATTTTTTGTTTTTTTTTTACATTAGCTCCACACAGGAGGCACCGAGGAAAACAATTTCCCTAGGGGTCATGTCAACTTTGAGTATGCTGTGTGTAGGGTTTTTTAAGGGAAAGGAAGGAGAAGAAGATATGGGAAGGAAAAAAGTGTGAGGGGTGGGTTGGAATCTGGGGGTCAGTGTGGCCAGGAGTGATAGACGTATGAATCTATTCCTCACACTGCGGTGCAAGGCGACGGGTCGGGAGAATCCAGCTGGAGAGGTCAAAAGGCCTCCCTCAATCAGTTTCTTCCGATCCAGCCCATCACGCAGTGGTTGGGCAAACGTATCCGCCACCAAGACCTAGACAAACCTCATTCCATGAACCCGGGCACCCTCGCTAAGTCACCAAACATAAGCAAACCACAGGGGTGACCTGTGGCAGGGGTGTTGATTGTCCAATAAATGGTTTACGGGGTGGCGGTACCCATATCCGCCTCCCAAATTGCACACACATGCATTTTTCTGACAATGGATGACAAAATTACAGCAGTATTAGGATTTGACTTAGTTGTTAGCGGCGTTGTCTCCTGTCTGGGTAGGAAGTAAGTAAGTTTTAAATGACATTTTAATAGTTCAAATCAGTTTCCTTGGGGAGGAAGTTTCAATCCATAATCAAAAAAAAAAAACCTCAAGCCGGTCCAAGAAATGGCGCAACCAGGTCGATAATTGAAAATGAACATATGTATATGAACTTTGTTGATTTTTTAAAATTGATTTATTTGGGCATGTAGAGCGAATGAATGAGGAAAAGGGTGTAAGGAGAATATACGTTGCAAATGTGAATGGTAGAAGAAGTCGAGGACGCCCAATAAAGACATGGCACGACCAAGTGAATCAGATACTTGAGTCGGGCCATGTCAAGGGTCAAAATAATAGAAGAGCATGAATGACGTAGACGAGGCAAGGAGTGTGTGCCAATACCGAGTCGTTTGGCTATCCGTCCTCTCTGCCTATTCCTGTGGAGAATCGGCGTGGGCATTAGTTAGATTACAATTAACGAATTGTTATTTTTTTACAATTTAAAATAAGTGAGGATAAACCCAGTACATTGTGAATGTACGAAGATAAATAATATTTCTTTTATAATTCATGTTGCTCCATTTTTGTCAAATATCACTTCAAGGGCTCTATCCGACTCTCGTGGAATCTGTTTTTCATCAAAGGTATAAAAAGTTTAAACTAAAAGATAAGTTCTGGCAACCGGTAGATAGATAGCAGAATCTACTTTATGTGATGAATTATGGTTCCGCGACATTCCATCCCGCGACAAAATATCCTACGGACAAAACATCCCCCAACAAAATATCTACTAAAACCTAACCTAACCTAACCTACCAAAAAATTGGACGAAAATAATACAGACATCCTGTAAAGGCAAGAAATTATTGTTATCTGTATTATTTTTGTCCCATTTTACTATTTTTTAACAACATTTTATTGTCTTCATGGATGTCCGTATTATTTTCGTCCCGTTTTTTGATAGGTTAGGATAGGTTGGGTAAGGTTTTAGTAGGTATTTTGTTGGGGGATGTTTCGTCCGTAGGATATTTTGTCGGGGATCTGTTGTCGCGGAATGAAAACGCGCATTACCGTGAATTATTATCCCGCAGTTAGGTTAGGTTGGGTTAGGTTAGGTTAAGTTTTAGTATGCATTTTACTGGGGAATATTTGGTCGTAAAATATTTTGTCATAAGATATTTTGTCGTAAGTTATTTTGTCGCAGAATGAAAACGCGCATTACCATGAATTATTTTCCCTCAGTTTGGTTAGGTTAGCTTAGGTGTTAGTAGATATTTTTTTGGGGGATGTTTTGTCCGTAGGATATTTTGTCGGAGGATATTTTGTCGGAGGATATTTTGTCGGGATATTTTGTCGCGGAAACGCGCATTACCATGAATTATTATCCCCCAGTTAGGTACCCTGCGGGTCTTAGGTAGTAGCACCCTAAACGCGTAGTTATTTAATATTTAACTCCCTCGTAGTTCCTCAATAAATCATGGGGAAGTGACGTAGTTAGGAAGTTTGAACCTTAATCTGTACTGAAAATGCCTCCGTCGTAGTTTTAGAATATCAAGAAATTGTTCAGGAAGATGTTTTGAAACAACTCGCTCAGGAATGTAATTGTCGTCATGTTTTTTCCACACGTGACATCAACTGTCAACGCATGTAAAGGTTAACAATGATACAATAATTCATAACAAATTTGAAAAAAAATATCACGGCTCTTAAAAATTGAACAAGACACCTTTTTAATTTTCTTCTTTTTCTTGTGCCCTGTCCTTTCAACGGACGTTGGCTATCATGTTGACTACGCGAATATACTGCGGCCCGGAACAGCTCTACGGTAGACTGGCCAAACCACTGTATCAGGTTTTCAGCCATGAGGTCCTCCTTCTTCCAGGGCCCCGTCTTCCGGCAATCTTTCCCTGCATTATGAGATGCAAGATCTCATACTTCTCTGGATATCTCATCATATGTCCAAGACATTGAAGTTTTCGAATTTTTATAGTTTTAATTACTTCCTTAAATTTTTTTAAGTTAATTTCCGTACCATACTAAATCAATATTGATAGAAATCAACTTGTATGTCCCTAACGCTGTAATGGTCCGACACTCCTGGCTTTTGACACCAATTGTGATGAACCCTACCTAGCTGATTTACTTTTCTAAGCTTCTACCTCGTAGTTTAAATCTCGTAGCTCCTGTCTCGTAGCCACGCTCATAATTCTACCCTTATGTCCTACTGATCGCACCACTAGGTATGATGGCCTGACTCAACCCTCCTTTCGGTTTATTTCTACCTCAGGCTCGTGATTTCTAAACCCCTATACCTTATAATCTAGCTAAACCTACCCTATCTTCTTAAATCCCTGCGATTTTCTCACAGTGATCAAGATTTAAGATTTTAGTTCACATTATTTCTATAATCTGCGTTGTGTAATTTTTTTGTTTAGATTTTACATCTGTTTGCATACTTAATATGCACACATATGTAGAGAAGATAATGTATTACGTGTGGTAACCCCTAGATTCTTTTAGAGAAAGGGTGAGAATTTTCCGATCAATTTATTTTTATTATTTTAGAATATTTAACCGAGTTTGATAAACTATCCCCGCCCTAAACTTTGTGTCTATTTGATTTCCGTAGGAATTTAGTGTGTTTATTTAATTCTTCCTATCACCGCTGATACATCGATAACATAAACAACAGTTAATAAATTAAACATTTCAAGAAAGCAAACCTTACCTTACCGGTGTAGGATGATCGAACTCGAAGGTCCAGTTTTCTCAATTGAAGTCCTTGTCTGCAACTTCTCCTAACATAATGTGTTTGTAGTCATAGTTAGTGTTATTGGTTAGTATTCGCAAAATTGTTGAAAGAGCAGGAATGGAGGGATATGGGGAGGGGGATAATATGTTTGCTGAAAAGTCGGCTCCTCCGCTAACCAAGTGAAAACCGATGAACAACAATTTCAAACCGGATTCTCCCAAGTACGTTTGCTAAGCTTATCCTTAAGTCCGAGTTTTACTCTCTTCGACGAGCGTCTCTTGTTACGAAAGGGGCTCTTCACGCCAGATGGGGGAATACCAAGTCTTCATGCCGTTTTTCTGCCTCACTCCGACTTCCATCTCCGCCGGATTGAATTTAACTCTACTGAGTCTAGAAGGGGTATTTCATGTCTTCCCTTATCATGCCTCTATCCGTTGAATGTGGCGTAAGCTTGTGACGGGCAGATCCTTCCTCCCACGTGACCGACCCAGCGTTACACTCCACCTCTGACTTGCTGACATAAAACTCACCTCGTGAGCCTTATGTTTGCTTTCAGGTTCGACAAGACTCACGGTATGCGAATAACCTGTGGCTTTAATGCCGCGTCAGCGTACTGTCCGCATACGTCCTTCCTATTCCCCGCATGCCCACCTCGACAATACCGCCACAAGATCAAAGCCGTCCGTTCGAGAAAGGTTGACACTTACATTTCCAGATGGCTCATACCCACATACAGGAGCCTTGAAGCTTACGTTCGGGAAAAGTTAGGATTCAGGACTGTATGAGTATTTGAACACCAGTGTTGTTTAAATGAGGTCACTTGCTCCTCGTGTGTTAGGTATTTAGGATAATGGGTATTTATGGGTTCTTGGATACCTACTTCCTATAAGAAAGATTTAAAAATGAGATAAATCAAGTTGTCATTGAATCAATGACCTCCTGAATAATTGTGATGAGCTCTCTTAGAGTTTGAAGCTAGTCGCAGTACTTTACTTTGCGAAAATTTTGCATGCTGAATCAATGCTACCTATTGGCGATCGCTCTAGTAAAATCAAGTCGTTTAGAATTGAGTGAATTTAACGTCAATGTCGCCTTCACATATTGACCGCAGGTTTCGTCGCAAGCTATAATTGATAAACTTGTCCCTGACGTTAAAGTTTTGTTTTGTTTATTCGTTAATGGAATTTAGGTGACTGGGTCAATGGGAGACATTGAACTCAAATCGAAATTTTTGGTACACTATCGAAGGTCATATAAACTTGCCCTAATCATGCTAGTGAAAGGAGGCAAATAGGTATTTGTTATACAAATACGCTAAGATACCAAAATTGGTTTAGTGATGCGTTTCTATCTAATTATGTGTTAAGTATTTGTTTTGCAACCTTTCATTCTGTATGGGAGAAGTGACATGCGAATGCTAAAAAATTGGTTAGTTATTTATTCACCCTTACTTGGTATCACGTTCATCAATGTCAGATTACCCGCAGGAACCTGTAAAAGCTTAAATATTGTAAGGACTCAGCAAAGCTCTAATGTCTTAAATTCAGCTCCATCGGGTAATATCATCGATATGAATTTTATTAGAGCATCCAGACTACCTGTGTAACTTATCGCACTTTTATTTCGGTTTCCCACTTTTAACGATTTAACCCTACAAGACCCGGAATTCATTTCCTTCCCTTCCCCTTTTCTTCCATATTTGATTTCAATCTAAAGAAGAGAATCGATTCTTAATAATCGTTCGCTCGAATATTATTTGATATATATAACTATACTTATTTACTCTTTAATAAATTAATTTATTAATTCGAATTTTCTTTAATTTTGTATTATTCCACTTTATAAAATATTTAAGTTTTATTTTTTTTTCTCAATTTAAATCATATTTCCTTTTTATAAAACTAAAGATATTCTTTAAATTTGAATTATTCCAATTAAGGACAAGGTTAAAGTTTTATTTATTTTTTCCAATTTAAATTAGAATCCTTTTATAACGAATAACTAAATATTAGTCTTCACCCAATTTACAACAAAACTGAAAGGACCACTTCCACTTTATTTTATAACACTTTCGTTTAGCAACAAATTAATAATTTGGATTATTTATTTAAACTTCGGGATAAGTATTTTCCAGATTTCGGATAAATTATTATTATTGCTTTGTCACCTAACGATAATTAATATTTCGTAATAAAATTTCCGACTTTCGACTTAAACGCTAATTTTTATTTAGTAAAACTTATTAGACTGTAATTTTCTTTATTTAACCTCGAACTAAATAACTTTACTTTAACCTTCATAGAACAGATTAAATCAATTCAAACACACTCTATTAAATTCCTTCCGCATTGAATTCGTAATTAATTAATTAATTATTAAATTTTATTGAATCGGAAATTATTGCAAACACTGATTTTAGATTTATTATAAGATCATACACTCCGTTATATTGCACGATTAACCCTATCCGGGCACTTCACTCTCTGTTTTATCAAAGTATAAAACTGATTGTAGACTCTATTTTACCACTGAATTTTTTTATAAGTATAAACTGACTCTATTTTTCCACTGTATTTTTAAAGTATAAAACTGACTACTTTTCCACTGTATTTTTAAAGTATAAAAACTGATTCTAGACTCTATTAATTAATTACCAGGGTAATTCTCACGACATGCGCGACGTTTTAATCAACCTTGCCAGTTGTCGAAGAACTCCCGAATAATCCCAAACACGCTAATTTATACCCATCACAGCTCCAAAAGGGCATATTCGTATTTTCCTTGACGAGGAATTATAATCTGTAATCACTCGAAATTTTTTGAAAACCCCATCTCGTTATCCTTTGTTCCCACATAAGATCTTTCGATTTTTCCTTTTCCTAAATCTCGGTTCGTCCCACAACTTTGTCTCGCTTCCCTAAGGTTTTTAGTCCCGGACTTAGTAAGCTGCCATCCAGTTTGCCCATTTTCCACATGTCTTCTGTCTTCATAATATGTTTTATAAACATGGTTTTAATCTTGTTTTTTTTTCAATTTGAACATGCCCATAAGTGATCTGCTAAAACTGTATTTTAATTGGCATAAATATTAGGGAAAACGTAGATTCTTCAGTCTCCTAGTTTTAAACGCTAGTTGTCCTGTATAAATTTCCACGAAAATTATTTCTTTTCCCCTAGTCTACGTAAGCAATTATGTCTCAGAACCGTATTTTCATTATTTATGTGGCATATTTAACTTTTCCATTTTCCCACCTAAATTTCCTTCAAGTAACGGTGTTTTAGCAACTATTCTTAAATGATTTTCCCTTCGTTGTTCATAAAGAATCATATCCTGGTTCCGTGTCTACTCTACTTATAACGTTTTGAGTTTTTCCCATTTCCTTATCTGAGTTTTCCGGTTATGTCGGTTTTTTTTTATCTCTCCCCCTCCCTAACTCAAGATCCCTTATTGAAATTTGACGTTTGCCTTTTATGTCGTAATTCCATCCCCCGCTAAAACCCTTTTTACCTTTTTTGATATATTATTTATGGTGTTTTCCGGCCCACTAACTATTCCTATACTGGAATATCTGTCAAGTTAACTACTTCGATCAAATTCCGCCCAATTTTCCATCTCTCTCTTGCTCAAAATCCCATAAACTATAAGCCCTGACTTGTGTATACATTCTGATTTCTACATACCTGGCGATAAATCCATTTTAATGTGTTTATAATTAAATTTTACGGAAATTCTATAATCTAAATACTAGGTAAGAGCAATGTTAATTTTTATGACCCTTTTTAATAGCTAATGGTGTTAATCTAAACAATTTCCATGTCCGAATATTCCTTGTTTATATCAACAATATACATATGGGGTCGACAACCGTTGTAATGTCTCACTTTCCCTCGCAGTCTCGTGTAACTTTATGTTATGATCCCTACTTTAATTACGTAAAATGACTCCTTTTTATGAATTAAATCTATCGCAATGTTTGCAGTATTTCCACCCCCCCCCTAGGTATACTATTCCAATTCCTTTCCAAGCATCTGCTACTGCACCAAACCCTTGTTTCGTCCTCTTGTTCAATCCTTAAACTCTAAATTTTTTTTGAATTTTCCTTCCCAATTCGCTTTCCTAATCTCTCCGTTTCGTCTAGAATTGATAACAATAATTTTCCATTGTGTTATGTATATTCATTTTCCTTTCGTACGTTTTTCCTCGAATTTGGCCTCTCGGCCGTCATATGTAGTTATTCTATAATTGAGAATCCTCCCGCAAGCATGCCCCCTCGTCCCCGCGTCTTCCACTCAATATATTACTGATAAATTTTTTTATCGTTATCCAAGTGTGTTTTTCCGCAACTAAAAACGCTCTAATGCACTCGAAACTAAGGTTTCCCGACCCCTTGAAGGTACCCTTTATTAATAACATTACTTGGGTTCGTTGTACTAAAGTCCTTGAATAATTCGATATTTATCTCTTAGTTCATTCAACCCTGATCTCTGTGGGAACGTCTAGACCATAAATTTCTTCACTAATCACTCGGGTCAAAGTCCAATCTTTTGTGTCCAAAATGGGCACGACCCCCTTCTTGCTGATAGGCTGAGTTGATTTTTAATTGCTTTTCCTGCTATTTAATTGGTTGTCTCAACTCTCGCGTTTAAAATCGTCCCTAAGCCTGGGGTTCCCGTTAAATATCGATCTCATCACCATCTGTGTGTATCTAAGGCAACTATAACACATCAAACAACTTAAAGATACCTCTATTTTCGGGCAAGTTTTGAATTTGACCATACAGATGTCGTAGTACTGCGCTTTCATCTTAAAAAAAATTTTCCCGTAGGCTTTCTCGTAAATTGGAAGTTACCATTCATCACAACGCGTATACTCGTAGGAGATCCCACGCATTTTTTTATGCTCCGAAAGTGAGAACTTCTGCCCATCACAATGCACCATTAAGCAGGGCGACTCAACTGCTTAACGACTGTACATTGAGCATCGACATCTTCAATGTCACCTAAATTCAGTAACTATCTCTTGACATACGTCACAACTTAGTTAAACTGCCCCCATGCACTTTTAAAAAATTGTAATCTTCTCCATATTTTTTTAGTGTACCTATAACTGTTTTATGGAGAACCTGAATAAAATAAATAAATAAATGAAGAATTTCAATTCAGAAAGTATAATTGAAGTTTTATCTTATTACTCCTTATTGAAGTTTTTTTTTACAATGGAAGGCAAATGTTTGGACGTACTTTGTATAACTGAGAGTATGAAAAACGAGAGCGGTACATTGCAGCATGATGATAAGTTCGTCATCTGGTCTGGGAGACCAGATACGGAGAGGGCTTGTCAGGGTGTTGCAGCGCTACTGTCTCCCAGAATGGTTGAATGTATGTTGCAGTTTGAATGTGTAACTCCAAGAATAATGTGGATCCGATTCAAAATTGGTGTAACAAGGGACTTTCTTATTATTTGCTATGCCCCTGTTAACTCTGAAAGTGACGAAGTGAAAGATGATTTTTGGACTGGTGTGAATGATGTAATGAGACTAAAAGAGTTGAATGAAAGGATTATTATGGCGGGCGATTTGAATGGGTGGGTCGGTATTAGACGTGACGGATTTGATTCGGCCTTAGGTATGTTTGGGGATAAAAGAACGAATGATAATAGGAACAGAATACTTGAGGTATGTTTAGAGTGGAACCTTTTTGTGTCGAATACTTTCTTCGATCATAAAGGTATCCATCAGTATACGTGGGAAAGAGGAATTGAAAGATCAATAATCGATTTTGTAGTAATTGACTCTAGGTTGAAAGCCGTTACCGAGGATACAAGAGTTTTCAGAGGGGCTGAGGTTGAAACTGACCACTTTCTGGTGGTGTCAAAAGTAAACCTCTTTCGCGGCTGGCGCTCTAAGGTGAAAATGGTATCAGCTCCAACAAGAGTCAAAATAGAAAAACTACAAAACGATTATGTCAGAAGTGAGTATGAGAAGTGTGCAGAAATGAGATTGAATGAGAAGGAAATGAACGGTCCAAGCATAGAGGAAACATGGAAGCACATTAAGGTGAGTCTATGCGAATCTGCTAGAGACGTGTGTGGAATAAGTAAGCAAGGTAGGAAAAAAGGTGATGCATGGTGGGATGATGAGATCAAAGCACTGGTCTCAGAGAAGAAGAAAGCATGGTTACATCTGATAGTGACTGGCAGTGTTTCAAGCGAAGAGAGAGATCGAGCGAAAGAAGTGTATAAGGCATGCAAGAAAAGAGTAAGTGTTGGGGTGAAAGAACGGAAAAACGCCTGGAAAAAGAAGAGGGAATCAAAATGACAAAGCACTTCCAAGAAAACATAAAACTGTTTTGGAAGGAGGTCAAAAGATCCCGGAGTGGACCAGAGAACGGAAGCATGAAAGTGATAAAATCGAAAGATGGACAAATGTTGACGAATGAGAATGAAATTAAAGAAAGATGGATGAAATATTTCGAGGAAGTCTTCGAAAGTAACCCGAGTGACTGTGATCCAAGCGGTGAATCGGTTATGAACGATGATGGAGTGAATGTTACCAAAATCAGCATGGATGAAATAAAAAAATCTATTAAATGTATGAAAAATGGTAAGGCTGTGGGTTTCGACAATATTGCTGCCGAATACTTTAAAGGAGATAGCCATATTATTCTCACATGGTTGTGCAGACTTTTTAACCAATGTTTAGAGGAGGGTTACACGCCATTAGATTGGAGAAGGGCTGTAATCATGCCATTGTAGAAAGGTAAAGGGTCACGTATGGAATGTGGGAATTATAGGGCTATTAGCCTTCTTAGTACAGTGGGCAAGTTGTATGGTAGAATGTTGATTGAAAGTGTAAGAATGGAAACAAAAGATAAAATATGGGATGTGCAAGGTGCTTTTATGAGTGGGAGGGGGTGCATGGACCAAATTTTCTCCTTGCGTATGCTCACTGAGAAGTTTCTTGCAAAAAAACAGAAACTCTTCTGTGCCTTTGTAGATCTACAAAAAGCATACGACCGAGTTGACAGGAAAAAGCTATGGAAGGTATTGTCCAAGTATGGAGTGAATAAGTATCTCATACAGGCAATTGCGTCTCTGTATGAGGGAAGCGTTGCATGTGTTAGGGTGAACGGCGATTTTACGGGGTGGTTTGACATCACAAAAGGTGTTAAACAAGGCTGCGTAATGTCGCCGTGGTTATTCAATCTATATATGGATAATTGCATGCAAGAATTGAAAGAGATGGGATTGGGCGCGAAATTGAGTAATCTGGAAGTATGTTGCCTGTTGTATGCTGATGATGCGGTGCTGATATCTAACAGTATGGAAGATCTACAGTCTCTCGTGTCAAGGATGAACGAAGTATGTATGAAGATTGAGTTAATGATGAATGTAAGTAAGTCTAAAGTCATGGTGTTTGAAAGAGAGAGTACGAAATCAGTATGCAATATAGTTGTGAATGATGAATACTTGGAGCAGGTGGATGAGTTTGTTTATTTGGGAAGTATGTTTACGAGAGATGGGAAGGCTGATAGAGATATTGAAAGAAGGGTGAATGCTGGTAACTCTATTAATGGAGGACTGAACGCCGTTGGCACCAACAAAAAACTGTCCAAAGACGCGAAACTAGCCGTCCATAATGGAGTACTGGTACCTACCCTGATGTATGGCAGTGAGGCATGGAACTGGCAGAGGAAGGATGAAAGTAGACTGAACGCTGTAGAAATGCGATCCCTGAGGCGTATGTGTGGTAAAACCATGTATGATCGTGTGAGAAATGTGGAAATCCGCATAGAATGCAAGGCTGATGTAAGCGTAATGAGTAAGATCAAGAAAGGAACGCTCCGATGGTTTGGGCATGTAAAGCGAATGAACGAGGAAAGGAGTGTAAGGAGAATATATGACGCAAATGTGAATGGTAGAGGAAGTCGAGGACGCCCAAGAAAGACATGGCACGACCAAGTGAATCAGATACTCGAGTCGGGCCATGTCAAGAGTCAGAATAATAAAAGAGAATGTATGAGACGTTGTATGAATGTAAACGAGGCAAGGAATGTGTGCCAAGACCGGGATGTTTGGCGGACCGTCCTCTCTGCCTACCCATGCGGGGAAACGGCGTGATGGTTAGTTAGTTAGTTAAGTAGGGGAATGTTTTGATGAAACTGTTTGAATTGACTAGCATATTGGTGGTGTTTTGTCGGCTGAAGGAGAGAAGCTATTTTGTATTTTTTTAAATATTTTGTGTCTGCATACTGTGTTGATCAAATTCAATAGTATTTTTGCTTTATATTTGTTTTTGTGCAAGTCTTTTAAACAGTCATTTCCTGTACTATTTGCTAGCATAATTTCGTAAATATTGTTATATATATGTATGTAAAAGCCTAAATGGGCGTAAATAAATAAATAATACTCCTTTTATGGTATTTATTTATTATTTCTTAGTACATTTACATTACAAAGGTATAATATATTGTCCTCCACACTAGGAATTCACAAGTATTGTAGAGGACATTTTTCAGTTGTAAACTATAAATTATAAATTGTGAATAGTAAAACAAAAGAGTGTTCATAATTAATTTAAAAAAAAAATAAAAATCAAAGTATCAAAATATAAAATCGACTTCAATTCGACAAAAATTATAAATTAAAAGTTAAAAACATTGTAGCCAGTTTCTTATGTTTTTTTTTGTATTCAATAATATTAGTTGTTTTATATTGTGTAGGTAGAGAATTGTAAAGTTTTATAGCCTGGTATCTGTAGTGTTTTTGTCCAAAGGATGTGTTTGTTTTTGGTATTTGTAGTTGGTTAGCATGTCTTGTTCTGGTATTGCAAGAAATTTGTGAAGTGTTAAATGTGGACAAGTTCTTGTAAAGGAAAGTAAGTATTTGCTTTGATTATAATTTTTGAATTTTTAGCACTGGGAATTTTTCGAATATGATTGATGTGGGTGTTAGTATTGGTAACTTAAGTATTACTTTTATTAGCGTTTTCTGAGCTTTAAACAGTGTATTAATGTATTTTTTACTGGCACAGCCCCAGGCAATAATGCCGTATTCCATTATGGATTGTGCAAGTGCGAGGTATATATTTTTTATTATATTTTTTTAAAAAGTAAATCAACTTGTTTAGTTTTTCTATTACCGAATCTATATGTTTATCCCATTTTATATAACGGTCGAAGTATATAACAAGATATTTAATATTTTCCCTTTGTATTGTATGTAATCAAGTAACGTTTGTCTTAACAATGTCACTCTGTGAAAGATCTTTCATATCCATTAAAATAAGGTAAAACATAAAAATTCATAATTTTTAAGAAAATGTTGTAGTTGTTTTTCAGATCGCAAAATTTGAAAAGTTTTCCTTGGCAATCTCCGGATTCACCGCTTACTGAGCGCCGACACCGCGGATTCATTTCCTAATCCATATTTACGCCCACACATCCGGTGTGTTTCTTCGATCATTTTAAGCCGCTAATAATGGAAAACCAACGGAAACAAGAGTTTGTTAGTAAATTATTACATTTAATACGCACGCAAAATAACGCGTATTTCCTTTATTTATTTTTTCTTTACATGGTAGTTATAATGTTTACAATTAGTTTATAACCTCACTAGGACAAGCCTGTGTTGAGGTTAACAATTCTACAAAGTAACAAAATAACGCAGAAATAATATGGGTATTGTAAGAACAATATTGTTGCACGTTTCTTAAGCCGCCGCATCCCAAATTTCTACTGATTTCTTATAATCTCCCTTAAACATTTAAAGTTTTTAAGCTTTTAAAAAATATATGTTATTTTTGAAGACAATATCTAGTCGTTCCCCATGTCGAAACGCAAATTATATGAAATTTTCTCCATAGAAAAAAATCGCAAAGTATGCGCCGAAAATTATTATAAACACATTTTATTCACCAGTGTTATAAGTTATATCCATGAAAATTTTCAGTGTTTCTTTAGATGCTATTTTAGATGTTCCCACGAGATGCTTTATTTTAAATGCGTCGTTTTTTATTAAATATTTTCACAATTTTCACTTGTTTTTCATTTTTAATATTAGCGTGCCCTTTCTAATATTCGTATTTACATATCTCTCCATCTTCTTCTTTTTGAGCGAGTATACGGCGCCTTAAAGATAATAATAGGTACCTACTAAGCTGAAGGCGACAGAGGAGACAGACATTCAATTTGGGAGGCGGGAATGGGTACCGCCGCCCCGGGAACCTTTATTGGATAACCAACACCTCTGCCATAGGTCACCCCAAGTGGTTCGCTATGTTTGGTGATTTAGCAGGGGTGCCCGGGTTCATGGGGCGAGGCTAGGTCTTGGAGGCGGATGACCAGGATACACTGAACCCCAGATTCCTACCCACCTCTTAAACCTTTCTCCTTCCCAAAACTCTTCTCTCCTTCCTTCCCCTAAAAAAACCCCTCCACACAGCATCCCCAAAGATGACATAGGCCCTGAGGGAAATTATTTTCCTCAGGGCCTCCTGTGTGGAGCTCATGTAAAAAAAAAGTACATTATGATGTTAACATGTAAGGTGACCATAATGTTGAGATTTGATTTGAAATAAAAAAAAAATGTTTATTTTAAAAGGACTAAGACGAAAATAATAAAAATATATGTATAATAATATATTTTGCTATTAATTTAGCAGGAGAAAGATGAAAAAACGGTTTGAAAAAAATTATATGCTATTAATTTAGAAAGGACAAATGGGATGCTTTTTGCAGATGATGTAGTACTGATAGCAGATAATCATTGTGACTTACAGAATAGCCTGGAAAGATGGAGAAAGATCCTGGAGGATAATAGGTTAATAGGATAGGATAATAGGAGGTTAAAGGAAATATAAAGCAAGAATGGAAAATAATAAAACAAGCATTGGATATGCAAAAGGAATCGGTGCCAATAAATAAACTGAAAATAAAAAATAACACTGTTTCTATAAATGATAATCCAATGCTCATCACTAACCATGTAAATAATTTTTTTTGTGATATAGGTCAAAATTTTGCTAATCTTTTGTGCAGTGCAAATAACACCAGTGAAGAATGTTTAATCAAAAATTGCAATCCAACACAATCTATAGAAAATGCCTGTTTTGAATTCAATCCAACGAATTGTAATTTATTTTTTTATTTTTTTTTATTTTTTTTATTTCATATATTTTTTATTAGTAACAGATATTTGGGTTTTTTTTTGGCTACCACACTAGGCTAAGCCCGTGTTGTGGTAGTCGTACATTTAATATTTTAACATTTCAAAAAATATTAAGAAATACTTAAAACTAAAGAAAAAAAAAGACCATATTTTAAAGAAAAGTAAAAATGAAAATTCAAATTCAAATTTTGAAATACAAAAATTAAATGAAGTTTTAAAGGTGATTAATGAGCTAAAAATCAGGTTTTTCGAGTGGAAATGACGGTATAAGTGCAATGGTCTACAAACAAAATGCTTCTGAACTAGTTATACCTATTACACACATTGTAAATGTTAGCTTTGAGAATGGCTTATTCCCTGATCACTGCAAAAATGCCAAAATTATTCCTTTGTTTAAAGGAGGAGATAACACAGACGTCAATAACTATCGACCTATATCTCTGCTAAACACCTTATCAAAAATTATAGAGAAGTTAGCTAAAATTAGGTTGATGTCTTATGTAAAAAGATATGAAATTCTTTCAGATAATGAGTTTGGCTTTCGAGAGAACATGGGAACTAGTGATGCTGCATTAAAAATGATAACCACAGTCGTAGAAGCTCTGGATACTGGCAATAAAGCCATGGCTGTCTTCTTAGACTTGTCTAAGGCATTTGATACCGTATCCCACGGTTTACTATTAAAAAAACTCAGTTCAATGGGTATTGTTAATAAAGCAGATTGGTTCAGAACTTATCTTGAAAATAGAACACAAAGAGTAATGATTAATGATCATATTAGTTCAAACAAATCAATTGTATATGGTGTTCCTCAGGGTAGTGTTCTGGGTCCAATTTTATTTTTGTTATATATTAATGACCTCTGTAAACTGCCGTTTTCTGGTTCTTCAATTGTATTTGCAGATGACACTGTTTTAGTGTTTGCTGGTGATACTTGGGATGATACGTATGCTAAGTGCGAGGCAGGATTAAGGGCAGTCAAAAATTGGCTTGATCAAAACTTGTTAACCTTAAACATGAGCAAAACTAAATATATTACTTTTAGTATTTCTTCTGTAAATCAACCATCTTTGGACCGCTCTTTAAAAATACATTGTTGTATACAGGAGTGTAATTCTCAATCTTTGGAAAGAGTAGACAATATCAAATATCTTGGCTTAATTATTGATAAAAATTTAAAATGGAACAATCATATTACTATATTAACAAAAAAAATAAGAAAGCTAGCCTATATCTTCAAGACTCTAAGAAATATATTGGACAAAATTACACTAAGAACTGTATACTATGCTCTTGTTCAATCAATGATTTCATATAACGTTATTTGTTGGGGTTCTTGCCATAAGACTACTCTAGAGCCTTTAAATATTGCACAAAAATTAATTTTAAAAATAATGTTCAAGAAAAGTTTTATGTATTCATCACAGTTACTATATAGCGAAAGCAAAATTATGACAATAAGGCAGTTGTACATAATACAGGCTCTCTGTAAATTTTTCAACAACATTATCACTGCGAAAAGATCTCAACAAGTGCGCATCACTAGATTGGGCTCTTCTTTAATGTATCAGCCGGTACATACCAAAACATCCTTTGGACAAAGAAGTTTTTCATATAAAGCTCCGTTGCTTTATAATATGCTCAATGAAAAAATAAAAACTATTGGTACATTACATTTATTCAAGAAAATGGTCAAAATATGTATAATAACTGAGAGTGATGGTTTTGGATTACCCATGTTGTCGCTTGTATCATAAATCATTCTGGAATTCAGCTATATTTCATACAATCCAAATTTAATAACTTAACTTATATATTATTATGTACTTTTTAATTTGCTTATTGTTATAGTATCTAATTTGCTTATTGTTATGTTATCTTTAATTTGCTTATTGTTATATTTTTTATAGGTTTATAATTATATTTTTATTTAGTTCATATGTATGTTTTTTGTTTAAATTACAATGTAAAACTGCATATCTCGATACAGGAATGCCCTAGTGAGATATGCAGTTTATGTTTCTCATGTACTTCTTATTTTTTTCAATAAATAAATAAATAAATAATGGCCTAAAAATTAGCAGGAAAAAGACTGAATATTTGTATTTACCATTTGAAGACACAAACGCTGTAACTCCTTCGATGCAACTGGATGGAGTAACATTAGCCAACTGTGATTCATTTAAGTATCTGGGCTCACTAATCCACAGAGACGGAGGATGTGCAGCGGATGTCATCCATAGAATAGGTGTGGGATGGGTTAAATTTAGATCCGTAACAGGAATATTGTGTGACTCCAAAATACCTATAAAACTGAAAGGAAAAATATACCAGACCATTGTAAGACCCGCAATAATGTATGGCTCCGAATGCTGGACTATGTACAACTCCTACACTAGGCAACTTGAAACAGCAGAAATGCGAATGCTTAGATGGTCGGCAGGAGTATCATTAAAAGATAAGATCAAAAGTTCACGCATTCGTGGTAGCCTGGGTGTCACAGACATAAATAGCAAGCTGGAAGAACGACAGTTGAGATGGAATGGACATATAAGACGGAGACCATCAGACCACACTGTGAGGCAGACAATGTCTATGGAGCGTCATCGACAGTCATCCAAAGGAAGACCGAAGAACTCCTGGACGACTCAATGTTCCAAAATTCTTCGAAGAAACGGCCTGGATGAAGGCGATACCCAGAACAGAAGATATTACAACCTGAGAACGAGAAGAGCCGACCCCAACAGCCTACCTAGGCAATGAGTTGGGACAGCGCAAAGGAAGAAGAATTTAGAAAGGACAAAGTAGAGAAAATCAATTGGTAATCCTCGGCTGACAAAAATCATTTAAAAATCTTTTTAAAAGTGCGCAAGGAATTAGATGACTTTATATTTTCTGGAAGGCTATTAAATATGAGTGGAGCCTGATAAAAATTATTTCTTTGACCAAAAGAAGATTTAGTTTGAATTGCCACAAAGTTTAAACCAGAGCCAATTCTCGTAGTACGAATTTGCTGTGTTCTTTCTGGAAGATTAATATTATTAAAAAATCTACAAAGCGTTTGTGTAATATATTACCGACTCCGAGAAGAAAATACAAATACTAATAAGAGGACTAAAAAAGGTTCACTGGAATTCGCCAACAAAAATATGAAAAAAATCATCCTTAAAAAAGTGCTTCTTAGTCTCTTCACTCTTGCCTACTTTAGTTTTCTGAAGGTTTCACTTCTACAGCGTGGTAATTGCACACTCTATTTTTTTCATTTGATAAGCCTTAGGGATTAGACGCACATAAAATTACGCATATTTTTCATTTAATTTTTAATGTTTTCTTGTGTTTGTATCGGACGGTAATTAATTTAACGCTGCAAATTTCTAAAATTACATTAAAACGGAAGACTAAATCATAAGATAATAAACAAAATTGATATTATGACTTTCAGAATCCGTTTAACTAACTAACATTATGGAGACATGGCAAATTGTTTGACTCTTGCAATTTAATTCAATTATTCAACTTTGGGCTATGTATGGAAAATCGGTGAAAAAATTGTTAGAAGTTAAATATTGTTTTTGTTAATTTGATGAGGTAGGTACCTACCTAGAAAATTTGGGCTCTAGCAATAATCTCCCATTTGAATTACGCTGTATTACGAACCAATCTGAGCAAATAAATAAATTTAAACCATTTTTCAAAAGAACTATATACACATTTTACGCAAAACATTCCTAAGAATTCAATTCAATTTCGAGAACCACCATTCTAAGGAAGAGAAGAGTTCCTCATTTCTAATAAGGTATACCTACATGATGACTAAACATATAACATTTTGTAAAACATGTGCATAAACTTCATTGTAATATTTGGTTTTATTCACATTCAAACACTATTAGTTCTATTGGGGTACTTCTCATTACTTCTCAATAACAATAGGTCCTTGATGCATGCTGGTTTCTATACATGTGAAACATGGTGTCACTACCGAACCGGCTCAATAGAACGACTCCGGATCCAATATAATGATGCTTGCAGAATTGTATTTGGATACAGAAGATACAGCAGCGCATCTTCAATATTTACGGAGCTAGGACTACACGGATTCGCCGGTCTGATGAGACACCGGGTCACTGGAGCCAGGATGCGGCTAATGGCTTCCGATAAGACAGTGGTGATCGCAGCCTTCCAGCACCAAGCGCCACTCCTGAGCGAGCGCTGGGCCCGAGCTCACTCCAGACCACGTCCTACATTATAATTGATTATTTATTTTATTTCTATTATCGCTTATGTTTTTTACTTTGTTGTTTTTTTCTTTTCTTTTCTTTACTTTTTTTACTTTATCTGTTCTGTAAATATGTACATTGTATTGGACGTGTGGGATTGCACTATCCTCCCCACATCCTGGAATAAACATTATTATTATTATTATAACGAGTTTGTATTTACAATAATTATACTACAAGTCACACGACCCGCTTACTATACTAGCGGCTAATTGAATCTAAGCGATAGGCTGGCGACAACCACTCTCGATAGCCACCGCCTACCTGGGCACCCCTGCCGGCAATCGATAGAAGCACTTTCCCTGCTGGCATCTGTCGGCATCCGATAGAAGCTCTACAACCCATGTTCGTTTTATATTATTTTAAAAAATAAATTCAACAATCTTCATATCAAAGGATACTTGGGTTCAAAACTCGGCATAGTCACAAATATTAAATAAGTACAGAGTGATAGATACTCTCACTCTTGTTCTGGTGAAAGGCATCCTGTTAGGCATGAAACTTTGCTAGAAATGGCTTTAGCCATGTTCAGTAACCAGATTTGAATAACTGGAACATCTCAACCACCCTCTTCCTCACCACCATCTCTTCGCCACTCCCCATTGTTATTTATTTATTTTACTCCCAGAAGCTTTTACATAAATACACAAAGGCAGTATAACTTTAACATGATAAAGAAATAATATACTTAAATAAAGTTGAGATAGAAATAAAAAAAGTACATAAATGAAATAAAAAAATATAAGCAACAAAAATTTAAAAGTAGATTTACAAAATTGCAACATTAAACATGTCAACGACACCTAAGTATTGGTTTTTGAAGTAAACTTCTATAGCACCGCTGTGATTTGGATTTCAGATGAAACGGAAATGACGATTACTGCACCTCCGACGCATCAACTGCGCTCATTGGCCGCATTGATTATGATGTCACTTTTAAAGGCTTCTTCCTATTGGTTGAGATATGAAAGGGAAATTACGCTAGGTCTGCGCTCATTGGTCGCGTTTATGACCTCACTTTTCAAGTATTGGTTGAGATAGTTTTGGTAAGGTTTCGCTTCTACCGCGTGTAAACTGCACTCGATTTTTTTTAAATAACTAAATAATACTACAGGTTATGATGGTAAATAATATTTCAATGAAACATACATTTAATTACTAAGACGTAATAATATGATATGAGTAGGTAGAGACACGTTTAGTAAATTTATCGATGTAATCTAAAATGACCTGGAAAGAGTCTCATACTTGTGATCTCCCTGAAGAAACCATTCATTCACTCCGAATGCAATTATTAATGTTCTCCAAAATGACCTTGAAAAAATCACATCTTTGCGATTCTTTCAAGGACATAAAGAAAACATTCCTTCGTTCAGAATACAATTATCAATGTTCTCAAAAGCTCATTCCTGTGATCTCTTGAGCGAAACCATTCCTTTGTTGTTATTATTATTTTTTTTTATAACGCACCAGATTATTATTATTATTAACTAAATTTACAATTTGGCTGTCCGGAAACGGGAATCTTTCCCAATTGGACAGACAAAGTAGGTACAATTTTGTAATATATTGTAACATATAAACAAATAATTTAAAAAAAAAATCAAAAGAATTTCCTTAGTGAGTACTTGTATCGTGGATAAATGATTTCATTATTTCATATTTATATTGTATCAGCGACATAATTCATAAGCCAACGTTTTGAATTCTGTGTAGTGGTTGTTATATTGGCTTCTGGCTTCGAGCAGTATTAACGTGTAACAAAATGTAAAAAAAGACAACGGAATGCCCTGTTTACGTAAAATCCTAGACAACTTGGCACCTGCCGAACATAAACACATTACTATTTTTATTGTAACTTTCACACTATCGATGTAATTCTCACGCGAAAACTTTCGTAAATACCCCGATCAATAAATAATATAATATATTGATGCCAAGATCAGAGGTTGAAGAATAACTTGAAATAAAGGCATTTCCTGGAGATTGGAATAAATAAACACCCCTCCCACGCCGCGGCCGGGGCTGGGTGTCACGTCGCGGATTTAAATGGTTCCACGTTTATTTTTAGTCCTTGGACTTGAACGCCTGTTGGGCCGTTGGCAACATGTGGAATCTGTGAAAAACTCAGGGCCGGCTCTGGTATTTCGTAATCATGCGTACAGTATTGGAAGGTACGTAGGTGAAATGGGTACCGCCGCCCCGGGAACCTTTATTGGATAACCAACATCTCTGCCGTAGGTCACCCCAAGTGGTTCGCTATGTTTGGTGATTTAGCAGGGGCGCCCGAGTTCATGGGGTGAGGTTTGTCTAGGTCTAGGAGGCGGATGACCAGGACACACTGAACCCCAGATTCCTACCCATCCCTTAAACCCTTTTCCTTCACGGAACTCTTCTCTCCTTCCTTTCCTTAAAAAAACCCTCCACACAGAATCTCCAAAAATACATAGGCCCCGATGGATATTTTTTCCTCAGGGCCTCCTGTGTGGAGCCCATTTAAAAAAAAAGTATTTATCGGGTATCATCTTTATGTAAGAGTATATCGTCAAAGTGTTTTTGTTTATTTTATATTAGCTGGTTCCCGGCATGCGTTGCTATGCAAAATTCAAAGAAATACATTGTTTCTCCCTGCATGTCCTTTCCCATGCATCCCGTTCCCTTCCACCTTCCCCACCTTCCCCCTCCCTCGTGTCTTCCCTCTCCGCAAACCCCACCTTCCCCCTGCCTTTCCTCCTTGGGAAGAAGGGAGGGGGGGAGGGAAATAAAGGAGGGGATGTTTCACAAGAGGGGGAACGAGTGAGGTGGGAAGACGGGGAAGGTGGAAGGGGGAGGGGAATGCGGGAGGTGGGGGTTTCGCGTGACGGGAGGACGCGAGAGGGATGGGGGATGGGGGCGTGAACGGGGGCGCATGTGAAACGACACACAGGGAGAAACAATTTCTTACTCGGAGTGGCTTTCAACGCATGCCGGGTACTCACTAGTTACTAATAAAATTTTGGCTACGTTTTTGCTTCAGAACGATTAAGATGTTTATTTATATTTCATTTTTAGACCCACCAAAGCACTTTTCATTATTGTTAATATAAACCTTTATTTTCATATCTCTTTAGAAAAAACCAGACCAAGATTTTTTTAGAAAATAAATTTTATTACAACTTCGACCAATATTTAAAAAAAAAAATACTTCTTTAAGTTCGGCCCCGAAATTTTATGAATATCATTTCACCTTACGCACGGAAGCAGATCAGAAGATATTATATTTCGAGTCACGAAACGAGTCACAAAACTGGAACAGATATAAATAATATAGCGCTACACACTTTGTCAAAAATATTTCCTAGTATTATTAGAATTTTGTAGAAAATTGTCAAGTTTATTTATTATTTATGTAACAAAGTTTTCTTTGTCGGCAACACTAAAAATGAACGACGCTATGTAATAGATTTCAGAAGATAAATTTTCTTTTAATTTCGAAATAATTCGATTTAATTTTAAAATTTATCTAATGCTCGGTTTTTGAGAAAAAAAAATACGAAAAAGAGTGCAAAATATCAATAGTTAAATTAAAAAATCAATCCTATGAAAGGTGGAATATCATCACAGTTACAAAAACAATTACTAACAAGCTGAGCTATATAAATATTACGTTATTAATATTATTAACAATTAATAAACATCAGGGATTTAACTAATTATCAAGCCGTTTCTCCGCAGGGGTAGGCAGAAAGAAGAAGAAAAAAATGATACATGAAATAAAACAATAAATTACTCTGATTATAACCACGGTATATATTTTTTTAATACCGACCGGTTTTGCTTAATGGGGTATTATAGTCTAGAAGCATGAATTATAGGTACTTTTTAAGGTGCAATAATAAAAAAAAACCATAATACTTTGAACAGCCATTATTTTACCAAATATTTATTAAATATTAAAAAATACATAAAAAAATAGAACTTAAAAAAAAATAAAAAAAATATATATTCGAAAAGGTACAGGATGTTTAAGATTGGGGTCTATAAAAAATGGGGCACCTTGATTAACACGATTGCAACCCTCCTAGTAATTTGAAAAAAAGAAAACAAAATAATTCTTAATCCAAACAAATGCTGCTACGGCCCGAACCAAGGAGAAGTTAACTTTTTTTTCGCAAAATGGCGGCTGTCTAAAATGAAAAGACATTTTTTTACCACTTTTTTTGACTTTTCCGAATTTAAAAAAAAGCAAAAATTCAAATTGTTTTAAAGGAGTTAGCGCGATAGAGTAATGTACAGATAAGGCTCACACCAAATTTTAAGTAAATTGGTTCAGTAGAACTTGAAATATCTTGTCAACCGCCTCGAAAAAAGTAGTTTGGGGAAACACGCTTTTAAAGTTTTGCTCCATTAAGATGTTTTAGATCGTAGTTAGATTTCGTCTAAACCGGTCAAACTAAAATGGCTATAATTTTTAAAATAATTCAAATTTTGAAAAATCCTTTTAACGAGATGATATTCTTGAATATCTTAACTATCAAAATGTGAGGTAAATTTTATTTTTATTTTTTCTAGACTAGAATATCCCCTTAACACAAGCAGCTTCAGGTTTTAAATATCAGTTTAATTTATACCCTGATGATTGATTATAAAAATAACGTTTTATTTCATTGAATGTGTAAAGACCACAAACTGACTGTTTTCTACCAACAAAAAAGATTTATTATTCAGATACGTTTCCAGATTTTCACGCCCATAAGTATTTTCGTTAGTAGCCGTGTTGCGCTACCTCCTTCTTTAGCTAACGTTTCGGACAGCGATGCAATGTCCATTATCAAGGCAGATCCGGCAGATCCGGTAGTTTTCATCTACCGAATCTGCGAAATCCGAAACGTCGATTAAAGAAGGAGGTAGCACAACACGACATAAAACCCCAAAAACTAATAACGAAAAAAAAAATTATTATTAATTTACGCTGAGCAGTATGTATTTTGGTTATTTTTATTTTATCATTCTGTTTCTACCGAGTGTCTAGATTCCGTAGATTTATGCGGCACGCGTGAAGAAATAAAAAAAGAAAGAACAAATTCCTAACTATTTTTCAGGCCTGCCCATACAATTAACCCTGATAGTGGACTGATCCGATCCATGAAATATATATGAACGCGTTCATAAATTCACATTTTTATGTGTCTGCCGGAAAACCCGGCGTATCTCGAAAAATTCTTCACAAAACATTTTCCTGTATCTAGATAGATAAAATAATAAGCGATCTTCTTTTTCCGAGTCATTGTTTCAATCACAAGTTTGCTATCTTTCATTTTTTATGTATTTACTAGCGAGTTCCCTGAACGCGTTGCAATTTGGAAAGCGGGTATGGGTACCGCTGCCACGGGAACCATTTATTGGTCAACCAACACCTCTGCAATAGGTCACCCGAAGTGGTTCGCTAACTTTGTTGACTAAGGAGGGGTGCCCGGGTTCATGGGGTGTGGTTTGTCGAGCTCCTAGCGAAGGACGCGTCTGCCCACCAGCTGCGTGGCAGGCCGGAAAGAGAAAGAATGGTCCAGGGAGTCCCTTTGACTTCTTCAGGCGTACTCTCTCGGAACATAGTCTTGCACCGCGTCGGGAGAAATGGACTCATACGTCCGTCACTCCTGGACACACTGACCTCCAGATTCCTACCCATCCACAATACCTTTTTAATTCCTAGAACTTCCTCTCCTTCCCTTTCTTAAAAATACCCTCCATTCAGCATCCCCAAAGATGACATATACCCTAGGGGGAATTATTTAAGGGCCTCCTGTGTGGAGCTAATGTAAAAAATGACATTTTTTTGGAGTTCTTTTTCGAAATCACATGCGTTTTTGTCGACGATCACGCTACGCATAAATTTCCAGCAAAATGAGGTTAAAATACTTGTTAGATCTTCTGAGTGTTAAATTTTGATAAAATGTTTTATCGATCCTATTAACGTTACAAATAGCCAACAATGTACATTTATTCTATTTAAATTGGCATCAGATACAATCAAACCAATTCAAATAACATAAACACTATATAATCGGATACAAATTTACAAAATACACCGCTAATATAATGTGAGATGGGATTATTTAAGTAGCGAATCGTGATTTTAATATCCGACGCTAAAATGATTCCGAGAAACTGTGATTGATTCGCCAATAAAAGTAAGGTCACCTTAAATACGGACATTCAAACACAATGTGAACGGATTGATCGAGCTAACGGAGTCAGAGGATTAGTGAAACAAGTCAATATTGTGACAATACGACGATAATGGATTGAAAATATTTGCACAGCAAGTTATATTGGAAATGGAAATATTTGTTTATTTTTCTTGCCTGTGATTATAAATCATTTTAATTTATTGAAGTTTTTTTTTTAAATTTTCTAGGAAAATACAGAATTTTATTAATGTCTTGGAGATTTATAAATTTTAATACAGAACTATAAATACTTAAATCATAAAGCAAAAAATATAACAATTTTTTTTTCAGGGATATCAATTGCTGCTGGTGCGATTTAGGGGAAGGGAGGGCAAAGTGGAAAACTTAACTTCGGTGTACAGATTAATTAAGAAAATGTAATTTTTTTTTGTTTTTAAAAGTTTATTAAAACAAGAAACTTACATATTTTTGCTAATTGAAAAAAAAATAATGCTAAAAGAGAACAGTTTTGGTAATGTTTTGAAAACTTAACTTTTTTCCACTTTGCCCGCATAGCAGGGCAAAGTGGAAACGTGGAAAGGGTAAAGTGAAAACATATAATATAGAACAATAAAATACAGAATACGATAGCATGATTCCTATAATGGGATTGGCAATTAAAGCAGGTAAATTTTCTATCATCCCAATATCGACACACAGTTCATGTGCCCATTCTTGACAGACATTACATTGAATCCATTCTTCAGTTGGATGATCAATGTAAATTTCTTTGCAAAACATGTAAAGTGTAAAATGTTGTTGTTTTGATGTGCCAGGCTGAGGTTGAAAATTAATTTTCTCTTTAACTTTGTTTCTCTTCGAGAAAATGGTTTCTCATCATTCTTGCAAATTTTTTGTTTTTTTGAAATTTTCTTTTACTGTTCCATTTTCTCAATTTTTATTTTCTTTTGTATTTTTTACTTTCTGCTCTCTTTCCTTGATAATTTTCATCTTTTTGACTAATTTTTCTTCCAATTCATTTTTGTTATATTAGAGGAAAAGGAAAGGTTTCCATTTTGCCCTCACATACAACTTTCCACTTTGCCCAAATGGTGTGAAAGGAACAAAAAAAAAATATATATATATATCGAAAAATCGTATCAAAATATCACAGACGTATTAAAATAACGTTGGACAATACTTATATGCAATGCAATAATAAATAGCATATAACTAAATCCTCACCTTTCAATGAAAAATTAACCGTTGAAGTTTGAATGTTTTCGTAAGGAATCTGCACAAATCACTCAACATACACGTGCACCGCGCTGGGTCGCCACAGCCGAGCTAAATTTCATCAGGGGCACAAGGGCGACATGCGACTTGCGGTAAGTGAGCGCAACGGGGGGAAAGTCACTATTTTTTGTTTTATGTGAACTTTCCACTTTGCCCGTCCCTTCCACTTTGCCCCCCTTTACCCTAAGTCTATTTGTATTATGTTAGGTTTATTTTAGACTAGCACACGAAGGCCCATGAAAAAATAAGAAATATTTTAAGTGTAGGATTTGAGAACCATTTATCAACTCGAGCAACAGCGCAATTTATAACTTTTTTCTCCGATTGCTAGATTTTTTGGTGGTTTTTTTCCGCCCACATTAAAATATTCATACCTCCGAATTTTAATATGGAGACATACAAACTGATTATAGTTCTATATAGCCAATGAATTCATCTATCTTTTGTCGATTATCACATATTCGTAGAATTTATAAAAAAATATTATAAAATCATAAACTTCTACTTAATTACTTACAAATAAGGAAAAATTGGCCAAAATTGGCAGCAAAGCAAACCGAGATATTTTAAATAGTGCCATATTGTGTCAAAAGGCGCTTCAGTGGTTATGAAAATAATATTTGCCTCTTAAAAAAACAAACATTATCAATTTTAGAGATGATCAGAAATTTACCTATCGAACTATTGTAAACTTCAAATAATAAAAATTATAGAGAGTAAAGCAAACGCAGAGAAAGTCCAAAAAATACCTTGCAGGTCATCACTAAAGAATAATTTCGTACTTTCAGTTTAATGTTAGTCTCATTCGAACGGTGTAGTCTCTTGCGGTATTTGGGAGTGGTTCATGTCACAACAAGATAACAACTTGTTACGCAACACATTCCTGTTTGGAAGAAAGGAGAATACAGTAGTTGCGCGCACCCGCGAGGGGGCAGCACTATACAGCGGCACGCGTTAGCTTGTGCGGGCGGTTCACCGGATGTTTTCGGTTCCCTGCCCGCTCACACTTACCAGGCAGAGCGCTCCGCGAGCAGTCGTTTGTATTGTTAAGGAGAAATACTCCGTAGGCCATCTTTGTGGGCCGAGTCAATCGCAACGCGATATGGCGACGGGAATGTAATGCGCAAATGCGTGTTCTAGTTGCTACGGCTGTCAAGGCCGAGGCGTCATTTAAAGTACAGTGATAATGTTTACGTTTGTGGCATGTTTCACCTGGAGACTCCTGTTGGAACGAGATCCCCTCTGCAGCGGACGAGGTTCGGACACGCCGCATCCATCGCAGTAAGCCCCATTAAATTAATGTGTTCTATTTGCCCTCGTGATTTTACCTGAGCAATGGCGATCCCAGAGAGGACAGGTTGAGAGATTTACCGTGTAGGGATATTCTAGATAGGAATTGCCTTTTAACCTTGTACTCCTGTGTTTTCTCACAATAAATATCTTGTTGTGTTTTACCTAAATACCGTTCTTTTATTGAGGAGATTATTCGAGGGTGATCACGACCAGTATTTTCCCCCCATGTAAAACATTCCAAACAGCCTACCGGCGACCACACCACCCTGATGACGAGGGTCTCCCCTGCCTGCCGTGGTACGAGCTAGCCGCCTGCAAGGTACGTCGGAGCCCGCCCTGTGGTGCCGCACTCCTGGTGGCATCCGGGCCCAGCGGGGCTCTGGTTCCTATACGGGGCATAATCCCCGAGCGCAACACTGGCACCAATAGTCGGCTCATGAAGCCGCTGCCAGGGTTGTTATTAAACTACTCTGTAAATTACCATCCCAACACAGGCGTTTCATACCTAGTAAGATGGGCAATACGTCATTACTGCAATCATATGTACCTAATAAGTAATGAAATAAAATAAAAAATAAAGAAATAGCTCGCCGTAACGTACGTCGTCTCACACGAGACAGATAATATATGTATTATACGTCGATTTTGCGCGGCCTAGACACAACATGGTGTCATCTGCTGACTGAGCGATATTTGAAAATGATGTTAGCCCCGGAAATATTAGGGAGCGGCTGTGGTCACACGGATATCAATTTTCAATTATTCCGTAAAAAGAATTTACATTCCGTTCTATGATTCTTCCCTTCCCACACCTTCTCTCCCTCTTAACATAGGAGGAAAGAGAAAGATTATAATATCCGCGTGAGACTGGAGCATAATATAATCTATATATACCAAATGTGAGAGAAGCTTTTTTTTTACATGCATTTCCCTCAGGGTCTGTATCATCTTGTGTGGAGGATCTCTTAAAGGAAATGATGGAGAGGAAGTTCTGGGAAGGGAAAGCGTATAAGGGTTGGGTATGAGATCTGGGGGTCAGTTTGTCCAGGAGTGATGGAAGTACGAATTCATCCCTCCGACTGTGGTGCAATGCGGTGGGTCGAGAGAATCCGGCTGGAGAGGTCAAAAGGACTCCCTCAACCAGCCTCTCCCGAACAGGCCCAACACGCAGTTGGTGAAAGACGCATTCGCCACCAAGACCAGAATAAACCTCACTCCATGAACCAGGTGCACTTCTGCTAAGTCACCAAACCCTACCGAATCACTTGGGGGAGCTGTGGCAGAGGCGTTGGCTACCCATTAAATGATAAACAAACTCTCCTCACAATGCTCTTTCCATCCCAATATTCTCCTCTGCCTGGCTCGACACAGGTATATATCCTAGTGAGACAGGCATAAAAAAAACCTAATGTAAATAAACTTTTGACAGATAAATAAATAAAAAAAATGGCTAGATTAAAAGAGAAGCCCTGTAACTACTTACTTAATCAGCAACGCCTACCACATAAGATTTACAAAAAAAAAAATTCTGTCTGATATAATTATCTTCGTTAGTTTCCGTTCTTTCTGAAGGTCCTTATTTCAAAAACTTTAATTTTTGGCAACACCACAATGTATGAGAATGTTAAAAACACCCAATAAAGTAACATTTTTTATGTCGTCTAGTAACTGTATAATGAGAGTTTGTTAGACTTCCCTCCCTATGCCTCCGATACCGCAGTCAGACGCATATTGACTAGATTTCATCTTGGCACAGACGAGCCATCAATTGGCATGATATCAAGATACAGTGGTTAAATTCGTCTCCGCCGGTTGGTTCACCGCAGCGGTCCATCTCTCTTGCTCTCTCCACGCCACTCGCCGCACTCCACACTCCACACTGTACACTTCACATTTCATAGTGGTCAATCGAGTGATACGCTATCGTGAATTAGATCGAAAAACCATCGCGGTTGTCTGCCTTACTTTTAACAAAAACAAAAACAACAATTTTAAATTTTTTTTGAATAACATCGCTTTTATGAAATGTCACCAAAGTAGACTTTTTATAAAACCTACAAGTATTTGCTTTTAAAGCGCTTGCGAAGCGTTGATAAAAGAGACGTGGATAAAGGAATATTTGTTTTTACTTGAACATGGATGACATGGGCTATGGAAAGGTTCAAATTCATAGGATAAGCTGTCGATCTTGGATTCGCCACAACATTGTAGTTTGAAATAGAAAAGGAAAACACTTTAGGAAGAGAACTTGTATGCAGAAAAATTGACAACGAAAATAACAAACCGAAAATTTATGAGTACCTCTCAAGATTCGTAGAAAATGCTTTTAATAAGGGCTCTTTCAATTTAGACGTTTCGTGTCGGACTTTGTCGGACTGCTGCCGCACGTTTACTGTGCCGCTGTTTATAACCCGCTGCCGTGCTGCTGCCGTGCCGCTGCAGTACGGTAGCAGTCCGATACCAAACGCCTAAATTGAAATCGTTTCTGACTGCCGTGCGTTTGTATGCTAGTGATGTTTGGACGTGGGTCGTTTGATGTTTTAAATTCATTTTGAACATATAAGATGTTTAAATAATAATTATTATTCTGAATTTGCCAACCATATTTTGGAAACAAGTCATTCTTTTGATATTAATAAAGGTCTTAAAATTTTACGTACTTACACTACGGGCATGCAATTAGATAATTTAGAAATTTTAGAAATTAGAAAAAGCGTTAATGGTAAATTAAATATTAAAAATAACCAAACATTTTTTAAAAATAGCCATCTCTTAAATTTATTTTCTTATTAATAATTATAATTATTTATTATGTTAATTAATCGCGTCTCCTTTTTAATATTTTTGTCATGTTTTAATTTATTCTTATTTGTTTTTACTTGTTTGTCATTTATTTTTTAAATTAACATCTTTCCTTATAAAGGTAACATTGTTATCGAAACATGTAGATTGATTATTAAATATAGTGGTGTAAACAAAGTAATATATTTTTCATTACATAATAATATTTGATTTAAAGAAATAGTTACCTGCTGAGTTTTTTTCACCAGTAGTTTTATTTTTAAAATCCTCTATAAATTTTTCACAGATACCTTCCCAAGCATTTTTTGTTTCCGTGCGATTACTGTGTTTGTCGCTTTTGGAGTTCCATATAGCAGGGCGTATTTCAATTTCATTTATAAATTCTTCCACGTTTATATCATCCATTTTAAGCAAACAGTAAACTTGAAAATTCGATGAAGTTAGCTCTCAGCTCTCAGCTCTCACGTCTTGTCACCGCACTATTCAACAGTGAAATGAACACGTGGAGCTTGAGACTTTGCCGTCCAGTTGTCGAGCGTTCTTGGTACCGACGCCGCACTGTTGCCGCACGGTGCATTTTGTATGAAAACAAATGACCGTCCGTGCGCCGTACGACAAACGCACTGCTTCGGCACTGCAGCCGTCCGACATGAAACGTCTAAATTGAAGGCGCACTAAGGTTTGCTCATACAGGCTTTTTAAAAAAAAAAACTCGTCAGACCGTTTTCGAAATTCGATCGCGAGACGAAGTTTGAAGTAAAACATTGCCACTTGTATTGCAGTTAATTCAAATCTCCCATTGGAACATGAACACAAGCTATGTCACGAATTTTTAGCCAATCACCGCTCTACCCCCTCAAAGAGTATTAAAACCTTATTAAAAGCATTTTCTACGAACCTTGATAGTCCTTATTACCTTGTTCTTACCTGGCCTAAAAATAGGTGTATATTAAAGAAGTTAACTACATAATATGGGTATATTTATAATCTCATTGTTTTGCCGAACACTGAGGACTGGTTGTTGTACAGAATTTAAACAATTCACCAAATTTCAAAATTAAAATTCAATTTCTGTGAAAGTTCTATCCAAGTTATGCTATTATTTCATCGTGGATCTGTTGTTTCCGTTGTACTTGGATAGTGACAGAACTTGAATAGGAAAAGTCATTAAAAGCGATGAATTTTTTTATAATTAAATAGGTTACATTAGGTTAGGTTATGTGCTATTTTTCAATTTTTTTCTAAGCTCTTATTGACTGTTCGGTGTTGATTTGACATGATTCTGAGTTGACATGGAACCTTCACACAAAACTTGAAAGTTGATTTTGAAATTTGATAAATTCTTCAAATTTTATGAAAAGTCCCCTCGCAAGTCTGCGAAGGGTACCATGTTTATTGATTTATCAAAGCCGCTGGTACGCTATTAAATATTTGCAGGCCTTTGGAGTATAAACTATTTTGTGCGGTTGCCAATCAAATTTTTGGAAGTCTAAATTTTTGGCACTCTCAACCTTTTAGTAAGTGTGCACATGTACTGCTTCGAATATTGTTTAAAAAAATTCCGGGATAAGTATTCATTAATCAGGCTTATTGTTTTTTTATGATAACGGGCGCTTTTATAGTTAACGTGACGATTCACGGTAACGGTATCGTGACGGTATAAATACACATACGTACTTTATCACAATATTGCTGCAACTCTTTCAAAAGATGAGATGCACAATATACGTAGGTCCGTTCCCTCCACAGGAAAAAGGTCATAATTTTATTGCATCTACACCACACCGTAAGTCTCCGCAGACCCCTTCCAATACTACCTGCCGAGACAATAATTTTAAAAGTATGGAATATAGTTACAAGGATCATAATATTGAAGTGTGAGCGAATTCCGAAAATTCAAAAATGTCAAATTTCAATGCGCTGATGGTATTGCTGTTGTTCTTAAACATATAATGCTGCCGCTCTTTCTTACACGCTAAATGACACAGTCGAAAATGAGATAAACGGTGAACATATGTCTGCACCCCCCCCCCAAAGGAAACATACAATCATTTTCATATATCTCCCTCACTCGTATAAATAAAATGAAATGGAATTCCCGTCGCACAAAAGTACTTTGGAGGAAACAGTCGCACGTATTTTGCGTGTCACACCATTATTTAATGTGTAAGAAAGAGCTGCAGCATTATAGAGATAAGGAACGAGTGATTGTTGCCTTTTTTGCCGTTACCAAAATACATAATACATAATACCGTTACAGTAATAATAATATCTATTGCAATTCAAAATAGCCCACAGTCAAATAGCATTAATGAAATGTTAATATCTTTTTCTCTTGCAGTTTTTTCAGTTTGGAGGTACGCTTTGTATCTATTCCCTAGAGAACGGTAAAAGAGATTTAGTACTGCGACCGCCATTCGTAAAGGGTATTGTAGATTCTTATTACGGGAAGGTTTGTAAAAGAACGAATGGTAAAGCCATTCGCAATTCACTTTACTGACAGTTAAATTCACTGCGGGTATCGAACTCGTCATGTTTGTGAGGGATGTGAAATATGGAAAGGTTAACCTTTGAAAAACACGACGTAAAAATGTTAAATAAATATCGTACATCTTCTGTTTTTTGGGAGATTGGCTATCACCAGGGTAATCTTCAAACAGCACGTAACTCTGTGGAACTGCATTCGCACAAGTCACGTTGGTTTTGAAGGCATGAAATGTGGCGTCGTCCTCTGTTATGTCGTTCACCAATGTATTTTTTTACATTAACTCCACACAGAAGGCCCTGAGGAAAATAATTCCCATCTGTGCATATGTCATCTTTGAATATGTCATCTTTTTCTACAGGGTATTTTTGAGGAGAGGATGGAGTGAACATAGGTCTTGAAGAGTGTGGGAGGGAGAAGACACAGAGGCTGGTAAATCGTTTCACAGCCGAGCTGTTCAACTCAAATGTAAACGTGTATATTTTGGAGTGTTGGGCGCGTGTTTGGCGTGTTTCTGACAATGCACCGGTGCCGAGGGGATTAAGGACGCTGGTTCCTCGGAGCATCTTCCATTGAAACACCGCCAGAACAAGGACAGCATTCCACCTGACGTCTGTGATCTAAAGATTGCAATCCATTTGTTAAGATAAGAGAATCAATTGTAAACCGTTACAAAATGCTGAAAAGCGCATCATTAAAATTATGTATAATAGAAATAAAACATTCCCGATCGAGTTATTATTCAAAGAGACAAAAATATTCAATATTCGTAAATTATTTATATTGCAAACTATGAAAAACGTATTTAAAAACAAAAATTATTTCGTGAAAAACGAAAATAGAATTAGCATAAGGACTAATAATGTGTTTCAAGTTCCCCAAATCAAAACCAAATTAATGCAAACACATAGCAGTTTTATTGGTCCTCGTACATTTAATCTTCTACCAAAACACATTCAAATGACAGATAAAATATCACTTTACATAAAAGAATTAAAATTATGGCTAAATGATGCAGATGTTGGAACGCTTTTTTTATAAACTCTATGTAAACCTTCATGCTTCACTTTTACAATTGTACAGTAACTTCAAGACTAACTTTATTTATCTTCTTGAAACCGTAATAAAAAATCAACT